>BSYR01000004.1:22067500-23317500 GCA_030270665.1 Hibiscus trionum
TCCCATACTGGAAATAGAATTTAGGGAAAGCTTCATATTTGAATGCAACTTCAAGGGGTTTATCCCTTTTACGATTCAGAATAAATCCAGTTTCGAAAGGATCTTCGATTCTAATGGGCACTATTAAGCAAACGGACCCTTGTCAATGATATTTGTTTCCATCGTCTAAAGAGGAACCATAGAACACAGGAAATAGCTTACATATTCTCTTGACATTCTCTACAGTGATCAATCCAATAGGTAAATTATGAACATGCACCCAGAATTCTTTGAGCGAGAAGTCTAGTTCTTCTAGAGCTTTGTCCGGCTGCCACTCTTTGAGGATTAAAAGAGAGTCCTGCACCGCCCGTGGTTTAGCTCCCAGGATGTGATGTCGTTCTTCCACATATTTGAACATAAAAAGAAAAAAAAATTCGACCTAGATCATGACATTCCAGACCTTCGAGCTTCCATACTTTACGTAGGATGGGTGTTAGCGCCAAAGGCTTGAGAGGGTTTGTAGAGTGAAGCTTTCCAACGAGAGCATGGTTTTTTAAGGTGAAATTAACCTCATTGTCCTCATTCAATTCGAGCTCATCGAGAAAGTCTTGGCTGAGTAACACTATCAAACATTACTTTCTTTAATTGTTAACCTGGAAATCAACACTTTATCAATTTATATACAAGAAATCAACAAAAAAATCAAGTTAACAATTTATATATTACAAATCAGCGGTTGAAATTCATATGTTTGCCAATAATTGAATTAATTTCATAGTTTTTTTTGTAAAGTACAATGATCAAAACCAACAATTCAACGATTATATACAACAAATTAGCGTAAATCAACTGTTCAAGTTTATGTGTTTACTAACAACTGGACTAACTTCTTAAATTTTATAAAGTGCAATAACCAAATTTGGTAAATTAAAAAACGAAATTAACTTTCTTAATTTTTGTAAAGTTTAGGATCAAATATAGAATTAAACCCTAAATCAATGCCCTTGGAAAAGCAAAAATGTTGGAAGCCCAACGTCTTTTAAGTCAACTCCGTATTCAAACTGTGAAAAGTGTTTAGAGCTGAGCTTAAGGCAATTCCTTTCTATGTATTTATGTTTTATCTTTTCTCTGGAAGTTTAGAAAAAGAAAAAGGAAATGAATTATCTTTCTTTCTCATCATTTTCATCATCATCTCTGATTCGTGTTGTATTGTGATTATTATTCGTCATACTTGAATTTTCTATTTCACAAAGCAATCCTATGGTTTACAAAAACTGCAGTGGGAGCATCTCCATTGGGTATCCTTTCTTTAGGCCAGAATGTGGTCATCCTGATTTGAAGCTTCTATGTGACGGTCATACTAATACTACCACCTTTGAAATGGTTGGTGTAAAGTATCGGGTGATGGACATCCATCATGACCGTCAAACTCTAAGGGTTGCGACTTGTTGCTTAACAATGGCTTTTGTAGACCTCAAACTCCAATCATAGATTCTGAGTTATTTCATTTTGGTGCAATCAAACACTCTGCTATTGCCCACACCCAAATCAGAATTTACTCAACGAATGCAGTGGCCAAGGTATGTACATTTCATTTTTACAACTAAACAAAATTTTCTATTATTATCCATTGCAGTGCTAGTAAACTTGAAAAAGGGAAGGTATTGGAATATATAAACGGTGGCGTTGCACATCCTATCAGACATGTTTTTTGGGAAGAGGGTAATGGCCCCGTGACAAGTGGTATCAGAGCGACCCTTTGATTGCCCGATTTCACGCCGAGCGCCCATGAGTGGGGTAGGTAGGGTGGACAACCGTGACAATTGGCCAATCACGAGAGCGGAAGCTCGTGACGAAGGCGTCACGAGGTTGAGTGGGGGAGAATGTCACGTCTGAGAAGAGGCGGGGTCATTAATCTCACATCTAAAAGAAAAAGGAAGGTCTTGTGATATATAAACGGTGGCGTTACACATCTTATCAGACATGTCTTTTGGAAAGAGGGTAATAACTCTGTGACACCTACATATATTAGTTTTAGTCAAAACTGGAAAGTGAAAACGTCCCCAACTGCTAATCCCAAAGTCGACCACAAAACATGTTTCATTTGTCTCGCTTGAGTAGCTTACGAACCTATTCAAGTTTTTAGTACACTTTAATTAATATGGAAAACCTCATAAATGGTAACTCAACTATTACAAAACTTATAAAATGGTCATTAAGCTTTCAAGAGTTACATAATAAATATTAAACTTTGGATTTTGTTACAAAATGGTAACTGAGTCGTCAACTGTCGTTAAGGAGTGACATGAAACTTAAAAAAACTTATATAATAATACATTTAATCATCTATATTTGCACATTCAATTAATTTAATCATAATTAAAAAAATTCAATAAACTTAACTTTACGATGACCAAAGGTATAATAATTGTGGCAATTCACAGGCTTCGGACCAGGGTGGCTTAAAATTTGGGTTAGAGAATCAATAGAACCGACACTTACTATTTTCAACTGACATGGAGTCAGACCCACAAGCACTACTTGTATGTAGATTGTGAATAAATATGTTAGTGCCCTCTCCAAGCTCTTGGTAAAACCCTTGAGTAAAATCATAGTAATTGTTATCATTGTTGTTGGTTCCTATGCTAAGTCCTACAAATTTAGGACCCTCGACCATTTTCCCAATCATGAGTGAAACCCCAAACAATAAGAACCGGAATAAGAAGATTTCCATAGCCCCAACTCTTGATACTCATTTGAAGGCACAATCTCTAAACGACCTGCCCTAAAACCAACAAAAAATGAAACCTTGTGAATTACCGCCTGACATTAAGTGCTAAAGTGGGTTTTTGAAGGTTCAAAATTGAACTTTTTGCTACTTCTGTTTCTGTAAGTGGGTTTGGTTGTAGAAGATAGAAAATCTTGGGAGAAATACTAGAAGGACTGGGTTTTTATGTATGGACTAATTAATTTGATACTTTACATGTTCAAATGTTGGATAGAAGCTTGCAAATGTCACTGAATTGCCCATCTTACTTCTCAGGCTGTATAATTAGGCACAAAAACCTTTTGTAATAAAAGCTTGAATCCAATTCTTACTAGACCTGGTAAACTTGACCCGAGACTCGAAACCGGAACTGAGACCTAATTTTGACCCGAACACGATGATTCGAAGTTGACCCGAAATCCGAAATAAATCGAACTGAAACCGACCCAAAAAATTTTGTTGAACCGAAATGGACTCGAACTGAATACTACCCGAACTGAAAGCTGAACCGAATATCGACCTGATTTTAACCCGAAAATTAAGGTAAAATAAATGAATAATTTATTTTTAATATTATCTATTTTTAACAATATAATAAATAATAAAATGAAGTATGTATTATTATCTTTTTGTACTATACCATGGAAGAGACCGTTGCTCTTGTCAAAGTTGTTGTATAATAACATTTTATGTCATTTTACTTTTAAATATTAATTAAATAAAACTTTTGTCCCTGCTAATTTTTAAATTTAAAATTTTAATATACTATTTTCTCTCTCAATATTTAATCTTAACTTCATCATTGTCAGTGTGAATTTTAAATAAAACTTATCCTAAATTGTTAACCTTAAGCCATAGAAATTAATCTAAAATTAATAACCCTAAACCATTAACACTAAGGCCTAATTCATAAACCATAAACTGAAATTAGAGACAATTTTTACAATCTTACCATAAAATATAGCTAAAACCGGAATTAGAGATCAACTTGACGATTTGAAAGTAGAGAAATTTGAGAGCTTGGTGACCAATTTTATAATTTCACTATAAAATATAGCATAAAACTGAAATTGTGGATTAAATTGACAATTTGGAAGTGGAGAAATTTGATAGTCCAATGGCCAATTTCATAATTATACCATATAAATAAATATGAGTCAATTTTGGCTAAAAATTAAATCTTAGAAATTAAAATGAACAAAAACATCATTATATTAAATTAATAGATTAAATTACAAAGATTAGTTAATTTCGACTAAAAGTAAATTTTTAGAGACTAAATATCACTACGGGGAGGGGATTTCTATATTTGAAGTCTAAACCGTGGGGATACTTGTGACTAAATTAAATTAAACTAAAACTTAAAGTTGAATATTAGTACTAAAATGTAACATTTTAAATGCAACATGACCTAAAAAGTAATTAATCTCTAGCTTAAAAAATTGGAGGCTTATTTCCCTCCAAAATTTTGTCTTTTTTCTCTCTATTTTTACCAATTGTCTTTTTCTTTTTTTTCAATCTAGCTTAAAAAATTGGTAGCTTATTTCCCTCCAAAATTTTGTCTTTTCCCTCTCTATTTTTACCAATTGTCTTTCTCTTTTTTTTTTAATTTGATTGAGTTTCAATTTAAATTAATTTAATTGAAATTTCACATTTAGTTTTAGAATTATTTTAATTATGTCTGTGATTTATGCTTCTAGATTTTAGTTAGCTACACACGTTAAATAAGTTCACATAGTACAAACACGACTTCTACATCCAACTAGCCCTAACACTTATAGATACCAATTACCCATAGGATCACAGTCCCATCCCTCTTCACGCCACTAAACTTGACATATTGGCCATAATGTCCGTCAATCTGCACTCCACAGCATTTCAACCACACGTCTTCTTCCTTCTTTGGCCAAGCTATGAGCTGCTCCATTTTGCTCTCGATACGCAAATTCCACCGTGAACTGAAAATTGTTGCACATCGTTTTACACTTCAACACTACCTCTATAAAGGAATCAGGACATCCAATATCTTTAGTAATCCAGCGAAAGGTTAGTTGGCTATCAGTTTCGATTATAAGATGAGTGTTTCCGCTCCATTTGGAACTAGCAAATTTCTTCCATGCTTCTAAGATTGCCATTAGTTCGGCTCCAGTCAGATCGGATAGTCCACCATATTTCTAGAATTTCAGGAGATGTTTCCCTGATCATCCCTTAAAATGCCTCCTAGCCCGTTAGCGCCAAAGGATCCTTCTACATATGCATCAACGTTGAACTTGAGAAACCCCATCAGAGGTGCATTCCACGAGTCAACACGAGATAACAGTCTTGGATTTGTCCGAATGCTAAAGAGGTTCGGCTGGGTCCCAAAGTCTAAAGTAGATGTGAAGGAATCCGACTATTTACATTTGCACCAAAAGGAAATTTTCATGAGAGCCGAATCGAACAAGCTATTAACATTCAACGAGTTGTTGTTGAATATTCTCTCGTTCCTGTATAGCCATATTGACCAAATAAAACCAAAAATAGCCATATTCCAGATTGGCCTCGATCTCCAATTTATGCGTTGCTCATACCATACCTCCATGAGGCCCCTAAGCTCTCCAGGCATCACTAATGCGACACCCCAATAATTCCACCACCGGTGCCAAACCTTTCAGGTGAATTTGCAACTGCAAAATAAGTGATTTGAAGTCTCCACCTCTTTAGAACAGAAAACACAAAGCCCATTCCCAACTCTTTGGACGCCTCGTTTTAGAAGGCTATCAAATGTCGGGATTTTGTTAAGGACTGCACGCCACACAAACATCTCCACTTTAGGAGGAGCCAATTTAACCCAAATCTTCTTCCAAAAATTATCGACTGGGGCTAATCCTGCACTTTCTAACAAATAGAAATATCGGCTTTTGTATATACCAGTAGAAGAGCCGCAACATTTGAGTTGGTCATTATCACTTGAATATTTTGATGCTCTCGAGAGGACTTCAAGAAATTCATTCCACACTGGTTTTTCCCATTCGAATAACTCTCTTCTGAGTGTAATTACCCACCGCCACTGATTGTCCGATTTACTTCCGAACTCGCAAATAAAACCATTCGAATTAGTAGCTAACCTGAAGATCCTTGGAAAGGCTTCTTTGAGCGATGTAACCTCTATCCAATGATCAGACCAAAAGCGAATCGATGAACCATCTCCCAGCACCCATCGTAAATTGGATAAGAATCTGTCGTTGGGGTTTAGCAGAGGAGAAGAGATATTTTTCCAGACCCAGGAGGCATTTCTGCTCGAAACTGTCTTAGGAATCATCGAACAATCATCCATTTTGCATTTTTCCACAATAACTTTACGCCACAATCCTTGTTTCTCAGAACCAAAACGCCACAGCCACTTGTTTAGGAGGGCTCTATTTTTAACCCTTAAATCGAACATACCCAATCCACCAACCTCTTTTGGGCTATAAAGCTGGTTCCACTTGACCCATCGGATAGGCCTAGATTTGGTAGGCCCCCAAATAAAGTTGGAAATGAGACTATTAATTTTAACATCCACCCCGACTGGCATCTGAAAAATGCTTAGGAAGTAGATTGGCATGCTACAGAGGACTGACTTGGTCAACATTATCCTTCTAGGAAATGACAGAAAAGACACTTTCCAACCTTCAAGTTTCGATTTAAGTTTATCAATAATGGGCTGCCAAAGAGAAGCATAATTCCTAGGCGCTCCCAACGGTAGGCCCAAGTAGGAAATCGGGAGAGAGCCCACACTACATCCAATCGATTCAGCCCAATTTCGAACCACACTTTCTTCCACATTGACCCCGACCAAACTTGTTTTTTTCAGGTTTAAAGAGAGCCCTGAAGCCAATTCAAAAATACGTAGCATTCTCTTGATGTTAATCACCTGACTTTTTTCTGCTTTAGCAAACACAACTAAATCATCTGCAAATTGCAGATGGGAGACAGAGACGCCATTTTCCCCAATCATAGCCCCTTCAAGATACCCCTTATGAACTGCAGAATAGATTAAAGAACTAAGAGCTTCGCCAAAGATGTTGAAGAGGTGTGGAGATAGAGGGCACCCTTGTCGCAAACCACGTTTAATAGAAAAGAAATTCGATGGAAAACCATTCACCAGTACTGCAATTTTGGCAGAAGTTATACACAAGGAAATCCAGTTTCGCCACCTAATCCCAAATCCCATTTTCTGCAAAATAAAATCCAGAAAACTCCAATCCACAGAGTCGTATGCACGCTTGAAATCTGCTTTGAATACAACTAATTTCTTCTTTTTCCTTCTCATTTCGTCGATCACTTCATTCGCGATTAAAGCACAATCCGAAATTTGCTTACCAGGAGTGAAAGCAAATTGATTCTCGCCAACTACTTCCTTAATACATCGTACGAGTCTCCTTGAGAGAACTTTTGCCAAAATCTTGTATAAACTATCGATAAGGGAAATCGGACGATAATCGCAGATGGATATTGGGCAGGATTTCTTGGGAATCAAGGTGATGTACGATCGATTGAACCATTTCTCTACAATCTTGCCTTGGCAAAAGTCTGTGAAGATTTTCATCACTGATT
The DNA here is from genome assembly GCA_030270665.1 of Hibiscus trionum. Classification (NCBI taxonomy): domain Eukaryota; kingdom Viridiplantae; phylum Streptophyta; class Magnoliopsida; order Malvales; family Malvaceae; genus Hibiscus; species Hibiscus trionum. The sequence continues at coordinate 22,074,825 of BSYR01000004.1, forward strand.
TCTTCATAGAGGGCCAAAATTTTTTATAGAACTCCATATTTAGGTCATCAGGGCCTGGAGCCCTATTGCCATCCATACTGCAGATAGTTTCCCAAATCTCTTTCTCAGAAAAAAGGAGCTTCCAAGTCTTTGGTTGAGCCAGCACTCAACTGTTTGAAGGCACATTCGAACTTTTTGATCGAGATTGTATTTGAACTGTTATACTGCAACCGGAAGAAATCTTCAAATTCTCGTGCAATCTTCTTTTGATCAGAAAAAACCTTCCCCTATTTTCGAAAGATACAATTCTGTTTCTGCATCTTCTAATTGAAGCAGACAAATGGAAAAAATTTGTGTTCTTATCCCCTTCATTAAACCACTTTACTCTAGATTTTTGGTGCCACTCGCGTTCGTCTCTTCTATATTTCTCCCAAAGCACCTGCCTTAATTTTTGCAGCTCCACGACTTTAGCCTGATCGAATCCGTGAGAGCAGAGATGCTTTTCAAGGGATTCTGCTTTCATTTCTGCCTCCTTCACCGTGGTAGCCTCCCTCTGTCTAAACAAACTCACCCAATTCTTGATAGCTTTCTTCGCCACATCTAGAGCTTCAGACACTTTATATCTATCTTCTTCTTCAATTGCTGTTTTGGTAATCTGAACCACCTCAAGGATACTAAGCCGGTGCGAGAATAATTTGAAAGGCCTAGCTTTCGGTGTGCCAGATTGTTCCTTGAGAATTACTGGTTTGTGATCAGACAAATTCCTAGCTAAAGAGACTTGCATCAGGTTAGGAAACCAGACAAGAAACTCAGGAGATAGTAGGACTCTATCAAGTCTGCTTGCCGCCAAATTATAGCATCCCCGAAACCAGGTAAATTGTTCCCCCACCAAAGGGAGGTCAACAAAATTATTCATCTAGATAAAGCCAGAAAAGGCATTCATCGATGCTATATTGGACTCCATCCCCAATCTTTCATCCTCACTTCTAACGCAGTTAAAATCTCCTCCCAAAATAACAGGCATATCCAAGCTAACCAACACAGCAGATAATTCATCAAATAAAAGCTTCATATTCACCAGATTATTTGGCGCATAAAGATTAATAAAACCACATGTTGAATTAAGATTTTCAATCTTCCCAATTAAGCACACCCAACGAGTATTAATTATAGTTTTCCTGACTTTCAACCAATTATCGTCCCATAGCAGGATCAAGCCTCCAGAGGAACCTACTGAAGGTGAAACCACAAGGTCACTGAAACCAGCACTTTTCAGTCTTCTAACAACTTGAGGTCTCAAGTGCGCTAGTTTGGATTCTTGCAAGAAAACTACTTTAGGGCCACACGATTTCAGTACACTGGTAACAGCTCTAACCTTCTCGGGTCTGCTGAGTCCTCTAACATTCCAAGTGAGCAAAAAGCAATTCATTAAGAAAAACTAACCCGATTTGATTTCAGATGACGGATGAAAATTATTGATCTTCGTTATCCACCTCAAGAAACCGAGCAGCAATATCTAAAGGAGATGCTTCAAATTCCACTCCCAGGTCTACCCCCATCGAAATCAGGACTCTGGCCTCAGTATTATCCACTGAGTTATCCGACACCGGCGGTGATCTAACGGCAGGCAACGAAGTGTGAAGCTCTAGGATTTTAAGTGATCGTTTAATCACTGTAGTAGCTTTACTAATTTCCCCCCACATGTTTATTTATTTTACTTTTTGCCCCTTGATGGAGAAACCCCTAACATATATTTATCCAGTCCAAGTGAAGGCCCAGTAGTACTAGGGTGAAACTTGCAGGGTAAGGTTACCACATTATCCTTATCTACTGCTGCCAGCCCGATTTCCACACTATGAAGCTGAGATCCGTTTGACATTGCTGGCCCAAAATCAAATCTTTGACCGACACCAGGCCGGGCACAAAGGGCCCAATAATAATGGAAGATCGGCCTCTGAATCTATTTCCACCTCATGTAGATTGCTTCCACTAAATTGAGCACGTGCTTCATGTCCGTCCCTTCTAGATCCACAGAGAATATCATCCGTCACATCCCTCGGTTGGAGTGTGCCGTCATTACCAATAGAGAGACTGCCAGAACCGTTGCTCCTTGGTTCGTCAACCCTAACATCATCAATGTTATTGTCATGAATGCCTTGATCGTGAAACGAAGCATCAACGTCGACCGGCTCCCAATACTCCCCCGGACCTCTACCGTCGATGAAAACTCTATCCTCTTTGAACTCTTTCGTTTTAATAATCATCTGGTGGATCATCCCATTAAACATCATCGATACCCGATCCGGAATCCTAGAAGTGTTAGGAGTCTTGATCAGGATTTTTGCCCTATCAAAATGCTGAAGCTCCCTTGTTTCTTTCTCAATTTAAATAACTTCACCCCATCGGTTGCAGAGACCAGAGAAGAAGTCTGTATTCCAAACCTGGAGAGGGACGTTCGATAAGAGAATCCAGCACTTTGAATAGTGCTTACCATCGAAACCCTCCAATAATTCGAGTTCATCAAACATGTTCTTAGGAGTTCCAATCTTGTCTCCCACAAAAACTTCCTCTCATGTTCATTAAACAACCGAATAACAACCAAGTTTCCTTCCCAAGGACACATAGTCGCCCTAAAGCCTTCCGCCCTTAAAGCATCTTGTACAATATCAATATTATACATATTTTTGAATCTTCCCACCACACTGTGATGGATCATGTTGCCAACTCCTTCCTGAACTGAAAGGTACGAGCAGCCTTGTCCTCCTTGATAACTAGAGGGTATTCAGACACCCAATTAACCTCACACTTCCTCACTTCAGCTTCACCCTTCTCCTTATTCTTTGCTGTCGAAATCCCATCTGAAACCTTCGAATATGTGTCTTCATTCTGACAAACCTGGTTGCTTCTATGGACCTTGTTGGACAACAAGGCTTCCTTATAGGTTCTGAAGTCTCTAACCTTGAATGTCTTAATAGCTCTAGACTTCGAAGACGTCCTATTAGCTTTAGCTTCATCCAATACCACACTATTTCTTCTGTGTTTAAGGAGTGCCATAAAGACTCTGATTCTAAATCCATCCATCCTCCTACCATTACCCTCTGCAACTGCCCTCTTAGCTTCTGACATATCTCTGAACCCAATGAATGCGAAGGTTGTTGGTTTGTGGCTTCGTTTCCTGTTATTGTAAGCTATATAAACATCAATAACCCTCCCACATCCACTGAACGCTTCACCCAGGACCGACCTGTGAATTCTTCTGCTGATGTTGTCGATGAAAACTAAAATACCTTGACTTCGCCGGTTGTGAATACCATCTCCAGCCGCACCGCTCTCCCTAGCCATATTGTTCTTTGGAGATGATTGAAACAAGTTGTTATTTAGATCTTATTATTATTATTATTATTACATATAATAAACTTTGATTTAATATAATTATACACAAAATTTTGATATGGATACATGAAGCTTTGATTTAAATATTTAATCAAATTCAAATGCATAGATTAACAAGTTGAATCAGAATTAATCTCATACACCAATAACTCTAAACTAATCCATAAAATATTAAACCTCAAACCCTAAACCTAACTCAAACCAAATTGACCCGAAAATTCAAATGTTGACCCGACCCGAAATCGACCCGAACGAATCGATTTTGACCCGAACCAAAAGCGACTCGAACGACCCAATTTTGACCCGAACCGAAAGCGACCGCTTCGATATTGACCCGACCCAAAAACAACTGATCCGATTTTGACCAGATCCAATACCCGAACCGAATCCGACTCATCACAGACCCGAATTAAACCCGAAGTGAATCTAAACCGATTCTAGATAAACTCGAAACGATCCGAACCGAACCCGAACCGAACGACTCGATTGCCACCTCTAACTATTACTATGCCCCATCTTCAGTGATCTTACACGCAGAGGAAACTGGGATGGGAGAGGGTTACAATTTTTAGGGCTGGAAGTTTAAAAGACAACATGAGAAATTGTATTTAAATAATATTATTAAATCATTTCTAATTAAAAATAGGACCAAATTAAAAGAATGCGTAAATAATAATAATTAAATTTTTTAAAAAAAAAATTAAGACTGAATTGATTGAAAGTACAAATATAAAGGTTTAAATGTGTTATTATATATTTTTTTTCTTAACTGTCATATCACTCTAGTTAACAATTCAATTGCTATTTTATAACAAAAATTAAAATTTAATGTCTATTATATAATTTTTGAAAATTTGATAACCATTCTGTAATTTTTGAAATAGTATATATAAAAATCACTCTCTATGCAAACTGATATTTTCTTTATTTCACTAAAGAAACAATTTTACCAAATCTATATTATTTCTTTCGACTTTTTTTTATCTTAATTTCATAATTAAATAATTTTACAATTGTTTTGATAATCTAATTGTTGTTTGTTAGATTAAATATCATTCACGAAAGTCGTAATGATTATTCCTACTAATAAGATTATGTGACATGCAGGTATATGTATTGAGTTTATGATTTGAATTTCCATCTTGATTCTTAGATATTAAATTCATACATGATTATATTTCTTTAATTGTGGAAAGCTTAATTTGAATATGTTTTTTTTCAACAATTTTTAAATAAGTGGTTAAAAAGCTTTCAATTGATATATTTTTCTCCCTTAAATTGTCGGTTTTAGGCTATTATGAGCAAAATTTTTCATTCCCTCTCGATTGGGTAAAAATTTCTCAAAAAATAATTTTCTTGTTATATAAGTTTCTTTTGTAATCAAATTAATTGCACTATAGATATGTAATGTGGTTTAAGGTTTAGTAAGTTATCATAAAGTCATTTAGTCGTAAAAAAAACTTATCTTTTGACAAAATAGTGATTTTTTTTTCATCTGCCCGTGATTTTTTCGGTCAAAAGTTTTGCACTTAAAATTATAATTTCTTTTTTTATTGTGTGATCATTTTATTTGTCATTACTCTTTTTATCCTACTAAAATTGTTGTTGACATTTTCTCGTCAAAATTTTTAACTTTGACTTTAATTTATTTAAATATTTTAATTAATTAAAAATATTAATATTTAAAAATTACTTGATTGAAAGTTTTTAATATATATATATATATATATATATATATATATATTTCATATTTTTATCAACAATAAATTTTAAATTATATAAAGTCGAAGTTAAAAAAAATTGATAAAAATAATGTTGTGACAGTTATAATGGGCCAAAGAAAGTATTTTATAACAAATTTGTATCCAAAACGTTTTTAATTTGATTCGATCACTATACCGACATCTATAAAGTCTAATATTTTATTGTTGGGTCGCACCACTAGATTCTCATTGTTGCATGTGAAGATTCGATTAGTTCTCACACAAATGAGTTTGAATGATGCCCTATTAGAGTTTGATTAATATCGTCGTCATGGACACCTAAGAAGAAGCGATGCAAAAATCGAAAGGTCATATCTCAGATTAATATACATATATCGGATTAGATTTGTTACTAAATTTATAATTAAGTGATATTAGGCGTATTTTACCCTAAAATTAAAGATTATGAACATTTTCATTTTGGAGTTATGGTTTTCTCCGTCTTAACTTGGAAAATTCCAAACTCCTGAAAATTTCCTACATTGAACAAGAAATTATAGGAGACTTTTGTTCTAAGCTCTTGACACCTGGGAATTATCAGAGCCCTTATTCAGGTTGCAGCCGAAAGAAGTTGTTTTTGGTCGCATTTTGTTTATCAGATTCCCGGCTATGTTCTCACCATCAAGTCTGGAAACTTTGTTTGTCAAATTATTGCATTTTCAAGTAATTTCCATCAAATTCTGCCACTGAAGCTTTCGTCTTTTCTACCCTATAAATTATAATACATGCATCCATAGAGACTTCTGCAACACTCTACCACCCATTTTTCCAACACCTGATGTAATTTACTGCACATTTCCAAATTAGAAAAGGACTCCGACATTGACCGTTAATGATTAAAAACAATTCATATATCCATTCAACTCTGCACTGTTGTAAAACCAACAATATGCAACCAATTACTTTCCCAATATCTTCCCTCCTGCTTCTCTTCTGCTTTCTTCTTGTCTTGATCAGAGTTCCGACGGCTTTATCCGTCGATGATCCTCGGTACTCTGAATGCAGGACAACGTTAACATGCGGAAGCCTAGCAAATATCGGTTACCCTTTCTGGGGAATGAACCGTTCGAGTTACTGTGGCCTACCAGGATTCGAGCTGATGTGTGAGGATGATGTAGCCAAAATCATGATGAGTGAGAACATGTTACGAGTTCTTGACATAAACCCTGGACAACAGAGTCTTATGGTTGCTAGAGAGGACTACTGGAATGGTTATTGTCCCAGTGAACTAATCGACACTGCAATCGACTTCAATCACTTTGATTATGGCCCGAACCTTAGGAACCTCACCCTATTCTACGGTTGCTACCTACCTGCAACCTCGACCTATATTTTTCTTTCTAACTGCACCATAAATGGTACCCTCATGGATGTGTCATATTCTACTATAAACTTTCTGGCAGATCCTCGCCCCGGGGTTTGCAGAGGAAGTGTCCTGGTTCCAGTTTATGAAACAGCAGCACGGGATCTGGAGGTGAACCCAATGACTATGGGACAGGCTTTAAGGGGAGGTTTTGTGTTGCAATGGGATGTGGATACTGATGAATGCAGAAGGTGCAGAGATTCAGATGGGGTTTGCGGATATAATCAGAGTTCAAATAGTTTCATTTGCTTTTGCAAAGATCAACCTAGTGAAAGCACATGTTTACCAACAACAGGTACGTTATACCTCTTTTTCTGGAGTCTGGACGATTTTGCTCAGCTGTATGTTGTTGCAAAACTTACTGGTTCATTGAATATCTCGAGTCTTAAGTCTTAACCCTCTTCGTTTGGCTCATCCTCAAGTCCAAATGTTCATAGCAGTTACAGCATATTGGCCTTTGCTGCATCGGATTGCATCCTAATCTCTCTAAGTAGCCAATGACTTCATTAACTCTAACCACTTTGATCGGTTAATACCAATTCAGCTTCAAATTCCATTGTACCATCACCGCTGCATTAGCTGATAAAATGTAGGGTCTCACCATTTTGTTGCTTATACATTCAGCCACTGTTGGATGCAGAAAGAATCATTTGCTTGGAGTCCTTTTCAATATCTCGTAAATTCAATATATTTGTGCTAGAGAAATACATTTATCCTACTCTTACAACCCATCTTAGCCTTTTATGAGAAATGCTTTCTTTCTTTTCTGGAAAAGCTTCCATAAATTCAATATATTTGTGCTAAGTACAATATCTGCGGTAAGAACTCTATTCACAAGGTTTGAATCAAGTTTCTGAATTCCATCAAGTCTATCTCGAACATTATTTACCTGAGGCTAAACAAATGTGTTTCCGACCTTCCTTGACATCCGTGAGGCCTATGATTTCTTTATTTCGAGATATAATAAGTGTATGCATTCCAAGAAATTCATAGAATTACTCTCCACTTGGTCTCATTCACAGCCCAACTCACGGCTTGACTTGTTTGTTCATGCCACGACTAGAAAGGAACACCACAAATTTACCTGCAGTCAAAAGACAAATGATTTCTTGTATCAGAGTATGTGTCTAAGTTCCTACCATATGGAGACTCTCTTGTTGTAGGTCCAGGGCAATCTGATGACGAATTTAAGTGCTATAGGCCGATGAGAAATGCTTTCAACCAAAGTAGTATTATCGATTTATTCAATCCTTTGGTATTTTCCTCGAACTGAGTTTATACGTTCTGAGAGGCAGAGCAGTACTATATGAAACCATGTTATTCACACTTTGCTAAATTTCCCTTGACTGGACCTGCAACGGAAGCTTCCTTTGGAAAAAAACTTCAACTTTGAATTCGTCAAAGACCAACTACTTTGATGAACACCAATTTATGTTGAGTTTTTTCATTTAGTATCCAACCACTTCCAACTCTTCTCTCGGAATAATGCATCCCTCTTTGTGGCTCCTCCTCATAAGCTTGTTCTTGATTTTCTCTCCAAAATATGTGTTTGCCAACACTTTCTTGAGCTGCAGTATTCGAATCAGTTGTGGAACTATTCAGGATATCGGTTATCCTTTCTGGGGATTGGATCGGCTGGAAAGTTGCGGATACCCACACCCTGGATTCCAGCTCCACTGCAATGACAATGTGCCAGAAATCACGATCCTGAATGCAACATACCGAGTTCTTGAAATAAACAATTCTTCACAAATCCTTACTGTTTCTAGAATCGATTACCGGGACAATATTTGCCCCTCTCGTCTCATCAACTCCACTTTCGAAAGCAGCCCTTTTCAATACAAGGACGGGGGTAATATAAGGCTGTATTACGGTTGTCCCACAGTTCCAGAAACTCTCACATTAACCCCAAATATTTCCAATCCATTCGAATGCAGAATAAACCAGAGAAGCATGATGGGATATTATGTGACGATGGACTTGAGGGGAACTGCCATCGCCAATTACTTGGGATCGTGTAGCGACAGTGTGATTATTCCAGCCCCGATTTTTGAAGTTGGATCATTGGAGGAAAACCGAAATCCGGAGGCTTTGGAAGCAGCGGCCAGACTTGGGTTTGATTTGGTGTGGTCTGCAAACGATGGTAGGTGTGATGATTGCTTAAAAGATGGTGGTGAGTGCGGGCATAACCTCGGCTCAGGTGAATTTGAATGTTACCAGTGCCCAGAATCTGAAGGCCATGGTTGTTCCACAAGGTCCCCAGGTACATCTTCCTTCTATGTTATGTCTGTTGAGACATCTCCTGTACTGGGATACTGGGATTTGTTCACATGGAATTGCCGGGAACTGCTGAACAATTCCGATTAAGATATCCTTGTTCCGACCAAACAGATGAGTCATGAGTGGTAGGTGTAGTTAGTCTTGCCTTGACTCTCTAACAATAATATTAAATTGTCATTTTCAATGGGCCTGTCCTGTTAGGAAAACGAAAGGAAAATGGGGCCATTCCAAATTTCCAATATAGGATTATGGAACGCGTTCATCTGCTTTTCCCAAACGCAAAAAACGTATTTAGGTTTTTTTCTTCTGACTTTTAGTAGCTTCAGCTGTTGAATTTGGCCACCTGCATTCATTCAACGTTTCCCACTTGTTTTCTGCCCGGCGTTTCACACCTCCTCCCAACTCTGACCCACCGGGTCTCCATCAACATCACCTTGTGTTGCTCACCATCTTGAATTTTAGATTTTGCAAAGAAGTAGTTCCTGTTCCGATGAATTTTAGCTAACATTTTAAGATTTTCCACTATTACAGGAGACAAAATCAACAGTGTCGCGCTTGGACTAGGTATTATCTGCTACCCCATTATTGACATATTGCATTGTTTCCCACAACTTGTAGCGTTGCAGGAACCACGTTTAAGGCTAAGCAATCTCTTCCTTTTATCTTCAGGCCTCGGAATACCCGGTGCAGCCATTGTCTGTATACTTGTTGGAATCGGAATCTTTTGTTTCCGGCAACAACGGCGAAAGAAAATCGCAGCCCAGGTTAATAGCAGAGACCTTCTTGCATCTTCATCAAGCAAAGGGCCATCAACTTCCACAACGAATACATCTCAAACCAATTCTTCATATTCCACTTCAAAATGCGACATCGAAAGAGGAAGCTGTTACTTTGGTGCCCATGTTTTTAGTTTTGAAGAACTTGAGGAAGCCACTGATCATTTCAATCCTTCTAAACAACTTGGAGAAGGTGGCTTTGGCACTGTTTATTATGGTAATAATCTTTACTTCTCAACCTTAGTTTTTTTACTTATCCTAACCAGGCCTTAATTTAATGTATTCAAACCCCTAACACTTCGAATTTTATTTAGCCTAACAAACACCATGTTTATCTTTGATCTGCTTGATCAGGTGTACTCAGGGATGGGCGTGTAGTGGCTGTTAAGCGCTTGTACGATAACAATTTCAAGCGTGTCGATCAGTACATGAACGAAATCGAAATCCTCACTCGCATCCGTCATCCAAACCTCGTGATTCTCTACGGATGTACCTCAAGACGTAGTCGAGAGCTTCTCCTTGTTTATGAGTTCATTCCGAATGGAACCGTGGCTGATCATTTGCATGGAAAGCGATCGAACGCTAGTTCACTAACTTGGCATGTACGTTTGAGCATCGCCATTGAGACGGCAAAGGCTTTGGCTTACCTCCACGCATCGGAGATCATACACCGCGATGTGAAATCGAATAACATTCTCCTAGACAAGAGTTTCCATGTAAAAGTGGCTGATTTCGGACTGTCACGATTGTTTCCTAATGATGTTACCCACGTCTCGACTGCTCCGCAAGGCACACCAGGTTATGTAGACCCGGAGTATCACCTGTGCTACCAACTCACTGAGAAGAGTGACGTTTACAGCTTCGGAGTCGTCCTGGTCGAGCTTGTTTCGGCGAAACAAGCAGTGGACATCACCAGACATCGACATGACATAAATTTGGCTAACATGGCAATAAGCAGAATCCAGAATCAAACATTGCATGAACTGGTTGATCCATCTCTCGGGTTCGAGAACGATTGTGCAGTGAAAACCGCGGTAACTGCAGTTTCGGAACTGGCGTTTCGGTGTTTGCAACAGGAGAGGGATATGAGACCATCAATGGGAGAAGTGTTGGAGACATTGAAAGAGATTGAGAACGGAAGATCAGAAGCTGAAGTGGTGGAGATTGGATCCGAAGCTGAAGTGGTGGAGATTGGATCCGAAGCCGAAGTGGTCGACATTAGATCGGATGATGTTGGACTGTTGAAGAACATTCATCCTCCACTGTCTCCAGATCATTATGCCACAGACAAATGGGTTAGTTTCTCTACTATTACCATCACCTAATTCCTTTCTAGTTTTGGTTATTTGTTGCTTTGATTTTTCTTTTTAAATTTTGCTTAAAATATTTGAGTTCATTGTTGAGTAATTTTTTATATCTAAATGAGCCTAATCGGTTGAGTTCAAGAGGTTTCCTATTTATTTTGAATTGAACTCAATCCTTAAAAATAAAAATTAATTAATTAAATTTCCATTTAGACTTGAATTTCTTCTTCTTTTTTGCCAAGATTTTCTTACTTCTTGATTTCAGCTCAACTCATTTATTCCCTTAATTGCTAAAAAATACTTTAGTAAATATTAATGATATCCATACTTATATTCTCTTGACATTTTATTCCTCCCGAAATACTTATATCCAACTCATTTTGAAATATAAATATAGAATTTAAACAAATGGAAACCTAATTTTTTTCTTTATTTTTGCAGGCGCAGATAAGATCGATGTAATTCTAAGTTTTCTGTAAAATGATGGAACAAATGAACATGAATTTTCTGCTGAGAGTTTAGGAATTTTTGTATCATATAGAAAGGAAAAATAGTTGTTCAAATTCCATCTGCAAAACTGAAATGATGTTTATACACTAAAGAGGTGCCCAATGAGTAGGAAATAATTCAGAACATGCACTATAAACTGTGGTGGAAGAACATTACTTTGTAAATTCACGTGGTTATCTATTGGGTAAACTGCTTCTGTAGTCGATGAATTATTGTTTATTTTCAACTTTGGCTACCAAACTATTTTAATACTAAAACATATAGACCTTGTTTGGTAAAGAGAAGTTTGGGCAAAAATTAGAGGTTTGACCAGTCAAATCTGCTAATATTGTTGTTTGGTGAACAACGGATTGGGGTGAAACCGCTAATTTTGAAAAAGCTCATAATATGAGCTTTTTGATATTAGAGGTTTGATATTATAGTTGTAAAGACTCTTTTACTCTTACGAGCTACCAAAAATCTCAAAATAACATAAATTAAATATTTATATGTGTATTTAAATTTATTAATTAATTTAATTATATTAAAATAATTATACAAATAATAAATTAATATATAAATCATTTAAATATGTTTAGAAAATTTATATTAAAAATAATTTGATAGATCTAATTAATATTAATTAGATACAAAATATTGATAACTAATAAACTATTCAAACAAGTATTGAATATAATCATGTCTTTATATGTCATTTTGCTTGTTTAAATAATCTAACAACTATCAGCTATCCGTTAATTTTACCAAACACTTTTATACAATCAGCTAATACAATCCGCTAGTCAAATCAGCTAATGCAATCAGCTATCAGCTAATGTAATCCGTTATTCGCTATCAGCTATCAGCTAATCTAATTCGTTATCCGCTATCAGCTATCAGCTAATGTAATCAGTTATCCGCTAATTGCCAAACAGGGTCATACATTTAATTAAGATCCTCATTTTATATTTGTATACTATGGCCCTGTTTGGCAATTAGCGGAAAGCTGATAGCTGATTGCATTAGCTGATTTGACTAGCAAATTGTATTAGCTAATTGTATAAAAGTGTTTGGTAGAATTAACTGATAGCTAATAGCTGTTTAATTATTTAAACAAGTAAAATGACATATAAGGACATGATTATATTTGATACTTATTTGAATAGTTTATTAGTTATCAATATTTTATATCTATTAATATTAATTAGATTATGAAAAAATAATTTTTAATATAACATTACTAAGCATATTCGAAGGATCTATATATTAATTTATTATTTATATAATTATTTTTAATATAATTTAATTAAATAATAAATTTAAATACAAATATAAATGTGTGAGAATAAAAAGAAAAAACAGATAGTATTAGTTTACAAATGTTACAATGTAAATACGCGAGGTTAAAGAATTAAAATAGAAATAGTTAAATTAAGCTATTTAGAGATTTTTTATAATTGTTAAGGGTAAAATGGTCTTTATAATTCTTATGTCAAAACCTCTAATTTGAAAAAGCAGCTAATAGCATTTTTTTCAAATTAGAGGTTTCACATCAATCCGCTATTTTCATCCGCTCTTTACCAAACATCAAAATTAGCGGATTTGACCGGTAAAACCTCTAATTTTAACTCAAATCTCTCTTTACCAAACAGGGTATATATAAATATATATGCATACTGTATAAAAATATTATAAATATATTTAACTAAAATATATCAAGTCAGGAAATTTTCACCCTAAACTAAACTCACCCCTACCACAACTCAATCTTTTTCAAAATCCATCATACTCTATCCCGAACCTAAAATTTAAGAGAAAAAACTTGTTCGAATGAATCAAATTAGAAAAGATCACGTCAGATCAAGGCATATTCGAATAATTTTACCATCCTATTAGCAACCAAAAATACTGACCTTGTTTGGTAAAGATCGGTTTGAGCCAAAATTAGAGGTTTGAGCTAAAATTAGTGGTTTGACCGGTCAAATCAGCTAATTTGGGTGTTTGGCAAAGAGCGGATTAGGGTGAAACATCTAATTTTGAAAAAACTGCTAATAAGAGCTTTTTAAAATTAGAGGTTTTGACAAAATAGTTATAAAGACCTTTTCACCCTTAACAATTATCAAGAAACTCCAAATAACCTAAATTCAACCTCTCTTATCTTAAATCTTTAATCTCACGTATTTACATTGTGACAATGGTAAACTAATACATTTTATTTTATTTTTCATTTTATTCTCACACAGTCCCGAGTTCAAGTTGATTATGTTTCGCCTCTTACTCGGAGAAAGACGATCAAACAATTCCCAATCATGGTCCTTGCGGATCGAATCATCCATATAATATACAAAAAGAAACTCCAGATATTTGATATCTTTCTCTTTGAATGAGATCTCAATTTCAGCGACGGTTTCATTAGATATCTTACAACTAGAATCCCTCTTTTTTCCGATCCAGTTCTTCCACCACCGCGAACCCCGGTTAGATTCAGGCATGATACACTTTTTAGTTATTGGGAGAACCCAAGTACTCTCTTTCGGATCCAGGAAACAGCTCTCAGAGATCTTTTTTCCTTTTGGAAGATACAAGAGCGAAACAATCAACCTATTGATATTGGAAGACCCAAAAGATTCTTCCAATGTATCATTTTCTGGGTCCAATGGAATTCCTAGGTATAGGAAGAAGCGTTGTAATTAAGTTTAATAATTAATTAAATTATATTAAAAACAATTATATAAATAATAAATTAATATATAGATATCATTTAAATATGCTTAGTAATGTTATATTTAAAAGAGTAAACTATGTTGGGTACCACCAAACTATTGGGGGTGACCCGTTTATACCATCAACCTTTCAATTGGTCCAAATTTACCACCAAACTTTATTTTTCGACTCGTTTATACTACCGCGTTGTTAACTCATTAACGACGCGATGACTTGGATGCTAGACCAAAACGACGTCGTTTTGGTGCCGTTATTTTGATACTAAATTGCCTGAAATAGTTTCGTTTTGTTGGAAGAAAATATGAAAAATTATACACTCAATAGGATTTAAACCTAGAACCTTTAGAATCAAAGGCAACATCCTAACCATTAAGTCAACTTAACATCTTTGTTTTGTTTACAACACAAATAATATATATTTCAAACTGCAGTTTATCATATAAATAATATTATTCTATATAAATAATATTATTTCTAGTATAAATATATTAGAAATATATCAGTATACACATATTAATATATAAATAATAAATGAAATAAAAATATATAAGTATTTTTTTATATTATAACTAATATTAAATAGTAAATATATTATTATAAAAACTAAAAGACTAATTTTCAAAATTTTGAAATTTTCAAAAAAACCCAAAGTCCAACAAAATCTTAAACCCTAAACTCTAACCATAACTATAAACTATAAACCTTAAACCCTAAAATTTTATTCATAAACAAATAATATTAAAATATATAAACAAATAATATATTATTATAAAAACTAAAAAAATAATTTAAAAAAACTAAAATTTCCAAAATTTTAAATAAAAACTAATAATTTACAAAAACCCTAAAGCTTAAACCTCAAATCCATTCATTTCAGCTATTACTGAATCTATGATTTTAAAGTTTATGATTTATAATTTAGAGTTTTAGGGTTTATAGGTTAGAATTTAATATTATGTGGATTTTGAGATTTTTTTTTTGTAAATTTAGTTTTTTTAAATTAAGTTTTTAGTTTTTATAATAATATAATTTTGATAATATAATTTTTTATTTATTATAAAAATTTTATTTATTAGTTATATATATTAATATATTATTATATGTATATTAGTCTTAATACACTTTTATTTAATATATTTATATAATAAAATAAAAGCTTAATACATTTTTCCTCTAAATTTTACATGTTTTTTCAACTTGTCCCTAAAGTTTATTTCGACCACTTTTGCCCCTTAACATTTTCGCCGTTACTCATATTGTTCTTTAGCGTTAAAAAAAATCTGTTTTGACCAATCAAAACGAGTCATGTCATTTTTTTTAAATTTTAAAATAAAATAAATATATTAAAATATTTATTAATTTAATCATATTTCTCAAAATATCCAAAAACCCCCCATCATCTTCTTTCCCAATTTTCATTCCAGGTACAGTTCTTCCCCAACAAAAATCCATGGATTCCACCTCTGCCACCAAGCTCCAACTCCACAAGAAGAAAACCTGGTTTTTGCTCCTAAATTTCTATCTTCTTCTCAGCCAAACCTTAAATCTTCCTTTTTAAAGTGTTTGGTTAACGAGAAAATTGTAAGGTATATTTTAACTGTGAAATTTTAATTTATTATTGTTATTTTACTTTTCTTCCGTTTCTCTATTTGAAATGTTAGGTTCGGCAATTTTGGGTGAAAAACCCCTTTTAAATTATTATCTTTAAAAATGGCTCCCAAAAACATTTATTTGGCAAAATGACCCCCTTTCTTGCCAGGTCGGCAGACCTCGCGTTGTGTAGGACGCGAGGTACGTTATCGCGTTCTGCATAACGCGATTTCAGTCGACGTGGCGTTGCAGTTCGGCTTAACGGTTTAAAAGTACCTCGCGTTCTGCAGAACGCGAGGTCCACGAGAAATTGAAAAGGCGGCTGGACTATATCGGACTGACCTCGCGTTCTGTAGGACGCGAGGTCTGTGCATTTCCAACCAGATCCACAAGAAAAAACATGCGTAAGTAGGCCTGTTCGAACCCAATTTCGAGCGTGTAAATGATATATTTTTAGCGATCATCGAGTTTGGGGTCGTAGTACTGTAAATTTTCTATCGTATGATACCAACATGGTTAATTTCCGTCCATTCTACAATGGTTTAAAATGGCTTCGAAAACCCTATGCTAGCATACTTTTTTTGATTGCAGTTTTATTTCAACTAATGTCGATTTTCTATTTTTTAATCCTATTAAATTTAGTAAAAACAAAAATTAAATAAACATTATAAAGTTTAATTATAATATGCAAACAAAATTAGAATTTATAAAAAAATTAGAATACGACATTATAAAATTTAAAAGTGTTTTACATAAACATTAAAAACATAAGTAGAAAACAACAACAAAAAAACTAAAAATGCCTATGTCCACCCGTTCCGCAGTCGGGTGGATGACGCTCACGATCCAGATACCTCCTCTGTCCATCGTGTGGTGGTCCCTGAACCCTATCATCCTGACCATCGTGCGCGATCTGCGGATCTGTGCTGGGCCTAGGCGGGGAGTAAAACAAACTACCTATCGGCGTATTCGCCACCATCGGAAACTCATACTGAGGTGGATAATCGATAAGTAGAAGGTCAGTCGTGGGCGTATGGGGGCGATAGGCATCAGTGGAGCCGAACTGGGGTGGAGGCATCGTCTGCTCGAAAGTCGATGGACCGCTATGCAATGGTGGGGCAGAAGATGATGCCCCTAGAGTGTCATATCGTGGTCTCGGACCTCGATGCGTCGACTGCCTCTGGGTCTGCCTCTGGGTCTGCCTCTGGGTCTGGAACTGGCTCTGGGTCTGGCTCGCTCGCCCGCTCCCGCGTGGGCGGTTTTCGGTATGTCCGCATTAGTCAAACCGAAGGGCATTACCAAGAACTCATAGTGCCCATAACGTGTACGGAAAGCGGTCTTCAGTATGTCCGCATCTTTCACCTTCAACTGATAGTAACCGGATCTCAAATCAATCTTCGAAAACACTAAAACACCTCTCAACTGATCAAGCAATTCATCTATCCGAGGCAAAGGGTACTTGTTTATTCATTGTTACCTTGTTCAACTGCATGTAGTCTATACACATCCTCATACTGCCGTCCTTTTTCTTCAAAAACAAGACCGGAGCACCCCACGGAGAAATACTAGGACTAATGAAACCTCTATCTGATAATTCCTGAAGGTGTGTCTTCAACTCTTTCGGTGCCATTCTATACGGAGCAATAGACACATGTGTAGAATCAGAATACGTCTCAATAGCAAACTCGACTTCCCTGTCATGAGGCAAACCCGGCAACTCTTCCGGAAAAACACTCAAAAAATCACAGACTGTTTTGATGTCTCGCGGTCTAACCTCACTCATGTTCGGATTCATCACATAAGCCAAGTACGCCTGACAACCCAAATCCATCAATCTCTGAGCTTCTAGAGCAGAAACAACATTAGACAAGAACTTAATGTTCTCGCCCACCACTACAACCTCAAAATCATCTGTAAGCCTCAAGGAGACTCTCTTGGTCTCAAAGTCCACCCTAGCTCTATGCTCTACGAGTCAATCCATGCCCAAAATCACATCAAAACCATAGAACGGTAACTCCATCATGTCGACCAGAAACACGTGGCCCTGAACCATCAAGGGACACCTCCTTCACATCTTCCTAACTACCACGGTCTCACCGAAAGAACTAGTAACATTTACACCTACCTCTAACCACTCATACGGTAGACCTAGAAACCTTGCATGTTCACCCAAAATATACAAATGTGTCGAACCCGAATCTATCAAAGAAAGCAAAGTCAAAGACTGTAACGAGAAATTACCTGCGATGACATCCGTGTCATTCCCAGCCTCTCGTTGTGCATACACCTAAGCCGGACCTCCACCCTCGGGATGAACTGCCACCACATGAGCTAAGTTCCTCTGACCATCGTTCCTCGGCTAAAAGTTACCACGACCGTGCCCACGGCCTCTCTGATGCTCAAAACCCCTAGCTGGAGCCGGTCTGCCCCTAGCCGGGTGTGGACAGTTACGCCTCAAATGATCTCAGAAACCACAGTTCCAACATACCCCCAAGGTACCCATACACTCGCCCTGATGGCGTCTCCCGCATCTAGTGCACTCAGGAGTGTGAACAACTGCTCCTTGGCCCTGATGGCCCCGTCCATTGTTACCGCCTCTATGTCTCGAATCGGGCCGATACCTCCTATCTCTATGCCTCTTGGCATGATCTCTGTCCTAATTCGCATGTCTCTTCCCGGAATCAGACCCACTAGCACGGGTACTCGAGCCCAAGTTCTGCTCAATATCCTTGGCCCTAGAGACAAAAACATCAAACTCGGTGTAGTCAGAGGCAAGCATATAAGTCTTCACATCTCTAGTCAAACCACAACGGAAGCGCTCACACTGTTCCCTCTCACTAGGAACCAACTCGGGAGCATACTGGCTCAACCTCACAAACTGAATCTCATACTCGGACACCGTCTTACTACCCTGAACCAAGGCCATAAACTCTCTTTTCTTCTCATCCTGATATCGGACTCCAAGGTACTTCTTCTTAAAAGCTGTTCTGAAGAATTCCCAAGTGACATCCGCTTCTGCCATACCCGAAGTAACGGTGGTCCACCAAGCATACGCATCTCCCTGAAGCAAGGAGACAACACAACCCAACTTATGAGTGTCCGAGCACTCCATCTGACCTAAGATGCATGTAGTACTCTCGAGCCAAGCCTCTGAACCCTCGGGAGTCAAACAACGGAACTCGACTCCACCCAAGCTACGGAGCCTCTCAAGGGGTAAACCAGTCCCCGCACCCTAAGGTGGTGCTGCAGCATGCATAACGGCTAAAGCTGTCTGAAAAGCCCCGGCTATAGTCTGAATCAAATGAGTCATGTTAGCACCTGCCGGACCCTGACCTGCCTGAGCTCCATTACCCCCAACATTTGCGCCAGCCTGAGGTCCATTACCATCACCTCCAACGTTCGCACCGGTCTGAGGCACATTACCTTCTCACCCACCCCGTTACCATCGGGAGCAAGAGGAACAGAAGGCACATCCCCGGGTGCCTGGTCACCCGCTCTAGGCCGTCCTTTCGGTCTTACCATAACGAAGATAAAATCTAAAACATCAAACACATCACACACAAGAAAACATGAGGTTAGCAAGGGCAAGGATCCAAGTTCTCAACCTCTTTAAACCAAAACCATTTTCAAATAACAACACCTAGCAATGGGAACACTCGACTAAACTTCAACCAACAACAAGAACAATAAAGCATGCTTTCATACACCGTGCAATAGCAACCAATCCAAACAAGCCATCTTACCTGACTTACCTTCCCGGAAGACCTCGTAACTGAGGCTCTAATACCACCAAATGTAACCCCTTGTCGCAGTCTAGCCAACAGACCGAACCGAATGGGTTACACGGGGAAAATCGAAGCAAAACTCGTTAAGATCTCACCCCAATTAGCAACCCTATTGTTTTTTCTTTAATTTATCTTATCTAAATGCTTTATTTGACCCTACATAGGATGAACAAACAACGAAAAAGCAACCACCAATTCGATCCAAGCAAAACTAACAATTTTAAGACAAATTTTATCCATTTAGATAAGGGCGTATCGATACTCCAAAGGACCGTATCGATACGCCTTCAAAGGTCAACCTTCCCCAGAGTCAACTCTGAGAGTCTGTATCGATACCCTCAAAGACTGGTATCGATACGCTCTCAACGGTCAAAAATCTCAAAGTCAACCCCAAGACCGTATCGGTACACCTGAGGCCCGTATTGATACCCTAATTTATCGTCAAAATCTCAGATTTCCAGAGAGAAAATTGGGTATCGATACGCCTCCGCATATCGGTACGCTAGGCTCAAAACAAGAGACTGTATCGATACCGACCTTGGGCGTATCGATACGCACTGCACAAAAAGTCTGCAAAATTCGATTTTAAGCACAAGGGAGCTAACTTAAACACCTTAAGCAAGTCTATGACCAACTCTAAACATGCATACAACCTAAAGCAACCAAGAAATACTCATTTAAGGCACATCAAACATACAACAAGGCTAAAAATCAACAAAGCAAGGTTTAACTAGCAACCAACATGCTTAACATCCATAAAGGGGTCAAAAGCCACTTTAAGACATGCTTCAACATTTTAACATGGTAACAACAAAACAATAACAAGACTTAGGAGTTTGAACACCAACTCCATAACAAAAGCCTAGTATTCCCATTGTCTAAGCATTATTACAAAACATAAACCATACTTGAACTTAGCAAGAACTCCAAGAATCCCTTCATTGCCCTCTTGCCTCCCGGAACCTCTAACGATTTGTATTGTTAGAAAAAGAGAGCGTAAGCTTAAAGCTTAGTGAGCGGAGCTCTAAACATAACAACAATACATTTTAAAGCAAATATTTTAGTTTTGAAAAACAAAACCACATAAGTAAGAGATGAAATAAACATAAGCATAGATTAAACATGGTTTGCACATGCACAACCATTCCCGGTGGGACTACACATCACCGTTCACACATCTAGTAGTTTTTCGATGGACTACACATCACCGTACTCTTCTACTAGTCACTACCAGTGGGACTACACATCACCGTAAGCAACGACAACCATCACGTGAGGCTTGACATCAACAATGACTACACAACAACATTAGAACGGAAATAAAAGCATTCCGAAATCAACATCACAACACGCATAAACACGTACATCAACAAGCAACCAAGCAAAGCAAGTATAGGCAAACTTACACTTGGGTTTAGGTTAGCCCTTAAGGCTCCACCCAAACCCCCAAGAAACCACTTTGAATCATTTTAAACTTCAAAACATTTCCACTCATCGATAGAGCCCAAACGAAAGCCGAAACACCGTTCTCAAGCCTCTGCAACACCCGGTATCGTGCCCAAAGTACCCGAATCAATCTCCTCTGCTTTAAGACAACCCAAAACAAACTATTAGGATGCTAATACACTTGTAAACCAGCAACAACCCGAAAACCCACTCCTTGCAACCAAAACACATTGATTCGAACTCAAATTTCACCCAAAACTCCACCAATTTCATTCTAACCAAACCCAAAACTGAATCCATCGATTTCAACCATCAAAACACATCCAAAATCATCTAGAAACATCCCTCAACATCAAAGGAACCACCAGCCACATTTTCAACCCAAAACCAAGCCAAAAACTCAACCTTTTCAACCCAAAAATCCCATTTTTATACACATTTCGGGTTTCCCACTATTAGCCACCATTTTAACATTTTTAAAACACCAATGATTAAAAACACCATTAACATGACATTAAATTACCCGCACGAAAATCCCATAGAAAAATCCATTTCTCCAATCCAACACCAAATTAAAAATGCATTTTAATGGGTTTTAAAAGAAGGTTTTCAATAAGTACAAGCTAAATATGTAAGAACCTAAGCAAGGAAGAGATTGCCTTGAAAAATCTTGCTTGGATGAGGGATTTGAGGCAATGGAATAGTGAAATAGGGTTTAGGAGAGGTTTTGTGGGAAAATGGGATTTTTTTTGGACAAGATGACACTTTTCAAACTTCTTTTCTTTATTTCATTTAACTAAAAATTCCCATCTTCAAATTTCATTAATGGCATTATTGTAAATAATGGAAATTTTTATAAAATCATCACTTTAATCTAAATTTAACCCGAAACTAATCCTAGATCAAAACCGATAAACTCTCTGGCCCTAAACTGGGGCGTTACAATGAGGGTTTACACAAATTAAGCTCACAAGAGTGTACAAAGAATTTACAATAAAGCACTCTCTTAGACTATGTACAAGAGAAAGGTAAAATAAAGATTTAGACTCTAATTCTCTTGACCATATTGCTTGGAAGTAGTCTCTAACCTTCTTCAAGTGTTTCGGCCTTCAATTTATAGTCCTAATTGAGTTTGTGGACATTACTAGCCGTTAGGGATGTTTTGGAGCCGTTGGAGACTTTATTTCCTACATTAATTGCAGTTCTAGAGCTGTCTGTTTCGGAACAGGTGAGCCCGTATCGGAACGACCTTTTTCAGAACTAGCTGTTAAAGACTGATGCAGCAAGCCGTATCGAAACGCCTCTGGTCGTATCGAAACGGTATTGAGCTGTATCGAAACGGTTACAAACCGTTTCAGTACGAGTGATCGTTGAGCTGCATTTAAAGAGTCGTTGGGAAATTTCGACCGTTGGGCGTATCGAAACACCAAAGGTGTGTTTCGAAATGAAAGCCCTCCGTATCAAAACAGACAAGCCCTGTTTCGGTACGGGTTTTGGCAGTTTCAAACTGTTTCGAAACTGGCCCCCTATATCAAAATGAGTACCTTGAAAACCTTGGTTTGCTCACTTAAAAACGTTTTAAACCTTGCCAAAAACATTTAAAAACATCCACAAACTTATTTCAAAGTTGTTTGGTCTTAAAGACACTTTTGAAATCTTTTCAATTTAGTCCAAAACTATTTTTCAATTATTATATCAAAACATTAGTTCTTCAATAAGGTTATGGTGAATCAAAGTTGGTTTGATGTTTTCCCAAGAGCTTCTATAAAATTTCTAGGGCCTGATTGTTTTGACCATTGCCATGGTCACTTAGTTTTGAAGTCTCTAATGCATTGTTCCCTAAGCCTTTTAAATTTTTTGGGTTCTGGGCTGACCATCATGATTTTCTTATGGTAGTTGAGGATTCATGGGTTTTGACTATTTTGGGAGCCCTCTACAAGCTCTTTTCGCTAAATTAAAGCGGCTTAAAAATCTGTTAAAACAGTTTAACAAGGAAAATTTTAGTGGCATATCTCAAAGAGTTCTTGAGATGAAGATTGAATTGGAGAATATTCAGAGCATTATGATGAAAAAGCCGATTGTGGATAGTGTTAAGAGAGAAAAAGGGGCTTAGGAGTGAGCTTAGTGCATTGGAGAAGGCAGAAGAAAAGTTCTATCAACAAAAGTTTAGAGCCCAATTTGTTCGAGAGGGGGATCAAAATTCAGCTTACTTCTTTAGAAAGGTTGTTGTTCGACAGAAAAGAAACACAATGCATTGCTTGTATAACAGGCAATGGTAGAAGCTAGAATCCTATGATGAGATATCTGCTAAGCTTGTGGATTACTTTTTTGGTACTCTTGGGGTTAAAGATGATAGTGTTCAGAGTGCTTCAGATTCCTTGCTTAAGGAGATTCTGGGCATTGAACTGGATGATGATTCTAGGAATGCTTTTTTTGCACCTGTATCTCGGAAGGAGATTAAAAATTATGTTTGGTATGAATGGGAATAAAGCTACTGGCCCTGATATATTTTCAGCGAAATTATTTCAGAGTGCTTGGAGGATTGTAGGAGATGATGTTATGACAGGTATTCAATTCTTCTTCTCTTCTTGTTCTTTGCCTACAACATTTAATTCCACTATTCTTACCCTTATCCCAAAGGTTGAAGTTCCTATTTATGCTACCGATTTTAGGCCTATTGTTTGTTGTAGTACTGTCTACAAGTGCATCACAAAGATAATTGCTGATAGGTTGAAGGTGTGTCTAGCTACTGTTATCCTCTCTAATCAGAGTGCATTTTTGCAAGGAATGAATCTTGTTAAGAACGTACTGCTAGCTCAGGAGATACTCAGTGGATATGGGAAGCAAAACTTTTTTTCTCGGTGTGCATTAAAGGTGAATCTCAAGAAGGCATTCGACTCCTTGAACTGAGGTTTTATTCTGCAAGTCCTTAGGGTTATGGGAGTGCCTCCTCTGTTCCTAAAATGGGTTGATGCTTGTGTCACAAAGCCTAGATTTTTCATTGGACTTAATGGCGGGCTTGTGGAATATTTTACGGGAGCAAAGGGAGTAAGACAAGGTGATCCTATGTTTCCGTATTTGTTCATTCTGAACATAAATATTCTATCTGGATTGTTGAATCATGGGGCTGAACATGGAGTTTTTTCTTATCACTCTAAGTGTAAAAGGGTGGGTTTAA
The DNA here is from genome assembly GCA_030270665.1 of Hibiscus trionum. Lineage (NCBI taxonomy): Eukaryota > Viridiplantae > Streptophyta > Magnoliopsida > Malvales > Malvaceae > Hibiscus > Hibiscus trionum. Next base: position 22,098,895 of record BSYR01000004.1, read on the forward strand.
CCCATCTTTGCTTTGCCGATGACCTTTTAGTGTTCACAAGAGGAAGCATAGATTCTGTGTTGGGAATCAAAAGAATTATGGATGTCTTTTATAAGATTTCTGACTTGCAACTTAATGAATCGAAAACTAAGTTCTTCTGTGCTGGTTTAAGGATGGATGATAAACGGATTTTAGCTAGTTTGTCAGGTTTCAAGTTGGGTTGTTTGCCAGTCAGATACCTGGGTGTACCCCTTGTGACAAAGAACTTAACAAAGGCTGACTGTGAGAATTTAGTTGCAAAGATTAGAAAGAAAATATTAAGTTGGTCAGCTAGATGCTTATCTTTTGCTGGGAGGCTTCAATTAATACAAGATGTTATCTTTAGTATGCATAATTACTGGGAGATAATTTTTTTTTGCTCCCAGTAAAGGTGATTAAGAAGATTGAGACCTTGTGTTCTTCGTTTCTATTGAAAGGGGAGGTTGTTTCTACAAAGGGTGCACATGTTAGTTGAATGCAGATTTGTCACCCAAAAAAGGAAGGGGGCTTGGGTGTCAAGGATCTATATACGTGAAATAGAGCTTGCCTCTTAAAATGTTTATGGCTCCTCATTGTTCTAGCAGGGCCGATTTGGGTGGCTTGAGTTGGAGAATATTTACTCAACGGTCGCTCGATTTGGGAGATTCATGCAAAAATTCACCATAGTTGGGCATGGAAGAAGATATTAAAGCTACGGGTGCTATGGATGCAGCTGGATGTGAACGTACAAGGGTGTTTTAAGGCTAGAGTTGTTTGGGATAGCCTTAGACATCGACAGGAAAATGTGTCATGGGCCAAGGTTGTATGGAGTTCACCGAATATTCCTAGGTACTCTTTGATCACTTGGTTGGTAATCTTGGATCGACTACCCACTAGATGCAAGTTGCTTTCTTGGGGATGTGATGTTGATCCAAATTGTTTGCTTTGTTGGGAATGGATTGGAGTCGAGGGACCATGTTTTTTTTTGCAGAATGTGATTTTGTGAGGCAGCTTATTGGATTGATTTTGATGACCTGTGGTATTCAACATACGTATGTTTGTTGGAATGATCTACTAAGTTGGATACATGTAAAGGGTAAGGAGAAGTCGTTGCTTGCTGTGATTTTGAGAATTGCTTGGGGCTATTACAATTATTTGGTTTGACAGGAGAGGAATTTTCGATTGCATGATAGGACTCCTCAAATGGTGGATGCTTTGTTTGAGTGTATCAAGAAAACTGTAAATATGAGACTAGATGGGTTCTCTAAATTGGTTAACTGCTCTTCTTTTTTGGTTGATAGATGAAATTTGATATGCAATTAGGTTTCCTTATTTGAATGATTTAGTTGTAAAAGATGGTTTTATTGGTTGGTTCTTAGATGAATAAAATAATATTTATCCAAAAAAATATAGAAGATAAGAAAACAACGAAAAAAATAAAAAGTATTGGCGGTCAACTATCATAACAGATGTGAAGTTGTATGTTAATGACGTTGGCCTAAAAATAGGGAAAATTCTACAACGTGCGACGAACACCGATGAACACTACTAATGATGAACAACTAAAATTCTACAATAGTGCTCAAAGAACTTTGTCCCGCTTAATAATCTGAGATATGATAGGATCGGTTTTAAATTTGGATTGAAAAACTAAAAAAAAAACGAAGAAGAATCTAACAGTGCCGTGGAGATGATAACAACATGCAGAGAAGAATTAATCTAAGTGGGTATAATATATAGCGTTGGTAATGCATTAGTAGAGCTGGACCATCGGCTTCATTAAGGTGTATTTAAAGTGGATGATGATCTCAAAGTACACCTTCGACCATGACTTGCCTTCATGGCTGGGTTAACTATCCACTTTCTTAACCTACTCTCTTTATGTTCTTGTATTTCCGTTTCAAATTTGGAGCACCTTCGACAATGAATAATTTCACCCTGATTTTAAATCACACCTTAAACATAGTGTTTAGGAGAATTCAACAATTCATTGAATTGAATTGAATCGATGATGGTGAAATTATTTTTAATGGTATATGGTTTAGGGTATAGGTTTAAGAGTTTAAGGGTTTAAGGTTGATGGTTAAGGGTTAAATTATTTTTTTATAAAGAATAGGGTCAAATTAAAATAATATTTAAATAATGAGGGTTCAATTGAAATACGAAAATAGGTGAGGTACTAAATATATAGTTTACCCTTATTAAAAAAATAAAATTTTAATATATATAGAAAATAATTTAATTGAATTTTTAAAAATAATTCTTAATTGTATGATGGTTCTTAAAATTTTAAATCTTTATTAATTAATTTAATAATGTTCATCTTTAAATGGGAATATTATAATTGGTTGTGTTATACCATAAAATTTATAAATTAAAATAACTATTCTTTTGAAAAATAAATATTACATGTTATTTTTTTTACTGGTTTCAGATTTTCTAATGGTAATTAATAAAATATTTTTTAAATGGTCTAAACGTGATTATAAGATAGTATCTGTTCATACAAGGATGAACATCAGCCAAATTTTTTCACTAGGTACTTGTTGGGTTTAATTAATAAAAGGATTAATATTTGATACACTGCCAGTGTAAAAAAAATTTACACAAGCATGTCTATTTTCAAGCTTAAATTTAAATCCTAAAATTCTAACCTTAAAACCCTAAAAATTTAACCCCAATCCCTAAACTCCAAACACTAAATTATAGCCATAAATCTTAAATTCTAAATCATACAACTTAAACCCCTAACCTTTAAACCCTAAACTAAACCCCTAAATAAACCCGCTTGTGGAAACTTTATTTTGCACCGCCAGTGTATAGGATATTAATCCTTGATAAAATAGTTGATGATGAAAGAGTTCATTCATTAAATTAAGAAGTAAAATAATTACTATTTGATTCATCAAAAAAAATTACTATTTGAGTAGAGTTGTACAAATTCGTTTGGCTCTTTGTTGAGTTGTTCCACTTCCTCTGACACAAGCCCACAGAAATCTAAATGAAAAAAAAAAACCATTAATTTTTATTTTAATTTAGTCTAAAAATAAAGAAACGACCACATTTGTTTTCTTTTCTGAGACTTAAATCTGTTGGCTGGGTGACTGATGACTGCCGAATTTCTGTGGGAAAGCAATGCAGGAGTTCGTGGATGAGACCGCTTGGTACAACCACCTTGTGTTGGGATACATTCTGCCTGCAAAGCTCTGGGATCCGCTCCCCCATATCTTGCAGACTTGGCTGCGAAACTACATTGCCGGGAATCTGCTTTATTTCATTTCTGGTTTCCTTTGGTGCTTCTATATTTACTACTTGAAACGCAATGTTTATCTTCCCAAAGGTACTCTTTTTTTGCTGATTTTGAATCTGGGTTCTTTTTATTTTCATCGTTTCTTCAGTTTTAAGTTGATATTATCATTAGTTTTGCTGGCATCGTTTTAAACCCGATACTTCATATGTGAAGCTGGAATATTTCATCTACTTTTTTGTTGTTGCAACTTGCAAGTTTTATGTTGGAATTTCCATACGTTGTTTAGCAATGGACTTGGGAGTTCTTTATGTATGAACAGTTTCTAATCTTGATTTAACCTCTCTTTTTTTAATTGATGTAACCTTTATATCGATAACCATATGTCGAAGGAGGATCCCTGTTGGATTCTATCTCTTAATTTATAACAGTAATGCTTACTTGTGAACTAGGGATGGGAATCCAGGCAATGATTAAATAATATATGTATAGAATGCATTATGATCATTGTGTTAATACTAGAGATCTATGTCGCTCAAACTCCGGTTAGCTCCCGATATGGTCATGATCCTACACAAGTATGCATAATTTGTTTTCTAAGATTTTCCATGTGTTTTGAGGAACATATGCCCTCATTAATGTCTATGTGCGAAACACAAGACCCGGTCATAAGTATTTTTTTTTATGGAAAATGAAGAATCTGATAACATAGCTTGTGATAATCAAAGAGAAGTTTGCTGATAATGTTGCTAGTTGCATATGATTTTCTTAATTCAAATCTCTCTCTGAAAATAATGGTTTCTGAGATTTCGATGAATGCTAACCTTTAGCCAGTATAAGCAAAATACCTGCAAAACAATCTCCAGTGCTTCATTTTTGTTTAACAAAATGATATTTTTCTCTTCTTACTTGCAATAGTCAGTACAATCTTAAAACCCATTAGGTACTGAACAATGCTAAACCTACTCATAAATGTCAACTGTATTTTTTTTCTTCTCTGTTTTGGTTTTACAAATATAGAATTCCTGGCTCCTTTGTTAATGTTTTTGAGTGCTCGTAATGCAGATGCTATACCTACAAATAAATCCATGCTCTTGCAAATTTATGTTGCTATGAAGGCCATGCCTTGGTACTGTGCTCTTCCAACTATCTCTGAATACATGATTGAAAATGGCTGGACAAAATGTTATGCTAGAATAAGCGATGTCGGCTGGCTTATGTATGCGGTATATTTATTTATATACCTTGCTGTTGTCGAGTTTGGCATTTACTGGATGCATAGGGAGTTGCATGACATAAAACCTCTTTACAAGTATCTTCATGCAACTCATCACATCTACAACAAACAGAATACCCTTTCTCCGTTTGCTGGTAAGTTCTTACCTATGCACTCTAGTTTCAGTGATTTATAATTGCTTCCACTCCCCAATGGTTAGCACCATATTGAAATAGTTTTTATTTTTATTTTATGTTATCCTACTTTGACAACATGCGGGATCTGATGGTTGTTTTATATGTCAAATTAAGATCTTTTGGTAAATAGATACGACGATACTAGAAACTTTGAGTTTAAGAGGATCCAGAGAATCTGCCAGTTTTAGGCAGTTGGTTCTTTTGGGATCTCATCCTCCATTTTGAAGTTGCCCTAGTGGATTCTAGATTTAATTTGCAAAAATGGCCTTGAGTTTGATGTAAATTTAATCATTATCTTTCTAGTCTTGCTTATGAGATTCTTAATCTGCTTGGCTCTGGATTTTTCTGGTTGAAACTATTCCTGGCACCTAGCTCCCAGCTTGCATGAGATAATTCATATCTTGAGTTTCTAGGACAAGTGAGATGTTCTCAAAGGACATCTAACCATTAATCCAGATTAATATCGATGCAAGCTTAATAACTAATCTGTGGTGTACTTTGGACTGCATGCATCTTTGAGATATTAATCTGTCGTGTGTTTCATCTGTTAGGAAGGGGATGAGATTGGCTCTGTCAATTACCTTCAGTATGAGGTTTGCCTATCAAAGTTTTTAAGTGTTCTTTATTTGTAGTTGCATTGCCTGCATTCGGTGATGACATTACATTAAGCCGTATGCTAATGAATAGCTTTTCGGAGAATGTGTGATCTAGTCTTGCTGCAGATTATACTTGGTTGCATAGGATAAATGTGGAGTAGTGCTTCACGGATGCCATCTCATAGAGCTTTTTCTTGATCCTGTTCAATTCTTTGGCCTCCTTCTGTTGCATGTTCTCTTAGCTTTTTTTCTTTCTTTCTGATGTACCTAGTCCATTGGCCTTTCACCCTTTCCTTTAATCCAGCATATATATAATATATATATATATTTAAAAATCTATGCAATTTAAGTGCTCCATTGCTTTCCTGGAACAATCAATCGATTTCATCCACATCTCAAACTATGAACTATCTGTCTATGGAGTTTGGAAAAGATTATATGCTCATTCAGAATGGACTAAACAATGCATTGTTCACCGAATACAATCTGAATTAGCAGTAACAGTACAAATATTCTAATTATAACTGGTTTTAACTTCTAAAAGTAGAAGTATGATAAATATTTTATATTTTGCTTTCTATCTTTAGTATCTAATATTTTAGATATAAATATTAATATTTCCCATATATACTATTAGTTTGTATAATATATCAAAGTTATGTTCATGAATAAATTAGTTCTAGAGTAGTTGTGTATGTAATAATATACTTCCATGGAGATGAGGGTTTTGAGCATCTATGCAAGAGCAAGGTAGAGGTAGATAATGCCTATGTTTCTCTAGCTCTTCATATTTCTTAGTGTACCAAAACCCAACACTCATGTTTGGCTCTTATCCCTGTAAGGATTCTTTAAATACAAGGAAAAACTTGGAAAATATAAATATACTCGTGTTAGACATATACAATTCATACTCGACTCGAGGCCGAGTAACATAGGATTAGGCAATCCCTGTTACTTCTCCACTGCATTGCCATCCCTAATTTCAGCATCTTTCTTGGTATTTCCCTTTTTAACTAGTTGCATTGATGTCTAGCAAGTTTCTTTCTTTGAAGTTATTTAGTGTGGCAAACAAAATATTTGTCCCAAATAGAATAATTCTGTGTTAACAAATATAAGACACACTTTGGCTAAACAGATATACTATCTCGATATACCGACTTCAGTTGAAAACTATGCTATTCGAACTCGTCATTTTTCTTAAATATTTGTCTGAAACACAGTTATGTGGATATCATCGGCAAGATCTTCTAAATAGGTGAAAAAACTTTGAAATTTGACCATGCCTGTATCAGACATATACCGGTCACACTTGAGTTTGAGTTACATAGGCTGAAAATTCTATTTGGATTTTTTACCCTTCTAAATGACACACTGCTCAATGTCCTGTGTTCAGGTTTGGCTTTTCACCCTCTGGATGGAATACTGCAGGCAGTCCCTCATGTCATAGTACTGTTCATCATACCGACTCATTTTAGAACTCACATCGGACTCATATTCCTTGAGGGCATCTGGACGACGAACATTCACGATTGCATCCACGGAAATCTCTGGCCTATCATGGGTGCTGGCTACCACACCATTCACCACACTACGTACCGCCATAATTATGGCCATTACACCATATGGATGGATTGGATGCTTGGAACTCTACGTGACCCTATTGACGATGAGGGCAAGAAGGTAATGTAACTGTCTGTGCTTGTCTTGTGGAAATTTCTTTTAGTTTGATGGTTAGGTCTGCATGTTGGGATTTATTGGCCTTTGGGTGTATGTTATTTTGGTCATAGGTTTTAAACCATCCTTGGGTAGAAACTTTGTACTAGTGTAAGCTATTTATTCCGACTGTTTCGCAAGTATCAATGTCCGACACTTGCAGTTAAGTTATTCCTTTGTTGAGTGCCAAAATAACTGTCATGGCTGGGTGCCATAGAGTTCACATCAGGTGAATAAAGTTAGATCATTGTGTTGTTTAGCTTATCTTGGTCTTGCTATATCAAATTTTGGACGGTTCAGTTAGGGTGGCTGGATTCAGATTAGAACAAGTTCAAGAATGTTAACTTCTCAAATCAATTCGGGTATGTATTCGTTTCTCAAGGGAAAGTTTTGGGTGGCTTTTTGCATAACTTTACCCAAACAATTTAGGGTAAATTTCACAAAAGGTCATTAAACTATCCTCAAATTTATAAAATTGTCATTCAACTTTCAAATGCTACAAAATGGTCATTAAATTTTAATTTTTGTTATAAAATGGTTACTAAGTCGTTAAGTTAGCCGCCGTCTGTCGTTAAGAGGGCGACGGTTAAGAAAATTTGTATAATTACACATATTTATATATTCAATCAATTTAGCTTCAATTCGTAAAAATTCAATAAATATAGTCTTATTGTTTACACATTCTATCAATTTGGGAGGATTAGAAATACCTAGAAAAATTGGACTTGTGCTCCATCTAACTACCAAGTCCTCTCACCAACCCAAAGCATGTGAGCAGAACAATCATAATAGAGGTGGGTTCTTGAGTCCTCTCTAGTCAAGGCCTGCTCTTAAGGTAAATGTAGGCATTCATGGGATGTCCAAAAATCAACTGTGTTCATTTGAGGGTCATTGTTAGTAAACAATGAATTGTTTACCTGCTGCAAAAAGGAGAAGCAGCATCAAAATGGTGTACATCTTCAAACTTTCCATACTCTTCAATTGATATCTGGAAAGTAGTAAACTTTCCATACTCTTCAATTGGACTTTTCCTTCGACTCCAAGGACCAGCGGCGAGAGGGACAGTAGTAGGAAAAGTTGAGAGGAAATACGACGGCTAAAGAAAAATAATACGAAAGGGTGTTCACTGTTTGGTTAAAATCTTTCATTTGGATTCGTGTTTTGTCAGCACCATGTCTGTTTATTTTAATGTTGATGGATTGGATTTAAAGTGTTGACTAATGATGATAACCAAATCTAGATGATGGAAGGGGTGTTTATTGAGTTGAGTAGCTCGCAAATAATTCGAGCTTGACTCGGTCAAAACTCAATTAACGCTCGACTTGAGTTGACTCGACTCGAAATTGAGCTCGACTCAAACACTCGACTCGATAAATTCGTGAGCAGCTCGTTATTTTATATATATATATATAAATTCTTTTATGATTTTTTGGTGGTTACTTTAAAAAATCACGTTCCAAAAAGTTTAAATACTAGTTGAAAACTCTAGAAAAGTTCAGTGAATTGCTAGGTAATTTACTCATAAAATTTGGTTTCAAATTTCTAAAATGTCTTGTATTTTCTAAGAATTAAAAAAAATAATTTGTATTATTATAAAATTAAATTATAATAATGAGTCTTTCCTTTTTTTTGTTAAAATTTTCATTTTTCTTTTATTATACTTTATGTATAAAAATAAAAAGGGAAAAGTCTTAGTTTTCACTTCCCATATAAAAAAATACGATTGAAAGTTAAAACCCAAAATTACTAAGATATTCTCTCCTTTGTTGTTCATCGAATATTATTGAAAAACTAAAAAGAGTATCACACTCGAACATCAACTTCATCTCTAACCCCCTCGACCAGGTCTGGACGATAGACCGAACCGAACGGATCACACGAGGAATATTGAAGTAAACTGAGAAGTTTACTCCAATAAACAACCCTATTTTTTGATTTATCTTTCTAGATGCTCATTATTACCCTAAGTGTTTAACATCACAGTAGAACAATAATAACTCGATCAAACATCGATTAGGGGTTCAATTGTATGCAAACACAATTTAAGGACCATTTCGTAAATTAAGAAAAGGGTAAAATACATAAATGACCATCATACTATTGAAAAAGTCGCGATTTGACCACCTTACTTTTTTTCTAAGCAATTAAACCATCATACTATTAAATTGGGTGCAATTTGACCACCAACCGTTAGAGGTTAACGGAAGGTTGATGTGTCAGTTAAAAAAATAAGGGTATAATTACACATTTGGTCCTTACTATTTACACATTCTTTTAATTTAGTCATAATTTTAATTTAATAAATTAAATTATTATTTAATTAGGTGGTGACACTATCTTATTGGAGGAATTTAATTATTTGTATTTGATTAAATAAATTTATTTTCACCCTCCAATTAGGTGGTGACACGTGTCACCACCTAATTAAAGGAAGAAAATGAAGAAAATAACAAATGTGGTTAAGGGGAGTCGAACCTGTGTCTCCCAAAGAGATGAACAACTGGCTTACCACAACACCAAATGATATTTTGTGATCTTATTCCTGCATTCGTATATTTCATTTTCTGGGTACCATAAAAAAGCCTCATTTTCTTCATTCATTTGCAGATTCTGATGAAAGAACTGGCTTTCAGCAAAACTCATATGATGAGTATTCGTTGAGACTCCAGAACGTTTTAAAATACCATAGAAATAGCAGAACAGAAGAGATTGAGCTAACACTTGATCAATGTAGGGTCTCAATAACTGATGTTTTGGCCTTGGATTTGGTTAGGCGAAACCGGTCTAATTGGAAACTAACTTATGTTTTTTTTTCATTGGGTGTCTAAAAAAGCTGAAATTTCACCTGGTTTTGATGTTTACAATGAAATTATTGACATTCTTGGAAAAATGCATCGGTTCGAAGAGTTGAATAAGATGTTCGATAAAATGTCTGAAAGAGATGGACTTGATGAAAGGACTTTTCGGATTTTGCTTAATAGGTATGTTGATGCACATAAGTTGGAGGATGCGATTGGGGTGTTCAATAAGAGGAAAGAATTCGGAATCGAGGATGATTTGGTTGCATTTCAAGTTCTTTTAATGTGTTTATGTAGTTATAAGTACGTAGAAACTGCAGAAATTTTGTATCAATCGAAGAGGAGAGAGTTCGGCTATGATTTCTTCTTTCCTTTTAACTGCCACTCAGCAGTTCCTTTCTCTATCTTTTGGCTAATACAAGTTGCATGAACATCTACTGATTTTATAGAACTAGACTCATTATGTCCTTCAATTTCAGTTTGCCTTCTCAAATCACCAACTTCAGGAGTCTCAGATGAATAAGATACAAATATTGGAGAAAAATCTGTCAGAATCAAGTGGTTTATCAGTAATAATAGTAAAAAAAATAATTCTATAGCTGCAAGACAACATAGTAAAAGGTAAAGGAACCAAGTTTTGGAAGAACATTCTTGCATATAGTTATAACAAACTGGAGCTTTCTCAAGAAAAATTCAAAAGCTGAAACATTATCAGAATTAAATTTCTTCTTGTTCTAAATCTATTATAAAATAATATACTTAAATCGACATCATCGCATTAAAATGGAAAAAAAAGGAACAGTAGTTGATACAGAAGGAAGCAAACTTATCAAGTTCAATTGGCTGAAAAAGAAATAAATTGTGATTCAACTTGGTCTAAATTCAACTTAATCTCCCAGCATACTGTAATTCAACAAGAACCACTAGTAGGATCGTTCAAGTTATAGGTCCAAATCATGGCATTATTGCCAATGCAGTTTTGAGTTTAGCCCTTTGAGAGAGTGAGCATAAACAACAATGTGTTAAATCTTGAATCCTATCACATACATAATCACAGAACAATAATTGGTGTTGTGGTAAGCCAGCGGTTCATGACTTTGGGAGACGTAGGTTCGATTCCCCTTAATCACATTTGTGATTTTTTTCTTTTCTTTCCTTTAATTAGGTGGTGACACGTGTCACCACCTGATTGGAGGATGAAAATAAATTTATTTAATCAAATACAAATAATTAAATCCCTTCAATAAGATAGTGACACGTGTTACCACCTAATTAAATAATAATTTATTTTATTAAATTAAAATTATGACTAAATTAAAAGAATGTGTAAATGGTAAGGACTAAATATGTAATTATACCCTTATTTTTTTAACTGCCACGTCACCCTTCCGTTAACCTCTAACGGCTGGTGGTCAAATTGCACCCAATTTAATAGTATGATGGTTTAATTGCTTCGAAAAAAAGTAAAGTGGTCAAATCGCGACTTTTTCAATAGTATGATGGTCATTTATGTAGTTTACCCTTAAGAAAATTATGAGGGTTTCATCCAATTTCAAATTACCGACCTTTAATTACTCATATTACATGCCACCTTGTCAAATACCAAGTCCAAATAATCATCCAAACTTATTTAATTTACATTCATAACATTCATGGACTAAAACGTAAAGAAACAGAACATACATAAATACTTTTAACTAACATAACAGTTGACCGTATCGATACCTTAAAGCCGGTATCAATACGCCCTCGAAGATCAAGACTCCAATTTTAACAACAATGAACCCGTATCGATAACCTCCAGGACAGTATCGATACCCAACTTTCCAGTAGCTAAAACTCGTATCGGTACGCCCCCGTGTATCAATACGCCCCTTCATTTTCGAAGAGTCCATATCGGTACTCTTTCTACTGTACCGATAAGCCAAGCCTAGAATAGCTTACCCGTACCGATATTGTTTCCGGAGTATCGGTACGCCTGTACCAAATATGCATTCTTTTATTGATTTTTCATACTTTAATCCATTCTAACACATTTCAATACACTTCCAACAAACATACAACTTGATTAAACATCAAATCTCAATCAAGCAGGGCAACTCAACAACATAGTACATCGAAATGCATTAAAGAATTCTATAGACATGCCTCCTATGCAAGACAAATACTCAAGAGTCAAAACTCAAACCAAAGCATAAACCAACGAATAAAGATCATTTACAAATCATTAAAGGCATCACAAACTTGCCCCAAAACAGAGAGTTTCAAAACACATCTCCCAAAACATAAAAGTATCTTCCCATTGCCAACCATTATTACAAATAAGCAAATGTAAAATTATACTTGAGCTTAATCCCACTCTTTAGAATCCTTCTTGCCTCTTTGCTGTCAAAATATGCTAATTCTCTGCATTGTTGGAAAAAGAAAGCGTAAGCACAAATGCTTAGAGAGGGTTGTGTGAAACTAAAATTAATTTTGATATAACATTTAAACTTATGAACTAAATTGTAAAACAATAAATTTTTAAGTACTTTTCAAAGTCTCACTTTTTGACAAGCCTTTTGGAACCAAACTATATTTCAAGACAAAACACATTTAAAGTCTTTCTATGTGTTTTCAAGCCTATTTTCAACAAAAAGCCCAGGCGTATTGATACCCTTAGGCGTATCAATACCGTTTTTCAGCACTGGAATATTAATCGATCACAGCGTACCGATACAATGTTACCCCGTATCGATACGGTATTCATTTGGGCAAGACTTTAAGCTATAGCGTACTGATACGCCTTGTAACCGTATCGATACGATTTGCTTATCTTTGCAAAATCTTTGCATTTAATTTTCGACCGTTGGCTTGTCAGTTAATTGATATCCCAAAATTTAAATGACCATTAAACCGTACCGATACGCTTTTTATCAAAACCAAAATTAGAATTCCAGTGAGCAAAATCCGTATCGATACACCTTTCCGTATCGATACACCCCTTAAAACCGTACCGATACGCCCTCTAAGCGTATCGATACGCATAGTTTTTTCAGTCACAACGACTCTTTCTTGTTTGAGAAAGGTACCGATACGCCTCCGAGCCGTACCAAAACTGTAGGTAGCTGAGCAGCATTTATTGCGGGAAATTGCAGCCCAACGGCTCTATTGATGATCCCAACTACCCAAACGGCTAGAATTCAATACAAGGGTATAAAAACAAGTCTCAAATGCACCAATAACAACTATTGAACCCACAAGAAACATCAAAGCACTAAAATCCAAACTTTGTACCTTTAGAGTCAAATCCTTGTACCCAACTCGTGTGTTCTTCATTGTAATCTTTTATTGTGAGTTTGGGGAGTGTGAAATTGTAATTAGGTAAATAATTATCCTTTGAGAGGAATTTGTAGAGTTTACCAAATACTCTTCTTTGTAAAAGTGAGTGGATTAAGCTTTGGGTAGAAAGCTTAATCAAATTGTAAGGTTTCCTCCTCATCCAAGAAAAGGGGAAGAATTCAAGTAGTGAATTGGTTGAAAATCCTTAGTAGGAGCTAAGGTAGTGGATGTAGAGTTCGTTGGAGAACTTGAACCACTCTAATTGCCTTGTGTCACATTTTTATTCTTCCAAATTTTCACCCTCCAAATTTTTATCGCCAATTCACCCCCTATTGGCCATTTGCAATTGTGTGCTCAACTCAACAGGTTGCTAAAAAAAACCAACAACAACAATGCATTTTAAAACTATTTCTCATTTAGAAATCTCTATCTCATCATTCTCTTTCTATCTCATGCTTGAAATCATTTTCAAAGCAAAACCACATCATTTAAACCACATGTACCATCTATCTCATGCATTCATCAAAATGCAAAATCTCAAGGCAAAGCCTTACATGCTTAAATCTCATAAAGCATTTCTCAAATCATATTCTCATATGCAAAACAGAATGCGTAAAATCATTTATAATCAAGGTACATATTCTCCCCTATTTATACTACACAAAATCAGAGGATTAATGCATCTCAATACATTAAAACCACCAGAAATCAAAGCTACCTCGCTGCTCTGCCCAAAAACACCAAAACGACTATCCGAAACAACCAAAAACACCTTCGATTGCTCCACAAACTCAACCCGGCCATAATCTAACACCTCCATCAGATTTTAATCATCAAATAACATCCAAAAATAATCTAATTACAGCCTTATACCTCCAACAACTCAGATTTCCCACAAACACCACAAAACCCCAAATCTAACAATCTAACAACTAGAGATCCAATCAATTCGGGATTATTATGATAAAACCTTTATTTCAATATCATTTAACATCCAAATCTTGATTAATAACAACCTTAAATCAAGGAAAACACTAGCATTACGAAAATCACAACATCTCAACATTAATCTTCAATTTAACTAAATTTACATGATTAATCCATCAAAATAACTTAGAAAACATATGTAATTGATTGATAACTTGGTAATTTCAGTAAAGAACTGATCATTAGAGGATGAGAACGAACCTTACCTCTAATGGATGAAATCTCTCTCAATTGGATGTGATTTTCTTGAAAAATCAAAGGAAAACAATAAGGATTTACAAATCAATGTTAAAGAATCTTTTAGAAATCAAAAACTCAGCAAATCAAGAGAATTACCTCAAGTTTCTTGAAAATGGAGAGTGTTTAGCTGAAGGAAATCTTTGAGAGAAAATAGAATGAGAGAAAATGACGTAAAATAGGTTTTAATGAAAAAGTCAACTCTCCCCTTATTTAATCTTTTAATCATTAATTAAAACATTTTAAAATGCTCCTAATTAAGAGAAAAATCTGATAAAAACAATTAGGTAAAATAGCTCCTTAAAGATTCAAAGTTTCAATCCCTTTACAAAACAGTCACTAAAACAACTTTGTAAAAATCGCATTTTGTTCACTAACTCAAAATGTCGCACTTCCAAAATCCTTTTCTAAAAATAAATTTTACCAAAATTATTTATATAATTAATAATGATTTTTAAGCATTATCTCATATTTTTATCTTAACCCGAACATTGATTTCCCTGAACCGCTCCCGAAAACTCAGATCTCTAGTCTACGCTCTACAAACCTCGAATTGACCTCAAATTCTTCTAGGCCCAAAATTGGGGCATTACAACTCTCCCCCACTTAAGAAATTTCATCCTCGAAATTTTACCTGATGGAAAAATATAAGGAAACTGTTTCTTCATGTCATCTTTTCTTTCTCAAGTGGCTTTCTCAACACTTCATTGCCGCCACAAAACCTTGGCCAACTCAATGGTCTTACCACGAAGAACCTTGCTGTCTAAATCTAAGATCTCAACGGGTTCCTCATCATAAGACACACCCGGATTCAACTCAATCTCCTCAACATGCATAAAATGAGACGGATCCGATCTATACTTACGAAGCATGGATACATGAAAAATATCATGTATCTTCTCCAACTCAGAAGGCAACCTTAACCTATAAGCAACGGTCTAACACGCTCAAACACCTCACATGGTCCAATAAACCTAGGACTCAACTTGCCCTTCCGGCCGAATCTCATCACATTCTTCCAAGGTCAAACTTTCAAAAACACTTTATCTCCCACATCATACTCAATCTCCTAACGCTTCAAATCCGCTTAAGACTTTTGCCGATCCGAAGCCGCTTTCAACCTCTCACTAATAAGCTTCACTTTCTCTGTAGTGCCCTCAAGCACATTAGGCAAAGAAACCAACTTCTGCCCTGCTTCCGTCCAACAAAGAGGTGTTCTACACTTCCTTCCATACAAGGCCTCATAAGAAGCCATTTGAATACTCGTTTGATAACTGTTATTATAAGAAAACTCCACTAAAGGTAACAGTTTCTCCCAAGAACCTTGGAAATCAATGATGCAACATCTCAACATATCTTCAAACATATACATAATGTGCACCACCAAGAAATGTGCACACTTTGTAAAACGATCAACAATCACCCAAATGGAATTCTTCTTGGATGGTGTCAAAGGTAAACCCATCACAAAATCCATGGTGATTCTCTTCCATTTCCATTCCAGAATCTTTAAAGGTTGCAACAATCCAGAAGGAAACTGATGCTCAGCTTTTAACTCGTTGACAAACCATGCTCTTACTAACAAAATCAGCCACGTCCTTCTTCAAGCCAACCCAATAGTACTCATCTTTCAACCCACTATACATCTTTGTACTACCAGGATGCATAGCAAAAGAACTACTATGAGCCACAGTCAAGATAGTGAACCTCAACTCAACATCCTCTGACATAACTATTCGACTCTTACAACACAAAACACCATCATCATTGAAACAAAAATCCGTTAGATTTCCTTCCGCAATGTCCTGAACATGCGGTACCAACAAATCGTCCAACAACTGCTTCTCCTTAATCAACTCTACCAACGAGGGTTTCACTTGCAATTCAGCCACTAAACCACCATCTCGTGATATACTCAACTGAGCAAACATCGCCCTTAACTCTATTACCACTTTTCTACTCAAAGCATCGGCTACCACTTTAACCTTCCATGGATGATACTCGATTGTCAAATCATAATCTTTAAGCAACTCCAACCACCTTCGTTGCCTAAGATTCAACTCTTTTTGCGTCATTAGATACTTCAAACTCTTATGGTCTGTGTAAATCGTACACTTTTCACCATAAAGGTAATGCCTCCAAATTTTCAAGGCAAACACCATCGTAGCTAACTCAATGTCATGCGTAGGGTAATTACACTCGAGCACCTTCAATTGCCGAGATGCATAAGCTACCACCCTGCCCTCCTACATCAACACACATCCCAATCCATGAACCTACGGTAGTATCCCACCAAACCAAGGAAACTACGCACCTCATGAACCAACTTAGGTGACTTCCAATTCATCACCGCTTGAACCTTTTGAGGATCAACTCTAATCCCTTAGGCCGACACCACATAACCAAGGAAAACAACTTTCTTAAGCAAAAACTCACACTTGCTCATCTTGGCATAAAGCTGATTTTTCTAACAAAACTTGCAACACAATCCGCAAATGCTTATCATGATCCTCCTCGGTACGAGGGTACACGAGAATATCATCGATAAACACAAGCACAAACCTATCCAAAAACTCACGTAACACACGATTCATCATACCCATGAACGCAACAGGGGTATTAATCAAACCAAAAGGTATCACCAAAAACTCATAAAGACCGTACCTTGAGTGAAAAGTAGTTTTCGGCACATCCACATCCTTTACCTTCAACCGGTAATACCCGGATCTCAGATCAATCTTAGAAAACACCAAAGCACCTTGAAACTGATCAAACAATTGATCAATCCTTGGCAAAGGATACTTGTTCTTAATTGTCAACTTGTTCAATTGACGATAATCTATACACATTCTCATTGTGCCATCTTTCTTCTTCACAACCAAAACCGAAGCACCCCAATGTGAAACACCAGGCCTAATGAAACCTCTATCAAGCAACGCCTGAAGTTGCGTCTTCAACTCCTTAGGTACCATTCGATAGGGAGCAATAGACACTAGAGTCGTATTTTCATACAACTCAACCAAACTCAACCTTTCTGTTCAGTGGCAAACCCGACAACTCTTCCAGAAATACACCTGGAAACTCACATACCGTTTGTATGTCTTGTACACACACTTCCTTTGTACCATGATTCATCACATAAGCTAGAAAAGCTTCACATCCCAAATGCATCAACCGACTCGCTTCAAGAGTCGAAACCAAATTAGATAAGAATTTCACATTCTCACATACAACCACCACCTCATAATTATCGGCAAGTTTCAACGAAACTCGCTTGGTCTTAAAATCAACCATATCCCTATGCTCAGATAACCAATTCATACCAAGGATTACATCGAAACCATATAAAGGTAACTTCATAAGATCCACCTCAAACACGTGACATGGAATATACAAAGGACATCTTCAATGTCACAACTTTGCCAACGACATTACAACTTAAGAAAATTTCCTCAACGTACTTCATTAGCAGCAACTAATCCTAGAAAAGACCTCATACTCCAAACATCGACCCCATAAACCACTTTAAACATCTCCTTTACTCCTCAAGATTTTTAAGAATCTTTTTGCGAAAGCTACCTACATCTCATCTTTATCGGTCTCCGAAAAATCATCTGTAAGTGTGAACACATGCGTCTATGCCAACTACATGCCCTCGTAGATGCCTATGCATATGTAGCTAAATTTCTAATGTCATGCCCAAATGCATACATATAATGATTTATTTAAATATATACATATAAGTGCTTTGTATTGTGCATGATTAACGATTCACACTTACCAACAATATTCACGGGCCGATCACTTGCAACCAAATTCATATCCCCAAAGCACCTCAGACATCTCCGTCAAAATTTACACCTATCCACCTCTAAAATGAAAGCTTCGATACATAGACTACTTCACACCTTGATTATCAATCAAGATTCGTTTCGGTGCATCATTTCACACGAAACTGCTACCACTCTCACTAAAATTTAACCCAAGTATTCTCAGAATACTTGTCTCTTCTCAACCTCGAATGCCACTAGTAAATTCGCCATCTACTTGCCAACAATACTAAACCAAAGCAACACCATTATCGATGATTATCGCTCTGATTCTACAGGAAGGGAACTCCCGACAAACATTCCTACAGCCACATTCTCATCTTACACACTGCTTTAATCAAACCACGTCACAAGGCTAACATCACTTGCGTTCAACAGTCGCCAGATCTAGTGCTCGCTAGATCATCCGCACAACTAAACCTCATATTCAGAAACCGTCATGTTTCCTTGCACCAAAGACATAAACTCCTATTTCTTCCCATCAAGATAGCAAACTCCCAAATACTTTCTCTTGAAAGCATTTCCAAAGAACTCCTAATTAACATCAGCATATTCCTTACCCGCAGTGATGGTCGTCCACCACGTATAAGCACCTCAGTGAACCAAAGAGACAACATAACACAACTTTTGCACATCATTGCAACTCATCTAACCGAGAATCTTTTGGGTGCTCCTAACATTCCCAATAATCTCGTTCTCAACCACATTACGTACATTTCCTCTAAGCTCTCATCTCGGTTCCATTATCAAAACGGTTTACTAAAAAGAATGCAACAATAAAAACAATCAGGCTAGCCAAAGCAAGAATCCTAGGTGCTCAAGTTTTACTTTTCAAAACCAAAAATCTTTTTACATTAGTAATAATATGGCAATGGGTGCCCTTAATCTCTCCCTCAACAACATATAACAATCATAATTCATGTTATCAAACACCGTGCATCTTACATAGATCAAACAATGATCAGAACATGGTATAATCACTCATCGTTCATAGTATTCATCATCAAATCAACCAATCAAAAATATCACATCAACCTTACCTCTCATTTATTTTGTAACCTGGCTTTGATAGCACCAAATATAACCCCCTCGACCCGGTCTGGACGATAGACCAAACCGAACGGATCATACTGGGAATATTGAAGTAAACCGAGAAGTTTACTCCAATAAACAACCTTATTTTTTCTTTTTATCTTTTCTAGATGCTCATTATTATCCTAAGTGTTTAACATCACATCGGAATAGTAATAACTCGATCAAACATCGATTAGGGGTTTAATTGCATGCAAGCACAATTTAAGAACCATTTCATAAATTAAGCAAATTATAAGGGTTACATCCAATATTAAATTACCGACCTTTAATTAGTCATATTACATGCCACCTTGTCAAATACCAGCTCCAAACAATCATCCAAACTTATTTAATTTACATTCATAACATTCAGGGACTAAAATGTAAAGAAACAGAACATTCAGAGATACTTTTAACTAACATAACAGCTAACCGTATCGATACCTTAAAGCCGATATCGATACGCCCTCAACGATCAAGACTTCAATTTCAACAACAATGAACTCGTACCAATACCCTCTAGGACCGTACCGATACCCAACTTTCAAGTAGCTAAAACCCGTATCGGTACAACCCCGTGTATCGATACACCCCATCATTTTCACAGAGTCCGTATCGGTACTCTTTCTATTGTACCAATATGCCAAGCCTAGAATGGCTTACCCGTTTCGATACTATTTCCCGAGTATCGATACACATGTTCCAAATATGCATTCTTTTGCTGTTTTTTCATACTTTAATCCATTCTAACACATTCCAATACACTTCCAACAAGCATACAACTTGATTAAACATCAAATCTCAATCAAGCATGGCAACTCCAACAGCATAGTATAGTGAAATGCATTAAATAAATCTATAGGCATGCTTCCTATGCAAAACAACCACTCAAGAGTCAAAACTCAAACCAAGGCATAAACCAACGGATAAAGGTCATTTACAAGTCATTAAAGGCATCACAAACTTGCCCCAAAATAGGGAGTTTCAAAACACATCTCCCAAAGCATAAAGGTATCTTCCCATTGCCAACCATTATTACTAATAAACAAATGTAAAATCATACTTGAGCTTAATCCCACTCCTTGGAATCCTTCTTGCCTCGTTGCTGCCCAAATATGCTAATTCTCTGCATTGTTGGAAAAAGAGAGCGTAAGCACAAATGCTTAGTGAGGGTTGCTCAAAACAAACCAACAACAACAATGCATTTTAAAACCATTTCTCATTTAGAAATCTCTATCTCACCATGCTCTTTCTATCTCATGTTTGAAATCATTTTCAAAGCAAAACCCCATCATTTAACCCACATGTACCATCTATCTCATGCATTCATCAAAATAAAAAATCTCAAGGCAAAGCCTTACATGCTTAAATCTCATAAAGCATTTCTCAAATCATATTCTCATATGCAAAACACAATGCGTAAAATCATTTATAATCAAGGTACATGTGAATCTCATATATTTGCATTTAGCAACATTACTCGGATATGCGGATAGCTTGACGGAATCTCACATCGTCAAGTCCTACCCTGGTGGAATCTCACATCACCAGACTCTCATGGCGACATCTCTCATTGCCACAAAGCTTGTGTTTTTCTCCAAGACCTACCGTGGTGGAATCTCTCATCACCACACTCTCACTTTGGAACGAGATGGAACTACCCCATTGCCCGAACCAAAGAGCACGTACGAATTTTGTATATTGTAATGCACTTCACATCCTATTGGTCGACCAATTATATCTGGTAACAATTATCTCATCTCATGCCAATATACTCATTTTAAACATCATTTACCTACTATTTTCAATGCATAATATAAATCTATCTCATCCCATTTCAAAAGCATAAACAATGCATAAAATTTTCTCAATAAGCTCTATCTTTGCAAAATCACAATTCTATCTCATGGGATCATATAAATCATTTATCAAAACATGCATAAAACAATAGGTGTAATTCTATCTTTAAAACAAGAGCATGATCATAAAACCAATAGGATAAAAACTGAGAAACGAGAGCGAAACATCTCAAACTTACTTTTGAATTTAGGTTAGTGTTTCAAACTCAACCTAAACCCCAAAACCTTGCTTTCAAGTCTTTGAAAATCTTTTAAAACCAATTTCACTCACCGACAACGCCACGCTCGCTTTGCCGAAGCGTAATCAAGGTTTCGATGCTCCCGAAACTTCACCAATCTCTTCCGATATGTGCTCCCCTGTTTATACTACACAAAATCAGAGGATTAATGCATCTCAATGCATTAAAACCACAAGAAATCAAAGCTACCTCGCTGCTCTACCCAAAAACACCAAAACGACTATCCGAAATAACCAAAAACACCTTCGATTGCTCCACAAACTCAACCTAGCCATAATCTAACACCTCCATCAGATTTTAATCATCAAATAACATCCAAAAACAATCTAATTACAGTCTTATACCTCTAACAACTCAAATTTCCCTCAAACACTCCAAACCTAACAATCTAACAATTAGAGATCCAAACCAATTCGGGATTATTATGATAAAACCTTTATTTCAACATCATTTAACATCCAAATCTTAATTAATAACAGCCTTAAATCAAGGAAAACAGTAGCATTACGAAAATCACAAGATCTCAATAGTTATCTTCAATTTAACCAAATTTACATGATTAATCCATCAAAACAACTTAGAAAACATATGTAAATGATTGATAACTTGAGAATTTCAGTAAAGAACTGATCATTAGAGGAGAGGAATGAATCTTACCTCTAATGGGTGAAATCTCTCTCAATTGAATGTGATTTTCTTGAAAAATCAAAGGCAAACAATATGGATTTACAAATTAACGTTAAAGAATCTTTTAGAAATCAAAAACTCAGCAAATCAAGAGCATTACTTCAAGTTTCTTGAAAATGGAGAGTGTTTGGCTAAAGGAAATCTTTGAGAGAAAATAAAATGAGAGAAAATGACGTAAAATAGGTTTTAATTGAAAAGTCAACTCTCCCCTTATTTAATATTTTAATTATTAATTAAAACCTTTTAAAATTCTCCTAATTAAGAGAGAAATCTGATAAAAACAATTAAGTAAAATATCTCATTAGAGATTCAAAGTTTCATTCCATTTACTAAACAGTCACTAAAACAACTTTGTAAAAATTACATTTTGGTCACTAATTCAAAATGTCGCACTTCCAAAATCCTTTTCTTAAAATTGATTTTACCAAAATCATTTATATAATTAATAATGATTTTTAAGTATTTTCTCATATTTTTTCTTAACCCGAACCTTGATTTTCGTGAACCGCTCCTGAAAACTCGGATCTTTAGTCTACGCTCTACGAACCTCGAATTGACCTCAAATTCTTCTAGGCCCAAAATCGGGGCGTTACAAACTCGGTCATGACAGGTTCGTTTATTTATCTTCTTAAACATCATATTTTTTTTTGTGAATTCTATGTCTATATTAAGCTCTAATAGTATCACAAGATTTTACCTATATTTAAAAAAACAAGGTAAACATTTTGCCGATCTTAACGAGCAACGAGTTGAGTAATGGGATTTTTAACGAGCACGAATCGAGCAAAATTTTATCGAACTCAACGAGCAACGAATTGAGTCGAGCAACATTATTTTTTATCGAGCACGAGTCGAACACTACTCAACTCGCGATCGACTCACTCGATTATCACCCTTAGATGGAACTGAGTCAGTAAACATGGTAGGTTAATTGTAGCTTTCTTTCCATACATACAGATGCCCGGCGATACTCTGCTTTAATTAATACGGAGGCTATTTAAATGTATAAATTTATGGGGACCAACAATAAATTATATATTTTTAGAGGACAAAAAATAATTTATCATCATATCAACTATATTCAATGCGAAAATAAGTCTATCATGGCAACATTTCGATCATAATTTATAATTCAATTTATCAAAAACAAATTGCATAACATGTTTTGACACATGCGACATAGTTAGGTTCATCATTTTCACATATATCTCAAATTCAGAATTTCCAAAACACAACATATTCCGATCATATATTAGAGTGATTCAATCTATAACCCAATTTTTCTAACTGGTTTTATGAAAAGAATGGGCTAAATAAAGCACATGGAGGTTTGTTTTGTTGATTAAGCATGACTCATGAAACGTTCCTTACATAGTATGAACAAAAGAATTCCTTTATTCTTACTTGATGTCAAATGGATGTGAATATTCAACTGTTCAATTATTTGTTTTAGTTGGGTTTTAGAAAAATAAGTTAATGATTCAAAATAAACTGGACTCGATTCAAGTTTAATCATTAGAAAAGTTATACAAATTATAATGTCTAAATTATCTATAATCTCAAAATCCCTAAGTCAGAGACAATTGCATTTATGATCTCCCGAACATCCCAACAACAAAAATCACAAAATCAACCGAATTAATACTTGATCCGCAAATACCTCTGAATTAAACTATACAAAGTTGAAGTTACAATGGTATGAAAGAATAAAAAAGACTTGGGGTCCAAAACTGGTAAAGTTGGCCAACATGGCTATAAAGTTTGTGCAATGAGGGGTTGCGTTATTCATTTCACGAGGGAAAATATTGATATTTATGGACAACAGTATGCCAAGTCTATGCCTTCCACTTGTTCATAGGGATGTAAAAAGTTAACCCGACCTGAAAATTCGACTAAAATCTGCTCGAGTCAGAACCTGATTTGACCCAAAGATTCGATGACCTGAATCGATCTGTAACCGACTGTTGTTGACCCGAACTCGAGTTGGACCTGTTACTATAGTAACTGAACCCGACCTGCACCCGACTGAAACGAACCTGAACCCGATACCGACCTAGCAGATAACCAATATTACCCGACTGAATCGACCCGAGATCCGATTTTACCTGACCTGTTAATTGACCCGACTTGTTTTGAACCCGACTTGTTATTGACCTGAACTGATATTTACCCGACTTGATATTTACTTGACATGTAATTGAGGAAGTTTATGATTTGATGGATTTAAAGTGTTGATAAGTATATAGTATTAACTATTAAGTGTTGATAAATGTAAACTATTAATTTTTTAAATCAATTTAAAGTGTTAAATAATTTTTTTGTTATATATACATATATAATCAATTAAAATATCAAAAAAAGAAAGAAAAATTAGATTTTGATATCATTTGACACTATTAAGTTTGAAATTTTGTTAAATAATTCAATGCTTAATAATTTAATATAATTAATACTAACTTATTTAATATAAATTAGTTGGCAAGTTACTAAGAATTAACATACTTAAATTCATTTTTAATGACATGTTTATATTATGTTTCTATTTTTTTCCACATAAAAGACATAACTATTTTTAATTATCTTTTGGGAGAGAACTTAGTTTTAATAACAAAATTTCCAAAAGAAAAGTGTGGTCACAAAAATATTGGTTGAAACTAATATTTTCGAGGGAATAAAGTAGTCTATATCAAAAATTATGTAACAAAAATCCACCAATAATTTACTAACGAAACATTTAAAATCTGTTAGAAAATTATATATATATTGTTTTCACTACAACAAAATGCCACTAATTTTGAGCTATAGTGGCGCTTTTCACCAAAATGTCGCTAAATGTGATTGATATTGCAATATTTAGTGGCATTTTTGCAACAAACGCCGCAAATTTATCTTTTGATTTCTTTAATTACAAATTACTATTTCTTATTTCAAAATGGACAATTAAAATTGAATTCTTAAATTTAAAATGTAAAAGGACTAAAATTTAAATGTACACAAAGTATAAAAATTTAAAATATATTTTAACCGATTGTCAAATATTAAAACAATCATTAGTCGCCAATTTTTTTTATTCTAAGATTTGAGTTTCAGGGATACCAAACAAACATAATTGAAGTATGGCAACAAGCGGAACAATGACAACAACGAAAATTTTGCTAACAATTTTCATGTGAGTTTGAAAAACATTTGGTACATGCAAAATAAAACATTTTCACTTTAACTAATCGTAGCAACAACAAAGATTAGAATAACATCCAACAAATAAGAAGAAAATGAAAAATAAATTTACCAGATTCATTTGGTACTATGGCTAATGCTAAAGCATTGCTTTTCTCAATTTAATCTCTGAGCCAACCAAAATGCAATCAACAAAAAATGAACACAACACTAGAAACATTACCAATATATCTCCAGTGTCCATGTTGGCCTGAGGCGGGGGAGGAGGAGCAATCTCAACACTAGAAACATCATCACCAGCAGGAGCGGATGGCTCAGTTTTTTTTTATAAATTATTCCAAGGTAATTCAGGAATTATTAGTTAAGCACAAAAGGATAACTTTCATGTTCATCAGTCTATCATTATTCATTAATAATGAACTCAATGTCATCTTTCCCACAGTTTGTGGTAGTTTTCAACATAAAATTGTATGTGTTCCTAGTCTTGGAGCCAATTGCAAAATTTTGTAGCTTCTCAAATATAACAGTATAAAATCCTCATAATGAGAGAGGTTAGCAGTTGTGAAATATAGGGAAAATATGACCATAATTCAAAAGCCATTCTGTCTTCGTACGAGTGTTGAATATAGTGGGAAGAGTAGTAATCAGTGGTTCTGTTGGAACAGAAACCACACGTGATGCCATGGTAGTGAGAAAAGATTGTGGTGACTGAAACACATAAAAAGCCTCAAATAGAAGATTTATGAAAGAGCCAACTAAAACAACACATCACCTCTAAGAACAGGAAACTGGAAGTTCCTAGCAAGTTCCAATCATAGAAGTCAAAAAGGCTATTAGCCTCTCAAAGAAGGTTGAGCAGCCATTTTGAAAATGAAAAGAGAAGCATCTGTCTCAAACTAGAAAATTCTTCTGTAAACAATAAAAATCCACTTTACCTTGTCAACAAGATTAATAATATAACCTGATGAAATCCAAACAACGCTAATGGTAAGTTTGAAATAAGATGACACAAATACATAATCAAGAAAAAGAGAGAGCCAATGCATATTGTACAACATAGTTGCCTATAGTGGTACCTTCTGGCTGCAAGAGAGCCGAGAACAATTGTTGCCTATAGTGGCACCTTCATGGTGAAAAACATGAATACATAACAACATCTCGACTTTTTGAGCCTCTTTCAGTGTATTCCAAATAACAAATCTGCCTAACCTCATCTGCTCATAAATTTGGCTATGAACTTCTCAACTCTTTTCTTTATCATCACAACCTACAAATACACAAGAAAAAAACAAAGAACTGAAAACATTACACCCCTCTCACCAATCAGACAGGGATCCCACGCTAAGCATGTTAATAACAGCTTTATAGTCGGCTTCGATGATGATGTTGTTGAGTGGATTGATCAAAGCCAAGAGAGAGGTGAATTGGGCTTTTAAAAAATTTGGAGTGAAAGTGGAATGGCTAAAAATGAAGAACAAGGCAATTTAGAGTGGTTCAAGTTCCAAATGAATTCTACATCCACTACCTTAGCTACCACTATGGATTTTCCAACAATCCACTAATTGCTGGCTTAGGATGTAACATTTACAATACCGGTCAAATTTTCTACCCAAAATTTGACCAAACCCTCACAAGGATACAAAGAAGAAATTAAGGCAAGAAAGATATCTCTCAATACAAGTTTGCCCTTTCAATACAAGCACTCAACCTAAATTGGAATACAAGATTGGAATTAAACACAACACAACTTGGGATTTTACAAGAATGAGAAATTAGGCACTTTTAGCTTGGATTTTTGTAAGGATGTTTCTTTTGGATGCAATAGTTGTTGCTAGTCTTCAGTTGGCTTCATTTTATACCTTCTCCATTAATTCTAGCTGTTTGGGTGGTTAGGGTATTGATTATAGCCATTGGGACCCTCTCTTTCCACCATAAATGTACTTCTGCAGCCTACTGTAGAAAGGTACTGAAAATAGTCTCAGTTTGAGTACTCTCATTTCTTTTATTTATTTGATAAAGAAAGACCATATTTATAGATTACAAGAGAGAGCCTAAACTAGGAAAAATGAATTACAAATAAATTACAAGAATCTAATTCCTTATTTACAACTATTAAAAAGATATTAGGAAGATAATTGCTAACTAATAGCAACTTGATATTAAGGAATTTACATCCCTAATTTTCTGCAATCACACAATCCACACCCACTCAAGCTGGAGAGTATATATTATATAATCCCAGCTTGCATGTAAACTCATCAAACGTTACTCTAGGAAGTGCCTTGGTGAGAATATTTGCAAGTTGATCTTTAGAAGAAACAAAATTCAGTTTTACCAGACCACTGCTGACTTTTTCTGAAATGAACTGTCTATCAATTTCCACATGTTTAGTCCTATCATGATGGACTGGATTTCTCACTATACTGATGGCAGATTGACTATCACCGTATAGTTCAAACTCTTTAGAGTCACTGAAGCCCAATTCAACAAGTAACCTTTGTAACCATATTCCCTCACACATTCCAAGTGCAATAGCTCTATACTCAGCTTCAGTACTGCTCCGAGACACAACAGACTGCTTTTTGCTCCTCCAAGTTACCAAATTGCCCCAAACAAAAGTGCAGTACCCACTGGTGGATCTTCTATCTGTCAGTTCTCCAGCCCAGCTAGCATCAGTGAAGACTTTTATTGATCTGTCATTGGTTTTCTTGAAAATTAGCCCATGGCCAGGTGTCATCTTTAGGTATTTTAGTATTCTGTTGACAGCTTCAAGATGCTCCTCTCGAGGGTCACTCAAATATTGACTAACAATGCTCACATGAAAAGATATATCACGTCTAGTAAGAGAAAGATAAATTAATTTCCCAACTAACCTTTGATACAATCCCTTATTAACTGGACTTCCAAGAACATCCTTCTTCAGTTTGAGATTGAACTCCATAGGAGTCTCAGCTGGTTTGCAGCCCTTCATCCCAGATTCAGATAACAAGTCTAGGATATATTTTCTCTGGTTAATTACTAGACCAGCTTCTAATCTTGCAACCTCCATGCCAAGGAAGTACCTTAAAGTACCAAGATCCTTGGTTTCAAATTCACTTGCAAGCAATTTATTTAAATTTCCAATTTCTTCATTGTCATCACCAGTGATGATGATATCATCAACATATACAATGAGGATTGCTTTCTTCTTTTCTAATCCCTCTTTGATGAACAAGGTGTGGTCGGTTTGGCCTTGCTTGTACCCATTCTTCACAATAGCCTTTGCAAATCGATCAAACCAAGCCCTAGGAGACTGTTTCAATCCATACAATGATTTCTCAAGTCTACAAACTTTCTGTTTGTCAGAATGATATCCCAACCCCTGTGGAATTTCCATATATACATCTTCTTCAAGATTTCCATTCAAGAAGGCATTCTTGATGTCAAGTTGATGTAATTTCCAGTCCTTGTTAACTGCCAAAGACAAAATAACTCTCACTGTATTCAGCTTTGCTACTGGAGCAAATGTCTCCTGGTAGTCTATCCCATAGGACTGAGTAAATCCCTTGGCCACCAATCTTGCCTTATAACGTTCAATGCTCCCATCAGATCTATACTTGACAGTAAAAATCCACTTGCAACCCACTGGCCTTTTTCCTGGTGGAAGATCAGTGATTTTCCAGGTTTTATTGTCTTCTAGTGCCCTTATCTCTTCTTCAACAGCCTTCTTCCATCTTATGTCTTTCATTGCTTCCTCTATTGTTTTTGGAATGAAAGTGTTATCAACACTAGAAGTGAAGGCTTTAAAGGCAGGCTTTAAGTTTCCATATGCCACAAACTTCTGAATAGGATGTGTTGTACACTTCCTTACACCTTTTCTCTATGCAATAGGCAAATCATCAGTATCCATAGTCGGAGCAATACTTTGAGAATTTTTCATACCTTGTGGATTCTCTGAGGCTATAGGAGTAGGTTCCAGCTCTTGGAAGTTACTAGGTTGTATGCCGGTCTCTTTATTGGGCTTTGTTCTCCTTTTATAGACACTGAGCTCTTTGGCCTCAAGTTGCTCTGGTTGGGTTCTTTGTGGTGTGCGAGGTGTACTTGGAGGCTCCAAGACAGTAGTTTCAATGGAGTTAGGAATGATGGAAGGTTCATTAGTTTCAGTAATAACAATGGGTTCCAAGACAGTAGGTTCAATAGGGTTAGGAATGATGGAAGATTCATTGGTTTTAGTAATAACGGTAAGTTCATGTTCAGAAGAAATAATAGTGGGAATTTTAGTGATAGGAAAAATGTCAAAAGCTTGGAATTCACTTAAGCGCTCCCCCTGAATTTCATGCTTGGTATAATATGGCTTTTGTTCAATGAAGGTGACATCCATTGAGGTATATGTTCTTTTAGTTCTGGGAGAGTAACATTTTTAGCCCTTCTTAGTAGAAGAATAACCTAAGAAGATGCATTTTAAGGCTCTAGGATCTAACTTAGACCGAGAATGAGAATAGATGTGAACAAAGACAATCCAAAAACTTTTACTGGGATAGAGGAAGAGAGGGGCTGAAAATGAGAAAATGATTGAAGAAAAAGATTTCTAGGTGTTTTAAAATTAAGAGGTTTACTATGCATCCTATTGATGAGGAAGGTTGATGTAAGGATGGCTTCTCCCCAATAAAATTTAGGCAAATTAGTAGAGAACATAAGAGACCTAGCAACTTCTAACAGATGTCTATTTTTCCTCTCGACAATACCATTTTGTTGAGGAGAATCTACACAAGAAGTTATATGAACAATCCCCTTTTCTTGAAGAAAATCCCCCAAAGCTCTAGAAAAATATTCACTACCATTATCAGTATGAAGGATCTGAATTTTGCTTTAAAATTGAGTTTCTATTAGACTATGAAATCTCTTAAACACTTTTTTAGTTTTTGACTTTTCTCTCATAAGAAATGTCCAAGTGAGCCTAGTGTGATCATCGACAAAAATGATGAACCATCTAGAACCATCAATATTCTTAACTTGGGAAGGGCCCCAAATGTCACTGTGTATGGTGGGAAAAGGTTTAGAGGTTTTATATTTAGAGGGAGGATAAGTGTTCTTTGTATGCTTAGCAAGAGGACAAATTTCACAAGAAAAAGATTGAGGATTTTTACCGATAAACAATTGTGGTAACAATTTGGCAAGATATTGAAAACTAGGATGCCCTAATCTGTAATGCCATAAAAGAACATTTTTTGAGGATTCTGATATATTGGAAAAACAAGGAAAAGGATAAATAGAGCTTGAGTGTGCTTGTCCACTTTGAGAAGGCTGCCCTTGAAGAATGTAGAGTCCACCACACAACCTAGCACTGCCAATCACTTTCCCCGAGTCCAAAGCCTGTAATTTACAACCAAGAGGTGAAAAATTAGTTGTGCATTTTAGGTCAGCAAAAATTTTACTGACTGAGATGAGATTACAAGCTAATTTAGGAACATATAACACATGTTGCGGTATTAAATTCGGAGATATTTTAACAGAGCCACTTCCTGATATGGAGGAGAAAGAGCCATCAACAATCTTTATTTGAGAGGATATTGATGAAGGATGAAATGTATGGAAAAAGGAGGCATTGCCAGTCATATGATCTGAGGCCCCTGAATCCACAATCCACTCGAAACAGTCAGTAGTACTAGCCATGGACGCAAAAAATGGACTACCTTCTGGGATTATAGCAGCACTGTTCGATGCAGATTTTTCTGGAAGTAATTTGGGTGGTGGATATATCTGATGTGTCATCAAGAATAGGATCTTGTTCTGTTTCAGAACTGATTTTAGCGGAAGTAGAAATATCAACCATGTTGAGAGTTGATTGGATCGAGAAATTAGACTGATACCATGTAGAAAGGTACTGAAAAGAGTCTCAGTTTGAGTACTCTCATCTCTTTTATTTATTTGATAAAGAAAGACCATATTTATAGATTACAAGAGAGAGCCTAAACTAGGAAAAAGAAATTACAAATAAATTACAAGAATCTAATTCCTTATTTACAGCTATTAAAAAGATATTAGGAAGATAATTGCTAACTAATAGCAACTTGATATTAGGGAATTTACATCCCTAATTTTATGCAATCACACAATCCACAACCGTATCGGTACACAGGAAGGCGTATCGATACCTGTCTCAAAACAGAAAGAGCCATTGCACAATTACAAGAGGGGCATATCGATACGCGTGTAAGCGTATCGGTACGGGATAGGGATCTGTTTCGATACGGAGGACACCGTATCGATGCAATTATTTCTACAAAGCTCTCTGGAAGAATCCGTATCGATACGGTAAAGGGCGTATCGGTACGGGACAACCAACACTTTAAAAATCTGTTACCTAACAATTGACACCAACGGTCAAAAACATTTAAGGCTTTCAAATTTAAAATTCCCTTAAATACGTATTGATACGGGGGACACCGTATCGGTACGCCATACAAACTCAGAGTGTTTTTCTAGAGAGAGCGTATCGATACAGATTCGATTTGTTTCGATACGCTGTTTCGATATGGTAAGGGGCGTATCGAAACGCGTTTCTCCAGTGCCCAAGTTTGTAAAAAAGGTATCGATACGGCAATGGGCGCATCGATACGCATAAACATTTTTTAATAGTTTGGCCTTGGAACACTTAGAATAATTTTAGAGTTTGAGTTTTTCAATCTAGAGTTAAAGCCTTGTTGATTTGAAACCTTTTGAGGGACTTAAAAATCTTTTTCAAGTTTTCAAATTAATCCTTAAAACACTTTGTTATATCAAAATCAAACATAGGTTTTACAATCTCCCC
Source organism: Hibiscus trionum (assembly GCA_030270665.1). NCBI lineage: Eukaryota > Viridiplantae > Streptophyta > Magnoliopsida > Malvales > Malvaceae > Hibiscus > Hibiscus trionum. Next base: position 22,130,860 of record BSYR01000004.1, read on the forward strand.
CTTTTTTATATAACAAAACCAAAACTTGAAATTTTTAAGACTTTTGAAAAACTTTGGAAAACAACTCCCCCTTAATGTTTGCTAGGTAAAATTTATGTAGAAAAATTTTAAGTGTGAGCTTGTTCCTTCTCCCCCTTTTTGTTAGATAAAAAAAGAGACATAGATAAACATAGGCAAAAGGCATAAATAATAACCAAGCAACATATTATAAATAAACATTAAGTTCAAAACAAAGGAAACATCAAACTAAAATCCTGTAACCCCCTTAGCCCGGCCTAGACGCTTGACCCGAACTACGAAGATTACACGGGGAAAACCAAAGTCAACCAGAAAGTCAACCTTGATTAACGACCCTTTTTTCATTTTAATCTTGTCTAAATACATATTAAACCTAAGTGAGTACTCACGAAACATGAATGAGAAAAGCACATCGATCGAAAATCATTTAGGGACTCAATTGCACTTTATACAAGATTAGGGACCCATTTGTAATTTTTGGAAATTAGAGGGACTTCATAGATTTTAGGATTACCAATATGAAATTAATCATGTTACATGCTTCTCTGCCAAAATTCAGTTTAAAAAGGCATCCCAAGCTCAAGCAATTGCAATTACAACATTTAGGACTAAATTGTAAAGCATGCAGACTCAAAGCAATTCAAATATGTGTCCAACGGTCACCCGTATCGGAACACCTACCCACTGTACCGAAACGCTGTATCAAAACAGTGTTGATCGTTTCGGTACGCGAGTATGTTCCGAGACCAGAACCGAAACATGACATTCCAGTAGCCAAACTGTTTCGAAACAGCCTCAAACGTTTCGAAACACCAAGATCATTTCAGGCCCCCGTTTCGAAACACTAGAGGGTGTTTCGATACACCTTGCCCAGAAACTGCACCAATTGTTGGTTTTTCATCCTTTAACACACTCAAACATGCCTCAAAGACTCCCAAATCATACCATCAGACCATTATACATATAAGGAACATATTTAGGATATTCTAACACGAACATAGCATCAAACACAAGTTCACATAGTCTAGAGGCATACTTCCTAATCACAAACCAATATAAGCAATCTAACCTCAAACAAAACATTCAAGGCCAATTACAACCCAAACATGCCAACATAAACATGCCACAACCTTAGGGAGTTCAACATATCTCCCAAATACAATCCTTGGTTTCCCATTGCCATTATATCAAAACTAAAGTGTGTGAAAACTTCACCATACATGAGCTTGAACTCCTTTGGATGATCTTAACCTCTTTGATGCCCGGAAACACCTCAATTATCTGCATTATTGGTAAAAGAGAGCGTAAGCACTAAAGCTTAGTGAGACATGCTCTAAAGAAAACCAACTCAATAATGCATATCTTGAAAACACTTTCTCAAAAGCTTTTTAAACAACATGCTCATTCTATCTCATGCTTGAAAACCATTCAAAGAAACTTCTCAATGAAAACACATGTACTTTGATTCTATCTCATGCATTTAAACCAATGCAAAACTCATGGCCAAGCCATACTCATGCTTGTACACTAAAGCATTTCATATACAAATCACATATGCATTTCTCATAGCATAAATCATTTCTTCAAAGGTACATGTGAATCAAAAACCATTTCATATTTTATATTGGAATTTCACATCTCATTATTACTCGGATATGCGGACATCTCACTAGACACTTCCGGTGGCATCTATCATCACCGTACTCACTCATCTAGCAACACAATTTCCGGTGGAATCTCTCATCACCATACTCACATGGCGGAATCTCTCATCGCCACAAAGCTTGGGTATTTCACCAAGTCCTACTCGATGGAATGCCCATCATAGATTCTCTCCCTTTGGCTTAACCAAAGAGCACGTACGAATTTTTAGTTTATAGTGCTCTCTCATCCTATTGATCGATCAATTATATCCGGTAAGTATCTCAACATCTATGCCAATATATTATAACAAAACCATTATCTCACCTACTGTTTTTCATGCAACAAGTCTCAAAACATTCTCATCTCATTTCAAACCATAACATTTGCTATGCTTTAACTTAAAAGCTCAAATCTCAACTATACAACATGTTACTTCATGAAATCATTTCAAGCATCATCTCATACTATAAAACATGCATAAAAACAGTAGAAATTTATCAATCTCAAACCATGAGCATGTAAAAGCATTTTAGGGGTAATCACCACATCTATGAGAGCAATCTAGCCAATACTTACTTCCGAACTTAGGAAGGTGTTTCAAACCTTTCCTAAATCCCCAAACCTTGATTCTTTGTCCCTCAAGGACTTCTAAAACCATACGCACTCACCGATTATGTTTCGCTTGCTTGCCGAAACGCTATCTAAGCTTCCGAATCAACTCCAAAGGCGTCCGAAGATGTCTCCCCTGTTTTAAACACATAAGAGCAGAGGATTAATGCATCATCATGCATTGAAATCATCAGCCACACACCTAATCTCGCTGCTCTACACAAAAACCACATTTCGGCTACCAAACACTACCGAAAACACCTCCAAACTCTTCCAAAACCAAACCCAGCCAAGATCCATCACTTCTAATCATTTCTAAACATCAATTAACTTCAAAAACCAACACAACCACGTCCTTATACCTCCAGCTATGACAGAACACCAAAATCACCCCAAAAACCATCATTCCAACAAGCAAAACTTAGGAAAACAAACCTATTTGGGATTTGATTGATAAAACCTCATTTGTAACATCAATTAACACCCAAAATACATTAGAAAACCATCTCAAAATAGAGCCCAATCATTCACCACGAAAATCTTCAAGATCTCTTCCAAAATCTTGAGTTTTAAGACAATTTCTTGTTTCCAACATTAAAACCACTTAAAAATCATTAATAAATGATTGATAACTTGAGAATTTCAGTAAAGAACTGATCATTAAAGGAGAAGGACGAAGCTTACCTCTAATGGATGATTTCTCCTTGATTTGGGCAAGTTTTCTTGAAAATTCAATGTATAAATCAAGTGGATTTGATAAGGAATTGATTAGGAATCAAAGAGAGATTGAAATCTCATCAAATGAAGTGAAATTCCAAGTATATTTGCTGGAGAGAATGTGTTTGGCTTAAAGGAATTTGAGAGAAAATAAAATGAGGGAAAATTTGTGAAAAGTAGTTATGAATAGTCAAAGGTGGTTTCTAATTTAATCAACCTTCATTTTCTTAAATTAAAACATTAATTAAATCACCCAAATTAAAGAAAAATCTGATGAAAACATTTTGGTAAAATTAGCTCCTTAAAGATTCAAAGTTTCAATCCTTTACAAAACAGTCCCTAATTAACTTTGCAAAAACTGCGATTTGGTCACTACACCGAAATGTAGTATTTCCAAACCTTATTTTATAAAATTGATTCCACCATTATCTTTCATATATTAAATGAGGATTTTTAGATATTTTTCTATATTTTTAAAGTATCCCAAACTAGGTGTTCCCTAAAACTCCCTTTTAGATTCGAACCATTTTTCTGACCGATCTGATTCGGACTCTAAACATCTAGGCCCGAATTTGGGGTGTTACAAATCCGAATAACAATAATCAAAGCATAGGTTTTAAAATGGAAACTTAATCCTAAAAACATAATTCAAAGTGCATGAAAAGAAATCCTAAATGACATGAATGGAATGCAAAGAAAAACTACTACTCTTCTCCATCGCCATCTTCATCATCTTCATCGTCCTCTTCATTTGCATCATCATTCCTTCTTAGATTGACGCCACTCATCATGAAAAGCGGTAAGAGATATGTTCATCGAGTTGTGGCCGCCTTCAAGAGAAGTAAGACACGTCTCCACATTTTTCCCGCGATCTTCAGGCTTGTGAAGTGTGTGTCTATTGCGGCAAACCCCGAATTCATCACTTGATCCATGGAAGTAATTCCCGTGCGTAAGCCCGTGAATTGTTCGTTGAGAAAGGTCATAAGGGCAGCCATGGAAGGTGGAGGAGGAGCTTGAGCGGCTTGAGGATTAGCAATTTCTTCTGGAATCGCATCGCTGGGGAGCTCGGAGAGACGAAGCCAACTACCATTAAAGTAATGAAACTTTCCCCTAGAAAGAGATCTCTCGTCAATGGGATCGGTGAGGGGGTGTCAGGTAGTTGTGAGAGCAATCAATCTCCTTTTGGGTGAAGAAATAACTCAAAGTCGTGCCATATTTGAAGGAAGTGACAAGAGTGGTGTGGTGATGTAGCACGAGATAGACAATCTCCGCAAACATGATGCGAGCAAGATTTGGTTGTTGTCTTTGACGAAAGCACCGAATCCAAAAGTCGTCAACTTGGTGGATGGTCGAATATTTCCCTCTCGAAGGCCTACACCACCAAGAAACCATCAAGTGAAGGATACGATCTTGAGCATTGAGAGCGGTCACGGAACCTCCCAAGACATGGCCAAGAGAATTCTCATCATCTAGACCCTCATCCTCTAACTTAAAGACATCACAAATAGATTGAACATCTATGATGAGCTTTTTACTCATTAGATAAGAGTTAACGGCCCTAACTTCACCCGCTTAATTGGCAACACACTTGGCATTAGCATAGAAAGTCAAAACCAAATTGCAATAGAAAAAGCCGGGAATATGTAGAAAATCCATAAATTTCCATTCTTGGAGCAAAGTTAAGTATTCGAATTTGAAGCGCTCCAAATTAAGAAAAGGAACAGAAATTACCCTCTCCGGACAGATTTTATAGTTTTGAAAGCCTCGGAAATAGGTGAGTTCTCTGGTAGTCCTAAAGCACTTTTGATAGATAAGAGTGAGGTTCGGGCGAGTACCATCTCCGGGATTGGAAGCTTCACCAACTTCGCTAGTACGCACTCTCTTTTTGAGTGCCATTGACTAGAGAAATTGATCAAAACAAGTGTATGCATTATTTTTCACATTCAACCCATGGAAAATCAATAATCAAGGTTTTTTTTTAAAAAAGTTTGAAAGATAAAAACAAAAAACAAAACAAAAAGGTTTGATTTTGAAGAAGCAAAATAAAACAAAAGGAATTTAAAACGAAGATCAAAGAAAAATAAAAAGAAAGAATTTTATACCTTGATATTGATAGAGTGGAATGGAAGAAAACTTGCACCAAATTGATGAAAAGCTTTGAAAGCTTGGCTTGATGTTGAAAAACCCTCAAGAGATTTTGAGTTGTGTGGTGAAAATATCAGGGATTGAGAGGATTTTTATAGAGTAAAAACGGCTAGGGTTTTGAAATTTCAATTTTGGTAAAAGTGAAACTCTTTAAATGCCATTAAGAAGCTGTTTGCGCAATCGAGTATCGATACGCCAAAGGGTGTATCGATACGAGGGTAAAATGGTAATTCCCTAGAAACGCATGTTAAAGGTCCGTATCCGTATCGAAATGCTCACATATCGTATCGAAACGGGTTTAACCGTATCGATACTCTCAAGAGAGAAAATGCAGTCTGGTAAACTAATACAGTACGCGTATCGATACGCATAAGGCCGTATCGATACCCTATGGCCAGAAATGCATTTTTGGCTTTTAGAACAACCAAAGGCTCGACTTTAACACCTCCTAAATGAATGCAATTGATGAATGAACAGTTCTAAGCATATTTTAACAGAAGCTTACTTCCCTAGCTATAAGCATGGTTTCTATCAAGATCAACAACACATAAACATGCATTTTCACAAAATCAAGCAATTTTAACCTCAAAAGGAGTCCTAAAGGGTCAAGGTAGGCTAGTTAGACCTAATTCTCTCCTAAGGGACCAAAAACGCTCTTTGTCTAGAGGTTTGGTAAAAATGTCCGCTAGTTGGTTCAAGGTGTCAACGTACTCTATAACAATATCTTCCTTAAGGACATGATCTCTAATGAAATGATGCCTTATTTCTATATGTTTGGTTCTAGAGTGTTGGATGGGATTTTTGGTTAAGCATATAGCACTAGTGTTGTCACACTTAAGGGGTATGGTTTCTACTTTAATTCCATAGCTAAGAGTTGTTGCTTCATCCAAAGGACTTGTGCACAACAACTCCATAAGGATATGTACTCGACTTCGGTGGTAGATAGAGCTACAATATTTTGTTTCTTAGAGAACCAAGATATGAGCATACTACCTAAGAATTGACATGTTCTCGAAGTACTTTTCCTATCAATTTTACATCCCTCATAATCCGCATCCGAATAAGCATGAAGGTTGAAGGTTGAGTCTCTAGGGTACCAAAAACCTAGACAAGGAGTATCTCTAAGGTACCTAAAGATTCTTTTAACGGCTATAAGGTGAGACTCTCTAGGACTAGCTTGAAACCTAGCACACAAGCAAACACTAAACAAAATATTCGGTCTACTTGCGGTAAGGTAAAGTAAAGATCTAATCATAGAGCGATAAAGCTTAGAGTCAACACACTTACCTCCTTCATCTTTGTCAAGCTTTGTAGATGAGCTCATTGGTGTGGCTTGAGGCTTTGCATTCTCCAAGCCAAACTTCTTGAGCATATCTTTCACGTACTTTGCTTAATTGATGAAGGTGTCATCCTTCCTTTGTTTGATTTGGAGTCCCAAGAAGAATGAGAGCTCCCCCATCATGCTTTACTCGAATTCACCTTGCATTAACTTAGCAAACTCTTTGCAATGACATTCATTAGTAGATCCAAAGATAATATCATCAACATATATTTGTACTACTAAGATTTCATTTTTATACCTTTTTATGAAAAGTGTAGTGTCCACCTTACCTTTTTCAAAACCTTTTTTCAATTAAAAAGTTTGAAAGCCTTTCATACCAAGCTCTAGGAGCTTGTTTTAAACCATAAAGTGCTTTGGTTAGTTTAAAAACATGATTTGGAAATTTTGAATCCTCAAAACCCGGTAGTTGTTCCACATACACTTCTTCATTTATAAAACCATTTAAAAATGCGCTTTTTACATCCATTTGAAAATGGCTAAGATCAAAAGAACTAGCCTTAGCCAATAGTGACAGTTAGAGTAGTGTGTGACAACCTTCGAGAGAGGGTCATTGCTTTAGCATTAGCTAGGGGGAGTGATCAAAAGAACTAGCCTTAGATCTTCATAAACAATGGAGTAATCACTAAGGGGAAGGACTCCAACCTGCCTTAGAGAAATGTGATAGGTTTAAACGGCTAAGAAGGATAGAGATTAGGAGAGTAAAGTGTTGGAGTTAAGCCGAGAGGTATTGCTGTAGTATTTTAGTCTCCCAGCCTTCTTGCTAGAGATAGTTTAGAAGCAGCCTAAGTAAATCCAGTCGAGCATAGTGAGAGAACTAGGATTCGTTAGCAGTGTTAAGAGGTTTTAGAGGATTATCCTTCAGAAGCTAGCCAACCATTCCATTGAGAGCTTCGTATCCGAAAGAGGACCTATATGTCTTTTGATTATCTCTTCCCTGTTTGCTTGTTTTGTCACTACATTTTTCCCATCCTTCATTCTGCCTCAACATTCTCACATTATAATTTGGTTACTATAGCAATTTGGATACGAAAACTATGTTCACCTCCAATCCCTGTGGAGACGATACTCACTCATCACTTTATTACTCATTCGACGTGTATACTTGCACCATTTGCGTATCATTTATAGTCACTGCACGAACACAACAAGTTTTTGGCGCCGTTGTCGGGGATTGGCAACTGGTTGTCCACAGTTTTTATTTTCATTTTGCTTTCTATTTCCACATTGTAAATATTCACTTGTTTTGTTGTTTTACTTTTCTTTTCAGCTATTCTTCTAGTTTATGACCAGCAGAAGTTAGGGTCATGGAACCAACACCTGTTAATGCAGATGCTATGGCAAATGGTCAGGGAGTAGTAGCTCGACAACGAACCATCATGGATCATCTAACCCCTAGTATGGATGATCTTCATCCCGATATAGTAGCTCCAAAAATTTAGGCAGCCCAATTCGAACTTAAACCCGTCATGTTCAACATGTTGAGCAATATTTGACAGTATGGTGGCTTGCCTCATGAAGATGCTAGGTAGCATATCCGTGCCTTTTTGGGTATTAGTGATTCTTTCAAGCAGCAAGGGGTGCATGAGGATGTGTTGAAATTAAAGTTGTTTCTGTATTCGTTAAGAGATCGTGCTAGAGCATGGCTAAATGAAGTGCCAGCCGGATCAATTAAAAGTTGGACTGATTTATGCAAGAAATTTTTGCTATGGCATAGTCCACCAGTGATGAACACCCAGTTGAGGAATGATATAGCTTCCTTTCGTCAGTCTGATGACGAATCTATGTATGAGTGCTGGGACCGATTTAAAGGATTGTTGAGGAAATGCTCTAACCATGGGTATCATGAGTGGACCCAGGTGGTTATGTTTTATAATGGTGTCAATGCGCCCACAAGGATGTTGATAGATGCTGCAGAAAATGGGACACTGTTGGACAAGTCACCAGAAGAAGCATTTGATATCCTCGACAAGTTAGACAACAACGATTATCAGTTCCCAACAACAAGGCTTGAAATGAAGAGGAGAAGACAAGCTGCCAAGGAGAGTGAAGCTGACAACTCAATACTGAATCAGTTGGCCAACATCACAGATTTGCTAAAGAATCTCCAGCGTTCCAACAAAATGAAGGAAGTTAAGGCAGTAAAGTCATGCCTAAGATGCGATGGCAATCACCACCTTAACGATTGCCCTAATAATCCAGAATCTACCAACTATGTGAGGAACTATAACCACAGCAACAACTGCCCAAGATGGAGTCAACACCCAAACCTGAGTTGGGATAATCAAAGGCCACAACAAAATCTGCTAGGGGCACACCACTTCAGCTAGAATATGACATGGCAAAAACAGAAAGGAGCAACACCTTCAATAGAGTCTACTTTTAAGGAGTTCATGGCTATGACAAAGGATTTCATGGGAACCACTAAAGTTATGCTACAAGATCAATCAGCACACATCAGAAATCATGGAGTCCTTCTACAAAATCATAGTGCATCCTTACAAGCTTTAGAAACTCAAGTGGGTTATATAGTTTAAACCTTGCATATGCGACCACAAGGAAGTTTGCCTAGTGACACTGAAGCCACTAAGCACCATAGCAATGAGCAATGCAGTGCACTCGCACTGCAGAGTAGCACGGATATTAACCAAGGTGATAAGTTTGGGGGTGGAGAGAAGGGCGAAGTCCAACCCGGCTTACTACAGCAACAAGCTACAACAATTCCGGCCAAACTATCTCCACAATTCTCTCAAAAACTCAAAAAGGAAGACGATCTTCAATTTGGAAGGAGTATTGTTACAAAGAAGAGAAAGATGGAAAAGCACGAGATGGTTGCTATAGCAAAGGATTGCTACTACATTTGGAGAAAACGCCCACCAAAAAGAAAAGACCCAGGCAACTTTATTATCCCCTGCTCTATCAGAGATAAGTTTGTTGGAAGGGCGTTGTGTGATTTGGGATCGAGTGTGAACCTGATGCCTAAATCTATATTTAAGAAACTAGGGTTAAGGGATGTCAAGACTACTGAGGTTGCGCTACAGCTCGCTGATCACTCTGAAGTCCAACCAGAAGGAACAATTGAGAATGTCATAGTAAAAGTTGATCATTTGGCTTTCCTGGCTGATTTCTTGATCTTGGATTGTGAAGAAGACAGAGATGCCCCTATTATTCTAGGAAGGCCATTTTTAGCTACAGGGCGAGCCATGATTGACTGTGAGAAGGGTGAAGTCACACTGAGAGTGGGTGAAGAAACAGTTACCTTCAATATACATAACACCCTTCATAAGAGGTCAATGGAAGATAGGCACTGCAATACTATAGCATGGGATGAGCTACAAGAATTTATCTGTAGTATCAACATACAGAAGAAAGCCTTGGCTGGACTAGTTCAAGAGAAAGAATTTAAAGACCTGACCAGGGAAGGGAATCCAGATGCTGAAAATCACTCAAACAAAGTGGGGCTAGCTACGTCTCATCTCAGCCTTCCTAACCCTTGATAGTATGCCTCCTAACTTTTTCTTTTTGCTTTAGCAATTTTCAATAAACCATAGTTAGTTTGTTTTTGCATGTTGTTACCTATTGTTCTTATCTTAAATTGTCCTTTCATTTAATTTATTATTTTGCAAATTTCGTATCATAGTACATGTCCTCTGTAGTGTTGATCAGTCGTGCATGTGGTACATTAAAAAGGGATTTATTCTATTGGTTGATAAAGGAGATCAGAGTTTGTAGGGAACAAAATTTGTCTTGACTTGGGAGTTGAAACGACATAGGATAAGGAGGGGAATAAAAAAGGGCATTATAAAAAGGGGGAATTACTAGAGAGAATAAACCCTAGCCACATATAACCTAGTTCTCTCTCCTACTTTTTCTTCAAACATTTAAGAACCCTTTTCTCTCTCCTGATAAAAGACGACTCCCATCACCCTTAACCTTCTCTCCTCATTAAGGAGAGTCAGAGGTTAGCCATTTCCCAAGGAAACTTCCCACACGTTTCCCCCCCACTCTCCTCTCCAACCGTCCTCACGCTTCATCTTCTTCACTCAACCTCGACCCATTCAACTCATCTCTCTACTTTCTTCCCAACACAAAAATTTGTTTCCCTAGAAAGACCAAAAGACCTACCTTCAAGCCTCCAACAATGGTCCGCTGCAAAATTGTGTCTGGTGCTGCATCCAGTTCTTAGAACCCACCATCCGTCAAGATCAAACTCTTCTACGATGAAGCAGCCCATGAAAGATGGCTAAGTCTAAAAGATAGAAAGCTACTGCCAGAGCAACGACTCTGATTCCCTGAGGGAAACGAAGAGAACTTCGAGTCAGCCCTCCTCGATGCCATAGCCAAGAACAACTGGAGAAAGCTAGTTGAGCACCCTCAAGGCATATGTGTCCCATTAGTGAAGGAGTTCTATGCGCACTTGACTAGCCCAACACAGTCAAGTGTCCATGTTAGGGGAGAACAAGTGAAATTCACTGCTGCAACAGTGAATAAATTTTACGGCCTGAAAAACGTAGTGGATGAGCATGGTAGTTTCATTGCTGGTCTAGACGACAAAGCGCAAGAAGAAATCGTAAAGGAACTGTGTTTTCAAGGGACAGAACTCAACCGGAACACCATGACAGTGGAGAGGGGGAGGCTAAAGCCTGAAGCAAAATTATGGAATCATCTGCTTCGAACGAGACTGATGCCCATATTACATACAACCACAGTACATCTATCTCGTCTGCTGATTATTCATTCCATAATTAATGGTCGACAAATTGATGTAGGAAAATTGGTGGTGGATGAGGTCTATGTATGCCTTAAGAGGAGCAAAAGCCCTTTGATTTTCCCAAATCTGATAACCGCCCTCTACCGAAAGAAGAAAGTGTTTGAAAACCCGGCTAAGGACAAGCGTATGGAGGGTAAAAAGGGGTTGACACCTGCCCAGATTCCTCAGCTGAAAGGCTTTGATGAGGATGCTCCAAACGAGACCCTGGAGGGAGGAGCCAAGAGTTTTGCTGCAGCAAGGACTGCAACATTGGTTGCTAAAGCAACCCACATGGCCACAGAGCTTCACAGTTTGAGGGTGCAGCTGAGCACCTATTTTAAATACGCCAACCAAAGGGATGCAGCTATCTCACAGTGCTTCTCCGAGGTCTTATCGGGAATTGCAATCCCGTTTCCCCCATTTCCAAAGGAGCTCCTCGTCACTCCTGAACCGCAAGACCAGAATGCCACAACAAGTACGCCCTAACCAGCCCAGAAGAGAAAGTTAACAGCTCGGAAGAATGTCAACCCAACGCCTACTCCAGAGCCAGCTACTAGAGACCCCTTTGCTCAAAAGTCACATGAAATAGATCCTGCTTCCACACCCACCAGAAAGAGAACACAAAGCACAAAACATGTTGCAGCATCAGCGCAGCCACCTGAATCGCAAAGGGAGCCAGCCACAACTTTGAGTGAAGATGATCAGCCTATGCTGAGGCTGCCCCCACAACTGGAACCAATCCCGCTGTGCCCCCATCTGAGGATGCTACCGCATCCAAGCCAAAACGTTTCAAACGCATAGCAGGACGCACTGTCAAACCAACTGATCCGACCCCTGCCCTATCTGATGACAGTGCAACCTCAACAGTTCCAATGGCGCACGGCGACCACTCCACAGATGACATTAGCGACAATTGACCTCAGCACCCATGAGGTACATTTTTTAGTTTCTGTTCTTTTTAGTTTATTTTTGCATCAACATTTTGCATAACATTTTTTTCTCATGCATCGAGGACGACACATCTCCAAGTTTAGGGGTGTTTCGCCTTCGCTTAGTTTAGGACCATAGCATTTGCATCGTAAGATTAGACAAAAGTTTTGCTATGGCATTCTATTTAGCTAGGAAGAAATATGCAAATGTGTTGATGATGCTTAGTGATGATCATTTGAAAGGCCTGAACTGAATTTTTTTTAAAAAAAATTTACAACTGCATGAGACTTAAGGAACTATCTTAGGAGTAAGTTTGCTATAGATAATAATTTTAGACACATATTTCTTTTTTTCTCTTCTTGATAGGTTTAGAAAAACTTTTTAGAAAGGACTTTAGTAATGCCTTGCATGAAAGAATGAAAAATGAGTTTAAAAGAAAAAGAAGACCCCCTGTGCCTAAAAACCGAACATTGAATAAATGTTATATCATTACTGTAGAAGGACACTCCGCTATGCAGTCTTCAGGCCTACTGTTAAAAAAAAGAGTTGCAATGAAAAGCACATGAGTGAATGAAAGTTGTCACGGGATGACTCTACCTACTAGCTCGGGGGTGAGAGGTATGCTCCCTACTCATCTAGAGTTAAGAACGGTAGGTGTGATGAGTTGACACCCTTCGCAAAAATACCTTTTACATTTTTGTGGAAGTCTGTAATACTTGAAAATTCATTGCTAAGGCATTATTATTGAGCTTCCTTGAAAGTTTTTCTTCGCATATCATGCATAGCTCGAAAGTAATCTTGCGCACACACTCACTATCACCTTGTTCTTAAGAGAAATTCTTGCCAGTCTCAAAATAAATACTGTTGATATTGAATGCCTATATTTTTCTGAAAGCTGAAACGATGTTGTAGTATTAATTCCTCGTTAAATCTTTGCTATAGCATCCCTTTTGTTTATTTTTACTCATTGCTTGAGGACAAGCAATAGCTTAAGTTTGGGGGTGTGATAGCTACGCTATTACCTCTATATTTATGCCTCTTTTCTATAGCAATTGCTTGTTTTCAAGTACATTACATTGCATATAGGCTGCATTTTTAGTATAGTATGGGTGCTTTTCAATTTATTGTTCGTGTGGAGTTGGTGCTGCGTGAAAGGTGGTTTTTGGCTGTTTGTGTGCAGGATGACAGAACAGAGTCCGAGGGAAGAAGTAAGGAACAAAATGCTATAGCAAAGAAGGAAAAAGAAGGCTAGCTGGCGCATGAAAGTACAAGCACGTGAAGTGCAGGAAAGGACGCCTGACACTGTCATGCAGCTTTATGCAGCGGCCGCACTCCATCTGTAGACCGTCCTTTTTGTCCCCTGGTGGACAAAGCTTTTCGGAGCATATTCTTTGGGATCCCCAACGAGATACCAAGGCACCAAAACCCTAGAAGACCACCCTCCCACTATATAAAGGCTTCATCACTTCGAGACGAAAGGGGAGAGAGAAGGCTAACGAGAGAAAAAGGTACAAAAGAAGCACAACAGAGGGGAGGACATGTAACACCCGGGTTAGGGGGTCGGGTGAAATTAAATTATTAAAATATAATTCTGGGCTTTATATTTTCAAAACAAATAAATACATGTTGGACTAGTCATCTTTTTAAGCCCAAGGCCATGGGTTTTACACTATTGTAATTACCCATTTTCATTAAGGGTAAAAATGTCCTTTGGTATTTAAAGATAAAACAAAACAAATAAAACACCTATTTGCTCATCTTCCTCGCATCCTCTTTCAAAACCAACGACACCCTCCCCTCCCATTTGCAAGTTACTATTCCATTTCCTCCTTGCTTCATTCTTGAAGATTTTTGAAAGGTAATGATGTTTCTGAATTGTCCTTATCTTCCTCTCCATTTCTATACCATTAGTTTTCAATAAAACCTATTATATTGCATTTTGAAGTTTTGGGTTTTGAAGTAAAAATGATAACTTTGATAGCTTTAGGTTAAGCTTTCGATTTGTTGTTGTTAAATAAGCTATTTACTATTCAAAAGGTCCAACATATCTAATTTTTACATGGTTTTATAATGATTTTCGGATATGGGTTTTAGAGGGGTTTTAGATGGTTCAAATGTCAAGTTTTGGGGCTGTTTAGTGTGGGAAATTGATGGCTGATGTTTGGGTTATGTTTGAGGGTTGTTTTGAGTGTGTTAGATGGCATTTTGGAGGTTGGAAACATTGGTTATTTGCTCAGTTTGAGGGCTGCTCGAAAATGAGGTTTTGAGAGTGTTCTTTGGTCGAATATATGCTTGAATTGTGTTATGGATTTGCAGCAAGTTTTGGTGATTGATTATTGGTGTTTTGATTGTGTTAGATGATTAGAGTCAAGGTTTGGTGTTGGCGAAGCCTCGGGAACGAATCCAGATAGCTTGGTGGATTGATCGGCTAGTGTTGAGCTTGGATAGTTGGTGAGTGGTTCTTCAGTTTTAAATTGGTTTTCAAAATGCCTTGGTCCGAGTATATAGACCTAGGTCAGGCTTGGTAAACCCACCTAGAGTTGGGATTAGATTGGTAGTCTAATCCCAAGCTTTAGTTTAGAAGACTATGGTTGAACTTGTAAATGTTGTGTTTATGCCTCATGTGCTAATTGTGATTAATATTGCTATGCATATTGTGGCTATGTGTGATGATGAGGCATGATGCTTTATTTATGCATTGTGATATGCATGTGTTTGATGAAATGTGGGTTGCATGATTTTAAATCATGGTGGATACGTGCTAGGCACGGGAATTGATAAGGATATTGTGTTATGATGAGCTTGTGATGAGATAGTATTGGCACTAGTATGCTTGGGTACAAATGATCGATCATTAGGATGTTAGTGTGCACACGAGAGTCGAAATGCGCGCGTAGTCTTGTTGATGGTAGTTACCAAGATGGAGTACGGGTACGCCCGGAAACCTTCATTTATATTTTAGTCGATGATGAGTGGAATCCCATCGACGGGGCATGAGGATGAGTGGAATCCCCTCCGCGTGGAACGGTTGTAACACACGGGTTTAGGGGTCGGGTGAAAATAATATTTAAATAATATTTTGGGTCTCGGTTTATGATTAAAATAATACTATATATTATTTGGACTTTGTGATTTCAAAGAAAACATTTTATGATTGGACTAAATTGAAATGGAACTAAAATTACATGGATTTTAAAGTAAAGGAGAATTGCCATCTCATTAATGGAATTTTTGTAAAAAAGTGGACTTCAATTTAAAAAGGCCCATTTTCAATTAAAACACCCATTTTGTCATCTTTTCCACTATTCATCTTCTTCATTCCACGACAAAGAGAAGGTCCCTCCCCCTTTCACTATTCCATTTCCTTGCTTCTTCATTTTGGCTCGGTTTTGAAAAGTAATTACGTTTTCATTTTGCTCTCATCTTCCTCTCTTCAAAAGCACCATTTGTTTTCATTTTCATCCATGTTTTAGGAATTTGGGTTTTCATGGAAAATGATTAAACGTAGTGACTTTATGAGTTTTTATCAAAGCTTTTGATTTAATAATGTTAGATATGTTGTTTATGAAGCATGGGGTCCAACATATGTGATTTTTAATTGATTTTATAAACATTCCCAGATTTGAGTTTTGGTGGGTTTTTAGAAGGGTTTTGGAGTGGTTTTTGGGGTTGTTTTATGTTGGGTTTTGAAGGCTAATGTTAGTATGTTAGTTGAGGGTTGTTTTGGAACCATTTGGAAGTGGTAAAAAGGTTTAAATCAAAGGTTTTGGACTGTGCTATAGGGCTGCTCGGGTTTGATGATTTTGGGGGTTGTTCTTGGCTTGTAATCATGTGTTTGGTGCTTGATTTGTGTTCCGGGTTTGCTACATTGATGTATAGACTAATTTGAGATTATTTTGATTGTGTTGGGATGATTAGAGGCAAGAACTTGTGTTGGTGAAGCATCGGGAGTGAATCCGGAAGCTTGAAGTTGTTGGTTGCTTGGTAGTTGAGCTTGGAAGTGAAGGTGAGTGGTTTAATGTTTTTAAAATGGTTTTGAGTTTTGGTTCAAGCATGTGGACTAGGTTGGGCTTGGTAGACCTACCTAGAGTTGGTATTAGAGTGGTAGCCTAATCCCAAACTTTAGTTAGAGACATTGGTTGAACACTTTAATCGATGTGTATGCCTCATGATGATTTGTGTTGTTGATGGTTATGTATAATTGTGTTATACATGTATGTTGAGGCATGGTTGTGATGCATTGTTATATGCATGAGACATGGGCATGATGTTAATCATGGTGAGTACGTGCTAAGCACGAATGGTTGTGAAATGATATTGTGAATTGTGTAATGTTGGCACTAGTATGCTTGAGTACAAATGATCGATCATTAGGATGTTAGTGTGCACACGTGAGTCAAATGCGCGCGTGGTCTTGATGATGGTAGTCATCAAGATGGAGTACGTGTTCGCTCGGAAATTCTTCTTGTATAAATGATAGTCGGTGATGAGTGTAATCCCATCGACGGGGCGTGAGGATGAGTGGAATCCCCTCCGCTAGAATGGTGATGAGTGTAATCCCACCGTGAGGTAAAGTGGTTGTTGGATGTGAGTTCCAACGTTTTTATCCGCGTATTCGAGTCATAGCTAGGTGCCAATATGAATTGATATGTGTATCAATGTCTTGTGGAATGTGAACCTTATATGGATGGATATATGTGTTTACATATGATGTGGATTTGATCTTGTTGAGCATGGCATACTATTGAATATATGTTCTTGCATCATGTGTATTTTGGCTCATGAGGATTGAAGGTAAATCATACATTCTACCTTGGTTGTGCTCGTGCTTGGACCCTGCATTGTCGAGGTTTGTTTTTAATGAGCTTACCCTCACTAAGCTTTATGCTTACGCTCTCTTTTGTTCGACAATGCAGATCCTTAGTTCGTGGGTTGCTAGTGCAAGAAGGAGCCTCCAAGTGTGTGCTTTGTGGTGCTAGCTTAGCTATCAAGTATGGACTTTTTAGTTATGATGTAATGGTCAAGAAATGAGACATGTATATGTTGTTTGGGCCTTTTTGAAGCATGTTGATATTGGTTGTTTAGGAGCATGTTAGACTCCTTTAAATGCTTGTGTTGTTTTGGCTTTTGGATGCCATGATTGGTCTGTAAACCATGTTTAAACTACCTATCTTACATGCTTGTTGTTGACCTTGTTGAAGCATGCTACCTTTAATGCCATGTATGATCTTTGTTTGGATGCCTATCTTATATCTTGTGTATCTTGAGCATGGTTGTTATAGGGTATATGCCTCTAGAGTGTGTTTGTATGTTAACTATGCTTCTTGGAGCCGTTTCGGACGTTTGAGATCAATTGGAGGTGTTTAAAGTTGATTTTAAGAATTCACAGTGTGCATGTGTTTCGAAACGGGTAGCCATGTTTCGAAACGGGTGTGGTTCCAGGGCCCCGTATCGAAACCCGTATCGATACGTTTTGGCTACTGTGAGCCCATGTTTCGAAACTAGTTCCGAAACACTTTGGCTACTGGAATTGCCTGTTTCGAAACTAGTATCGAAACGGCAAGGCAAAACGAGACCCTGTTCCGAAACGGGGTGGATGCGTTTCGAAACGGGTGTCTGGCTTTTTAAACCAGGCTCGTGTTTCGAAATGGGCTCTGACTGTTTCGAAACACATGCCTGAATTTGGGCTTTTTGACATCTCTAAAGGGTCTCAGGCCCTGTTTGTTGTTGGGCTTCCGCTTAAGTTTAATTAATGCATCTAGATAATATAAAATGAAAAAGTTTTTCCTAGGGTCGGTAACCAAAATGGAGCCTTAACGGGTTTCATCTCGGTTATCCCCGTGTAGCCCACTCGGATCGGTCAAGCGTCCGGACCTGGACGAGGGGATTACACTTGTTGGTATCAGAGCCTAAGGTTTCCGAGACCTTGGGCAGATAAGTAAGGTAAGTTATGCTTTTATGTTGAATGCACGGTGTTTGCTTGCCATGTAATCATGTTTGCTTGTTTATCAAGTATGCTTGTTGTTTTGTTTGAAGCATGTTGTTTAGAGTCCCATTGCTACTATTACATCGGAAAAAGGATTTTTAAAGTGAGGGAACATACTTGAGCCACTTGGAGCCCTTGCCTTGCTAACCCTTTCTTTTTGTGCTTTGTTGTTGTGTGTAGTTGTTGTTTGTGAGCGATGTCGAGGCCGAGAGGTAGGCCGAGAGTGGTTCATCAGGAACCACGGGTTGCGGCTCCTGTTGATGAGCCGGTGGTTGGGGTTGAGGCTCATGTGGAAGAGCTTGCTGCTGCTGCTAGAGTTGGAGCTCCTCCACCACCACCACCTCCTCAGCCTGGAGTTGGAGGCGAGGATGGAGCTGAAGGAGAGGGACCTCAGGGTGGCCAAGGTCCAGCTAGAATAGATATGGCTCCGCTTGTACAAGCTATAGCGGGAGCATTTCAGGCTGCAGTTGTCGGGGCTCAGGCTGCAGCTCAGCCTAGAGGGGATGATAACAATTTACCGTTGGAGAGGCTCCGTAGCTTAGGGGCTGAAGAGTTTAGAGGATCTACTCCTGACAGATCCGAGCTGTGGTTTGAGAAGACCGTCCGCATCTTAGCTCAGATGGGTTGTGTGGGTGCTCGCAGATTGGGCTGTGTGATCTCTTTGTTACAGGGTGATGCCTACACTTGGTGGGTCACCATTACTACTGGAGTTCCAGAGGCTGAGATTGGATGGGATTTCTTTGAGTCTGCTTTTCGGAAAAGGTACTTGGGGCCGAGGTATCTTGATGAGAAGAAACGCGAGTTTATGGCCTTAGTTTAGGGAGATGCTTCTGTGACTGACTACGAGATCCGCTTTGTTCGTTTGAGTCAGTATGCACCAGAGTTGGTTCTGACTGAGAGGGACCGTTGCAACCGTTTCAGATATGGGCTGCATGAAGAGGTTAAGAGGTATACGTTGGCTTCTGATTATTCAGATTTTGATGTCTTGGTTGCTAGAGCCAAGGACATTGAGCACAGCTTGGGGCTGACCAAGCGTTCTGGAGGATCTAGTTCTGGAAAGAGAAATAACAACTTTGACCGTGGGGATGCCAAGAGGCATAGAGGTGGCGGACAGCAGTTTGACAATAGACGTGGCGGTGGCCACAATGGTAGAGGCCACCAGGGCTATAGAGGAGGAGGGCGTTTGCCCGAGTGTACACGTTGTGGGAGACAGCACACTGGTGAGTGTTGGGGTAACTTCTATTCTTGTTGGAACTGTGGTTCGAGGGACCACTTTAGGAGGGAGTGTCCGCATCAGGCGGCACAAGCACCGAACATAGCTCAGGCTCCTGCGAGAGCGATAGATTACCAGAGAGGCCATGGGCGCGGTCGTGGCTACTTTCAGCCTAGGGCTGATGCACCTAGGGTAGATGCTCAGAGGAACCTTGCTCATGTTGTGGCCGTACAGCCAGAGGCAGGAGGACCAGCGAGAGTTTATGCTCAGAGAGAGGCCGGGAACGACACTGATGTGATAGCAGGTAATTGTGAGTTACAGTCTATGTCTTTGCTTTCTTTGGTTGATTCGGGTTCTACGCATTCCTACATTTTGAGTGAGCATGCACAGAAGTTAGATATACCTGTTGAGATCTTAGATGTAGGTATGCATGTGACTAGTTCCTTTGGTGAGACAGTTGTAGTTAGAAGAATGTATAGGAGGTGTCCGCTGAAGATTCAGGGTCATGTGTTTCCCGTTGATATGATGGAACTTCCGTTTTATGGGTTTGATATTATTTTGGGTATGGACTGGTTAGTTGAGCACCAAGCTAGTGTGGATTTTAAAACGAAGAGAATTTCTTTTAAGCTTTCTGATGACTACGAGGTAGTGGTAGTAGGCGAGAACATTAAGTTCTTGTCTAATGTGGTGTCAGCTTTAGAGGCACATAGGTTGATGGATTCCGGATGTGGGGCTTTCTTAGCTTATGTTATGAATCTGAATATGAGTGAGGCTAGGCCGAAAGATATTAGAACAGTTTGTGACTTTTCGGATGTGTTTCCTGAAGAGTTGTCAGGTTTGCCACCTGACAGGGATGTTGAGTTTGTGATAAAGACTGTTTCAGGGTCTACTCCAGTTTCTATAGCTTCGTATCGTATGGCTCCGAAAGAGTTGAAAGAATTGAAGAGTCAGCTGCAAGTGTTATTAGACCGTGGTTTCATTAGGCCTATTAGTTCTCCTTGGGGTGCTCATGTGTTGTTTATAAAGAAGAAAGATGGTAGTATGCGTATGTGTATTGACTACAGGCAGTTGAATCAGTTGACTGTGAAGAACAAGTATCCGTTGCCTCGTATAGATGATTTGTTTGATCAGTTGAGAGGTGCCTAGTGTTCTCGAAGATAGACTTGAGATCAGGGTACTATCAGTTGAAAGTAAAAGAGTGTAATGTTCCGAAGACAACTTTTAGGACTAGATATGGTCACTATGAGTTTCTTGTGATGTCGTTTGGGCTCACGAATGCACCTGCAGCATTCATGGATATGATGAACAGAATTTTTAGAGACTATCTAGACCGCTTTGTAGTTGTTTTCATAGATGACATTCTTGTGTACTCGAAGACAGAAGAAGAGCATGATGAGCACTTGAGATTTGTTTTACAGAGATTGTTGAGCAATCAGTTGTATGCGAAGCTTAGTAAATGTGAGTTTTGGATTCGAGAGGTTTTATTTCTTGGCCATGTTGTTTCGGCCGAAGGTATCCGTGTTGATCCGTTGAAGATTGAGGCTATTGTTGAGTGGAAACAACCAAGTCTGTGAGTGAGATTAGGAGTTTCCTAGGATTAGCCGGTTACTATAGGAGATTTGTTGATAGTTTCTCTAGGGTAGCTGCTCCTTTGACTAAATTGTTGCAAAAATGAGTCAAGTTTGAGTGGTAAGATGCAAGACAGAAGGCCTTTGAGAAATTGAAAGAAGCTTTGACAAATGCTCCAGTGTTAGTGCAACCAGTTTCAAGTAAATAATTTGTGATCTATAGTGATGCTTCTTACATGGGTTTAGGGTGTGTCCTAATGCAAGAAAGAAGAGTTGTTGCCTATGCTTCGAGAAAATTGAAAGTTCATGAGAAGAACTATCCTACTCACGATATTGAGTTAGTCGCTGTTGTGTTTGCATTGAAGATTTGGCGTCATTATTTGTATGGCGAGAAGTGTATAGTTTATACCGACCATAAGAGCTTGAAGTATTTGATGACACAGAGAGAGTTGAACTTGAGACAGAGAAGATGGCTTGAGCTGTTGAAAGACTATGAATTGACCATTGAGTACCATCCGGGTAAGGCGAATGTAGTAGCCGATGCTTTGAGTAGAAAAGTTGTAGTTGAGTTGCGAGCTATGTTTGCTAGATTGAGTGTATCCGATGATGGTGGTTTGATCACAAAGTTGCAAGTGAAGCCTTCCTTGATTCAGTTGATTAGAGAGAAGCAGTTGTAAGATGTATCTTTAGTTCCTCATGTTCAGGACATAGCCGAAGGTAGACCGACCGAGTATAGCTTCAGTGGTGAGAATGTGTTATGCTTTAGAGATAGAGTTGTAGTACCTGAAGATGTTGAGTTGAGACGTCTGATTCTGAGTGAAGCACATTCGAGTCCTTTTTCTATGCATCCGGGTAGTACCAAGATGTATCATGATTTGAAGAATGATTACTTATGGGTTGGTCTAAAGAAGGATGTAGCCGTTGTATGGTTTTTCAGAGAGTGAAGGCAGAACATCAGGTTCCTTCAGGTTTGTTACAACCTTTGAAGATTCCGGAATGGAAATGAGAGATGATCATCATGGACTTTGTGTCAGGGTTACCGTTGTCTCCTTCGAAGAAGAATTCTGTTTGGGTGATTGTGGATATATTTACTAAGTGTGCTCACTTCCTAGCAGTGAAAACTACAGATTCTTTAGACAAGTTGGCAAACTTGTACATTCGTGAGATTGTGAGACTTCATGGAGTTCCGAAGTCTATAGTTTCAGATAGAGATCCGAGATTCACTTCGAGGTTCTGGGGTTGTTTGCATAGTGCTCTAGGTAGCCGTTTGCATTTCAGTACTTCTTATCATCTGCAGTCCGATGGACAGTCAGAGCGAGTGATACAGATTTTAGAAGATATGCTTCGTTGTTGTGTGATTGACTTCCAGGGTTCTTGGGAGAAGCACTTACCTTTAGTTGAGTTTGCTTACAACAACAGTTATATGTCTAGTATTCAGATGGCTCCCTAAGAGGCTTTGTATGGTAGACGTTGTAGGACTCCGATCTGTTGGGCTGAAACGGGTCAGAAGTTGTTACCTATGCCGGATTTGCTTAAGGGGACTACTGATAAAGTGAAGTTGATTTGTGACCGTTTGAAAGCAGCTTTCGATCGTCAGAAGTCTTATGCAGATTTGAAGAGAAAAGAAATTGAGTTCTCAGTAGGTGAGAAAGTATTTCTGAAAGTATCTTCGTGGAAGAAGGTGATGAGATTTGGCCGGAAAGGCAAGTTGAGTCCGAGGTTTATTGGTCCGTATGAGATAGTTGAGCGGATTGGGCCTGTAGCTTACCGTTTGAGATTCCCTTCTGAGTTAGAGAAGATCCATGATGTCTTTCATGTGTCGATGCTTAGGAGATATAGGTCAGATCCTTCTCATGTCATGCCTGTTGAGGAGATAGAGTTGAATCCGGATTTGTCTTATAATGAAGAACCAGTTGAGATACTTGCTTCTGATAGCAAGGTGTTGCGTGGCAAGACCATAGAGTTGGTCAAGGTGTTGTGGAGACATAGAGGTGTGGAAGAGGCCACGTGGGAGAGGAAAGCTAATATGCTTGAGCAGTTCCCGTATCTGTTTCCGTCAGGTAATTTCAGGGATGAAATTCCTTAAGTGGGGGAGAGTTGTAACACCCGGGTTTAGGGGTCGGGTGAAAATAATATTTAAATAATATTTTGGGTCTCGGTTTATGATTAAAATAATACTATATATTATTTGGACTTTGTGATTTCAAAGCAAACATTCTATGATTAGACTAAATTGAAATGGAACTCAAATTACATGGATTTTAAAGTAAAGGAGAATTGCCATCTCATTAATGGCATTTTTGTAATAAAGTGGACTTCAATTTAAAAAGCCCCATTTTCAATTAAAACACCCATTTTGTCATCTTTTCCACTATTCATCTTCTTCATTCCACGACAAAGAGAAGGTCCCTCCCCCTTTCACTATTCCATTTCCTTGCTTCTTCATTTTGGCTCGGTTTTGAAAGGTAATTACGTTTTCATTTTGCTCTCATCTTCCTCTCTTCAAAAGTACCATTTGTTTTCATTTTCATCCATGTTTTAGGAATTTGGGCTTTCATGGAAAAAGATTAAAGGTAGTGACTTTATGAGTTTTTATCAAAAGTTTTGATTTAATAATGTTAGATATGTTGTTTATGAAGCATGGGGTCCAACATATGTGATTTTTAATTGATTTTAGGCTAAAGGGTCAAATTTTCCCCTGTAGTAATCCGAAATCAGCAATGTTGCCCCTAACTTTTTTTTCCGTAATTTTGCCCTCAAAGTCAGTCAATTGTAGCAATGTTGCCCTTTGATCGATTTTGACCGTTAAATGCTGATGTGGCAGTTAACGGTGCTGACGGGGCAATTTTACCCTCGAAGTCATTCATGCAATTTTGCTCTCGAAGTCATTAATTGCAGCACTTATACCCTTGGTTTATTTAATTTTTGAATAAAATTGGATAAATAATTTGGTTTTTTCGAGTTGAACTTTAACAAACAGAATATATGAAAAATCGATTGACAAATTAATGTAAATATCCTTTGAGTCCATAGTAATTTTAAAAATAAGCAAAATGAGAACTCTCACAAAAAATCAAAATATTATTCATTTTTTTAAATCTATAAACTTAATAAAAATAAATACGATATTTTAAAAAAATTATTGAAAATAAACCAACGAGAAGCGTGTTAATTGAGCGGAGAACGCGAACTATTCTATTCGAACGACGTTTGATTAACACACTTACCGACGATGGGTTGTTAGGAACAAATGTACGGTGAACTCGAATCATGTGGCTCAGGTTGAATTCTGCTTTATCTTCTAGATATCCTTGTATTTATCTCCCATGTCGTTTTCGCCGAACACTACTAATGTCGTTTTCTGAGATCATCGTACATTTTTTCCTAAAAACCCATCGTCGGTAAGTGTGTCAATCGAACGTCGTTCGAATAGAATAGTTCGCGTTCACCGTTCAATTAACACGCTTCTCGTTGGTTTATTTTCAATAATTTTTTTGAATATCGTATTTAGTTTTATTAAGTTTATATATTTTTTTAAAAAAATTGAATAATATTTTGATTTTTTGCGAGAGTTCTCATTTTGCTTATTTTTAAAATTACTAGGGACTCAAAGGATATTTACATCAATTTGTTAATCGATTTTTCATATATTCTGTTTGTTAAAGTTCAACTCGAAAAAACCAAATTATTTATCCAATTTTATTCAAAAACTAAATAAACCAAGGGTAAAAGTGCTGCAATTAATGACTTCGAGGGTAAAATTGCATGAATGACTTCGAGGATAAAATTGCACCGTCAGCACCGTTAACTGCCACATCAGCATTTAACGGTCAAAATCGGTCAAAGGGCAACATTGCTACAATTGACTGACTTTGAGGGCAAAATTACGGGAAAAAAAAGTTAGGGGCAACATTGCTGATTTCGGATTACTACAGGGGCAAATTTGGCCCTTTAGCCTTGATTTTATAAACATTCCCGGAATTGGGTTTTTGTGGGTTTTTAGAAGGGTTTTGGAGTGGTTTTGGGGTTGTTTTATGTTGGGTTTTGAAGGCTAATGTTAGTATGTTAGTTGAGGGTTGTTTTGGAACCATTTGGAAGTGTTAAAAGGGTTGAAATCAAAGGTTTTGGACTGTGCTATAGGGCTGCTCGGGTTTGATGATTTTGGGGGTTGTTCTTGGCTTGTAATCATGTGTTTGGTGCTTGATTTGTGTTCCGGGTTTGATACATTGATGTATGGACTGATTTGAGATTATTTTGATTGTGTTGGGATGATTAGAGGCAAGAACTTGTGTTGGTGAAGCATCGGGAGTGAATTCGGAAGCTTGAAGTTGTTGGTTGCTTGGAAGTGAAGGTGAGTGGTTTAATGTTTTTAAAATGGTTTTGAGTTTTGGTTCAAGCATGTGGACTAGGTTGGGCTTGGTAGACCCACCTAGAGTTGGGATTAGAGTGGTAGCCTAATCCCAAACTTTAGTTAGAGACATTGGTTAAACTCTTTAATCGATGTGTATGCCTCATGATGATTTGTGTTGTTGATGGTTATGTATAATTGTGTTATACATGTATGTTGAGGCATGGTTGTGATGCATTGTTATATGCATGAGACATGGGCATGATGTTAATCATGGTGAGTACGTGCTAAGCACGAATGGTTGTGAAATGATATTGTGAATTGTGTAATGTTGGCACTAGTATGCTTGAGTACAAATGATCGATCATTAGGATGTTAGTGTGCACACGTGAGTCAAATGCGCGCGTGGTCTTGATGATGGTAGTCATCAAGATGGAGTACGGGTTCGCCTGGAAATTCTTCTTGTATAAATGATAGTCGGTGATGAGTGTAATCCCATCGACGGGGCGTGAGGATGAGTGGAATCCTCTCCGCGAGAACGGTGATGAGTGTAATCCCACCGTGAGGTAAAGTGGTTGTTGGATGTGAGTTCCAATATGTTTATCCGCGTATTCGAGTCATAGCTAGGTGCCAATATGAATTGATATGTGTATCAATGTGTTTTGGAATGTGAACCTTATATGGATGGATATATGTGTTTACATATGATGTGGATTTGAGCTTGTTGAGCATGACATACTATTGAATATATGTTCATGCATCATGTGTATTTTGGCTAATGAGGATTGAAGGTAAATCATGCATTCTACCTTGGTTGTGCTCATGCTTGGACCCTGCATTGTCGAGGTTTATTTTTAATGAGCTTACCCTCACTAAAATTTATGTTTACGCTCTCTTTTGTTCGACAATGCAGATCCTTAGTTCGTGGGTTGCTAGTGTAAAAAGGAGCCTCCAAGTGTGTGCTTTGTGGTGCTAGCCTAGCTATCAAGTATGGACTTTTTAGTTATGATGTAATGGTCAAGCAATGGGACATGTATATGTTGTTTGAGCCTTTTTGAAGCATGTTGATGTTGGTTGTTTAGGTGCATGTTAGACTCCTTTAAATGCTTGTTTTGTTTTGGCTTTTGGATGCCATGCTTGGTCTGTAAACCATGTTTAAACTACCTATCTTACATGCTTGTTGTTGACCTTGTTGAAGCATGCTACCTTTAATGCCATGTATGGTCTTTGTTTGGATGCCTATCTTATATCTTGTGAATCTTGAGCATGGTTGTTATAGGGTATATGCCTCTAGAGTGTGTTTGTATGTTAAGTATGCTTCTTGGAGTCGTTTCGGACGTTTGAGATCAATAAGAGGTGTTTAAAGCTGATTTTGAGAATTCACAGTGTGCAGGTGTTTCGAAACGGGTAGCCCTGTTTCGAAACGGGTGTGATTCCAGGGCCCCGTATCGATACGTTTTGGCTACTGTAAGCCCCTGTTTCGAAACCAGTTCCGAAACACTTTGGCTACTGGAATTGCCTGTTTCGAAACTGGTATCGAAACGACAAGGCAGAACGAGACCCTGTTCCGAAACGGGTTGGATGCGTTTTGAAACGGGTGTCTGGCTTTTTAAACCGGGCTCGTGTTTCGAAAAGGGCTATGACTGTTTCGAAACACATGCCAGAATTTGGGCTTTTTGATATCTTTAAAGGGTCTCATTGGTTGGGCTCAGGCCCTGTTTGTTGTTGGGCTTCCGCTTAAGTTTAATTAATGCATCTAGATAATATAAAATGAAAAAAGTTTTTCCTAGGGTCGGTAACCGAAGTGGAGCCTTAACGGGTTTCATCTCGGTTATCCCCGTGTAGCCCACTCGGATCGGTCAAGCATCCGGACCGGGACGAGGGGGTTACAATGGTGATGAGTGGAA
Organism: Hibiscus trionum; assembly: GCA_030270665.1. Classification (NCBI taxonomy): domain Eukaryota; kingdom Viridiplantae; phylum Streptophyta; class Magnoliopsida; order Malvales; family Malvaceae; genus Hibiscus; species Hibiscus trionum. The sequence goes on from BSYR01000004.1 coordinate 22,158,034, forward strand.
TCCCACCGTAAGGTAATGTAATGGTTGTGTTGTTGGATGTGAGTTCCAACGGTTGTTATCCGCGTATTCGGGTCATAGCTAGGTGCCAATACGGGTTGTTAAATATGTTTCATATGGTTGTGTTATGGACATGGACATGTTGAGCATGGCATGATACTTGAGGTTATGTTCATGCATTTTATATTTTTGATTAATGTGGTTCCGAAGGTAAGGAAACATGCATTCATCCTTGGTTTTGTTGCTCGTGCTTGGACCCTGCATTGTCGAGGTTTGTTTTATGAGCTTACCCTCACTAAGCTTTGCGCTTACGCTCTTCTTGTTCGACAATGCAGATCCATAGTTCGTGGGTTGCTTGTGCGAGGAGAAGGACCTCCAAGTGTGCTATTTTTACCTTCAAGTATGGACTTTTAAGTTAATTGATGTAATAGCTAAGCAATGGGATTTGAGTATGTTGTTTTGTGTTAAAGAGCGTGTTAAGACTCCTTTAGTATGTTGATGTTTTGGTTGTGGCTTGTTATGCCTTGTATATTGGCCATGTGGCCCTTATCTCTATGCTTCATGACATGTTTAAAGGTTGGATCTTTAGCTTCTTCTATGGTATGCTATATGGATGTTGTTGATGCTCTATTGTTCGTTAATTTGTTCCGTATGCTGGTTCTTGGTTGTTAAGTGTTGTATGTATGTTTGCTTGTGGCTAGGTGAGTCTTAAATTGCATTTAGAGTTGAGTCTTGGTGTGTTTTGCTGCTAATTTGAGTCTTGCAGTGCAGGGCGTATCGGTACGCCCAAGGGCCGTATCGATACGGTCCTACACTTTGGGACTCAGATTTGGCTTAGCGTACCGGTACACGGGGGTGTATCGATATGCCAAAACCTCTCTAGAAATCTGAGATTTGGCTTAGCGTACCGGTATACGGTCAACCAGTGTACCGATACGGTCTCCCTAGGTTGACCTTGGACTGTTGACCTAGTCAAGGCATATCGATACTCTATTCTAGTGTATCGATACGGCCTGTTGTATAAACTAATATGGGCTATTTTAAATTGTTTGTTTGATTGTTTCGCATCGCTTTGTTGCTTCCACTGTCGTTGTTTCACATAGGATGTATTAAAGCCTTTAGACAAGATAATAAATAAAAGAAATTTTCTAAGGTTGCTAACCGAAGGGGAGCCTTAACGGGTTTCACTTTAGTTTTCCCCGTGTGACCTATTCGGACCGGTCAGTCGCCCAGACCGGGACGAGGGGGTTACAGAGCACTTCATCGTTGACCAGAATTGGTGTCCTTCATCGGGAAGCTCGAGGCGTGACCTCACCGTCCTCTTCCGAGGTGGTGAACCTAAGGCAGTCATGGCAGTCCACTGGCGAACTGGGAGTTTATCTTTCCTTATTGCTATAGCATTTATTTATTTGGAGGGTTGTATGAGAATGATACGTTTGAATATTGCTCAGCCATGAACTGTCTTAGATGGCTTGGGTTTTGCTGGATGATTCTCTTTTTATTTTCTTAATCTCATGTTGATGTTTACTGTTCTCTCTTGAGCTTTGTTTTGTTTATGTTATGCTTAATTTCCTTGAAGTTGTAAGAGCTTAGGATTGTAAGTGCCTCGAAAGTTAGGTCCTACCTTAAACACCTTCGAGAGTTGGCCTTTCTTTAGGAACAGCCCAGAGTTGTAAAGATATGGAGTTTTTCATTTGAAATTTTCTGCAAGTTCAGTTGCGGCAGTAGCAGAATGTTTGATTGTTAAAACCGCAGGCTCCGCTTTCATGGTTTCTTCCAAACCCAAAAGCAAAAGCTAGCAAGGCTACCACTGCGTAACCTTGTCCAGTGGAAATGAAAGGACGATGCGGAGCCTACGGTTTTAACAATCAAACATTAACTACGGATGATATGCTTAACAGTGTTACTAATCCCATCTTCAAACAAACTGGAAAACCAGCAACGGACATCTAAACCTACAGGAATCTTAACTTCGATCGAATGTATGCTAGAAGTGATGACAGTATACTGTTTTTGTGGTTTAAGGAAGCTAATGGATACAATTTTTGCTTGCAGGTGCAATACGATTCGCTGGATCAGAAGGGCTGATTCCAGCACCCGAGCCAACTCATGCAATCATAATTAATTCAATTCAATTTAATTTGGTTTTTATCTTCAACAATGGGATTCGACCAAGCACATTTAATATTCATCTTAAAATCACAAACAGAAGAAGAATAAAAGAACCCATAATGTTCCTTTTGGCATATTTTACAAAAGAGAGATCCCTCACTAGACTCGAGAATTATAGGGTGTGTAAGTTTACTGGATCGATCCATCAATGCATGTGTTATGAAAGATGAGAGGACAATTAACACAAACATATAATGGACCGACCAAGGGTTCATGGCAACAAGCTTTTGTGTTCATCCATGGGACTTTGAATCAACGTCAATGGATGTGGGTGTTTGGATATGAAGCAGATAAATAAGCACATTTGATGTCAAGAGAAAAGAAACAATTGTTACATTCATTAAAAAAAACATGTTACGTTTCGGCTTGAATTTCAACATTGAATTGAATTGAATTAAATGCGATTAATTGTGATAGTCTCTTCATCTCAAATGAGATGATAGTGTTAATTCTAAGATATTTGAGTTTAATTAATTTTGATATATATATAAAATAATTTAATTGAATTTTTTAGGAGAATTCAACAATTCATTGAATTGAATTGAATCAATGATGGTGAAATTATTTTTAATGGTATATGGTTTATAGTATAGGTTTAAGAATTTAAAGGTTTAAGTTTTAATAGTTTAGGGTTTTAGGTTGAGGGTTAAGGGTTAAATTATATTTTTATAAAAAATAGGTCAAATTGAAATAATATTTAAATAATAAGGGTTCAATAGAATACGGAAATATGTGAGGTACTAAATATGTAGTTTACCCTTATTAAAAAATAAAATTTTAATATATATAAAAAATAATTTAATTGAATTTTTAAAAATAATTATTAATTGTATGATGAGTCCTTGAAATTTTAAATTTTTATTAATTTATTTAATGATTTTCAACGGTGTTCAACATTAGTGGTGTTCAGCGGTGTTCGTCGCACGTGGTAGACTCATCCTATATGTTTATATAAATTTTGAAACATTAATCATTTATATTATATTGATTTTGAAATGTTTGTACGTTTGCATTATATTTTTATATCTTATCGTATTTTTTTGTTATTTTTACATTATCTTTTTTATTACATGATATTATCGTATTTAAAAGGTTTAATAGGTAAATAAATGTTCAAACTATACTTTTTTGTTCCAGATAGGTGCCCAAAATATTTTCCAGGTCAAATAAGTGTCTAACGTTTTCAAAGTTCCATTTAGGTGATTTGCCGTTAACAGCCGTTAAAAAATTTTGTTAGCCAATAAAAGCATGACACATGAGATGTTTTATTTTCAAAAATATTCTAAAAATTCTCAAAACCGCCCAAAATAGTCTCCAAATCTTTAAATTCTTAAGTCCCAAATCTCGATTCCAGTCGTTGCCGCCGTCAATCGCCGACGGCTTGCCTATCACTTCCGTCACTAGACCTCCCAAGATCATTTTCTCTATCCTTCCTTCGCCGATAGTCGATGGACGGCGTGCATATCGTCGAAATACAATCGAACTCGTAAAAGAAAAAAAATGATTGACGACAAACGGCGGCAGGTCAGCCAACGAACAATATTCGAGTCTTGCTACAAGAGAAGGAGGCTTCATTTCGTCGCCGTCAGCGTAATGAACGGTGACAATAGTGGCCAGATTTGGAGATATAAGGATTTTAAGGTTATTTTATGAATTTTGAGAAGTATTTCTTAAAAAGTAAGTTAACGGGTAACTTTGGGCACCTATCTAGAATAAAATATATAATTTGAGCACTTATTTAAAATTATAAACATGTAGGACGTAGTGAATAAAGAGAGTGTTTGAAGCGAAGAGCGGGCAAAGGCAATTTGACCCCCCGAGCTTCATTCATCTGCCTCGCCATTTTCTTCATTGCCAGCTCTTGGAATATGACTTATGAATAGACATTTTATTACTCAATTTCCTATGTTGTTCATGTTTATTCCACTTTATCCATATTTCTTCCTTATTAATTTCTCAAACTAATACAAAGATATCTTTACCCATCAAACTTTCTAACAAGACAATGTAGTTTTTCATCAAATGAATTAAAAGTCTAACTCATTGATGATGTTTGTATATAAGTTTTAGATTCGAAAGGTGTAGGTGGAATTATCAATCCTTGCAACATTTCTAACACTTTAGTCATCGATGGGGCATGAATTCATAAACCAAAGCTCTCTTTGATCTCTCGATACAAAATCCAAGTAAAGTTACTATGTTAACAGGACAAGTTCTGCTGATGCTAGCCACTTCATTCATGAGATTCACTGAGGACTTTAACAGCAACAAGACGACCGTCGGGCAAGTTTCCTTTGTATACAGTACCATATCCTCCTTCACCTAATTTATTCCTCATTTTCTTGATTTCTCCATAGAAATATCGCCTTGCTGCAAGAGACCCAAACTTTTCTATGAAAGCCTCAATCCCAGCAGTGTCCTCCATCTTTCCTCGGCATAGATGGTTTAGTATTGATTTTCTTTTGAAGCAAGTAGCCAATACAATGGCAATGCTTACACCAACGGCTATTCCGAGTCCTGAAGATAAAGGAATAGATTGCATAAATTTGGTTCCTGCAATGCAATATGTTACTAATGGGACAGCATACAATACCTAGTCCAAGCCTGACAGGGATGTTATTGCCTCATGCAATAGTACAAAATCTCCAAATGTTAGCTAAAATTCACAGGAGCTACACGTTTGCAAAAACAAAATTAAAAATAGCAAATTGATCCGGATTTTATTCAATTCAGGGAAAAATTCTCATACCCTTTTCAGTGTCCATTTCTATGTTCTAATACTAAAAAAATTAAATTTTAAATTATAACCTTTTAAAACATAAACTCTAAACCCTAAAAATACACCCTACCCATAATTCCCTAAACTCTAAATATATATTTTTTAATGTAGGGCATAAATAAGGACACTGGAAATGGTAGATGATTTCTATTCTAAACTTAGTTCATTTTTCATTATTTGAATCCAATTTTATTTTTAAATAAAAATGTAGTTAAATCATAAAATAGGAATCCGATGTTACTTAAATTTCCATATAAATTTTAGTTATAAAAGGAAAAAAATCCTAAACACTAAACTCTAAGCCCTAAAAATTGAATTCTAAGCTTTAACCCTAAATTTTAAATTCTAAATACTAAACTTTAAGCTCTAAAAAATACACCATATCCCTAATTTTCTAAACTCTATCCCTAAACTCTAATCTTAAACTCTAATTTTTTTTAGGGTGGGGCATAATAAGAGGCAAACGATTTCTATCCATAAATAAGTACCAAATTTAAGTATGATAAGATTTTTTTAAATAATTAGAGGATCATTGAAGTTCATATCTTTGTACGTTAGATGCAAATATAGAGAGTAGAGACGGTAGAATTTAGAGTGGCATTATTAAAACTCTTATATGCATGGGACTCCAAAGGTCGTGGTTGGGTTGAGCTGGAAGCTTGGGTTATATGACTTAGTAACTCAGGCCTCAGGGAGTAGGTGAGTAACTCAGGGTGATATTGATAGAAGCCCGGTGGGTCAGAGTTTGGTGGAGGTGTAAAACGTCGAGCAGAAAACAAATGGGAAGTTTCAAGTTGAGATCGCTCATACTATGTGTTGGAAGTTCTAGTTAGTTAATTTTTCTGTTTTAGAAATTAGTTACAAATTTAGTTTGTTAAAAATGCTTACCCAGTTAGTTGAGAGGTTAGATGATGTATATATAATGTAAATTGTTGAGATGTATTTTTAATATTATCAATCAATGAAATGATGAAATTCTTTATACTTTGTTTCAATTTTAACATGGTATCTTGAGCCCAGGGTTTTTTCCGACTTTGTTGGGCCTTTCTTTGACCCGTCTTCTTCTTTTCCCTCTTTTTTCGTCCCAGCCCTAATTCTTTCTTTCCTTTTTTCGTTACGGCGATGGCGGCCAAAATCGATTCTAATCACTCGTTGTTCTTGCATCCGTCTGACACGTCGGGAGTTCATCTAGTGTCGCATCAGCTCACTGGCCTTGAGAACTACAGCGTGTGGAGTAGATCCATGCGAATCACGTTGCTGGCAAAGAATAAACTCGGATTTGCCGATGGGAAATGCCGAAAGGAGAGCTATGAAGATGTGTTGCACTCTCAATGGGAACGGTGCAATGCGATTGTGCTTTCATGGATTCTCAACTCCGCTAGTCCAGATTTATCGGGCGGCATCGTTTTTGCTTCCAATGCGACGGAGGTATGGAAAGATTTAAAGGAGCGTTTCGATAAAATTGATTGCTCCAGGATTTTTTTCCTTCATCGCTCAATCGCCACTCTTCTTTAAAAAGATTCCCCTGTTTTGGTTTATTTTACCCGTCTAAAGCTGTTATGGGACGAATATAGTGCCCTTGTTCCTTTCTCAACCTGTGATTGCAAGGTTGCTCAGCAGAATTCGACACTCATCCTCCAACAGAAGCTTTTTCAGTTCTTAATGGGCCTGAACGAAACCTACTCAACTATTCGAAGCCAAATCTTGCTCATGAAGCCTCTTCCTACAGTTAACCAGGCCTATTCCATGATTATTCAAGAAGAATCACATCGTGTCCAGCTTTCTAGAAATCCAATTCAGGCATCGGTTATGTTTTCGCAAGCTTCTAAGGGCAATGATCGAAGGCGTTTCAATGGAGTTTGTGACTATTGCAAGATCAAGGGACATCGTCGTGATAACTGCTATCGTTTGATAGGCTTCCCTCCAGACTTCAAGTTTAACAAGAAGAAGGGTTCTCAAGTTGCTGTGGCGGTCAATTCTACTTCCTCTGATTCCAGTGAGATTGAGATTGGTTCTTCGATTTCATTTCCTACTACCACTGTTCTAGTTTTCACGACTGAGCAATACAATCAGATCTTGCATTTACTCAATCAGAGCCCCTCTTCTAATTCTAGTGTGAATCTTGCAGGTACGGTAGCTTGTAAGTTACCTGTTAATGAATTTTCCCTCCTTTGGATATTGGATACTGGAGCAACTGACCACATCTTATATGTTTATGAGAGCCTGTTATTTCCTATTTCATGTTCCATGCAACGTTTTGTTCATATGCCGAATGGTAAGTCAGAATTGGTTACTCACATTGGTTATCATCAATTGACTCATGATTTAGTTATCTCCAATGTTCTCTTTGTTCCCTCCTTTACACACAATTTATTGTTTGTTTCTACTATGCATAAACGATGTGTTTCTCATAAACTTGATTCTACTGTTATTCATCAATGTGATGTTTGTCCATTAGCTAAACAAACTAGGTTGCCTTTTCCTATTAGCACATCAAAATATTCTCATCCTTTCGATATCATTCACTTGGACCTCTAGGTCCTTATAGGATTTCAACTCATAATGGGCATAGGTACTTTTTAACCATTGTTGATGACTGCTCCCGTATGAATTGGGTCTACTTATTGAGGGTTAAGAGTGATACTATCTTGTTTCTTAAAAAGTTTTTTTCTTTATATTTCAACTAAATTCTCTGCCACTCCTAAAACTGTCAGAAATGACAATGGTACATAATTTTTCAACTCTGCATGTCCTGATCTTTTTACCTCCCTTGGTATTTTACATCAAAGTTCCTGCGTTCACACTCCACAGCAAAATGGAGTGGTTGAACGCAAGCATATGCACCTTTTAGAGATTGCTAGTGCCTTAAAATTTCATTCGAAAGTATCCATTAAATTTTGGGACGAGTGCATTCTTATTGCTTTCCATATCATTAATAGACTGCCTACTTCAGTTTTACAGTGGAAAACCCCATTTGAAATTTTATACAAAAAACCTCCTGATCTTACACACCTTAAGGTGTTTGGGTGCCTTTGATATGCTACCAATCCCAAACACCAAGATAAATTTGCTCCTAGAGCCTTCCCTTCAGTCTTCTTGGGGTATTCCACTACCCAAAAAGGTTATGTTCTTTTTTATCTTACTTCTCACAAGTTTTTTGTTAACAGATATGTCATTTTTCATGAACAAACATTCCCTTTCCATTTTTCCCATTGCTAAAACATCTCCTTTTCCCCATCAACTCATTATATTTCTGATTCTGATTTTTTGAACCTCTCTTTCCCAGTTGCATCTTCTTCCACTTCTGTTCCTACTTCATCATCTCATTCTTTACCAACTTCTCCTTTACCGCCTCATCCTTCATCTCCTCATCTTTTATCACCTCATCCTTCTTCATCCCCTTTATCAGACTTGCCCACACCCAGTTCTTTGGAGCAGTCATCACAGGTTGTACCTCCAGTAGCTCCAGTTCCTCCTCGAAGGTCTACTAGGGTTCATAAACATCCTCAGTGGTTACAACATTATGACTGTAATTCTGTCACTGATTACCTTCTTTCCACTTACATTTCTTATACTCATTTACCTAATTCTTCCCATGCTTTTCTTTCTTCCCTTGATTATTCTTCTGAACCTTCTTCCTACCATGAGGCTATTCAATCTCCAGAATGGGTGCAGGCCATGAAAGAAGAAATACTCGCTCCCGAATCAAATAAGACTTGGTCAGTCGTTTCTCTTCCTCCTGGGAAAGTTCTAATTGGTTGCAAATGGGTCTATCGTATTAAGTGTTACAATGTAATCAACCCAATACGATAAAATAAAATAAGAAAAACAACTTTAATCAAATAATTGAGAAGAGAAGAAAATATAAAACCATATTAAAGTTGAGGCATGCGAGAAGTAGTTTCCTTAAGAAAAATTTCGACCACTCCGCAGTGCTTGAGTTTAGTTGGTCGTTCGTCTCCCAGGATACAACAACGAGAAGATCTTTGACAGAAGCACGAACTGAAGAGATCTCAAACTTGAACTCTTGACTTAGCCTATCACCATAATAAAAAAGAACGAGAGAAGGAAAACGATTTTGAGTGTGTTGAAATTGAGGAGATGCATGGTTTATATAGGGGAGTGGGGTAGGAAAATATGGAAAATAAAATATTTCGAATTGAAGACCATTGACTTTATATCCGATTTAATTCAGAAATAATCAATTAAATGCCTTATTAAACGGATGTGTTTTCTGTGAATTGCTTTATTACCTTTTAATATCCGAATTTAATGGAAAGTTAAATATTATCCTATTAAATTCAGAATATTCAAAAGATATGTAAGGAAAAAATTAATTCGAAGTGGGTGAAATATCCGCAGGTCTAAGTAAGACCCAACCAGTCTGGACATTCGCGTCGCCCATGACGTGGGAGCGCGCCCCAACCCGAATAGGTTTGACGAGCTTCGATTCGCACCCCCATGCGCCTGCGCGCGAGGTATAGTGTTCATTCAAGTCATTCAATGACTTCCAAGTGGGTTGGTGTATTTAAACCATTCCCAAGCTTGTTATCCCACCCATGTAGGATATGTGGCTTTTATTTTCCTTTACACAATTCACAATATCCTCACTTTGAGCATCAATTTCTCATTCATTTCTCAACCGTTTTGAGCATATGAGATACCGTTGTAAAAGTCTCATGGAGTAGAATATGAATTAATAAATTCATCATTTGAACCTCTACCTTTACCACTAGAAAATATGGCTCAATGTTTCCAATTTCTCACATTTTCCAACAATCCCCCACATGAATGAAATTGATGATTTTATCAAAATATTTTGACTCGATGTGGTGATAAGATCTACGATTGATAGTTGCATAGGATAGGTAGGTTTCCTCCTTTGAACCTTCCCTTGTGAAGGTATATTTACTTTACTAGCTAACTAGTAGACGTGATGTCCTTGAACTGTTCAGTTGTTTGTGTAAACGATGATATACTTCACACAACTACCTCTCTAACAAGAGTATTAGTTCTCATGGTTATGTCCATGTGGTCGTGAACATCGCCTGGTTCTACAAGAGTTTGAAAGAACTATGCCTAGAGGTGGCAATCGGGTCATTCGGTTCGGGTCGTTTCGGTTCGGGTCATTTCGGGTCTATCTAGAATCGGTTTAGATTCGGTTCGGGTCGGTTCGGTTCGGGTTCGGGTCTAATTCGGGTCTGTGATGAGTCGGATTCGGTTCGGGTATTGGATTGGGTCAAAATCGGATCGGTTGTTTTCGGGTCGGGTCAAAATCGGATCGGTCGCTTTCGGTTCGGGTCAAAATCGAGTCGTTCGGGTTGCTTTCGGTTCGGGTTAAAATCGAGTCAATTTCGGGTCGGGTCAACATTTAAATTTTCGGGTCAATTCGATTTGAATTGGGTTAAAGGTTTGAGGTTTAGTTTAGAGTTATTGGTGTATGAGATTAATTCTGATTCAACTTGTTAATCTATGCATTTGAATTTGATTAAATATTTAAATCAAAGCTTCATGTATCCATATAAATTTTTTTGTATAATTATATTAAATCAAAGTTTATAATAATAATAATAATAATAATAATAATAATAATGTCTGAAATGAATTAATTTATTAAACTTAGGATCTAATTGAACTAACTAAAATCTAAAAGCATAAGTCACAAACATAATTAAAATAATTTTAAAACTAAATGTGAAATTTCAATTAAATTAATCTAAATTGAAACTCAATTAAATTAAGAAAAATAGAAAGACAATTGGTAAAAATAGAGAGGGAAAAAACAAAATTTTGGAGGGAAATAAGACACCAATTTTTTTAAGCTAGATTGAAAAAAAAGAAAAAGACAATTGGAAAAAATAGAGAGAGAAAAGACAAAATTTTGGAGGGAAATAAGCCACCAATTTTTTAAGCTAGAGATTAATTACTTTTTAGGTAATGTTGCATTTAAAATGTTACATTTTAGTCAACTTTAAGTTTTAATTTAATTTAATTTAGTCACAAATATTCCACGGATTAGACTTCGGATATAAAAATCCCCTCCCCGTAGTGATATTTAGTATCTAAAAATTTACTTTTAGTTGAAATGAACTAATCTTTGTAATTAAGTCTATTAATTTAATATATTGATATTTTCGTTCATTTTAATTTCAAAGATTTAATTTTTAGCCAAAATTGACCTCTATTTATTTATATGGTATAATTACAAAATTGGTCATTGGACTCTCAAATTTCTCTACTTTCAAATTGTCAATTTAGTCTACAATTTCAATTTTATGCTATATTTTATGATGAAATTATAAAATTGGTCACCAAGATATCAAATTTCTATACTTCATTTTATTATTTATTATATTGTTAAAAATAGATATTCGGGTCAAAATCGTGTCAAAATCGGGTCGATATTCGGTTCAGCTTTCGGTTCAGCTTTCGGTTCGGGTAGCATTCGGTTCGGGTCCATTCGGTTCGGGTCCATTTCGGTTCGGGTTTATTTCGGTTCAACAAAAAATTTCGGTTCGGATCGGTTCGGTTCGGTTCGGGTTTCGGGTCAACTTCAAATCATCATGTTCGGGTCAAAATCGGGTTTCGGTTCGGGTTTCGGGTCTCGGATCAAGTTTGCCAGGTCTAACTATGCCCAATAGTCTCCTTGAAGCGGCCCCACTTCACTCTCACATAGGTGACTTATGTTGCTTGGCTCACCGAAGCATAAAATAGTCATTAAAAGCTTTGCTTAACCTGTCCCACCTTTTATCACTGTTCACATTTATGGTTATAATTAATGTGAAATGAAGGGAAGTGTCCAAGTTAATTAACCTACGTAATGTATCATAATTAACATGTCCAAGTCTACCATGCCATAAATTAAATGATTCGAGCATATAAAGAGAAGAAGAAGCTGCATTCTTATTCATTATTTTGGATTTTACAGAGATAGCATTGAGTTACATTCCATTCAATATATATCCCCTACCCACAAACATCCCCCTTTTGACAAAATTAACATCTGGGATTCAAAAACCATTTTGAAACCATGAACACTTAAAAGTGTTCCAGAAACAAGGTTTTTGCGTACGTCAAGCACGTACAATACATTCTGTAGCTTGAGTTCTTTTCCAGAAGTCATCTTCAATACCACTGTTCCCTTCCCTTTGATCTTGGAAGTCGCAGCATTTCCCATGTAAAGCTTCTCCCCATTGTCGCAAGGTATCATCTTAGAGAAGGAGTTCTCGTCACAACATATATGACGTGTGGCTCCAGTGTCAAGCCACCATTCCATTGGGTTAGAGTCGACCAGGTCGACTTCAGAAATCACCGTGCATAGATTTTCACCCTCCACAGCTAGGACTTTAGCTCTTTTTGGATGTCTGTATTCAGAGGACCTGTGCCCCACCTTGCCACAGTTGAAGCACGACCCTTTGAATTTCTCCTTTTTGGAGACTCTGCCATTAGGCCTCAAATTTGGATTGGCTTGGTGATGTTGAGGTTGCTTGCCCTTTCTTGACTTCGACAACATTTGCCTTGGTCTCTTTGAAAGTAAGTTTCCTGGCATTACCTATGTTGTTCTCTTCAATTCGAAGTCTGGTAATTAGTTCTTCCACTAACATTTCCTTCCTCTTGTGCTTCAAGTAATTTTTGAAGTCATTCCATCCGGGAGGCAACTTTTCTATGATGGCAGCTACTTGGAAAGATTCACTGATAAACATCCCTTCTGCAAGAATTCCATGAATGATTAGTTGGAATTATTCAACTTGACTTACTACTGGTTTTGAATCAACCATAGTAAAGTTCAAAAATTTGGCTACTAAAAACTTTTTAGCCCCAGCATCCTCTGCTTTGTACTTATTGTCCAGTGCTGCCCACAACTGTTTTGTTGTTTTGTACACATCATATACCGGATACAACGAGTCTTGTAGTCTGTTGAGGATGTAGTTCCGACATAGAAAGTCGTCGTTGTTCCAAGCCACTATGATGCTGAAGGCGGTGAGATCATCCACCTCTCATTCTCCATCCCCTACGGCGACAACTGGGGATCTTCTTTTAAATACTTTGCCAAATTCAGCATGGTCAGATAGAACAGCATCTTCTGTTGCCATGTCTTGAAATTTTGTCCGCAAAATTTTGACGGCTTCTCATTGTGGCTCATTGCCACCGCCGTTGCATTTAGATTCGGTATCGGTTGTTTTGAAGTCTGTGCAGGTACAGGGACCTTAGCAGTGGAATCGACAGAATCTCCAATGGTCATTGTTTCAGATTAAAAGAAACAAAGAGGAATTAAAATAAATTCCAATAAACAGAAACTAAATTTCTCGTTTATTACCGAAAATTTCTATAACTAGATTTGTCCAACTTTTAGATTTTAGCAAATCTGTTAAAACGGTAGGATGAATCTTGAAACCAATTTATTTGCTATCTCTATCACGAATATATCTTCTCAAATTAGAAGAAATGTAGAAGAAGATTTGTCTTAAGATTGTTACAATGTAATCGAACCAAGACCATAAAATAAAATAAGAAAAACAACTTTAATCAAATAATTGAGAAGAAAAGAAAATATAAAACCATGTGGCCCTTTAGTATGGACTTTTAAGTTAATTGATGTAATAGCTAAGCAATGGGATTTGAGTATGTTGTTTTGTGTTAAGGAGCGTGTTAAGACTCCTTTAGTATGTTGATGTTTTGGTTGTGGCTTGTTATGCCTTGTATATTGGCCATGTGGCCCTTATCTCTATGCTTCATGACATGTTTAAAGGTTGGATCTTTAGCTTCTTCTATGGTATGCTATATGGATGTTGTTGATGCTCTATTGTTCGTTAATTTGTTCCGTATGCTGGTTCTTGGTTGTTAAGTGTTGTATGTATGTTTGCTTGTGGCTAGGTGAGTCTTAAATTGCATTTAGAGTTGAGTCTTGGTGTGTTTTGCTGCTAATTTGAGTCTTGCAGTGCAGGGCGTATCGGTACGCCCAAGGGCCGTATCGATACGGTCCTACACTTTGGGACTCAGATTTGGCTTAGCGTACCGGTACACGGGGGTGTATCGATATGCCAAAACCTCTCTAGAAATCTGAGATTTGGCTTAGCGTACCGGTATACGGTCAACCAGTGTACCGATACGGTCTCCCTAGGTTGACCTTGGACTGTTGACCTAGTCAAGGCATATCGATACTCTATTCTAGTGTATCGATACGGCCTGTTGTATAAACTAATATGGGCTATTTTAAATTGTTTGTTTGATTGTTTCGCATCGCTTTGTTGCTTCCACTGTCGTTGTTTCACATAGGATGTATTAAAGCCTTTAGACAAGATAATAAATAAAAGAAATTTTCTAAGGTTGCTAACCGAAGGGGAGCCTTAACGGGTTTCACTTTAGTTTTCCCCGTGTGACCTATTCGGACCGGTCAGTCGCCCAGACCGGGACGAGGGGGTTACAGAGCACTTCATCGTTGACCAGAATTGGTGTCCTTCATCGGGAAGCTCGAGGCGTGACCTCACCGTCCTCTTCCGAGGTGGTGAACCTAAGGCAGTCATGGCAGTCCACTGGCGAACTGGGAGTTTATCTTTCCTTATTGCTATAGCATTTATTTATTTGGAGGGTTGTATGAGAATGATACGTTTGAATATTGCTCAGCCATGAACTGTCTTAGATGGCTTGGGTTTTGCTGGATGATTCTCTTTTTATTTTCTTAATCTCATGTTGATGTTTACTGTTCTCTCTTGAGCTTTGTTTTGTTTATGTTATGCTTAATTTCCTTGAAGTTGTAAGAGCTTAGGATTGTAAGTGCCTCGAAAGTTAGGTCCTACCTTAAACACCTTCGAGAGTTGGCCTTTCTTTAGGAACAACCCAGAGTTGTAAAGATATGGAGTTTTTCATTTGAAATTTTCTGCAAGTTCAGTTGCGGCAGTAGCAGAATGTTTGATTGTTAAAACCGCAGGCTCCGCTTTCATGGTTTCTTCCAAACCCAAAAGCAAAAGCTAGCAAGGCTACCACTGCGTAACCTTGTCCAGTGGAAATGAAAGGACGATGCGGAGCCTACGGTTTTAACAATCAAACATTAACTACGGATGATATGCTTAACAGTGTTACTAATCCCATCTTCAAACAAACTGGAAAACCAGCAACGGACATCTAAACCTACAGGAATCTTAACTTCGATCGAATGTATGCTAGAAGTGATGACAGTATACTGTTTTTGTGGTTTAAGGAAGCTAATGGATACAAATTTTGCTTGCAGGTGCAATACGATTCGCTGGATCAGAAGGGCTGATTCCAGCACCCGAGCCAACTCATGCAATCATAATTAATTCAATTCAATTTAATTTGGTTTTTATCTTCAACAATGGGATTCGACCAAGCACATTTAATATTCATCTTAAAATCACAAACAGAAGAAGAATAAAAGAACCCATAATGTTCCTTTTGGCATATTTTACAAAAGAGAGATCCCTCACTAGACTCGAGAATTATAGGGTGTGTAAGTTTACTGGATCGATCCATCAATGCATGTGTTATGAAAGATGAGAGGACAATTAACACAAACATATAATGGACCGACCAAGGGTTCATGGCAACAAGCTTTTGTGTTCATCCATGGGACTTTGAATCAACGTCAATGGATGTGGGTGTTTGGATATGAAGCAGATAAATAAGCACATTTGATGTCAAGAGAAAAGAAACAATTGTTACATTCATTAAAAAAAACATGTTACGTTTCTGCTTGAATTTCAACATTGAATTGAATTGAATTAAATGCGATTAATTGTGATAGTCTCTTCATCTCAAATGAGATGATAGTGTTAATTCTAAGATATTTGAGTTTAATTAATTTTGATATATATATAAAATAATTTAATTGAATTTTTTAGGAGAATTCAACAATTCATTGAATTGAATTGAATCGATGATGGTGAAATTATTTTTAATGGTATATGGTTTATAGTATAGGTTTAAGAATTTAAAGGTTTAAGTTTTAATAGTTTAGGGTTTTAGGTTGAGGGTTAAGGGTTAAATTATATTTTTATAAAAAATAGGTAAAATTGAAATAATATTTAAATAATAAGGGTTCAATAGAATACGGAAATATGTGAGGTACTAAATATGTAGTTTACCCTTATTAAAAAATAAAATTTTAATATATATAAAAAATAATTTAATTGAATTTTTAAAAATAATTATTAATTGTATGATGAGTCCTTGAAATTTTAAATCTTTATTAATTTATTTAATGATTTTCAACGGTGTTCAACATTAGTGGTGTTCAGCGGTGTTCGTCGCATGTGGTGGACTCATCCTATATGTTTATATAAATTTTGAAACATTAATCATTTATATTATATTGATTTTGAAATGTTTGTACGTTTGCATTATATTTTTATATCTTATCGTATTTTTTTGTTATTTTTACATTATCTTTTTTATTACATGATATTATCGTATTTAAAAGGTTTAATAGGTAAATAAATGTTCAAACTATACTTTTTTGTTCCAGATAGGTGTCCAAAATATTTTCCAGGTCAAATAAGTGTCTAACGTTTTCAAAGTTCCATTTAGGTGATTTGCCGTTAACAGCCGTTAAAAAATTTTGTTAGCCAATAAAAGCATGACACATGAGATGTTTTATTTTCAAAAATATCCTAAAAATTCTCAAAACCGCACAAAATAGTCTCCAAATCTTTAAATTCTTAAGTCCCAAATCTCGATTCCAGTCGTTGCCGCCGTCAATCGCCGACGGCTTGCCTATCACTTCCGTCACTAGACCTCCCAAGATCATTTTCTCTATCCTTCCTTCGCCGATAGTCGATGGACGGCGTGCATATCGTCGAAATACAATCGAACTCGTAAAAGAAAAAAATGATTGACGACAAACGGCGGCAGGTCAGCCAACGAACAATATTCGAGTCTTGCTACAAGAGAAGGAGGCTTCATTTCGTCGCCGTCAGCGTAATGAACGGT
Source organism: Hibiscus trionum (assembly GCA_030270665.1). Classification (NCBI taxonomy): domain Eukaryota; kingdom Viridiplantae; phylum Streptophyta; class Magnoliopsida; order Malvales; family Malvaceae; genus Hibiscus; species Hibiscus trionum. The sequence continues at coordinate 22,174,928 of BSYR01000004.1, forward strand.
GACAATAGTGGCCAGATTTGGAGATATAAGGATTTTAAGGTTATTTTATGAATTTTGAGAAGTATTTCTTAAAAAGTAAGTTAACGGGTAACTTTGGGCACCTATCTAGAATAAAATATATAATTTGAGCACTTATTTAAAATTATAAACATGTAGGACGTAGTGAATAAAGAGAGTGTTTGAAGCGAAGAGCGGGCAAAGGCAATTTGACCGCCCGAGCTTCATTCATCTGCCTTGCCATTTTCTTCATTGCCAGCTCTTGGAATATGACTTATGAATAGACATTTTATTACTCAATTTCCTATGTTGTTCATGTTTATTCCACTTTATCCATATTTCTTCCTTATTAATTTCTCAAACTAATACAAAGATATCTTTACCCATCAAACTTTCTAACAAGACAATGTAGTTTTTCATCAAATGAATTAAAAGTCTAACTCATTGATGATGTTTGTATATAAGTTTTAGATTCGAAAGGTGTAGGTGGAATTATCAATCCTTGCAACATTTCTAACACTTTAGTCATCGATGGGGCATGAATTCATAAACCAAAGCTCTCTTTGATCTCTCGATACAAAATCCAAGTAAAGTTACTATGTTAACAGGACAAGTTCTGCTGATGCTAGCCACTTCATTCATGAGATTCACTGAGGACTTTAACAGCAACAAGACGACCGTCGGGCAAGTTTCCTTTGTATACAGTACCATATCCTCCTTCACCTAATTTATTCCTCATTTTCTTGATTTCTCCATAGAAATATCGCCTTGCTGCAAGAGACCCAAACTTTTCTATGAAAGCCTCAATCCCAGCAGTGTCCTCCATCTTTCCTCGGCATAGATGGTTTAGTATTGATTTTCTTTTGAAGCAAGTAGCCAATACAATGGCAATGCTTACACCAACGGCTATTCCGAGTCCTGAAGATAAAGGAATAGATTGCATAAATTTGGTTCCTGCAATGCAATATGTTACTAATGGGACAGCATACAATACCTAGTCCAAGCCTGACAGGGATGTTATTGCCTCATGCAATAGTACAAAATCTCCAAATGTTAGCTAAAATTCACAGGAGCTACACGTTTGCAAAAACAAAATTAAAAATAGCAAATTGATCCGGATTTTATTCAATTCAGGGAAAAATTCTCATACCCTTTTCAGTGTCCATTTCTATGTTCTAACACTAAAAAAATTAAATTTTAAATTATAACCTTTTAAACCATAAACTCTAAACCCTAAAAATACACCCTACCCATAATTCCTTAAACTCTAAATATATATTTTTTAATGTAGGGCATAAATAAGGACACTGGAAATGGTAGATGATTTCTATTCTAAACTTAGTTCATTTTTCATTATTTGAATCCAATTTTATTTTTAAATAAAAATGTAGTTAAATCATAAAATAGGAATCCGATGTTACTTAAATTTCCATATAAATTTTAGTTATAAAAGGAAAAAAATCCTAAACACTAAACTCTAAGCCCTAAAAATTGAATTCTAAGCTTTAACCCTAAATTTTAAATTCTAAATACTAAACTTTAAGCTCTAAAAAATACACCCTATCCCTAATTTTCTAAACTCTATCCCTAAACTCTAATCTTAAACTCTAATTTTTTTAGGGTGGGGGCATAATAAGAGGCAAACGATTTCTATCCATAAATAAGTACCAAATTTAAGTATGATAAGATTTTTTTAAATAATTAGAGGATCATTGAAGTTCATATCTTTGTACGTTAGATGCAAATATAGAGAGTAGAGACGGTAGAATTTAGAGTGGCATTATTAAAACTCTTATATGCATGGGACTCCAAAGGTCGTGGTTGGGTTGAGCTGGAAGCTTGGGTTATATAACTTAGTAACTCAGGCCTCAGGGAGTAGGTGAGTAACTCAGGGTGATATTGATAGAAGCCCGGTGGGTCAGAGTTTGGTGGAGGTGTGAAACGTCGAGCAGAAAACAAATGGGAAGTTTCAAGTTGAGATCGCTCATACTATGTGTTGGAAGTTCTAGTTAGTTAATTTTTCTGTTTTAGAAATTAGTTACAAATTTAGTTTGTTAAAAATGCTTACCCAGTTAGTTGAGAGGTTAGATGATGTATATATAATGTAAATTGTTGAGATGTATTTTTAATATTATCAATCAATGAAATGATGAAATTCTTTATACTTTGTTTCAATTTTAACATGGTATCTTGAGCCCAGGGTTTTTTCCGACTTTGTTGGGCCTTTCTTTGACCCGTCTTCTTCTTTTCCCTCTTTTTTCGTCCCAGCCCTAATTCTTTCTTTCCTTTTTTCGTTACGGCGATGGCGGCCAAAATCGATTCTAATCACTCGTTGTTCTTGCATCCGTCTGACACGTCGGGAGTTCATCTAGTGTCGCATCAGCTCACTGGCCTTGAGAACTACAGCGTGTGGAGTAGATCCATGCGAATCACGTTGCTGGCAAAGAATAAACTCGGATTTGCCGATGGGAAATGCCGAAAGGAGAGCTATGAAGATGTGTTGCACTCTCAATGGGAACGGTGCAATGAGATTGTGCTTTCATGGATTCTCAACTCCGCTAGTCCAGATTTATCGGGCGGCATCGTTTTTGCTTCCAATGCGACGGAGGTATGGAAAGATTTAAAGGAGCGTTTCGATAAAATTGATTGCTCCAGGATTTTTTTCCTTCATGGCTCAATCGCCACTCTTCTTTAAAAAGATTCCCCTGTTTTGGTTTATTTTACCCGTCTAAAGCTGTTATGGGACGAATATAGTGCCCTTGTTCCTTTCTCAACCTGTGATTGCAAGGTTGCTCAGCAGAATTCGACACTCATCCTCCAACAGAAGCTTTTTCAGTTCTTAATGGGCCTGAACGAAACCTACTCAACTATTCGAAGCCAAATCTTGCTCATGAAGCCTCTTCCTACAGTTAACCAGGCCTATTCCATGATTATTCAAGAAGAATCACATCGTGTCCAGCTTTCTAGAAATCCAATTCAGGCATCGGTTATGTTTTCGCAAGCTTCTAAGGGCAATGATCGAAGGCGTTTCAATGGAGTTTGTGACTATTGCAAGATCAAGGGACATCGTCGTGATAACTGCTATCGTTTGATAGGCTTCCCTCCAGACTTCAAGTTTAACAAGAAGAAGGGTTCTCAAGTTGCTGTGGCGGTCAATTCTACTTCCTCTGATTCCAGTGAGATTGAGATTGGTTCTTCGATTTCATTTCCTACTACCACTGTTCTAGTTTTCACGACTGAGCAATACAATCAGATCTTGCATTTACTCAATCAGAGCCCCTCTTCTAATTCTAGTGTGAATCTTGCAGGTACGGTTGCTTGTAAGTTACCTGTTAATGAATTTTCCCTTCTTTGGATATTGGATACAGGAGCAACTGACCACATCTTATATGTTTATGAGAGCCTGTTATTTCCTATTTCATGTTCCATGCAACGTTTTGTTCATATGCCGAATGGTAAGTCAGAATTGGTTACTCACATTGGTTATCATCAATTGACTCATGATTTAGTTATCTCCAATGTTCTCTTTGTTCCCTCCTTTACACACAATTTATTGTTTGTTTCTACTATGCATAAACGATGTGTTTCTCATAAACTTGATTCTACTGTTATTCATCAATGTGATGTTTGTCCATTAGCTAAACAAACTAGGTTGCCTTTTCCTATTAGCACATCAAAATATTCTCATCCTTTCGATATCATTCACTTGGACCTCTAGGTCCTTATAGGATTTCAACTCATAATGGGCATAGGTACTTTTTAACCATTGTTGATGACTGCTCCCGTATGAATTGGGTCTACTTATTGAGGGTTAAGAGTGATACTATCTTGTTTCTTAAAAAGTTTTTTTCTTTATATTTCAACTAAATTCTCTGCCACTCCTAAAACTGTCAGAAATGACAATGGTACATAATTTTTCAACTCTGCATGTCCTGATCTTTTTACCTCCCTTGGTATTTTACATCAAAGTTCCTGCGTTCACACTCCACAGCAAAATGGAGTGGTTGAACGCAAGCATATGCACCTTTTAGAGATTGCTAGTGCCTTAAAATTTCATTCGAAAGTATCCATTAAATTTTGGGACGAGTGCATTCTTATTGCTTGCCATATCATTAATAGACTGCCTACTTCAGTTTTACAGTGGAAAACCCCATTTGAAATTTTATACAAAAAACCTCCTGATCTTACACACCTTAAGGTGTTTGGGTGCCTTTGATATGCTACCAATCCCAAACACCAAGATAAATTTGCTCCTAGAGCCTTCCCTTCAGTCTTCTTGGGGTATTCCACTACCCAAAAAGGTTATGTTCTTTTTTATCTTACTTCTCACAAGTTTTTTGTTAACAGATATGTCATTTTTCATGAACAAACATTCCCTTTCCATTTTTCCCATTGCTAAAACATCTCCTTTTCCCCATCAACTCATTATATTTCTGATTCTGATTTTTTGAACCTCTCTTTCCCAGTTGCATCTTCTTCCACTTCTGTTCCTACTTCATCATCTCATTCTTTACCAACTTCTCCTTTACCGCCTCATCCTTCATCTCCTCATCTTTTATCACCTCATCCTTCTTCATCCCCTTTATCAGACTTGCCCACACCCAGTTCTTTGGAGCAGTCATCACAGGTTGTACCTCCAGTAGCTCCAGTTCCTCCTCGAAGGTCTACTAGGGTTCATAAACATCCTCAGTGGTTACAACATTATGACTGTAATTCTGTCACTGATTACCTTCTTTCCACTTACATTTCTTATACTCATTTACCTAATTCTTCCCATGCTTTTCTTTCTTCCCTTGATTATTCTTCTGAACCTTCTTCCTACCATGAGGCTATTCAATCTCCAGAATGGGTGCAGGCCATGAAAGAAGAAATACTCGCTCCCGAATCAAATAAGACTTGGTCAGTCGTTTCTCTTCCTCCTGGGAAAGTTCTAATTGGTTGCAAATGGGTCTATCGTATTAAGTGTTACAATGTAATCAACCCAATACGATAAAATAAAATAAGAAAAACAACTTTAATCAAATAATTGAGAAGAGAAGAAAATATAAAACCATATTAAAGTTGAGGCATGCGAGAAGTAGTTTCCTTAAGACAAATTTCGACCACTCCGCAGTGCTTGAGTTTAGTTGGTCGTTCGTCTCCCAGGATACAACAACGAGAAGATCTTTGACAGAAGCACGAACTGAAGAGATCTCAAACTTGAACTCTTGACTTAGCCTATCACCATAATAAAAAAGAACGAGAGAAGGAAAACGATTTTGAGTGTGTTGAAATTGAGGAGATGCATGGTTTATATAGGGGAGTGGGGTAGGAAAATATGGAAAATAAAATATTTCGAATTGAAGACCATTGACTTTATATCCGATTTAATTCAGAAATAATCAATTAAATGCCTTATTAAACGGATGTGTTTTCTGTGAATTGCTTTATTACCTTTTAATATCCGAATTTAATGGAAAGTTAAATATTATCCTATTAAATTCAGAATATTCAAAAGATATGTAAGGAAAAAATTAATTCGAAGTGGGTGAAATATCCGCAGGTCTAAGTAAGACCCAACCAGTCTGGACATTCGCGTCGCCCATGACGTGGGAGCGCGCCCCAACCCGAATAGGTTTGACGAGCTTCGATTCGCACCCCCATGCGCCTGCGCGCGAGGTATAGTGTTCATTCAAGTCATTCAATGACTTCCAAGTGGGTTGGTGTATTTAAACCATTCCCAAGCTTGTTATCCCACCCATGTAGGATATGTGGCTTTTATTTTCCTTTACACAATTCACAATATCCTCACTTTGAGCATCAATTTCTCATTCATTTCTCAACCGTTTTGAGCATATGAGATACCGTTGTAAAAGTCTCATGGAGTAGAATATGAATTAATAAATTCATCATTTGAACCTCTACCTTTACCACTAGAAAATATGGCTCAAAGTTTCCAATTTCTCACATTTTCCAACAATCCCCCACATGAATGAAATTGATGATTTTATCAAAATATTTTGACTCGATGTGGTGATAAGATCTACGATTGATAGTTGCATAGGATAGGTAGGTTTCCTCCTTTGAACCTTCCCTTGTGAAGGTATATTTACTTTACTAGCTAACTAGTAGACGTGATGTCCTTGAACTGTTCAGTTGTTTGTGTAAACGATGATATACTTCACACAACTACCTCTCTAACAAGAGTATTAGTTCTCATGGTTATGTCCATGTGGTCGTGAACATCGCCTGGTTCTACAAGAGTTTGAAAGAACTATGCCTAGAGGTGGCAATCGGGTCATTCGGTTCGGGTCGTTTCGGTTCGGGTCATTTCGGGTCTATCTAGAATCGGTTTAGATTTGGTTCGGGTCGGTTCGGTTCGGGTTCGGGTCTAATTCGGGTCTGTGATGAGTCGGATTCGGTTCGGGTATTGGATTGGGTCAAAATCGGATCGGTTGTTTTCGGGTCGGGTCAATATCGGATCGGTCGCTTTCGGTTCGGGTCAAAATCGGGTCGTTCGGGTCGCTTTCGGTTCGGGTTAAAATCGAGTCAATTTCGGGTCGGGTCAACATTTAAATTTTCGGGTCAATTCAATTTGAATTGGGTTAAAGGTTTGAGGTTTAGTATTTATGGTTTAGTTTAGAGTTATTGGTGTATGAGATTAATTCTGATTCAACTTGTTAATCTATGCATTTGAATTTGATTAAATATTTAAATCAAAGCTTCATGTATCCATATAAATTTTTTTGTATAATTATATTAAATCAAAGTTTATAATAATAATAATAATAATAATAATAATAATAATAATAATAATAATAATAATAATAATAATAATAATGTCTGAAATGAATTAATTTATTAAACTTAGGATCTAATTGAACTAACTAAAATCTAAAAGCATAAGTCACGAACATAATTAAAATAATTTTAAAACTAAATGTGAAATTTCAATTAAATTAATCTAAATTGAAACTCAATTAAATTAAGAAAAATAGAAAGACAATTGGTAAAAATAGAGAGGGAAAAAACAAAATTTTGGAGGGAAATAAGCCACCAATTTTTTTAAGCTAGATTGAAAAAAAAGAAAAAGACAATTGGAAAAAATAGAGAGAGAAAAGACAAAATTTTGGAGGGAAATAAGCCACCAATTTTTTAAGCTAGAGATTAATTACTTTTTAGGTAATGTTGCATTTAAAATGTTACATTTTAGTCAACTTTAAGTTTTAATTTAATTTAATTTAGTCACAAATATTCCACGGATTAGACCTCGGATATAAAAATCCCCTCCCCGTAGTGATATTTAGTATCTAAAAATTTACTTTTAGTTGAAATGAACTAATCTTTGTAATTAAGTCTATTAATTTAATATATTGATATTTTCGTTCATTTTAATTTCAAAGATTTAATTTTTAGCCAAAATTGACCTCTATTTATTTATATGGTATAATTACAAAATTGGTCATTGGACTCTCAAATTTCTCCACTTTCAAATTGTCAATTTAGTCTACAATTTCAATTTTATGCTATATTTTATGATGAAATTATAAAATTGGTCACCAAGATATCAAATTTCTATACTTCATTTTATTATTTATTATATTGTTAAAAATAGATATTCGGGTCAAAATCGTGTCAAAATCGGGTCGATATTCGGTTCAGCTTTCGGTTCAGCTTTCGGTTCGGGTAGCATTCGGTTCGGGTCCATTCGGTTCGGGTCCATTTCGGTTCGGGTTTATTTCGGTTCAACAAAAAATTTCGGTTCGGATCGGTTCGGTTCGGTTCGGGTTTCGGGTCAACTTCAAATCATCATGTTCGGGTCAAAATCGGGTTTCGGTTCGGGTTTCGGGTCTCGGATCAAGTTTGCCAGGTCTAACTATGCCCAATAGTCTCCTTGAAGCGGCCCCACTTCACTCTCACATAGGTGACTTATGTTGCTTGGCTCACCGAAGCATAAAATAGTCATTAAAAGCTTTGCTTAACCTGTCCCACCTTTTATCACTGTTCACATTTATGGTTATAATTAATGTGAAATGAAGGGAAGTGTCCAAGTTAATTAACCTACGTAATGTATCATAATTAACATGTCCAAGTCTACCATGCCATAAATTAAATGATTCGAGCATATAAAGAGAAGAAGAAGCTGCATTCTTATTCATTATTTTGGATTTTACAGAGATAGCATTGAGTTACATTCCATTCAATACATATCCCCTACCCACAAACATCCCCCTTTTGACAAAATTAACATCTGGGATTCAAAAACCATTTTGAAACCATGAACACTTAAAAGTGTTCCAGAAACAAGGTTTTTGCGTACGTCAAGCACGTACAATACATTCTGCAGCTTGAGTTCTTTTCCAGAAGTCATCTTCAATACCAATGTTCCCTTCCCTTTGATCTTGGAAGTCGCATCATTTCCCATGTAAAGCTTCTCCCCATTGTCGCAAGGTATCATCTTAGAGAAGGAGTTCTCGTCACAACATATATGACGTGTGGCTCCAGTGTCAAGCCACCATTCCATTGGGTTAGAGTCGACCAGGTCGACTTCAGAAATCACCGTGCATAGATTTTCACCCTCCACAGCTAGGACTTTAGCTCTTTTTGGATGTCTGTATTCAGAGGACCTGTGCCCCACCTTGCCACAGTTGAAGCACGACCCTTTGAATTTCTCCTTTTTGGAGACTCTGCCATTAGGCCTCAAATTTGGCTTGGCTTGGTGATGTTGAGGTTGCTTGCCTTTTCTTGACTTCGACAACATTTGCCTTGGTCTCTTTGAAAGTAAGTTTCCTGGCATTACCTATGTTGTTCTCTTCAATTCGAAGTCTGGTAATTAGTTCTTCCACTGACATTTCCTTCCTCTTGTGCTTCAAGTAATTTTTGAAGTCATTCCATCCGGGAGGCAACTTTTCTATGATGGCAGCTACTTGGAAAGATTCACTGATAAACATCCCTTCTGCAAGAATTCCATGAATGATTAGTTGGAATTATTCAACTTGACTTACTACTGGTTTTGAATCAACCATAGTAAAGTTCAAAAATTTGGCTACTAAAAACTTTTTAGCCCCAGCATCCTCTGCTTTGTACTTATTGTCCAGTGCTGCCCACAACTGTTTTGTTGTTTTGTACACATCATATACCGGATACAACGAGTCTTGTAGTCTGTTGAGGATGTAGTTCCGACATAGAAAGTCGTCGTTGTTCCAAGCCACTATGATGCTGAAGGCGGTGAGATCATCCACCTCTCATTCTCCATCCACTACGGCGACAACTGGGGATCTTCTTTTAAATACTTTGCCAAATTCAGCATGGTCAGATAGAACAGCATCTTCTGTTGCCATGTCTTGAAATTTTGTCCGCAAAATTTTGACGGCTTCTCATTGTGGCTCATTGCCACCGCCGTTGCATTTAGATTCGGTATCGGTTGTTTTGAAGTCTGTGCAGGTACAGGGACCTTAGCAGTGGAATCGACAGAATCTCCAATGGTCATTGTTTCAGATTAAAAGAAACAAAGAGGAATTAAAATAAATTCCAATAAAAAGAAACTAAATTTCTCGTTTATTACCGAAAATTTCTATAACTAGATTTGTCCAACTTTTAGATTTTAGCAAATCTGTTAAAACGGTAGGATGAATCTTGAAACCAATTTATTTGCTATCTCTATCACGAATATATCTTCTCAAATTAGAAGAAATGTAGAAGAAGATTTGTCTTAAGATTGTTACAATGTAATCGAACCAAGACCATAAAATAAAATAAGAAAAACAACTTTAATCAAATAATTGAGAAGAAAAGAAAATATAAAACCATGTGGCCCTTTAGTATGGACTTTTAAGTTAATTGATGTAATAGCTAAGCAATGGGATTTGAGTATGTTGTTTTGTGTTAAGGAGCGTGTTAAGACTCCTTTAGTATGTTGATGTTTTGGTTGTGGCTTGTTATGCCTTGTATATTGGCCATGTGGCCCTTATCTCTATGCTTCATGACATGTTTAAAGGTTGGATCTTTAGCTTCTTCTATGGTATGCTATATGGATGTTGTTGATGCTCTATTGTTCGTTAATTTGTTCCGTATGTTGGTTCTTGGTTGTTAAGTGTTGTATGTATGTTTGCTTGTGGCTAGGTGAGTCTTAAATTGCATTTAGAGTTGAGTCTTGGTGTGTTTTGCTGCTAATTTGAGTCTTGCAGTGCAGGGCGTATCGGTACGCCCAAGGGCCGTATCGATACGGTCCTACACTTTGGGACTCAGATTTGGCTTAGCGTACCGGTACACGGGGGTGTATCGATATGCCAAAACCTCTCTAGAAATCTGAGATTTGGCTTAGCGTACCGGTATACGGTCAACCAGTGTACCGATACGGTCTCCCTAGGTTGACCTTGGACTGTTGACCTAGTCAAGGCATATCGATACTCTATTCTAGTGTATCGATACGGCCTGTTGTATAAACTAATATGGGCTATTTTAAATTGTTTGTTTGATTGTTTCGCATCGCTTTGTTGCTTCCACTGTCGTTGTTTCACATAGGATGTATTAAAGCCTTTAGACAAGATAATAAATAAAAGAAATTTTCTAAGGTTGCTAACCGAAAGGGAGCCTTAACGGGTTTCACTTTAGTTTTCCCCGTGTGACCTATTCGGACCGGTCAGTCGCCCAGACCGGGACGAGGGGGTTACAGAGCACTTCATCGTTGACCAGAATTGGTGTCCTTCATCGGGAAGCTCGAGGCGTGACCTCACCGTCCTCTTCCGAGGTGGTGAACCTAAGGCAGTCATGGCAGTCCACTGGCGAACTGGGAGTTTATCTTTCCTTATTGCTATAGCATTTATTTATTTGGAGGGTTGTATGAGAATGATACGTTTGAATATTGCTCAGCCATGAACTGTCTTAGATGGCTTGGGTTTTGCTGGATGATTCTCTTTTTATTTTCTTAATCTCATGTTGATGGTTACTGTTCTCTCTTGAGCTTTGTTTTGTTTATGTTATGCTTAATTTCCTTGAAGTTGTAAGAGCTTAGGATTGTAAGTGCCTCGAAAGTTAGGTCCTACCTTAAACACCTTCGAGAGTTGGCCTTTCTTTAGGAACAGCCCAGAGTTGTAAAGATATGGAGTTTTTCATTTGAAATTTTCTGCAAGTTCAGTTGCGGCAGTAGCAGAATGTTTGATTGTTAAAACCGCAGGCTCCGCTTTCATGGTTTCTTCCAAACCCAAAAGCAAAAGCTAGCAAGGCTACCACTGCGTAACCTTGTCCAGTGGAAATGAAAGGACGATGCGGAGCCTACGGTTTTAACAATCAAACATTAACTACGGATGATATGCTTAACAGTGTTACTAATCCCATCTTCAAACAAACTGGAAAACCAGCAACGGACATCTAAACCTACAGGAATCTTAACTTCGATCGAATGTATGCTAGAAGTGATGATAGTATACTGTTTTTGTGGTTTAAGGAAGCTAATGGATACAATTTTTGCTTGCAGGTGCAATACGATTCGCTGGATCAGAAGGGCTGATTCCAGCACCCGAGCCAACTCATGCAATCATAATTAATTCAATTCAATTTAATTTGGTTTTTATCTTCAATAATGGGATTCGACCAAGCACATTTAATATTCATCTTAAAATCACAAACAGAAGAAGAATAAAAGAACCCATAATGTTCCTTTTGGCATATTTTACAAAAGAGAGATCCCTCACTAGACTCGAGAATTATAGGGTGTGTAAGTTTACTGGATCGATCCATCAATGCATGTGTTATGAAAGATGAGAGGACAATTAACACAAACATATAATGGACCGACCAAGGGTTCATGGCAACAAGCTTTTGTGTTCATCCATGGGACTTTGAATCAACGTCAATGGATGTGGGTGTTTGGATATGAAGTAGATAAATAAGCACATTTGATGTCAAGAGAAAAGAAACAATTGTTACATTCATTAAAAAAAAACATGTTACGTTTCTGCTTGAATTTCAACATTGAATTGAATTGAATTAAATGCGATTAATTGTGATAGTCTCTTCATCTCAAATGAGATGATAGTGTTAATTCTAAGATATTTGAGTTTAATTAATTTTGATATATATATAAAATAATTTAATTGAATTTTTTAGGAGAATTCAACAATTCATTGAATTGAATTGAATCGATGATGGTGAAATTATTTTTAATGGTATATGGTTTATAGTATAGGTTTAAGAATTTAAAGGTTTAAGTTTTAATAGTTTAGGGTTTTAGGTTGAGGGTTAAGGGTTAAATTATATTTTTATAAAAAATAGGTCAAATTGAAATAATATTTAAATAATAAGGGTTCAATAGAATACGGAAATATGTGAGGTACTAAATATGTAGTTTACCCTTATTAAAAAATAAAATTTTAATATATATAAAAAATAATTTAATTGAATTTTTAAAAATAATTATTAATTGTATGATGAGTCCTTGAAATTTTAAATCTTTATTAATTTATTTAATGATTTTCAACGGTGTTCAACATTAGTGGTGTTCAGCGGTGTTCGTCGCATGTGGTGGACTCATCCTATATGTTTATATAAATTTTGAAACATTAATCATTTATATTATATTGATTTTGAAATGTTTGTACGTTTGCATTATATTTTTATATCTTATCGTATTTTTTTGTTATTTTTACATTATCTTTTTTATTACATGATATTATCGTATTTAAAAGGTTTAATAGGTAAATAAATGTTCAAACTATACTTTTTTGTTCCAGATAGGTGTCCAAAATATTTTCCAGGTCAAATAAGTGTCTAACGTTTTCAAAGTTCCATTTAGGTGATTTGCCGTTAACAGCCGTTAAAAAATTTTGTTAGCCAATAAAAGCATGACACATGAGATGTTTTATTTTCAAAAATATCCTAAAAATTCTCAAAACCGCACAAAATAGTCTCCAAATCTTTAAATTCTTAAGTCCCAAATCTCGATTCCAGTCGTTGCCGCCGTCAATCGCCGACGGCTTGCCTATCACTTCCGTCACTAGACCTCCCAAGATCATTTTCTCTATCCTTCCTTCGCCGATAGTCGATGGACGGCGTGCATATCGTCGAAATACAATCGAACTCGTAAAAGAAAAAAAATGATTGACGACAAACGGCGGCAGGTCAGCCAACGAACAATATTCGAGTCTTGCTACAAGAGAAGGAGGCTTCATTTCGTCGCCGTCAGCGTAATGAACGGTGACAATAGTGGCCAGATTTGGAGATATAAGGATTTTAAGGTTATTTTATGAATTTTGAGAAGTATTTCTTAAAAAGTAAGTTAACGGGTAACTTTGGGCACCTATCTAGAATAAAATATATAATTTGAGCACTTATTTAAAATTATAAACATGTAGGACGTAGTGAATAAAGAGAGTGTTTGAAGCGAAGAGCGGGCAAAGGCAATTTGACCGCCCGAGCTTCATTCATCTGCCTCGCCATTTTCTTCATTGCCAGCTCTTGGAATATGACTTATGAATAGACATTTTATTACTCAATTTCCTATGTTGTTCATGTTTATTCCACTTTATCCATATTTCTTCCTTATTAATTTCTCAAACTAATACAAAGATATCTTTACCCATCAAACTTTCTAACAAGACAATGTAGTTTTTCATCAAATGAATTAAAAGTCTAACTCATTGATGATGTTTGTATATAAGTTTTAGATTCGAAAGGTGTAGGTGGAATTATCAATCCTTGCAACATTTCTAACACTTTAGTCATCGATGGGGCATGAATTCATAAACCAAAGCTCTCTTTGATCTCTCGATACAAAATCCAAGTAAAGTTACTATGTTAACAGGACAAGTTCTGCTGATGCTAGCCACTTCATTCATGAGATTCACTGAGGACTTTAACAGCAACAAGACGACCGTCGGGCAAGTTTCCTTTGTATACAGTACCATATCCTCCTTCACCTAATTTATTCCTCATTTTCTTGATTTCTCCATAGAAATATCGCCTTGCTGCAAGAGACCCAAACTTTTCTATGAAAGCCTCAATCCCAGCAGTGTCCTCCATCTTTCCTCGGCATAGATGGTTTAGTATTGATTTTCTTTTGAAGCAAGTAGCCAATACAATGGCAATGCTTACACCAACGGCTATTCCGAGTCCTGAAGATAAAGGAATAGATTGCATAAATTTGGTTCCTGCAATGCAATATGTTACTAATGGGACAGCATACAATACCTAGTCCAAGCCTGACAGGGATGTTATTGCCTCATGCAATAGTACAAAATCTCCAAATGTTAGCTAAAATTCACAGGAGCTACACGTTTGCAAAAACAAAATTAAAAATAGCAAATTGATCCGGATTTTATTCAATTCAGGGAAAAATTCTCATACCCTTTTCAGTGTCCATTTCTATGTTCTAATACTAAAAAAATTAAATTTTAAATTATAACCTTTTAAAACATAAACTCTAAACCCTAAAAATACACCCTACCCATAATTCCCTAAACTCTAAATATATATTTTTTAATGTAGGGCATAAATAAGGACACTGGAAATGGTAGATGATTTCTATTCTAAACTTAGTTCATTTTTCATTATTTGAATCCAATTTTATTTTTAAATAAAAATGTAGTTAAATCATAAAATAGGAATCCGATGTTACTTAAATTTCCATATAAATTTTAGTTATAAAAGGAAAAAAATCCTAAACACTAAACTCTAAGCCCTAAAAATTGAATTCTAAGCTTTAACCCTAAATTTTAAATTCTAAATACTAAACTTTAAGCTCTAAAAAATACACCCTATCCCTAATTTTCTAAACTCTATCCCTAAACTCTAATCTTAAACTCTAATTTTTTTAGGGTGGGGGCATAATAAGAGGCAAACGATTTCTATCCATAAATAAGTACCAAATTTAAGTATGATAAGATTTTTTTAAATAATTAGAGGATCATTGAAGTTCATATCTTTGTACGTTAGATGCAAATATAGAGAGTAGAGACGGTAGAATTTAGAGTGGCATTATTAAAACTCTTATATGCATGGGACTCCAAAGGTCGTGGTTGGGTTGAGCTGGAAGCTTGGGTTATATAACTTAGTAACTCAGGCCTCAGGGAGTAGGTGAGTAACTCAGGGTGATATTGATAGAAGCCCGGTGGGTCAGAGTTTGGTGGAGGTGTGAAACGTCGAGCAGAAAACAAATGGGAAGTTTCAAGTTGAGATCGCTCATACTATGTGTTGGAAGTTCTAGTTAGTTAATTTTTCTGTTTTAGAAATTAGTTACAAATTTAGTTTGTTAAAAATGCTTACCCAGTTAGTTGAGAGGTTAGATGATGTATATATAATGTAAATTGTTGAGATGTATTTTTAATATTATCAATCAATGAAATGATGAAATTCTTTATACTTTGTTTCAATTTTAACATGGTATCTTGAGCCCAGGGTTTTTTCCGACTTTGTTGGGCCTTTCTTTGACCCGTCTTCTTCTTTTCCCTCTTTTTTCGTCCCAGCCCTAATTCTTTCTTTCCTTTTTTCGTTACGGCGATGGCGGCCAAAATCGATTCTAATCACTCGTTGTTCTTGCATCCGTCTGACACGTCGGGAGTTCATCTAGTGTCGCATCAGCTCACTGGCCTTGAGAACTACAGCGTGTGGAGTAGATCCATGCGAATCACGTTGCTGGCAAAGAATAAACTCGGATTTGCCGATGGGAAATGCCGAAAGGAGAGCTATGAAGATGTGTTGCACTCTCAATGGGAACGGTGCAATGCGATTGTGCTTTCATGGATTCTCAACTCCGCTAGTCCAGATTTATCGGGCGGCATCGTTTTTGCTTCCAATGAGACGGAGGTATGGAAAGATTTAAAGGAGCGTTTCGATAAAATTGATTGCTCCAGGATTTTTTTCCTTCATCGCTCAATCGCCACTCTTCTTCAAAAAGATTCCCCTGTTTTGGTTTATTTTACCCGTCTAAAGCTGTTATGGGACGAATATAGTGCCCTTGTTCCTTTCTCAACCTGTGATTGCAAGGTTGCTCAGCAGAATTCGACACTCATCCTCCAACAGAAGCTTTTTCAGTTCTTAATGGGCCTGAACGAAACCTACTCAACTATTCGAAGCCAAATCTTGCTCATGAAGCCTCTTCCTACAGTTAACCAGGCCTATTCCATGATTATTCAAGAAGAATCACATCGTGTCCAGCTTTCTAGAAATCCAATTCAGGCATCGGTTATGTTTTCGCAAGCTTCTAAGGGCAATGATCGAAGGCGTTTCAATGGAGTTTGTGACTATTGCAAGATCAAGGGACATCGTCGTGATAACTGCTATCGTTTGATAGGCTTCCCTCCAGACTTCAAGTTTAACAAGAAGAAGGGTTCTCAAGTTGCTGTGGCGGTCAATTCTACTTCCTCTGATTCCAGTGAGATTGAGATTGGTTCTTCGATTTCATTTCCTACTACCACTGTTCTAGTTTTCACGACTGAGCAATACAATCAGATCTTGCATTTACTCAATCAGAGCCCCTCTTCTAATTCTAGTGTGAATCTTGCAGGTACGGTTGCTTGTAAGTTACCTGTTAATGAATTTTCCCTTCTTTGGATATTGGATACAGGAGCAACTGACCACATCTTATATGTTTATGAGAGCCTGTTATTTCCTATTTCATGTTCCATGCAACGTTTTGTTCATATGCCGAATGGTAAGTCAGAATTGGTTACTCACATTGGTTATCATCAATTGACTCATGATTTAGTTATCTCCAATGTTCTCTTTGTTCCCTCCTTTACACATAATTTATTGTTTGTTTCTACTATGCATAAACGATGTGTTTCTCATAAACTTGATTCTACTGTTATTCATCAATGTGATGTTTGTCCATTAGCTAAACAAACTAGGTTGCCTTTTCCTATTAGCACATCAAAATATTCTCATCCTTTCGATATCATTCACTTGGACCTCTAGGTCCTTATAGGATTTCAACTCATAATGGGCATAGGTACTTTTTAACCATTGTTGATGACTGCTCCCGTATGAATTGGGTCTACTTATTGAGGGTTAAGAGTGATACTATCTTGTTTCTTAAAAAGTTTTTTTCTTTATATTTCAACTAAATTCTCTGCCACTCCTAAAACTGTCAGAAATGACAATGGTACATAATTTTTCAACTCTGCATGTCCTGATCTTTTTACCTCCCTTGGTATTTTACATCAAAGTTCCTGTGTTCACACTCCACAGCAAAATGGAGTGGTTGAACGCAAGCATATGCACCTTTTAGAGATTGCTAGTGCCTTAAAATTTCATTCGAAAGTATCCATTAAATTTTGGGACGAGTGCATTCTTATTGCTTGCCATATCATTAATAGACTGCCTACTTCAGTTTTACAGTGGAAAACCCCATTTGAAATTTTATACAAAAAACCTCCTGATCTTACACACCTTAAGGTGTTTGGGTGCCTTTGATATGCTACCAATCCCAAACACCAAGATAAATTTGCTCCTAGAGCCTTCCCTTCAGTCTTCTTGGGGTATTCCACTACCCAAAAAGGTTATGTTCTTTTTTATCTTACTTCTCACAAGTTTTTTGTTAACAGATATGTCATTTTTCATGAACAAACATTCCCTTTCCATTTTTCCCATTGCTAAAACATCTCCTTTTCCCCATCAACTCATTATATTTCTGATTCTGATTTTTTGAACCTCTCTTTCCCAGTTGCATCTTCTTCCACTTCTGTTCCTACTTCATCATCTTATTCTTTACCAACTTCTCCTTTACCGCCTCATCCTTCATCTCCTCATCTTTTATCACCTCATCCTTCTTCATCCCCTTTATCAGACTTGCCCACACCCAGTTCTTTGGAGCAGTCATCACAGGTTGTACCTCCAGTAGCTCCAGTTCCTCCTTGAAGGTCTACTAGGGTTCATAAACATCCTCAGTGGTTACAACATTATGACTGTAATTCTGTCACTGATTACCTTCTTTCCACTTACATTTCTTATACTCATTTACCTAATTCTTCCCATGCTTTTCTTTCTTCCCTTGATTATTCTTCTGAACCTTCTTCCTACCATGAGGCTATTCAATCTCCAGAATGGGTGCAGGCCATGAAAGAAGAAATACTCGCTCCCGAATCAAATAAGACTTGGTCAGTCGTTTCTCTTCCTCCTGGGAAAGTTCTAATTGGTTGCAAATGGGTCTATCGTATTAAGTGTTACAATGTAATCAACCCAATACGATAAAATAAAATAAGAAAAACAAATTTAATCAAATAATTGAGAAGAGAAGAAAATATAAAACCATATTAAAGTTGAGGCATGCGAGAAGTAGTTTCCTTAAGACAAATTTCGACCACTCCGCAGTGCTTGAGTTTAGTTGGTCGTTCGTCTCCCAGGATACAACAACGAGAAGATCTTTGACAGAAGCACGAACTGAAGAGATCTCAAACTTGAACTCTTGACTTAGCCTATCACCATAATAAAAAAGAACGAGAGAAGGAAAACGATTTTGAGTGTGTTGAAATTGAGGAGATGCATGGTTTATATAGGGGAGTGGGGTAGGAAAATATGGAAAATAAAATATTTCGAATTGAAGACCATTGACTTTATATCCGATTTAATTCAGAAATAATCAATTAAATGCCTTATTAAACGGATGTGTTTTCTATGAATTGCTTTATTACCTTTTAATATCCGAATTTAATGGAAAGTTAAATATTATCCTATTAAATTCAGAATATTCAAAAGATATGTAAGGAAAAAATTAATTCGAAGTGGGTGAAATATCCGCAGGTCTAAGTAAGACCCAACCAGTCTGGACATTCGCGTCGCCCATGACGTGGGAGCGCGCCCCAACCCGAATAGGTTTGACGAGCTTCGATTCGCACCCCCATGCGCCTGCGCGCGAGGTATAGTGTTCATTCAAGTCATTCAATGACTTCCAAGTGGGTTGGTGTATTTAAACCATTCCCAAGCTTGTTATCCCACCCATGTAGGATATGTGGCTTTTATTTTCCTTTACACAATTCACAATATCCTCACTTTGAGCATCAATTTCTCATTCATTTCTCAACCGTTTTGAGCATATGAGATACCGTTGTAAAAGTCTCATGGAGTAGAATATGAATTAATAAATTCATCATTTGAACCTCTACCTTTACCACTAGAAAATATGGCTCAAAGTTTCCAATTTCTCACATTTTCCAACAATCCCCCACATGAATGAAATTGATGATTTTATCAAAATATTTTGACTCGATGTGGTGATAAGATCTACGATTGATAGTTGCATAGGATAGGTAGGTTTCCTCCTTTGAACCTTCCCTTGTGAAGGTATATTTACTTTACTAGCTAACTAGTAGACGTGATGTCCTTGAACTGTTCAGTTGTTTGTGTAAATGATGATATACTTCACACAACTACCTCTCTAACAAGAGTATTAGTTCTCATGGTTATGTCCATGTGGTCGTGAACATCGCCTGGTTCTACAAGAGTTTGAAAGAACTATGCCTAGAGGTGGCAATCGGGTCATTCAGTTCGGGTCGTTTCGGTTCGGGTCATTTCGGGTCTATCTAGAATCGGTTTAGATTTGGTTCGGGTCGGTTCGGTTCGGGTTCGGGTCTAATTCGGGTCTGTGATGAGTCGGATTCGGTTCGGGTATTGGATCGGGTCAAAATCGGATCGGTTGTTTTCGGGTCGGGTCAATATCGGATCGGTCGCTTTCGGTTCGGGTCAAAATCGGGTCGTTCGGGTCGCTTTCGGTTCGGGTTAAAATCGAGTCAATTTCGGGTCGGGTCAACATTTAAATTTGCGGGTCAATTCGATTTGAATTGGGTTAAAGGTTTGAGGTTTAGTATTTATGGTTTAGTTTAGAGTTATTGGTGTATGAGATTAATTCTGATTCAACTTGTTAATCTATGCATTTGAATTTGATTAAATATTTAAATCAAAGCTTCATGTATCCATATAAATTTTTTTGTATAATTATATTAAATCAAAGTTTATAATAATAATAATAATAATAATAATAATAATAATGTCTGAAATGAATTAATTTATTAAACTTAGGATCTAATTGAACTAACTAAAATCTAAAAGCATAAGTCACGAACATAATTAAAATAATTTTAAAACTAAATGTGAAATTTCAATTAAATTAATCTAAATTGAAACTCAATTAAATTAAGAAAAATAGAAAGACAATTGGTAAAAATAGAGAGGGAAAAAACAAAATTTTGGAGGGAAATAAGCCACCAATTTTTTAAGCTAGATTGAAAAAAAAGAAAAAGACAATTGGAAAAAATAGAGAGAGAAAAGACAAAATTTTGGAGGGAAATAAGCCACCAATTTTTTAAGCTAGAGATTAATTACTTTTTAGGTAATGTTGCATTTAAAATGTTACATTTTAGTCAACTTTAAGTTTTAATTTAATTTAATTTAGTCACAAATATTCCACGGATTAGACTTCAGATATAAAAATCCCCTCCCCGTAGTGATATTTAGTATCTAAAAATTTACTTTTAGTTGAAATGAACTAATCTTTGTAATTAAGTCTATTAATTTAATATATTGATATTTTCGTTCATTTTAATTTCAAAGATTTAATTTTTAGCCAAAATTGACCTCTATTTATTTATATGGTATAATTACAAAATTAGTCATTGGACTCTCAAATTTCTCCACTTTCAAATTGTCAATTTAGTCTACAATTTCAATTTTATGCTATATTTTATGATGAAATTATAAAATTGGTCACCAAGATATCAAATTTCTATACTTCATTTTATTATTTATTATATTGTTAAAAATAGATATTCGGGTCAAAATCGTGTCAAAATCGGGTCGATATTCGGTTCAGCTTTCGGTTCAGCTTTCGGTTCAGCTTTCGGTTCGGGTAGCATTCGGTTCGGGTCCATTCGGTTCGGGTCCATTTCGGTTCGGGTTTATTTCGGTTCAACAAAAAATTTCGGTTCGGATCGGTTCGGGTTTCGGGTCAACTTCAAATCATCATGTTCGGGTCAAAATCGGGTTTCGGGTCTCGGATCAAGTTTGCCAGGTCTAACTATGCCCAATAGTCTCCTTGAAGCGGCCCCACTTCACTCTCACATAGGTGACTTATGTTGCTTGGCTCACCGAAGCATAAAATAGTCATTAAAAGCTTTGCTTAACCTGTCCCACCTTTTATCACTGTTCACATTTATGGTTATAATTAATGTGAAATGAAGGGAAGTGTCCAAGTTAATTAACCTACGTAATGTATCATAATTAACATGTCCAAGTCTACCATGCCATAAATTAAATGATTCGAGCATATAAAGAGAAGAAGAAGCTGTATTCTTATTCATTATTTTGGATTTTACAGAGATAGCATTGAGTTACATTCCATTCAATACATATCCCCTACCCACAAACATCCCCCTTTTGACAAAATTAACATCTGGGATTCAAAAACCATTTTGAAACCATGAACACTTAAAAGTGTTCCAGAAAACAAGGTTTTTGCGTACGTCAAGCACGTACAATACATTCTGCAGCTTGAGTTCTTTTCCAGAAGTCATCTTCAATACCACTGTTCCCTTCCCTTTGATCTTGGAAGTCGCAGCATTTCCCATGTAAAGCTTCTCCCCATTGTCGCAAGGTATCAGCTTAGAGAAGGAGTTCTCGTCACAACATATACGACGTGTGGCTCCAGTGTCAAGCCACCATTCCATTGGGTTAGAGTCGACCAGGTCGACTTCAGAAATCACCGTGCATAGATTTTCACCCTCCACAGCTAGGACTTTAGCTCTTTTTGGATGTCTGCATTCAGAGGACCTGTGCCCCACCTTGCCACAGTTGAAGCACGACCCTTTGAATTTCTCCTTTTTGGAGACTCTGCCATTAGGCCTCAAATTTGGCTTGGCTTGGTGATGTTGAGGTTGCTTGCCCTTTCTTGACTTCGACAACATTTGCCTTGGTCTCTTTGAAAGTAAGTTTCCTGGCATTACCTATGTTGTTCTCTTCAATTCGAAGTCTGGTAATTAGTTCTTCCACTGACATTTCCTTCCTCTTGTGCTTCAAGTAATTTTTGAAGTCATTCCATCCGGGAGGCAACTTTTCTATGATGGCAGCTACTTGGAAAGATTCACTGATAAACATCCCTTCTGCAAGAATTCCATGAATGATTAGTTGGAATTATTCAACTTGACTTACTACTGGTTTTGAATCAACCATAGTAAAGTTCAAAAATTTGGCTACTAAAAACTTTTTAGCCCCAGCATCCTCTGCTTTGTACTTATTGTCCAGTGCTGCCCACAACTATTTTGTTGTTTTGTACACATCATATACCGGATACAACGAGTCTTGTAGTCTGTTGAGGATGTAGTTCCGACATAAAAAGTCGTCGTTGTTCCAAGCCACTATGATGCTGAAGGCGGTGAGATCATCCACCTCTCATTCTCCATCCCCTACGGTGACAACTGGGGATCTTCTTTTAAATACTTTGCCAAATTCAGCATGGTCAGATAGAACAGCATCTTCTGTTGCCATGTCTTGAAATTTTGTCCGCAAAATTTTGACGGCTTTTCATTGTGGCTCATTGCCACCGCCGTTGCATTTAGATTCAGTATCGGTTGTTTTGAAGTCTGTGCAGGTACAGGGACCTTAGCAGTGGAATCGACAGAATCTCCAATGGTCATTGTTTCAGATTAAAAGAAACAAAGAGGAATTAAAATAAATTCCAATAAACAGAAACTAAATTTCTTGTTTATTACCGAAAATTTCTATAACTAGATTTGTCCAACTTTTAGATTTTAGCAAATCTGTTAAAACGGTAGGATGAATCTTGAAACCAATTTATTTGCTATCTCTATCACGAATATATCTTCTCAAATTAGAAGAAATGTAGAAGAAGATTTGTCTTAAGATTGTTACAATGTAATCGAAGCAAGACCATAAAATAAAATAAGAAAAACAACTTTAATCAAATAATTGAGAAGAAAAGAAAATATAAAACCAGATTAAAGTTGAGGCCTGTGAGAAGCAGTTTCCTTAAGACAAATTTCGACCATTATGCGGTGCTTGAGTTTAGTTGGGCGTTCGTCTCCCAGGATACAACAACGAGAAGATCTTTGATAGAAGCACGAACTAAAGAGATCTCAAACTTGAACTCTTGACTTAGCATATCACCGGAATAAAAAAGAACGAGAGAAGGAAAACGATTTTGAGTGTGTTGAAACTGAGGAGATGCATGGTTTATATAGGGGAGTGGAGGAGGAAAATATGGAAAATAAAATATTCTGAATTGAAGGCCATTGACTTTATATCTGATTAAATTCAGAAATAATAATTCGAAGTGGGTAAAATATCTGCAGGTCCAAGTAAGACCCGACCGGTCCGGACATTCGCGTCACCCACGACGTGCAAGCGCGCCCCAACCCGAATGGGTTTGACGAGCTTCGATTCACACCCCATGCGCCTGCACGCGATGCAAAGTGTTCATTCAAGTCATTCAATGACTTCCAAGTGGGTTGGTGTATTTAAACCATTCCCAAGCTTGTTATCCCACCCATGTGGGATATGGGGTTTTTATTTTCCTTTACACAATTCACAACATCCTCACTTTGAGCATCAATTTCTCATTCATTTCTCAACCGTTTTGAGCATATGAGATACCGTTGTAAAGGTCTTATGAAGTAGAATATGAATTAATAAATTCATCATTCGAACCTCCACCTTTACCACTAGAAAATATGGCTCAAAGTTTCCAATTTCTCACATTTTTCCAACATTAAGTACACTGCCAATGGTGACATTGAGAGATTCAAGGATGTCTTGTGGCCAAGGGATACAGTCAACAAGAGGGGGTAGATTATGTTGAGGCCTTTTCTCCTGTTGTGAAAATGGTCACTGTTCGACTATTGCTTGATTTAGCCTCTGTTCATGATTGGCCTTTGTTTCATCTTGATGTCTACAATATTTTTTACAAGGTGATTTGATGGAGGAAGTGTATATGGATCTTCCACCTAGTTTTTGTAGTCAGGGGGAGAATAAAGTGTGTAGACTGCAAAAATCTCTTTATGGCTTAAAACAAGCATCTAGGAAGTGGAATTTGAAGCTGACATAGGCTATTTTAAATGTTGGCTATGTACAGAGTAAGCATGACTATTCCTTGTTTACAATGAAGAAAGATGGTAAGATTGTAGTGTTGCTGATTTATGTGGATGATCTTTTGATTACTGGAAATGATAATACTCTAATAGATGATTTGAAGACTCTGTTGCATCAGAACTTTAGGATGAAAGATCTAGGTGAACTGGAATATTTCCTAGGTCTTGAAATCATGAGATCAAAGCAAGGAATTTTGATTAATCAACAAAAATATGCCCTTGAGTTGATTGAAGAATCAAGGGTCGGGGGAGCTAAGCCATCAATGACACCACTTGAGCAAAACACTAAACTCACTTCAAAAGAATATGATGAAGTGTGTTCGAAAGATAGTTCTGATGTGAATGATGAACTGTTACCTGATAAAAGCATATTTCATAGGCTTATTGAAAGGCTTATATACCTTACACACACTAGACCTGACATATCATTTGTTGTGTATCATTTGAGTCAATTCATGCAGCAACCTAAGGAATCTCATTTGCATTCAGCTTTGAGTATAGTTAGGTATATTAAGAGAAATCCAGGACAAAGAATTCTATTGGATTTAAACAGGTGTTGTGAGTTTCAAGCCTACTGTGATTCAGATTGGGAATCTTTCCCAGTTACAAGGAAATCAATCTCTGACTTCTGTGTCAAGCTTGGAAACTCATTAATCTCATGGAAACCAAAGAAGCAAAATACAATGGCTCGGTCTTCTGCTGAAGCTGAATATAGAAGTATGGTTGTAACTATATCTGAACTTGTGTGGTTGAATGGTTGTAACTATACAGAAGCAAACAATCAAGTTATATTGTGACAGCAAAGCTGCTCTTCAGATAGCAGCTAATCTTGTGTACCATGAACGCACTAAACACATAGAGATTGACTGCCATTTTGTTAGAGAGAAGATTCAAGAAGGACTCATCAACACAAAGTTTGTACCTTCTTCAGAGCAGCTGGCACATGTGTTCACAAAGGCTTTGGGAATCCAGCAACATGATTATCTTGTATTCAAGTTGGGGGTAAAAGATGTTTTTTCACCCACCAACTTGAGGGGGAGTGTTGGAAGTTCTAGTTAGTTAATTTTTCTGTTTTAAAAATTAGTTACAAATTCAGTTTGTTAACAATGCTTAGTCAGCCTAGTTAGTTGAGAGGTTAGATGTTATATATAATGTAAATGGTTGAGATGTATTTTTAATATTATCAATCAATGAAATGATGAAATTCTTTATACTTTGTTTAAATTTTAACACTATGAATAATGAAATGAAAGCAGCTATAAAAATCAACAATGAAAATGGAATAAATTCAACAGCTGAAACTGTCAAATGTGTAAAGTTAGTCAAAAGGTTGGAAGAAAAAACCTAAATAGAATTTATGCGTTTGGAAAAGCAAATTAACGCGTTTCCATAATCTTAGTTTCTACGTTCCGACAATTCTATGTCGACAAATCCCAGTACAGGAGATGTTTCAACAGAAAAAACATAGAAGGAAGATGTACCTGGGGACCTTGTGGAACAACCATCGCCTTCTAATATATATATATATATATATATTTGGAAATGACAATTTAATATTAGGGTAAAATACTTAAATCATCACTCAATTTTGCTTCAAGGCCTATTTTAGTCACTAAACTTTTAAAACGATCAATTTACTCACTAAACTTTATTTTTTACCTATTTTGGTCACTTTGAATTATTTTATTAATATTTTCATATGACTTGGCTTATTTTATTATTATTAAATATAAAAATTAATTTAAAATAGAAACAAATTATATTATATTATTAAATAAATAAAATAAAATAAAACCCCAAATCTCAAAACCTCATACCACTTTCACTCTCCCTAGTCACCCACCCTTTCGCCGGCGTAACCCTCACCGGCAACCCACTCCTTCACCAGCATCATCTACCCACCTAAAATCATCTTTGAAAAACTCTTTTACTAAATGAATTTTCGACCATGAAATTGTGAATGTTCATCTGAGTGGAGAGTGAAGAAGAAATCGTCTTTGGGGATAAAACTTCCCTATTCAGCACTAGATCGGAGCAAAAAACAAAGAGTTTTGAGCAAAAATTCCCAACATTCAGAAAAAAAACTCATACGTATATTGAAACCTTTACAACTTGTGATTTTCAAAACAAAATCCTGTAACACCCTAATTTTGGGCTTAGAAGTTTAGGGTTTGAACCGGACCGATCTGAGAAACGGTTCTAATATAAAAGGGAGTTTTAGGGAAAGCCTAGTTCGGGATGTTTTAAAAATATATAAAAATATCTAAAAATCATCTTTTAATATATAAAGGTGATTGGTGAAATCAATTTTACAAAATAAGGTTTGGAAATACTACATTTCGGTGTAGTGACCAAATTGCGATTTTTTGCAAAGTTTAGTAGTGACTGTTTTGTAAAGGATTGAAACTTTGAATCTTTAAGGAGCTAATTTACCCAAAATGTTTTTCTCCAGATTTTTCCTTAATTTGGGAGATTTAATTAATGTTTTAATTAAATAAAAGAAAGGTGAAAACTACTTTTTAACTTTCATAACTACTTTTCCTAATTTTCTCTCATTCCTTTTTTTCTCTCAAAATCTCATCATCCAAACAGATTTTCTCCACCAAAATTCACATTGATCTTCACTTCAATTGATGAGATTTCCATCATCTATTGGTTCCTAATCAATCTTGCATCAAATCCTTTTGATTTCCACATTGCATTTTCATGAAATTTTGCCCAAATCAATGAGAAATCATCATTTAGAGGTAAGATTGTTCTTCTCCTCTAAATACTCAGTTCTTTACTGAAATTCCCAAGTTGTCAATCCTTTATTAAAGATTTATGAATGGTTTTAATGTTAGAAACAAGATTTTGGCTTAAAACTCAAGATTTTGGAAGAGATCTTGAGGATTTTCGTTGTAATTGGTTG
Source organism: Hibiscus trionum (assembly GCA_030270665.1). NCBI lineage: Eukaryota > Viridiplantae > Streptophyta > Magnoliopsida > Malvales > Malvaceae > Hibiscus > Hibiscus trionum. The sequence goes on from BSYR01000004.1 coordinate 22,201,904, forward strand.
GGCTCTGTTTTGAGATGGTTTTCTAATGTATTTTGGATGTTAAATGATGTTAGAAAAGAGGTTTTATCAATCCAATCCCGAATAGGTTGTGATTCTTGAGTTTTTGCTTGTGAAAATGGTTTTTTGGGGTGATTTTGGTGTTCTGTTATAGATGGAGGTATAAGGGCGAGTTTAGGGTTGTTTTTTATGTTAATTGATGTTTAGAAATGGTTAGAAGTGATAGATCTTGGGTGGGCTTTGCTTTGAAAGAGTTTGGAGGTGATTTCGGTTGTTTTTGGAAGCTGAAATGAGGTTCTTGTGTAGAGCAGCGAGTTTAGGTTGTATTGCTGGTGATTTTAATGCATGGTGATGCATTAATCCTCTGTTGTTATGTGTTAAAAATAGGGGAGAATGATCCGGAAGCGATAGAGGTGGCGTTGGAGGTTTCGGACGCTTGGGAGGCTTGTCGGCTAGCATAGTTTTGTGTATCGGTGAGTGGAGATGGTTTTTCAGCTTTGAAACGATTATTTGGAGGTTTTGGGAGCTTAGTTTAAGTCTAAACAACTTAGCTAAGCTCAAGAGTAAGTTTTCGGAAAAACTCCCTCGGATGTGCTAAGTTTTGGTTTGATGCATTAGTTATGAAATGCATGTTTAATTACTGTTTTGAAAGCATGGTTAATGCTGGTTTTGAAAGCCATGTATTGAAGGATGCTCAAGGTAAGAGATCCTTGGTTTGACATGTTATTAATTTGGTTATGATGCATGGAAATGCATGATGATAAGTGGCTTTGATTAATGCTTAAAACAGTGAATTGATGATGGTATTTGATGTATATTTGCAAGTGATGAAATGGTTTTTAAAGTACTTGAATCGGATATAGTTAGCCGGCTATAGAATTGGGTGCACCGTAAGTAAAGTCGCCTTGGATGTCGAGGGGTTGTGATTGTACCGTAAACTCCATCCAAGTACCCTAGCGATTGAGGAAATTGGCGTCAACACGATGGAGGATGGCTCTCGTGGGTGGACTTTGTTAAGCGTCACAACGGTGGAGGGTTGCTCCCGTGTGTGAGCTTGGTTAAGGTGATTACCATGGTTGAGGTAGCTCCCATGTGTAAGCCTTGTGTTGTGTCCTGGCTCTCGCTAGTGGGTTATACAACTACCGATGAGTGATGTTGAGGGGTTGTGATTGTACCGTTAAACTCCATCACGGGTGTTGAGGGGTTGTGATTGTACCGATAAACTCCACCTTGTAACGCCGGTAGTGTGTATGAAGTGTATGGGACAACGCTTGTAATCCGCGTATCCGATTGTGTCTTGTGTCGAAATGGTTATGAATTATCACTTGGAGCCAATATAATGTATTTGATTGTAACGAAGCGTGAGATGCTTGGAAATGTTGCAAGGTAGCATGAGAAAGTGATGAGCATGTGGTTTAAAAGTTTTGTTGAAAATAATTTCTAAAAATGCCAATATATGAGAATGAAATGTGTCACTTGTACCAATGCTTGAGATGTTGTATGTGTGGGAAATGCATATGAGATAATAATTTTATGAAATGCTTTTGTATATCAAGCATATGTGGCCTTGCCATGAGATTTGCATAGGTTGTTTGCATGTGTTAGCTAGAGGGTACATGTGGTTTTCAAAATGGAGATTTGCTTATGCAAATGGGGTTTTGAGTTTATGAAATGCTTTTGAGTAACAAGCATGTATGGCTTTGCCATGGGTTTTGCATTTGTTGAATGCATGAGATAGATAGAAGGAACATATGATTTCCAAAAGGTATTTTGCTTTGAAATGATCATCAAGCATGAGAAGAGTATAGTGTGAAGTGGAAGTGTTTTTCCAAGGAAATTGGTTTAAACTCTGCATGAGGTGATTGTGCATGGAAAGGTTTAAAGGGTAGTAATTGCAAGGATGTTGTTTGGGGTGAGTTGTTTAGTGTATCAAGTTAAATGTTGATTTTCTTGTTGAACAATGCAGGTTTTAAAGCAATGGTATTTCAAAGGGGATTTTCAATCAATATTTTGGGTTATTGAGTTGTGATTACATTTTCAAGATGGTTTTATGATTCGCTGCATTGATGGTGTTTTGGATTTGAGCATTCCTCATTAAGCATTATGTGCTTACACTCCTTTTTGTCCATCAATGCAGATATTTGAAGTTGGGACAGCAAGAAGCAAGGGATTCAAGAAGAGTTCCACTTGAGAAGTATGTTTTGGTTTATAGCTATAGATAATAAAGGCAATGGGGGGAGAGTCTTTTATGTTGATGTGTAATGAGATTGTTCATTTTGAGCATGTTCGGTTTATGGTTTGATACTTGTTGATGATTGTTTTGTGATATTTGGATTTTCATCTTCATTTTTGATATAGCTATGTTCTTTTTTTTAAAGTAAGATCTTGTGTTGAATGAGATAAATGAGTAGGTGTGCTTAATACTTGTAATGTATCTAGTTTCTGATGCAATATGATGGCTTTAATGCTTGACATGTTGTTGATATGTTGTGAATGATTTAAAGTATGTTTGGTGGTGTTTTGATGTGAAAAACCAGATATTTCTGCTGTTTCTGGGCAGGGTGTATCGAAACACCCTTAGCTATTTCGAAACGGGTGCCTGAAATGGCCTGGGCGTTTCAGAACGGCTAGAAGTGTTTCGAAACACTTTGGCTACTGGAATGCCCTGTTTCGGAACCAGTTTCGAAACGGGTGGGTGTTTTGACCTGGTGTTTCGAAACACCCTTAGCTGTTTCGAAACGGGTGACCGTTGGACACAGATTTGAATTGCTTTGAAGTTTGCATGCTTCACATTCTAGTCCTGAATTTTGTAATGGCAATTTCTTGAGCTTGAGATGTCGTTTAAAGCTGAAATTTGGCAGAGAGACTTGTAATATGATTAATTAAGGTTCAGTAAAACTAAAATTCACAAAGTCCTTATATTTTCCAAAATTTACATTTTGGTCCCTAAATGTGTATTTCTTGCAATTGAGTCCTTAAATGTTTTCCGATCGCTGTGCTTTTCTCTTCTAAGGTTCTTGAGCATTCACATAGGCGTAATGCGCATCTAGAAAAGCAAAAAAAAGGTCGTTAATCAAGGTTGACTTTGGTTTTCCCCGTGTGACTTTCGTAGTTCGGGTCCAACACCTAGGTCGGGCTAAGGGGGTTACAATTCCCAACTTTTAGAAACTAGTAATCTGAAAAAGATTCAAAAGATCGCCTACAAAATCTTCTCACGATTTCTACAACTCTACAACCGAAACCCAGTGAGGTTTTGAATCTAAAAACTATTCAAAGGTCAAAGCTTTATCATAAACTTATTCACACAAATGTTTGATCAAACATTGCAGCACCTTGGGTTTTGATTTCAGGTGGGTTGCCGGTGAGGGTTACGCCGGCGAAGGGATGGGTGGCCGGTGAGAGTAACACCGGCGAAGGGGTGGGTAGCCGATAAGGGTGAAAGTGGTTTGAAGTTTTGAGTGTTTGGGGAATGGTGGGTTTTATTTTATTTTTTATTTAATAATAATAAAATATATTTGTTTTTATTTTAAATTAAATTTTATATATAAAAATAATAAAACATGTCAAGTCATATCAAAATATTAATAAAATAATTCAAAGTGACTAAAATAGGTCAAAAAGTAAAGTTTAGTGAGTAAATTGGTCGTTTTGAAAGTTTAGTGACCAAAATAGGTATGGGAGAAAAGTTGAGTGATGATTTAGGTATTTTACCCTTAATATTATTGTTAGAGAGTCAAGGCAAGACTAACTACACCTACCAGTCATGACTCAACTGTTTGGTCGGAACAAGGATATCTTAATCGGAATTGTTCAGCAGTTTTCGGCAATTCCATGTGGACAAATCCCAGTACAGGAGATGTCTCAACAGACATAACATAGAAGAATGATGTACCTGGGGACCTTGTGGAACAACCATGGCCTTCAGATTCTGGGAACTGGTAACATTCAAACTCACCTGAGCTGAGGTTATGCCCGCACTCACCACCATCTTTTAAGCAATCATCACACCTACCATCGTTTGCAGACCACACCAAATCAAACCCAAGTCTCGCCGCTGCTTCCAAAGCCTCCGGATCTCCGTTTTCCTCCAATGATCCAACTTCAAAAATCGGGGCTGGAATAATCACACTGTCGCTACACGATCCCAAGTAATTCCCGATGGCAATTCCCCTCAAGTCCATCGTCACATAATATCCCATCATGCTTCTCTGGTTTATTCTGCATTCAAATGGATTGGAAATATTTGGGGTTAATGTGAGAGTTTCTGGAACTTTCGGACAACCGTAATACAACCTTATATTGCCCCCGCCCTTATATTGAAAAGGGTTGTTTTCGAAAGTGGAGTTGATGAGACGAGAGGGACAAATATGGTCCCGGTAATCGATTCTAGAAACAATAAGGATTTGTGAAGAATTGTTTATTTCAAGAACTCGGTATGTTGCATTCAGGATCGTGATTTCTGGCACATTGTCATTGCAGTGGAGCTGGAATCCAGGGTGTGGGTATCCGCAACTTTCTAGACGATCCAATCCCCAGTGTTGAATGTTGAAGCAGGCTTGAGTGAAGCCGTTTGAGTAGTTTCTGTTTCTAACAGATTATAACAAATTCAGTTTATTGAATTGGTTATTTGGTTGGGCGAGTTAGTGTAACAGATTGGACTTGTAGAGGTGCCAAGTCTGTTAACTACAAGGCATATATAAAGAAAGGTCTTTAGACCTCTTTGGCTTACTTCAAAATAATAAGCAAGCCCACATTTTACTTTCAATTAATTTCTTTTATTTTTTATAGCTTTATTTTTTCTCTTAAACATCTGACAGTTGTATCATCATTATCTAGAACATTCAATATGGTATTTTTCGCCAGAAAGGTCTGTTTGGCTTCCGCTCTTTAATTTTTCTCTGGGTTTCTCTTCCGATTGTCCTTTCGGTTCTTTGTCTCTTCGTTTCTCTTTGATTCTCCTTGGGTTCTTTCTTTTTCGTTTCCCTTTTCCGGTGCTTGTCATGGCTGATTCCTTGCTTAAACCTGCTGGTGATGGTGATTCGTCTGCCTCTGCTTTTGGAGAGGGACGAGGGTTCACCAACAAACGTGTTAACGTGCTCCTTGATGAAACGAACTTTTTGATTAGGAAGCAGCAAGTGCTTTTCACGGTTCATAGCCACCGGCTTGAGAAGCTTCTCACCGGTACGATGGTTGCTCCGGCGGCTAAATTCAGATCTGCTGATGGTTCGATGGTGCCGAATGATGATTATGAGGACTTCGTTGCGCAAGACAGTGCTCTTGCTTCCTGGCTCCTCTCCACGATGAGTCTGGGATTGCTTTCTCAGTTTGTTGGGGCAGAGACCTCTGCTGAGATTTGGAAGATTGTGATTGACTATTTTAGCAGCCGCTCTACGACCACCGTGATGAGTTTGCACTTTCGGCTTCGATCTCTAAGGAAGGGCGATCTGAGTATGCGTGCGTATATTGCCAAGGTCAAGGAATTTTGCGATGCGTTGGCCTCCTGTGGCAATCCGGTGTTTACCACAGAGCATATTGCCTCTATCTTGAACGGTTTTCCGGCGGAGTATCGACCGTTTATTGCGGTCATCACGACGGGTCGGGAACCGGCCACCATTGATGGTGTCACTGCTATACTTGTTGATGTCGAAGCCCAACTAGTCATGTATGATCAGTCCTTACCTCTGCCAATGAGTGTTCATACGGTACAGTTTTCTTCTTCCTCTGATAATGGTTCTGCTATACATGGTAATGGTCGCGGTTCGTTGAATACTGGTGGTCGTGGTAATGGTCGGTCGCGCAATAGATTCTAGTGTCAACTATGTGGTAAGTTGGGGCACTTAGTTGATCGCTGCTATAAAAGGTTTGATAAGTCGTTTCCTGGTATTACTGCCAACACTAATCGCAGTCGATCTAATGAAGGCACACTGTCTGTTAATATTTGCACTACTGGTTCTGATGTGGTTTCACCTAGTTGTCACACTGCAGGGATAACATCCACCGTCCCTGGTTGTAACCAGTGCAGCTCTCCTGGTGGTGCCTCTGTGTCTGGCCAATCCGATACCTGGTACATTGACACGGGTGCTACGCATCATGTTTCACCGGATGCTACTGATGCTCACCAATGCACTGACTACACTGGTCCAGGTAAGCTAATTGTTGGTAATGGTAATGGGTTAGCTATAACTAAAATTGGTCATGCTTGTGTTGATTCTAATTCTCGACGTTTGATATTGCAAAATTTGCTTATTGTTCCACAAGTAACAAAAAATCTGCTCTATGTGTCGAAGTTTTCTAGTGATAACGGTGTATTCTTCGAATTTCATGTTGGTCACTGTGTGGTTCGAGATGAAGTTACAAAACAAGTTTTGTTGAGAGGTTTTGAAGAAGGTGGCTTATATGCTTTCAATAATGTTGTTGCTTCTGGTGATACAAGTGATGAGTCCAGTTATAGTCATAATAATTTGTGTAATAATGCTAGTATGATGTATTGTGCTAATGTTGTTAGCTCCGATATAGAGGTTTGGCATCGCCGGCTGGGTCATCCTGCTCATGCCACATTGTCCACTGTTTTGAAAGATTGTAATGTTCGATTCAATGTTAATAAAAAATTTGTTTGTTACCCTTGTCAACAAGGGAAGAGCCATAAATTGCCTTTTGTTGCATCTACTTTTGTTTATAATCGTCCTTTACAGCTTATATTCACTGACTTATGGGGTCCGGGTCATGTATCATCTGTTGGTTTCTCTTACTATGTTTCGTTTGTTGATGCATGTACGAGACATACTTGGGTTTATCTCTTGCGTACTAAGTCTCAGGCCGTTGAGGCGTATCAGCAGTTTGCTAAGTTTGTTCAAACTCAGTTCGAGACTGATATTAAGGAAGTTCAAAGTGATTGGGGAGGCGAGTTCAGAAGTTTATCAACTGTACTTGCTGCCACTGGAGTCAATCACCGTATAACTTGTCCTCATACGTCTGAACAAAACGGGGTTGTGGAACGTAAACACCGACATGTCATTGAAACGGCTCTCACTCTTCTAGCTCAGGCGTCAATGCCATTAAAATTTTGGTCATACGCGGTTGTCACAACTGTATATCTCATAAATCGACTCCCAACAATGGTCCTTGATGGTGTGTCCCCGTTTGAGAAGTTGTATTTTTTAATCTTCTTTTTTCAAATAATTTTATAAAATATCAACCATAGTCAATCCCTAAATTAAAAAAACATTAAATCTTTTATCTTCCCTAACAGTTTGATTGTTTACTCGACATACAATTGTTTTTCACTCAAAGATTAAACGATTCTTTCATGTATGTTCTTTCCTAACAATCATTTACAAAGTTTGAAAAACGGTGATTTAGGGTTTTTTCGTGTATGCATCTACACTTTTTTTCACTCAAAGATTTAGGATTTATTTCGTGATTGTTTATAAAGTCTGAAAAAAGGGTGTTGTATGTCGAGTAAACGATCAAATTGCGAGTAAACAATCAAACTGTTAGAGAATGAGAAAGACTTAGGTTTATTTTTAATTTAGGGATTGACTATGATTGGTATTTGATACAGTTATTTGAAAAAAAAATAAAAATATAAGATATTGGAAAATAATTTAATTAAAATTTTATTTTATATAATCATTAATTATATGTTGAGTCCTTGAAATTTTTAATTTTTATTAATTTACTTAATGGTGTTTAACGATGTTCAGCGTTAGTGATGTTCAGCGGTATTCGAGACACGTTACACAATTTTCCTAATTTAAGTAGCATTTTCGGTGCAGAGATGGCAATCCAGAAGGTGAGGGGCAGTGGTCTCTATTTCAACACTTGTTGCCAGTTGCCACAATCAGTGCTACTGCGTTTCGCAGCCATTATGGGCCCCAAACTGAATCTCATGGGTGACTCTGTTGGTTAGAAAGATAGTGAAGATAACAAATTTACAATAAAAGTCGGCATATGAACTCAAACTTGGCCATTCGGGCGAGGTAGTGGATAATATTCGGAAGATTGTTCATAAATTTAGTGACCACTACAAAAATATGACATAACCGACGGATAAAACACTAAAAATTTGTTGATTTATGGTCTAGAATCCTGTATCGATGGACAAAAGAGATATTCCGGCAGATAAAAAGTTGTTAATAAAATGCTAGTCGGTATAAATTTATAACGACGGAAACAACCGTCGGTATAGATGTTGGGACCTTATACCGACGAACATATCCGTAGGCACAGATATGGCCTTTCCCGACAAATAGTGTATCTATACCAACGGATAGTGTATAGATATACCAGATATACCGATGAGTTTTTACTGACGGTTCGAGCGTTGCTATAAGGTTTACCCATACTGACGGTGATGTGAGCACGTTTAGGCCACCCAACGATGCAACTTTAAATTTTCAGGGAAGTTTACTTTTTCATTTGTTACATACTGATGTGTAACATTTCTTATATTTATATTAGTATGATTGGTGTGTTTTGAATAAGTTTGATATGCCTTATAATGTTTTTTATATTTGTTTAAGTTTTATTATTTATTACGAATGTTTAAATAATATATATATTATGTTAACAATATTTTGTGTTAGTATAATATAACTTATAAATTATTTCCTTTTAATATGTTTATTTTCATGTGTGTGTACAGTGTTGTGTGCACGTGAACCTGCAAATACATGGTGAATGTGTGTGTAGCCAATTACGTGGAGTTCACCAATCAGCAACCCCTGCAGCCCTCACGTGGAGATGCACTTATAATTAAAGGGCAAAAACAAATTGTGGACTTTTAAAATATTCAAGTGCAGCCATTGGAATTCCTTTAGTGCGGCAAAGTTAAGAGAAAAGAACAAGCAGATTTGTTCTTTGAATTTCAAATGCTTTTATGCACATATGCATTGCCACCCACCTGCCATTAATTGTTGAATAATAAAATCCAAAAGGGCCCCAAAATTGCACCAAGCATGTGCTTGGAATTAAAAGTGCTGCCACCACCACTTGAAGAATTGAATTTAATAAATCAAAAGCTGCTGCCCCACTTTGAATTGAATTTTAATTGAATTGCCGTCCAATTTGCAACCCCTCAAATTCCAAATACACGGCTGGAAATGGGATCAATATGCCGCCCATGCTGAATTTAGTGTTCTTTTTATTATTATTTTTTTTATTTTCATCTACTATAAATATGTAATGCATGTTCATTTGAAAACATATAATAAGACTTTTGATGAATGAAAATTTGTGAGATTTTATCTCAATTTTAGTTCTTTTTAGAACTATTTTTCCTTGATACTTCGGGTTCCCAATTGTTAGATAATTGACGGGTCCAAGTACTTTATTCGAATAAATTCAAGATAAGGTTCGGGTTCGTTCAACAGATTGTTCGAGTTCTTCCTTGGAGTTTATTCATCTATCGACTACGAAGAACAGATTCGATTCGGGTTTGCATAACAGATTATGCAGGTTCTTTCGAGTTCGTCGTGTCAAGACCAAGAACGTTGCTGCTATTGTTGAATGTTTGAAGATATCATCTTCATCTTTAAATTATTTCAGCAATTTTCTTCTTTTCCTCATTTCTGAATTATTTTCTTATTTTCTTTATTTTTGACACCTATATAAAAATCTATGTTTGTTTCTATTGCAGAGAAAATACGTGCTATTATCCTAGATCCGTGAATGAACGAGGAAAGTTGATTTCTTCAGCAACACCCTTGTATCATATGGTAATCAGAGCTTTGGTCGGATTCTAGCACCTTCTGCACTACCAGACAAAAAAAAAATTATATATATATATATATATATCTATCCAAAAGTAAAAAAAAAAGTCAAAAAAAAAATTCAGAGTTATATATATATATACGAAAATTCAAAAAAAAAGAAAAAGAAAAAAAGAAAAAGAGTGATGAGTTGTGAAGAATAATAAAAAAAAACAACAGAAAAAAAAAATTTGTTGAAAGGTTTTGATATGTTGAAGGATGTATCTATCTTACCTTGAAATGCTTTGAAATCACCCGAAATCAACTTTTCTTGTTTGTTCCGGAGATAAGATGGTGGTAAGCATTTCTACTGCGTAAGTTGCTAAATTCTTGTTCTTTTAGCATCCTTTCTTTCATTTCATATTGTTAATTTTTTTTTTTTTGAGATAGCCCAATTCTCAACTTTCATTTTTATTATTATTATTTATTTCTCTTTTCTCCTAACCCTTATCTTTGTTCTAACAATATTCACATGTCACCCGTTATTTCAATTTGACAACACTTGAAGAATCTGAACATCGGAATCAGTTCCTTTAAAGAACTAAATACGAGAGATCGAGGGAAAAGGCAAACAGAGCGTGTGAGAACAGAAGGGGAGACAAAAAGAGCCATTCAAGTATTCTCCCGAGTGAAACACGAGTGCTGAGTGTTAATTCCTTATTTTCTTGAGTGCAAATTCTTTGGAGTGACTAGTAAAGATTTTTGTTGTGTGATTGGTGAGGATTAATTTTTATTATTATTTTTCTAACCTTTAACCCGTTTGTTTGTTTATTTGTTTGTTTGTTTTCTTTGTGTGAAAATGACAATTTCTGATATACAACAACCACCGAATCTTCAGATGCAAGCCTTAGAGCGTATGATGCAACGAGTGATGGCGAATGTATTGAAACCTATACATTCTCAATTGGATAAATTAGATGGGGGTGGTTCCCATTCTATCCATGAAGAGATAAATGATGACAATATGCAGACATTTGCTACTGATGAAAAACTTGTTGACGATAGAAGTCTGAATGATCAACCACCACAGGATGAACCGCAACGAAACAACCTCTTCCATACGAGATGCAATGTGAATGGCAAGATATGTATTGTGATTATTGATAGTGGTAGTTTTGCTAACATTGCTAGTACTCTCATGGTTGACAAGTTAGGACTGAAGACGACCCCACATCCCAATCCGTACAAGTTACAAGGGTTGAATGATGGTGTTGAAATCAAAGTTACCGAACAAGTTGTTATATCATTTTTCATTGGTAAATACAAGGATGAGGTAACTTGTGATGTGTGCTCTATGGATACTTGTCATTTGTTGTTAGGAAGACCGTGGCAGTATGATAAGAGAGTTTTGCACGATTGTTACACCAATCGATACTCTTTTACTCATGAGGGGAAAAAGGTAACTTTGGCACCTATGACTCCAAGCGAAGTATATGAAGACGAAGTTCGTTTGAAAGCGAGTACTGCAGCTTGGAAAGCCAGCAAAGAGAAGAATGACTGTGACAAAGAAGAAGTGAACTCAAAGGTTTTATCTGATTCTACGTTTTCTTCTATCTTTTCTTCTAACTTGCAGGTTAATAAGGTGATGCCATGTGAAGTTCCCAAGGTTGATACTGTTGGTATGTCTAGTGCATTAAAATTCTTTCCAGAAATTCACCAACCTTCTATACCACGGTTTGATGTTCCTTCCCATTGTACTATTAATTTTTCATTTTTATATACTGATTTCTTTGGTTGTACATTGGATTGTGAACAACCTTATGTTGTGATTTTGGATGATCATCGAGATTCTTGTTGTTCTTTGGAGTTGCCTTTGTATGTCATTGTTTGTAGGATTACGAATGTACAACGAGCATTGTCTAACTTTATGTTGTGCATTATTCGGAGAAGTACAAGAAAGAAGGCATTTCCATTTGTGTTCTTTGTAAAAGAACTTGGTTCGAAACGATGGCATATGTGTCGAGCAAGACGACTGAAGAAGTTCCCTGCCAAGCGAAAGTCGAAATTGTTCCCTTTTGTAATAAAGGTCGATTTGGGGACAAATCGCATTAAAGAAGGGGGAGATGATGTGAGCACGTTTAGGCCACCCAACGATGCAACTTTAAATTTTCAGGGAAGTTTACTTTTTCATTTGTTACATACTGATGTGTAACATTTCTTATATTTATATTAGTATGATTGGTGTGTTTTGAATAAGTTTGATATGCCTTATAATGTTTTTTATATTTGTTTAAGTTTTATTATTTATTACGAATGTTTAAATAATATATATATTATGTTAACAATATTTTGTGTTAGTATAATATAACTTATAAATTATTTCCTTTTAATATGTTTATTTTCATGTGTGTGTACAGTGTTGTGTGCACGTGAACCTGCAAATACATGGTGAATGTGTGTGTAGCCAATTACGTGGAGTTCACCAATCAGCAACCCCTGCAGCCCTCACGTGGAGATGCACTTATAATTAAAGGGCAAAAACAAATTGTGGACTTTTAAAATATTCAAGTGCAGCCATTGGAATTCCTTTAATGCGGCAAAGTTAAGAGAAAAGAACAAGCAGATTTGTTCTTTGAATTTCAAATGCTTTTATGCACATATGCATTGCCACCCACCTGCCATTAATTGTTGAATAATAAAATCCAAAAGGGCCCCAAAATTGCACCAAGCATGTGCTTGGAATTAAAAGTGCTGCCACCACCACTTGAAGAATTAAATTTAATAAATCAAAAGCTGCTGCCCCACTTTGAATTGAATTTCAATTGAATTGCCGTCCAATTTGCAGCCCCTCAAATTCCAAATACACGGCTGGAAATGGGATCAATATGCCGCCCATGCTGAATTTAGTGTTCTTTTTATTATTATTTTTTTTATTTTCATCTACTATAAATATGTAATGCATGTTCATTTGAAAACATATAATAAGACTTTTGATGAATGAAAATTTGTGAGATTTTATCTCAATTTTAGTTCTTTTTAGAACTATTTTTCCTTGATACTTCGGGTTCCCAATTGTTAGATAATTGACGGGTCCAAGTACTTTATTCGAATAAATTCAAGATAAGGTTCGGGTTCGTTCAACAGATTGTTCGAGTTCTTCCTTGGAGTTTATTCATCTATCGACTACGAAGAACAGATTCGATTCGGGTTTGCATAACAGATTATGCAGGTTCTTTCGAGTTCGTCGTGTCAAGACCAAGAACGTTGCTGCTATTGTTGAATGTTTGAAGATGTCATCTTCATCTTTAAATTATTTCAGCAATTTTCTTCTTTTCCTCATTTCTGAATTATTTTCTTATTTTCTTTATTTTTGACACCTATATAAAAATCTATGTTTGTTTCTATTGCAGAGAAAATACGTGCTATTATCCTAGATCCGTGAATGAACGAGGAAAGTTGATTTCTTCAGCAACACCCTTGTATCAGACGGGATAATCGTCGGTATATATATCATGTAGATTTATGTGAGATACATATACCGACGGTTTTGTCCGTCGGTATAAGTATAATTGGCATTTATTTTTTATTTTAAATATTAATAATTATTAATACTATTGTTATTTTTTATTTCAAATATTAAAATTACTAATTATATTATAACAAAAATTATTTTATTTTTTAAAGGAAAACAGACCCTAAAGAATCAGTTTATTTACTATAAAAACTTAAAATCAGTACACTCTAAATATATTATTTGAAAAGGAATTGAATCATATGAGGCGACAGCAAGTGCTACCCGAAGATCATTTGAGGTTCCACATGTATACACCCGATGGCCGATATGTTTCTAGCCCTAGGACTGATGCTCATGGCCATTATCGAAGATTTTAGAGATGACCTCCCTAAGGATCGGTTCATGGTCATTAAGATGATTGCCCATGCTCAAAATTTTCCTCCACGTTCTGCCATATGTTGGTAGGTACAGGACCGAGAAGTGATCTGCAATAAACCAGCATTTAGATTCTAGACTCTACAAATATATCCACATTAATGCATCATTTCACAACAGCAGGAAGTAACCTATCATTGATGCAAACAAGATGTCCAGTTAAAAAAACAATTTACTCACATCATCAGAAAGCTTATTTGATGGTATGGCTCCAGTAAGATGATTCTGGCTGATATCCCTGCACAACAAGACAAGTCAAGTGAACTGAACAGTAAGCAAATTAAAACCTAATTAAATGGTGAAAAACAAACACACATACACAGTTACAACATACAAATTGAGGCGATATAACATGAATATGGAATTTTCCATTCATCTTCTCCCACTATTTACTTTTGTTTACAGAACAACATACAAGAATATCAACTCCCAAATTCCAAACAAAATATATAATAATTCTGAAAAAACGGAATTAATAATAAAAAGGAGAAAGAATGTATAAATAAATTAGCCATAATGAAACAAAGTACATGAGTGAGAACTGAAAAATTTGAGGAGGAATCTATAATATTGAGATTCTACTCAAATTCTAAATACACCCAAATTCTTAGGCTTTCAGCATTCGAATGGAATTAAAAGCAAAAAACAGAGACGAGGAGCGAAAGAAATCCCTAAAGCACAAAACAAAAACATAGAGCAAAGAAATCGAACCTTAAATTGTAATCCACAAAAAAGTACACCATTAATGATCAAAATCATAAAACCCTAAAATATGTGTTGTGCATATGAAGATAAGCCATTTCCAACGAGTAAAACAACATTTTTCTCATTTTCAGACTCGATAATCTTAATTCATTACAATTCAGAACTGGGGTGAGGGTAAAATGGAGGCGAAGAGATTTAATGATTCGTTGGATTTGTTAATCAAGTGGTGGAGATATAATGGTTTCAACACAATTATATTTTCATAGTCCCGAGTATATGTTAGATATCTCAGTATTCTCACAATTGCTTTCCAGTGATCTTTCCCTGGATTGCTTGTGAATCTGCTTAAAGTACTCACAGTAAAAGCGATATCTGGTCTAGTGCAGCTCATGAGATACATCAAGCTGCCTATGACTCTTGCATATTCCACTTGTTGGATACTTTCCCCTTGATTCTTTGATAGATGTGAACAAGGGTCTAACGGAGTTAAGGCTATGCCTGAATCCTCCTTATTAAATTTCTCAAGAATCTTATCCACATAGTGTGTCTGATTTAATATGAGACCTTCCCGGTGACCTTTTTGATTTGGATGCCCAGAATCATATGAGGAACGTTTCCGACAACATTACTCTTTGGATAGTTGATATTCGATTTGTAGGGCGGCAATAGCATATGTTAATTATGTGTTGCGTTTGTGTCCATATGCTATTTCTGTCTAGAAATTGCTAATCAAGCCTGATAAAATTAAGTAATTCTTATCTTTGGATTTGAAAGACTAGATTAGAGCGAATATATCCGAGTCGGAGTAGTTTGCTAAGGATGATATGAACTGGGGACCTTTTATTTGGTGATGTTCTATGAACCTTTGGCTTTATAGGAATTTGGTTACTTTCGACAACCCGATGGAAGGACATGGTTTTGTGCCCGAGTAAAGTCACCAGTTGCAGTTCAGTTTGCTTCAAGTGTTGGAATCTGTTATCACTATTTCTCATGCTAGCATAACAACGGTTTGTGGCATGAATCGTTGGTTGCCTTTTGATGAGGATTGGCGAAAGATCAATACAAATGGTGTGAAAGGAGGTTTGGATGGTTTCACTTCTTGTGTGAGTGTGGTCCGGGATTATACTACTCTTTGGAAATTCAATTTTGCAAAGTTTATTATTGTTAGTTCTGTGTTGGAGGTCGAGCTATGGGGTGTGTATGTTGGTTTAATGTGTGTGTAAGTGTGAAGGTAGGTCTGTGTTGTTAGTTCTTAGTGTAGTATTGTGTATAGGTTAGTTAGCCACATGTATTACTTTCCTTTATGACTGTTAGAGTTAGGTAGAGTGACGGTTAGGATAGGTTGTTAGTATCGTTAACTCTTCCTTCCTAACAGGCTCTTGTATAAATTGGTCGGTTCTCATTTAAGAATATTGTGGTAGTTATCAATAAAATCTCAGAGAGTATTGCCTCTCTTTCCCTCAAATTCTCAGTTAGTTCTAAAAACTTAACATTGTATCATTCGCCATCAGTGGTCTTGGAGTCGTTTGATCTATCGTCCATACCGTTGCCCTGAGTTTACTGGTTTTTCTCTCTTCCGCACTTGCACTTTTCTGGCCACTGAAGTTTAAAAAATTTCCTTATTCTTTTTCTTTTCCACTATATTCAACAGCAATGATAAGATCGTGTATTGAATGAAATTGTTTTTCGGTTAATTTTCACCGTTTGAATTTGGGATTAATATTATCACTGTCGAAATAAAAACGCATTAATATCCAAGTTTGTGATAACCGTAATTGTTCCCCCTTTCTCTCTTATTTTCCCTTTTTTTGATAAATACTAAATCTAATCTTAATCCTAGAGGGGAGGGGAAGGGGGACTCTAGGAAAAAGAAGGGAGTGATCCTAGTGGGTCTCGAACCCATGATCTACGAGAATAAAGCGAACAAAGATGAGCAGCTTGGTCAACCGGTCAAATGTGTTTGATCTTATTTTCCTTTTTTTACTATTTCTTTTGCTTGTCTAATTTAATATAGAGGGGTTTCTGGTTCCTTGCTTGTGACAATCATTCGAGCAATTATATGTTTCAGCACCGCCATCGAAACCATCTTTATCCGCTACAAACAAAAAGTAATGTTTGAATCGAAGTCATCTTTCTTATTCTCTTACCATATAGATTAGGGTTCAAATCATATGTGTGTGTGGGATTCAATTTGTTTTAATTTATTATAAAAAATTAAATTTGATATTATGGTTGAACTCAAATTTTAATTTTAAATTTGATCAGCCCAAAATTTTATCTAGCATTCTTTGGAAATGATGGTCAACACGGTGGCCGATTGTAGAAAGTGGTGGTCGGAACATGCAGAGGGAGAGAATATAGAGGATATGAAGGAGGAGGAAATTTTAAAGTTAAATGACCAAAACAAGGATAATGGATAAGTTGAGTGATGAATTTTGTAGTTTATCCAAAAATAATAAAAATCCAAAACGACGTCGTTATGATGTGTCATCAGACCGTATGCGGATATAGATTTTAAACTTCAGTGACCAAAATAGGAGTGAGAAGAAAGTTGAATGATGAAAAATTTTATTTACCTTATTTTAAGTGATGGCATAAGGATAATTTTGAAATGTTAAAAACTTTTAAGGGGTCTAATGCAATTTTACAAAATATTGGCCCTGTTTGGCAATTAGCGGATAGCTGATAGCGGATTACATTAGCTTATAGCTGATAGCTGATTGCATTAGCTGATTTGACTAGCGGATTATATTAGCTGATTGTATAAAAGTGTTTGGTAAAATTAACTGATAGCTGATAGCTGTTTGATTATTTAAACAAGCAAAATGACATATAAGGACATGATTATATTTAATACTTGTTTAAATAATTTATCAGTTATTAATATTTTGTATCTAATAAATATTAATTAGATTTGTAAAAATTATTTTTAATATAAATTTTTTAAACATATTTAAAAGATTTATATATGAATTTATTATTTATATAATTATTAAATTTTTTATATGCACATATAAATATGTGATAATAAAAAAATAAAATTAACTTACAAATGTCACCATATAAATTAGTAGTAACAACAAATAAGTCTAATATTTAATATGTTATTATTTATATTAAAAAATATTATTATTTAATTTAGGTTATTTGGAGATTTTTGGTAATTGTTAAGGGTAAAAGAGTCATTCCAACTCTAATATCAAACCTCTAATCTCAAAAAGCTCATATTAGGAGCTTTTTCAAAATTAGCTTTTTCACCCTAATCCGCTCTTTCAATTCGCTATTTACCAAACATTAATATTAGTGGATTTGACTAGTCAAACCTCTAATTATACCTCAAACCTCTAATTTTTGCTCAAACCTCTATTTACCAAACATGGCCATTATTTTTCAAAGAAAAGTCCTAAAAATTTGACGAGTGTGGGGTCCCCTACTTGCCCCCTCAATTGCGTCACTATGTCTACTTCCAATGGGGAGTAACCTACTAACGTGTCCCAGGGTCAATAATCAACTTAGGTTAGGACTTAGGGAAGTAAAAACAGGTAACCGGATGGATTTTAGGTCAAGTCAAATCAGATACATATTATTTCAAGTTGATTTGATGTTTCGACTCAACTCGGGTGCTAGTCAATTTTAGGTCAGATTCATTTCAAGTCAGGCTCATTTCAATTCGGGTCAAAATGGTTCGAGTCTGAATCAGTTAATTGACGGGTTAATTAGGGCTCGGGTGGACTTCAAGTCGGTTTCATTTTAGGTCGGGTTCATTTCAAGTTGGGTTCATTTCAGGTCGAGTATGTTCAAGTCGGTTTCATTTCAGGTCGGGTTAATTCGGGTTTCGAATTCGTATTAAGTATGAGTTTGGTACAAACAGTCGATAGAATTTGGGTTGGATCATTTCAAGTGAATTATTTAACGCCTTTTACGAATACGAATCACATTAAAAATAAATATTATAGACTAGAATGAACAAAAATATCATCATATTTAAAATATTGGACTAAATTACAAAAATTAGAAATAAATAATGGTCAATTCCAGCTAAAAATAAAATATTAGGGACTAGAGTGAACAAAAATACAAACATAGTAAAAATATTGTACTAAATTACAAAAATATAAAATAAATACATATTAATTCAGTTTTCTTTTGAATGATTAAAGTTCCCCACAGTGATTGCATAGGTCTATGTAATTAGGTTGTCCCTTTGAACCTAGATCTTGGGATCTCCAGTCAACTAGGTAGGATTTTCCTTCACATAATGCCTTTACTTCTCATGGGCTTTAGTCGCATTCCTTTAGATGTTTTCTCAACTTGATCTCGATTCAATCCTTTGGTTAGTGGATCTGCAATGTTATCCTTTGATTTTACAAAGTCAATAGAGATAACTCCATTTGAGATCAGTTGTCTGATGGTGTTATGTCGACGGCGCATATGCCTTGACTTACCGTTATACATGAAACTCTGTGCCCTAGCAATTGTTGCTTGATTGTCACAGTGTATACATACTGTGGGCACATGTTTTGACCATTCACGAATATCCTCAAGGAATTGACGAAGCCATTCTGCTTCTTCTCCAGATTCGCAAGTTTCAGGGTATTTTCCGGTGAAACAACTTTCGAATTCGGACTCAGCGTGTCAAAACGAGTCGCCCGGTGCAATTTGGGATCAAACGGGCACCGATTTTGAAGGCCGCCGATGGTTGACGGTGATGACAACCGGTGGTAGTTATTTTAAATATTTTTAAAATTTAATAATAATAAAATATTATTTTAAATTATTTTTATATTTAATAATATTAAAAAATTTGAAAATAATAATAAAATATTCATGAGTGACCAAAAACGTTGAATGTTAAAGTTCAGTTATTAAAAATTCAAAATTGAAAGTTGAGTGACCAAAATAGGAGTGAGAAGATTGTTGAGTGATAATATGTGCAATTTACCCATTACAAAAATGAATAGGGATCAATTTTGACTAAAAATTAAATTTTAGGTACTAGAATAAACAAAAATATTATTGGACTAAATTGCCAAAAATATAAATAAATATGAGGCAATTTTGACTAAAAATTAAATTGTAAGGAGTAGAATAAACAAAAATATTATTCGACTAAATTACCAAAAATAGAAATATATATAGGTCAATTTCGGCTAAAAATAAAGTTTTAGGGACTAGGATGAACAAAAATATCATCATATTAAAAACATTAGACTATATACAAAAGTTTAAAATAAATAAGGGTCAATTTTAGTTAAAAAGAATTAGGGACTAATATGAACAAAAATATACCCCTAGACCCCAAACATCAACCCCTAGATCTTACAAGATATTTAACAGCATAATTTTATATGCTATAAATATGCGTATGATAAACGATATTTTAGTATCAATTAAAACTTTATTTTCACCAAAATTACTTATCAGCAGCATAAATTTACACATGATAATTAAAAATTACGCTACTTCAATTACAATTATGAATTTAAAACATTGTAAACGGTTAACCTTCTAACATTTGATTTTATCAAATCAACAGATAGTTTCAAATCCTCCCAATATAATTTGCCAAGACAATAAAAAAAGATAAATGAATTTCTATCCGTAAGGTAATATTGTAGTGGAAGATGATAAAGCCGGGTTAAATTTTAATCTTCCTTTTTTGATGTTTTTTATTTAAGATGAATTTACTTGGTTGTTTAGAACAAAAACATAAATATAATTTACATTTATCAACACTTTAAATTGATTATATATATGGAAAATTCTACAACAGGCGTCGAACACCACTAATGTTGAACACCGTTAAACATCATTAAATTAATTAGTAAAGATTAAAAATCTCAAGGACTTAACATACAATTAATAATTATTTAAAATAAAATTTCAATTAAATTATTTCCATATATATTATATTTTTAATTTTTTAAATAATTCGATCAAATATCAACTATGGTCAATCTCTAAATTAAAAACTTTAAATGTTTTTCTTTTGCCATTCTTGCAGCGGTCGTCGTTAGTCACCGTCCGCTGACGAGATTAACGCTGCCACACCTCTATCCCTACTTGACCGCCGTTCGAGTCTGAACCCCGTTCCCACTGTCCCCTTGTTTTGAAAAAATGAGGCGATGGGATTCTGGTTCTGGGTGTAGGCAATTTCAATTACTACTACAATCTCTTGTAATGCCAAAAGAACAAGATCCATTAAACATGTCTGAATTTTTTAACATCTGTGTTTGTATTTTGCCTCCATTTTAGGCAATCCTACCACAACCCGAATATAACCACTTCTAATTATCTAAGGTAAATTCCACCTAATTTTCAATGAATGTTTATCTCTTGGAGCTGTTTTTCTTCTCTGTAAACATAAAGGTTTGTATAGAAAGAGATCCGTTTTATAAAATTGGGAACAAAGGACATAAAAAATATCATTTGTTTGAGGCAGAGTAATAATGAAAACACCCAAAAGAATTGGTGGAGGCGTAGCGGTGAGTTGTTGCAAGCGGTGGTGATAGTGGTTGAGGGACAAACTTGGGGTTTTAAAATCAAATATTAATATTTTTCATATAATTTTAGTTTTAATGAAAGAAATATGGATTAACCAAAAGCCGACAAAAAATGGTTAACGGCGTAGTGACGAAAGTTGATATTAGGAGATTTTTGATTCTAATATATTAATTAAAAATATTATAAATATATATATAAAAGGTTTATTAAATTTAATTTTTAATTTTCTTTTGAAATAATTTTAATTATAAGTCTAGTCCTTAAGATTTTTAATCTTTATTAATCAATTTAATGGTGTTCATCGTTAGTGGTGTTCAACGATGTTCGACGCACGTGGTAAACTCATCATATATATATATATATATATATATATATATATAATTTAATAAATTAATAATCAATAATTGAAGTATTTAACAAAAAAAAATTAAAAATAATTAATAATTTAAACGGTGAAAATTAGTTTCTCACGTTATAATATAATAAAGAGTTAACTTCTGGAATGATCATTTATGTTTCCTCCCAATACAGAGTTGGTCACCGATTTTCAAAAACGACCAGTAAGGTCACTTATGTTTTCGCGGTGTAAACTTTTGGTCACTCAACCTTTTGTTGCCGTTAAACATATAATTACAATTTGTATAATTGCCTAAATAGTCCTTGAACTATTATTTCAGTTCTATTTTGGCCACTGAAATAAAAATAATATAATTACACATTTAATCCTCCATATTTATAATTTTTTTATTCTTCTCTCATCCACCATCTTTCATATTCTTCTTCATCTAACTCAATTCCTAATTTTCTACTATATTAATCCTCAATCCACACATCAAATTTAACCAAATAAGAAAACTTAATTTTCAAATCAAGTATTTTAACATAAAGCCAAGTCGAATAATTCAATTTTTATTTTGGTTGTAAATATGGAGGATTAAATGTGTAATTAATCCTCCATATTTTGACCACCGATTTTACCTTTCTTTCATCAGCTTCGAATCCAAATCAATTTCCCCTATTCCACCCCCGTTATTCTTTGCCAAGATCGACAATCTTGTCCTCATCCCCGCTATCATCAATCACAACTCTATCAGTTGAGTGTTCACTAGGGGTGGGCAAAAATACTCGACTCGGTTGACCCGACTCGACGACCCGAACTTAAAAATACCAGGTGATTTTCTAGAAAAATTTACCCGACCGGATTGGGTACTCGACTCGAGAATTTTCCTGGGACACGGGCCGGGATTTTTAAGTTACCGGGTACCCGACACGACCGGACAATATTTAATATATTTTTTTATATTTTCATTTTAAGTTTCTTAATATTTTTACTCTAAAACTAAATTTAAATCCCTAAATTCTTTTTATATTTGTATTATATACTTTTAAGTTTTAAGTTTAATTTTTTTAAAAAATATTTTTGTGTTTTATATGTAATTTTATTTTAAATTTTAGAATTAAAAAAAATAAAAAAAATGCAGGTACCCGGTACCCAATTATCTGGGTACCCGACGGGTACCCCAGATAATATGGACAAAGACACGAGCTAAAGATTGAGGTACTCGGATGAACCGGATACCCGAAACTCGGATACCCGACAATTCCCACCCATAATGTTCACTACAACCATTTTCCTCTTTGCTATTTACAGAAGCAACCGAATAACACGGTGACGATCGCTTGTTGTGGTTATTCAGCTTCCGTAGCAAAAATATCATATAGAGTTTTGTTCTGAACAGCTTGTGCCCAAGAAAAATTATACAAACCTGATGTGTACCCTCGAAAAATCAACAAGTATTTGCAGAGATCCTACATTGTCCAAACGCTCGAATTAGAATCCGCTTCCCCATCTGTGATAAGGTTTTTGAAAACGACTATTAGGTCTTATCACTTTTTGAAATTTAGTTTTATTAAAAAGGGGAAAATTCGTGTTTTGGAAAACTATAAAAAATCTGGAGTCGCCACTGGCCACTAAGGTAGGTCGGACACCACAAAACTAGAGATTCGTTTTAAAACGGGTTCGGGAGTTGGTTACGTGTGGGGAAGGGTTAGCACCCCCATCACGCCCGGAAATCGGTATCAAATTATTTGTTGCCTTTAAGCGATAGAAATTATTTAAGACCCAAAGTAATTTAATAAAGCGTTCTTGAATGAAAATGTGACTTAAATAGGACGGGCTGTATCGAATTGTGGCTTTGGAATTAATTAAAATTTAATTAAAAAGGATGACGGTACACCGGACCATAGACTAAACCGACATCATATAAGACTGACTGTCGTGTTAGTTTAGAGTTTGGATCTCGTACGTCACCTTTATGTATGATGCAAGCAAGTAAAGGATAATGCATGATATTTTCATTTTTATGCTTCCGCTTACCTAGAGACAGTGAAAATTAACCCAAATATCTGATCGACATCCATTAAGCTAGGACTGTCGTTTCTCGGATACTGGAGTTAATTAATACCTCTCTTTGGGTATATTTTAAGTTAATTAATTATCGAGCAAAATTAAAGAGTCACGAGAATGACAGTTAAAATGCATGTCCCTCAAATATACGTATGTTCGAACCATAAAGCAACTAAGCCACAAATATATTAAGAAACCACATATTAAACAAGGCTAAAGAAAAACATGTGATCAAATATTACAACATAAAATGCACATGTCACATATTATAAAACCATATATTATATGTACATTAAACAAACATGACAATATGCAAAACACATATTTGATATCAACATGAAAAGACAAAATACGCACATATTAGAAACATGCATTGCAAAACTATACTAAGCGTCGTAAACATGCTTGAACAAGATTTAAAAACATACAACCACATGTTATAAGATAAACATGACATGCACCACAAATCCTATATCCACATTAAGCAAGCATAACAACATGGCAAAAAACATACATTCGACATAAATATATATTAAAAAGGGTGAAATGCACGAATGACGACATATAATAATAAAATGCAAAATAGATGAAATGCAAACTGACAGGGACCATGATTGCAATGAACCCATTTAAAGAAAAGCTAATTAAAACACGAAGTGGGACCAAAATAAATAGACGCTGAAAACCCTAAGGACCAAAAAGGCAATTTGACCACTGGAAAACAGATTACAATGAAAACATGGACGAAATTGGAAGCGTTTAAAAACGTGAAGGGACTGCGGGCGTGATTTTAAAATACGGAAGCCCTTGCCCGCGTGATTAAAACGGCACGGAGGGGTTAAAATGGTGACTAAGCCAATTTAAAAACATTAAAACAATATAAATACCAAATTAAAAAACATCCCAGCCTCTTTTTCATCTTATTAACCCTAAGATACCGGAAGCCTTCCCCTTTTTATTCTCTGTTTTTCCTGGCGCCGTCACCCACTCCGATTGCCGTTGCCGGCGCTGGAAACCTAAGAAGAAACCTTTTTTCGACTCTTTGAAACCCTACAAACCAGCAAAACCTTCATTTTCATGAAAATCGAACCCCAAAAGTAAACAAAAAAACCTTTCCCTTGTTTTGAAAACCAAAAAAACCTTTTTGTTACCACCCCGTCCGCCTCACTTTTCAACGTCTCGAAAGAGACGGAAAGCTTATCGGCGACGAAGATCGGCACCGCTCGTGCGAAAGACGAATCGTTCAAAAGAAAAAGAAACGACGCGGAGGGGATTCGAAAACTCAAGGAAAAAAAAACAAACTTGCATGCCTTTATGCTTCGAAAACAAACGAGAAAAAGTATACCTCATAAGGCCTTTTTTATTGATTGTGAATCTGATTTCCCCCCATCTTGCCCGGGATTACAATGGATTGCTTCGGGCTTTTATAGCCGTAATTACATGGATTTAGAAAAATAGAAAAGAAAATCCTGTAAATCGCTATTGGATGCCTCTGTTGTTTCTTGTTTGTATTCGCATGGTCGTTTTGATTTTGTTTGTTAGCCTCTCTGATTTACGGTTTGTTGCGCGTTTTCTCTGACATTTTGGTTGTCATTGTTTGCATGCATTGGCTGTGAGGAGGGGACCAGAAGAGGACGGGTTGATCGGACAGCGTACGTGGGAAGCTGAGTGATCTGGCGTGATCGACACGCGCGCGTGGAGGAGCTGGGGAGTCGCGTGTGTGGCGCGTGGAGATTCTGGAGGCTTCTCCCCTCGATCGTGGCCGTTGATCCTGATCTGGATCCAATGGCAGATATCGATGCGGCGCTAGGGCAAAGGGTGGCTTCTAGGGTTTCTGGTGAGGGCCCATTTGGACGGCTGTGAAGAAGCTGGAGAGGCTCGAGCGTACGATGCACGCGCGAATGGAGAACCGAAACGACGCGCGTGGGAGACGCATGGGCTCGCGCGTGGGCACGTGATAGCCTAGAAGCTTCCTGCTTCGATCTTGGGCCGTTAGATCTATCCCAGATCTAACGGTTAGGATCCAGCTGCGCAAAACAAATAACCAATTAGGGTTTTCACGTATGATCAGATTAGGGTATTAGATATTTGGGCCAACGGGCTGTGTATTATTTGAGTTTTTTAACTGATTGTAAATGGACTTCATTATAAACTGGGCTTGCATTATTTATTAATATACTGGCTTTTATTATATGCATGTATTAGTTTTTTTCAGATTTGTTTCAACTCAAATAACATTAATAAAAATAATAATAATATGATATATGATAGTAATGTAAATGATAATAGAAGATAATAACAATAATAACTATTATGATAACGGTAATACAATAATTAATGAAATATAATACTAAATATAATAATAATGATAATAACATATAGTTTAATAGTGATAATATAATAACATGACAAATATAAGTAGTAATAATAGTAAATAATAATAATGATAACAATATTAATAATAGGTAATAATAATATGATAACTAATACTAATAATGATAATAATAGTATATAATAATACTAGTGATAATAATAATATATGGCAATTTATAATAATAATTTTTAGGGGTTTTTATAAAAAGTATAACATACATATATAAATTAATTTAATTTAAACAAAGCCCTCAACACATTTTTATTCAGATGGTGTCAAGATATGAAAAAGCCTCATAAGCCCATTATTATAAAACGAAATAAAAAGAGGTTAACCCGGACAAAATTAGTGATTACAGTTGCCCCTCTTTGCTTGTATGTGTGGAACAAGAACAAAGCAAAGACCATAAGCACTAATTTTGTCCAATTTCCCTGTTTGGGTGATTTGCTCCTCCGAAGCGGCAGGAATGAAGTGGGTAGCGTTGGCATGTCCTTCCGAAACGGCCAGGGATAGGTCAGACAATAATTGATTCATTCTTTCGAAGTGGCAAAGAACAAACCCAAATAACTTTTTTTGCCGAAGTGGCAAAAACAAACTGGGTAGCGTTGGCATGTCCTTCCGGAACGTCAAGGGACATAATTGATTCACTCTTCCGAAGCGGCAAAGAACAAACCCAAATAACTTGTTTTCCCGAAGCGGAAAAAACAAAGTGAGCAGGCCTTCTGGTTTTTCTGCCCGAAAAACCTTGAGCTTTTTTGCTCTTAGATCCTGATGCGGTGAGTTTGAAATTCTTCTCCTGAAGCTACGTTTGCTCCTCCGAAGCGGCAGGAACAAAGTGGGTAGCGTTGGTATGTCCTTCCGAAATGGCAAAGGACATAATTGATTCATTCCTCCGAAGCGGCAAAGAACAAACCCAAATAACTTGTTTTCCCGAAGCGGCAAAAACAAACTGAGCAGACCTTCTGACTTTTCTGCCCGAAAATCCTTGAGCTCTTTTGCTCTCAGATCCTGATGCGACGAGTTTGAAATTCTTCGCCTGAAGCTACGTTTGCTCCTCCGAAGCGGCAGGAACAAACCCAAATAACTTGTTTTCCCGAAGCGGCAAAAACGAACTGAGCAGGCCTTCTGGCTTTTCTGCCCGAAAATCCTTGAGCTTTGAGTATCTGCCTCTTTTGCTCTGAAATTTTAAAGTTGTGGGTCTCTTTTCTCTTCTTCTTTCTCCTTTCTTCTTCTTTCTCTTTCTCCTTTTTTCTCTTCTTTTCATTCTTTTTCTTCTTCTTCTTTCTCTCTTTTTCTTTTCTTCTTCTTCTTCTTCTTTGTCCTTTTTTCTTTCTCTCTCTTTTTTTTCTCTTTTTTCTCTTTTCTCTCTTTTCTTTTTCCTTTTCTTTTTATTCTTTTCTTTTCTTTTCTTTTTCTCTTTTTCCTTCTTTCTTTTTTTCTTTCTTCTCTTTTTTTCTTTTCTTTTTCTTTTTTCTTCTCTCTTTTTTTTCTTTTTACTTTCTCTCGTTTACTTTCTTTTTCTTTCTCTCTTCTTATTTCCTCTCATTCTTTTTTCTCATTCTTTTCTTTTTCCTTTCTTTTTTTTCTTTTCCTTCTTCTTCTTCTTCTTATCTTCTTATCTTCTTTTTCTTTTTTTCGCTCTCTCTCTCTTTTTTCTTTTTCTCTTATTCTTTTTTTCTTTTTTTCTCTTATTCTTTTCTTTTTCTCTTATTCTTTCTTCTTTTTTTTCTTTTTCTTTTTCTCTTTCTCTCTTTTTTCCTTTTTTATTTAAAATTCAGGAAACCTGGATTTTTTTATTTAAGATATTCCAAGGGGGATAAAATTGATGATTTTGAATAATGAAGAAAACGTCCTCCTGGAAAGGACCAAATTGAGGAATTTGAATTTCTGGGAAAAATATCCTTTTGGAATGAATAAATTGAGAAATTTAGTTTTAAGAAAAACATCCTTTAGGAAGGATAAAATTGAGAAATTTATTTTTAAGAAAAATATCCTTTAGAAAGGATAAAATTGAGAAATTGAGTTTTAATAAAAACATCATTTAGGAATGATAAAATTGATAAATTTAGTTTTAAGAAAAACATCCTTTAGAAAGGATAAAATTGAGAATTTTAGTTTTAAGAAAAACCTCCTTTAGGAATGATAAAATTGAGAAATTGGAGTTTTAAGAAAAACATTCTTTAGGAAGGATAAAATTGAGAAATTGGAGTTTTAAGAAAAACATCCTTTAGGAATGATAAAATTGAGAAATTGAGTTTTAAGAAAAACATCCTTTAGGAAGGATAAGATTGAGAAATTGGAATTTTAAGAAAGATTATCCTTTAGGAAGGAATGGAATTGAGAAATGGAGTTTTGAGAAAAACATCCTTTAGAAAGGATAAAAAAAATCAGGGATTAAGAACCTTGATACCAGTCAAAGGATTCTTGAGATCTATTTTTCTTCTCGTAGAGCCGTAGATCCACCCCTTTATCAATCTTCAAATACCTGTTTTAAGTAAACAAAATGCTATGATGGTATGAGTTAGCATGCTCCTAACATAGGGATGTCTAACTATCAATGATGCATGAGCATATTTCATGATGCAAAGATGGATGTGTTTATGAGGATGCAAAGATGCATGAATTTAGTTTGTCTTCAAGTTGCTCGTTCCGCGAGTCCAATAGCCTTAATCGTAATCAAGATCAAGCACTTTCAAACCGTATGTCATCTCTTATCTATTCTGATTCAAAATCTTATGTGAAAAAATCCTGATTGTCCCACAAACAAAGATTCCCCAAAACTTCAAAGGTCTTTCGTCATCCCACATCATGTAGTGCCACTCAATTTGGTCTCACTGCCGACGATGCATTTATCTCTGAAGTAATGCAAGGAAAGTTCTTTGTGTTTTTTTTGTTAAATCACTGGTCGTCATTCTAATGAATAATAGATTTTCATATTAACATACAGAACTTTGAAGCCAAAAGTATAATTAAAAGAAAAACAGAATAGGATGCCCCGGATATCAAACGCAAGAGCGTCTTAGATTCAACTTTCCGGTGATCACTTGCGTCTATAAAGACTTTAAATGTTGCGGCGATATTTGAAGTTATTTAAACTCCTCCCTAATCGTTTGGTTCATCCTCATGATTATGGTACTTGCTGGATCAGCTCGATTACCATTCCTTCTAGTTCACATCATTTTCTCCATTTTTTCTTTTTTCTTTTCTTCTTCTTTTTTCCCTTTTATATAGGGGAATTCAACTCGTCGCAATCCTTTGGCTCGAGAATAAAGATGGAGCATACAACGATACCCCGAGTTACTCGGCATGGTCACGGTTTTGAAAATATTACTATCACTCATGAAGCAAAGAGTTTCAGGCTTCAGTGGAGTGCCCCTAAAATTCCACACTCGTACCCAAAAATTCCTATTACCAGGTTTCGGAAATTGGAGTGCTTTTTATTAATGCTTATTACCAGGCTTTGAAGTTAAAAGCATTTTATTTTGAAATAGTTTATTTTTCTTCTTCTTCTTTTTTCTTTTTTTCCTTTTTCTTTCTTTTCTAGGCACATTTAAGCAAATTTATTTGGGTTCTCTTAGGAGATTTTCTTATCATCAAACATCATTGAAGGAATAGTAATCTTGCTTCTCTCGCTTTACCTACCAAAGCGGACAGAGCGGGAAATCTCACTTCATCGTTATCACAACATTCAATCGATCTCTTTCATTAGAATCAATGCCACATCATGCATGTGATATCCGAGGACCTATGAAGGTAAGGAGGGATATACATATATATGATTTCAAGGTCATTGTATGTTAAGAAAAATGCATTTTCATTAGAACGAAAACCCGCAAACATAACAAATGCCCTTTAAAAAGATCATTGCTATCTTCGGGCAAATAATAACAATGTTTGTTCCATGCACTACTTCAAGAGAAAATGCAACATGAAAGACTTAAACACGCCAATTCCCAAAGATGAGAACCGAGAACTAAAACCCTAAAGGTCATGTCCCCGAAGGTCATGCTATGTTGAGCTTTGAGCAAAGGCTCCGTCTTGATAGGCAGAAGATGCCCCTTGGGGTGGGTTGGATGAGGGACTGATAACAAGAGGATTCTTAAAGATCGGGGTGGCCGAGCGGTCTCCTGAACCTTGAGCAATCATTCTTTCCTCCTAGACTAAACTGTAGCAGTTAGGACATTCCTTTCATCATATCTTGTTGGGACTTGATGATGGTGTCCCTTAATTCTTGCTGAGTTCGTTCCATCTGACCTCTCAAATCGACCTCTAGCTTAGCAAAACTTTCCTCCATTTGTTTATTTTAAGAATGAATGCATGTAATGTGTTGAATGCACAACAAGGATATGTGATTAAAGGTAATCAAACATACATGTACAATTGAATGCAAAGATGCATTAATTTGACGGACATTAATTTTATTTGTTCAATGAATGGATGAATGGATGGATGTGTCGTATGTACAACATATGGTTAAGAGTAATCAATCAAAATGTACAATTGAATGCAAAGATGCATTAATTTGATGGACATTAATTTTATCTGTTTAATGAATGAATGAATGAATGAATGCGTCGTATGTACAACGGAAACACATGATTAAAGGGTAATCAACCAAAATGTATAATTGAAATGCAAAGATACATTGAACATCAATTTCATGAATGCAATGTGTTATATGTACAACATATGGTTAAGAGTAATCAATCAAAATGTATAATTGAATGCAAAGGTGCATTGAACATTAATTTCATGAATGCAATGTGTTATATGTACAACATATGGTTAAGAGTAATCAATCAAAATGTATAATTGAATGCAAAGGTGCATTGAACATTAATTTCATGAATGCAATGTGTCATATGTACAAAAAAACACATGACTAAAGGTAATCAAACAAAATGCATAATTGAAATGCAAAGAGCAACACTGAGTTCGGCAAATATCCTCGTTAAACAACTCATCTCAATGGGAACCTTGGTCTGTTACAATGATCGGATGAAACCCACTACATGTAGTTCTTAGGCTAGCATCTAGGTCGTCAATTTTCTTCAAGATTTCCACAATCCCTTCTTCTTTCTCTAGGGATCGGGCGTTCTCTCGTATCCACGTTAACAAATAGGCCAACTCTCGGTCCTGCCCCCAAGTGGTGTAGGCGACGAATTATAATTGATCCATTATCGATATTTGGTACTCTTGACTTACACTTTGAAAGGGTCCCACTGAGCCTAACCTTCAAAGCTTATCGGAGCTGAGGTCGGAATTCCCTCTGACTTGAAGTATTTTTTCGTTCTAGGTCGAGACTCGGTTGTGGTTCTCGCTATGTCCGAGAAATTTCTGATCTTGCCCCGAAAAGCTTAGTTCTTGTTCGGTGTGGTTCTCGCTAATTTCCTTGCAAGACTCGGTATGTCCCAACTGTTGTAGTCAAATCAAAGCTGCCATTCGTAGAACACATGTAGGTTGAACTCCAAGACTTGAAGTATCAACCACTTGCCTGGAACGTCTAACAAATATGTGAGGTGGCCTTTCTTGTTTTTGAAAGCCTTTCTTGTCTCGGAACCCCAACTATGTAGTTGCTCTCCTTGTGGCTATATTTTTGTCGAGGTCCTTCTCGCTATAGTTGCGGACCAGATTTCCCACTGATCAAGTTTTTAATTTCAAACTATTTCCAACTCAATGTGCTCTTTATGCAATGATGATATATGCAAAATAAGAGAGGAAGAACAAAAAAGAAAACGTGTTAGTTACAAGATAAACACGGAGAATTAAATATAAGCAAAATAAAGAAGGCAAGAAATTAACAAGACGACCCTAGCCATTCTAAGCTCTATGGTTATCCGCATGGCTCTAATGGGGTGGGCTTCTTATATTCTCACACATGAGTTCGGTTCTAACAAAGGGTACCCGAACCTATCTCATCACCTACTAAGGCAGTAAGAACCCCGATTCTGGCCCATTACAGGCTTGCGAATTGGTTTCGGCTCGAGGGAAAGCACGACCTAATGACGTGGAGGGCTGCTCACGTGTCAAAAGGCGTGGATTCCGAAAGTGAATTATTGACCCGTGGAGGGATGCTCACGTGGGTATGGGCGTTTCACTTTCACTTAAGAAAGGGAGCTCGAGTGTAGAGCTTGATGATCATGATGCAACACATGTCGATGATTTCCTTAATAATTAAATGTAGAATTAATTCGAATGCCACAAATTTTCAAAGCCCGTTTAAGTCATATTTTCAAGGAAGAACAAACTTATTAACTTCACTTTGATATTTAAATAGTTTATATCGATTAAAGGCAACAAGTGTTTTATTTGGCTTAACTATCTTTTTGTTTTGTAAAAAAACAAAAATTTGTCCCCAGCGGAGTCGCCAAACTGTGATAAGGTTTTTCAAAACGACTATTAGGTCTTATCACTTTTTGAAAATTGGTTTTATTAAAAAAGGGGGAAATTCGTGTTTTGGAAAACTATAAAAATCTGGAGTCGCCACCGGCCACTAAGGTAGGTCGGACACCACAAAACCAGAGATTCGTTTTAAAACGGGTTCGGGAGTTGGTTACGTGTGGGGAAGGGTTAGCACCCCCATCACGCCCGGAAATCGGTACCAAATTACTTGTTGCCTTCAAGCGATAGAAATTATTTAATACCCAAAGTGAATTTAATAAAGCGTTCTTGAATGAAAATGTGACTTAAATAGGACGGGCTGTATCGAATTGTGGCTTTGGAATTAATTAAACATTTAATTAAAAAGGATGACGGTACACCGGGCCATAGACTAAACCGACGTCATATAAGACTGACTACCGTGTTAGTTTAGGGTTCGGATCACGTACGTCGCCTTTATGTATGATGCAAGCAAGTAAAGGATAATGCATGATATTTTCATTTTTATGCTTCCGCTTACCTAGAGATAGTGAAAATTAACCCAAATATCCGATCGACATCCATTAAGCTAGGACTGTCGTTTCTCGGATACCGGAGATAATTAATACCTCTCTTTGGGTATATTTTAAGTTAATTAATTATCGAGCAAAATTAAAGAGTCACATGAATGACAATTAAAATGCATGTCCCTCAAATATACGTATGTTCGAACCATAAAGCAACTAAGCCACAAATATATTAAGAAACCGTATATTAAACAAGGCTAAAGAAAAACATGTGATCAAATATTACAACATAAAATGCACATGTCACATATTATAAAACCATATATTATACGTACATTAAACAAACATGACAATATGCAAAACACATATTTGATATCAACATGAAAAGACAAAATACGCACATGTTAGAAACATGCATTGCAAAACTATACTAAGCGTCGTAAACATGCTTGAACAAGATTTAAAAACATACAACCACATGTTATAAGATAAACATGGCATGCACCACAAATCCTATATCCACATTAAGCAAGCATAACAACATGGTAAAAAACATACATTCGACATAAATATATATTAAAAAGGGTGAAATGCACGAATGACGACATATTATAATAAAATGCAAAATAGATGAAATGAAAACTGACAGGGACCATGGTTGCAATGAACCCATTTAAAGAAAAGCTAATTAAAACACGAAGTGGGACCAAAATAAATAGACGCTGAAAACCCTAAGGACCAAAAAGGCAATTTGACCATGGAAAATAGATTACAATGAAAACAGGGACGAAATTGAAAGCGTTTAAAAACGTGAAGGGGCTGCGGGCGTGATTTTGAAATACGGAAGCCCTTGCCCGCGTGATTAAAACGGCACGAAGGGGTTAAAATGGTGATTAACCCAATTTAAAAACTTTAAAACAATATAAATACCAAATTAAAAAACATCCCAGCCTCCTTTTCATCTTATTAACCCTAAGACACCAGAAGCCTTCCCCTTTTTATTCTCTGGTTTTCCCGGCGCCGTCACCCACTCCGATTGCCGTTGCCGGCGCCGGAAACCTAAGAAGAAACCTTTTTTCGACTCTTTGAAACCCTACAAACTAGCAAAACCTTCCTTTTCACGAAAACTGAACCCCAAAAGTAAACAAAAAAAAACCTGTCCCATGTTTTGAAAACCAAAAAAAAACTTTTTGTAACCACCCCGTCCGCCTCACTTTTCAACGTCTCGAAAGAGACGGAAAGCTTATCGGCGACGAATATCGGCACCGTTCGTGTGAAAGACGAAGCGTTCAAAAGAAAAAGAAACGACGCGGAGGGGATCCGAAAATTGTTGAGTGGATCGCAAGATCGATATTGACCAAGAGGGGGGGTGAATTGGAAATTTAAAGGTTTTGAGGTGGAAATTGCAAATTGAAAATAATTGACAAGGGATTTAGAGTGGTTCAAGTTCCAAATG
This sequence comes from Hibiscus trionum, assembly GCA_030270665.1. Lineage (NCBI taxonomy): Eukaryota > Viridiplantae > Streptophyta > Magnoliopsida > Malvales > Malvaceae > Hibiscus > Hibiscus trionum. Next base: position 22,235,872 of record BSYR01000004.1, read on the forward strand.
AACTCTACATCCACTACCTTAGCCTCACTAAGGATTTGCAACAATTCCACTAAATTGATCTTCCCCTTTTCTAGGACAAGGAGGCAACCCTTTACAATTTCGGTTGATTTTTCTACCCAAAAATCAACCCAACCCTCACACAAGTGAACAAAGAAATTTGATGGCTAAAAGGTATCTCTCAATACAAAAATTAGCCCCAATACAAGCACCCAACCCAATTGAACAAAATATGAATGAAGATTACAATTGGGATTTTTACACAAAATGGGATTTTTTGCACAATTGCTTGAATTTGATGTTTGGATGTTTGCTTTATGATCAATAATTGTTGCTAATGCTTTTGGATGTCTCTTTTATACCTCCTCATTGATTTCTAACCGTTTGGGTGGTTGGGAACATAAATGGAGCCGTTGGAACCCTCTCTTACCACCATAAATGCAGTCTGCACCAACCCGTTTCGAAACGCGGGGTACCTGTTTCGGAACGGACTAAAATAGAAAGAGCCGTTGGGGTGCATTTAAGAGCCCGTTTCGAAACGCCTTAGGGCCGTTTCGAAACACTTTTGCCACTGTCAAGGGTCGTTTCGAAACGCCTTAGGGCCGTTTCGAAACACCTTAACGATTTTTAGAAATTCAGTTAAAAACACTATAACGGTCATATTTTTAAATTAGACTTAAGCACTGTTTCGAAACGATTTGGATCCGTTTCGAAACGGATTTGCTACTGTCAAGGGTCGTTTCGGAACGGCCTCGATCCGTTTCGAAACACCCTTTTATCTTTTAAAAAATCAGCAAATATTTGAACCGTTGTACTCTTTTTAAATCAAATATGAAGAACAATTTCGAAACGAGTGATACCGTTTCGAAACGGGGTCAAGTGTTTCGATACACGTTTCGGAACGGTGGTCGACAGTGATGAAAATGTTTCGAAACGCCTTAGGGCCGTTTCGAAACAGGAGCTTGAAATTCACTGTTTTGACTTGAAACACTTAGAAAAATATTTGAAAAACTTTGTTTTTAACTTGGGCATAATCTTAAAATTATATAGGGATATTTGAGGACTTAAAATTCGTTTTGACATTTTCAATTTAGTCCTTAGGTTTTTAGTTATATCAAAATTAAAATATTTGTTTCACAATCTCCCCCTTTTTGATATAACAAAACCAAAGTTAGAATTTTTGAGAATTTTGAAAGTTTTGAAAAATATTCTAACTCCCCCTTAATTTAAGATAGGTTTTTAAAGTTAAAAAAAATGTTTGACTTGAAATCCAAGTTGTAAAGCTTTAAAACACCTTTTAAAATTTAAAACGAATTTTAGTTTGTGGCTCTTAAATTTCTTCTCCCCCTTTTTGTTAGATCAAAAAGAATAATAAAAGCTCATAGAGAAGACAAAGGATTAGTACCAATAAGCATTAATAAAAGCAACCATAATATTAATTCATAATTATCAAAATATCCAAAACATAAACCAAACATAAGTTCATAATAAAATCCCAAATAAAAAGCCAAAAGCATAGGTTCCTAAAACATAATAAAACATAAAGATGCAATCTTAATCCTAAAATGCATAGATAATATGATATGATATGAGATGAAGATCCTAGGCCTCGTCATCATCATCCGAAGTATCATCATCGCTCTTGACTTGAGAACGGTGAAACTTCGTCCATTGCCCATAGAGCGTAGAGAAGGATAGATCCAAGTTTGCATGAGAAGTCTCAAGAGTACGAAGACGATCCTCGACATTCTTCAAGCGATTGTCCATAGAAGTAAAACCCGAAGCAATGCTAGTATCCAAAGCATTGAACCGCTCGGTAATGAGAGCCGTGAGGGCTTCATTGTTTGCAACCGAAACTTGCGGTAGAGGAGCAACGGGAGGAGGAACCGCTTCTCTATCAACTCTTTCCCAAACATCATTCACATATGTGAACCCGGACTTGCGAAGGGATGACTCACCAATCTTGGTCTTGCGAGGTTCCGGAGAGTCGTAGGTACAATCAATACCAAGGTCATTAAAGATGTAGCTCAAGAGAGTACCGTAGGTAAACGACTTCAACTCATTTGTGTCAATAAGCTTAATATTATTGACTATCTCGGCAAAAATTATTTTAGGCACATTAGGGCGCTCACCTCTACGGAAACACTCAAGCCAAAAATGATCAGTGTGACGGATATGAGAGTATTTACCTCCGGACGGTCGAATGAACCAAGAAACCATCAAGTGAAGAACACGATCGTGCACATCCAAAATAAGAGCTTTACCGGTGAAATTGCCAAAGTGACGTTCATCCTCAAGACCCTCATCCTTAAGTTTAAAAATAGACTCCAAAAGAGCAACATTAACAACAAACTTTTTGCCCAATAAGGAAGATTCGATTCCTATAATCTCGGTTTTGGTCTCATCATAAAGAAAATGAGCATTAGAGTAAAAAAGGAGTACCATGTGTTTGTAGCGAATATCCGGAATGCTCAAGAACAAAATAAGATTCCACTCACTCAAACGGTCGAGATAACGAAATAGGAATCGCTCGGAATTAAGGAAGTCAAGATCAATGACACGTTCTTTGCGAACTGCGAAATCCTTGACAAAAGAGAAGCGAGCACGCGCCTCCGGAGTTTTAAGAGATTTCTGAAAAAGCATAGTGAGATTTGGACGAATGCCCGAATCACCGGATTGAACGGCCTTGCGCTTCTTGTTAGCTTGATCCGCCATCTAAAAACATTAAGCAAGTGTATTTTAAAATTAAGTGTATGCATGGATATTTAGAATCAATCCAATAATAAATCCCACTTAGGTTTTTGAAAACAAAATTAAAATAAAAAAAACAGTAAAGAAAAAAGATGACTGAAAAATTTTATATTCGAATAAAAAAATTTGGGATTTTGAAAATTTTTACAAGATATGGAAAACCCACAAAGGAAAAACTATAATTTATACAAAAATAAAATTTTCTAACCTAAGATTCGAACATAAATTGAAAGAAAAAGAAAAGAAAAAAAAATTACCTTAGTTTGGGATTTTGGATGATTTGATGAAAATCCTTGCACAATGTTGATGAAACTTGCTTAGACTTGAGTTTTAGAGTAAAACCCCTCACAATTTTGTGAAAATCAAAGAGTTTGAGAGGGTATTTATAGAGAGGGAGGCGGTTTAGGGTTTTAAGAGTTTGATAAAAAGTTAACCCTCACACAAGTGAACAAAGAAATTTGATGGCTAAAAGGTATCTCTCAATACAAAAATTAGCCCCAATACAAGCACCCAACCCAATTGAACAAAATATGAATGAAGATTACAATTGGGATTTTTACACAAAATGGGATTTTTTGCACAATTGCTTGAATTTGATGTTTGGATGTTTGCTTTATGATCAATAATTGTTGCTGATGCTTTTGGATGTCTCTTTTATACCTCCTCATTGATTTCTAACTGTTTGGGTGGTTGGGAACATAAATGGAGCCGTTGGAACCCTCTCTTACCACCATAAATGCAGTCTGCACCAACCCGTTTCGAAACGCGGGGTACCTGTTTCGGAACGGACTAAAATAGAAAGAGCCGTTGGGGTGCATTTAAGAGCCCGTTTCGAAACGCCTTAGGGCCGTTTCGAAACACTTTTGCCACTGTCAAGGGTCGTTTCGAAACGCCTTAGGGCCGTTTCGAAACACCTTAACGATTTTCAGAAATTCAGTTAAAAACACTATAACGGTCATATTTTTAAATTAGACTTAAGAACTGTTTCGAAACGATTTGGATCCGTTTCGAAACGGATTTGCTACTGTCAAGGGTCGTTTCGGAACGGCCTCGATCCGTTTCGAAACACCCTTTTATCTTTAAAAAAATCAGCAAATATTTGAACCGTTGTACTCTTTTTAAATCAAATATGAAGAACAATTTCGAAACGAGTGATACCGTTTCGAAACGGGGTCAAGTGTTTCGATACACGTTTCGGAACGGTGGTCGACAGTGATGAAAACGTTTCGAAACGCCTTAGGGCCGTTTCGAAACAGGAGCTTGAAATTCACTGTTTTGACTTGAAACACTTAGAAAAATATTTGAAAAACTTTGTTTTTAACTTGGGCATAATCTTAAAATTATATAGGGATATTTGAGGACTTAAAATTCGTTTTGACATTTTCAATTTAGTCCTTAGGTTTTTAGTTATATCAAAATTAAAATATTTGTTTCACAAAAACTCAAGGTAAAAAAAAAACAAACTTGCATGCCTTTATGCTTCGAAAAAAATGAGAAAAAGTATACCTCAGAAGGCCTTTTTTATTGATTATGAATCTAATTTTCCCCCATCTTGCCTGGGATTATAATGGATTGCTTCGGGCTTTTATAGCCGTAATTACATGGATTTAGAAAAATAGAAAAGAAAATCCTGTAAATCGCTATTGGATGCCTCTGTTGTTTCTTATTTGTATTCGCATGGCCGTTTCGATTTTGTTTGTTAGCCTCTCTGATTTACGGTTTGTTGCGTGTTTTCTCTGACATTTTGGTTGTCGTTGTTTGCATGCACTGGCCGTGATGAGGGGACCAGCAGAGGACGGGTTGATCGGACGGCGTACGTGGGAAGCTGGGGAGCCGCGTGTGTGGCGCGTGGAGATTCTTGAGGATTCTCTCCTCGATCGTAGCCGTTGATCCTGATCTGGATCCAACGGCAGATATCGATGCGGCGCTAGGGCAAAGGGTGGCTTCTAGGGTTTCTGGTGCGGGGCCATCTGGACGGCTGTAAGGAAGCTGGAGAGGCTCTGGCGTACGATGCACGCGCGAATGGAGAACCGAAACGATGCGCGTGGGAGACGCATGGGCTCGCGCGTGGGCGCGCGATAGCCTAGAAGCTTCCTGCTTCGATCCTGGGTCGTTAGATCTATCCCAGATCTAACGGCTGGGAGCCGGCTGCGCAAAAAAATAACCAATTAGGGTTTTCACTTATTATCAGATTAGGGTATTAGATATTTGGGCCAAACGGGCTGTATATTATTTGGGTTTTTTAACTGATTGTAAATGAACTTCATTATAAACTGGGCTTGAATTATTTTTTAATATACTGGGCTTTTATTATATGCATGTATTAGTTTTTTTTCAGATTTGTTTCAACTCAAATAACATTAATAATAATAATAATAATAATAATAATAATAATAATAATAATAATAATAATAATAATAATAATATGATATATGATAGTAATGTAAATGATAATAGAAGATAATATCAATAATAACTATTATGACAACGGTAATACAATAACTAATGAAATATAATACTAAATATAATAATAATGATAATAACATATAGTTTAATAGTGATAATATAATAACATGACAAATATAAGTAGTAATAATAGGAAATAATAATAATGATAACAATATTATTAATAATAATAATATATGGCAATTTATAATAATAATTTTTAGGGGTTTTTATAAAAAGTATAACATACATATATAAATTAATTTAATTTAAACAAAGCTCTCAACACATTTTTATTTAGATGGTTCCAAGATATAAAAAAAGTCTTATAAGCCCATTATTATAAAACGAAATAAAAAGAAGTTAATTCGGACAAAATTAGTAATTACATCATCTTTTGACGATTTCGGTTTCTTCAAAATCTTAACTTCTTGCTCGGTAAAATCTTCCTCGTTGATCTCCTATATGGAAGTTGAATATGAAATTTCACCTTTTCCACATCCTCTAGTTTAATTTCAACTTTTTCCCATCTGGCCTAGGATTTTTCCTTTTTTTCAACATATATTTCAACATCGGTTTCTTTTTTTTCAAAAATAAGTAACTCGATCCGAATCTCTAGATCTTCGCACAAAATAAAAAAATACATGAAATTTTCTTCAGTAGATCTCGTCCAATTTAGGGTCAGAAACAAAACGAAAAAAAATCGAAGGCAATTAGATTAAAATGAATACTTAGCCCCGATGAATTAAGGTCCCTCAAGAATATAAATGGAGGAAATCTTAATTTTACTCAAGAATTTGAACTCAAATTTTGAATTTTCTTTTCACCGTTTAACCAAATAAAAAAATTGATTTTTAATTCAATCTTGGCAAATATGGAGGATTAAATGTATAATTATACAAATTATTTTTATTTTGATGATCAAAATAGGATTAAAGTAATAGTTTAGGACTATTTAGTTAATTTATCCTTCTTTTTATTGTGTCAGATCAGCCTCCCGTTAACGTTTAATGGCAACAAACGGCTGAATGACTAAAAGTTTACACCCCGAAAACGTAATTGACCTTACTGGTCGTTTTTTAAAATCGATGACCAACTCTATACTGAGAGAAAACATAAGTGACCATTCCAGTAGTTAACCCTATAATAAATTAATAATTTCTCAAATAGTTCATTTTTCTCTTGAAAATCATCAAATCATAGACTTCCTCAATTACAGGTAAGGTAAATATCAAGTCAGGTCAATATCAAAACAAGTCAGGTCAATTAACAGGTCGGGTAAATTCAGATCTCGGGTTATTTTAGTCAGGTTATATTGATTATTTGTCAGGTTAGTCTTAGGTTCGGGTTCTTTTTAGTCGGGTGCAAGTCGGGTTCCGTTACCACAATAACATGTTCAATTCGAGTTCATGTCGTTTTCGGTCGAATACAGGTCGAGTTCTGTTACTATAGTATCAGGTCCAACTCGGGTTCGGGTCAACAATAGCTGGTTATATATCGGTTTCAGGTCATCACTTTCTCGGCTCAAAACAAGTTATGACTCGTGCAAGTTTCAATCGAATTTTCGGGTCAGATTAGGTTTTTACATCCCTAAGGACTCGGATAAATTATTTTGTAATTTAAGTCGACTGGACTTTTTATTTATTAAATAAAAATATTTTATTTATTTATTTTTAAATAGTTTATCATTTATATATAATACCATGATTTTTAGGTTTAATACCTAAGCGTAATTAGTGGCGTATCCACATGTAAGGTTGGGTGGGTTTAGGGATGGCAATTTGACCCGAATCCGATCCGAATCCGATTCGATCCGAAGGAATTTATCCGATTCATATTCGATTGAAAAAAAATCTGAATCCGAATCCGAGTAAAATGTCCGAGTCCTAATAGGAGATGGGTTGGATATGGATCATGCCAAGATCCGATCCGAATCCGAATCTGATCCATATCCGAGTCCGAATCAAAATATTTAGGGCTTTTAACTCCTTAAAACAAAATATCATGTATAATATTTACATTAAAACAAGAAGACAACATAAATAAAGTAAAAAGTTAAACTAAATACATTAAAAGAAACATAACTACATATATTTTTAAACAAGAACATAAATGTATATATTAGGTAATTTGGAGTAATAGTAAAAATAAAATTAACTTTATATATATATATATATTAAAAGTGATAATAAAAATATAAATGTCTTAAGAATGTAAGTTAAATAATAATAATATTTATTATAATTTATATATATATTAATTAACCTTAATATAATGTAATATATCTATTTATACCATATGCATGTATAAATAAATATGAAAAATATAAATGCAAGATCAAGTCATAGATAAACAAACAATAAAATAAATACAATGGAGAAACAAATAAATGTAAATATCAATGAATTACTAAAAATTAAGAAAGTTAGTGAATAAAATAGTAAGTAATGTGCAATCGATAGATAAAGTTATGATATATTATGCTAAAATCATGAATTAAAATAGAAAGCAAATTAAAAGCATAAACAATAAACACAAAAAATTAAATGTAGTCAACAAATAAGAGATAAAAATGAACAAGTGTAGAATTAAATAGCATAAATTAAATGCGTAAGAAATTAAATATACAAAATTATGGACTGATTTGCACGAAAATAAAATTATTAGAGGGTCAAAACAAAATATACTCTAAAGACGCTAAAATTCGCGAATCTACCCCTCAGACTTAGGTCAAGACTAGGGATGACAATTTAATACGAATCCAAAAACTCTGATCTAAATATGGTTGAAACAAATCCGAATCCGATCCGAAAAATCCGATCCAAAAACAATCCGATCCAAATCCGTTTGAAAAAAATCCGAATCCAAATCCGAAAAAATTATCCGAGTCCGATTGTAACGGATTCGAACTTGGATTTTATACAATCCGATCCAAATCCGATCCATTGCCATCCTAGGTGGGTTTGTGCCCACCTTGAACTTTTTAAAGTTCACATATTTGACTTTAATTTTTTTAATTTTTATGAATTAATCTTTAAATTTTTTTTGCTTGTGCCCACCCTAAAATTTTAAAATTTTTATGACTAGTGCCCACCCTCAAAAGTATTTTGATTTGTGCCTACCCTCAAGAAAAATCTGAATTCGCCCCCGAGTGTAATTTATAAGAAAAATATAAATTTCAAATTAACAAATTTATTCGTAAAGATAAACAAATCAAATACAGTTTGTTTAATAAACAAACATAAAAGATCTATTCATACGCATTTATCTATCATAAAAAATAAACATAAACAAGTGCACTAGTGTTGATCACATGCATATCCCTCTTATTTTTAGCTTGTTTTTTATTTACAATTTTGAAAATCATTTATATAATGTAATAAGTAAATGTATATAGTTAAATTAAATATCTAGTTATGAATATATTAAATAGTATTAAAATTTAAATAAATAATTTTATCATTACACTCAATTTTCATTCATATCTCGATCATCGTCATTTAAACATGTAGTCTTTTTCATTTTTAACCAAACGTATGATATACTTCTGGACAACCCCTTCTCTCTTCTCTTACAAAAAAAATTAAATAAATAAACAGAGCCATAATCATTTGATATTTTTAACTTGCTAGATAATGTCAACAAATTTTGCAAAGAAACATGCCACAAATATACGAAAATGCCGATCTTTATGATTCAAATCATTAGCCTTTAAAAAATACTTTAAACACGATTATAACACGAGAAACATACATAAGCATGGTACAGACTACAAAGACGAATCTCGGCAAATTATAACTCAAAACCAGTGGATTTTCATAGAGCATTGTGGCACTGTTTGATTTTACAGATATAAATTTATAACGAAAGAGTTTTTTAGCTTAAGTTAAACTTGTTTGATCAGAGGATACATACAGAAAAATTATAACATTTTATGAGAATCATCACACACCATTCTGAAAACAATACAAAAGCTTAAGGGGGGAAAAGTAAATTACCTCAAACTAGATAGATCTGCATGCTTTATTTAAGATGTTCTTTGTGTAAGTAATCACCAAACTAACCCCTTTTTCCGTCTAAACCTATCGACACGATCTGTGCTCATTCGAGACTTCTCAGGCTTATTCGACTTCTTAGACTTCTCGAGTCGACTATCTAAGCTGTTTCTAGAAACTTCTGGAAGGTCAGCACTCAGTTTAAAGGTATCCGAAGTTGCACCATCTGATGGTTTGGTCTTATTGTCCGAGTTCACTATTTTCTCGGAACCGTTTGTGGCTGCTTTTGATTTGTTTAAAGACAATACGAATTTCTTCAAATGTTTAATGAATTCAGGGTAGAGCTCGAGATTGCAATGTCCTCCTCCGTTTACCCACAAAGGATCGTACTTATGCTTGCAAAGCTCCCATAGCTGTTTACCATGAGAAGAATCAACAACTTCATCAGCTGTCCCCTGCCAATACGAAAAGAATTAAGAAAAAAAGGAAACATCTACAAACTTTCCTTAGATTTCGTCCGTGACACAGAGATGATCTAACATCAGCAGCTGTACTGCACTATTGCCATGTTCAAAGGCCAGAAAATGATATATTTATAGAGCAACCACATAACGAATATTAATGTAGCAAGTAAATGGAGGGTAGAGAAAGAAAGAGAAGGGAGATAATCGTGATGAAACATGTGGAGAGGATAAAAGAAATGGAAGCAATACTTACATGAATTACCAAAACCTGACAGTTCACTGCTCCAATTTTGTCAATGTTCTGAAATTTTGAATGGGAAAAAACAATAATGAAGGTCACACTACCTGCAAGATAAAACAAGAAAATAGAAATGCGGTGTAAAACACCGACTTACCTTATAAATGTCAAACCAGTATGTCCTTTTGACAGGGTACAATACTCTCATGCCGGACAAAATTGGGCTATGTAGAACAACGCCTCTCAAGTTCGGCAAACGAGAAGCAAGATCAACTGTAGGTCCACTGCCAACAGACTGACCATACAAAATTAATTGTTCATCTTTAACTCCATACTCTTCCTTAAGGCACTTGTAAGCTGCATCTATGTCTGCATATGTATTACACTCAGTTGGCTGTTTCAAATAAAAGAAAGTGATCTTTAGATAGCAAGTTGTAGCAAGCTGCAAAATGTTCATTCAATAAGTACAAGAAATCAGAAATGACATGGCAGCACAGAAAATTCTTAGGTCATGATACACATTGAACATAGCAAATTAATGAGAGATCCAACGGTGCAGGAAAGAAACTAACTAGTGTATATGATATAAAAAAAATATAGGTTAAAAATATAATCCTAAAAACATTTGGATCAACCACTACATTTAGATATTAAAGAATGAAACTGCCCCCAACTCAGAGCATCATAAGAATTCAAGTATTGCATGTAAAATGAACACCATGCTTCTTTAGCAGAAAAGGAGGAAGTTTTTTTTTGTCAAAAATTACTGCGTAATTATTTAAATGTTCATTGCATAGTTAAATTGCTATAGCAAACATGGATAAGGGAAACTTTTGTTCTCAAAATTAGCAACAAGAAAGATGAGCAAAATAACCAACCTTTCCGGTTGACTGACCATAGCCAGAGTAATCATATCTACACAAAAAAAGACGATATTAGGAATAGTAAAATAAATTAATATAAAATAAGGATAGACTCAAAATAAACCCAACAAGTACAAAGATATGATAAAATGTTCTACTTTCAGGAAGTCTAATTACCTGCACAGTCATTTCATGCGTCTCTAGAAACAATGTCAATGACTTATAGGAGCAGATTTCCAAAGATTTTCTTTAAAATCTTGGTTAACTTTTCCCAAAATTTCTAAATGCTTAAGAAAAGGAGAATGCTATCAATTAGTCTTAGGCAGGTTAAGAATCTGATGAAAGTTCATATGTTTGAATGGAATATCCATTTTGTATCATGACTCCTAGAACTCTGGAAGGAGCTATACAAGAATTGTAGAGTCCGTAGTTCACCACATTCTCCTACAAAGTGTTCATGGAAGACAAATTGTCGATTTTATTTTGGGTTCATACGTACTTCTAAGTCAGTGCCTAATTCTAAGGTAACCCTAGTTTTCTGTAGGAAATATAGAATAGAGGTCATTGCTTTCTCTTCCTTATCATTTGTTGGTGTTAGTTAATAATATACGTACCTTCACAACCTTCATTGAGGTTTAGTTAGTGAAGTATCAACGCAAATCAAAAAGGAAACTGTATCACATCGTGCAATTACAAGATACACACTGCTCGCATATATAATGAAAGTCGGCAGTTTGATAACAAACAACCGTAATAGTGCAAGAAAACAAATAGACAGGAGGCAACCATTTCCAAATGAAGCTGTCAACCATGATATTTACAGTGATAATAGAATGCATAGCGGCATATGTCACAAACAGAACTGAGACTGTTAATAAATTGATACCAAAAGACGCCATACAAAAGCTCCAACTTACAACTACAGCCACAACAGCCCGAATGAACGAAACTAGCAGAGATGAACTTCTTAGAAACCATTTTTAAGAAATGGAAACAGGACCTAAAAAACTTCCATACAGAAGTGGTTGATTATTAAATCAGTGAGAAAAGCTAATAAACATTATTCCTTGCATTGATTGTACATTTTCATGACATAATTAATAACTAGCAGTCATGGTTTAGCTGTAGTTTGGTGATTTTTAGTAGCTAATGTCGGGCCAAACAACATATAGTTGCACTCTGACCAATCAACTGAGCAATGTACGGGATCCTACACTTCGGACTTAGATACATGCCTTCATTCAAATAAACCTACCTTTACCTCTAGTATGCTGGTATGATGAAAACTATGCCCAATGTACTCATAATGCAATCCAAGTTACTTGATTTCTAACTTTTCAAAGTGAACATAGACAAGTAACAATGAAAATATCAACATAGCATAACAGTTCTGGATGTGGTAATGGAAGTGAGGAAAGGAAAAAAGCAGGATATTCATAAACATGGAAATGTATAGATAAGCAATACAGGAATTTTAATAAACCACATAGTCAAAAGAAGTCAAGATCACACGGTTCAATTTATAAAAGACGCAGTAATTTAAACCTCCCTAATATTATTCTAAAGTACAAGGGAAAATCTAGAATATGCACAAGTTGAGAAATATTTCCAGTTGGTCACATGTCCCCTATAGGAACAAACAACTATGATGATGGTTTCTCTTTCGAAACAGAATATCCAGTAAAAGAACTACACACTAATAGAAAATTCTAATCGCATATCTTCATTTTCTTTTCTTTAACAATATTTTCCTGCATGTCAACGTCCTTAAGTATTAAAAGCATCAAAGCATTATTTGAGAAATATATAATCTATCATGTAGAGCTCCTCAAACTAATATGACACTGACATAGTCCACCTTTGACATTCAATTAAGTCCATGATCAGTAATCAGAAAGAAAGGAAAATCCCAAAGCATTTCAATCACGCACCGACAGTATCCATGCCCGAATGATATTTGTAATATTCCACACACCAAAGAGGCTGTAGAAAGAAAGGAAAACAAATAACTGGAAAACCCTAGGTAACTGTAACTCAACAAACATCGCCTTCACTGCAACACTAGTAATTCTCTCTTTCTCCTTTATTTTGTATTCACTCTCTAGTACTGTACAGAGGAAGTCAATTAAAGTAACCATTAGCTTAATCCTACAACATACCATAATCAGCATAACTGTCCTAAAAACCAAAATCTGTGTTTTCCCTGAACATTTAGCATGAAACCAGCTTCAGCATCAGACAGCTGAACCTAAGCAAGTTACACTTCACCATTACTATAACACTTATATAACCCTAAATCACAAAATCACAAGAAAATCATACCAAACCCCAACGAACTACTTTAACTAAGCTGAACAAACTTTAATACAATCAAAACAGCTATAAGCCTAATAATCCAACGTAAAATACTATATTCAATATATTGAAAAGCATGAAAGGCAGAAAATTACCCCATAAGATTAACGCGCAGGCGATTACACAACTCGACAAAAAGCTCAAACATTTGTCCCAAATCAGCAGCATTTCCGTGAGAATACAAGAGAGTAGCGGAAGCTTTCGGGTGTTTAATATGAATGGCGACGATGTCGTTTCCGCGGCGCGTGCGTAGCTTCAAGACATCAACATCGTCCCTCCTCGGTACCTCCGGTATGTAAAGCTGACCACCGCTTGAGTCATCCTCCACCACTCTGTAAGACGGCGGATTTGGCGGGAAGAAAGCGAATTTGGCGGCGATCGACGACGTCACTCCTCCCATCTTCTTCTTATCACCAATAGTTGTTCACCTCTCATTAAAACTACCAAAATAGCTCAGATCTTTTTTTTCATTTACAGACAGCAGAAAAACGAAAGAGAGAAAGAAGAGAAATGAAAACGAAGATAGGTGGCGCGTGAAATGGTAATTGAGGCGCGTTGACAAGGGGTCAGCCGTCAGACAGCGAATTTGTGGGGCGAGAAACCGGATCCGGTGTGATTTTAATGTCTTGAAAGGTGGGAATCTGAGCTGAATGGGATTTTATCCATTAAAGATAGGTAAGAAAAAGCAAGAAGGCGCGTGGGTATAGGAAGGGTCACCTGACGGCGACTTTGACAAATCATATCCACATGGCATGTATGTATCTATGAATGTATTTTTTATTAGGGTAAACTACACCAGTGACCACTTAAGTATAGGTTTGGTATCAATTTGACCACTATAGTTTCAATTTTTAGCAAATATACCACTTAACTATTTAAATAGTTCCAATTAAGCCAACAACCGTTTAAAATATGAAAAAGTTGACGGGACCGTTAAAATAATTGGTATAATTACACATTTAGTCCTCTTTATGTATACAATCTATCAATTTGGTCATAATCTTAATCTAATAAAATAAATTAATTATTTAATAAGGTGGTGACATTTGTCACTTGATTGGAGAAGGAAAAATGAAAACGAAGAACTAGCCTTGGTAAGAATTGAACCTGGGTATCCTTAGAGAGAGTGGCACGAGTTTGCCACTAGGCCAAGCATATACTTGTGATATGTAATGCTAATTTTAATATATGTGTTATCCAATTGGAGAAAGAAAAAAAGGCCACTTAACTAACCCTAGTAGGATTTGAACCTAAGAATCCTTAGGGGGTGTGGCATGGGTTTGCCACTAGACCACATATGTGTTGTGATATAAATTACTAATTACAATATATATGTTACTCGATTGTAATGGCTAGAAAAAAAGTAAATGTGATTTTAGGAAATTCGAACATGATACACTTATGATACATACAAACATATAACTCAATTAAATATAATTTTAAATTTTTGATTTTTAATATAATTATATATAATAATTTATTTAAAATTTTAATAAATATTAAAATTATTAATTAAGTTAAAAAATAAATTCAAGGAAAACTTAATTTGGAATATTAAATATATAATTATATTAAAATAATTAAAATTTTAAAATTATTTTTAATATATTTTGTTTGTTTTTCTTTTAAAATTTAAAAGTTTGATTATTTTAATATTATTATATATATAATATTCCAAACTAAATTACAATCGAATAACATATATATTATAGTTAGTATTTCATATCACAAATACATATCTAGCCTAGTGGCAAACTTATGTTACAACCCATAAGAATTCTTGGGTTCAAATCTTACCAAGGCTAGTTACATTGTTGGTTTTTTCTTTCTCCGATTAGATAACACATATATAATAATTAGTATTACATATCATAAATATATACTTGGCCTAGTGGCAAACTTGTGTCATTCCCCTCAAGGATTCCTAGGTTTAATTCCTACCAAGGCCAATTTTTGGTTTTCATTTTTCCTTCTCTATTAAATAATTAATTTATTTTATTAGATTAAAATTAGGACTAAATTGATAGATTGTATAAATAAAGGGGACCAAGTATATAATTATACCAATTATTTTAACAGTCCCATCAATTTTTCCGTTTTTAACGGTTAGTGGCTTAATTGGAATCATTTAAATAGTTAAGTGGTATATTTGCCAAAATTAAAAGTATAGCGGTCAAATTGACACCAACCCTATAGTTAGGTAGTCACTGGTGTAGTTTACCCTTTTTATTAAGGGTGAACTACATGAAATACCACTAAACTTTAACCTTTGTATCGATCATACCACTGAACTATAAAATGTTACACGAAATACCATTAAACTTCATTTTTTGTTCAATCCAAGCACTCGACCGTTAAAATGTAACAGACCGTTAAATCCAAAACGATGTCGTTTTAGTATAATTGCTTTGATGCATAAGTTTAGGATTTAGGGCTTAGTTGTATATATTATAAATAATATTTATAAAACTATATTATAAATATTATAAAATTATATCATGAGATAAATGAAATTAAGTTCAACTGCAGTATTATTTATATACTATTTTCGTTAGGATTATATTAAATATTTAAGTTAGCTTGGTGGTTTGGTGTAAACTTTTCATGATAAAGGTTTTTGGTTCAATCCCCTTCAAATGTAATGTTTGCTTAATTTTTTTACTAACAAAACGACATTATTTTAGCCTATTTTAGGCATCAAAACAACTATACAAAACGACGCCGTTTTAGATTTAACGGTCCGTTACAGTTAAACGGTCAAGTGCTTGGATTGAACAAAAAACAAAGTTCAATAGTATTTTGTGTATCATTTTATAGTTCAGTGGTATGATCGATACACATGTTAAAGTTTAGTGGCATTTCATGTAGTTTACCCTTTTATTAAATAGTAGGGTATTACATTTCTATGTCGGGATTCAGACTTATACATAATAGGGTAATATGAACATCATTAGCCACTAGTTCAATTAGTTGTGAAAAACATATTAAACTTGATACGAAGAAAGCATATGATAGAGTGAAATGACATTTTCTCACTGATGTTATGGCCAAAATGGGTTTTGCTTCTAAATGGATTGATATTGTGATGACACGTGTGACTATTGTTTCAAGATTAACGATGTCATTTCATATTCTTTTAGGCCCTCCAGAGGACTAAGGCAAGGGGACCCTCTCCCCCTAATTTTTCTTTTTTTTTGCACACAAGGACTCTTGATGCTTGCCGAATAGTGGTGCACTTTAGAGTAAGTATACTCATCATATCAAGTAATAAAGTGAGAGTAGAGTGTCGAACCCACGAGGATTGGATTGATAAATACGAAGTTATCAAACTTAGGGATGTGTTTGCAAGTACTGGTGAATGTCGGTTTAATTAAAACTAATTTAACTAATCTAAAGATAGCAAAAATAAAGACAAACAACTGCAGTGACTTAACAATTAGTTATGGAGGTTGGGATTATTGCTAAGGATATATGATTGATTACCTATCTCAATGTTATAGCAACGGGCAATACATGTCTGCGTAAACCCTAAGTTCTTCATCTATTTGACATGGTTTTCTAATGAACTTCTGACTCTCTCGATGCCTAGAAGTTAATAATGTAACCCCCTCGACCGGCCTGGGCGAAAGACCGAACCGAACGAGCCACACAGGGAATATTGAAGTAAACCGGGAAGGTTTAACTCAATAAACGACCCTATTTTTTTTCTTTTTATCTTGTCTAGATGCACATTATTACACTAAGTGTTTAGACTCGCAGCGGATGAAACATCAACTCAATTAGACATCGATTTGGCATACGATTGATTACAAACATGTTTTAGGGACCAAAATGTAAATTACACAAAATACAGGGGCTTTAACTAATTTCAGGTTACCATCCTTTAATTAGTCATGTTACATGCCACTGTGTCAAATATCAGCTCAATCCGATTGTATATTTAATGAATCCGAATTTAACTAGAATTAGGTTTTTGAATGCTATATAAAGGCATAAGGTCTAGCAGCCAAAATATGTTTTTTCGGAAAACCTCTCTAACAGTTAGAGAAGAGAAAATATTGTTTGTTTCGTTCGGGTGGACTGCATAAAGGTTGGAGCGCTATTGTGACGACTTAGATTCGATTTGGTTTATCCTAACCCCATAAGGATATCAAGATACCAGATTTATTAAGGTAATATTTCATCCCTACTCACCCCGAATTCGTCCCTTGTACATGGATCACTAGCAGAATTCCCCAGATAATTTTTCGTTGCGCCATGGGGTGTACCAGCATTTCCTAACATTACCCAAGCTAGAACCATCCACACGAGAAGACAAACCCTCAATATCCTTAGCTTGCGTCACCAACATATCAAAATCTGTGTAATTAGAGGCCAACATGAAAGTCTTCACCTCTTGAACCAGACCATAACGGAAATGGTCGCAACAATGCCTATCACTCGGCATCAACTCAGGGGTATACTGGCTCAAACGAACAAACTGAACCTCATACTCAGCTACAATCATGCTACCCTGAACCAAATACATGAATTCACGTTTCTTTTCATCCAAGTATCTAACTCCTAGATACTTATTTTTAAAGGAAGCTTGAAAGAGCTCCCAGTTCACTTCATTAGGCTCCAAAGCTGCAGTTACAATCGTCCGCCAACTGTAAGCATCGACATGCAACAGCGAAACATCACATCCCAGCATACGTGTATCATTGCACCCCATTTGTTCCAAAATTCGAATCATACTAGCCATACAAGCCTCGGATGCCTCAGGCGACAAACCACGATACTCAACACCGCCCAAACTACGCAAGCATTCTAACGGCAACCCCTTTTTCCCAACAACTGGTGCTTGCACTTGCACTCCAGCAACAACAGTCTGGAATGCTCCAGTCATCGCCTGGACTAAAGGCGTCAAATCACTCAACACATGCCCAACTTGCTCTTGCTGTCCTCGCTCCCCACCCCCAAGTGGAGGCGGTAGATTCCCTCCAGGGGGTACCTCGTTCTCCTGATTTCCCTGCCCTACAGAAGCAACAATCGTACCAGATTGCAACTCTCTCCTCGACCCCATTGTGCTATTATAATTAAGGCATGATAATAAAACAAAACAATATAATCAGGCCAGCTTCAAGCAAGGATCCAAGACTTCCAATTTAAATCAAAACATTTCAAACTATAGTAATAAGGCAATGGGTATCCCAATTTAACCCAAGCATGGTATAAAGCAATCGACATACATATTGCAAACACCGTGCATAGCAATCAACAAGATACCTCTCACATCAACATGTATATAGCAGTTAACACATACATCACAACCATCGTGCCTGACATCAACAATATTCATTCTTCATCAACATGAATATAAAAAATCACCGTGCAAAGAAAACATCAACATACAATTTGCAATCACGTCATATCCACTTACCATCAACTTACCAATATCCCCATTCTTTTGAAACTTGTCTCTGATACCACCAAATGTAACCCCCTCGACCCGGCCTGGGCGAAAGACTGAACCGGACGAGCTACACGGAGAATATTGAAGTAAACCGGGAAGATTTACCTCAATAAACAACCATATTTTTTCGTTTTATCTTGTCTAGATGCACATTGTTACCCTAAGTGTTTAGACTCGCAGCGGAAGAAACATCAACTCAATCGGACATCGATTTGGTATACGATTGATTACAAACATATTTTAGGGACCAAAATGTAAATTACACAAAATAAATGGACTTTAACTAATTTCATGTTACCATCCTTTAATTAGTCATGTTAAATGCCATTGTGTCAAATCTCAGCTCAATCCGATCATTCAAACTCATTTAATTGCACCCACAATATTCAAAGACTAAAACGTAAAGAAACAGAACTTCAAAAGAATCTGATTAACTAACTTAACAGCTTTGTGTATCGATACACTTAGCCATGTATTGATACACACTGTTTCAGAACAGGTCTGAGTGTTTCAGAACACGAGCCTGTTTCGATACGGTCTCCAAAGCGTATCGGTACACGTGATTCCAGTAGTCAACTTAACTGAGCCGATTTTGATACACCCTTCCCCGTTTCAAAACCCCATGCCCATTTCAAGCTCACCGTTTCGATACATCCCTAGGCGTATCGAAACACCTGGGCCTATAATGTCACATTTTGCTGATTTTTCTTACTTTAATGCACCCATAACCACTCAAGCATGCTTCCAACATATATATAACATATCCAAACATCAAACCTCATTCATTCATGGCATATTCAACATCATATCATGACATTTTGCATCAAAGGTAAACTATAAGCATGCAACCTAGTAAACAAGCCAAGTAAGATACCAAAATGCATAGCAAAGCATAAACCATAAACCAAAGGTCATTTACAAGTCTAAAACAACAATGAACACTTGCTCAAATAAGGAGTTTACACAAATCTCCCAAAAACACAATGGATTCCCCATTGCCCTTATTACTTATAGTCTATACCAACACATACTTTCTCAAATGAAGTCTCATATGACCCCTTGCTCCACGCTGCCTCCAAAATCTCAATTCTCTGCATTGATGGACAAATTAGAGCGTAAGCACACAAGGCTTAGTGAGGAGTGCTAAAAAACAAAACACCACCAGTGCATTAAAACCATTTTCCAAGTCCACATTGAAATCTCATTTCAATTTACTTAAACCATCATTTGAAAACCATCATGCCTTTAAAACCATGCACTTTCCTTAATCAAAATCAACATAATAAACCTTCTACAACATGTATCATGAATCAACATCAAGTTCCATTGCTAACACTCCATTTAAGTCTTCCCATGCATAACTGCCATATGCAAAGCTTAAAGAGTAAAACATGTATAAATCACAATATACAACATAAACCATCTCATTAAACAAGTGATCATTAAACAAGTTCATATCTCAAAACCACATATCAGATACACAGATTCAAAAAGTGTTAACACAACACTTTAAGCCATCTCAACCGGAATCTGGTACAATAACAACCAAGTGGTACAATAACAACCAACAGGGACACCAACCCCATTCATCGGTTAGACGCTTAACCCACTAAAGAGAGATGGGACACCAACCCCTCGGGGACACCAACCATATTCATCAGTTAGACGCTTAACCCACTAACGAGGGATGGGACACCAACCTCCTCGATCGTTAGGGTACTTGGACGGAGACACGGGACACCAACCCCTCGACATCCAATGAGACTTTTTATAGTGCACTCAATTCTATAGCCGGCTAACTATATCCGATATCATTTGTAAACAATTTTCACAACATCACTTGCCAATATAATTCACATTTAACCACATACTTCACTGTTTTCAAAGCATCATTAATAAAT
Organism: Hibiscus trionum; assembly: GCA_030270665.1. Lineage (NCBI taxonomy): Eukaryota > Viridiplantae > Streptophyta > Magnoliopsida > Malvales > Malvaceae > Hibiscus > Hibiscus trionum. Next base: position 22,256,336 of record BSYR01000004.1, read on the forward strand.
CATATTTCAAAGCATTAAACCATGCTTTAAATCACAAGTATTAAACGTGTACTTAAAAGGATCACTTACCATGTGAATCCTTCATCATCATATCATTAAAAGTAGTAAACCACTTACTTTAAACATGATTTAACAGTAGGTAACATGAACTTAAAATCAAGTGCATAAAAACTATTTCATAATAGCACAACCGAGAGAGAAATTCCTTAAACTTACTTTCGAACTTAGACAAGCTTTTCAAGCTTACATCTAAGTTCTCAAAATCACCTTTAAAACATTTCAAGACTGAAATCCATGTTCTCACTCACCGACACATGAAACCTTGACTAGCCGACGCGAAACTAACCGTCCGAAGCTCCCGAAACTTCACTGGGTACTTCTGAAATGTTCTTCCCTATTTTAACCACATAAGAACAGACGATTAATGCATTCAAAACTCCAGCAAGCAATCCTACCATGTTGCTCTGCCCAAAACCACCATTACTCCCATCCAAAACAACCGAAAACACCATCGATTACTCTACAAACTCAACCCGGCAAAAACCTAACACGTCCAACCATTTATAATCATTGATTAACATCCAAAATCATCCTATTATTAACCTTATACCTCCAGCATTCACAAAATCACATTAACACCACAAAAACTCAATTCTAACAACCTAATCAACTAGAGATCCAAATAGTTTCGGGATTACTATGCTTAAACCTCAATCTCAACATTAATAAACTTCCAAAAAATGATTAAAATCAATCATAAACCAGCTATAATAGATCCATTTCCAAAATTACACAAAACCACCAATTAAACCAAATTTCCTCAATTAAAACATCAAAACTCATTAGACAATATTAATAAAGGACCAAGAACTTGGGAATTTCAGTAAATAACCTTACATTAGAGGAGAAAAACACAACTCACCTCTAATGGATACTTTTCCCCTCAATTGGTTAGATTTTCATGTAAAAACAAGGTTAAAACCGTAAGGTTTTGATAGGAAAACAATAAGAAATCATTTGATAACAAAAGATTAAGGAAATCAAGAGTTTACCTTAAGATTTTGAAGAAGAGATGAATGTTTGGCTGGAGAGAACTTGAGAGAAAACTTTTGAGAGAAAAGAAGTAACGTCAAATTGGTTTTAATGAAATAACCACCAATTAATTCCTCCAACCTCTTTTATTAATTAAAATCCACTTAAATTAAGCCAATTAAGGGATAAAAGTCTGATATTATACTTTGGGCAATTAGCTCCTTAAAGATTCAAAATTCCGATCCTTTTACAAAATAGTTTTTAAAGTTTACATTTTGGTCACTAAATCCAAAATGTCCAAATTCCAAATACCATTTCCAAAATTGATTTCACCAAAACCTTTTATATATTTAAATAGGATTTTAGATAATTTTTTTTTCATATTTTTATCACCTTCCGAAATAGGTTTTCCTTGAACTAATCCAGAACTAACCCGGATCTCTAGTCTGGGTCCAACAGACCCTGAACCCAACCTAAAAACTCCGAAGCCCAAAACTGAGGCGTTACAAATAACTTTTAAATTAAGGTGATACATGTCTGCATTAATCCTAACTACTCTATATTTGTTTAAGAACTCCCTTTTAGTCGTTGAAACCTTAAACTTATGTCTAAGGCGGATTAAGAATAAGTTGACAGCTTATCCCCACTGCTCATGTTTGTATAACTTAACTCTCTCAAATATTAATCCACGGACCAATAGTTAACTGGACTCTCTCGAATAGCTCTTACAATTAACTACGTATTAAGCACATGAACATAATAGATATAGATAAAAAAGAACTAAAGTATTGAAATATAATAATCAAAACATAAAATCACGGGACACAATAATCTCAACTAAAAAGTTTAGCTCACGTCTTAGCATAAAGCAACCATAATTAAAGGTATATAATATGGCAGTTTATCAAGCAAGAAAATAAGTAAGCGGAGTGTCCTCGACAAAACTCCCTTCGTGCCGTCCAACTGTGTTGCAGGTATCCTCTATGTCAGCCTCTCTCGATGGCTTCGTTCGATGAGGAGAACCGTCTAGCTTCGCCTCGGTTTGTCTCTGCAATCTCAGACTAGGATTGTCGTCTGAATTGTGCTCTCTATCGATTCGTCTCTCTTGAGTAGTGTACAAGTCTTCCTTATATAGGCGGTGAAACTAGGGCTTCAGTACCCTAATGTTGCATGGCTTCATTAAAGAAAGCCAATTGTTTCCCGCTTCATTGAATGTTGAGTATCTGGGAGAAAGTCCACATGGGCAAAGGTAGATTCATCTCCAACTCTTTATTCCTCGTCAGCTCCAGCCATGTGATATGCTCTTCTCCTACTCCAGCTATCCTCCAGCATCCACCAGCATCCTGCACATACACCACAAAGCACCACCTTCCCGTGAAAAGCACCAATATATATGACAATTTAAGCACAAGCTGTGTGATTCCCTATCTACATGCAAATATGTACATTCTAACTTATATGCAACCTAAATGAGCTTGAAAACATGCAAAATACCAAGATTAAGGGCATATAAAATAGAACATTTACACACTCGTCAAATACCCCCAAACTTGAACTGTTGTTTGTCCTAAAGCAATGCAAAATGGAAGCAAGAAAAATAAAAATAGAAAATAAGAACAATAAACAACCCATATGTCCTAAGGTTCCACTAAGCTATGATTACATTGATTCCAAGTTATGTTGTAGCCGTAATTCTTTCCCCAGCTATGTTGATGATGAGCAAGTGTATTAGAGCTTACAGTTTTATTCCAAGAGATTAAATCTATTATAAGTGTAGTGTATGCCCAGTTATATGCATTCATCACTTAATAGTCTTAGAGAAGCTTAACAATTGCTTTCTTTTTTTGCCTCGACATATTGTTTTTCCTTCTCAAGCACATTTTTACTCCATGTTCTTTTTATGTTTGAAAATTGTATCCTTGAGCTTCAGCTTGTCACACTGACCCTTCGGTACCTGAAGATGGAGTGGAGCATACAACACATCCCCGAGCCCTACGAGTAGTGTCATCCCGTGAAGACTTTTGTTCACCCTTTTCCAGTACTATCATTCCTACCAAGGAAAGTTAAATGGAGCAAACACAACTAACCTAGTGTACTAAGATAGCAAGATGCATAGAAGAGTGTCCCTCAACAGTTTTATTTAAATTATCAAGTCTTAATTTATTTTCTTGATTTTTCATGGGGGTTTAGCATTTGTTTTGCTACATTGAGCATTTAGGTTCTTTTCTTTTCTTTTAATTCACGCTTAAGCATCATAAATTCGACCTAGAGCTTCCCTAAGATTTCTTAAGTGCCAAGTTGCATGCAACTTGTGGTTTTAAGGGCTATAACAGATTTATCATTAAGTTCAAAAACTCGAAAGCTCTTAACACATTGCAAAGCATCAACATAGAATCATCATAGGAAGTCATAATCAACACAACATCACATTCAGAATCAAGGGAATCATAGCAAAGGAAACATATCAGATATATTAGGCTAATTACAGTTCTAAAAAATTATTTTTTTTTTAAATTTTACCTAATATATGTATGGGTATGTACACCCCCAAACTTGAGAAAAACATTGCCCCCAATGCAAAAAGAAAAGAAAAAGGAAAAAAAATAAGGGAAAGCAAATTGAAAGAAAAATTCAAATGAAAAACAAAAAGAAAAACTATATGAAACTAAACTAAAAAATAAAAAGAAAACTAACCCAAGGAGTACTGGGTGGTGGTTCCCGGATGATGATACTCTTGCCTTTGTCCTAGGCGGACGTTTGTTTCTTGCCAGGGCAGTAAGAGGCGCCAGCGTCAGCATCTGGCGGCGGATTTTTTCTTGTGGTGTTGGGGTCCTCCTGTGCCGACATAGGTGGGTTGTCCTAAGCATCAAGGAAAAGCTTTTTGAACAAGGTTTCCTCCACTATAGCCATTTGGTGGGCATACTAGAGGTAGGGTTCCATTATACTAGCCACCACACCCTGTATAATTTGGTGGAGATCTTGTGATAATGTGGCGACTAGATCGGATGACATATTATATCCCTTAATCTGCTGAACTTGGGAAGGCAACCAGCCAGTATGGCGCTCGATGATGTCATATCCCTCATTCTTCAACTCTTGCCTTTTAACATAGGGCGGTGATGAGATTAGGGAAGGGAAGGTCCTTGGGCTTTCTAGTCGACGCATCTCGTTTTACAATAGTGTCGTAAATGTATTCATACAGTTTGATGTTCCGGTTGTGAAGGATAGAGTGTAGCAACATTAGCCGATAGTAGGAGACCGTAGATCGATTACGGGTTGGGATGATGCAGTTGTTGATGAAGTGCATCTAGAACTTTGACGCCGGATTGAGTTGTGCCCAATGTACCTTCTCAACATAGAAATCATCCTTGTCCCAAGTTGTTCCCAAAAGGTAGAGGTTTGTTAGTAATTGGGCATATGTATCCATTGTTGGTGCTGCGAAAAAGTTTTGATGGCCACCGTCGATCTCCGAGAGGTTAAAATGGTCAGCAATGGCCTCTACAAAAAATAATGCAGAATAAAGTTCCGATGACCACCGTCGATCTCTGAGAGGTTAAAAGTTCCGATGAAAAGCGTCGTAATTTTTAAATAAATTATCCTTGATCTCAAATTAAATAGATAAATAATGTAGTAATAGAGAGGAAGGTTCGATCCGCAAGGACTAAGGATCTTCTGATATCTAGAGGTTTTGATTTTGATTGTAGCCCAGCCTTGATTCTAGAAAATAAAATTGCAGAATTTTGCCTTTTAAGTGCAATCTCCAGAATTGAAGTCTCGCATAGAAAAAGCACAAAACATCCAAATCAACAATATTAAAGATTACACAGGGAGTAATTAACGGTAAAATAATAACAAAATAGAACACTCATCAAATTCCCCCTCACTTATTCAATGCTTTTCCTCAAGCATGACTTAGTAAAATAAAAAAATCTCAAGTTACCATCCTTCATCTCAAAATATATCAAAGAAAACCAAATGAGTCAAGATCACAACAAGTATCTGAAGCAAAGTAACAATCAAGTAAAAAGTAAAATTAGGAACGAGTGCAAGCAAAACCAAGATATCCAATAGTCCATCAATTTTAATGTAACAAAACTCAATACCTCACAAGGATTCTCTCACTGTCGCTCAAAGTGTTTAAGGTAAAAGAAGTCACTCAAGCTAGAATCAAATATGACATTACCGTATGCTTGTAAGAAAATCAAGTCTCCGCCACTAAAATGAACACGATGCATTAATCAAAGGGTCTTTGAAGGTTGTAATGGGGGTTAGGTAAAGGTAGGGAAAATACCAATAATATGGGTTAACATTAAGACAAGAGATGCAAATATATAAGTTCAAGCCACGAAACAAGCAAAGTAAACAAATGCAAAAATTAAACAACCAAATTGTTTCTTTCTCTTTTTTTTTTCTTTTCGAATTTTGTTTTCTACTATTTTTTTTCTTTTTTGTTTGAGCACAGTTCGAACTAGATTTTTTTTGAATCGTTTCTTCTTTACTGTTTTCTCATCATTTTTTTCTTGTTTGTGGTGCATATTGATCTCTATCTTGACAAGGGTGACAAAAGAGGGTAAAAATAAAAGGCTTCGAGTTTATAATGTGGTAAAAGCAAAGAAAAAGTGCAAAGGCACAAAAATTGGTTTACTAATGGATATAAACCGGTAGGCAATGTTGGGTAGAGAAGTGGGTTAATCCTAAGTGCCCCTATCATATTAAAGCATCAAGTTCATAACATGTAGTCTCGATATGCATTTTACTCACAAGTTCTAGAATATAAATATTAGTCCGCCACACTCAATCAAACAAATGAGCAAGAATGAAAATGATTGCTCGTTTAGGCTTGAATCTCACTAGAAAGTGCACTTTGTATTGAGTCAAGAAACATATCGGTCGACAAACGCATGAGATATCAAGCAAGATTTAAAGAAAAACACTAATCATGGCATTTCACTATCATGCACCCTAATTCCGATAAAAATGGAATCATAAACTCACAAGGTAATCAATGAAATAAGGTAAAAGTCAGGATTGACAATAAAACATCTCAAATATCAACCAAGGCTACTTAAACCAAAACATATAAACAAACGAGGAAAAATTTTGATGCAAATATCTACCCCCACTTAAGACATACTGTCCCAATATGACATTTGAAAGCGCGAGATAAGGAATAGAGATACTCCACGTGTTTAATGACGGTTGCAGCCGCAGACGGATGAAGGTTCGAGTTCGATTGGAGGAGATGGTGACGCAAACTCAGAGTCGCTGGTTACTTGGACAAACTGCGGTGGCGTCCTTCGAGAACAACTAGTGGGACAAAAGCACGATTCTCTTAGCGTCTAGCTCTTACCATCGTGGAAAAATGGATGTTTGATGATGAAGGTTGAGGCTGGGAGATGGTTGTGCAACTAAGAGGGAAAAGAAGGGAAAACGTTTAGGTTTAATTTGACATGTGAGGAAATAGTAAAAAAAGAAAAAGAAATTGTTTGGAAAAGAAAAACATGGCTTATCAAGTGAGTGTGGGGTCCACGAGAATAAAACAAAAGGTAGTTTAAAATTGAAAGAATGGTGGATAAGGATAATTTAAAATTGTGGGGATAGAGATTTCGCCAGAAGCTTGGGTTTGGCTAATATGCACAAAGAGATGGTGAGAGGTTTTGCTAATATGCACCCTCTAATTAAAATGGTTATTCCACTGCTGGTTCATGTGTAAAGAACCTTCCTGGACTGGATGCTACGCTCGATCAAAAATCGCCGCAATCATCTTCATCAAAGTTTGAAAAATATTTGGGATACATGAAAATTTAAATGAAATTAATCTGAGACCAAAATAAATAAATAAAATTAATTTGAGACCAAAATAAATAAATAAAATTAAGGAAAATAAAATAAAATAAAATAAAATGGGTTTTCTCCCATTAAAGTGCTTTATTTAACGTCGTTTAGCTCGACGACCTGATTCAGATTACAGACACTACGACAAATACTTCCTCCAATTCATGTTCTTTATCCAACTGAGAATTTTCCTATGAGAAATTTTACGATCATGGAGTTCCTTCATTTTTTTCTGACAATTACTCCTTAATTTATTTGGTGGCAATTTTAACTCCAAATTTGGTACCTGCAAAAAGGAAGGAAATATTATAGTTTCTGAAGGAGTTAGGCACATTTCAGAATAATAAATATTTTCTAACTCCCTAATTTCTTTGTCGTGGCCTTCCAATTCCTTGCACAAATCATCGGGTAAGTTAGTTTCCACAAATTCATCAAATAAAGGTTTATAAATACCAACGAAGCTAACGTTTTCCATAGAATCTGGATGTTTCATCGCCTTATAAATGTCAAATTTAACAACCTCACTGTCAAATTCCATGTTAAGAATGCCACTCCTAACGTCAGTTTTGGCATGTGTCGTGCTTAGGAAGGGCGACCAAGAAGGATTTCGGAGGAAGAATTGGTTCGGTCATTTTCCATGTCGATCACATAAAAGTCTGCCAAAAAATTAGATTATTTAACTTAACCAACACATTCTCAAGAAGTCCTTCAGGACAAATGACGAATCTATCGGCGAGCTGGATCGTTACTCTTGTGTTCTTCAAAGGTTCTAAACTAAGTGAATTGTAAACGGAAAGCGACATAACATTTATAGAAGCACCCAAATCACACATAGCACGTTTAATTCCTACCTTACTAATTTAACAAGGAATAGCAAACATACCTTGATCCTTTAGCTTAGGTGGAAGCCTACGTTGAAAAACAGCTGATATGTTTTCACCCAAATTTACCTTTTCATTGCCGGTAAGTTTCCGCTTGGTTGTAAAAAGGTCTTTTAGGAATCTGTCATACCTTGGCGCTTTTCGGATTACTTCAAGAATGGGTATGTTTATCTCTGTAACCCTCTTGACTCGGTCTAACCGTTTCACCGACTTATGTGAGTTACACAGGGAATATTGAAATAAATCGGTGAAGATTTATCTCAATAAACGACCATTTTTTTCTTTTTATCTTCTCTATATGCTCTTATTAAATCCTAAGGTGATCATGCTCACATTAGATAAAGTTACGACTCGGACGAGGTCAATTGGACATCTGATTCATTCCAAATGTGTTTTAGGGACCATTTTGTAAAAACAACAAAATACAAGGACTTAAGCCAAATTAAGATTACCAATCCGTAATTAGTCTCATTTCATGCTTACATGTCAAAAACCAACTTAAATCAACATCCCAAACTCAACCAATTGCTTGCTTAATATTCAGGGACTAAAACGTAATAAAAATGAACTTGTAGATTCCAAAAATTAACAAAAACGTTTAGGCGTATCGATACACCAAGGCTCGTATCAATACGCATTTGTCCAGTAAGCTTCCTCTGTTTCAAATCCAAAAATCCGTACTGATACTCCCCCGTGTATTGAAACACCATACATAATCCAACCATACGTATCGAAACGGCTCAGCCCGTATCGAAATGCCTGGGCTGTTTTAGGGATACCGTACCGGTACGCTAGCCCACGTTTCGGTACGCCTGGGCCTGTAACAACATTTTTCTCATCTTTTACACACTAGAAACCATCCAAAACCAATCTAACATGCTTCCAACCTAAGCACAAACATTCGAGGCATAAATCCAAGGGTTTTTAACACCAAAGCAAGCATTAAACATCAACGTAACCATAGATGACAATCTATAGGCATGCTTCCTAAGAAAACAACCACATAAAGTTCAAAGTGCATACCAAACCAAATATCGACATATAAAGGCCATTTATAAGTCCAAATAGGCAATATACACTTGCCACAACCTAGGGAGTTTCAAAACACAACCTCACAAAAGATATAGGTGCCCTCCTATTGCCACTTATTACTACTTAGTAAATGCAAAAACATACTTAAGCTATGAAACGTCTCTTGGATCTCCTCTTGCCTTCTTGCTGCCTTCAAATATATATTTCTCTGCATTGTTAGAAAAAAGAGAGCGTAGGCATAAAAGCCTAGTGAAGGACGCTCGAATAAAAACCAACAACAATGAATTTTAAAACCATTTCTCAAATACAAATCTCTTTTCATCATGCTCAAATACAACTCATGCTTTAAATCTCTTTCAAAGCAAAATCAATAATCATTGGTAAAACATGTATCATCAATCTCATGCATTTACCACAATGCAAATCTCATTGCAAGCTTCTCATGCTTGAACATCATAAAGCATTTTCCGAAAAGGAATCTCATGTATAGATCTCATTATACAAAACCATTAAAAACCATGATACATGTAATCTCATATATTGGTATTAAAAGTGACCCGGATGGAACTACCCCTATCCTTAGATAGCACTACCCCTATCCATTCATGTTCGGATATGCGGATACCTTGATGGCACTACCCCCATCAAGTCTCATAGGGAAATCTACCCTCACCATACTCTCACTTCGGCCGGGATGGAACTACCCCCATTGCTCGTTGGTGATAGAATCTACCCCTATCACTCACAACACAATAGCACTACCCCTATTGTGTAACCGAAGAATTTGTATCACGTACGAATTTTGTATATTATAGTGCACTTCTCATCCTATTGGTCGACCAATTAAATCTGATAATATTAAGTCTCATCACTTTGCCAATATACATCTGTAAACCATGTTACCCTACTATTTTCAATGCATATACATAAATCAAATTCTCATCCCATTTCAAAAGCATTAAACCATGCATAGCATTATCTCAACAAGATACAATCTTTTTAAAACCATAAATCATTCTCATGGGATCATTTGCAACAATTCTCAATGCTCAAAACACGTATAAACAATAGGTAATAAATCTCTTTCTAAAACATGAGCATGATCAATCAAAATAATGAGAAAAACCGAAATACCGAGAGCAAAATCTTCCATACTTGCTTCCAAGCTTAGATTAGCGTTTCAAGCTCATTCTAAACCCTCAAACCTTGTTTTCAAAACTTTTAAAAGCCTTTAAAATCATTTCCACTCACCGACAAAGCTTCGCTCCACTTGCCGAAGCGATATCAAGCCTCCTGAGCAACCAAGACCTCTTCCAAAGACATCAAGATCAATCTTCCATGCTTCTAACCAAAGAAAAACAGTGGATTAATGCACACTCTTGCATCAAAACCTCCAGCAACTCAAATCCACAATTCTCTCTAACAAAAACCAAGCAAACGACATCTGAAATCAACCGAAAACATCAGCGAAAACACTCTAAACAATCTTCAGCCAATACCCAGCGAGAGTAACCATTAAACAACATCAATATACATCTAAAAACATCACCTCACCATCCTTTTACAACCAGCAACCATTAAACCTCATAAACAAGCTATAAACTCAAAGACTTCAACCTAGAAATCTAGCAATCCACCTAGTTTCGAGATTATATTATTAAAACCCACTTTACCAATTTATTAAACATCCAAAATATGATTAAAATCAATCTACAAACCATCAAAACAAATCCAATTAAAAAATCACAAGATTCCACCAATTAAACCTTGATTAAGCAAAAATTCATAATTAATACATTAAAACCCATTAGAAACATATGTAAAGAGACAAGAACTTGAGAATTTCAATAAAGAACCTTACATTATAGGAGTAAAATGTAGCTCACCTCTAATGGATGCTTTCCCCTTAATCAGATTGGTTTTGATAGGAAACTAATAAGAAACTATTTGATAATAAAAGATTAGAGAAATCAGAAGTTTACCTCAAGATTTTGAAGAAGAAAAGAGTGTTTGAATGGTGAGAATTGGTGAGAAAACTTTTAGAGAGAAAGTAGTTACATAAGTTTTGTTTTAGACAATTTAATTATAAAATAAATTCCCCCAACCCATTTATTATTTCCAAAACCATTTTAAAAATAGCCAATTAAGGGTTAAAGTCTGATATTAGACTTTGGACAAATAGGTCCTTAAGGATTCAAAGTTTTGACTCTTTTTACAAAACATTCACTGAAAACAGTTTTGCCAAAATTACATTTTGGTCACTAACCGAAATGTCTTTCTTCCAAATCTCATTTTCCAAAATTGATTTTACCAAAATCATTTATATATTAAATAATTATTTTTAACCTTTTTCTCATATTTTGTCTAGCTCAAAATCTTTTTTTTAAAAAAATTATTCCTAAAACTTGTCTAAATTGCCTAGACCGGTTCGCCCGAACCGTCTAGCCAAATCCGGCTAACTTCCAAGCCCAAAATCGGGGTGTTACAATCTCCGCCTTCTGAAAAAACATCAATTATCTCCCTTTCCTCAGCTTTTTTATCACGTTTAACCAACCTCGAAGGAAAGGGAGATGGAACGGTATAGGGAGATGGCGTGGGAGAAGTTTGCGAATCTTCTTTATTTTTCCTCTGGGATTTTGATTCGTCATCATTTTGGGATTCTAGGGCAATGTTCGCAGGGACTGGTGGTGCGATAACAATGCCACTCCGAAGGGTGATTGCACTAACATTTTTGCGTGGGTTCGCCTCGGTTTGCGACGACAGCTTCCCTTTGGATTCTAAATGACTCACTACTAACGTCAGTTGACTCATTTGTTTGTCAATTTCTTGAAAGTTTGCTTTGTTCTTTAGTTGAAACCTTTCTTGGGATATCGCCAACCTTTCAACAATTGACTCCAACGACAGTTTTTACGGTTGATATTGTTGTGGTGTAGGTGGTTGATAAGCTTGATTTGGTCTGGGATTTGGTCCATAGTTGAAGTTTGGATGGTTCTTCCACCCCAGATTGTAGGAGTTGGCGTTAGGATTGTAAGTTCTCTGGGGATGTCCTGGAAAATTTCCCACTAAATTTACTTGCGTGGCAGAATCTTCTTATAACATCAGACAACAATCCGTGCGATGGTCCGACTTTGTGCATATTCTGCAAAGTCTAGCTGTAACTGTTTTGCCCGTGTCGCAACCACTTTTTAGGAGGCTTTGACTTTTTGGAAAAACTTTTACAAAATCAACGGAGTCGCCTCTAATCTTTTTGAAAAGTGTGATTGGATCACATTAAAACAGGGTTATTTTAATAAAACGTTTTGTTTTAATAAAACAACGGTTTGGGTCTACGAAAACTGGAAAATAGGTTCGGGGGTCGGTTACGCGTGGGGAAGGGTTAACACCCCCACGAAGCCCAAAATCGGTATCTAATTGATTTTAAAATCGTTTTCAAAACTGGAATTTGCAAGTTCACAAAGGTTCGACTTTTATTTGTCAGTTTAATGAATATCAAACTATTTTAACGGCCTTATCGCCCGGAGATGAACTTTAATCACCGCCAACATTTATGGCGCTAACCCGTCATTCTCGTTTGATAAGACACCGCATTAAATTAATTTCACCTTTTTCAAACAACAAAAAAATTCGATGTGTTGAGCATTTTTTATTTATTCTAAGTTCGATTATTTAAAAATCCTAAAAAAACGTCTAAGTCTTTTATTCCTAATTAAAAGTTTAAGTTCGCTTAAGTGTATTTTATTTTTGTGAAGTAATTTTTCAACAAACACGTCTCTATCTAAGCTTTAGAACCTAGTCCTAAGTTTAACCTATTTCTAAAAACAAGCAGACAACTCGAATTTTCTTTTGTGTTTTTTTCCTTTTATTATTTTGGGTAAACTACACAGATGACCACTGAACTATGGGTTTGGTGTCAAAATGACCACTATATTATTTTTTGCCGCAAATGCACCACACAACTATTTAAATGGTTCCATTTTAGCCACACGCCGTTAAAAAATGAAAAAGTTAACGGAACTGTTAAAAATTGGTATAATTACACATTTGGTCCTCTATATTTATACAATATATCAATTTAGTCATTATTGTGGGATTTTAATTATTTTTATTTAACTAAATTAATTAATTTCCCCCTCCAATCAGGTGGTGACACGTGTCACCCTGGAGTAGGAAAAATGAAAACCAAAGAACTACCTTTGGTAGGAATCGAGCCTGGGACCTTGGGGGTGTAATGCACGCGAGTTTGCCACTAAGCCAAGCATATACTTGTGATATGTAATACTAATAATAATATATGTGTTATACATATGGAGAAAGAAAAAACAAACAGATATATAATTCTGAGATCCAAACGTAAGAATCAAACTTGAGAATCCTTCTTGTGGCTCTCCAGTTGTCATTATAACTTCCGAGCAGCCACAAAGTAAAATTGAAAATGAAGGTGTGAAAGGATCCAAAGATCGGGGCGCTGTAGCATCTGGCATCACCAATGGGAAAGCAAACAAAGAGTAGCCAATTTCCCAGGATACAAAAGGAAATGAGGCAACTCCAGGAGACAAAAGTTTCACCTTTGAGGTACCTCCATTGTTAGCTGTGTCTGAACAAGAAGCTGGGAAGAATTGGAAACCTTTTTCAACCATGCAACATGACAAAATATCCATGGTAATTTTTTTCTTCAAAGTGATGCATATGGATATGTTAAGAAGGCCTTTTTGTGCTCTAATAATGTCTTGCTTCTCTTCCTCTGGCTGAAGATTTTAAGTAGTACGAGTCTAATTGTTAATGTCTCATTCTGGTTATATTATACCCCCTTTCACTTGCTCTCTCACCGTCTTTATGCAAGAGGGCCATGAAAGGAACTCCATCAACCTGTGGCTTAAGCATAGCGGGCCCCAAGGCTGCTCAAGAGAAGAGTCGTACAAATCCTCAGGTAACTAAAAGGGGGAATGTGTGTGGTAGCTCCAAAGGGACTTCTGAGCATAAACCAAGACGAGCAGGTGGTAAGAGTGCCGGAAAGGAAGCTGCTAGGAAGGGAAGTGCTGCAAAAGAAGCAACTCCTGCAAGGCAATCAGAAATAAGTGATAAAACAAGCAATGTGTCACCAAGTTCAGCTGGAACTAGTCAGCTTGTGCAATCCAATGAGATGCAGCATTATGGACACATAGAAGGCGGTAAATAAAACAATTTGATGTTCTTTCTACTTTAGTATCTAGTCTGCCAGACTTGAACATATTAGCTTCTTCATATGCAGTTTTTCATCAGGCTTTTACACATAGAAGCCTCCCAGATGCTATAGCGTCCTTTCAAGTTTGATGCATACGTTTGGATCTCAGAATTATATTTCTGTTTGTTTTTTCTTTCTCCATATGTATAACACATATATTATTATTAGTATTGCATATCGCAAGTATATGCTTGGTTTAGTGGCAAACTCGCGTGCACTACCCCCTAAGGTTCTAGGTTCGATTCCTACCAAGGGCAATTCTTTGGTTTTCATTTTTCCTACTCCAATCGTGGTGACACGTGTCACCATCTTATTGAATAATTAATTTATTTTATTAGATTAAAATTAGGACTAAATTGATATATTGTATAAATATAGAGGACCAAATGTGTAATTATACAAAATTTTTAACAGTTCCGTTAACTTTTTCGTTTTTAACGGTGTGTGGCTAAAATGGAACCATTTAAATAGCTGTGTGGTGCATTTGCGACAAAAAATAATATAGTGGTCATTTTGACACCAAACTCATAGTTCAGTGGTCATCTGTGTAGTTTACCCTATTATTTTTTGAAAAAACCTTTATTTATTCTTTTTTTACTTTTTATATTTTTTTTTCAAAAAAAGCAAAGACCCTTTTTACATTTTTTTAGCTTTTTTTTTCATTTTTATGTTTTTCTCACTTTTTATTTCCAAAAATAAAATTCCCTTTAAAAACTTCTTTTTTATTTTTTTTATTTTTAATCTTTTCTTTTAAAAAATGACCTTTTTAAAAAAACTTTATTTTTAAAAGGTTTCCTTTTAAGCCTTATAAAATTTTATTTCTTCCTAAAACCATAAACTTTTATTAAAACTTTTTTATTTTCTTTTTTCTTGAAAACTTATTACTTTTTTCTAAAAAAAATCTTTATTTATTTTTCCATTTTTTTAAAATCACTTAACCCATTTATTATCAAAACTAGATTTCAAGAAAAAAACCCTTTTTTATTTTTTAGAAATCAAGCCCTTTTATTATTTCCACCCATGCATTATTGTTTTTCCTAATTAAATCCATAACTTTAAGTTTTTTCAATTAAACCACATTAACTCATTTTATTCTTGCATTTTAATTTAAATACTTTTAAAAATTCATTTCTACATTTCTAAAGATCAAAACATTCCTAACAACATTTTTTAAAGCATGCAAATTTTTAAAGATCAAACTAAAATTAAACGATAATTTAAAACGAAAACATTACCGGAATCACGAAACGATTTTCCGACTTCAAGAACACAACCTAAAATCCACAAAAAAATAGAAACACAAACACAAAAATTCAACCAAGAACAAACATAAAAAATTCTAAATAAAGATTAAAAGGAAATATAGTAATTTTATCGAAATGAATAACGATGAACTCGAATATGAACTTCTCAAAACGCTCTTAATCGCCTCCGGAAAATTGCCTCCAAACTCGAACTTCAACTCCAAAATTCCCAACAACTGTTGAGAATTTTTTAGAGAATTTCTCGGAATTTTTCTAAGCCTTTTTGCTTTTCTTTTCAAGTGTATTTTCTTTAAATTGGTGTGTCGAACAATGGAGAAGAGGGGGGGGGGGGTTAATATACACATGCTTGAGCTTGCAAATCAAGTAAATATCCGCGTTTAATCCCTAAATTGGAGCCAAAATCAGACCAAGAACTTGGTTCTCGGTACAACCCCTCAAACTCTAACCGATTTGGTTTAGATTTGAAGCTGAAATTTCCTCTTGATTCGAGCCTAGGGTTTGACCTCTTGTTTCGGTTTCTTGCAGATTTCGACGAGCACAGGCAACGCCGGCGAGCGGGGTTGGTGGCCATGTGACGGCGATGGCGAGGCGGTTTGGCTGGTACCAGCAACGTCACCGGCTGTGACCGGTAGACGGTGGATGGAGTCCCCCACTGCCGCGCTAAGGGTTAACGGGGCTTTGATTTTGGGGCTGGATCGAGCGCGTGGCAGAGCGCGTGGTCACTTTTTTTCTTTATTTTTTGTTGTTTCTGGCTGTTTTTCCTTGTTGTTTTTTATTACATTTATTATATATATATATATATATATATATATTTGTCTTCATTTCATTTCCTTTTTTCCCCAACATTTATTTCCACCTTTATTATTAAGATTATTTTCTCCTTTTTTTCTTCTTTTTTTTAAAAGATGGGCTAGCATTTCTAACGGGCTTTGTTTTTTTTCCTTTTGAAATGGGCTTCAAAAATGGGTTTTTAAAGATGGGTTTGTGTTGTATTTTTTATTTAACTTAGAAAAGGGCGGGCCTTTGATTATTTTTTATTTTAAGGGGGAAAATGATTTTTATTTATTTTTTTGGATTATTTAAAATTGAGGTGAAAATCTAGTGACAACAACCTGCAACAAGAGATTGAACTATATTAGCTAACTTATCAATTTTATTTTCTAAAGAAACTGTACTTACCTCGTGAACTCGTCGAGAGGGTTCACTGGAAGGGTGAAACTGTTGAGAGTTAGCGGCCATAGTAGAAATTAAATTTCTAGCCGCAGCTGGAGTCATGTTTAGAAGTGCCCCTCTACTTGCCGCGTCGACCATCTTCATCTCCATAGGGATTAAACCTTCATAGAAATATTGGAGAAGTGTTTGTTCCAACAGTCCATGTTGTGGACAATTTGCGCATATATAGCTTCTTGAACCTCTCCCAGCAATCATATAATGACTCAATATCTTTTTGTCGGATACTCAAGATGGTTCACCTTAGTTCGCTCACCTTGGATGCATGGAAGAATCTGTCAATAAAAAGTCGAGCCATATCAGTCCATGTAGTAACCGAATTAGACGGTAAATCAAACAACCAATCTTTAGCCATATCGACTAAGGAAAAAGGGAAAGCATGGAGTTTGATTTGGTCTTCGGATACTCCCTGTGGTTTTGTGCTTAAACAAATCATGTGAAATTCCTTGAGATGTGTTGCGTGTAAAAGAGTCCTATTGCAAATAGTGCAAGTGTACACGACGCAAGTAGTAAAGTGATACGAGAGTATCAGATATCGTCTCCACAGGGACTGGAAATAACTTCATCCTTGAATTGCTGCACAAGAGAGAGAAATAGTTTAATTGAATTGGTGAAGTAATCTTGAGAAACAACTAAAGTAAAAGATAGAGAAATCAGATTTAAAGAATAGACCGGTATTGAACTGCTCAATAGTGCAGGTTTTGCACTGTTAGAGAAACTTCTGTCTTCTGTCGTCGTTCCTGTCGCGGCAGCACCTGTCGCGGCAGAGGTCTGTTGTCGTCGCGGCAACGATCAACAACTCTTTACTTCAAGCTTGGCAAGAATCCCTGCTATGACTTGTCCTATCCCTAGGCCCAAGTTCTGTTGATGAACACTTCTTGGATGATACCTCCTGGCGTAAATCAAAGGGTGAACACCAATGTTGTTGAATTCTTCTTTAGCCACTTAACCATGAACTTATCCCTAAGCCAAGATGGTTTAACCATAAGCTGGAAAATGCGTATTTACTCCGTTCGTATGCTTGACTCTCCCGATATCAAACAAATGGATAACCTCACAATGCTCTCCCGATACTCTTGCGAGATATGAAAAACCAGAATAAATAAACTTGAAGCTTTTATTACTTGACAGAAAATTCCTAAAACAATACAATCCTTGCAACTACTTTACAGAATCAACCCTTAGCCCTAGGGGGAGTTTAGAACATGGTGGAGAAGGGAAAACGACAAGGGTTTAAGGGAATATAGCTAGGAATGAGATATCCTTCACTATGTCGAATTACATGCCTTTATATAGGCCTTGGGTCTAAGTTTTCTAATATGGTAAGAATACAATTTCGAATTAAAATGCAACTCTAATTAAGACTAAATCTTCTGAGTAGATGCCTTGAATTCGTCCTCTTTTCTAGCCTTGAGTTTCTTCCTTGGACTTTGGGTTGGCCTTCATTCTGCCTCAGGGTTTAGAAAAATATGGGAGTGGTCCACGACAGACCGGCTTGAAATCCTCTATCTATAGAGCTCCACTTCACTTTTCCACCTCAACATTCTATCGCCATGGCTGCCACGTCAGCGTTTTCTTATCGACTCCAGCTCTGCGATCTGCCTCTGTTCTTTTGCTGCCCTGAGTCTACCGCAGCAAATACCTGCAAAAGTAACCAAAATCAGTAGCAACTGTGTCATTTTATCTAATTGTGATGTATATGTAGAAATCTATCCTAAATATAATGAATTATGCTTGAATGCAACAAAAATATGGGTAAATGAGGGGTAAAATATAGAACTTTTATACACTCAACATACCCCAAACTCAAGTTCTTTCTTTTCCTCAAGCAAATACGACCTAAATAAAAATAAAAAACTTTATGGCTTGGCTTAATTCAGTGAACTTTTCATTACCTACCACACATTCACTATAAAGAGCAGCACCTTTTCGGGTGTTTCTGCATTTATCTGGAACAATTCTATAGTTCTTGTGCAGTGTGTGCAGGTTTTGTGATCAAATATGTGCATAGACTCCTTTAGCTTACAAACTTGAGTTTTATGCCAATTCATTTTTTCTGGAGGCAATTCTTAGGCTCCTTTAGTTTTTTTTGACTCTCGACTCAACTTCATTTTTTATGGAGGCAATTCTTAGGCTCCTTTAGTTTTTTTTCTGACTTAAGCTCAAAAATCTTCCTAGAGTCATTGTAAGGCAGTTTTGCGGGCAAGTGAGTCTAAAATGTTTCTTTGTTTTATTCCTTTCCTAGAGCCAGTGATAGGCACCTCTAGGGGCAGCTCAAGTGGGTAAACATTCCTATTCTAGTTCACTAATTAAGTCTAGACAGCATAAGAGTCACAAAGGGTGTTCTAAAGATCAAAACTATAGCAAGGTTCTAAATAGTTCCTAAAAACATCCTAAAGGCACTGTCATGACAGAGTATGTCGCGGCAGGTAAGTTCAGTTCAAAGACTTAAGCCAAAATTTTGTTTTTGTTTTTATTTTCATTTTATTTTTTTAAACACAAAAAAGAAACTAACACTTAGACACAAATTAAGACACAACTGACAAGTTTATTAATGGAGGGATGCCCACCCCCAAACTCGAGGGTTGCATTGCCCTTAATGCATGACATAACAAAATGAAAATAGAAAATAACATCAGAAAATAGATATAAACAACAACAAAGACATCATATATATAAGTAAAAACACTTAAGTTGAGGAGCTGTCGTCGCTGCTGCTGCTAACTTGGAGCTGCCGGCGGGCAGTGACTTTGATGGCAGGGGCTGGCTGGTTGCTGGGAGACGAGGAGGCCATCTTCTTCTTAGCCTCTCGAGGTGGCTGGATGCGAGTTGGTGAGATGTATGGGGGCTGGTCCAGGACCTCGAGATCATCATCGCTGTTGCTGTTGTCTGATCTGCCGTGGCAGGGTCCTTCGACAGTCTTGTTCAGCTTCTTCCTTTTCATCGGAGGGAAGTCCTTGGAGATGTTTTGGACAACTGATGGCTCTGAGTCAGAATCTTGCCAGACGGGGGAAGAAGAGAACCCTTCAAAATATTTTGGGTCGATCTCTGGTAGGGGGTCCTTTCTTTTCTCTCCTCTGGGAGTGGTAGATCTTCTGCCGCCATCTCCGGTTGTGGCAGGTGTGGGTGTGGAGGCAGTAGGGGGGTTCTGGGGCTAGCAGCAGGTGTGGGTGCAACAAACATATTTTCTGGGAAAACAGGGAATTGCACATTGGGAAAATTTAAATCAGACTTGATAAAATTTACCGTGGAGGTAGTGACGTCCCTTAGAAATCCCATTAGGCCGAGCTGTCGTGCTTCCATCTGTTGCATCATCGTCAGAATCTGGCTGGAGGTGTCTGCCGGTGGTGCTGCTGTTGTATACTCTGTTTTTGCTGCGACAGGTTCAGGGGAGCTAGGGTCTGCCGTCGGTTCTGTCGCGGCAGAGGGGTTTACATACGATAGAAGAGTGGCAGCTTTCAATTCCATCAAACTGTATAGATTCTGCTGCGTCCACCCTTTTCCCCAGACTTTGACATCCTCGTTGATTTCTGGTACGTTGTTGCCCCGACATAGTGTGGTGATGAGATAAGGGTAGACTAGGGGGCCTGAAGGTCGGAGATCACACTCAAGGATTCCGTCTCGTATATATCGGCCCACATTGATTTGCCTCTCGTTGAGAATGGAGTGGATGAGGGATAATCTCTACCGGTCGACAATGGTGTTGTGGGAGGTAGGCATGAGGCGCTTCTTGACAAAATGGTTCCACAGCTTGGCTTGTGGGGTAAGATGAGTCCTCCTCACGGTCCACCGATGCTTCGGGTCTTCGTTCCACTCTGTGCCCTCCTCTGTTACTTCTGCCATGACAGTGTCATAGTCTGCCGGCGACAGACTGTTCACGAACCTCCGGTGGGCATCCTACTTCTTGCTCACGTACAACCCATATAACGTGTTGATGTACACCGGCTCAAGAGAGATTTCTTTGCCTTGAACAGTCACTGTCGTGGCATCCTTATTGGTGACGGCAGCATAGAATTCACGAACGAGGATTACGTTCATTTCCTCGGGCTGGGCAGCAAATTTATGCCACTTGAGGGCGAGGATCTTCTTGGCAATGAAGCTTTCTAGCCCTAGTTCTCCCGTCTGTTGGGTATAAATAAACCCTCATTCTTCCCACATTTCTCTATTCTGGAAAGAACCGTAGTACCTCTTTGCTGAGTCTGTGGATGCGAACCAGTTGGGTATGCCGCTGTGGCTTGGTGTTGACACTGCCGTGGCAGAGGTGGAGGCAGCGCTGCGTCGGGTTGTTCTGCTGGCCATTGCAAGGAACTGTAGCAAAATGAAAAAGAAATTTTCTAAGATCTAAAATACGGGAAGCAAGTTGAGAGAATGAAAATGAGATGAAAAATGAAAAGGGAGTGGGGGTTTATATAGAACGGGGTTTTTCTGCCCGTTGGGACTGTAACGGCAGGCGCGAATAACGAGGCCAGCTGTTACGCGGTTTCTGACACGTCTGACATGCGTTTCCGTGTCTATTGCGCGTCTGTTACGCGTTTGCATGTCTATCGCGACAGCTCTGTGACAGGCTGTCTTCTCCGCATCTGTCGCGACAGCTGGTGACAGGCTGTGACGACAGGCTTGTCTGTTGGGCTTTTTGGGCTGTTGTGAAAGAGATGGGCTGGTTCATTCCTCCTATTTGCTTCCTTTATTTCCTAAAAATAATTAAATAAATAAACTGAATTAAAATCTTATTTCCTAAAATAAATAAATATCTTAATTCCTAATAAATAAATAAATAAAATAAAATAAAACTAAGTTAATTTAGGGATGCCTTGAGGGGCATCTCCTAAAGTAACTACTTCCTGCATCCTTGGGGCTTCAGTCCCCTGATAATGCTTGAGCCTCTGTCCATTGACCTTGAATTGGTGCCAATCCTTTATTGATTTGATTGTAATGGCACCATGAGGGAAAACTTTGACAACTTGGAAATGACAAGACCACCTTGATTTAAGCTTTCCTGGAAAAAGCTTCAACCTAGAGTTGAATAACAACACATGCTGCCCTGGGCAGAACTGTCGTGGCAGCAGCTTCCTGTCGTGCCACTTCTTGGTTTTGTCTTTATAGATCTTGGCATTGTCGTAGGCCATTACTCGAATTTCCTCAATCTCATTCAAGTCCAGTAGCCTTTTCTGTCCTGCTTTATCCAGTCCATATTTACTGCCTTGATAGCCCGGTAAGCTCTGTGTTCTATCTCAACAGGTAAATGACAAGTTTTCCTATAGTTGAGTCGATAGGGTGACATCCCCAATGGTGTTTTGAACGCTGTTCTGTAGGCCCAGAGTGCATCATTGAGATGTAGAGACCAATCCTTTTGAGTGGGTTTAACCATCTTCTCTAGTATGTTCTTTACTTCTCTGTTGGATATCTCGGCCTGCCCATTGGTTTGAGGGTGGTATGCTGTTGCAATTCGGTGCTTCACTCCGTATTTCCTTAATGCAGCAACAATTACCCTATTATCGAAGTGTCTCCCCTCATCGCTAATTATTGCCCTTGGAATGCCAAATCTGGAGAAGATGTTCTTGTGAAGAAATCTTTGCACAGTCTTGGCGTCGTTCTTTTGAGTGGAGATCGCTTCTACCCACTTTGACACGTAGTCCACTGCCAGTAGGATGTACAAATTCCCACAAGATGCTAGGAATGGCCCCATAAAGTCGATTCCCATACATCAAAGATTTCGACCTCCAATATGTTCTGCAGTGGCATCTCATGCCTTCTCGATATATTCCCAGTCCTTTGGCACTTGTCACAGCTCTTGTAAAAAGCTTGTGCATCCTTGAACAGTGTGGGCCAATATAGACCGGATTGCAGAACCTTAGCAGCAGTTTTGTTTCCCCCTAGGTGTCCTCCATAAGGGGTGGCATGACAGTGGTGAAGCACAACTTTCTGTTCGTCCCATGGTATGCATCTCCTGATAATCTGATCTGCACAGTGCTTGAAAAGAAGAGGTTCGCCCCAATAATAATGTTTTGCATCATTTTGGAACCTCTTCCTTACTTGGTAGTTAAGCTCAAGAGGTAATAACCCACTTACAATGTAATGAACAATGTTAGCATACCAATGGGCTTCAGAAAGCTTACCTGCCGCCATGGCTGTCGCGGCAGTGCTGGTGGCAGCAAACAACTGCTCATCTTGGAAGGTCTCCAATATGTTGGTCTTGTCTGTGGATTGACTCATTCCCGTCTCCAGCCTTGACAAGTGGTCTGCTACTTGGTTCTCTGTTCCCTTTTTATCCTTAATGTCAATGTCAAATTCTTGCAGTAGTAGAATCCAACGTATCAATCTAGGTTTTGCATCTTTCTTTGTGAACAAATACTTTAGCGCTGAATGGTCTATATGGACCACAACCTTTGTTCCAAGTACATACGGACGTAACTTGTCGATTGAAAACACCACTGCTAATAGCTCATTCTCTATCGTGGTGTAGTTAATTTTGGCATCATTCAGTGTTTTGCTGGCATAGTTAATCACATAGAAGACCTTATCCTTCCTCTGCCCTAATGCTGCCCCGACAGCATAATCACTGGCATCACACATTATCTCAAATGGCAAACTCCAGTATGGTGGCTGTACAATCGGGGCTGTTACCAGCTTCTCTTTCAGTATTCTGAATGCCTCACTACATTCAGCATTAAAATCAACGGGACAATTCTGTTCCAATAGGTGGCACAGGGGCTTGGTAATCTTCGAAAAATAGCTATAAATCGTCGATAAAACCCTGCATGCCCTAAGAAACTTCGAATCCCTTTGATTGTGGTGGGTGGCGGCAGCTTTTCGATGACCTCTATTTTGGCTTTGTCCACCTCTATGCCGCGGCAGCTTACCTTGTGGCCTAGTACTATACCTTCATCCACCATAAAGTGGCATTTTCCCAGTTTAAAACCAAGTTCGCATCTTCGCATCTCCGCATCTCTCAAGAACCTTCTGTAAATTGCCTAAACAATCCTCAAAGTTTTCCCCAAAGACAGAAAAGTTGTCCATGAAAATCTCTAGGAAATCCTCCACCATGTCGGAGAATATTGCCATCATGCACCGTTGGAAGGTTGCTGGTGCATTGCAGAGTCCAAATGGCATCCTCCGAAAGGCATAGGTGTCGTACGGGCATGTGAAGGTGGTTTTCTCTTGGTCTTCTAGTGTGATTGCTATTTGGTTATAACCTGAGTAACCATCAAGAAAACAGTAGTAAGGTTTCCCCGCTAATCTATCAAGCATTTGATCAATAAAAGGTAAGGGGAAGTGGTCCTTCCGGGTAGCTTTGTTAAGCTTCTGGTAGTCCATACAAACCCTCCAACCGGTCACAGTCCTGGTTGGGATTAGTTCGTTTTCTTCATTGGTTACTACGGTTATGCCTCCCTTTTTGGGCACACATTACACCGGGCTCACCCACTTGCTATCCGAGATGGCGTATATTATTCCGGCATCAAGCCACTTGATAATTTCTTTCCTCAACACCTCTCTCATAGCCTCGTTTAATCGTCTTTGGGCATCAATGGCCGGCTTATGATCATCCTCCAAGAGGATCTTGTACATGCATAACGCCGGACTGATGCCTTGGATATCAGCTATAGTTCATCCAATGGCTTTCTTATGCTGTTGTAGCATTTTGATTAGTCTTTGCTCCTGTTCCTGCATTAACTTGGAAGAGATGATTACGGGCAACGTATCATTTAAACCAAGAAAAACATATTTAAGCTGCCCTGGCAGGGGTTTAAGGTCTAGAACAGATGGCTTTTCAATGGAAGGCTTCTGGATTACATGTTCATTCGAGGTATAATTTAAAGGCTCGAAGAACTTACCTGGACGTGTGCCTATCCAATTTACTTCCTCAGGACCTCCAGTGTCGGATGTTTCTGTGTCTGAGGGGTCACTATCGTCGTTGCTGCCGTGACAGTCTTCCGGGTGACTGTGATGGTAGTGACCAAACTGTCTGTCGTGGCAGCTTGACCTGATGCAGGGTTGGTCAAGGACTACTTTAGAGATTGCCTTGCACTCTTCTTCTGCATCAGCCTGTTTTATTGCGTGGAGAACATTGAGTTTGATTTGCTGATCATTTACTCTCATCGTCAGTTCTCATTTCTCAACATCGATCACATTTCTGCCTGTGGCTAGGAAGGGTCGCCCCAGGATGATCGGTGCGTTTTCATCTGCTTCACAGTCTAAAACAAGAAAGTCAGCAGGAAAAATGAATTTATCCACTCTTACCAGAATATCTTCGATCTTCTCTTATGGTTGTACGTAAGAGCGGTCTGCCAGCTGCAGCATGACTGTCGTGGGCCTTGCTTGTCCAATACCTAATTTCTAAAACATAGATTTGGGCATTAGATTTATGCTAGAACCAAGATCACAAAGTTCCTTACCACGAACTTATCGCCAATTAAGCATGGTATGATGAAGCTCCAAGGGTCCTTCTTCTTTTGGGGTGGATGATTATGTAAGATTGTCATACATTCTTCTGTCATCTTCACTGTCTCAAATTCCCCAAGTTTGGACCTTTTGGACATTGCGTCCTTGAGAAACTTAGCATATCCAGGCATCTTCTTAATGGCCTCTAGCAGCGGTATGTTAATGTGTACCTGCTTAAAAATATCATAAATCTTCTTAAGCTGGTCCTCCTGTTTTTGTTTCTGTAACCACTTTGGAAAAGGAGGTGGAGGACGGTAATCTTCAAGGCGTCTTTCACATGGAATTCAGATCTGAGGAGGCTTGAGTTCTTCAGCATCTTATATTTGCTCCTCTATCCTTTTTACTATCGCGGCAGGTGTGTCGACAGCAGGTTGTCTCTCTTCTGCCGGGGCAATGTTCACGGCAGGTGTCTCTAGGGTTGGATCCTCACTCGGTATGTTTTTTATTTCTGGCCCTTGTAACTGTTTCCCACTCCTAGTTGTAATTGCTTCACACTGCTCATGTGTGGGTTTTCTAGTGACCTCAGTATCACTAGGGAATCCTCCATTCTGCCTCGGCTTGATATACTGGGAAACTTGGCCCATCTGTGTCTCCAGAGATTTTAGGGTAGCCTCATGGTTTGTCATCCTCATCTCTGTTTTGTCCATGAATGATTCAGTTTTCTTGACAAAATGATCCATGTTTGCCATATATGCTCCCGTCTGTGACATGAATGTCGCCAAGGTCTGTTCCAGTATACTAGGTGTTGCTGCCGGCTGCTGTTGTGGCTGCTGTCGCGACAGAATTCTGGGTGCCCCTTGGTTTTGGTTATTCTTCACTGGAGGATTCAGTGCATTGTTCGGATTGCTCCAGGAAAATTTAGGATCCTTCCTCCAGTTGGGATTGTAATTGTTGGAGTCATAGTTTCTCGGCTTGTTATAGTTCCCAACATACATCCCTTCTTCCAGCTGTAAAGGGCAGTCTTCTGAATTGTGGTTCCCTCTACAGGTTTCACATACTTCTTCTGCAGAATATACGGCTTTAGAATCTTTTCGCTGCAGATTTTCGACTATCTTTGTGAGGTATGCAACCTGTGATTTCATTGAAATATCAGCTTCGTAATCCTTTACAGATATTCCTCGTTTGCCTCCTCTCCTGGCTATAGGAAATTGCTTATCGTTCTTTGCTAACTTTTTCAACACTATCATTGCCTCGTCTAGTTCCTTATCCAGTGATAGCCCATTCGCTGCTGAATCTATTCTTAGTCGAGTGTGTGCATTGGCAGCGTTGTAGAATTTAACAACCTGATTCCACACGGGGAATCCATGCATCAGGCAGTTCCGTAAAAGTGTTGTAAATCTATCCCACGCCTCGTGCATTGGTTCATCATCTTCATGTTGAAAAGTAGCAATTTCGTTACGCAATCTTTCAGATAAATGAGAAGGATTAAAACGAGAAAGGAATTCACGAGAGAGATCTGCCCAAGTTCTTATTGAACCCGGCGTTAATTTGTTCCACCAAGTTTTAGCTCTATCTCTCAATGAATGGGGAAATAACCGGAGCCTCAGTACTTCCGGATTTATTCTTGGCAGTCTAACAATCCACAGATTTCTTGGAACGTTTTAAGATGTTCTCAGGCATCCTCATTAGTAGAACCACTAAACTGGCCAACAGAATTTCTCATGCTGAACATGACAGGTTTCAGCTTGAAGTTTTCAGCTTCCACGTCTGACAAGGTGGTTTCCAGTTCAACATGGTCATTCTCCATGTAGTCTCGACAAGTCTGCCGTGCGGCAACGGCAACAGGCCGTTTGTTCCGGGCATCTTGGGGAGGATCAACAATAAGTCTCTGGTTATTGTTGTTGGGGTCATTTAGCCCATCACCTTGTCTTCCGTTCACCATTGCTTCTACTATCTCCTCAAGATAGTTGTTTCTTTCTATCAAGAGTCGGGCTTGGTTCCTGAGATGGTACGTGCGTTCGATTTCTGGATCTAATTTGTACTCAGGTTCTTTACCTCGTCTAGATCTGCGCATAAGCAAATAGAAAACCTTGTGAAAAGCACATGATAAATAACACCACTAAAAACAGAAAAATAAAAAGAAAAGTGCAGTAATAAAAGGGTAAAGATATGTTGCCAGTCCCCGGCAACGGCGCCAAAAACTTGTTGCGTGTAAAAGAGTCCTATCGCAAATAGTGCAAGTGTACACGACGCAAGTAGTAAAGTGATATGAGAGTATCGGATATCGTCTCCACAGGGACTGGAATTAACTCTATCCTTGAATTGCTGCACAAGAGAGAGATATAGTTTAATTGAATTGGTGAAGTAATCTTGAGAAACAACTAAAGTAAAAGATAGAGAAATCAGATTTAAAGAATAGGCCAATATTGAATTGCTCAGTAGTGCAGGTGTTGCACTGTTAGAGAAACTTCTGTCTTCTGTCATCGTTCCTGTCGCGGCAAAGGTCTGTTGTCGTCGCGAAAATGATCAACAACTCTTTACTTCAAGCTTGGCAAGAATCCCTGCTATGACTTGTCCTATCCCTAGGCCCAAGTTCTGTTGATGAACACTTCTTGGATGATACCTCCCGACGTAAATCAATGGGTGAACACCAATGTTGTTGAATTCTTCTTTAGCCACTTAACCTTGAACTTATCCCTAAGCCAAGATGGTTTAACCATAAGCTGGAAAACGCGTATTTACTCCATTTGTATGCTTGACTCTCCCGATATCAAACAAATGGATAACCTCACAATGCTCTCCCGATACTCTTGCGAGATATGATAAACCATAATAAATAAACTTGAAGCTTTTATTACTTGACAGAAAATTCCTAAAACAATACAATTCTTGCAACTACTTTACATAATCAACCCTTATCCCTAGGGGGAGTTTAGAACATGGTGGAGAAGGGAAAATGACAAGGGTTTAGGGGAAGACGGCTAGGAATGAGATATCCTTCACTAGGTCGAATTACATGCCTTTATATAGGCCTTGGGTCCAAGTTTTCTAATATAACAAGAATACAATTTCGAATTAAAGTGCAACTCTAATTAAGACTAAATCTTTTGAGTAGATGCCTTGAATTCGTCCTCTTTTCTAGCCTTGAGTTTCTTCCTTGGACTTTGGGCTTGGCCGTCATTCTGCCTCTGGGCTCAGAAAAATATGGGAGTGGTCCACGACATACCGGCTTGAAATCCTCTATCTATCGAGCTCCACTTCACTTTTCCACCTCAGCATTCTGTCGTCATGGCTGCCACGGCAGTGATCACGGTAGCGTTTGCTTATTGACTCCAGCTCTGCGATCTACCTCTGTTCTTTTGCTGCCCTGAGTCTGCCGCAGCAGATACATGCAAAAGTAACCAAAATCAGTAGCAACTGTGCCATTTTATCTAATTGTGATGTATATGCAGAAATCTATCCTAAATATAATGAATTATGCTTGAATGCAGCAAAAATATGGGTAAACGAGGGGTAAAATATAGAACTTTTATACACTCAACAAGATGTTTATGCGGGTTTTCACTGGGCAAACCATGAAAAGTCAGTAGAAGATGGATTAGACTCGTCTGAAGTGCGAATGGCGTTTCTCCATTCAAGAATTTGATGCACAATGGTTGTTGATCCTCTAGTGCCACGACAAGTTTGTGAATAGTTTGGTCCTTGTATTCCATCAGAATTTGTTCTACATTGTCGAATTCAAAGTGTGTGTCTGCGTCAAAGGTTGTTTCTGAATCTGGCTCAATTTGTTGTCGTTGTTACTGCTGTTGTCGTTGTCTTCTTTCCTGAAGCGTTTGTGCCTGTAGTCTTTGGGCTAATGCTTCAATTTCCGGTTCAAAATCTGCTAGTTTGCCCGGATTCTTCCTAGTCATAAATCAAAACAAATTATATTAGTAACTTTGCCGAAGTCCTCAGAAACGACGCCAATTTGACAAGTGTCGTAATTGTTAAATAAATTATCCTTGATCTCAAATTAAATAGATAAATAATGTAGTAATAGAGAAGAAGGGTCGATCCGCAAGGACTAAGGAGCTTCTAATATCTAGAGGTTTTGGTTTTGACTATAACGAGACAATAAAGTAAATGGGGGGGGGGTTCTCATCAAGAGAGTAGAATATAAATGTAGAATAATAAAAGCAAAAATGACGAAAGTACATTTTGAAAATAAAATCAATTAAATGGTATAGCCTCAGGCTTCGCTTGGACTCATTTCCAATCGATCATCAAATAAGATTTTACTCCCGATAAATGCCAGTTACAATTCACAAGGCCTAACCCTTGTAACTTGTTTTTCTCTCCGGTAAACCGATAATCCAAAATCAATTTTTGAATCTCAGTTTTCTGGCTAGACTAACTACGACTATCGCCGTTAGAATAAAACAATCTAAGATTTGGAAAAACCTGACTCGAACTATGTTGTCTCAATAAGAATCAAATCCGATCTCAGTTTCCCTTAACAGACCACCGTTAAGTGTGTTCACAGGAAGTCAAATGTGTTCCAAGCCGATCCTTCCTCCCAACTATAAATCGAAACAACATTCAAACCAACAAGCCCTTTATGAATTGAAAGTGTAAAATTGTTTAAAGGAAAGGCCGAATGCCAATCCAAGTTTGCAAAAAATTGAGAAAAATATATGAAGAAATTAGGTGATATTCAATTTTCACAATCGGAATTGAGACGTCGCTTTAAGCCTTCGGCTAATTAGAAAATTAGGCAAGCATGATTATAGTAGAAATCATACTCAGCATTTTAAAAGAAAATAAAATGAAAACTTAAAAATAAGAACGTAAAGAAAAAGAGAATTTAATAGAACTTAGAAAGCAAGAAAAAAACTAAGAATGATATACGTTTCTAGCTTACCCCGAGGGGGTATTTATAGTTTTCTAAAACCCTAAAAATAACCTAGAAATGATAAAATATAATTCTTGAAAATATTCAAATTAAATCCTAAAAACAAAAGATAATTTCTAATTTGAATTTAAAATACAATTGATCCTGCTCGTCCGTTCTTGCTGACTAGACCTTTTGGAACCTGCTGATTGGACCTTCTAGAAGCTGCTGACTGGATGCCACGTCAGATACTTTATACCCATAGTCATGCCCACTAGCCTAGCCTTGATTCTAGAAAATAAAACTGTAGAACTTTGTCTTTTAAGTGCAATCTCCAGAATTGAAGTCCTGCATAGAAAACACACAAAAACATCCAAATCAGCAATATTAAAGATTCAACATGGAGTAATTAACGGTAAAATAATAAAAAAATAGAAAACACATCAATCTCTAAGAGGTTAAAATGGTCAGCAATGGCCTCTACCGAAAATATAATATTTCTCTCGCGTACAAGAGACGCCCCTTCCATTCGATGCTCCACATGAGCATAAAACTCATTTACCCAATTAACATTGACTTGTCCTAGTTGTCGAATAAAGTCTCCCCATCCTTGTGTGGTTATAGCTGTGTGGATATCAACCTCAAAATTGTAATGATAGGCTGGAGTGAACTCCAAACCTTGCTCTAAGATTAGGTCCTGGTGTGTCATGTATTTGTACATGGTTACCATGTCATCGTCCAATGGATGGAGGCGGTTATTAAGCTCGTCAATCTCCTCATATGTCATATCCTCTATGCGATATTGACTTTCTTTCAAAGAAGGTGAGGGTGATGGAGAGGACGGAGGGCTGGTGTTTCTGTTTAGCCATGGTGGCTGGTTAGATCGACGGGTGGTGGTGAGTTGTCAAACCATGATTTAGGTAGTTGGAGAGATGAACTGGTTGTAGGGTTTTAAGATTTAGATAGTAGGATATGAGGGGTCAAATGGAGGCTTAATGCTTTATCTTTTATGGAAAAGAAGGAGGGTAAAAAGAGGAAGATATATGGTTAATCATGAGGGGTCACACCGGTTATTAATGTTTCGTCTTGACTTTGTGTGGAAGTCGAGTCGTGAACGACATGATGAATGAATGTGTTACGTGTGGTGAGATATGGAAAGAAAAGAAGAAGGGTTTAAAGTGCTGGAATTTAGCTGTTTGGATGGGTTGATTTATCACTAAATCGTGATATTTCGCCTCATTACTTGTCAGAGAGTCCTTGAGTAACCATTGGAGTGCCATTCTAGTGTATCTGAGATTTTGATCGTGAATTGAGATTAGAGATAGCATCGAAGGATGAAAAATTTTGTCAGCATTATTCAATTATCTGGTTGTATCTTGGCTTGGCCGATTTCTTAAATTAGGGTTCATAATGAGCCAGTCTCTGATAGAAGAAAGGATTCCAGCCTCGGACCATTTGATGACTTCTTGCATGAGCATGGTTTTCATAGCTAGTGTAATTCTCGACACGACCCAGTTGCTGAATTCATCTAGTATCAGTTCCTTATATCTGCACACTTGCACGTTTGGACTCTTGGATTTGGAAAAATGCCAATTAATGGAGTGTTTTTATTCCACATCAGTTGTGTGCGTATTCTCATTTTCTAGGCCTTCTTTGATGTCCACCAGTTGGCAATCCTCATAGTTGTCCATATACTTTGGTGTGCTGAAAACATTGAATGTGATCTTCTCATCATTCATCTTCATAGTGAAGTTCCCATTCTCACAGTCGATCACAACCGTCCGGTGGCTAGGAATGGTCTTCCCAAGATGATGAGAGCATTCTTATCAGATTTGCAGTCAAGGATGATAAAATCTGATGGGAAGACAAACTTATCTACCCTAACTAGCACATCATCAATTTGGCCTTCAAGTCGGATTTAAGATCGATTAGCCAACTAAAGGAACCCCAACGTAGGTCTTGCTTATCCCATCCCTAATCGTTTAAACACGGATTTCGGCATCAAGTTCACACTTGCGTCGAGATCACATAAAGCACGGCTAGAGTAGTTATGGCCTATAGAGAATGGAGTGGTGAAGCTGCCAGGGTTATTCATCTTGGGTGGCAAATCACTCAGCACATCCACAAACTCTCCCATAGTGGTTACAGTTTCAACATCACTCACATTCCTCTTCTTTGTCACGATCTCGTTAATTTTTTTTGCATATATAGGCATCTGATCAATGGCCTCCAGCAGTGGGACATTGATGTACAACTGTTTAAGCATCTCCAAAATTTTTTTGGTGCTAAGCATCTTGTTTCTGAGCCTTCAATCTTTGAGGGAATGGAGGTGGTGGTCTGGGCTCGTCTTGTGGCTTACTGGATGCAAGTGCATCCTTAGTATTTTCGTCCTTGCCAGCATTAGAAAGGTCACTTGCTGTATTAGACACATAAGTTGGTTCTTTTGGTACATGAGCGTCGATGGATGGCTTGCTTGGAGTAAGATCTACTAGAGAGCTTCCCCTAAACTTGGCTTCTGTCCTCAATTGCGTGCCACTACGCAGAGTGATGGCATTGCATTGCTGTGCATTGAAGGCCTTGGTGACTTCAGTATCACTAGGAAAACTGCCATATGGTCTCATTTTCAACATCTAGGCAATCTCCCCAACTTGAGTCTCAAAAGAACTAATCGAGGCAGTGTTGTTCTGCATGATCAATTGCTGGTTTTGCAACATGGCAGCATGCATTGTGAGCATGTCACTGTGATTCTTCAAGTAGGCTGCTTGATCTTGCATAATGACACGAGCAGTTTCTATAAACGATTGATAAGAATTATCAAAAGAATTAGAATTGGAGTTAGAAGCTCCCTGGATCTGCCTTTGAGTCTTTTGGAATCCATAAGGTTCAGTTAATGTAGCTGGTTATGCTCCTGAATTTCCTTTATTACCTCCCCAACAAAAATTTGGATGTTACCACCACCTTGGGTTGTAGGTGTTGGAGTAGGGATTGTTGTTACGGTTTGAGTTCCCTATGTAGCATCCAAATTCTTGTTGATTTGGGCATTCGTTCAACAAATGTTCCCCATCACAATGCTCGCGTGTATATTGTATCACCTTTGCCTCACGAACATTGGAGGTTCCTTGCATGTTCTTGAGTATGTCGGTGATGATAGAGAGCTGAGCTGTGATAGTCTGGGACTATAAAGTGCTCATTAGTCCTATATTTTATATGCATTCCATCTCATATTATTGTTGTTCTTAAGTACATTTTAGGCATATTTAGGTGCATGCATGCATTATTTACAGTATTCCTTACTTTACCCTGTTTATATTGAATATCCTTGATTTGGTGAGAAAAGGTACTATTTTAGTTTAGTTTTAGGTACTAGAAGCTGGTAGAAGGAGAGAGGAGTTGAGGAGCTGATGCTGAGGCAGCAAGCTAAGGAGCTGTACTGAAGCAGCTCAACACAGAGAGAAGTGTTGTCGAGTAGCTGCCGCTGCCATACCTGCCGCCCAAGGCAGCAACCTAAGGAATTGGTGAATTGGAGTGCGATTGGAATAGCTTAATTTTTTTGAGTCCAATGAGCCTATCCATGCAATTTATCGATGCCGGGAATAACAGACTGAGCCGCCCAAGGGGAGATTATCCAAGGCGGCTTAAGGTTACTTGTGCCACAAGGAGTCCAATTTCAAGTTAAAGAAGTTAGAATTTAAAGGATGCATTCAATTATAAAGCTACTTTATCATAAAGAAGACTTCTACTCCAAGGAGGACTTACCCTAGGCCATGTCATATATATATATATATATACCTTGTATTTTAGACGTCTTACAACACATAGTTGGCATAGCTTAGGTTTCTCTTGTGCTTTCTTGCCGCCACTATGTTCTAAATTCTCTAGGGTTTGGGTTATGTTGTAAAGTAGTTGTGAGAACAGTTGTTTAGGTTTTAAGTTTGTTTTTGCAAAAAATTCAAGGTTTTCTTATTTCATGTTCTTCACTATTTTCAATTGAGTCGAGAGATCGATTGGAGGTAATCTATTTGTTTGGTATCGAGAGAGTCAAACTCACGAAAGAAGTAAGTACGATCTCATCAATAACATATGTTGATCAATCTAACCTAGACATAGGTTAGGGTTTAAGGTGGCTAAAAAGGAATGACCCAAAGGTTGCTGTTCATTGTACGATTCACGCCGACGAGTATCATCTACAGTGGGCAACAACAGCATTCTGACTTAGACATAAGCGAGATCATTATCGAAGCGTTCTGCCGAGCCTTGAAGGACTACCGAGTTTGCCGCCGAGCCAACCGTACGTTCCACTGTCGAGGCAGCGAAAGCGTCGAAGTAGCCAATCTGCTATCTTCTGCCGAGGCAGCAAAGTCTGGCAGCGCAGAACAACTTAACATGTTCAACGCAGTTTCATACTACTAAGCAGCATAACCTGACCCATTCTATCACCCTTATCTTTTTTTGTTAATTACTTGTGTTTATTTACTTTTCTTTACAAACTAAATTTATTTGTGCATTTAATTTTCCTTGTGCAGGAATTGCGATTCGAATTAGCTGTCCAATCCCTATGGGAGACGATATCTTTTATACTATAACTTGACAAGAGTGTGCACTTGCGCTCCAATTTAGAGAACACCTAAACACTCTACAAGTTTTTGGCGCCGTTGCCGGGGATTGGAAACAATAAATTTGTCTTTATTTTCTTGTACCCTTATTTTATTGCATGTAATTTCGGATTTTTTTTACTTTCGAAAAAAGAATATTCAGGTGCACTACAAGTCAAGGGCATCAACATGTAGGAAAGTTCTTGCGATTATTGTGAAGGCAATCATGCGTTCGAAAGTTGCCCTCATCTTTTTGCAGCAGACATGTCGAGAAAAACCACTCGGGAGTGGATGTCTGAATACGAACAGCTGATGCCGTTGCCGCAGTTGCCGCAGCAGCATCAAGATTTTTTATGGTATAATCAAGAATATCAATTTTTTTACAATAACAGTTTTGCTGCAGAAATCGACATGCCCTGGCAATATAGTTATCCTTAAGAGCAATCAAGATCCTTGGAGGACACACTTCAAACTTTCCTTGCACTCACACATAAAGTGTCGACTGCTATGGACGCCATCATCGCTAAGATAGATGCACATGTGAACAATTCAGTCCTCATTAATGCCATGGATGAAACTGAACACGATGCCTCGGCAACCATTGATCACCAACAATTAATTCCTGGGGATACTGATGTCCCGGGACAAGAGGACGAAGAGCAATGCAAAGAAGGACCTCCGATGTGTAAGGAGCAATTAGAACCTCCAAACCAAGAGGATGCAGAACACTGATCGGACAACAAGATTGACAACTGCTCTGGCAGCTACCTAGAACCCTGCCCTGAAAAAGAACTGAGCAGTGAAAGGACAACACCTGAACAAAGAAATGCCACAACAACATCTAGTGAGGCCGAAAAAGGAATTGATGATGCCACGACAACATCACATGTCTCGACAACGATGCCCGCCTCGGCAGAAGCCTCGACAACTATGAACTATATATATCTAGAGGAGCCGAAGCTGGAAGATTTAAAGCCATCAAAATCTCTACTGATGGAGATTTTCAAGGGGTCTAAGGAAAACGGTGTTAGGAGTCATGAAGCTTGTCAGAATATTGAGTTTTCCCTTGACCTTCACTGCATTTTGACAGAAGACTGCTGCAATTGGATGTCGTAGCAGCTGCCTCGGCAGTAAAAGAAACTTTCCACCATAAAGAACTTCGACAAAGAGGAGGTAAGTACATGGTTAGGTAGTGATATAATTTTTCCTAATCACATGTTCATGCCTTCAAGAATAGGAACAAGAAGGAAGGTTCACAGGGACTACAAGGGAACGAGGAAGAATGACTCCTCCACCATGAGAATAATCACGCGATGGAGGGTGCGGGTGGACTACAAGAAGTATCGGAAACGACCCTCTCAAAACACAACCACCTCAGGAAGTGGTTATGTTTGGGAGATGCACCTCAATGCACTCCCAACATAACTTAATTTATTTTTAATATCTTTCTTTTTATTTTTATGTTTTAGGACTAGATTTTAATTTATTGCAATTTATTTTCCACATTTTTATTTTTCATACTTAATTATTTTTATTTTAGTTTTCTTTATTTAGTAAATTATTTTTATTTCAAGTTTAGGAATAAATAAGTAGGACCAAGAAGAAGGCCCAACAAGGAGCCCGCACACCATGCCGCCGAGACAGTTGAAGGCAGCCTACCGCAAAAAACGCGTAATGGCTAGAAAACCGCTAATGGCTAGCTACCAACGGCTATAGCGTAATAGGCATTTAATCTCGTAACACGCACCACACAAATCTGCCCATTGGAACTTAATGCCGCCACGACATCTCTCGGCAACCGCTATATATATCTCACTATTTCATCCGTTTTTCTTCACTTCATCTCCTTGTTTAAACCTCTTCTAAGTCCACTTGCTTTATTAAGATTTTCTATTTCTCAGCTATTTTTAGATTACAACCGACTCACAGCTATGGCAGCATCACAATCCAAACCCATCTTCCAGAGATTCTTCTCCGAGCTCGACCAGAAATGGCACAGAACTCAACTCGCCAACAGGGCAGTTTGGGAAGAGCAAGGGTTTCACTACTCCACGTAGACAGGAGACTTAGGTCTCGAGCCCGCCCTCTTCGAGAAAATTCACGGCCAAAGGTGGGAGATCTTCGCAAAGTAGCTCGAGGTGGCCAACATCACCCTCGTCCGAGAGTTTTACGCCTACCAACCCCGCCCAGAAATACCATTCGTCTTTGTCAGAAGGGAGGCAGTAGAGCTCAACGCTGCCACCATCGACATGTTCTATTGGCTGGAGATGGACGACAACCCCCATGAGGAGTGGAGGCAGACACTGACAGCAGGGGAATACGACCGGATGAAGGACAGGCTGTGTGAACCAAACACCCCATGGCTGGCGGGGAAACACAGCGGGTCTGTCTAGTGCCGCCGTCTACTGCCGGAGGCAATGCTGTGGAACACGTTCATCAAGAGACGCCTATTGCCCACCTCCCACAACACAACTATTGACCGGCCCCATCTCGCCTTGATACATTCAATTATGAACAATCGGCCAATCAACGTGGGTGACATTATCTGCAAGGAAATCTACAGCTGCTACCGGAAGTCCAAAGGCAGACTCTACTTCCCCTCTCTTATCATCGGGCTTTGCACGAACTTCAATGTGCCCACCGATCCCAAGGACACCATGACACCACCCAATGAAGGCTAGACAAGAAAGGTTCGGCTCCAGATGATGCAAGCACCAGAGACAGAGCCGATCACACCTTTCCAGTCGTCGACCAAAAACACCGCTGCCCCAGAAGCCAGAGGCAGTACTAAGGCTGCCCAACAACCAAAGGTCATCCAGCTGCTCAAGACACTGATCGACTGCAATAAGAGGATCGAGCAGCAACAGTTGACCTTTATGAAGTATGTGGGGGAAGTTCAAGAGGCTTTTGTGGCTTATCTTCTGCAAAAGTTTCCCAACGACGACCCCTCCCTGCTCAGATTCCCTGAAGAACTGGCCGCTACAGCTGAACCCAGAGAGACTACACCACCAGAAGTAGCTGCCTGCCACGCCGCCTTCCACCACCAGATGCCATCTCCGACGTACTATCCATC
Source organism: Hibiscus trionum (assembly GCA_030270665.1). Taxonomy (NCBI): domain Eukaryota; kingdom Viridiplantae; phylum Streptophyta; class Magnoliopsida; order Malvales; family Malvaceae; genus Hibiscus; species Hibiscus trionum. Next base: position 22,293,746 of record BSYR01000004.1, read on the forward strand.
CTACTCAGCCACCTCCGCTTCTAACACGATGGCCGACACTTCTGAGAGGCATCAACAACATTTCTCTCTAGCCTGTATAGCGGACACGGTGGCAGACACCTCCCAGTCTAACGATGCAGAGCAATAGACAGCAACAACATCAGCACCCATATCAACAGAGGATCCACCAGGAGAACCCATGGCAGAGCCAACGAGGAAGAGAAAGCATCACATAATCTCAGCCGAGCCAGAGGAAGAGGAGTCAGAATCTAAACACGAACAAAGTGAAGCTCCTCATCCCACTCCCAAGAGAGTCCAGCCGCCACGGTAAGAAAAGATATCACCTGCCAAGTCTGCCGCCCGGACATCTGCCAGCCGCCGCCTTGTCATCCAGTCTTCATCTTCCTCCTCTACCGCAAAGACCCCAGTCTCTTCTCAGCCCTCCACCAACTTCTAGCGTTATTTCTTTTCTTTTGTTTTCTTTTATTGCTTATTTTTATGTTTTAATTATCTTGTTTGTATTTATTTTTTCTAATTTTTGCTTTTTTATTTTTTTCTCTTGTATTTTATTTTGTGCATTGAGGGCAATGCCCGTCTCGAGTTGGGGGGGGGGGTTAGCACTTATTTTGTTTAGGAATAACTAGTGCATATATGTTGCATAATGTACTTGCTTCTAAAAATTAATCAAAATAAAAATTTTGTTAGAACTTGTGCCTATGATAGGATAGCCGACTTTAAATTTTTCGCACCATAATAAAAAGAACTTAATTTTGGGGAAAGCATGAAGTAAACTTAAAATTTTTCTATTAATTCCAAAAATTAAAAACACTACTGTTACTTGCTAAATTTGATTGAATTTCTAATGAACATTGCCTGCTTAAATCTTATGTAAAATTCTAACATGGTTGCAGGAAGCTGCCGCGGCAGGCAACAAACAGAAAAAGGAAAGCACTGCCACGGTTGGAAAGAAATTTTTTTATGTTGCTTTTCCCTAGAGGTGCCCGAAACCGGCTCCAGGAAGAATCATGTGCAAGGACACTCCGCTGCTATCAAAGTCCACAAATCTGAAAATCCTTGAAGTGACGGACAAATTGACATGAGTGAATGAATGTCTTTATGCGATGACTCTACTCAATAAGTTCAGGGTTTTGTAGTTTGCTCCTATCTTAATTTCAGACCTAGAAGAGTGGTCGTGATGAGCTGAAGCCCTTATTGCCATGATTATAAACTGTGCTTAAATGTGCTGCCTCAGCAGTAACCTTACATTACCATGACAACATCTTTGTTTACTTAGAATATTCTTCAGATTCAGCCTGTACACAGTTTCTGCACACACTGCACTGGCATTGTAGTTTAATTCTGAGGTAATTCACGCTATTCTCCTTTCACTAATTTAATGATAGGTGCCACGGCTTTGAGGTGCTAAATCAAGTTTAAAACATGTTCTTCTTTCTGATTAGTGCAAGGGCAAGTATGTTTAGGATTGCATTGCTTGAGGACAAGCAATAGTTCGAGTTTGGGGGTGTGTAAAGTGCTCATTGGTCCTATATTTTATATGCATTCCATCTCATACTATTGATGTTCTTAAGTACATTTTAGGCATATTTAGGTGCATGTATGCATTATTTACAGTATTCCTTACCTTACCCTGTTTATATCGAATATCCTTGATTTGGTGAGAAAAGGTACTATTTTAGTTTAGTTTTAGGTATTAGAAGCTGGTAGAAGGAGATGCGAGTTGAGGAGCTAATGCTGAGGCAGCGAGCCAAGGAGATGTACTGAAGCAACTCAACACAGAGAGAAGTGCTGCCGAGTAGCAGCCGCCGCCATTCCTGCCGCCCAGGGCAGCAACCTAAAGAATTGGTGAATTGGAGTGCGATTGGAAGAGCTTAATTTTCTGAGTCCAATGAGCCCATCCACGCAATTTATCGATGCTGGGAACAGCGGACTGAGCCGCCCAAGGGGAGATTATCCAAGGCGGCTTAAGGTTACTTGTGCCACAAGGAGTCCAATTTCAAGTCAAAGAAGTCAGAATTTAAAGGATGCATTCAATGCTAAATATACTTTATCATAAAGAAGACTTCTACCCCAAGGAGGACTTACCCTAGGCCATGCCCTATATATATATATATATATATATATATATATATATATATATATATATATATTTATATGATTATACCTTGTATTTTAGACATCTTACAACGCATAGTTGGCATAACTTAGGTTTCTCTTGTGTTTTCTTGCCGCCACTATGTTCTAAATTCTCTAGGGTTTGGGTTATGTTGTAAAGTAGTTGTGAGAACGGTTGTTTAGGTTTTAGGTTTGTTTTTACAATAAATTCAAGGTTTGTTTATTTCATGTTCTTCACTATTTTCAATTGAGCCGAGAGATCGATTGGAGGCAAACTATTTGTTTGGTATCGAGAGAGTCAAACTCACGAAAGAAGTAAGCACGATCTCATCAATACCAGGTGTTGATCAATCCAGCCTAGACATAGGTTAGGGTTTAAGGCGGCTAAAAATGAACAAACCAAAGGTTGTTGTTCATTGTACGATTCACGCTGACAGATATCATCTGCAGTGGGCAACAACAACATTCTGACTTAGACATAAGCGAGATCATTATCGAAGCGTTCTACCGAGCCTTGAAGGACTGTAGAGTTTGCCACCGAGCCAACCGTCTGTTCCATTGCCGAGGCAGCGAAAGCATCGAAGCAGCCAATCTGCCATCTTCCGCCGAGGCAGCAAAGTCTAGCAGCGCAGAACAACTTAACCTAGTCAACGCAGTTTTACACTACTAAGCAGCATAACTTGACCCATTCTATCACCCTAATCTTTTTTTGATAATTACTTGTGTTTATTTACTTTTCTTTACAAACTAAATTTATTTGTGCATTTAATTTTCCTTGTGCATGAATTGTGATTCGAATTAGCTGTCAAATCCTTGTGGGAGATGATATCTTTTATAATATAACTTGACAAGAGTGTGCACTTGCTCTCCTATTTAGAGAACACCCAAACGCTCTACAAGGACTCATCTACTGAAGTTTTCTAGCTACTTTAGGTCCAAGACTCAATCTCCCTCGTGGGAACTGGTACTCGACATTGGTTATCCTGTCAAGATTCTTGAAAGCCTCGTTAGGTTCTCTATCAAGAAAAGTACTGTTAGCTGACAAGTCGATCATCATCCTTGTTTGTGCATTGACGCCATTATAGAACATCATGATTTGTAGCCAATTTGTATATCCAAGAATCGAGCATTTTTGTAGCAGATCTTTGTATCTATCCCATGCTTCATACATGGATTCATCATTATTTTGTTGGAAAGAGACGATGTCACTTCGCATCTAGGTGTGCACATTCAGTGGATCATATCGGTGCAGAAACTTGCTGTACAAGTCGTCCCAAGATGTAATGGATCTTGCGGAACAAGTTTTCAACCATGCTCTAGCTCGATCTCGCAAGGAGAAAGGAAATAGCTTGAGTCGCAAGGCATCGAGAGGTATGCCTGGTTGCCTGAAACAATCACAGACTCCCAAGAAAGCTTGGATGTGCTCACGAGCATCTTCTCTTGCAGATCCTCCATATTGTCCAATATTGTTGAGCATTTTGAACATAATAGGCTTTAGCTCAAAGTAGGTCATCCGTAGATCATGTACCACAATCGGTGGACCGTGGTTCTTGATGACGACTCAATGATATCTTCGATGTGTCTTCTGACTCTAGCATGCAGTCGCCCATCTTGGCCATTGAGTTCCGCTCCAACGTTTCCTTGTCTATCGACTAGAGGTACATCTTCTGGATCACTTACGTTCTCAAGGTTGTTCCTCGGTGGTGGGTCATTTTGAATCCCATAGTTGTGCACTGGTGGATCCATACTCTTGTTTGCTCGTAATAATCTTCGAAAGGTCTTTCGATCTTCGAATTGAGTGGAAGTATGGGATCTTAGTTGGATCTTCCGGTCATACACTAGAACGTATCTGAGAAAAAAAACAAAAACAAAAAAAACTAAAATTAAATGCAATAAAAATAAAAACCATTAGCGTAACTACAACGTAAGTATCAATTGCCAATCCCCGGGTTATGAAGGAGTAGTGATTTCAGTGACAACTCCAAATGCCACATTGAAGGAATTTATTCTATTGGTAATCACTTTTCTTGTAACGAACTGAATTTCTAAGTCAACATTGGCCGTTGACCTGGGTTATGGACCTTCATGTTGGATTGGGTAATTGGACCAATTAGGCCAAGTTTATGCTTAATTGGATGAAAATTGGATCATGTAGGCTTGGAGAGTGACCATTTTGTAAAAAGGGAAAAGCTTGAGGGTTTATGTTGTGTTTAGACCTCTTTTAAACTAAAGGGCTGACCATCCCCCTTTATTTGCTGCCATTCATATGAAGAAGAAAAAAAAAGCTATATCACTTTTTTCTCACCTTCATCTTCTATTTCTCCTTTCCTTCAACCTTTGTTTCAAGCTTAAAAAATCCAAGCTTTCTACTTCAAATTTCTCATCCAAGATCCAAGGTTCAAGTATGTTTGTCCCCATCTCTCAAGCTTCAAGAAAAATGTTTTCTCTTCACAAAAGGGTAAGTTTTCCATTAATGGGTTTTTGAAAGATTTGGGGTTTTGAGAGTTTATATCCATTTTTTGTTATAAATTCGTCGTTAGACCTTCTCTTAGTTTTTATTTTAAGTCTTGATTCATTTCCCATGATTGTGTGGCATGGAGAGATGAATTGGGGTTCTTCCAAGCTTGGGTCAAGGAAAAGAAGTTGAAGAAGCTAAGTGGGTGTGTCTATTTCGAGATTTCTAGCTTAAGGTAAGTACATCTCTGACTCTTTAGTTCTTGAAGGTCATAAATTAATTGCTTTGCTTGATTGTATGGTGTTTTGGGTATTGTATCGGTGGAGCTCATTTTAAATATTAAAGTAGGGATCTTGTTATTAAATATGTTGTTAGGAGACGCTAAAAATACCCATAAATAACTTGATAAACTTTAGGAGCATTTGAAATAGTTTTGGAATGGTTAGAGACAAGTTGGGTGATTTTTGATGCTTCAAAATTCGAATTCTGGGCTCGAATACGGTACGAGATGAACCCGTATCATTACCTCGTGTTCTGACTGATGAACATAAGTGAAAGTTGAATGGAGTATTGATACACTTGGAGTAGGTATTGATGCCCCTTGGTTTAGCAAAATTCCAGTAACGAGCTTTCATACTGGTACGCTTGAGTGCGTATCAGTACTGAAAGGTATCAGTACCCAGTGACCGTGTACCGTACAGGGTTATCGGTTAACCCCTACCTTGACAAGCTCGAGTATCGAAACGCTTGGGGTGGGTATTGGTACCCAGATAGTTGTACCGTTACGCGAGGTTGGGTATCGGTACCCATTGGGCAATCTGTTCGAAAATGTGTTTTTAGCACGAGTGGCTGGAAAATTATGGACAAGGGTCCGATAGACCTCTAATGATATGAAATAACCTATAAAGTCAAGAAACTGAGATTCTACTCCTAAATAAGAGCATAACGTGTAATAACTCCGCAATTGTAAAATAGATAATTCTTGTAATAATACTCCTAAGTGATTCTTGGCGTCATGTTGCCTTTATGTGCTGAGCGAGCACATTAGTGGTTGATAATTATAAATCTAAAGAGGAGAACAACTAAATACCCTACCTCATAATGTATACCAACTTGGTAATGTAATGCGATGATATATGATGTCTAGCAACAATAGAGATCCATGGGAACGTATTTGCTTGCATGGCGGGTAGGCATTTGACTTGTCCAGTCACTTGATTGATGGGATTCTGAATACCTAAAGCTATGTACTACAATACTTGTTTCCTCTTGCGCACTCGATGCTAGGTGATCCCGAGTATATGATAAGCATTGCCCGATGCTAGGTGATCCGAGTAGGTGGCACGAAATGGCACTCGATGCTAGGTGATCCTGAGTGGCCTTTGTAACCTGATGCTAGGTGATCCTGGGCTAAACAAGTTTGTTTATCTTGTGTGGACTAAATCATGTACGTAGTTATGGATGTTATAGATGATAGCTTATGGTCATAATAATCTTGGTAAGCTAGATGATGACTCATAGATAGTGAAGCCTTATTTATGCTCCCTAGACCATTTTTATCGCGCATGCTTATTTTATGATAATCAAGAATTATGGTAGAGTAAAAATGTACCACTGAGCTTTGTAAGCTCAGCGTTCGGAATCATTGTTTCCGTTCGTAGGTTAGTCGATTGATCGTGCTTGAGGAGCACATCGTGAAGGGATTTCCTCGTATCGATCCAAAGTACAGTACTTGATGTTTAGTTTTGGGCTATTGTATTCATAGGACCTTATGATGGTTGAGTCTGTAAACTCTATTTGAAATATTATTTTGATATTGTAGAGCATTTGGGTGTTCTCTATTTATGAGTGCAAGTACACACTCCTATCAAGTTATAGTATATAAGATATCGTCTCCCACAGGGATTAGACAGCTTGATTCGAATCGTTGTTCTTGCACAAGAAAAGTAAATGCACAAGAAAGATATTTGTTGAGAAGAAAAGTAAAATAAAAACACAAGTAATTGAAAAGCATGTGATCAGGTTGATAGAGAGGGCAGGGTTATGCTGCTGCTTAGTGTGAAACTGCGTTGAATAGGTCAAGTGTGTTTTGCACTGCCACGATCTGCTGCCTTGGCGGGTAATGGAGGATTGAGGCGGCGGAAACTTTCGCTACCACAGTGGCAATCTTCTCTTGCAACTTTCGCTGTCCCGGCTGTTGGTAAAATAGAACTGCAAAACCGGCTGTTAGCACTGATTGGAAAAATATTAAAAACAGAACGTAAATATGTGAACCGTGTCGTGGTATGGTGGCCACTGCCTTAGAAACAAAACTCCCCCGAACAGTGTAGTCGCTTCATGGGCAGGCTGTCCCCCGAGGTGCACACGGACGCTCCTGGAACCGTACACTGGACTCCGGAGTGAACAACAGTGGAACTGCTTGAACAAACAGTGGAGGAAACAGAGAGAAACGGAATGCTTTGTAATGTGTTTGATATCTAAAATGGTGCATGCAGCACCTCTATTTATAGGCTGGATATCATGTCTATAATTGACATTTCACTGCTCAAATAATTACAGAATTAAATCTGTATAACATCAGTACTAAACCTGCTGTAACAGCTTCACATAATAAACTGCACTGGAATCAAACCGTTCGAATCAAATAAATATTCTTTCACATATAATCTTTTGTTCATAAGAAAATTCCATACGAATTTTCTCCAAAAAGAATATATACGCGCGTACGTGTCGAAGACACGTGTTACCCGAACCTGAGCCGAGCCGGCCGGACGGCGGCGGCGCGCGAGGACTTCCCTTGTTCTTTCCCACTCAACAAGGGAGGGAGGAAGCATGGGTATAAATACCCTTCCCTAGCTATTTTCCCAACCAATGTGGGATATAGCTTTGGTAACTCTTGAAGCATTACCAACATTCCCCCACTAATGCGAAAGAATTCATCTGTATCTCAAACACAGACCTCCTCAGACGAGCAGTAGCGGAATTAGTTGCTTAAGCACTAGTGAACGTATCTTGAACTAGTACATAGTGATAATGAGCGATCCTTCTCTTAGATAAGTGAAACTAGTCTTAAACTTTCTAAGATAGGGGTAAACTCATAACACACAACTAACTCCTTCATCCCCGAAGTTCTCGATGTGTAAGATATATATACACAAGTGTATATTTGGTCATCTTACCCTCAGGATTCTAGTAAGTGTTTTAGAAAAACGGCCCAACGTTTTTCACAAAAGGTGGCTAATCCTTCTCACTTACATAAGTTATTTCATCAAGTTTATCTCAATATAAACCACCCTGAATCTGGGCTATGAAATAATTAAGAACCATTTGTAATGGCTCAACCTCTTATAGACTTATGGTGATTTCTTCAAGTCCATTTAAAATGAACCACCCAGTCTTGGGATAAGAAATCATTAAGAATAAATATTCAACCTCATTGTCGGTGAATTCAAAATGTCCTTCTCAACAGGATCATTTAAACTTTGAATTCATTAAGAGTTTCTTGAAACTCAACCTTTTTGGCGGTAAGTCCATATTGTCCTTCTCAATAGGACAACACATTCATACTTGTGTTATGAACTTATTAAGAATAAGTATTCAACCATGATTCGGTAAATTCATCATGTCTTTCTCACAAAGACCACCCAAAACCTGGGCTATGAATTTATTAAGAGTAATAGTACTCAACCTGGACATGTACATTATTCGTCATAGGGATAGGCAGTGAGAAATGTACACTATGAGTCTTTCCATTGTTTCGTTTGACCACATTGAACTTAGATAACTAAGTTGGGTATCCACCATGAATTCCTCAACCAATGGGCTTTAAACCCATCCCCCTCAACGAATCAAGGACCAATTTCCGACTTAACCCTTTGGTAAGCGGATCTGCTAGGTTTCTTTCCGACTTCACATACTCTAAAGAGAGTACTCCATTCCTTATTAAGTGTCTAACAGATTCATGCCTTATGCGAATGTGTCTCTTTTTACCATTGTAAACTTGACTCTTGGCAACACAAATCGCAGCTTGTGAATCACACAACAAGGAAACAGGAGGAGTCGGAGTTCCCCACAACGGAATATCGGCTAACAAACTCCTTAGCCACTCAGCTTCTTACCCAGCTAAGTCAAGAGCTATAAACTCTGACTCCATAGTAGAGCGAGCAATACAAGTCTGTTTTGAAGACTTCCAAGAAATTGCTGCTCCTCCCAAAGTAAATACATACCCACTCGCAGAGCTTACTTCATCACTATCAGAAACCCAGTTGGCGTCACAATATCCTTCTAATGTAGCAGGAAAGCCAACAAACTCAAGTCTCCAGTCCATAGTACCCTTAAGGTACTTAAGTAAGCGTCTAAGAGCAACCCAGTGCTCACCACTAGGGTTATGAGTATATCTACTGAGTCTGCTAACAACATAGGCAATATCTGGCCGAGTGTAGTTCATTAAGAACATCAAACTGCCAATTATTTTGGCATATTCTGTTTGAGAAACGCTACTTCCTTTATTCTTAAAGAGATGTATGCTAGAGTCATAAGGAGTTCGAACAGGGACGACATCAAAACTGTCAAATTTTTTTAACACTTTCTCAATATAGTGTGTTTGACTTAAAGAAAATCCCTTTTCAGATTTGATTACTTTGACTCCTAAGATTACATCGACTTCTCCCAAGTCAGTCATCTCAAACTTAGTGGACAAGAAACTTTTTGTTTTGTTAATGGACTCAATGTTAGTACTGAAAATCAGCATGTCGTCAACATACAAGCTTATGATGACACAATCAATACCAAACATCCTCGAATACACGCATGCATCCGAACCATTCACAACAAAACCAAAACTAAGAATAGTTTTGTGGAATTTCTCATACCACTGTTTAGGAGCTTGCTTCAGGCTATAAAGTGACTTTTTAAGTCTACATACTTTGCCTTCCATACCAGGCGCCTCGAAGCCAAGAGGTTGCTCCATATAGATCTCCTCATCTAGATCCCCATTCAAAAATGCAGTCTTTACATCCATTTGATGTACTTGCAACTTGTGAATGGAGGCTAGTGCAAACAATGCACGGATCGTTGAGATTTTTGTGACGGGAGAGTAAGTATCAAAGAAGTCTTGACCAAACCTTTGAGTGAACCCTTTGACTACTAGCCTTGCCTTATACCTTTGGATAGAACCATCTGGTCTAAGTTTCTTTCGAAAGACCCATTTACTGTTAATGGTTTTAAATCCTCTAGGCAAGTCAACTAATTCCCAAGTATGATTAGACATTATTGATTCTAGTTCATCTTTTATAGCGCTTTTCCAGAAACTAGCATCAATAGATCGTATAGCTTCTTCGTAAGTTTTAGGATCCTCATCTAACAAATATGCTTGAGCTATAGGATCAGAAAGAGTGTCTAAATCATTTATCTCAGAAATAAAGGAAGTTATGAAGTCTGGTCCAAAAGAGGTTTCAACTCTTTGTCTCTTACTTCTTCTAGGCTCAAATTCAATCTCTTGAGAAGACCTAGCAGGCACACTAGAAGAAGTGGATGGCAAGTTTTCTGTTTGTGTTTCAACATTTAATCTAGGTTTCTTGAGAGGAAAGATTTCTTCAAAGAAAACAGCATCCCTAGATTCACAAATAGAGAAGTCTTGTAAAGTCATGAATCTATATGTAGCACTGTTAGAAGCATAGCCTATAAACACCGCATCAACAATCTTAGGTCCAATGGTGGACTTCTTAAAGTCTGGCAACCCCACTTTGGCCAGACACCCCCACACTTTCAGGTATTGTAAATTTGGGGCATACCCTTTCCATAGTTCGTATGGGGTAGAATCAATTTTCTTATGAGGTACTCGGTTTAGAATATGATTAGCCGATAGAATGTCTTCCCCTACATGTTGTCAGACAACCCAGAACTTATCAACAATGAGTTCATCATCTCTTTTAAAGTTCTATTTTCCTCTCGGCTATACCGTTCTGTTGAGGAAAATAAGGGGCTGAAGTTTCATGTATTATGCCATTCGTCTCACAAACCTCTTTTAGAAAATTAGATCCATATTCACCACCTCTATCAGACCTAACACATTTTATTCTCCTATCTAACTGATTTTCAACTTCTGCCTTATAAATAAGAAAGAAATTTTCAGCTTCATCTTTAGTTCTTAGGAGATAAACTTTTGTATACCTAGAGAAGTCATCTACAAAAGTTATGTAGTAGTGTTTTCCTCCTTTACTTTCAGTGTTTCTAAAGTCTGCTAGATCAGTATGAATAAGTTCTAACAGTTCAGTCTTTCTTTTAGAAACATTTTTAAAGGTAGGTTTTGCATGCTTTGCTTCTACACAAACTTCACATTTATTATAGTTTGTTATGTCTAGTTTAGGCAAAATATTCATATTCATCATTTTCTTTAGGGATTGAATATTTACGTGTCCTAATCTAGCATGCCACATATCAACAGACTCAACAATATAAGCAGAAGTGGTAGCTTTATTATTTTCATTAAGTTGAGTTTCTATGACAAATAAACCTTCGCTTAAAAAACCTTTCCCGACATAATCACCGTTACAGGAAAGTACAAGTTTATCTGCCTCAAAAACTAACTTAATGCCTGCCTTATTTAAGAGGCCACCACTAATCAAATTTCTACGCAGGGCAGGCACATATAGGACATTGTTAAGGGCCAAAGTTTTACCGGAAGTCAGCTTGAGTAAAACCTTGCCTTTGCCCATCACTTGAGAGCTGCTGGAGTTCCCCATGTACACACGTTCACCATTTTTCACGTCCTCAAACTCGGTGAAGAACTCCTTCTTTGCGCAGAAATGTCGAGAAGCTCCGGTGTCTACGACCCACTCGGTGTTCTTCTCTACGAGGTTGACCTCCGAAACCACCGCGGCTATGACATCATCATCCATGTCCTCCGTCACATGCATGCATGGTCTAGTCTCATTCTGGCGGTCCAAGCGGTGCTGACATTGGTACGCCTTGTGACCAGCTTGCCCACACACGTAGCACTTCATGGTTTTCACGTCGGGCTTAGCCTTGATGGGCTTCTTGAAGTTGGTAGTCTTCTGTGGTTTAGGCTTTTTGCTCGGAGGGCCTTTCTTAAAGGGCTTTTTGGACCCTAAAGCACCACCAGACTCAACTATGTTAGATTTAAAAGATAAGTGACTAAAGTTGTTCGTAACCTTATCTTTCAAACGGTTGGCCTCCTCGATTTTCATGTGACCGATTAGCTCCTGAAGTGGTATGTCCCTTTTCTTGTGCTTGAGGGAGTTGCGATAATCAGACCAGGATTTTGGCAACTTCTCGATAAGGACATTTGCTTGCAGAAATTCACACATCTGCATGCCTTCTGCTATGATGTCCGAGACAAGATTCTCATAGTCATGGACTTGGTCTATGATGGGCTTGTTGTCGGTCATCTGGAACTTCAACCATTCGCCCACGACATATTTTTTGATCCCCGCATCATCCGTTCCATATTTGGTGTCCAAGGAATCCCATATCGTCTTTGCACTCCTCTCCTTTAGATACATGTCAAATAATTTGTTGGACATGTGACTTAGGAGATGGCCACGGACCGTCTTGTTGTCCTTCTCATATTTGGCAAAGGTGGCAGCAGCAAGGGCATCGGCGACAACATCAATTTGGCCTTGGTTATCGACAGGAACAACAACGGTAGGTGGTGCAACTGGTGGTTCGTTGAGCAGCACATAATCGAGGTCCAATTGCTCAAAGAAAATCAGTATGCGCTGGGACCACCTTCGATAGTTAATGCCATCTAAAGCATCGAGCTTGGAAAGGTCGGAAATGAGCTTGCTAAGAAGTGCGAATGAAGAAGCCATTTTGCAGAATCGGAGAAGAGTTTTGTTTCTAAATTGTTGGTAAAATAGAACTGCAAAACCGGCTGTTAGCACTGACTGGAAAAATATTAAAAACAGAACGTAAATATGTGAACCGTGTCGTGGTATGGTGGCCACTGCCTTAGAAACAAAACTGCCCCGAACAGTGTAGTCGCTTCACGGGCAGGCTGTCCCCCGAGGTGCACACGGACGCTCCTGGAACCGTACACTCGACTCCGGAGTGAACAACAGTGGAACTGCTCGAACAAACAGTGGAGGAAACAGAGAGAAACGAAATGCTTTGTAATGTGTTTGATATCTAAAATGGTGCATGCAACACCTCTATTTATAGGCTGGATATCATGTCTATAATTGACATTTCACTGCTCAAATAATTACAGAATTAAATCTGTATAACATCAGTATTAAACCTGTTGTAACAGCTTCACATAATCACCATTTTAATTCTGTAATAATCATGCAATAACAGTGCTATTACACCTTGAATTTGACTAAAAACAGTCTAAATTCATCCACTAAACAGACTGTACATATTCGAATAAATTCGAATAAACTGCACTGGAATCAAACCGTTCGAATCAAATAAATATTCTGAACATTGCAGTTCAGATATGAATTAAAAAATAAATTCGGATTGATTCAAACAGTTTTCTCAAAAGCCTATAAATAAGAAAAAATTCTTTCACATATAATCTTTTGTTCATAAGAAAATTCCATACGAATTTTCTCCAAAAATAATATATATGTGTGCGTACGTGTCGAAGACACGTGTTACCCGAGCCCGAGCCCGAGCCCGAGCCGGCTGGACGGCGGCGGCGCGTGAGGACTTCCCTTGTTCTTTCCCACTCAACAAGGGAGGGAGGAAGCCTGGGTATAAATACCCTTCCCTAGCTATTTTCCCAACCAATGTGGGATATAGCTTTGGTAACTCTTGAAGCATTACCAACACCGGCATGTGAGATGGAGAGAAGTTCCGGCGGCAAGTCTGGCAGATACTCCAAGTTTGGCGAAGCAATTCTGAAGTGATCCTACCTATGTCTAGGCTAGGATTCTGTTACTGCGTGATGTAGGCAATACCTAGCAATCTCAGCGTAAACCTAACACAGACAATCAACATTTGGTTGCTCCTTTTAGCCGTTGAAATTCTAACTTATGTCTAAGTCGAATTAGTCAACACCTCATCATGGTGAGACCGTGCTTAATCCTTTCGTGAGTTTGACACTGTTGTGCCCGAAAAATGGATTCTTCAACTGGACTCTTGGAACTAATTGAAGGAAGTGAAGCACATGAATTAAGGAAACTAAGAGTATTTTATTGCAAAACAAACTTGAAAACCTAAACAATCGTTCTCACAACTAATTACAACATAACCCAAAGAGAGATTTAGAACATATCAGCGGCAATAAAACCTAAACAATGCCTAAAGAAAACCTATGCTCCCTTGAATTAGAATTACAATGAGTATATATAGGCATTAGCTAGGTCTAGTCCTTCTTGAAGTAGAAGTCTCCAAATTAGCTTTCCACATTAAATGTGACTTTAAACTCTGACTTCTTTGAGTTGAATGTGGACTTTATCACGTTGCCTTGTTCCGCAAGCAATCTTGAGATTTAACTTTGGCAGCTCTTCCCGTTGCTACAGACGCCGGAAAATCGAGTGGACAACACCGATAGATTCAAGATTTTCTACTCTACAAATCGCACTCCGATTCTCCACTCCATAGTCTGTTGTCTTGGGTGGCAAGGTGGGCGGCAGCAGCTACTCGGCAGCTGTTGTCTCTGTCTGGAACTGCATCAGTACAACTCCATGGTTTGCTGCCTCAGCATCACATCCTCGGCTCATCTTTCCCTCTGTCAGCCTCTAGTACCTAAAACCAAAAGTACACTAAAACAATACATTTTCTTCACCATATAAAAGATAATCTATAAAAACATGGCAAAGCAAAGAAATACTGTAAAATGCAATGCATGGTCCTAATTATGCCTAAGATGTACTCAAAAACAACAATAATAGGAGATGGAATGTGCATGAAATATAGAACTTGTGGACACTTTACATATATACTATGATTTAAACTTGGAGCTCCTGTTTTGTAAACTTATTTATAACGCTTGTTTATTTACATTGATTTATAAATGACTTGATGTTTTGTTGATTGATAAATATAAGGTTTTAAAATGGAAATTTTTCTAGGTTAAATTTAAATCACCAGAATGTAATGCTTGAGATCTGGATCGAGATCGAAGTTTTACATTTAGTGGTATCAGAGCCTAGGTTTAGCCGGTTCTATAAGAAACCCCGGGGTGGAGTAGAGGTCCTGGTAAGGTTTCTAGTGAATACAACCCTTAAATTTAAGTTGTACTCTTCCAAGACTGAGAATCTTGATGGTGCTACCTTGTTTCCTTGTGATTTTGAAAATTCGACGGTTGGTGACATTGGACATGACCAATAATGTCGTGGGGAGAGCCATGTCTCTCAAGCGGAAGACTTTGGTAAGGGTTTGTCCCAGATGTTGAGAACACAAGCCTTCTGGGAGATACCGGAGGTGAAGGGGCAAACTACCTCCATGATCTTGCCTTTACTCTCTTGCAAGTGGTACAAACTATCTCGAGACAATCTGATACGCCTCGCAAGACCCATGTAGAGAGGCTTTATCGTTATGGACCTAAGGATTTCGAAGGTTTGGGTGAGGATGACCCGATCAAGGCTGAACAGTGATTGAGATATACTCAAAGGGTTCCGAGATAGATGAGGCAGAGTCTAGAGGATAGACTTGATTGTATTGTCCCCCTTCGTAAGGGCAATGCACATTAGTGATGAGAGACTATTGAGTAGGGACTGCAACCTGCACTTTTAACCTACGATGTCTTATTGGATGAGTTCAAAAAGAAATACATTAGAGAGGTTCACACGGATGAGATTAGAAATCAATTCCCACATCTAGTTTAAAGGGGACCATACAGTATGTGGGTATGAGCAAGATTTTCTACGATTGAGCTGTTATCCCCCGGAGTTAGTTGCCACCGAGGAGGTGAGGTGTAAGAGGTTTAGACATGGATTAAAGATTTCCTGATGATAGATGATGCTACTCTAGTTCAGTCTCAGAGGTTGACTCCTTCTCGGCTTGGTCAGAGTTTTGCTGTAGGCATTGCTAGGGCTTCGTCTGGATATTAGGGTGGAGATACTGTGAAATCCATCTTCAGATTCGACGTTCTAGTCGTTGCTAGACAGTTTGCCATTGAGGCCAAAGATGACAGCTTTGCCACCGATGATATGCCAGGTACCTAGTTGTTGCATTGATGGAAATCTGATTTCTCGTTCGTACAATGGTTTTGGTCCTCGTCAAAAAAACATGTTGTGGTAAGATCTAGAGGTTGATGTCGGATTGATTAATTCATCAGAATTGTAAGTGCTTGTAAGTAAGGTTTTTACTGTGGATGGTGAGTGACGATTGACGGTAATAGTCCCCGTGGAGTTGTTAGATTTACTCTCTCTTTAGTTAGTAGATGTTAATTGGTTCTTAGATCAGTCGTTTGAGCACGATGTATGTCTTGGTGTTCGAGCGAGAGTCTCGAAGCTTCATGGTTCTAGGCGAATACACGGTGGAGGTAATATTGTGTCTCGCGTTAGTTTCCATCACCTTGTGGTATGGCAATGACTGAACTTCTAGAGTGAGGACTCATCTGCAAAAATGAGTAAATATGAGTGTTGTTGCCAAGGGGTTTGTAACCCCATTGACCCGGCCTAGATGCCCTATCGAACCGAGTGAGCTACATTGTGTTTACCGAAACAAATCCGGAACGAATACACAAGATTGGGTCCATTTTTATCCTTTTTATCTTCTCTAGATGCAACATATTGACCTAAGGTGTACATACTAGCAGCGGATGAAATCTCAAAAGGGACGGACACCGAAAAAACACCCGATTGCATAACGTTACCTTTTAGGGACTAAAACGTAAATCTAGAAAAATATAAGGACTTAGTTAAAATTTTAGATTATCAATCTCTAATTAGTAATATTACATGCTTGCTCATCAAATTTCAGCTCAAAACAATCATCCGAGCTTAACCAATTACTTTCACAAGATTCAGGGACCAAAATAAAAGAATTAAAAACTTCAAACAACGTTTTAACTGATTTAACAATAGTTGACATTGATACTCGGGCAACCGTACTGATACCATGCTTCATACAGAGAGTGTCGTACCGGTACATCTTGTGGCGTATCGGTACGCAGGCTCGGGATGACAAAATTCAATTTCTAGTAGCTAAAGACCGTACCGATACACTTGCCTGTGTATCGGTACCCCTTTTTATTTTCCCATGGCCCGTACCGATACAACCCTTCGCGTACCGATCCTTATGCCTAGAATTTGCTTACTCGTACCGATACAGAGCCCCGTGTATCGGTACCCCTGGACCTGAAATGTCTAATTTTGCTAGTTTTCACCCAAATGTTAGCTCAAACGTGCTTTAACACATTATATTCATATACACAAATTCTACAGAGATCAAACCATGCCAAAAACTCAAGGAACCATGATCAATTCAAGACTAAATTACTCCAATCATAATAGTAGAGGCATGCTTTCTAGAAATTATTCATTCCAACATTCAAAATGAGACTTAATGCATATCTCAACATAAGCATATAAACCTCCACAAGACATGAACTCAAGCAAAAGACGTCCAAGGAAATTCACAAAGCATGAACTCATACTAGCATGTCATCAACAATCATGCCTCAAACCACAAACATGAAATCCATCTACCATGACATATAAACCTCCACAAAACATCCAAAATCCAAAAATTACAAAATCCCCAAAACATGGTTACACATTGCCTTATTAACGGAATTTAAAACCAAGATTCATACTCAAGCAAAAGTCTTGATCTTGGACCTTCTTTTCCAAACCAACGTTGCCCTCCAACTCTATCGCTCTGCATCAATAGGAAAAGAGAGCGTAAGAACAAATGCTTAGTGATGATGCTTTTAAACAGAACATTGATGCATTCGTAAACCATTTGAAAACCACAAATCATTTTGCTTTCAAAATCATACTTAACTACCTAAGCATTTTCACATTTTTTCCACAAAAAAAGCTTGCATAAAATATATATGCATCAAACCGCTTTAAAATATCATTTATCACAAATATTCTCATATATTGTCAATTATAATGACCCTAATAGACTTACCTCCACCCATGGATCGCACTGCCCATATCCATACATGTTAAGATACACAGATTCCATTGATGGCACTAATGTTGCGTGCAAAAGTGATGCGCAAATTGTGTGCAAGTATACACGGTGCCAAGTTATAGTATTTAAGATATCGTCTCCACAGGGATTGCGACAACCTTCAGAATTCACTTTTCTGCACAAGTAAAAGTAAAAACACAAATATTAGGAGTTGGGTTGATTAAAACTAAAACTAAAGCAAGTAAAATAAATTGAGAAATCAGAGTGAGAGAATGGGCCGATATTGGATGCTTCGTAATGTGGAGATTGAATGCACTGTCTCGGCACAGTTCTGCAGATCAACTTAACAACTTTCAACAGCCGCTCATGACTATGCCTCGGCAGGCGCCCGCCTCGGCAGAGACCAAGTGACTGCCTGGGCAGTTAAGCAATGATTCAAGGTTTGGCAAGGCTCCCTTATATGATTTCCTCTTCTCCCGAAGCTTGAAGTACTATTGGCGAACACGTCTTGGATGATACCTACCGGCGTGAATCTAAGGATGAACACTAACCGATTATGAAGCCTCTCTTAACCGCTGAACTTCTAAACTTATCCCTAAGCTGAAGTAGCTTTACCTTATGGTTGGATAAAACCGTGTTTACTCGTTTTGTGAGTTCAACTCTCCCGATATTGAACAAATGGATTGTTGCCCTCTTCTCTCCTGATAAAGAATGCAACAATGAAGAACCGAGAGTAAACAAACCTTGAATTTTATTGCAAAAGATGAAATCCTAAATGAATACAAGCAAAACTCTCACAACTACTACACAACCAACCCTTAGCCCTAGAGAAGGTTTAGAACATGATGGGGTAGACGACACTAGGGTTTCGACAAGAAGGAGTTTCTCTCTAATCTCAATTGTGTTTTCTCCTTCAAGTCGATTACATATATATAGGGGAGGAGCCTAGGTCTAAGTCGGTTTAGGGCGTGAATCCTAGTTAGAATCTAATTACAATTCACTAAAAGAACAAATCTAACATTAAATCTTCCAAGATTCTGGTTTGACTTTTTCCAACTTGACTTTGACCATGGCTTTTCTTTGTCTGTTGAGCTCCAATGCACGTGCAAATGGTCTCCAAAAATCAAGCTTGATGAGCTCTTTCAGTCGCATACCACTTTGCATATTTTCACCCTTCCTCGAGTTGCTGCCTCGGCAGCACACTGTTTACTGCCTCAGCAGAGGTGTAGACTGGTGTGTAGGGGTTGGCACAGCTCTTCATTCTGGGACTCTCCTTCTTGTCAGTTCTCAATTAGCTCTCTAGATTGTCTATTAGCTTCCTTCATCAGTTTCCAGCTTGTCCGCATCTGCCCTCTCTGCTGCCTCGGCGGCATCTGCCTGGGCGGGTACTTGCACACAGTTAGAAAACACGCATGAGAAGTATCTTTTAGATAAAAACACTTAAATTAATCAAATAAGGCAGAATATCTAATCTATGCAGTCTTGTGTATGTTTTCTTAATAAATGCAACTAAAATATACTTAAGAACAACAATAATTGAGCTAAATTAGGGCATAAATATAGGACTTTTGCACACTTAACACATCCCCAAACTCGAACTATTTCTTGTCCTCAAGCAATACAATCTAATAATAGCATGCCAAAACTTAAAATCATATGTAAACTTAGTCGAGAAAGCACCTTGAGCAACTTTTACATACTGTGTAGACTTACGCCTAATTAGCAACCTTTTGAATGACAATGGACTTACCCAGAACCGAACTATGTATCTCGTGAGTGTGTGAGGTCCTTGTGATAAGAATTATTCTTCAGCTTCTAAGTAAACTTTCGGTAAACACCATAATTCCCTTGGGTTTCCCTCAAGTTTATTTTGCAATTCATAACCACTAGAGCCAGTTTTGGGCACCTCTAGCTTATCCTAGAGCTAGTTTCGGGCACCTCTAGGACGTATCTCTTTTTTTTCTTTTTTTTTTCAAACTTCAACTTCTACCAAAGTTTACTAGGTGAAATACCTAAGTTTCCTAGAATTCCTAAAATCAAACTAGTCACAAAGAGTGTTTTCTTTTAAGTTTAGACCATAGTAGGATTCTAAGTTAATATAAAGTCATGCAAAGGTTGCCGCCCAGGCGAGCAATCTGCCGCGGCGGGTAAAAGGTACTCAAGAATTTTCCTCAAACTAAGAGTTCATTAGATCTTAAATAAAGGCATGTTACATTATATCCTAACCTAAATGCAACTAAAAACAAAACAGAAAAATAAAAACATAAAATAACAGAAAAAATAAAAGAAGAACAAAAGAAAAAAATTAGAGGACTAATTCCCCCCCCCCCAACTCGATAGGAGCATTGTCCTCAATGCATGCCTACATACACAAAATTAGCATAGATGAGATAAAAAATAAAATAGAAGAAGGAGATAGAAGCTTAGATTGATGGTGTCTCAAAGGAGGTTTCATCGTCGGCGCCAGCTATGATCACTCTCTTCAGAGATGCCCTTTTGAAGCATTTGGCCGCCCTCAGCAGCTGCTGGGGGGAAGGTGGACTGGGTTGTGCCTTCTGTGTGACTTCTCGTTCGACACCTTCTTCAATGTCTAGGCAGACTTCTGTGGCAGAGTGCGTTCTCTTTGCACCTGGGGATAATGAAAATTCAAGCTTCCTTGTGACGGATCGAATCATGTCTTGCCATACTAAATCATCTGATAAGAAGTCGTTGAGATAGGCTGAGTCGGATGGTCCTAGTGCGTAAGCTGCTGCCCGTGATGTTTGCCCTTGTTCTCTGATTGGAGCTGCTGCTGTGTCTCCACGGTTGTCGAAGATGGAGAGGACTTCGGTGGTCGTGGCTGCTCGGGAGGCTTGAGGCTCGGTTGAGATAAGGGCGGTTGGACTTGCTGAGGCGGCCGAATGGGTTGCCGAGACAGAAGGTGCAATGGGCGTTTCTGGTTCTGCCGGGGAAAATATCTCGGTAGGGAACTCTGGAAAGTGGGCCTCTGGGAACTTCTCCTTGATGGTGGTGACGATGGCATTGTTGAAGTCCCAGATGTAGGCCATGAACGTCAACTGGAATCTTTCCATTCTGTCCAGCTGGGCTGCCAAACCACCTATAGTGGTTGTCGGGGCAAGCTATTGGAATTGTTGTTGTCTGCCCATCTCCGATGCTGGGGCATAGTTTTCCAGGGTGGAAGATGTGATCTCTATTTTCCGCAGGATGATGTCCCTCGTCCACCCAGTTCTTTCCGGTGTCATGATGTCAGTTGGGGCGGACGAAACATGTGCATTCTTGCACAACGCCGTGATGAGGCTGGGGAATTAGAGTTGCCCCTTCGTTTTCTGCCCACACTCATAAATTTCGTTAGCATTAATAACTCCCACATTGATGTACCTTATATTGATGATGGAGTGGATGAGTGCCATGCGTGGTTTATCAACGGTGGAGTTGTGAGTCATGGACAACAACTATCTTGTAGAGCGTTATAGTGTTCTCTAAATATGAGTGCAAGTGCACACTCCTGTCAAGTTATAGTATAAAAGATATCGTCTCCCACAGGGATTGGGAAGCTTAACTCGATTCGTTGTTCTGTTTAATGTGAAATTGCATTGAATAGGACAAGTTGCTTTGCGCTGCCAGACTCTACTGCCTTGGCGGGGGATGGCAGGTAAGCTGATAAGACGCTCTTGCTGCCTCGGCAGGGGATGGACTTGTGTGTCGGCGGCAAACTCGACAGAACTACAAGGTTCGGCAGAACGCTTCGAAAGTGATCCCGCTTATGTCTAAGTCAAAATTCTGTTGATGCCCACTGCAGATAATACCAGTCGCGGCGTGAATCGTGCAAGGACAACAATGTTTATTCATCCTCTTTTACCCGCCTTAAACCCTAACCTATGTCTAGGTCGGATTGATCGCACCGTCTATAGATGAAATCGTACTTACTCCTTTTGTGAGTTCGACTCTCTCGATACCGAACAAATGGATAGTAATAAACTAATCTTTCGCCTTAATTGAAAACTATAAAGAACATAGAATAAGCAAACCTTGAAGATTTATTGCAAAAACAAACTTAAAATCCTAAACAACCGTTCTCACACTAATTACAACATAACCCAAACCCAAGGAGAATTTTAGAACATAATGGTGGTAAGAAAACCTAAACTATGCCTAAGGGGAAACCTAAGTTGTTTTGAAGTAATATTACAATGAGTATATATAGGCATTAGCTAGGTCTAGTCCTTCTTGGAGTAGAAGTCTTCAAAGTAACTTTTGCATTAAATGCAACTTTAAACTTTGACTTCTTTGAGTTGAATGTGGATTTTATCACGTTGCCTTGCTCCGTAATAATCTCAAGCTCCTCCTTCAGTGGCTCTGCCTGCTGCTACAGTCATTGGGAAATTGAGTGAACAACATCGATAGAATCATGATTTTCCGCTCTTTAGATCGCACTCCAGTTCTCCAATTCCACAGCTTGCTGTCTTGGGCGGTAGGTAGGGCGGCGGCAGCTACTCGCCAGCTGCTGTCTCTATCTGGAACTACATCAGTACAGCTCCTTGGTCTGCTGCCTCAACATCATGTCCTCAGCTCCTCTTTTCCTATGTCAGCCTTCAGTACCTGAAACTAAAACTAAGCTAAAACAGTACCTTTTCCTTACCAAATAAAAGATAATCAATACAAAGCATGGCAAAGTAAAGAATACTGTAAAATGAAATGCATGGTCCTAATTGTGCCTAAAATGTAATCAAAAACAGTAATAATATGAGATGGACTGTGCATGAAATATAGAACTTATGGACACTTTACACGTCTCTTCACGAACGTGTTCCATAACTTTGCCTCGAGCAGCAAATTTCGCCGATTGATGGTTCCTCTATTTCTACCCTCATTCCATACCATCCCTAGGATACAAAGCTCCTCCTTCATTGCCTCATAATTGTCCGTCGCGAGGGAGGCGAGGAACTCCGCGTGTTGATCTTCGCAAATGTGGAGGCCGTAGTAGAGGTTGATCTTGTCTTCGTCGATCGTCACTGGCCGCCCGCGGACATTCACCATCGGCACTCCCTCCATCAACCCATGGGCATAGTACTCGTGCACCATTGTCTGATTTGCAGGCTTTGGTTGCTGGGCAAAGATTTGCCATTTTTGGTGTGTGATCTTTGAATAAATGAACTGTTCGAGCCTGAAATTCTTCTTCCCCGTCTCATTGTAGAAACCTTGCTCTTCCCACATTGATCTTTCTTTGAATCTCTCGTTGTGGCGGGCTTTAACCTCCGTTGTGGCAAAGCGGTTGAGAGATTCCTCTAATTCTGCCTGGGCAACGCAGCGGCGGAGGTTCTTGCCTTTCTTGATTTGTGCTTTAGGGTTTTTGTGTGAAGTGGGTTGTGAGAGTTTGAGAATCTGTAGAAAAAGAAAGAAATCTGAAAGCAAGGGAAATCTATGAAACATTATGCAAGATAGAGTAAAGAAGAGTGAATAGTAAAAAAAATTGGGGATTTAAATAAGAGTGAAAGGATATGCCGTTTCATTTACTGAGGCAGCCGTTACCCGGGCAGAGAGTCGTTAGAATGGAATGGGCGTCTGGGAACGGCTAGTTCTTGTGGGAAGCAACGTCTGTCTACCGCGACAGACTTGGCGGGCAGGCTGGAGCGGTTGATGGATTTTGGATTTCTTCTTCTCCCTTCTCTTGGGCCATTGTCTCTCCTAAAAAACTGAAATAAAAATTATTAGAGAATAAACAAATACTGAAATTAAATCTACTTCCTAAGAACTGAAAAAAGCAAGAAATTAAAATATAAATCCTAAAACATAAAAATAAATGAAAGAAAATTTAAGTTATGTTGGGAATGCATCTGGATGCATTTCCCAGCATAACCACTTCTTGGGTTGCTGCAACATCTGCTTCACCCTCTACCAGAGCAGGTCTTTGTGTTTCTCTTGATCATTGGCATTGCCAGGTTGCCCGCCCAGGCGACTGTGACTGGAGTGCTCTAACTTTATGTTGGGTTTGGTGTCTTCTGAGGCATGAATGTCCCGACATTCTTCTTTGTTGTCAGCTTTTTTCAGAGGTTGCAAGAAATTCAATTTAATTTTCTGGTCATCCACCCTCATAGTAAGCTCCCCATTCTCCACATCTATTAGAGTTTTGCTCGTGGCTAGGAATGGTCTTCCCAGGATGATGGGTGTTTTGTCGTCTGCCTCACAGTCCAGAATTAAGAAATCGGCTGGAAAAATAAGATTGTCCACTATTACTAGGATGTCTTCAATTTTTCCTTCCGGTTTCACGTAAGAGTGATAAGCTAACTGGAGCATGACAGTGGTGGGTCTAGCTTTTCTAATTCCCAACTTTACAAACACCGACTTGGGCATTACATTGATGCTTGCCCCAAGGTCGCATAAGGCTTTCCCTTCGTAATGGTTCCCAATAGCGAATGGAATGAGGAAACTGCATGGGTCTTTCTACTTAGGCGGTGTTTTATTGTGCAGCACAACCATGCATTCTTCCGTCATGGCGATTGTTTCAAATTCCCTGATTCTTCTTCGTTTGGAAACCACATCTTTAAGAAATTTGGCATAGTTAGGCATTTGTTGTATGACATAGTTCAGAAATTTTTTGAACTGATGGCCCTGCTTCTGGTGTTTTAGCTGTTGTGGAACATGTGGGTGTGCATGTACCTCACATTTTTCGGAAGCATCAATAGGGTCTGCCGTGGCAGAGGGTCCTGGGTCTGCCGCGACGGGCTTGCTCGCTTCTATCTGGGCAACTGATTTGATGGCCTTGCACTATTCGTAAGTGGGTTTCCTTGCAACTTCAGTGTCGCTGGGCAATCCTCCCATAGGTCTGGTGTTCATGACTTGTGCAAATTGTCCCACTTGCGTTTCTAGTGACTTTAGAGTTGCCTCATGATTTTCCATTCTCATCTCGGTCCTGTCCAAGAAAGCTTTAGTTTTCTTAACAAATAAATCCATGTTGGACATATAGGTACCTGTCTGAGTCATGAAGGCACTTAGAGTCTGTGTAACACCCGGGTTTAGGGGTTGGGTGTTAGGTGAATTAATTGGGTTCGGGTCATTGGGCTTGGTTTAAATAAAAAATGGGCTTGGTTTTAAATTAAAAAGGCCATGTGATTTCATTAAGGGTAAAAGGGGGATTTTCTAATAAGAAAAAAAAAACAAAAACAAGTAAAAACATGTTTTGAAAGTCATCTTCTTCCTCTTGAAACACAAAACCCCTCTCCCTAACCCAAGTTATTGTTCCATCATATTCCTCATCGATTTCAAGTGTTTTTATCAAGGTAATGATGTTTTCGACTTCTCCTCTTCATCCTTAACATTTCCATGGTTTTAGATTTTCCTAAACTCCATTTTTGAGATGTTTCAAATGTTCAAATTTTACATCAAAGGTGGAAAGTTTAATGGATTTTCATTGAGCTTTTGATTTGTAAAGTCTAAATATGTTATAGTCTTCCTTTTAAGTGTAACAGATCTTAAAATGGCGAGGTTTTGTTGAAATCCCGAAATGGGTATTTGTGGGTGTGTTTAAGGGTAGAAATCTTGAGTTTTTGAGGTAGTTTTGTGAGGGAAAGTTGGGCTGCTGGTGTGTTCAAGTTCGAAAATGAAGAGTTTGAGTTAGTTCTTGGTTTGGAAATGTAGTGAAATGGTCTTGAGATTGTAATCTAATTTGTGACAGTGATTTCGTGGATGTTTTGATGAGTAATACGCTGTTTTTGGTTGATTAGAAACAAGGGAAACCGTTGGAGAAGCTTCAGGCTCGATTCCGGGAAACTTAGAGGCTTGATCAACATTCTTGGCTTGTATTGAGGGTGTTTGGTGAGTGGACTGTTTTCAATGGTTTTAAATTGGTTCAAAGTATGTTGTTTAGGTATTAGATTATGCTTGGTAGGCCAATCTAATGTGGGGTTAAGTTGCTAGCTTAATCTCTTGTTTAACTTATGTATATCTTGCTAAATGTGCATAAATGTGGTTTTGTGTGATATGTGTCCGATCATGCATGTTGTGATGTATTTATGTTGCATGATGGTGATTTGTGCATTGTATAGCATGATTTGTGAAATTATGGTGAGAACTCGCTTAGTATGTTGACACTAGTTATGTTACCGGATATAAATGATTAATCATTAGGATGAGTGTGTGATAGCTATGCTATTACCTCTAAATTTATGCCTCTTTGCTATAGCAATTGCTGGTTTTCAGGCGCATTACATTGCATGTAGGCTGCATTTTTAGTATATTATGGGTGCTTTTAAATTTATTGCTTGTGTGGAGTTGGTGCTGCGTGAAAGGTGGTTTTTGGCTGTTTGTGTGCAGGATCACAGAATAGAATGCGAGGGAAGAAGCAAGGAGCAAACTGCTATAGCAAAGGAGGAGAAAGAAGGCTAGCTGGCGCAAGAAAGTACAAGCACGTGAAGTGCAGGAAAGGACACCTGACACTATCAGACAGCTTTATGCAGCAGCCGCACTCCATCTGCAGACCGTCCTTTTTGTCCCCTGGAAGACAAAGCTTGTCGGAGCATATTCTTTGGGATCCCCAACGAGATACCAAGGCACCAAAACCCTAGAAGACCACCCTCTCACTATATAAAGGCTTCATCACTTCAAGAGAAAAAGAGAGAGGAGAAAGCAGTAGAGAGAGAAAAGTGTGCAAGAGGAAGCACAACAGAGGGGAGGAGCACTTCATCGCTGGCCAGACTTGGTGTCCTTCATTGGGAAGCTCGAGGCGTGGCCTCACCGTCGTCTTCCGAGGCGGCGAGCCTAAGGCGGTCATGGCAGTCCACCGGCGAACTGGGAGTTTATCTTTCCTTTTTGCTATAGCATTTATTTATCTAGAGGGTTATATGACAATGATACGTTTGATTATTGCCCATCCATGAACTGTTTTAGATGGCTTGGGTTCTGTTGGTTAATACTCTATTGATTTTCTTAATCTCATGTTAATGTTTACTGTTCTTCCTTGATCTATGCTTTGTTTATGGTGTGCGTAACTTCCTAAAGTTGTAAGAGCTTAGGGTTGTCGGTGCTTTGAGAGATAGGCCCTACCTTAAGCGCCTTCGAGAGTTGGCCTTTCTTTAGGAACATCCCAGGGTTGTAAGAGATTAGGGATGTTAGAGCCTCGAGAGTTAGGCCATTCCTTATAATGCCTTCGAGAGATGGTTGTTCCCTAGGTACAGTTGGGGGTAGTGATTAAGAGAGTAAGCCTTAGCTAATAGTGACAATTAGAGTAGTGTGTGACATCCTTCGAGAGAGGGTCATTGCTTTAGCATTAGTTAGGGGGAGTAACCGAAAGAACTAGCCTTAGATCCTCATAAACAATGGAGTAACCACCAAGAGGAAGGACTCCAACCTGCCTTAGAGATAAGTGATAGGTTTAAAAGGCTAAGAGGGATAGAGATTAGGAGAGTAAAGTGTTAGAGTCAAGCTGAGAGGTATTGTTGTAGCATGTTAGTCTCCCAGCCTTCTTGCTAGAGATAGTTTAGGAGCAGCCTAAGTAAATCCCGCTGAGCATAGTGAGAGAACTAAGATTCATTAACAGTGTTAAGAGGTTTTAGAGGATTTTCCTTCAGGAGCTAGCCAGCCATTCCGTAGAGAGCTTCATATCCGAGAGAGGACCTATATGTCATTTGATTATCTCTTCCTTGTTTGCTTGTTTTGCTACAGCATTTTTCCCATCCTTCTTTCTACCTCAGCATACTCACAATACAATTTGGTTACTATAGCAATTTGGATACGAAAATTGTGTTCACCTCCAATCCCTGTGGAGACGATACTCACTCATCACTTTATTACTCGTTCGACGTGTATACTTGCACCATTTGCGTATCATTTATAGTCACTGCACGAACGCAACAAGTTTTTGACGCCGTTGCTGGGGATTGGCAATTGGTTGTCCACAGTTTTTATTTTCATTTTTCTTTCTATTTCCACGTTGTAAATAATCACATGTTTTGTTGTTTTACTTTTCTTTTCAGGTAATCTTCTAGTTTATGACCAGGAGAAGCTAGAGTCATGGAACCAGCACCTGTTAATGCAGATGCTATGGCAAGTGGCCATGGAGCGGAGGTTCGACCATGAACCATTAGGGATCATTTGGCTCCTAGTTTGGATGATCTTTTTCCCGGAATTGTAGCTCTAGAAATTCAGGCAGCCCAGTTCGAACTTAAACCCGTCATGTTCAACATGTTGAGCAACATTGGACAGTATGGTGGCTTGCCTCATGAAGATGCTAGACAACATATCCGTGCTTTCTTGGGTATTTGTGATTCTTTCAAGCAACAAGGGGTGCATGAGGATGTGTTGAAATTAAAGTTGTTTTCATATTCGTTAAGAGATCGTGCTAGAGCATGGCTAAATGAAATACCAGCCGGATCAATTCAAAGTTGGACCGATTTATGCAAAAACTTTTTGCTATGGCATAGTCCGCCAGTGATGAACACCCAGTTGAGGAATGATATAGCTTCCTTTCGTCAGTCTGATGACGAATCTATGTATGAGTGCTGGGACAGATTTAAAGGATTGCTGAGGAAATGCTTTCACCATGGGTATCATGAGTGGACTCAGGTGGTTATGTTCTATAATGGTGTCAATGCTACCAAAAGGATGTTGATCGATGCTGCAACAAATGGGACACTGTTGGACAAGTCACCGGATGAAGCATTTGACATCCTCGACAAGGTAGCCAACAAGGATTATCAATTCCCAACAACAAGGCTTGGAACGGGGAGGAGAAGACAAGCTGCCAAGGAGAGTGAAGTTGACAACTCAATACTGAATCAGTTGGCCAACATCACAAATTTGCTAAAGAATCTCCAGCGTTCCAACGAAGTGAAGGAAGTTAAGGCAGTAAGTTCATGCCTAAGATGCGATGGCAATCATCACCTTAATGATTGCCCTGATAATCCAGAATCTGCCAACTATGTGAGGAACTATAACCATAGCAACTAGAATCCAGGATGGAGTCAGCACACAAACCTGAGTTGGGATAATTAGGGGTACAGCAACATTTCGGCCAATCAAATGTCACAGCAAAATTCGCAAGAGGTACACCAGTCCCGCCAGAATAAGCCTTGGCAAAGCCAGAAAGGAGCAACACCTTCAAGCACTTCATTAGAGTCTACTTTTAAGGAGTTCATGGCTATGACAAAGGATTTCATGGGAACCACTAAAGTTATGCTACAGGATCAAGCAACACACATCAAAAATCAGGGAGTCCTTCTACAAAATCATAGCGCATCCTTACAAGCTTTAGAAACTCAAGTGGGTCAGATAGTTCAAACCTTGCATATGCGACCACAAGGAAGCCCGCCTAGTGACACTGAAGCCACTAAGCACCATGGCAAGGAACAATGCGGTGCACTCACACTACAGAGTGGCACGAATATTAACCAAGGTGACAAGTTTGGGGGTGAAAAGGGCGACGTCCAACCTAGCTTACTACAGCAACAAGCTACAACAATTCCGGCCAAACTACCTCCATGATTCTCTCAAAAACTCAAAAAGCAAGAAGATCTTCAATTTGGAAGGAATATTATTACAAAGAAGAGAAAGGTGGAAAAGCACGAGATGGTTGCTATAGCAAAGGATTGCTATTACATTTGGAGAAAACACCCACCAAAAAGAAAAGACCAAGGAAGCTTCATTATCCCCTGCTCTATCAAAGATAAGTTTGTTGGAAGAGGGCTGTGTGATTTGGGATCGAGTGTGAACCTAATGCATAAATCCATATTTCAGAAACTAGGGTTAAGGGATGTCAAGACTACTGAGGTTGCGCTACAGCTTGCTGATCACTCAGAAATCTAACCAGAAGGAACAATTGAGAATGTCATAGTAAAAGATGATCATTTGGCTTTCCTGACCGATTTCTTGATCCTGGATTATGAAGAAGACAGCGACGCTCCTATTATTCTAGGAAGGCCATTTCTAGCTACATGTCGAGCCTTGATTGACTGTGAGAAGGGTGAAGTCACACTAAGAATGGGTAAAGAAACAGTTACCTTCAACATACATAACACCCTTCATGAGAGGTCGATGGAAGAAAGGCATTGCAATACTATAGCATGGGATGAGCTACAGGAACTTTGTTGTAGCATCAACATTCAGAAGAAAGCCTTTGTTGAACCAGTTCAAGAGAAAAAATTTAAAGACCTGACCAGGGAAGGAAACCCAGATGCTGAAAATCACTCAAACGAAGTGGGGCTAGCTACGTCTCACCTCAGCCTTCCTGACTCTTGATAGTATGCCTCCTAACCTTTTCTTTTTGCTTTAGCATTTTCAATAAACAGTAGTTAATTTGTTTTTGTGTGTTTTTAGCTTTGTTCTTATCTTTTGTTTGTCCTTTCTTTTAATTTATTATTTTGCAAATTTTGTATCATAGTATATGTCCTCTCTAGTGTTGATCAGTCGTGCAGGTGGTACATCAAAAAGGGATTTATTCTATTGGTTGATAAAGGAGATCAGAGTTTGTAGGGAACAAAATTTGTCTTGACTTGGGAAGTTGAAGCGACATAGGATAAGGAGGGAAATAAAAAAGGACATTATAAAAAAGGGGAATTATTAGAGAGAATAAACCCTAGCCACATATAACCTAGTTCTCTCTCTTACTTTTTCTTCAAACATTTAAGAACCCTTTTCTCTCTCCTGAAAAAAGTCGGCTCCCATCACCCTCAATCTTCTCTCCTCATTAAGAAGAGCCTGAGGTTAGCTATTTCCCAAGGAAACTTCCCACACGTTTCCCCCCCACTCTCCTTTCCAACCGTCCTCACGCTTCATCTTCTTCACTTAACCTCAACTCATTCAACTCTTCTCTCTACTTTCTTCCCAACACAAACATCTGTTTCCTTAGAAAGACAAAAAGACCCACCTCCAAGCCTCCAACAATGGTCCGCTGCAAAAATGTCTCTGGTGCTGCCTCCAGTTCTCAGAACCCACCATCCATCAAGATCAAACTCTTTTACGATGAAGCAGCCCATGAAAGATGGCTAAGTCTAAAAGATAGAAAGCTACTGCCAGAGCAAGGACTCTGATTCCCTGCAGTAAATGAAGAGAACTTCGAGTCAGCCCTGCTCGATGCCATAGCCAAACACAACTGGAAAAAGCTAGTCGAACACCCTCAAGGCATATGTGTCCCGTTAGTGAAGGAGTTCTATGCGCACTTGACTAGCCCAACACGGTCGAGTTTCCACGTTAGAGGAGACCAAGTGAAATTCACTGCTGCAGCAGTGAATAAATTTTATGGCCTGAAAAACGTAGTGGATGAGCATGGTAGTTTCATTGCTGGGCTAGACGACAAGGCGCAAGAAGAAATCGTAAAGGAACTATGTTTTCAAGGGATGGAACTCAACCAGAACACCATAACAGTGGAGAGGGGGAGGCTAAAGCCTAAAGCAAAATTATGGAATCATCTGCTCCGAACGAGACTGATGCCCACGTTACATACAACCACGATGCATCTATCTCGGCTGCTGATTATTCATTCCATAATTAATGGTCGACAAATCGATGTAGGGAAGTTGGTGGTGGATGAAGTATACGCATGCCTTAAGAGGAGCAAAAGTCTTTTGATTTTCCCAAATCTGATAACCGCCCTCTGCCGAAGGAAGGAGGTGTTTGAAAACCCGGCTAAGGATGAGCGCATGGAGGGTAAAAAGGGGTTGACACCTACCCAGATTCCTCAGTTGAAGGGCTTTGATGAAGATGCTCCAAGCGAGACCCTGGAGGGAGGAGCCAAGAGCTTTTCTACAGCAAGAACCGCAGCATTGGTTGCTAAAGCAACCCACTTGGCCACAGAGCTTCATAGTTTAAGGGTGTAGCTGAGCACCTATTTTAAATACGCCAACCAAAGGGATGTGGATATCTCACAGTGCTTCTCCGAGGTCTTACCGGGAATTTCAATCTCGTTTCCCCCATTTCCAAAGGAGCTCCTCGTCACTCCTGAACCGCAAGACCAGAATGCCGCAACAAGCACACCCCAACCAGCCCAGAAGAGAAAGTTGACAGCTCGGAAGAAAGTCAACCCAACGCCTGCCCAAGAACCAGCTACTAGAGACCCCTCTGCTCAAAAGTCACAGCAGATCGATCCTGCTTCCACACCCACCAGGAAGAGAACACGAAGCACAAAACCTGCTACAACATCATCGCAGCCACCTGAATCGCAAAGGGAGCCAGCCACCACTTTGAGTGACGATGATCAGCCTATGGCTGAGGCTGCCCCCACAGATGGAACCAATCCCATTGTGCCACCATCTGAGGATGCTACGACATCCAAGCCAAAATGTTACAAACCACAGCAGGACGTACTGTCAAACCAAC
The DNA here is from genome assembly GCA_030270665.1 of Hibiscus trionum. NCBI lineage: Eukaryota > Viridiplantae > Streptophyta > Magnoliopsida > Malvales > Malvaceae > Hibiscus > Hibiscus trionum. Next base: position 22,325,679 of record BSYR01000004.1, read on the forward strand.
TGATCCGACCCCTGCCCTCTCTGATGACATTGCAACCTCAACAGTTCCAATGGCGCACGACGACCACTCCACAGATAACACCAGTGACAATTGACCTCAGCACCCATGAGGTACATTTTTTAGTTTAGTTTTCGTTCTTTTTAGTTTATTTTTGCATTAACATTTTGGATAACATTTTTTTCATGCATCGAGGACGACGCATCTCCAAGTTTTGGGGTGTTTCGAATTCGCTTAGTTTAGGACCATAGCATTTGCATCGTAAGATTAGACAAAAGTTTTGCTATGGAATTTTGTTTAGCTAGGAAGAGATATGCAAATGTGTTGATGATGCTTAGTGATGATCATTCGAAAGGCCTGAACTAAACATTTTCAAAAAAAATTACAACTGCATGAGACTTAAGGAACTACCTTAGGAGTGAGTTTGCTATAGAAAATAATTTTAAACACATATTGCTTTCTTTCTCTGCTTGATAGGTTTAGAAAAACTTTTTAGGAAGGACCTTAGTAATGCCTTGCATGAAAGAATGAAAAATGAGCTTAAAAGAAAAAAGACTCACATGTGCCTAAAAACCGACCATTGAATAAATGCTATAGCATAACTGTAGAAGGACACTCCACTGTGCAGTATTCAGGCCTATTTCACTGTTCAAAAAAAGGAGATGGAAAAAGAAACAAAATAAATAAGTGGCAATGAAAAGCACATAAGTGAATAAAAGTTGTCACGAGATGACTCTACCTATTGGCTCGGGGGTGAGAGGTATGCTCCCTGCTCATCTAGAGTTAAGGACGATAGGTGTGATGAGCTGACACCCTTCGTAATAGTACCTCTTTCATTTTTGTAGAACTCTGTAATACTTAAAAATTTCATTGCTATAGTATTAACTCCTTGCTAAATCTTTGTCATAGTATCCCTTTTGTTTATTTTTACTCATTGCTTGAGGACAAGCAATAGCTTAGTTTGAGGGTGTGATAGCTACGCTATTACCTCTATATTTATGCCTCTTTGCTATAGCAATTGCTTGTTTTCAGGTGCATTACATTGCATGTATGCTGCATTTTTAATATATTATGGGTGCTTTTCAATTTATTGCTCGTGTGGAGTTGGTGCTGCGTGAAAGGTGGTTTTTGGCTGTTTGTGTGCAGGATCACAGAACAAAATACGAGGGAAGAAGCAAGGAGAAAAATGCTATAGCAAATGAGGAGAAAGAAGGCTAGCTGGCGCAAGAAAGTACAAGCACGTGTAGTGCAGGAAAGGACACCTGACACTGTCAGACAGCTTTATGCAGTAGCCGCACTCCATCTGCAGACCGTCCTTTTTGTCCCCTGGATGACAGAGCTTGTCGGAGCATATTCTTTGGGATCCCCAACGAGATACCAAGGCACCAAAACCCTAGAAGACCACCCTCTCACTATATAAAGGCTTCATCACTTCAAGAGAAAAAAAGAGAGGAGAAAGAGGAAGAGAGAGAAAAGTGTGCAAGAGGAAGCAAAAAAGAGGGGATGAGCACTTCATCGTTGACCAGACTTGGTGTCCTTCATCCGGAAGCTCAAGGCGTGGCCTCACCGTCCTCTTCCGAGGCGGTGAGCCTAAGGCGGTCATGGTAGTCCACCGGCGAACTGGGAGTTTATCTTTCCTTTTTGCTATAGCATTTATTTATCTGGAGGGTTATATGACAATGATACGTTTGATTATTTCCCAGCCATGAACTGTTTTAGATGGCTTGGGTTCTGTTGGTTAATACTCTATTGATTTTCCTAATTTCATGTTAATGTTTACTGTTCTTCCTTGATCTATGCTTTGTTTATGGTGTGCATAACTTCCTAAAGTTGTAAGAGCTTAGGGTTGTCAGTGCTTTGAGAGATAGGCCCTACCTTAAGCGCCTTCGAGAGTTGTCCTTTCTTTAGGAACAGCCCAGGGTTGTAAGAGATTAGGGATGTTAGAGCCTCAAGAGTCAGGCCATTCCTTATGATGCCTTCGAGAGATGGTCGTTCCCTAGGTACAGTTGGGGGTAGTGATTAAGAGAGTAAGCCTTAGCTAATAGTGACAGTTAGAGTAGTGTGTGACAACCTTCGAGAGAGGGTCATTGCTTTAGCATTAGTTAGGGGGAGTAACCGAAAGAACTAACCTTAGAAACTCATAAACAATGAAGTAACCACCAAGAGGAAGGACTCCAACATGCCTTAGAGATAAGTGATAGGTTTAAACGTCTAAGAGGGATAGAGATTAGGAGAGTAAAGTGTTGGAGTCAAGCCGAGAGGTATTGCTGTAGCATGTTAGTCTCCCAGCCTTCTTGCTAGAGATAGTTTAGGAGCAGCCTAAGTAAATCCCGCCGAGCATAGTGAGAGAACTAGGATTCATTAACAGTGTTGAGAGGTTTTAGAGGATTTTCCTTCAGGAGCTAGCCAGTCATTCAGTAGAGAGCTTCATATCCGAGAGATGACCTATCTGTCATTTGATTATCTCTTCTTTGTTTGCTTGTTTTGCTACAGCATTTTTCCCATCGTTCATTCTGCCTCAGCATACTCACAATACAATTTGGTTACTATAGCAATTTGGATACGAAAATTGTGTTCAACTCCAATCCTTGTGGAGACGACACTCACTCATCACTTTATTACTCGTTCGAAGTGTATACTTGCACCATTTGCGTATCATTTATAGTCACTGCACGAACGCAACAGTGTGCACATGGTAAGAGTCAAATTCGCCGTGGCCTTGGTGATTTGTAGTCACCAAGGAGAAGTACGGTAAAGTAACATTCCACTGGAAAGTGTTTGTGTGTGATGATGAATGGAATCCCATCCGTAAAAGAAAACGGTGATATGTGAAATCCCACCGGAAGGTAATTTTGTTGTTTGAGTACGTTGGGAGAAAATCCCAACGGAAGCTATCTGCATATCCGAGTAAGCTATATAGTTGCCAATATACATTGTTTATGTGTGGTTGATGTGGTAAGATGTTCTATTGCATCTATGCTAAGCATAACATGAGGTAAGATGCCATGTTCATACATTCTTGTAGCGGTTGGTTATGTTGTTATGTTGGTGTTAATGCATGTCTTGTCGATGTTTTATGGATACCATGCTTTCGACCCTGCATTGTCGATATTTGTTTTTGAGCTCCCTCACTAAGCTCTCAAGCTTATGCTCTCATTTCCGACAATGCAGATCATTAGTGTGGATGTTAGCAAGGAGCAAGGAAGGGGCACCCAAGAGTGTGTGTTGCTGCTCAAGTATGGTTTTCTTTGAATAATGTAATAGATGGCAATGGGGATGCTAAGAGTTGTATGAGCGTATGTTAGACTTCTATGTTTGGCTTTTATGTTGTTGAATGCTTATGTTTTGTGTGGAAGGGTTGTAAACCTTGTTTTATGTTATGCTCATGTTGCTACATGTTTCTTATAGCCAAATGGATTTGTTATGCATGCTTGTTTGTTTAATCATGCTCTTTTGTAGGATGTGTTTCCTCTAGTATGTTTGTATGTTTGATGCTTGGTGATCTTTGATGTTTTGGGGCAAGTTCGGGGATGCTAAAACTTGTTTTCAGGTCACTATGTGTGTAGGCGTTTCAAAACGCTCGAGGTAGTTTCGGAACGAGTGTAGTTCCAGGGATACTCGTATCGGAACGAGGGTGGTGTCGTTTCGATACGATTTGACACTGTGAGTTCCCGTTTCTGTACGCGTTTCGATACGGTTTGCCACTGAGAACCCCTATTTCGGAACAAGTTTCGAAACACTTTGTCACTGTAGACCCTCGTTCCGGAACAAGGTGGGCAGTTTCGGTACGGCTTGGTCTTGCTTTTAAACTAGAGCTCGCGTTTCGGAACGGGCAAGCATGTTTCGAAACGGAGGCAACAAATTTGGCCATTTGGCATCTTCAAAGGTTCTTGAACGTTGTGTTTTAGTCTCAGATGCTTGTTTGCTTTCTTTGTTGTGTTCATGTGTATCTTTTATGAATGGTTTTGTTTCGTACGCATGAAATTGGACTAACATGTCACTTGGTAAATTTAAAGTTGACTTATGTTCTGCTTAGGTTGATTCGCTATCGTTTACCGCTGCCGCCTCCGCACATAGGAATAAATGTAATATTTAGACAAGATAATTAAATGAAAATTTTCTAGGGTTGCTAATCGGAGTGGAGCCTTAACGGGTTTCGCCCCGATTTTCCCCGTGTGACCCGTTCGGACCGGTCTGTCGGCTAGACCAGGACGAGGGGGTTACATTTGTTGGTATCAGAGCCTGAGGTTTCCGTGACCTCGGGAAGGTAAGTAAGGTAAGTTTGAAGTGTTATGTTGCAATATCTCGGTGTATGTTGTGCGATGAATGCTTTTGCTATGTATGCTTGTTGTTCACTTGCATGTATGGTGTTTGAAAGCATTTGTTAGTATGGTTGTTGTGTTGAGGCGTAGTTGTCGAGTTCCCATTGCTACTATTACCTTATTGGAAAAGATTTTAAGTAAAGGAATACTTGAGCACCTTGGACCCTTGTCTTTGCTAACTCAATCCTTGTGTGTTTATTTTGTTTTTAGTTGATATCTTGCTTGACGTAAGATGAGACCTAGAGGCAGGCCTAGGGTGGTTCATCGGGAACCACTGGCTGCAGATCCTATAGTTGAGCGGTTTTAGAGGCGGGGGCTCCTCCACCACCACCTTCTCCTCCTCGAGAGGGAGGTGAGGCGAGGGCAGGGGGCATAGGACCTCATGTTGGCCAAGGTCCGGCCGATATAGATCTGGCTTCATTGGTTCAGGCTATAGCTAGGGCTTTTCAGGCAGCTGTGGTCGGGGGACAAGCTGTAGCACCACCTCAAGATGAGGGCATCGGTTTGCCACTTGAGAGGCTTCGTAGCTTGGGTGGAGAAGAATTCCGAGGGTTGGAACCCAAGAGATCAGAGGCTTGGTTTGATAAGATTGTTCGTATCTTGTCTTAGATGGGTTGTGCTGGGGCACGCAGACTGGGATATGTTGTTTCCTTGCTTCAGGGTGATACCTACACTTGGTGGGTCACCATTACTACAGGCGTGCCAGATGCGGAGATTACTTGGGAGTTCCTTGAGTCTGCATTCCGCAAGAAGTATATGGGTCCCTGCTATCTTGATGAAAAGAAGAGAGAGTTCATGGCCTTGCTTCAGGATGACATGACAGTGACCGAGTATGAGGTACGGTTTGTCAGATTGAGTCAGTACGCGTCCGAGCTAGTTCCTACTGAGAGGGAATGATGCGACTGTTTCCGTTACGGGTTGAGTGAGGAAGTGAAGAGGTATACCTTGGCTACAGATTACACGAACTTCGATGTCTTGGTCGCTAGGTCCAAGGACATAGAGCACAGTTTGGGTCTGACCAAACGTTCAGGTGGGTCTGGTTCAGAGAAGAGGTCTGCTGACTTTGATAGAGGTGATGCCAATAGGCACAGGGACAATAGGCATCATTTTGATCACAAACGTGGTAGTGGTAACCACGGAAGAGGCCATCAGGGCTAGAGAGCTGGTGGGCATTTACCCGAGTGTGCTAGGTGCGGGGGGCATCACACCGGAGAGTGTTGGGGAAACTTTCATGCGTGTTGGAACTGTGGTGCTAGAGATCACCTTAGGCATGATTGTCCACATCAGGCTGGGTTTGCACCAGTTCAGGCTCAGGCTCCTGCTAGAGCTATTGAGTACCCGAGAGGCCGTATGCGCGATCGAGGTAACTTTCAGCCAAGGAACGATGGCCAGAGGAATGTAGCTCATATGATTGCGGTTTAGCCGGAGGGCGGATGTCAGGCTAGAGTTTATGCTCAGCGAGAGGGACAGAACGACACAGGCGTGATTGCAGGTAATTTCTCGATACAGTCTCTGAGTTTGCTTTCCTTGATTGACTTCAGGTCTACGAATTCATACATATTGAGTGAGCATACAAAGATGTTGAATATACCTTGTGAGGTATGTTGAGTGCCTAAAAGTTCTATATTTTACCCCTCATTTATCCTTGTTTTTGCTGCACTCAAGCATGTTTAACTGCATTTTAGGTTAAGTTTTGCATTTAAATCACAAATAGATAAAATTGCACAGATGCTGCTGATTTCGGTCACTTTTTTCAAATAACTGCCATGGCAGCATCCAGGGCAGCAGAGGAACAGAAGCTACCTGCCATGGCAGCATCCAGGGCAGCAGAGGAACAGAAGCTACCTGCCATGGCAGCATCCAGGGCAGTGGAGAAGCAGAGCTGGAACACTGGACTGCAGCTGAGAAGAAGTATGCTGCCATGGCAGCTAAGGACGACAGCAATGGTTAAGGGAAAAAGTGAACTGGACCTCGCAGAAAGAGGAAATTAAGCCGGTCTGTCGTGGCATACTCTTATATTTTTCTGAGCTCTAGATCAAAATGAAGGCCAAGCCCAAAGTTCAAGGAAGAAACTCCAAGCAAGAAGGAAGGACAAATTAAAGATACAAACTCTAAAGATTTAGCCTTTAATATAGTTGCACTTTAATTTAAACTTGTATTCTTGCCATATTAGAAAACTTGAACCCAAGGCCTATATAAAGGCATGTAATTCGACCTAGGGAGATCATCACCATATTCTCTAGCCTTCTTCCCAAAACCCTAGCCGTTTTCCCTTCCTCATCATGTTCTAAACTTCCCCTAGGGCTAAGGGTTGATTTGTAAAGTAGTTGCAAGGATTGCATTTGTTTTAGGAATTTTTCTGTTCAATAAAATAACTTCTAGTTTGCTTATTCTGGTTTTCAACATCTTGCGAGAGTATCAGGAGAGCATTGTGAGATTACATATTTACTTAATATTGGGAGAGTTAAGTATACGAAAGGAATAAGTACGGGTTCTCCAGTTTATGGTCGAACTATCTCGGACCTAGGGATAGGACGAGGTTAAGTGGCTAAGGAAGAATTCAACAACATCGGTGTTCATCCTTCGATTCACGCCGAGAGGTATCATCAAAGACGTGTTCATCGACAGACTTGGACCTAGGGATAGGCCAAGGCATAGTAGGGATTCTTGCCAAGCTTGAAGTACAGAGTTGTGTGATCGCTGCCGCGACTAACAACAGACCACTGCTGCGACAGGTGCTGCCGCGACAGGCGCAACGACAGAACAGATATTCCTAGACTTTGCAACACCTACACTACTGAGAAATTCAATACCGGCTCATTCTCTCTATCATGATTTCAATACTCTTTTATTATCAGTATTTTTTATTATCTCGTGACAAACCTTTAAACTATTTCTTTTCCCTCTCGTGCAGTAATTCAATGTTGAAGCTATTAGCACAGTCCCTGTGGAGACGGTATCCGATACTTACGTATCACTTTACTACTTGCGTCATGTACACTTGCACTACATTGCGATAGACTCTTTTACACGCAACAAGTTTTTTGCGCTGTTGCCGGGGACTGGCAACATACCTCTACCTTTAATTACTTCACTTTTTATTTATTTTATTTTTATTTTTATTTTCTATTTCTGGTTATTATATCTTACGCACAATACAGGTTCAAGGGCATCAACATGTCAGGAAAAACCATTCGAGAGCTGATGTGGGAAAGCTCTTGCAATTACCATAAAGGTAATCATGCACTCGAAAGTTGTCCTCATTCTTTCGGTGAATATATGGACAACCAACGATGGAACCAACAAGAACAAGATATGTCACCACAGCAGCAACAGGGACAACAGATGCCGCTGCCGCAACAGCAAAATTTTTTATGGTATGATCAAAACCCGCAAAATTTTTGGTACCATAATAGTTTTGCTGCAGAACCCGACATGCCCTGGCAATGTCATCATCCTCAAGAGCAGTCAAAATCCTTAGAAGACACACTGCAAGCCTTCATGGCACTCACTCAAGAATTGTCGGCTTCTATGGACAAAAGTACCGCCAAGATGGATGAAATCTTGAGCAGGCCAGTCCTCATTCATGCCACGGATGAACCTGAAATCTTGAGGCAAGATGACGAGGATGCCCATGTGAAGGAATACCCAACACGTGATGAGTCTGAGCAAAAACTTGCCATGGAAATGATCGAGGAGCTGCAATGGAGCAACACCGCAACAACGCTGAGTGAAATTCAAGAGAATGTAACTGCGGCAACCACATCTGAGGCAAATTCTCAACCCACTATCTCGGTTATGCCCGACCAAGATTGCACACATCAATCCCTGTCATGGCACTCGTACGACCACCTAGAAGAGAAACCCGATGACAATGCCTCGCTAATGGAATATGAGCAGGTAATAAACGAACGTTTTGAATTCTTTGAAAACTCACAAATTCCATTGTAGGTATTAGAGGAACCAAAGCCGGTGAACTCAGAATCATCAAAGTCTCTACTGGTGAAGATTTACGAGTGGCCTACAGAATTTGACCTGGAGAGTTATGGCACTTCCCAATGTCCCCTTGACCTGCAAAGTAACCTGACAACGGACTGTCAAAATAACTGACTGCCGCAGCAGCAGGCACGACAGCAAGGGCTACATTCAACCACAACAACATTAAACGAAAACAAGGTAAGTTTGTTGTCGAATGTCAATTTAATTTTTTTCTAAACATATATTTATGCCCTCAGAAACATTACCAAGAAGGGAGGACTTCATGGACTACAAAGGGAAGAGAAAGAAAGGAGCCCCCACCATGAGAATAATCACCAGATGGAGGGTACGGATGGACTTCAAGAAGTACCGGAAACGACCCCTCAAGCATCAATAGAACAGAAAGTAGTTACTTTAGGAGATGTTCCTCATGGCACTCCTAATTTAACTTATTTTATTTTATTTTATTTTTATCTTATTTTATCTTTATTGTTTTAGGAATTAGAAATTTGATATTAGTTATTAGTTTGATTGTGTTATTAGGTAAATAGAGAGAACCCTTGCAATGACGATACAAGCAACCCAAGGAGGCTCTGCCTCCACCCCTGCCGAGACAGCACTTATACTCCCTGAGATGAATTCCAAAGTGACTGCCGCTAACAGCAGTGATGACAGCAACGCAAGTTAAGTCTCTTTTACTCCTCTCTGTTTTCTGCAGTTTATATTATCTATTTGTGATGTTTTTCTTTTCAGTTTTCATATTTTTTGATGTCATGCATTGAGGGCAATGCAACCCTTGAGTTTGGGGGTAGGCAGTCCTCCTAATTATTAATATAACATTGCATTTTTAGTTTTCATTGTGTCGCATTTATTTTTTATGCAAAAAAAAATTGGCTTAATTTATTGAACTTTTATTATCTTCTGCTGCCATCTCTGTCGTGACAGCCCCTTAAAAATATTTTAGGAAGTAAGTAAAGCCTTAGTATAGTTCTGAAAAACTGAAACACTTTGTAAATTACTTGATAACAGACTTTCTCTAGCATACTTAGAATAGAAAACTTAACACTTAGAGTAGAAAGAGACTAGAAAATCAGGAAACCTAGAGGTGCCTATCACTGGCTCTAGGAAAATAACCAGAGAAAAACTTCTGGAGGTGCCTATCACCGGCTCTAGATAGTTAACTAGAGGTGCCTGAAATACTGGCTCTAGTAGAAAAGAGAAAAATTCAGAAAAAGAAGGAAAACAACTAGAGGTGCCCGATACTGGCTCTAGTAAAAAAAGAATTAAGTCTCGAAGGAAAACTTTAAACAAGCTAAGTATAATATTCTAGTTGCTAGGGAAGTCTATATTCATGTATGTTCACAATAAATGCACACACGTGCACGAGAACTATACTTTTGCTCTAAGTAGATCCTTAAATATTTGAACAGGTGCTAAACATGACAGGGATGGTGTTGTGGGTAAGGATTGTTCACTGACTTAAGCCAAGAAAAAAAAATATATACATATGTATGCATGCATGTTAGTTAGGTTGCATTTGCTTGAGGACAAGCAAGAATTCGAGTTTGGGGGTGTGTTGAGTGCCTAAAAGTTCTATATTTTACCCCTCATTTATCCTTATTTTTGCTGTACTCAAGCATGTTTAACTGCATTTTAGGTTAAGTTTTGCATTTACATCACAAATAGATAAAATTACACAGATGCTGCTGATTTCGGTCACTTTTTGCAGATATCTGCCATGGCAGCATCCAGGGCAGCAGAGGAACAGAAGCTACCTGCCATGGTAGCATCCAAGGCAGCAGAAGAACAGAAGCTACCTGCCATGGCAGCATCCAGGGCAGTGGAGAAGCAGAGCTGGAAAACTGGACTGCAGCTGAGAAGAAGTATGCTGCCATGGTCGCTGCCGTGGCAACTAAGGACGACAGCAATGGTGAAGGGAAAAAGTGAAGTGGACCTCGACAGAAAGAGGAAATTAAGCCGGTCTGTCGTGGCATACTCTTATATTTTTTTCTGAGCCCTAGATCAGAATGAAGGCCAAGCCCAAAGTTCAAGGAAGAAACTCCAAGCAAGAAGGAAGGACGAATTAAAGATACAACTCTGAAGATTTAGTCTTTAATATAGTTGCACTTTAATTTAAACTTGTATTCTTGCCATATTAGAAAACTTGAACCCAGGGCCTATATAAAGGCATGTAATTCGACCTAGGGAGATCATCACCATATTCTCTAGCCTTCTTCCCAAAACCCTAGTCGTTTTCCCTTCCTCATCATGTTCTAAACTTCCCCTAGGGCTAAGGGTTGTTTTGTAAAGTAGTTGCTAGGATTGCATTTGTTTTAGGAATTTTTCTGTTCAATAAAATAACTTCTAGTTTGCTTATTCTGGTTTTCAAAATCTTGCGAGAGTATCGGGAGAGCATTGTGAGATTACATATTTACTTAATATCGGGAGAGTTAAGTATACGAAAGGAATAAGTATGGGTTCTCCAGTTTATGGTTGAACTATCTCGGACCAAGGGATAGGACGAGGTTAAGTGGATAAGGAAGAATTCAACAACATCGGTGTTCATCCTTCGATTCACGCCGGGAGGTATCATCAAAGACGTGTTCATCGATAGACTTGGACCTAGGGATAGGCCAAGGCACAGTAGGGATTCTTACCAAGCTCGAAGTACAGAGTTGTGTGATCGCTTCCGCGACTAACAATAGACCGCTGCCACGACAGGTGCTGCCGCGACAGGCGCAACGACAGAATAGATATTCCTAGACTTTGCAACACCTACACTACTGAGCAATTCAATATCGGCCCATTCTCTCTATCCTGATTTCAATACTCTTTTATTATCAGTATTCGTTATTATCTCGTGACAAACCTTTAAACTATTTTTTTTCCCTCTCGTGCAGTAATTCCAGGTTGAAGCTATTAGCCCAGTCCTTGTGGAAACGATATCCGATACTTACGTATCACTTTACTACTTGCGTCGTGTACACTTGCACTACATTGCGATAGACTCTTTTACACGCAACAAGGTACTAGAGGTAGGTGTTAGTGTTACTAGTTCCTTCGGGGATACAGTAATGGTTAGGAAGATGTACAAAAGGTGTCCATTAATGGTTCAGGGGTATATATTTCCAGTGGACATGATGGAGTTATCGTTCTATTGCGTCGATGTGATTTTGGGTATGGACTGGCTTATAGAGCATAAGGCTAGGATAGATTTCGAAACAAAGAGAGTCTACTTGAAGCTTGCAGATGACTACGAGATTGTGGTAGTAGGGGAGAATGTAAAATTCTTATCGAATGTTGTTTCAGCCTTAGAGGCTCAGAGATTAGTTGAGTTGGGTTGTGAGATGTACTTGGCCTACGTGATGAATCCGAACATGAATGAAGTTAGGCCGCAGGATATCATAACAGTGTGTGATTTTCCGAGTGTGTTTCTGGAAGAATTGTCTAGTTTGCCGCCTGACAGAGAAGTAGAGTTTGCCATAGAGACATACTCAGATTTTGCTCCCGTTTCGATTGCTCCATACCGTATGGCACCGAAAGAACTGAAAAAGTTGAAGACTTAGTTACAAGAGTTGTCATATAGATGTTTTATCCGTTCGAGTTCTTCGCCTTGGGGCGCTCCGGTATTATTTGTGAAGAAGAAAGACGGTAGTATGAGGATGTGCATCGATTATAGACAGTTGAATCAGTTGACAGTGAAAAACAAGTATCCCTTACCGCGTATCGATGATTTGTTTGATCAATTGAGAGGGGCATCATTCTTTTCGAAGATTGATTTGAGATCCTGTTATTACCAGTTAAAGGTAAAAGAGGTTGATGTACAGAAGACAGCTTTCAGGACTAGGTATGGTCACTACGAGTTCTTGGTTATGCCGTTTGGGTTGACAAACGCACCAGCTGCTTTCATGGACATGATGAATAGAATCTTCCATGAGTACTTAGATCAGTTTGTGGTTGTATTCATAGATGATATTTTGGTGTATTCGCGTACCGAGGAAGAGCATAACAGGCATTTGAGGTTAGTTTTGCAGACTTTGCTAGACAACCAGTTGTACACTAAGTTGAGTAAGTGTGAGTTCTGGATCAGAGAAGTAGTCTATCTAGGGCATATAGTATCAGCCGAGGGGATTAGAGTTGATCCGAAGAAGATAAAAGCCATTGTTGAGTGGAAGCAACCAAAATCTGTGAATGAGATTCGTAGTTTCCTAGGCTTAGCAGGTTATTATAGAAGGTTTGTGAATGGGTTCTCGAAGATAGCCGCTCCTTTGACAAAATTGCTTCAGAAGAATGTTCAGTTTGAGTGGTCAGATGTGAGACAGCAAGCCTTTGAGAAACTGAAAGAAGCTTTGACAGATGCACCGATTTTGATTCAGCCAGAGTCGGGGAAAGAGTATGTGATCTACAGTGATGCTTCATATGTAGTATTAGGTTGTGTGCTCATGCAGAACAGAAGTGTTGTAGCTTATGCCTCGAGACAGTTAAAGAATCACGAGTGCAATTATCCGACACACGACATAGAGCTAGCCGCAGTTGTGTTTGCCTTGAAGATCTGGAGACATTATTTGTATGGTGAGAAATGCATAGTGTATACGGATCACAAGAGTCTGAAGTATATAATGACACAAAGAGAGTTGAACCTTAGACATCGTAGGTGGCTAGAGTTGCTTAAGGACTACGATCTCACGATTGAGTACCATCCGGGTAAAGCCAATGTAGTGGCAGATGCTTTGAGTAGGAAGGTTGTAACCCCTTTAGCCCGGCCTAGACGGTTGACCCGAACTACGAAGATTACACGGGGAAAACCAAAGTCAACCCGAAAGTCAACCTTGATTAACGACCTTTTTTTCTTTTTAAACTTGTCTAGATGCACATTAATCCTAAGCGTACTCTTGAGAAACACATACTTGAAAAGCACAGCGGTCGGATTACATTAAGGGACTCAATTGCACAAATTACAAATATTAGGGACCAAAATGTAAATTATAGAAAGATGGAGGACTTAACTGATTTTAAGGTTACCACTATCAAATTAGTCACATTACATGCATCTCTGTCAAATTTCACCTCAAACAGACCTCTCGAACTCAAGCAATTGCAATTACAACTTTCAGGACTAAAATGTAAAGCATGCAAAAGCTGTCCAATGGTCACCCGTTTTGAAACACTGACACCCGTATAGAAACACCCTTGTCGTACGCCCGTATCGAAACGGTGCTGACCGTTTTGAAATGCGGGTATGTTCCGAAACTAGTTTAGAAACGGACACCTCCAGTAGCCAAAGTGTTTCGAAACACCTTTAGCCGTTTCGAAACGCCCAGGCCAATTCATGCACCCGTTTTGAAACAGCCAGGGGTGTTTCGATACACCCTGCCCAGAAAAAGCAGAAAACTCTGGTTTTACACATCCAAACACCAACAAAAATACTTTAAATCATTCCTCAACATATCAACAACATGCCAAGCATCATAACTACCAAATTGCATTAAAATCTAGATACAAATCAAACCTTAGGTGCACCAACTCATTCAACACATCCAACTCTTGATCATGCTTTTAAAACAAGAAGCATAGCATAACAACTTATGAAGAAGATGATTCAAATATAGCAAAGCGATCAACAACATAGTTCAAACCATAAACCGAACTTGATCAACATACACAATCTCATTACACATCAATATAAAAGACTCTTCCCCCATTGCCTTTATTATCTATAGCTATAAACCAAGACGTACTTATCAAGTGGAGCTCTTCTTGAATCCCTTGCTTCTTGCTGCCCCAACTTCAAATATCTGCATTGATGGACACAAAGGAGCGTAAGCACATAATGCTTAGTGAGGAATGCTCAAAACTAAAACACCATCAATGCAGCAAATCATAAAAACTTCTTAAAAAGTAGATACAATTCAATAAACCAAAGCATTGTTTGAAAACCTCTTTTGAAACAACATGCTTTAAATCATGCATTGCTCAACATGAAAACCAAACCCTTAACTTTGAAAGGCTAAACAACTCACCCCAAACCACAAACTTGCAACCACTAATATTTAAACCTTTCCATGCATGAACACCACATGCAAAGTTAAACTCAAATTCCTTGGAACACACTTCCACTTCACAACATACTTCCCTCATGCTTGATGATCATTTCAAAGCAAAATACCTTTTGAAAACCATTTGTTCCTTTTAACCATCTAATGCATTAAACAAATGCAAAACACATGAACTACAAAAGCTACATTTGCGTGACATGACTTTTCCAACAAGCCTTCACAAGACTTCAATGCACTAAAGAGATTCTAAACACATATGCACCACTCACAATAGAAGATATACAATTGCATCATTCCAAGCATCTCTTGCTTCATTACATTCAAGTACATTATATTGGCTTTCAAGTGATAATTCACAAATCATTTCAACTCAAGACACAATCGGATACGCGGATTACAAGCGTTGTCCCACACGCTTCATACACACTACCGAACAACATAAGGTGGAGTTTAACGGTACAATCACAACCCCTCAACACCCGTGATGGAGTTTAACGGTACAATCACAACCCCTCAACATCACTCATCGGTAGTTGTATAATCTACTAACAAGAGTACGGGACACATAACACAAGATCCACAAATGGACTTTTAACCACCGATGTGACCTTAACAAGATCCTCACACGGACTTTTAACCACCGTTGTGACCTTAACAAGATCCTCACACAAACTTTTAACCATCGTTGTTACCTTAAAAAGATCCTCACACGGACTTTTAACCACCGATGAGATCTTACCCAAAATCCTCACACGGACTTTTAACCACCGTTGTGAGCTTACCGAGATCCACGCACGGACTTTTAACCACCGTTGTGATCTTACCTCTCTCGTTAGGATACTTGGATGGAGTTTACGGTACAATCACAACCCCTCAACATCCAAGGCGACTTTATTCACGGTGCACCCAATCCTATACCCGGCTAACTATATCCGATTAAAGTAACCAAAAACCACTTACATTACTTGCCAACATACATCAAATACCATCATCAATTCATTGTTTTTAAAGCATTAAACAAAGCTATTAAACACCATGCATCACCATGCACCACTACCAACTTAATCAACATGCCAAAACAAGGATCTCTTACCTTGAGCATCCTTCAACACATAGCTTTCAAAACCAGCATTAAACCATGTCTAAACATGCTCAAAAACAGTAATTAAAACACAACCACCCCAAGTGCATTTAAAACCAAATCATAGCACAAACCAAGAGAGAAATTTCATGTACTTACTCTTGAGCTTAGCTAAGTTGTTTAGACTTAAACTAAGCTCCTAAAACCCTTTCCAAAATGTTTCAAAGCTGGAAAACTCTTTTCCACTCACCGATACATAAAACTATGCTAGTCGACAAGCCTTCCAAGCATCTGAAACCTCCAACGCCACCTCTATTGCTTCCGGATCATTCTCCCATGTTTTAAACACATAACAATAGAGGATTAATGCATCATCATGTATTGAAATCTTCAGCCAACACACCTAAACTCGCTGCTCTACGTAAATCTAACATTTCGGCTACCAAACACAACTGAAATCACCTCCAAACTCTTCCAAAACATAACCCATCCAAGATCCATCACTTCTAACCACTTCTAAACATCAATTAACATCCAAAATGAACCCAAACTCGTCCTTATACCTCCAGCATTAACAGAACACCAAGATCACCCCAAAAACCACCATTTTCATAAGCAAAAACTTAGGAAACATAACCTATTCGGGATTGCATTGATCAAACCTCATTTACACATCATTAGACATCCAAAATACCTTTAATAATCATCTCAAAACAGAGCCCAAACAAACACCACGAAATTCTTCAAGATTTCTTCCAAATCTTAAGTTTTAAGCCAAAATCAAGATCACAACATTAAAACCTTTTATAAAACTTAATTTAAGGATTGAGAACTTGGGAATTTCAGTAAAGAACTGAGTATTTAGAGGATAAGAACAACCTTACCTCTAAATGTAGATTTCTCCTTGATTAGAGCCAATTTTCTTGAAAATCCAATAAGCAAAACAATAGGATTTGATGTAGAAAGGATTAGGGATCAATTGATGATTGAAACCTCATCAATTGGTGTGAAAATCAATATAAATGTTTCTGTAGAAATGTGTTTGGCTTAGGGAATTTTGAGAGAAAATGAGATGAGAAAGTTTTAACAAAAGTTAGTTATGAAAATCTAAAATATGGTTTTCCACTTTTCATTTAATTAATTAAACATTAATTAAATTGTTAAAATCTAAGAAAAATCTGGAGAAATCCTTTCTTGGGTAAATTAGCTCCTTAAAGATTCAAAGTTTCAATCCTTACAAAACAGTCACCACTGAACTTTTCAAAAATTGCACTTTAGTCACTATTTCAAAATGTTGCACTTCCAATCCTTATTTTGTAAAATTGATTTCACCACTCTCTTATATATATTAGAAGTGGATTTTTAGATATTTTTCCATATTTTTAATGCATCTCGAACTAGGCTTTGCCTAAAACCTCCTTTTATATTCGAACCGAAAATCAGACCAGCCCGGTTCAGACCCTAAACTTCCAAGCCCAAAGTTGGGGTGTTACAAAGGTAGCTGTTGAGTTGAGAGCCATGTTTGCTAGTTTGAGCTTGTCCGGTGATGGTGGTCTAGTGGCCGAGCTTCAAGTTAGACCTACCTTAGGCCAGTTGATTAGAGAGAAACAGTTGTTAGATAGATCTTTGGCACCTCACATGCAAGATATAGCCGAGGGTAAACCATCATACTACAGTTTCAGTGTTGATGGGGTCTTGTGTTTCAGAGACAGAATAGTTGTACCGGATGACAGTGATTTGAGACGTACTATCTTGACTGAAGCACACAGTAGCCCGTTTGCTATGCATCCTGGTAGTACAAAGATGTATCGTGATCTGAAGAATGAATACTACTGGGTTGGTTTGAAGAAAGACGTAGCCGATTTCATGAGTAAGTGTATGGTATGCTAGAGAGTAAAGGCAGAACATCAGGTTCCATCAGGTTTGTTGCAACCGTTGAGGATTCCAGAATGGAAGTGGGAAAATATCACCATGGACTTCATTTCGGGTTTGCCTTTGACTCTTTCGAAGAAGAACTCAGTTTGGGTTATAGTTGACCGTTTCACAAAGTGTGCTCACTTTATAGCTGTTCATATGACTTACTCCTTAGATAAGTTGGCCGATTTATACATCAGTGAGATTGTGAGACTGCATGGTGTGCCGAATTCGATTGTGTCTGACAGAGATCTGAAATTTACAGCCAAATTTTGGGAGTGTTTGCATAGTTCTTTGGGTACCCGATTGAATTTCAGTGCGTCGTATCATCCTCAGTCAGATGGTCCGTCATAGAGGGTTATACAGATTTTGGAGGACATGTTACGTTGTTGCATTATTGACTTTCAGGGTACTTGGGAGAAACACTTGTCGTTGGTCGAGTTCGCATACAATAACAGTTATCAGTCGAGCATTTAGATGGCTCCGTATGAGGCACTGTATGGTAGAAAATGTAGAACTCCGATTTGTTAGGCTGAAGCAGGTCAGAAGTTGTTATCGATGCCGGATATTCTTAAGGGGACTACCGATAAGGTGAAGTTAATCTGTGATCGTTTGAAGGCAGCTTCGGATAGACAGAAATCCTATGCCGATTTGAAGAGGAAAGAAGTTGAGTATGCCGTGAGAGATGGAGTGTTCTTGAAAGTCTCTCCGTGGAAGAAAGTTATGAGATTTGGTAGAAAATGGAAATTTAGTCCGAGATACATTGGGCCGTATGAGATTGTGAAGCGAATCGGTCTGGTTTCTTATCAGTTACGTTTGCCATCCGAGTTAGAGAAGATTTATAATGTGTTCCATGTTTCGATGCTTCGAAAGTATAGATCAAATCTGTCGCACGTTATGCATGTAGAAGAGATTGAGTTGAACCCAGACTAGACGTACGATTAAGAACCAATTGAGATCTTGGCATCAGATAGCAAAGTGTTGCGTGGTAGACATATTGAGTTGGTTAAAGTGAAGTGGCAACGCCGAGGTGTGGAGGAGGCCACTTGGGAGAGAAAAGAGGATATGGAGAGGCAGTTTTCGTATCTCTTTTCGTCAGGTAATTTCGGGGACGAAATTTACTTAAGTGGGGGAGAGTTGTAACACTCGGGTTTACGGGTCGGGTGTTAGGTGAATTAATTGCGTTCGGGTCTTTAGGCTTGGTTTTAAATTAAAAAGGCCATGTGATTTCATTAAGGGTAAAGGGGGATTTTCTAATAAGAAAAAAAAACAAGTAAAAACATGTTTTGAAAGTCATCTTCTTCCTCTTGAAACACAAAACCCACGACAAAACCCCTCTCCCCAACCCAAGTTACTGTTCCATCATCTTCCTCATCGATTTCAAGTGTTTTTATCAAGGTAATTATGCTTTTGACTTCTCCTCTTCATCCTTAACATTTCCATGGTTTTAGATTTTCCTAAACTCCATTTTTGAGATGCTTCAAATGTTCAAATTTTACATCAAAGGTGGAAACTTTAATGGTTTTTCATTGAGCTTTTGATTTGTAAAGTCTAAATATGTTATAGTCTTGCTTTTAAGTGTAACATATCTTAAAATGGTGAGGTTTTGTTGAAATCCCGAAATAGGTATTTGTGGGTGTGCTTAAGGGTAGAAATCTTGAGTTTTTGAGGTAGTTTTGTGAGGGAAAGTTGGGCTGATGGTATGGTTATGCTTGTGGGTTGTTTTGAGCATGTTTAGTGATGATTTGGGTGATGAAATCGATGGGTAATTGCTGGTTTGTGTTCAAGTCCGAAAATGAAGAGTTTGGGTTAGTTATTGGTTTGGAAATGTAGTGAAATGGTCTTGAGATTGTAATCTGCTTTGTAACAGTGATTTCGTGGATGTTTTGACGAGTAATACGTTGTTTTTGGTTGATTAGAAATAAGGGAAACCGTTGGAGAAGCTTCGGGCTCGATTTCGGAAAACTTGGAGGCTTGATCGACATTCTTGGCTTGTATTGAGGGTGTTTGGTGAGTAGATTGGTTTCAATGGTTTTAAATTGGTTCAAAGTATGTTGTGGAGGTATTAGATTGTGCTTGGTAGGCCAATCTAATGTAGGGTTAAGTTGGAAGCTTAATCTCTTGTTTAACTTATGTATATCTTGCTAAATGTGCATAAATGTGGTTTTGTGTGATATGTGTCCGATTATGCATGTTGTGATGTATTTATGTTGCATGATGGTGATTTGTGCATTGTATAGCATGATTTGTGAAATCATGGTGAGAACTCGTTTAGTATGGTGGCACTAGTTATGTTACTGGATATAAATGATTGATCATTAGGATGAGTGTGCACACGGTAAGAGTCAAATTCGCGCGTGGCCTTGGTGATTTGTAGTCACCAAGGAGGAGTAGGGTGAAGTAACATTCCACCGAAAAGTGTTTGTCTGTGATGTTGAGTGGAATCCCATCCGTAAAAGAAAACGGTGATGTGTGAAATCCCACCGAAAGGTAATTTTTTTGTTTGAGTACGTTGGGCGAAAATCCCAACGGAAGCTATCCGCATATCTGAGTAAGCTATATAGTTGACAATATACCTTGTTTATGTGTGGTTGATGTGGTAAGATGTTCTATTGTATCTATTCTAAGCATAACATGAGGTAAGATGTCATGTTCATGCATTCTTGTAGCGGTTGGTTATGTTGTTATGTTGGTGTTAATGCATGCCTTGTCGATGTTTTATGGATACCATGCTTTGGACCCTGCATTGTCGATATTTATTTTTGAGCTCCCTCACTAAGCTTTCAAACTTACGCTCTCATTTCCGACAATGCAGATCATTAGTGTGGAAGTTAGCAAGGAGCAAGTGTGATAAGGTTCTTTCTAAAAACCAAAAACTTTAAAGGGTTTCAGTTTTTGAAATTGGTTCATTAAAAAGGGGAAAATTTGAATTTTGGAAAACGGTAAAAATTTGGAGTCGCCACTGGCCACTAAGGTAGGTCGGACACCACAAAACCAGAGATTCGTTAAAAACGGGTTCGGGAGTTGGTTACGTGTGGGGAAGGGTTAGCACCCCCATCACGTCCAGAAATCAGTACCAAATAACTTGTTGCCTTTAATCGATAGAAACTATTAAAAACCCGAAGTGAATTTAATGTAGCGTTCATAAATGAAAATGTGACATAAATAGTGCGGGCTTTATCAAATTGTGACTTTAGAATTAATTAAGCATTTAATTAAAAAGGATGACGGTACACCGGACCGTAGAATAAACTGACATCATATAAGACTGACTGACGTGTTAGTTTAGGGTTCGGATCCCGTACATCACCTTTATGCTTGATGCCAACTATTCGGTCGACATCCATTAAGCTTGGATTGTTTTGACACGAATACCGGAGTTACTTGATACCTCTCTTTGGGTATATTTTAAATTCAATTAACATACTTGATTATTAGTGGTCTCATGAATGACAAGTATAAGATGCATGTCATAAAAGAACTTGGAAAATAAACATACAAAAGCCCACCCAAGGCCCTAGCTTAAAGGCTCAAATTATGGAAGCTTGGTTAGTGATCTAATTATTTTTTAGACTATTCTAACATTAAATCCTAGATCATTTAAATCCTAAATAATTAGCAGACTCGAATCAATTATGGATTATCTCGTTTTATCCTGTCTAGAAAGGACATTAATTTTATTTTCAAAAGGTGAGAGTGGCTAAATCGGCTAAACAACTAAATCTAGCCCAAGCCCACCTAAGCTAAAAAAAGGCCCAAAAGAACCTAAATCTAGCCAACTAAAGCCCTAAGGCCCGAAGCCCAAAATAAAAGGATACTAAGGCAAACCACATTAACCATCAAATTAAAATATCATTCATTGATTAAGACGTTTTAAGCAAATACCCATGGCAAGCATACATTTAAAAAAACATAATGTCATCGTGTTACCTTTTTTATAAAACGTATCTCTTTACAAAAACGTTCATTATTTTAAAAACTTTCCATTGAAACATTAAATTGCATCTTTTAAACTAAACATTATCAAATATGACATGCCATGTTTTATACCAAAGGTCCCTAAACTACTCATTTTAAGTTTTGCAAATTTACATTATATAAAATTTTTAAAAGATCTCAATCCACATACATGCCAACATACAATCCATAATATCAAATAACCACAAATGAACACACATCCCATATACATCACATAAATAATAACAAAATAGGACTAAATTGAAGAAATTAAATAACACAGTGGCAAAATTGAAAGATGCATGAAAAACAAAAAGGCTGCGAAATGGACCCAATTAGATGAAATCTAGAATTTCAGGGACCAAAAGAAGATTAAACCATTTACAAAATGAATTAAGCCCGAAAAGGATGAAACTGAAAAGTTTCAAAATCTTGTAAGGACCAGAGGCATAGTTTTGAAATGCGAAAACCCTCCCACGCGTAAATAGCGCGACACAGAAGGGTTAAAACGCAATTAAACCATTTTTAAAATGTTAAAACACTATAAAAGCTTGTTTAAAACCATTTTGGCCCTTTTTGCAAACCCTAGCTCTCTGATCATCTCCCTTCTCTGCTCTCTATCAGACGCCGCCACGCGTCGTCGTTCCAGTCACCGTTTAACCGGTGCCGGAAACGTAGAAAAAGTTATCGAAATATCTTTTCTTTTGTAAACCCAAATCATAGCCCCTCCCCTTTGAGAAAACAGAAACCGAAGATCCCTTTTTCTGTCTAAACCTTCAAAACCCGAGACCCAAAATCCATTTTAAAAAACCTTTCAAACTCTATTTCCTCACCGGTTCACCGTGCATGGCCTCAAGAGGCCAAAAGGTTTATTACCGGCAAGGATGCACGACGACACAAAGGGAAGACAGACGATTACGAGGGTAAGAAACAAAAACCCTAAACCTTTTTTTGTAATATGTTTCGCATATGAAAGAGGTATACCTCAGAAGACTGCCTTTGTATTGATATCTCTGGAAATTCCCCCAATGTTTCTTGGGATTACAATGGATTGTTTCGGGCTTTATATATAGCCGAAATTACATCAATTTTTAGAAAAATAGAAAAATGTCTTATAAATTTCTATTGGTTGATCTGTTATCCTTTGTTTATATTCGCATTCGCCTCTGATTTTGTTGATTTTTCCTCTGGAATTCGGTTGGGGATGTTGACATTTTTGTTTGTCTCTTTGCATGTGTTGGCATGGTGGACCGCCGAGGAGGGGACCAGCAGAGGGCACGATCGACGCGGAGCAGGTCTGGATGGTCACAAAGAATCTGAGAAGGCGCGCGTGAATTCCACGCGGGGCGCGTGGGAAACCGAAATGTCTGGCGTGAGTCTTCGACGTACGCGTGAGGAGATAGAGGATCATCGTTACTTGAATCTGGACCGTCAGATTTGGATTGGATCTGATGGCTGAGATGTTGCGGCGCGAAGAAAGGGTTAGGGCCCCTAGGGCTTCAATCCCCTGGCGCGGTCTGGACCGCACGATGCGCCATAGATCCGACGGCTGCGAGTGGTGCGGCGCCGAAAGTCTCGAAGGGATCCTAGGGTTTCTATTCGAGGTGCGATCTGGACCGTCAGATCCAGATCAGATCTGACGGTGGAGGATGGGGCGGCTGCATAACAACAAATGATAACAATTAGGGTTTTAGGTTTAATTAAGTTGGGCTGGAAATAGGCTATGTAACATAACATGTAATTTTTGGGCTTATGTAATGGACTTTATTTCAATAAACAGGGTTTATAATATATGTGTGGGCTGATTTATTTACTATTGGGTTTTAATCTATTTATAATCGGGTACATATATGTATATATTAGTTTTCTTTGTATTTACAAATTTATTTCAAAACATTAATAATAATAATAATGATAATAATAATAGTAAGGGTAGTAATGATGATAATAATAATAATAATAATAATAATAATAATAATAATAATAATAATAGCATATGATAATAATATTGACAATAATAATAATAATGATAAGGTTAATAATAATAATAGTAATAATAGTAATAATAATGATAGTAATAACACTAACACATGCTAGCATATAGTAGCAAAGCAAAATAATATTTAGGGGTGTAATAATAATACACATATATCACTTTTATTTTTTGGGTTTTAATACAATAATATAGCATTTAAACAAAGCCCACTACACACATGTGCCCTTTTTTTTAAAATAGTGATAACCTATGACAAAAGCTCATTATTTATATAAAGAAAAAAATTAAAAATTAAAACAAACCTACCCCGGACAAAATTAGTGGTTACAGTTGTCACTCTTTGCTTATCCTTGTGTAACAAGAATAAAGCAAAGACCATAAGCACTAATTTTGTCTGCCTTCCCTGTTCGGGTTATTTGCTCCCCTGAATCAGTATTTAGCAAACAATTCGTCTTTCTAAAACAGCCGGGATAAATTGGGTAGGTCTTCTGGTCTTTCTGCACGAAAAACCTTGAGCTCTTTCACTTGGAAATCCTAAAGCGGCAAGTTCGAAATCCTTCACCTGAAGTCCTTAAGCTTTAAGTATATGCCACCTTCGCTATGAATACTTGACGTGGCGAATTTGAAATTCTTCGCCTTGAGCTATGAGCATCTGTCTCTTTTGCTCAAAAGTCTTGATCATGGTGAGTCTGAAATTCTTCACCTTGAACTGAGTATCTGTCTCTTTTGCTCGGAAGTCCTGATTATGGTGAATTTGAAACTCTTCACCTTGAGCTATGAGTATCTGTCTCCTTTGCTCGGAAGTCCTGATTATGGTGAGTTTGAAATTCTTCACCTTGAGCTATGAGTATATGTCTCTCTTGCTCGAAAAATCTAATGTAGCGAGTCTGAAATCCTTCGCTCGAAGTTTTGAGCTATGAGTATCTGCCTCTTTTGCTCTGAAATTCTGAAGCTGTGGGTCTCTTTTCTCTTCCTCTTTCTTCTTCTTTTTTTCTTTTCTTTTCTATTTCTCATTCTCTTTTTTTCCTTCTTCTTTTTCTATCTTCTTCTTCTTTTCTTCTTCTTCTTCTTCTTTTTCTTCCTCTTTTTCTTCTTTCTTCTTTTTATCACTCTCTCTCTCTCTCTTTTGCTTCCTTTCTTTTTCTCTTTCTCTCTTCTTCTTTCTTATCGTTCTTTTTTCTCATTATTTTCTTTTTCCTCTTTCCTTTCTTTTTCTTCTGCTTTTCTTTCTTTTCTTTCTTTTTTCTTCTTTTTTTCTTTCCTCTCATTCCTTTTTTTTCTCTCACTTTTTCTCTCTTCTCTCTTTCTTTTTCCTTTTCTTTTAATTTAAAAACCAAGAAACCCGAATTTTTAAAAAACATTCCAAGGGGGATAAAATTGAGAATTTTGAATTATGAAGAAGACGTCCTTTTGGAAAGGACCAAATTGAGGAATTTAAATTTCTGAGAAAAATATCCTTTTGGAAGGAATAAATTGAGAAATAGAGTTTTGAGAAAAACATCCTTTAAGAAGGATAACATCGAGAAATTGGAATTTTAAGAAAAACATCCTTTAGGAAGGATAAAATTGAGAAATTGAGTTTTAAGATCTATTTCTTCTCTCGTGAAGTGGTAGATCCATCTCTTTATCAATCTTCAAATGCCTGTTTAAAATAGACAAAATGTTATGATGGTATGGGTTAGCATGCTCCTAACATAGGGATGTCTAACTATCAATGATGCATGAGCATATTTCATGATGCAAAGATGCGTGTTCATGAGAATGCAAAGATGTATGAATTTAGCTCATGTCCGTTCTATAGGGTTGGTGGTCGTCATCTAGGGACTACAACCACTTATCAATCACACATCCTGACAAAATTTGCCATAAACTTGTGTTGTCCATTCCCCGAGTCTAGTGACCTTAGTCGTAATTGGAATCTTTAATCAAGTACTTTCAAGCCGTATGCCATCTCCCATCTATTTTGATTCAAAATCCTATGTGCCAAAGCTCTCGTTGTCCCACAGACAATGATGCCCCAATGGTCCTTCATCATCATGTAGTGCCTCTCAATTTTGGTCTCCACTGACGGTGACGCATTTATCTCTGAAGTAATACAAGGAAATCTCTTTGTTTTGAAATATGTCAATTCACTGGTCGTCATTCTAATGAAGAATGGATTTTTAGATTAATATACAGAACATTGAAACCAAAATTCTAATTAAAAGAAAAACAGAATAGGATGCCCCGAATATCAAATACAATAGCGTCTTAGATTCAACTTTTCGATGATCATTTCAAGCATAGCTTGCATCTATGAAGACTTTGAATGTTGTGGCGATATTTGAAGTTGTGAAACTCCTCCCAAATCGCTCGGTTCATCCTCATGATTATGGTACTTGCTAGATCAGCTCGATTACTATTCCTTCTAGTTCTCATCATGTTTCTCCATTCATATGTATGTTTAAACTTTCAACTTTTGTTTAGCACATGGAACATGTATGCTTATGATTACCATTAACTTTGCGTCAGCGTCCTCAAGGATTCTCCTTTGGGACCTATTCAATTCGTTCATCCATTTTCTCCTTTTTTTCTTTTTTTCTTTCCTTCTTCTTTTTATTTCATTCTTCTTTTTTATAAGGGAATTCAACTCGTCACAATCCTTTGGCTCGAGGAAAAAGATGGAGCATACAACAATTCCCCAAGCTACTCGGCATGGTCACGACTTTGAAAATATTACCATCACTCATGAAGCGAAGAGTTTCAGACTTCAGCGGAGTGCCCCTAAAATTCCACACTCATATCCGGAAATTCCTATTACCAGGTTTCAGAAATTGGAGTGCTTTTTGTTAATGCTCATTACCAGGTTCTGAAGTTAAAAACATTTTATTTTGAAATAGTTTGGTTTTTCTCTTTTCTTTTTTCTTTCTTTTTTCTTTCTTTCTTTTTTTTCTCTTCTTTTTTTTTCTTTCCTTTTTTTTCTTTTTAGGCACATTCAAGCAACTCTATTTGGGCTTTCTTAGGAGATTTTCTTATCATCGAACATCATCGAAGGAATAGTAATCTTGCTTCTCGTTTTTCCGACCAGAGCAGGAAATCTCATTTCATCGTTATCACAACATTCAATCGATCTTTTTCTTAGAATCAATGCCACATCATGCATGTGATATCCGAGGACCTACGAAGGTAAGGAAGGATATACATATATATGATTTTAAGGTCATTGCATGTTAAGCAAAGATACATTTTAATTAGAAAGAAAATCCGCAAACATAACAAGTGCCCTTTAAAAGATCATTGCTATCTTCGGGAAAATGATAGCAATGTTTGTTCCATGCATTACTTCAAGATAAAATGCAACATGAAAGGAAACTTGAATCCACGAGCTCCTAAAAATTCGGGAGACAACACCTCCCCAAAAGTCTCGCTCATCATTCTTTCTTTTCAGAACCTCAATAGACCGTTCTCGATCAGTCCCTGAACTTTGTTTTTCAGTGCCCCACAATTCTCTGTGGTGTGGCCCGTGCTTCCCACATGGTAGTCACATATGGCACTAACATCATAATCTTCAGGATAGGGAGGATCCTTTGGTTTGGACTGAACTGGGGTCAGAAGCTTCTTCTCAATAAGCACTGGGAGCAAATCGGTGTACGACATAGAAACCGGGTGAATGACCCTTGGAGGCTTTGAAGACCATGATGCTTGATTATGGTAGTGACCATAAGATAGGTTGTTTGGGCGAGAGCCCACCATATGAACTTGGGACTCATGCCCCTTGTGGGCGGTTGTGCTATAGGGATCCACTATCTTCCCTTTCTTAATAGCATCCTCAATACGTTCTCCCGTCATGACCATGTTCGCAAAGCTGTTAGCGGGATTGCTGATCAAGCGATCATACAAGACTCCATTCAGAGTGTTCACAAACATAGGAATGATTTCACCTTCTGAAAGTGGGGGTTGGACTTGAGCTGCCACGTCTCGCCAACGCTGGGCATATTCACGAAAACTCTCATTGCGCTTTTGTTCCAAGCCTTGAAGCATAAACCGATTTGGAATCATATCAGTTACATGCATGTACTGACCTATGAATGCTTTTGAAAGATCTCTTCACGACTTGATGTCGACTCGAATAAGTTGAGCATACCAACGGATCGCGGAACCAGTTAAACTGTCTTGAAAACAGTGAATAAGTAGCTTCTCATCTTTTATAAAAGTTGCCATCCTCCGGTAATACATAGTAATGTGCGCTAAGGGGTAAGTAGTTCTTTCGTACTTCTCAAAATCAGGAACTTTGAATTTTGGCGGAAGGACTAAATCCGTTACAAGGCTCAAATCGATGGCATCATTCCCTTGCTCATCCGTCCCTTGTAAGGTCTTGAATATTTCTTCAAGGAAGCGAAACCTCTCCTCATGCTTCTCTTCCATCTCGGCCTTAATCCTCTCCACTTCATCCTCACATCTTGCCCCTAAGTCAATGAGCTGATTCGTTGAGGTTCCCCCGTGGTGGCTAACATGCGTTTCAACAGCAGTCTTGGCATAGATTCCCGCATAAACTCTTTTTCTGGGATTTGGCACTTCCGGTTGATCCTTCATATGGAATGCAGTACCCTTGTGTCCTTTGATGTTTGAGCCATCTACATAAACTCCTTCCTCACCTTTCATCTTCAATAACAGGTCGATCATCTGAGCAATAATAGAAGCTTGTGACTGTACGATCTGATCGCTGATATTCTTACTGACCCCATCCAAACGACTTTCGAGGTCCTGCTGCCCCTTCTCTACCTTGGCCAATCTCCCTTCCATTGCTCGGGTTTGCAAACGGGTAACGTATGAATGAGGAATGATTGCAGATTAAACTTTCGCTTTCTGCCATGACATTTCTCGCAGTTAATTCCATGATTGATTAATGTATGCAATGTATCATATGTATGAAAATGAGATAACTTAAAAACAAGTATGCAAAGGATAATGCATGTATGTGTTGTATGCACAACAAGGATAGGTGATTAAAGGTAATCAGACAGACATGTACAATTGAATACAAAGATGCATTGATTTGAGAGACATTAATTTTATTTGTTTTATGAATAAATGAATGACTGTGTCGTACGTACAACATATGATTAAAGGTAATCAATCAAAAGGTATAATCGAGTGCAAAGATGTATTGAACCTTAATTTCATGAATGCAATGTGTCGTATGTACAACATATGATTAAAGGTAATCAACCAAAATGCATAATTGAATGCAAAGGTGCATTGAACATTAATTTTATGAATGCAATGTGTCGTATGTACAACATATGATTAAAGGTAATCAATCAAAATGTATAATTGAATGCAAAGGTGCACTGATTCAATGAACATTCTCATTTAATAGCTTTCATAATGAAGATTGGGTCTCGTTATGACGGAAAAAGAAAAGTAATTTCCATACAAGGCATAATTGAAACTCGAGTTCCTTCTTCGCCGATAGCTGAGTTTGCATTTGTTCATTTCTTGATCAACCCTAGGCTTTGAGATTTTTTTGTTCTTCGTTATAGATTCTTTCTCCCGTTATGAAAGTCTTAAACTTCAAACTGTTCTCGAATCAACATTTCATATGCAAAGCTATGAATATGCATAAAGAGAATTGAACAATAAATGAAATTGAAACACATCACAAAATAATTCTACTTATGAACATATGAATGTATGCAAAGAGCGACACTAAGTTCGGCAAATATCCTCGTTAAACGACTTGTGTCAATGGGAACCTTGGTCTGTTACAATGATCGAAGGGAAACCCACTACATATGGTTCTCAAGCCAGCATCTAGGTCGACGATTTTCTTCAAGATTCACACAATTCTTTTTTCTCTCTTGAAAGGATCTTTCGCCAAGAATCGGGCGTTCTCTCATATCTACGTTAACAAATATGCCAACTCTTGGCCCTGCCCCCAAGTGGTGTAGGCGACGAATTATGATTGATCCAATATCGATATTTGGTACTCTTGACTGGCCCTTTGAAAGGGTCACACTGAACCCCACCTTCGAGGCGTATCGGAGCTGAAGTCAGAATTCCCTTTGACTTGAAGTTTTTTTAGATTGAGACTTGATTGTCGACCCAAGATTGCAAAGTGCCCGAGAAACTTTCGATCTTGCCCCGGAAAGCTTAGTTCTTGTTTGGTGTGGTTCTCGCTAATTTCCTTGTAAGACTCGGTATTTCCTAACTATTGTAGTCAAATCAAAGCTGCCAGTCATAGAACAAATGTAGGTTGAACTCCAAGATTTGGAGTATTGGTCACTTGCCTGGAACGTCTAACAAATATGTGAGGTGCCCCCCCCCCCTCTTTTTTAAAAGCCTTTCTTGTCTCGAAAACCCAACCATGTAGTTGCTCTCCTTATGGCTATATTTGTACGTCGAGATCCTTCTCATTATTGTTACATACCATATTTCCCACTAATCAAGTCTTTAATTTCAAACTCTTTCCAACTCAATGTGCTTTTTATGTCATGATGAAATGTGCAAAATAAAAGGGAAAGAACAAAAAAGAAAATGTGTTAGTTACAAGATAAACAAGGAGAATTAAATACAAACAAAATAAAGAAGGCAAACAATTAACAAGACGACCCTAGCCACTCTAAACTGTACGGTTATCCGCATGGCTCTAATGGGGTGGACTTCTTATATTCTCACACATGAGTTTGGTTCTAACAAGAGTACTCGAACCTATCTCATCACCTACTAAGGCAACAAGAACCCCAATTCTGGCCCATTACAAGCTTGCGAATTGGTTTCGGTTCGAGGGAAAGCACGACCTAATGACGTGGAGGGCTGCTTACCTGTCAAAGGCGTGGATTCTGGAAGTGAATTACCGACCCGTTGAGGGATACTCACGTGGGTATGGGCGTTTCACTCCCACTTAAGAGGGATAGCTCGGGTATAGAGCTTGATGATCATGATGCAACACATGTCGGTAACTCCTTAATAATTAAATGGAGAATTAATTCGATTGTCACAAATTTTCAAAGCCCGATCAACTTAAGTCATATTTTCAAGGAAGAACATCCTTATTAACTTCACTTTGAACTTTAAAAAGTTTCTATCGATTAAAGGTAACAAATGTTTTATTGGCTTAACTCTCTTTTTTTGTTTTGTAAAAAAAAAAATTTGTCCCCAGCGGAGTCGCCAAACTGTGATAAGGTTCTTTCTAAAAACCAAAAACTTTAAAGGGTTTCATTTTTTTGAAATTGGTTCATTAAAAAGGGGAAAATTTGAATTTTGGAAAAATGTAAAAATTTGGAGTCGCCACCGGCCACTAAGGTAGGCCGGACACCACAAAACCAGAGATTCGTTAAAAATGGGTTCGAGAGTTGGTTGCGTGTGGGAAAGGGTTAGCACCCCCATCACGCCCGGAAATCGGTACCAAATAACTTGTTGCCTTTAATCGATAGAAACTATTTAAAACCCAAAGTGAATATAATGTAGCGTTCTTAAATGAAAATGTGACTTAAATAGTGCGGGCTTTATCAAATTATGACTTTAGAATTAATTAAGCATTTAATTAAAAAGGATCGCGGTACACCGGACCGTTGACTAAACTGACATCATATAAGACTGATTGTCGTGTTAGTTTAGGGTTCGGATCCCGTACGTCACCTTTATGCTTGATGAAAACGAGTAAAGGATGATGTCGTGGTATTTCCATTTTTATGTTTCCGCTTACCTAGAGACGGTGAAAATTAACCCAACTATTCGGTCGACATCCATTAAGCTTGGACTATTTTGACACGAATACTGGAGTTAATTGATACCTCTCTTTGGGTATATTTTAAATTCAATTAACATGCTCGATTATTAGTGGTCTCATGAATGACAAGTATAAGATGCATGCCATAAAAAAACTTGGAAAATAAACATACAAAAGCCCACCCAAGGCCCTAGCTTAAAGGCTCAAATTATGGAAGCTTGGTTAGTGATCTAATTATTTTTTAGACGATTCCAACATTAAATCCTAGATCATTTAAATCCTAAATAATTAGGGGACTCGAATCAATTATGGATTATCTTGTTTTATCCCGTCTAGAAATGGTATTAATTTTATTTTCAAAAGGTGAGAGTGGCTAAAACGGCTTAACGAACTTAATAACCATCCTAATAAGATAAGGATGAATTTAAGTTAATTAAACCGATTATAGCCCTAAAACTAATTTAAGCTCTAAACCTAAACCGACCTAATTGTTCGAACCATGCCCCTATGAGGCGGGCACACGATCCGGAACAACTAAATCGATTAAGCTAAACTAAAGACACCTAACTAGCCCAAGCCAACCTAAGCTAAAAAAGGGCCCAAAAGAACCTAAATCTAGCCAACTAAAGCCCTAAGGCCCGAAGCCCAAAATAAAAGGATACTAAGGCAAACCACATTAACCATCAAATTAAAATATCATTCATTGATTAAGACGTTTTAAGCAAATACCCATGGCAAGCATACATTTAAAAAAACATAATGTCGTCGTGTTACCTTTTTCATAAAACGTATCTCTTTACAAAAACGTACATTATTTTAAAAATGTTCCATTGAAACATTAAATTGCATCTTTTAAACTAAACATTATCAAATATGACATGCCATGTTTTATACCAAAGGTCCTTAAACTACTCATTTTAAGTTTTGCAAATTTACATTATATAAAATTTTTAAAAGATCTCAATCCACATACATGCCAACATACAATCCATAATATCAAATAACCATAAACGAACATACATCCCACATACATCACATAAATAATAACAAAACAGGACTAAATTGAAGAAATTAAATAAAATAGTGGCAAAATTGAAAGGTGCATGAAAAACAAAAAGACTGTGAAATGGACCCAATTAGATGAAATCAAGAATTTCAGGGACCAAAAGAGGATTAAACCATATACAAAACGAATTAAGCCCGAAAAGGATGAAATTGAAAAGTTTCAAAATCTTGTAAGGACCAGAGGCATAGTTTTGCAACGCGGAGACCTTCCCGCGCGAAAATAGCACGACACTGAAGGGTTAAAATGCAATTAAACCATTTTTAAAATGTTAAAACACTATAAAAGCTTGTTTAAAACCATTTTGGCCCTTTTTGCAAACCCTAGCTCTATGATCCTCTCCCCTTCTCTGCTCTCTGTCGGACGCCGCCACGCGTCGTTGTTTCGGTCGCCGTTTAACCATGGCCGGAAGCCTAGAAAAAGTTTTCGAAATCTCTTTTCTTTTGTAAACCCAAATCAAAGCCCTTCCCCTTTGAGAAAACAGAAATCGAAGATCCCCTTTTCTGTCTAAACCTTCAAAACCCGAGATCCAAAATCCATTTTAAGAAACCTTTCGAACTCTGTTCCTTACCGGTTCACCGTGCATGGCCTCAGGAGGCCAAAAGGCTTATTACCGGCAAGAATGCACTACGGCAAAAAGGGAAGACGGACGATTACAAGGGTAAGAAACAGAAACCCTAAACCTTTTTTGTGATATGTTTCGCATATGAAAGAGGTATACCTCAGAAGACTGCCTTTGTATTGGTATCTCTATAAATTCCCCCA
The DNA here is from genome assembly GCA_030270665.1 of Hibiscus trionum. NCBI lineage: Eukaryota > Viridiplantae > Streptophyta > Magnoliopsida > Malvales > Malvaceae > Hibiscus > Hibiscus trionum. The sequence continues at coordinate 22,358,519 of BSYR01000004.1, forward strand.
ATGTTTCTTGGGATTACAATGGATTGTTTTGGGCTTTATATATAGCTGAAATTACATCAATTTTTAGAAAAATATAAAAATATCCTATAAATTGCTGTTGGTTGATCTGTTATCATTTGTTTGTATTCGCATTCGCCTCTGATTTTGTTGATTTTGCCTCTGGAATTCGGTTGGGGATGCTGACATTTTTGTTTGTCTCTTTGCATGTGCTGGCATGGTGGACGACCGAAGAGGGGACCAGCAGACGGCACGATCGACGCGGAGCGGGTCTGGATGGTCACAAAGAATCTGAGGAGGCGCGCGTGAATTCCACGCGGGGCGCGTGGGAAACCAAAACTTCTGGTGTGAGTCTTCGACACGCGTGTGAGGAGATGAAGGATCATCGTTGCTTGAATCTGGACCGTCAGACCTGGATTGGATCTGACGACTGAGATGCTGCGACGCGGAAAAAGGGTTAGGGCCCCTAGGGCTTCCATCCCCTGGCGTGATCTGGATCGCACGATGCGCCACAGATCCGACGGCTGCGAGTGGTGCGGCGCCGAAAGTCTCGAAGGGATCCTAGGGTTTCTATTCTGGGTGCGATCTGGACCGTCGGATCTAGATCAGATCTGACGGTGGAGGATGGGGCGGATGTATAACAACAAAGGATAACAATTAGGGTTTTAGGTTTAATTAAGTTGGGTCAGAAATAGGCTATGTAACATAACATTTAATTTTTGGGCTTATGCAATGGACTTTATTTCAATAAACAGGGCTTTATAATATATGTGTGGGCTGATTTAGTTACTATTGGGTTTTAATCTATTTATAATCGGGTACATATATGTATATATTAGTTTTCTTTGTATTTACAAATTTATTTCAAAACATTAATAATAATAATAATAATAATAATAATAATAATAATAATAATAATAATAATAGTACGGGTAGTAACGATGATGATGATGATAATAATAATAATAATAATAATAGCATATAATAATAATAATAATAATAATAATAATAATAATAATAATAATAATAATAATAATAACAACACTAACACATGCTAGCATATAGTAGCAAAACAAAATAATATTTAGGGGTGTAATAATAATACACATATATCACTTTTATTTTTTGGGTTTTAATACAATAATATAGCATTTAAACAAAGCCCACTACACATGTGCCCCTTTTTTTAAAATAGTGATAACCTATGACAAAAGCCCATTATTTATATAAAGAAAAAATTAAAAATTAAAACAAACCTACCCCGGACAAAATTAGTGATTACAACAAGGATGGGGCACCCAAGAGTGTGTGTTGCTGCTCAGGTATGGTTTTCTTTGAATAATGTAATAGATGGCAATGGAGATGCTAAAAGTTGTAGGAGCGTATGTTAGACTACTATATTTGGCTTTTATGTTGTTGAATGCTTATGTTTTGTGTGGAAGGGTTGTAAACCTTGTTTTATGTTATGCTCATGTTGCTACATGTTTCTTATAGCCAAATGGATTTGTTATGGATGCTTGTTTGTTTAATCATGCTCTTTTGTAGGATGTGTTGCCTCTAGTATGTTTGTATGTTTGATGCTTGGTGATCTTTGATGTTTTGGGGCAAGTTTGGGGATGCTAAAACCTGTTTTCGGGTCACTCTGTGTGTAGGAATTTTGAAACGCTGGAGGTAGTTTCAGAACGGGTGTAGCTCTAGGGATACTCATATCGGAACGGGGGTGGTGTCGTTTCGATACGATTTGACACTGTGAGTTCCCGTTTCGGTACGCGTTTTGATACGGTTTGCCACTGAGAACCCTTGTTTCGGAACAAGTTCCGAAATGCTTTGTCACTGTAGACCTCGTTCCGGAAAAAGGTGGGTAGTTTCGGTACGGCTTGGTCTTGCTTTTAAACTGGAGCCCGCGTTTCGGAACGGGCAAGCCTGTTTTGAAACGCAGGCAAGTAATTTGGCCATTTGGCATCTTCAAAGGTTCTTGAACGTTGCGTTTTAGTCCCAGATGCTTGTTTCCTTTCCTTGTTGTGTTCATGTGTATCTTTTATGAATGATTTTGTTTCGTACGCATGAAATCGGACTAACATGTCACTTGGTAAATTTAAAGTTGACTTATGTTCTACTTGGGTTGTTTCGCTATCGTTTACCGCTGCCGCCTTCGCACATAGGACTAAATGTAATATTTAGACAAGATAATTAAATGAAAATTTTCTAGGGTTGCTAATCGGAGTGGAGCCATAACGGGTTTCGCCCCGATTTTCCCCGTGTGACCCGTTCGGACCGGTCTGTCGACTAGACCGGGATGAGGGGTTACATTCTGCTCTAAAGCACTGGGTGTTGCCTATTGCTGCTGACGCGGCATAGTCTGCTGGAATCCTTGAGATTGATTTGTCTGATTTGCTGGATTCAGAGCATTGTTGGGGTTTCTCCATGAAAAGTTAGGGTGCCTCTTCCAGCCAGGATTGTAGTTGTTCGATGTAGGGTTGTTCTTGTTGTAGTTTCCTACAAAGCTGATGGTTCTGGTTCCCTGCTGGCACTCGGATGAGTCATGGTCTCCCCCACATTGGTCGCAAAAGGCATCAATGGCTTTAACTTGATGCGTATTGTTCTGCCCTTGCATAGCTTCTACCATCTTTGTCAACCAAGCAATAATGTGCTACAACTACATCTGATGCTCCTAGCCCGTTCACTGTGGCCTGCCTCCTTACGCTGCCTCGGGGGGCGTTAGGGAACTGATAGTCATTTTTGGCCATCCTATTCAAGATTTGAATTGCTTCGGCGGGCACCTTATCATGTAATGTACCATTGGCAGAGGAAATCAGCATCATCCTTGTTTGTGTGTTTACACCATTGTAGAATAAGGATACTAGTGTCCACTCTAGAAATCCATGGGAGGGGCATTTATTCAACAACTCGCAGTATCTCTCTCATGCCTCGTACATCGGCTCATCATTTGCCTGTCGAAAAGTAGTGATGTCAGTCCACAATTTATTAGTTAAATTGACAGGATTAAATCGAGCTGAGAAATCTCGACATAGTTCTGTTCAAGATTCAATGGACTCCGATGGTAGGCTGTTGAACCAAGTTTTTGCACTATCCCTCAGTGAATAGGGAAATTGTAATAAAGGGGTTTTATTTTTGGAAGCAATGATGTCGAAAATATATTTTGAAAATGAAGAAAACAGGAAATGGGGAAATAGGTGTTGGAGTCGCCACCAACAACTATGGTAGGCCAGACACCGTTAAAAATCAACCAGAGATTCAAAAATATTTGGTTTCGGGAGTCGGTTACGCGTGCGGAAGGATTAGCACCCCCACAACGCCCAAAATTGGTACCGCGTTGATTAAGTGTTGTCTTGCAAGAAAATAAAAATAAAAATTTAAATTAATTTTTAATCCCAAAAATGATAAGATCTAAATAGAAAGTTTCTTCATTTACGACAACCGAAGAAGATGATACCTGAATAAGTCATGATGCCACATCCTAACCGGTTCCCGAAAATAATTAGAAATCGCCCCTTAAGTATTAAAATAGATTTAAAAATTTTAAAATACATAAAAATATGTCCAAAAAAGAAATATCATCATCACAATAATAATATATACATATCTCAAAGTACAATATATAAAAATATTATAGTAACAGATTACACAAAACGAAATAACATATAATAATAATAATAATAATAATAATAATAATAATAATAATAATAATAATAATAATAATAATGTATACATAACCTATGATAATAATAAAATTAGATGTATAGATAATATATGTAATAATATTATATGAATAATAACAATATTAATATATTATTAACATATAATAATGTATACATAACCTATGATAATTGTAATATAATAACAATATAAATATAATATAAACATAATATAAACAAATACTATATAAATATTATATATTATAATAATAAAAAATATTAAGGACTAAAATATTAAAGAAACAAATTAAGAGAACCAAATTAAAAATGACATGGATCAAATTGTAAAATATCTAAAACTTCCAGGGACCGCGGAGATGATTATTTTAGGGACGTGGTCCTTAATGCTGTAATATACCGATGTTTAATTAATCAAATGGACTAAATTAAAACAATAATGAAATCTGAAAATTAAATTAATAGGAAAAGGGGACTGGATTAAAGGTTTTAAAAAACTAGAGGGACTCAAGATGTAATTAGACCATGCGGCAGAGATAAAATGCAAACTGACTAAGAAAGGAAGGACTTATTGCGTGATTTAACCCTTTTTTACCCTAAAACCTAAAACAGTTTCATTCTTTCATTTGTTGTGGTCGTCTGTATCTTCCCCGCCCCCTCATTTCATAATCTCTGTTTTATTTTTAGGGCTACCAAACCCTTAGGCTCAAAACCCACTTTTTATGCTTAGATCAATAAAACCTTGGATCCGATTGAAACGTCGATTTGAACATGCACATCAATGGTGGTTCAAGATCTAACCGAGGTAAGAACGAAATCCCCTTTTATTTTCATTCGAAAAGAGAAAAAAGAAAAGAAAGTATACTAGTTTTTTACCTCGAATCTTTAAAACTGTAAATTTCTTTTTTTTATTTCATTTCGAAAAGCTCTTCCTTTTTTCTTTCAAAAGCTATCTCTGGTTTTACATTCGATTGATTTTTGGGTTTTTATAACCGATTTTTACAATAAAACAATCCCCCACTTGCTTAGATCTTTCCAGATCTGAAATCAATTTTTGCAGGCGGCTTGGTGACTCGGCGACTCAGCTTGGGTGAGTGGCGGGGGCTGTTCGTGGCGGATGGCGGTTGTGTGGTTGGGGCTAGGTTTTTTAGTTTTGGGTTAGGGTTAATTTGGGCATTGGGTTTGGGTTTTAATTGGGCTCACTTTTATTGTAATGGGTTTATGGGTTTATAATATTTGGGTTAAGGAAATAATAATAATAAAATGTCTGATATTATTATTTTATTTTTTAGATTGGGTTTGGGTTGAAAATGGGTATGGGCTTAGGCCCGGACAAAAAATGGGTATTAAAATTGCCCATCTTTGCTCATTGTTGTGTAACAGTAATAGAGCAAAGACAAAAGAATAACCATTTTATGTAACAATTTTCCAGTCAGGTTTGGGTTCTTTTTCTGGCCACCGCTTCTTGGTCTTCACTTGATCTTCTCTTCTCATCGCCTTTAGAGTCAAGATCTTCAAACTGGAGGATACGTTGGGGGAGACAAAATTAGGTTTAACTTGCTATGCCATTGATGATGACGCAATACCTGGAAAAAATTTGACCTAGCTGCAACACTGACTAAGAGGAAAGGTCTACAAAACTTGATCCAGCTTCGACACTGACGAAGAGACAGGATCGAAAGGTGAAGGCTCTGACATTTGATCCGAGTACAACACTGATGTAGCAGCAAGATCAACAAAGTTTTTATTTCTTTTTTGTTTCCTTTTTTCCTTTCCTTTTTGATTTTATTGTTTTTCTTTTCTTTTTGACTTTTTTTTATTTTTTACAATATTTACAACAATGGAAATTTAAAATTATGTAAATTTTGACCATGTTGCAACACCGACGAAGAGGCAAGGTCTATAGTTAGTGTGGTTGATCCAGCTACGACTCCGACGAAGAGGCAGAATCGAAGGTTAATGAAATTGGTCCAACTACAACACCGACGAAGAGGAAGGGTCTAAAGTCAATAGGTTGATCCAGCTACAACACCGACGAAGAGGCATGATCTAAAGTTGGGGGTTAGTAAATTCGGTCCAGCTACAACACTGACGAAGAGGCAAGACCATGAGTTGATAAAGTTTGACCCAGCTACAACACTGACGAAGAGGCAAGGTCTGAAGTTAGTAAGGTTGATCCAGCTACAACACCGACGAAGAGGCAGGATCTGAAGTTGGGGGTTAGTAAATTCGGTCCAGCTACAACACTGACGAAGAGGCAAGAGCATGAGTTGATAAAGTTTGACCCAGCTACAACACCGACGAAGAGGTAAGGTCTGAAGTTAAAAATTTTGATACAGCTCAACACTGACGAAGAGGCGGGATCTGGAGAAAGTCTTGATCAAGATACAACTCTGACGAAGAGACATGATCGAAGAAGAAGTTTTTTTTTCTTCTTTTTCTTTCTTGATTCTTCTTTCTTTCTTTTTTGATTTTTTGTTTGCTTTTTTCTTTCTTTTTTTTTTTGATTTTTTGTTTGCTACAACATGGACAAAGAAAGTAATTTTTTTTACCCAGCTACAACACTGACGAAGAGGCAAGGTCTATACTTGATAAGGTTGATCCAGCTACAACACCGACGAAGAGGCATGATCGAGAGTTAGTAAATTTGGTCCAGCTAAAACACCGACGAAGAGGCAAGACCAGAATTCAACCGAGCTACAACACTGACGAAGAGGCACGGTCTAAAAGAATAAATTTTGATACAGTTGCAACACTGACAAAAGGCAGGATCAGAGAATGAAGCTTTGATTTTTTTTTCAAAATTTCTTTTCTTTTTTTTGGATTTTCTTTTGATTCTTTTTTGTTTTTTTCTTTTTATTTTCACTTTTTTCCTTTTTTTCTTTTGAAACTTTCTTCTATGATTCTGAATTGATATCTGAGGAGGAAAATTTGGTCTAGCTGCAACACCGACGAAGAGGCAAGATCTGAAAAGGGTTTGATCCGCTACACCACTGACGGAGAGACAAGATCATATTTTTTCATCTTCTACTCCATAACAAGGAGTATTGGCCTGAAAAGGAAAGAAAACAATAGTCAATATTTGTTCAAAGGTTTTGGATGCTTACACTTCTGCGTACTCGGCCTCCTTTGGGGCTAAAAGTCGATCATCATGTTGTTGCCCCCATAGTTGAGGTTTTTTGGTCTCTTCCTTGGACTTGTTTGTGTGCTCAAATAAATGTGTTACAGATGCATGTGATATGTCTAAATGCATGGTGACTTAAATGCAAGTATGATGTATGTAGTTAATGTGAAATGATCTCAATGAGTAAGTGAATGACATATTATGTTTTGCCCCTTAAAGGGATGTCCCAAATTCTTTGGTGGTCAGATTTTTTCGATTAAACAGTGCTCGATGCCTTGTATGTAAGGATGCCCCCAATGTGGAATTAAAACATTACTTGTCCGACAATTGTGGGTTATCAAGCTTGTCATGATTTTTACTGGTTTGGGAATCCTCTTTTTGAAAAATGAATGATCCTTTATTCTGAACCAATGTGATGATAAATGAAAAAAACATGCATGCTCCTAAATGCAATATTAATGTATAAATGCATATATATTAATGCAAGTGAATGAACAATTAATATTTTAAGATGATGTAATGCAACTATCATGTAAATAAATGAAATAATTCTTTCAAAAATGTAATGTAAAAAAATCAAACGCCAAAATAGATTAGTACGATTAAAGATAATCAAATAGATAAAATAAATTGAATAAGGCCAAAATTAAAACAATTAAAATTATGTACATGACATATAAATAACAAACAAATGCATAAATAAATCAAGCAAGGCCTAACAGGGTTACCGCTAAACGGACAGTATTCCGGCATGGCTCTAAAAAGTGAGCTCTACGGTCCATTATATGCGGTTAGGTTCTAGAGTACTAAGGGTACCCGAACTGTCGCTATTACCTACTAAGATAATAGGACATCGATTCGGGAGGATACGCGTCCTTATACCATACGAGGGCGTAAACCCCACGAAATATAAGGATCATATCCCGGAAGTGAATTACAATATCATACGGAGGTGGCCACCCCATGACACAAAGTAATCACTCTCACTTAACGGTTACGGAGCCCGGATAGCTCGTGCATGAATGCAAAAGGATTAAAAATTAAATTAAAATCAAATTTTTACTTTCTTGCAAGACAACACAAAATCAACGATGGTCTGACCCTCTAAAAAGTCCCCAGCGGAGACGCCATCTGTAGTAAAGGGGTTTTATTTTTGGAAGCAATGATATCGAAAATATATTTTGAAAATGGTGGAAACAAGAAATGTGGAAATGAGGAAATAGGTGTTGGAGTCGCCACCGGCCACTATGGTAGGCCAGACACCGTTAAAAATCAACCAGAGATTCAAAAATATTTGGGTTCGGGAGTCGGTTACGCGTGGGGAAGGATTAGCACCCCCACAATGCCCAAAATTGGTATTGCGTTGATTAAGTGTTTTCTTGCAAGAAAATAAAATTTTAAATTTAATTTAATTTTTAATTCCAAAAATAGATCTAAATAGAACGTTTCTTCACTTACGACAACCGAAGAAGATGATACCTAAATAAGTCAGGATGCCACTTCCTAACTGGTTCCCGAAAATAATTAGAAATCGCCCCTTAAGTATTAAAATAGATTTAATATTTTTTAAATACATAAAAATATGTCAAAAAAGAAATATCATCATCACAATAAAAATATATACATATCTCATAGTGCAATATATAAAAATATTATAGTGACGGATTACACAAAACGAAATAACATATAACATAACATAACATAATAATAATAATAATAATAATAATAATAATAATAATAATAATAATAATAATAATAATAATAATAATAATAATAATAATAATAATAATAATAATATATACATAACCTATGATAATAATAAAATTAGATGTATAGATAATATATGTAATAATATTATATGAATAATAACAATATTAATATATTATTAACATATAATAATGTATACATAACCTATGATAATTGTAATATAATAACAATATAAATATAATATAAACATAATATAAACAAATACTATATAAATATTATATATTATAATAATAAAAAATATTAAGGACTAAAAGATTAAAGAAACAAATTAAGAGAACCAAATTAAAAATGATATGGATCAAATTGTAAAATATCTAAAACTTCCAGGGACCGCGGAGATGATTATTTTAGGGTCGTGGTCCTTAATGCTGTAATTTACCGATGTTTAATTAATCAAATGGACTAAATTAAAACAAAAATTAAATCTGAAAATTAAATTAGAAAGAAAAGGGGACTAGATTAAAGGTTTTTAAAAACTAGAGGGACTCAAGATGTAATTAGACCACATGGCAGAGATAAAATACAAACTAACTAAGAAAGGAAGGACTTATTGCGTGATTTACCCCTTTTTACCCTAAAACCTAAAACAATTTTATTCTTTCATTTGTTGCAGTCGTCTGTACCCCCCCCCCCCTTTCATATTCTCTATTTTATTTTTAGGGCTATCAAACCCTTAGACTCAAAACTCACTTTTTAGGCTTAGATCAATAAAACCTTGGATCATGTTGAAACGACGATTCTAACATGCACATCAACGGTGATTCAAGATCTAACCGAGGTAAGAACGAAATCCCATTTTATTTTCATTCGAAAAGAGAAAAAAGAAAAGAAAGCATGCTAGTTTTTTTACCTCCAATCTTTAGAACTGTAAATCTCTCTTTTTTTATTTCATTTCGAAAATCTCTTCCTTTTTTTCTTTCAAAAGCTATCTCTGGTTTTACAATCGATTGATTTTTGGGTTTTTACAACAGATTTTTACAGTAAAATAATTCCCCCCACTTGCTTAGATCTTTCCAGATGTGAAATCAATTTTTGTAGGCGGCTTGGCGACTCGGCAACACGGCTTGGGTGAGCGGCGGCGGCTGTTCGTGGCGGTTGGCGGCTGTGTGGTTGGGGCTAGGGTATTTTTAGTTTTGGGTTAATTTGGGTTAGGGTTAATTTGGGCATTGGGTTTGGGTTTTAATTGGGCTCACTTTTATTGTAATGGGTTTATAATATTTGGGTTAAGGAAATAATAATAATAAAATGTCTGATATTTTTTTTATTTTTTTTATTTTTTAGATTGGGTTTGAGTTGAAAATGTGTATGGGCTTAGGCCCGGACAGAAAATGGGTATTACAGAAATAATATGAGCTGTAGCACGTCAGGATGAACTCCATAGATTTTGAAGGATTTGCATAAATCTAGGTAGGATTTCATATGCTGGTGGGCATCTTCATTGGTGGATCCTCCAAACTGTCCAAGTGTATTTAGCATGTTGCACATGAGTGGTTTGAGTTCGATGTGGTCCGCTTCTATTTCTGGATCAATCACGCCAGAGTTCAGCCTTTTGAGATCATCCTCCAAGTAGTCACGAACAAGCCGCCGAGCGGCAGGAGGTTGCCTGCCATTGCCCGCCACGGCATTGTTGATTGGAGGCGGTAGGTTCTGGTTGTTTGTTGGATCACCCATGGCTTCTATGTTTGCTCGCTAAGTCTATGTACAGTACGTTCAGGCTCTAGATCGAATTCTCGCAAGGGTGATTTCCGGTTCGCTCTGGTCATACACCAAAGAAAACCAGGGGGTTAAACAGAAAAATAAAAAGTGCAGAAAAAAAATTTGTATGCCAATCCCCGTCAACGGCACAAAAAACTTGTTGCGTGCAAAAGTGATGCGCAAATTGCGTGCAAGTATTCACAGTGCCAAGTTATAGTATTTAAGATATCGTCTCCACAGGGATTGTGACAACCTTCAGAATTCACTTTTCTGCACAAGTAAAAGTAAAAACACAAATATTAAGAGTTGGGTTGATTAAAACTAAAGCAAGTAAAATAAATTGAGAAATCAGAGTGAAAGAATGGACCGATATTGGATGCTTCGTAGTAAGGAGATTGAATGCACTGTCTCGGCACAGTTTTGCAAATCAACTTAACAACTTTCAACAGCCACCCACGACTATGCCTCGGCAAGCGCCCGCCTCGGCAGAGACCAAGTGACTGTCTGGGCAGTTAAGCGATGATTCAAGGTTTGGCAAGGCTCCCTTCTATGACTCCTTGTTCTCCCGAAGCTTGAAGTACTATTAGCGATCACGTCTTGGATGATACCTCCCAGTGTGAATTGAAGGATGAACACCAACCAATTATGAAGCCTCTCTTAGCCACTGAACTTCTAAACTTATCTCTAAGCCAAATTAGCTTTACCCTATACTTGGATAAAATTGTGTTTACTCGTTTTGTGAGTTCAACTCTCTCGATATTGAACAAATGGATTGTTTCCCTCTTCTATCCCAGTGAAGATTGCAACAATGAATAACCAAGAGTAAACAAACCTTGAATTTTATTGCAAAAATTGAAATCCTAAACGAATACAAGCAAAACTCTCACAACTACTACACAACCAACCCTTAGCCCTAGGGAAGGTTTAGAACATGATGGGGGTAGACGGCACTAGGGTTTCGACAAGAAGAAGTTTCTCTCTAATCTCAATTGTGTTCTCTCCTTCAAGTCGATTACATATATATAGGGGAGTATCCTAGGTCTAAGTCAGTTTAGGGCAGGAATCCTAGTTAGAATCTAATTACAACTCATTAAAAGAACAAATCTAACATTAAATCTCCCTAGATTCCCGTTTGACTTTTTCCAACTTGACTTTGACCATGGCTTTTCTTTGTCTGTTGGGCTCCAATGCATGAGCAACTGGTCTCCAAAAATCAAGCTTGATGAGCTCTTTCATTCGCATACCACTTTGCATATTTTCACCCTTCCTCGAGTTGCTGCCTCGGTGGCACACTGTTTACTGCCTCGGCAGCGGTGTAGATTGGTGTGCAAGGGTTGGCACATCTCTTCATTTTAGGACTCTCCTCCTTGTCAGTTATCGATCAGCTCTCCAAATGGTCTATCAGCTTCCTCCATCAGTTTCCAGCATGTCCTATTCTGCCCTCTCTGCTGCCTCGGCGGCATCTGCCTGCACGGGTACCTGCGCACAGTTAGAAAACATGGCTAAGGAATATCTTTTAGATAAAAACATTTAAATTCATCAAATAAGGCAGAATATCTAATATATGCAGTCTTGTGTATACTTTCCTAATAAATGCAACTAAACTATACTTAAGAACAACAATAATTGAGCTAAACTAGGGCATAAATATAGGAATTTTGCACACTTAACAACTAACCCCCATCAAATCTCATTGCATTACTACCTCCACCATAACTCACTTCGGCCGAAATGGAACTACGCATATCCCATTGTGATAGCACTACCCCTATCTGTTGAGTTGATCACACAATTGCAAATGGCCAAGAGGGGGTGAATTGGCAATTAAAATTTTGGTAGGAGGTAAGAGTGAAAAATAAAAAGTGACACAAGTGGTTAGAGTGGTTCAAGTTCTCCAAATGAACTCTACATCCACTACCTTAGTTCCCACTAAAGATTTTCAACCAATTCACTACATGAATTCTTCCCCTTTTCTTGGATGAGGAGGTAACCTTACAAATTGATTAAGCTTTCTACCCAAAACTTAATCCACTCACTTTTACAAAGAGATGAATTTGGTAAACTCTCAAGATTCCTCTCAAAGGATAAATGTTTACCCAAATACAATTTCAAACTCCCCAAACTCACAATACAAGATTACAATAAAATCACAAGAGTTGGGTACAAGAATTTGACTATGAAGAGCACTAGGGTTTGAATTTTATGCTTTGATGTTGCTTGTAGGTTCAATAGTTGTTGCTTGGTCAATTGAAGCTTGTTTTTATACTCTTGCAATGAATTCTAGCCGTTTGGGTAGTTGGGATCATCAATAGAGCCGTTGGGAGCATTTTTCCCGCAATAAATGCAGCTCTGCAGCCTACCGTATCGGTACTCGTAGAGGGCGTATCGATACCTGCATCAAAGAGGAAAGAGCCATTGTGACTGAAAACATAGCGTATCGATACGCATAGAAGGCGTATCGGTACGGTTTTAAGGGGCGTATCGGTACGGAAGGTCGTATCGATACAGTTTTTGCTCACTGGAATCCCAAGTTTGGTTTTCTTAAAGATCGTATCGATACGCATATCAAGCGTATCGGTACGGTATAACGGTCTTTTAAAAATTGGGAAACCAACCAACTAACAATTAACGGTCGAAAAATTAAATGCACGGATTTTTCAAAGATAAGCTTATCGTATCGATACGGTTGCAAAGCGTATCGGTACGGTTTCATTGAAAGAGTTGCCCAGATGAATATCGTATCGATACGGGGTAATACCGTATCGGTACGCTAAGTCCATTAAAATTCCAGTGGCAAAAGACCGTATCGATACGCCTAAGGGTATCGATACGCCTGGGCATTTTTGTATAGTTTGGCTTGAAAATCATAGGAAATGACTTAGAAAATTTTCATATAATTAAGAGCTTGTCTTGAGATATTATTTTGTTTAAAATATTTGTCAATTGTGAGACTTTAAAGAGTACTTAAAAATTTATTGGTTTGCAAATTGGTCCTTAAGTTTATATGTTATATCAAAATCAATTTTGGTTTCACAATCTCCCCCTTTTTGATATAACAAAACCACAAATAAATTTTTAAGTTTTTGAAGCTTTAAAAAGCTTTCTCCCCCTTAATTTAAGATAGATTTTCAAAAATAAAAAATTGACTCTATAATCCTTCTCCCCCTTTTTGTTAGATCAAATATAAACACAAGGATAATAGCAACAATTAATTCATTAAACTCAAAGCAAACATAATAGTTCAATTACATAAACTTCAAAGCAAACATAATAATTCAATTGCATAAACTTCAAAGCAAACATAATAATCCAAACTTTAAATCCTAAAACATAGATAATAGGCATAAACTTAGATCCTAAAACAAAAGTTCAATAACAGAATATAAAAGACTAAATGTCGTGTAAGGGTATGCAAAACTACTCGTCCGCCCCATCATCGTCATCGTCCTCGTCCTCTTCATCTTCATCATCTTGAGTGGGTTGATTCCTTCGGTTTTGGTTAAGCCAAGCACCATGGAAGGCGGTAAGAGAGATATCCATGGAGTTTTGGCGAGAAGCCATGGTTTCCATTTTCTTCTCCATACCTTTGACGCGATCTTCCAAAGAGGTGAATCTAGTGTCTATCGCGGTAAACCCGGCTTCCATGGAAGTAAACTTCTCATTGAGGAAAGTCATTAGAGTGCCCATGAAAGAGGAATCAACCGGAGCACGGTGAGAGCTCGAAGAAGCATGAGAAGCATCAACCAGAGCATCTTGTGGAGGGGCTTGAGGGTTACGAACCCATTCATTGTCAACATAAGAGAAACCGACATGAGCTAGAGAACGCTCATCTATGGGTATGCCAAGGGTTTCGGGATAGTCATGGGAACAATCAATGTCAAGGGAATGAAAAAGCTAACTCAAATCCGTAGAGTAGTAAAAAGATGTGACTTGTTTGGTGTGACGGTGTTGGACTAGGTAGACAAGGTCGGCAAACATAATTTGACAAAGGTTTGGACGTTGACCTTCCCTAAAGCACCTAAGCCAAAAGTCATCGACTTGACGAATAGTAGAAAATTTCCCTCCTGATGGACGAAAAAACCAAGAGACAAGAAGATGAAGGATACGGTCATGAGCATTTAAAACTTTGACTGAGCCTAAAGGACCCGTACCCAAGGACTTCTCATCATCAATACCAATATTTTCAAAACCAAAGACATTACATAAAGTTTTTTGATCAATTGTAAAGGTTTTTCCCATAACAGAGAATTCAATAGCAATGACATTCTCTCTAACTTCATCATGAACACATAAAGCATTGGAAAAGAATACGATGACTAGATTCCTATATAGAATAGGAGGAATGCTCAAAAAAGTTAAAAAATTCCATTGCTTAATTAAAGGGAGGTATTGGAATTTAAAACGGGCAAAACTTAAGAATGGGACTGACACAACACGTTCTTCCCTAATGCTCATGCTTTGAAATAGTTTGTACCGAGCTATATCGGCATCATCGAGAAAACTTAATTGGATAATATAAGGGAGATTAGGTTTAGGGTTACCCTCGGCATCCTCACTAGGATCGGAAGTAGCAAGATAACGCTTAGTTCTCTTTTTCGACGGTGCCATAACCCTGAAAAAACACATCAAAAACGATTCGAACATGTATGCAATTAACATCCTATTCAATCCAATAAATTCTAATAATTCAAGGTAATTGTAAAAATAAATTTAATTTTAAAAGGATATATACAAATTTGAGAAAAAGTTGTTAAAAAATTTTAAAAATACGAATAGAAAATATATTCGAATAAAAAATTTTTGATTTTTGAAAAAAAAATTGATGAAAAAAAATTGAAACCCATAATATAAAATTATGTTTTGTACAAAAATTAAGTTGAAACAATTATAAAAATCAAACGAAAAACAAAGAAAATAAAAAAAGAAGAGTTTTATACCTTGAACTTTAGATTGGATGAATGAGTTGATGTGAATGCACAAGATTTGTTGACAAAGCTTAGCCTTGATGTGGAGATTAAAAACCCTCAAAGAATTTTTATGTTTGATGGTAAAAATTGAAGGATTGATGGGGTTTTTATAGGGTATTGCGGCTAGGGTTTTGGAGAGAAAATAGGGTATTTTGTTTTTTAAAGACTTTTTAACAATGCATCCCTAAATAGCCTCTCCGTCGAGACCGTATCGATACGCTATACACGCGTATCGATACCCTTTAACCCTAATTTTTTATTCGTCGTTACTACCGTATCGATACGTGGGACCGTATCGGTACGACTTGGCTTTGACTATTTCCCTTGACTTAACCGTATCGATACACGGGGTCGTATCGATACTCTATGAACCCGTATCGATACGCCTTTACCAGATAAGGCATTTTTGACAGATTTAAATGCAAAAATCCAACTTTAAACGTCCCTAAATTCATGTAAATGTCCTATGAACAAGTTTTAATGGCTAAACTTAATGCATACTCCCCCTAGAAACATGCATAGAAGCAGAAAGAGCAAAATTAACACAAGCATGAATCACAAACAATTTCAAGCAAAAGTTTGACATTTTGGGACCTAGAAGGGGTCAAGGAAGGCTAGTTAAACCTAACTCTCTCCTAAGGGTCCAAAAGCGCTCTTTATCTAAAGGCTTAGTGAATATATCCGCTAATTGGTTCAAGGTGTCAACATACTCTATAACAACATCATTTTTTAACACATGATCTCTAATGAAATGATGTCTAATTTCTATGTGTTTGGTTCTAGAGTGTTGGATGGGATTCTTAGTGAGACAAATGGCACTAGTGTTATCACAATTAAGGGGTATGGTTTCTATTTCAACAACATAATCTAAGAGTTGTTGCTTCATCCAAAGGACTTGAGCACAACAACTCCCTAAGGATATGTACTCCTCTTCGGTGGTAGATAAGGCTACGCTATTTTGTTTCTTAGAGAATCAAGATATGAGCATACTACCTAAGAATTGGCATGTCCCGGAAGTACTTTTCCTATCTATCTTACATCCCTCATAATCCGCATCTGAATAAGCATAAAGGCTAAAGGAGGAATCTTTAGGATACGAAAGGCCTAAGTTAGGTGCATCTCTAAGGTATCTAAAAATTCTCTTAATGGCAACTAAGTGTGATTCTCTAGGACTAGCTTGAAACCTAGCACACAAGCAAACACTAAACATGATATTCGGTCTACTTGCGGTAAGGTAAAGCAAAGAACCTATCATGGATCTATAAAGCTTAGAATCAATACACTTACCTCCTTCATCTTTGTCAAGCTTTATGGAAGAGCTCATAGGTGTGGCTTGAGGTTTTGCATTCTCCAAGCCAAACTTTTTGAGCATATCATTCACGTACTTAGCTTGATTTATGAAGGTGTCATATTTCCTTTGTTTGATTTGGAGTCCCAAAAAGAATGAGAGCTCCCCCATCATGCTCATCTCTAACTCACCTTGCATTAGCTTAGAAAATTCTTTGCAATAACATTCATTAGTAGAACCAAAAATGATATCATCAACATAGATTTGTACTACTAAGATGTCATTGTTATATCTTTTTATGAAGAGTGCAGTGTCCACCTTTCCTTTTTCAAAACCCTTTTCAATTAAAAATTTTGAAAGTCTCTCACACCAAGCTCTAGGAGCTTGTTTTAAACCATAAAGAGCTTTTGTTAGTTTAAACACATGGTTTGGAAATTTTAAATCCTCAAAACCCGGTGGTTGTTCAACATACACTTCTTCATTTATAAAATCGTTTAAAAAGGCACTTTTCACATCCATTTGAAAAGGCTTGAAATCATTATAACATGCAAATGCTAAAAGCATCCTAATGGCTTCCATCCTAGCTACGGGTGCATATGTCTCATCAAAATCAATTCCCTCTTCTTGGGTATAGCCTTGAGCAACAAGCCTAGCCTTGTTTCTCACTATATTACCACTTTCATCTAGTTTATTCCTAAACACCCATTTAGTTCCTATAGTAGATTGATTACTAGGCCTTTCAACTAATGTCCAAACTTTACTTCTCTCAAATTGATTTAATTCCTCTTGCATGGCCAAAATCCAAAAATCATCTTTTAAAGCTTCTTTAATATTTTTAGGCTCAATGCATGAAATAAATGCAACATGGTTCATTAATTTGAGAGAGGATCTAGTAGTTACCCCTTTGGATGGATCACCCAAGATTTCACCACCTTTGACATAGTTGAACTCCCTTGGGTAAGATACCTCCTTTTTCTCAAGAGCCAAGTCCTTCAAGGCTTCAAGAGGTGGATCTTGTGCATCCTCATCTTTAGTTGGAATCTCATCCACCTTTGGCGTTTGTCCTCCATCAATGGCATCAAGAATTCCTACATCATCATCATCACTAGATTCCTTCCTCGGAAGGAGGTTATCATCGAAAACAACATGTATATACTCTTCAACTACTAGAGTTCTTTTATTAAATACACGATAGGCTTTAGAGTTTAAAGAGTACCCTAAGAAAATAGCTTCATCACTTTTAGCATCAAATTTACCTAAGTTTTCTTTACCATTATTCAAAACAAAACACTTGCAACCAAAAGGGTGAAAATAGCTAATGTTAGGCTTCTTAGATTTTAAAATCTCATAAGGTGTTTTCTTCAAAATTGGCCTAATCATTACTCGATTTATAATATAGCAAGTGGTATTTGTGGCTTCCGCCCAAAAATATTTAGGTAAATTATTTTCGCAAAGCATGGTTCCATTTCTTCTAAAGTTCGATTTTTCCTCTTAACTACCCCATTTTGTTGAGGAGTGCGAGGTGCGGAAAAATTATGGCTAATCTCATTTTCATTTAAAAACTCATCAAAACCTAGATTTTGAAATTCGGTTCCATGATCACTTCTAATGTGAGAAATTTTAAGTTCAAGATCATTTTGAGTTATTTTTAGAAAATGTGATGAATTTTTATAAAGCCTCATCTTTTGTACTTAAGAATTGAACCCAAGTAAACCTAGAATAGTCATCTGCAAGTACAAAGGCGTATGATTTACCACCCAAGCTCATTGTTCTAATAGGCCCAAAAAGATCCATATGAATCAATTGTAAACATCTACTAGTAGAGACATCATTAATGGATTTAAATGAAGTTCTATGTTGTTTACCCTTTGAACATGCATCACAAATTTTATCATTAGAAAACTTAAGTTTGGGTAAACCTCTAACTAGATTAAGGGAAATTAATTTCTCTAAGACACTCATGCTAGCATGTCCTAATTTTCTATGCCAAAGCCATGAGTCATGTTCATCATGTGAAACTAAGCATGTATGTGATGATTGTATGTTATCTAAATGCACCATGTAGATATTGCCTATTCTATGTCCTATGAGCATTAGTTGATTTGTTTTAATGTTCACAATTTTGCAACCACTTTTATCAAATAAAACATTAAAACCCTTATCACATAATTGACTAATGCTCAATAAATTATGTTTAAGACCGTTGACATACAAAACATTTTCAATGAAAATAGAAGAGTGATTACCAATGGAGCCTATTCCTTCAATGTGGCCTTTGGAGTTGTCACCAAAAGTTACCACTCCACCACTCATTGGCTTTAGTTCCATGAATCTACTCTTGTCGTCGGTCATATGTCTTGAGCATCCACTATCAAGGTACCATGAGTTTTGGCTTGAAGCTTTGGCCTTGTAGCAATGCTCCCCCTACAAACAAAGAAATTAGGCCTTGATTTTTGGTACCCAAATCATTTTGGGTCCATGTGTGTTAGCCTTCAAAATTTTGGTTCCCTTAGGAATCCAAGAAGCAATAGCATTCATATTATTAGAAATAATGAGTTCCTTAGGAACCCAAACACTTCTAAGCTTTTGACCTCTAGATTACTTATGAAAATTTCTTTGTTTAGGAATAAAAGGTTTTCTTTTTACATATTGGGATTTAGAAGAGTTTCCTTTTTCAAAATGATTTTTCCCAATAGCAATTGATGTTTTAAGATTATCCACTTCCTTTGTGTGATAATCTTGAAAATCGGAAAGAAGTTTTTCAAGTTCAAGATTTTTCGTTTTAAGATCATTTGAAAGATTTACTAAAAACAAAACTTTCTTTTCCAATTCGGAGTTAGTTTTTGAAAATGTTTCATTTTGATTTTTCAAATCGGAAATGGTTTTCTTGTTTCTCAAAATGGATTCTTTATATTTTCCAACTAACTCATTGTAAACTTCTTGCAATTCATCGTAAGTATCTTGAAGCTCATCAAAGGTAAAATCAAAATTAGATGAGTTAGGATTTACCTTTGGTTCATCATCAATGGCCATGAGACAAAGATTGGCCACTTCCTCCTCCTCCTCGGATGACTCATCGTCACTCCAAGTTGCTACTTGAGATTTGAGCTTGTTCTTCTTCCCAAAGCTCTTCCTCTTCAATTGAGGACATTTGGAACGGATATGGTCGGGCTTTTTGCATTCATAGCAAGTGATTTGGTCCTTCTCCTCTTCCTTACTCTTGCTCTTGAAGTCTCCTTTTCTAATGAACTTTCTCCCACGATTGGACTTCATGAAGCGAGTGAACCGTTTGGCCAACATGGCCATCTCCTCATCTTCATCTTCACTTGAATCACTTCCATGATATGAAGCTTTAAGAGCGATTCCAGCCTTCCTCTTCTCAACATCCTTATTCTCAACTTTCTTCTCTTCCATTTTCTTTTCTTCTTCTATTCCCTTTCTCATGATCTCATGGGTGAGTAGAGATCCAACAAGAGCATCAAGCTTGAGAGTCTTCAAATCTCGAGCTTCAATAATAGCCGTTCTCTTGCTATCCCATGATTCTGGAAGAGAGTACAACAACTTCCTCACTAGCTTGTCTTCGGGGATGATCTCACTGAAACCCTTCAATCCGTTGACAATGACCGATAATCGATCAAACATCTTGGAAACACTCTCATCGGGATCCATCTTGAAATTTTCGTAGCTTAGATTGAGTAGCCCAATTTTTGTTTCCTTGACATCGCTAGTTCCCTCATATGTTGTCTCGAGGGTGTCCCAAACCTCCTTGGCATTCTCGATCGAAGACACCTTGGAGTAGATATCTGGACCAAGTGCACAAAAAATGACATGAAGAGCTTTATCATTCACTTGTATCCTTCTTCGTTCATCTTTCGTCATTTCGGCTTTCACCTTTGGGACAAGTCTTGCTTCACTATCTCTCTTCATGGGAATGTATTGACCTTCTTCAACCACATCCCACACCATGTAGTCGGTGGACTTGATGAAGAGCCTTATCCTATTCTTCCAATATGGGTAGTTGTCCCCATTGAAGAATGGTGGCTTGGTAGTAGATTAGGACTCGTAGAGGTTGAAGTTAGAGGTGGATGTCATTGCTTGACTAGTTGTTGATCAAAATCTCCTAGAATCGACTCAAGAGGGTTGTAATCCTTCCAATGAGTGTAGCTCTGATACCAATAGTTAAGTTGATCACACAATTGTAAATGGCCAAGAGGGGGAGAATTGGCAATTAAAATTTTGGTAGGAGGTCAGAGTGAAAAATAAAAAGTGACACAAGTGGTTAGAGTGGTTCAAATTCTCCAAATGAACTCTACATCCACTACCTTAGTTCCCACTAAGGATTTTCAAACAATTCACTACTTGAATTCTTCCCCTTTTCTTGGATGAGGAGGTAACCGTACAAATTGATTAAGCTTTCTACCCAAAGCTTAATCCACTCACTTTTACAAAGAGATGAATTTGGTAAACTCTCAAGATTCCTCTCAAAGGATAAATGTTTACCCAAATACAATTTCAAACTCCCCAAACTCACAATACAAGATTACAATAAAATCACAAGAGTTGGGTACAAGAATTTGACTATGAAGAGCACTAGGGTTTGAATTTTATGCTTTGATGTTGCTTGTAGGTTCAATAGTTGTTGCTTGGTCAATTGAAGCTTGTTTTATACCCTTGCAATGAATTCTAGCCGTTTGGGTAGTTGGGATCATTAATAGAGTCGTTGGGAACATTTTTCCCGCAATAAATGCAGCTCTGTAGCCTACCGTATCGGTACTCGTAGAGGGCGTATCGATACCTGCATCAAAGAGGAAAGAGCCATTGTGACTGAAAACATAGCGTATCGATACGCATAGTTTGGTTTTCTTAAAGATCGTATCGATACGCATACCAAGCGTATCGGTACGGTATAACGGTCTTTTAAAAATTGGGAAACCAACCAACTGACAAGTAACGATCGAAAAATTAAATGCACGGATTTTTCAAAGATAAGCTTATCGTATCGATACGGTTGCAAAGCGTATCGGTACGATTTCATTGAAAGAGTTGCCAAGATGAATATCGTATCGATACGGGTTAATACCGTATCGGTACGCTAAATCCATTAAAATTCCAGTGGCAAAAGCCCGTATCGATACACCTAAGGGTATCGATACGCCTAGGCGGTTTTGTATAGTTTGGCTTGAAAATCATAGGAAAGGACTTAGAAAATTTTCATATAATTAAGAGCTTGTCTTGAGATATTATTTTGTTTAAAATACTTGTCAATTGTGAGACTTTAAAGAGTACTTAAAATTTTATTGTTTTGCGAATTGGTCCTTAAGTTTATATGTTATATCAAAATCAATTTTGGTTTCACACTATCCCTTCACAATAGCACTACCCCTATTGTATAACCGAAGAATTTCACACGATTGATTTTATATTTTCTAGTACACTACTATATTCGAAACTTTCTCATACGTCACAAGCCAATATATATCATTTCCAAATACATTTTATTACTGTTATTCCATATGCATTTATCAAACCATTTTCCATATACAAAACTCATTGCCCAAGGTAACAACACATTTCATTTAGGAACCATCTCTCAATGCTCTTATGCATTCATATACATGATAAATCATTGCATATCATTTAAAAGATGCATAAAAATAGTAAGTAAATTATTCCATGCTTTTAAACCAAAACATGAAAACCAAGTCTCATATCAAACCAATATCAAAAGCGAAATAGCGAACACTTACGCTTGAGTTTAGTTAAGCTTTTTAGGCTATAACTAAAATCCCCATGATCCATCGATCAAACCTTTAAGAGCTCAACACGCTTAAACACACACCAATACGTCTCGCCTTGCTCGCCGATGCGAATTGAGCCTCTCGTAAGCAACATACGCAACTAGGCAACCTCGCCTTGATCGTCCCCTATTTTCAACACATAAAACCATAGGGAAAATGCATCATTATGCATTCAAATCATTGCTAAACAATGATCCTCTGCATCCTTAACATAAACCTTCAAAAAACTAGTCGATACTACCAAAAAAACATCAATCTTTGCTCTATGAACTCCCAAACTCAAACCAGCGATTCTAGCATTCAATCCACATCAAAACATATCCACAAACACCTTCTAAACATTCTTATATCTCCAGCAACTCAAAAACACACAGAACAACCCCAAAACAACTAAAAACCCATCTAAAAATTAGCCAATCAAATAGTTTCAGGATTTATTTCCATTTTCTCATTTCATACTATGATTGCCTTATCAAAACATGAAATCACCCAATTAAAATCTCCAGATTTCATCAACTTAAACAAATCTTTAAGCAAAACATCAAAATCACCATTTTTTCACAAATCTTGAAATCCATTACAAAACTATATTAAAATGAATCTAAAAATAGCCAACTACAAGGGAATATCAATAAAGAACCTTAGTTTTAAGAGAGGGAAAGAAATTCACCTTTGAAGAAGCTCCCACCAAAATTGACGTAAGATTTTTCTTGAAATCCAACTTGTAAAATTGATGAAATCCTTGAGAAAATCTTGTGAGGTTTTATTAAGAAATAAAAGTGAAATCAAATGATGAATTCTCCATTGAAAATCATCAAGGAATTTTTGAGAATCTTGTTTGAAAGTTGAAATGGAAAGTGAGAGAAAATAAGGAGAGAAAATTAGGGAAATCAAAAGAATCGAAAAATGATTTAGAAATAAATTAACCGTCAATTCTTATTCAATTAAGGTGAGTTATTTTATGATTAAAAAATTTGGAAAATATAGCTCTCTAAGGATTCTAAGTATTGGCCCTTTTACAAAATAGTCATTAAAAACAGTTTTGCAATCTTTACAATTTGGTCACTTAAAACCAATTAATTAGCCTCCAATTTAATTACCAAAATACTTGATAACATTTATAAACATTTTAAATCACATAAATCAAATTAATCTCTATAATTCCATATTTTTAAAATATCAAATCTCCTGAAACTAACTCCACTCAGCTAATCCGGTTCGAACCGAACCCGGTCAAACCTCTAAACATCTAACCCTATTTTTTGGGTGTTACAACTCTCCCCCTCTTAAGAAATTTCGTCCCTAAAATTTACCTGAAGGAATGAGTTGAGGACACTCTCTTCATCTCATCCTTTGTCTCCTACGTGGCTTCCTCGACTCCCTGATGTCACCACAATACTTTGACCAACTCAATGTTCTTCCCACGAAAAACCTTAGTTTTTGAATACAGCACCTTTATAGGCTCCTCGTCATAAGAAAAATCCAGTCATAACTCTATATGCTCAACAGACACAACATGCGACGAATATGACTGATACTTTCGAAGAATCGACACACGAAAAACATCATGTATCTTTTCAAGCTCAGCCAGTAACCTCAACCTAAATGCAACCAAACCAAAACACTCGATCACCTCATAAGTTCCAATGAACCTAAGGCTTAACTTACCCTTACGTCCAAACGTCATCACCTTCTTCCAAGGCAAAACTTTCAAAAACACTTTATAACCCACTTCATACTCAACCTCTTTTCGCTTCAAATCTGCATAAGACTTTTGCCGACTAAGAGCACCTTTAAGCCTCTCACAAATGAGTTTCACCTTCTCATGTCTACCTTTAAGAAACTTGGGCCCCGCCACGTGCTTCTCGTCTGTCTCCGCCCAAAAAAGAATCGTACGACACCTACGACCATAAAGAGCCTCATAGCAAGCCATCTGGATACTCGACTGGTAATTATTATTGTAAGCGAACTCCACCAACGGTAGTTACTTTTCCCATGTCCTTAGAAACTCAATCACACAGCATCTCAACATATCCTCCAAAATCTGAATAACACGTTCAGATTGCCCATCCGTCTGAGGATGATAAGACGTACTGAAACTAAGCTTTGTACCCAAAGCCGTCTGAAGACTTTTCCAAAACCTTGATGTGAAACGCGGATCCCTATCCGATATAATCGACTTAGGAACTCAATGTAACCTTAAAATTTCAGCAACATACATATTTGCCAACTTATTCAACGTATACGTTGTATGCACAACCAAAAAATATGCACACTTCGTAAACCAGTCGACGATCACCCATATTGAATCCTTTTTGACGGTGTCAAGGGCAAACCTGTCACAAAATCCATGGTAATACTTTCCCACTTCCACTCCGGAATCTTAACAGGTTGCAACAACCCAGAAGGATACGGATGTTCAGTCTTAACTCACTGACACACCATGCAACAAGAAACATACTCGGCCACATCATCCTTCAAACAAACCAATAATATAACTCCTTCAAATTCTGATACATCTTTGTACCACCAAGATGCATAGCAAAAGGACTAGAATGTGCCTCTGTCAGAATAATGCGCCTCAACTCCGAATCTTATGGCACCACTATTCGACCTTTAAAGCATAAAAAAAAATCCCATCATCGTCAAAATGAAAATCTGTCGGATTGCCATCCGATATGTCCTTAACATGCGGAACCAAGGAATTATCATACGGTTGTTTTGCTTTAATCATTTGAGACAATGTAGGTTTAGCTTGCAATTCATCCAATAAACCACCTTCACTTGTCATACTCAACCTTGCAAACATCGCCCTAAGCTCAACAACAACTTTACGACTACATGCATTCGCTACCACGTTAGCATTTCTAGGATGATACTCAATTGACAAATCACAATCTTTAAGCAACTCGACCATCTTTGTTGCCTAAGATTCAAATCCTTCTGGGACATCAAATACTTCAAACTCTTATGATCGGTATATACAACACACTTCTCTCCATAAAGATAATGTCTCCAAATTTTCAAAGCAAACACCACTGGCGCAAGCTCAAGATCATGGGTCAGATAATTGCGCTCATGAACTTTAAATTGTCTTTATGCATAAGCTACCACCTTACCATCTTGCAACCCAAACCAACATAAGACGCATCACTATAAACCACAAACTCATTTCCAGACTCGAGCTAAATCAGAACAGGAGCATGAGTCAAAACCTCCTTCAACTTCTCAAAACTATGTTGTTGCTTCTCCGTCCACACATACGAAACATTCTTTTGCAACAACTTCGTCAACGGTGCTGCAATACTTGAGAATCAATCCATGAAACAACAATAATAACCAGCCAGACCGAGGAAACTACGAACCTCAGACACCGACTTAGGTTTCTTTCAACTAACGATAGCCTCAACTTTTTGTGGGTCAACACGAATACCTTCCGCGGAAACCACATGGCCGAGAAAAATCACCTCTTTGAGCCAAAATTCACACTTACTCAACTTTGCATACAATTGACGCTTCTTCAAAGCTTGCAAAACAATCCGCAAATTTCAATAATGTTTTTCCTCGGTACGAGAGTACACGAGAATATCATCGATAAACATCACCATGAACTAATCAAGATACTCATGGAACACCTATTTATCATATCTATGAAAGCATCCATGGCATTTTTCAAACAAAACAGTATCACCACAAATTCATAATGCACATACCTCGTGCGAAAAGTAGTTTTTGGCACATCCACATCTTTCACTTTTAACTGATAATACCCCGATCTCAAATCTATCTTAGAAAACACAGTCGCCCCACGAAATTGATCCAAAAAGTCGTCAATCTGAGTTAACAAATACTTATTCTTAACTGTCAACTTATTCAATTGTCGACAATCAATGCACATACGCATCGTTCCATCCTTCTTTTTCACAAAAAAAACTGGTACACCCCAAGGTGAAACACTAGGTCGAATGAGTCCTCGATCCAACAACTCCTAAAGCTGCATTTTTAGTTCTTATAATTCTTTTGGTGCCATACGATAAGGGGTAATGGACACAGGAGTCGTACCCGAGTACGTGTCTATTTCGAATTCCACCTCTCTATCTGGCGGTAATCCAGGCAACTCTTCAGGGAAAACTTCCAGAAAATCACACACAATTCGAATGTCCTGCACTCGAACCCCTTTGATATCCGGATTCATCATAATTTCTAGGTAAGATTAACAACATCCTTGCTTCATCTTTTCCGCTTGCATAGCCGAGACGGTGTTAGACAAGAACTTAACATTCTCACCAACCATCACAATTTTGTAATCATCAACAAGCTTCAATGAAATCCTTTTGGATTCACAATCCAAAATCGCCTTGTGCTCACTTAGCCAATTCATACCCAAGATAACATCAAAACCATGAAAGGAAAACTCCATCAAGTCCACAGCAAACTCACGACCTTGAACAATTAAAGGACATCTCATATATAACCTTCTAACCGTAACTGTCTCCCCAAAAGAACTAGTTACTAGCATACCAACATTCAAGATTTCAACAGGAACATCTAACAAATGCGCATGCTCAGTCAAGATGTATGAATGAGTAGACCCCAAATCAATTAAAGAAAATAACGACAAAGTTTGCAAGGTAAAGGTACATGTGATCACATCAATGTCATTACAGCCCTCACGATGAGCATAAACTCGAGCCGACCCACTATTCTCCGATTGCACAACAATTGTATGAGCCACAGCCCTTTGGCCCTCATCACGCCTCTAAAATTACCCCTGCCACAACCTCAGCCTCTAGTAGGTGCAGCAGCCTGAACCAGTGCATCTTTCGCAATGCGAGGACAATCGCGCTTCAGATGACCAGTTGCCCCACACTCCCAACAAGTTCCAACTACTCCCCAACATTCACCAACATGGTGTCTTCCACAATGCTCACACTCAGCAACAATACGCACACCCTGGTTATGGCCACCACTACGCTTCTGATCCGGCTTGTAACGCTTATCATGCGACCTCTTGTTCTGCCTCCCAGAATAACCATAGTCAGTTGCTCTCTTACCCGAGCTCACATTCACTGATTGCACCGAAACACCCAAGGATAGCTCAATATCCTTAGCCATGTTAACAAACACATCAAAATCTGTTTAATTTGTAGCTAACAAATACATCTTGATATCATTGACAAAACCATAGCGGAACCTGTCACATCTCTCTCGATCGTCTAGTACCAACTCAAGAGTATGTTGGCTCAAACAAACGAACTTCAACTCATACTCAGACACTGTCATATCATATTGCACCAATGAGATAAACTCCTGCTTTTTGGCGTCTTGATATTGCGGACCGAGGTACTTCCTTTTGAAAGCTCTCCAAAAGAACTCTCAATTCACATCAGCTTCCGGGACGCCTACAACTGTGGTTACCCACCAATTATAAGCATCACCATACAACAAGGATACGATACAACCCAGCTTACGAGCATCATCACATCCCATCTAACCTAGAATATGAATCGTACTCTCCAACCACTCCTCGGCTAATTCAGGGTTCAATCCCCTAAACTATACGCCTCCCAAGCTACGAAGGCGCTCTAATGGCAATTTATGGTTAATAGCCGCGACGGGCGCTGGTAATTTTGGTAATTTTACAAGATTTGAACAAAAAAACATTCAAAAATTAAATAAAAGTTTACTATAAGTAGAAACATTGTATGCCTCTGTTTTGCTAAAAAAAACTTTAAATCGAAGTAAATTTAACTGATCAAAGTTTAGGGACTAAAATGTAAATAATTAATAAGTTGGATTTTAAGTTAAAAACTCAATTTCATGTATGTTTTAGACTCATTAGTTCCATTTAGACTCAATGGTAAATTCTTGTTGAAATTGAATTTGAAATAGAGTGTTAATTGCAAAAAATAAGTAGTTTATGGGCCATTTTGAAAATATTCATAAAATACAGGGTCCAATTTTTCAAAAAGCGAAATTAAGCCTTCCTTTATGAAATAAATATCATTATTGACATATAGAGCAAATTTCAGGTTAATCTGAGCTAAAACAAGTCCTTAATTGCAATTATAAAATTACTGACTAAAATATACAGTTTGCTATTATAAGATAACAGACTAAATTATGAAATAGATGCAACGTTCGAGTTTAGGGCTCGAGAGATAATCGGGGTTTGGTTAAACTGGTTTGGGTTAAACTAATTTTGGAGAACCATTTATAATAAATAACTTTAAGAATTTTAAAGAAAAGGGGTAAAATAGAATTTTGAAATTAGAAAGGATTTTTGAAAATAGCCATCATCTTCCTAAATCCCATTTTCACGTTATCTTCCCCAAAACACCATTTTTCACTATTCCATTGATTCAAGAATTTCATTCAAGCAAGCTTTCAAGGTAATCTTTTTCTTGTTTTGATTTTCTTTTCCTTAAACTAGTTGTTGATGAAATCTTTCCTCAACTCATTGATTAAGTTTATTTCCAAAATGCTTTATGTTGGAAAAAGAGGAAAATGAGGGAATTTTCATTTGAGTTGTTTGATGCTAGGTTTAAAAGTGTTTTTAACTTTGCTTTGATGTTCAAATAATGTTGGGATAGTGGCTTAATAATGAGAAACCCAAAACTAGCAAAAAGAAGAGGTTTTTGGAGTTGAAAATTTGGGTTTTTGGTTTGTTCTTGTGAAGAACATTGAGTTGATAGTTCCTACACTTTGGGTAAGTGTTTTGGATGTTGAAAGATGTGTTTTGATGGTAATTTCGTTAGGTTTTGGCCGCTAGTTGGTTTGAGTCGTTTTGACGATGTTTCCAAGTGTTTTCGGTTGTAAATCGATTGGTTTTGATGATAGATGTTGAGTTTCTGTGTTGCTGCAAGTTTGGGGGCTTGAATTGGATCTAATGCTCCATTTTTTAATTGGTTAGAAGCAGGGGAAACAAATTTAGGCTCTTCAGACGCGATACAAGGTGATTTGGGAGCTTGAATCGATGTTTCGGCTATTTCTTGTGTGTTGGTTGGTGAGTGGAAATGATTTCTAAGCCTTAACTTGGTTAAGGATATGTTTTAGGGGTTTAGATTGAGCTTGAAAAGCCAATCTAAGCTCAAGAGTAAGTTTTAAGCATTTTAGTCTTTATTTTCGATAAATTCAACTATGTGTTATGAATGATTTCCATAGTGCACGTTTGCCATGAATATCCTTGTGTTATGCATATGATTGCTTTAATTGATCCCATGTTGGTTATGGTTGTGACCATGAGAACACGAGGTAAGTGATGGTTTGGTGGGTTATTGACAATGTGAAATCATATTGTCGGATATAGTTGGTCGACCAATAGGATGAGAGTGCACTCGGGGTAAAAGTCGTGTGTGGCCTTAGTGATGCTAGATTCCACTAAGGAGGAGTACGGTGATGTGAGATTCCACCAGAAGCTATGTTTTACTAGACGAGTGAGTACGGTGATGTGAGATTCCACCAGAAGTGTCTAGTGGTTTTGAGAACTATTCGCGTATCCGAGTAAAAGTGTTAAATGTACCCATGGTGTTCTAAATTCTCATGTTAAGAATGTTATATTGTTCTTTCCATTTATGTTTATGCATGTAGTTGGTTACGTTGTATGTATGATGAGAATGAGCATGAGGTAAGCTTGTGGCTTGTGGATGCATTCGGTAAATGCACGAGAGGTTAAATGCATGTTGTTATGTGTTCAAGCATGAGGGAAATGATTTGGAAATGGTTTTGGTTTCAAGCAAACTATGGTTTTAAAACTGTATTGTTGTAGTTACTGTTTTGAGCACCGCTCACTAAGCATTCTTGCTTATGCTCCTCTTTCCAACAATGCAGATCCGTAGTGTCTCGGTGCAGCCAAGGGAACAAGGGAGTGACCAAGGATGTCGTTTTTGCTCAAGTATGGTTTTCGGCATAATAACTAGTATATAGCAATGTGATAAGGCCTTTTGTTTTGGAGATGTTGCTAGAACTCCTTGTTGTTTGGGATATGTTGATATGCTTATATAGACTTGTAAAGGCTCTTATTATGTTGAAGTATGACTTGTTATGAGTTTGGGTTGTTTGTTGGATTTTATGCAAAGTATGGCTTTCCTTTTGAATCTTGTCATGTTAAGTTTTTCCATGATGTGTTTCTAGCATGTCTTGATGAGTACCATTGGTTTTCTTGAGTTTGTTGAGTGTTGTATGTTGTTGGGATGCCTTTCGGTGGTTTCAAATTGGCTTAAACCAACAAATTCAGTCATTTCAGGCCTACCATTTCGATACGATCGAGGTTGTATCAAAACGGGGGACTTGAAAGGGCCTTGGCGTATCGATACGGGTTGGGCGCGTATCGGTACGTTTTGCCACTGGAATTTGCGGTTTCGAAATGTTTCAAGGGTGTTTCGATACGGGCCGGCGTTCCGAAACCCTCGAGAGAGTTTCAATACACCAGTATCGGTACGATCTCTGAGCGTATCAGAACGACCTCTTGAGGTTGACTTGGGATTTTTTATCATTGAAGGCGTATCGATACAGGCCCTAGCGTATCGATACGGCCTATTTTTAAAATTGTACAAGTAGCCTCAAAAGCTCATTTCGAGTGGTTTTTGTAACACCTGTGTTTTGGGGTCATGAGTTGAGTGTGTGTGGTTGGTTCGATTCGTCATGTCCGGTTTAATTTAATTAGACCTTTGTTTTAATTTAAATGAGATTAAAATCCTAGCAATGGCATTTTTGTAAATAAGTTTAAAATAAAGAAAGACAAGCTTTTGAAACAAATAAAAGAGAAGAGTCATGTTCTTCCCATTTTGTTTCTCACGACCAAAAACCCAAACCCCTCCCCAAATCATTGTTCCATCTCTTTTCTCCATCATTTCAAGAGCTCCTTTCAAGGTAACTTCATTTTTGAATTCTCCTTTCCATCCCAATCATTTCCATGGTTTTAGATTTCAAAAAGGTTCATCTTTTAGTTTTTCAAGTTTTCAAAGTTTGAAGAAAGCATGAAACTTTAATGGGTTTTTGGCTTTTTTTGGTTTGTTTAGTTAAGTTTTGAGTTAACCTTGCCTAAATACACCTTATATCTTAAAATGGAGAGATTTTGTCAAAAATCCCGAAATGGGTCTTGGGGGCATTTTTGAAAGTGTCAAAACTTATAATTTTAATATGGTTTTGTGTTGGGTTGAAGGGCTGATGGTGTAGGGTTGTTAGGAAAGTGTTTTGGAAGTCTTTAAAGGTAATTTGGGTGTTGGAAATGGTAGGTTTCAGCTGGGTATAAATGGAGTACGAAAATGTGATTTTGGTGGGTAGTTTGAGATTGAAATTATGAAGTTTTGGCTTGTGATTATGGGTTGAGGTTGTGGCTGAGTTTGGCAATGATTTGGTTGAGTACTACCTTGTCTTTTGATTGGTTAGAAGCAAGGGGAAACATCAGAGAAGGTTCGAGATCGATTCCGGAAATTGTGGAGGCTTGAGTGGCTTTGCTCGGTTTGCTTACGGAAGGGTGGTGAGTGAAACTTTCAAACTTATTTAAATTGGTTCAAGTATGTAGTTGAGGTTTTGGAATGTGCTTGGTAGGCCATTCCAAGGTAGAAGTTAAGTTGGTAGCTTAACTTCTTGTGTGTTTATAAGCTTTAAATGTTTATGCCTATTATGATCTTGTGAAGCATAAATTGATTGTGTATGAGTATACATTGATGTGTGTGGTGATTGCTATGTGTTATGCATGATGGTTGACATGATGTGGTTTTAATAGTATGATTGGCACTAGTTAACTTACCGGGTATAAATGATCGATCATTAGGATTAGTGTGCACACGGTTGAGTCAAATTCGCGCGTGGCCTTGGTGGCGTTAAGCCAAAAAGGAGGAGTACGGTGATGTAATATTCCACTGGAAATGTTTATATTATACGTGATGATGAGTGGAATCCCATCCGTAGGGCATGTGGTGATGAGTGTAATCCCATCCATGCGAGGTCCAGTGATGAGTGTAATCCCACCGAGGTAATGTTGTTGTTGAGTGTAATCTGCATATCCGGGTAATCTAATAGTGGCCAACATACTTGTTCTATGTGGTTATGTTGTTAAGATCATGTTATATCTTGTTGAGCTTAGCATGAAGTAAGATGCCATGTCATTGCATTGTGAGTTGCTAGCTAGGTTGCTATATTGATGCTTATGTATGTTTGTGTGTGATGTTAAGGATGATATGCTTGAACCCTCCATTGTCGTTGTTTTGGGTTTTAGAGCATCCTCACTAAGCTTCAGGCTTACGCTCTCGTTTTTGACAATGCAGATCTTTAGCGCGGAGTTAGCAAGGACCAAGGAAGGGGCTTTCCAAGCTTTTGTAGTTGCTCAAGTATGGTTCAGTCAATAAAGTAGTAGTTTAGCAATGGGGCTGCTATGTGGTTGTATGAGCGTTGTATGACTCATAAATGTTGAATGTTGTTTATGTTATGCTTTGGATTTGTAAACCATGTTATGTTGGATGAATGCTTGTGATGAAGGTTATGCCTTTGGATGCTATATGTTGTTTTGATAAGCATGTAAACCTTGTGAGTGATAACATGTGCCCTTGTGGCTTTTAAGCTTTTTAAGTATGCCTTGAAATGCATGATCTTTCCTTGTATGAATGCCATGTTGTAAATGCTTCGTCGTTTATCTAAATTGTTTTATATGTTGGTTCTTGGTTGATGAATGATGTATGAATGGTTGTTTGTGGATAGGAGAGTCGAAAATTGCATTTAGAGTTGAGTCTCGTATCGTTTTGCTGCAAATTGGAGTCTTGCAGAGTAGGGCGTATCGGTACGCCTAAGGGCCGTATCGATACGGTCCTGCCCCTCAGGACTCAGTTTTGGCTTGGTGTACCGATACTCGGGAGTGTATCGATATGCCCAAAGCTCACTAGAAATCTGAGATTTTGGTGAGACTGTGGCGTATCGGTACGGGCTCTAGGCGTATCGGTACGGTTTTGTATCGTTGACCACGAGATTTTGACCGAGGAGGGTGTATCGATACGCCCAAGGGCTGTATCGATACGTTCTCCTTGCGTTGACTGAAGGCAGTTGACTTGGTCAAGGCGTATCGATACCCTTGCCTGGTGTATCGATACGGCCTGCAGCGTAAGCTTAAAATGGGTTGTTTAAAGTGTTGTTTTGGTTTGGCTGCTTTTATTTTCGTGGTGTTTCCGCTGCCGTGATCACATAGGAATTAAATATGCCTTTAGACAAGATATAATTAAAAGAAAATTTTCCAAGGTTGCTAACCGAGGTGGGACCTTAACGGGTTTCACATCGGTTTTCCCCGTGTAGCCTACTCAGACCGGTCGGCCGACCAGACCGGGACGAGGGGGTTACATTTTTTGGTATCAGAGCCTGAAGTTACCGAGACCTCGGGCAGGTAAGTGAGGTAAGTTTGAAGTGTTAAGTAGTTGTTATGTCTCGGTGAATGTTTTGCCATGTATGCTTGTTGTTTGCTCATTCGTATGGTGTTTGAGAGCATGATTGTTGCGTCTGGTGTGGTGTCGAGTTCTCATTGCTACTATTTAATTAATTTGAAAAAGTTTTGTAAAGGAAGATACTTGAGCACGATTGGACCCTTGCCTTTGCTAACTTAATCCATATATGTTTGTTTGTTGTAGTTGTTATCTTGCTAAATGTGTCATGAGACCAAGAGGAAGGCCTAGGATGGTTCAGCCGGAACCACGGGCAGCAGCTCCAGGAGTTGAGCCAGTTGGCGAGGCGCAGGCTCCTCCATCTCCTCCTCGTCAAGAGGGAGGTGAGGCGAGAGCCGAGGGCGTAGAGCCTCAAGTTGACCAAGGACCGGCCGGAATAGATTTAGCTCCTCTAGTTCAGGCGATAGCCGGGGCTTTTCAGGCTGCAGTGGCTGGGGGTCAGGCAGTGGCACAACCCCAGGGAGAGGGTACTGGTTTACCGTTAGAGAGGCTCCGTGGCCTAGGGGCTGAAGAGTTCAGAGGATCTACACCGAAGAGGTCTGAGTTGTGGTTTGAGAAGATCGTCCGTATTCTGGCACATATGGGATATACCGGGGAACGCAAGCTAGGGTGTGTTGTATCTCTACTTCAGGGTGATGCCTACACTTGGTGGGTCACCATCACTACAGGTATGGCAGAGGCTGAGATCACTTGGGAGTTTTTCGAGTCAGCTTTTCGTAAGAAATATTTGGGTCCCCTTTACCTCGATGAGAAGAAGAGGGAATTTATGGCCTTGCTTCAGGGGAGTATGACCGTGAAAGACTATGAGATTCGATTTGTCAGGTTTAGCCAGTATGCATCCGAGCTTGATCCTACTGAGGAGGAATGTTGTAACCGTTTCCGCTATGGGTTGAGCGAAGAGATCAAAAGGTACACTTTAGCCACTGACTACACAGATTTTTATGTCTTGGTCGCTAGGGCCAAGAACATAGAGCACAGTTTGGGCTTGACCAAACGATCTGGTGGTTCTAGTTCCGGGAAGAGATCCGGTGACTTTGATAGGGGTGATGCCAAGAGGCATCGGGACAACAGGCATCATTATGACCATAGACGTGGTGGTGGTAACCACGGTAGGGAACAACAGGGCCAGAGAGCTGGTGGGCGTTTGCCTGAGTACGCTCGTTGCGGGAGGAACCACACGGGTGAGAGTCGGGGGAACTTTCACTCGTGTTGGGGTTGTGGAGCTAGGGATCATATTAGGCGTGACTGTCCACATTAGGTGGGGCAGGCACCGGTTCAGGCTCAGGCTTCTGCTAGGGCCAATGATTTCCAGAGAGGCCGCGGGCGCGGTAGAGGCAACTTCCTGCCGAGAAATGATGGCCAGGGGAACATAGCACATGTAGTTGCAGTCCAGCCAGAGGGCGGAGGCCAGGCCAGAGTTTACGCTTAGCGTGAGGGTCAGCACGACACAGATGTGATTGCAGGTAACTTCTCGATACATTCTTTGGGTTTGCTTTCTTTGATTGACTCTTGATCTACACATTCTTGTATACTGAGTGAGCATGCAAAGTTGTTGAAATTACCTTGTGAGGTATTAGAGTTAGGAGTTAGTGTTACTAGTTCCTTCAGGGATACGGTAGTAGTTAGGAAGATGTACAGAAGATTTCCGCTAATGGTTCAGGGGCATGTGTTTCCAGTGGATATGATGGAGCTACTGTTTTATGGCTTCGATGTGATTTTGGGTATGGATTGGCGCATCGAGCATAGAGCTAGGATAGACTTTGAAACTAAGAGGATTTCTTTGAAACTCACGGATGATTATGAGATAGTAGTGGTAGGTGAGAACGTGAAGTTCTTATCGAATGTAGTTTCAGTTTTAGAGGCTAAGAGGCTAGTTGAGACGGGTTGCGAAGTGTATTTAGCCTATGTGATGAACCCGTACATGAGTGAGGTTAGACCTCAAGACATTCGGACAGTGTGTGACTTTCCTAGTGTGTTTCCAGAAGAATTGTCGGGTTTACCGCCAGACAGAGAGGTAGAGTTTGCTATAGAAACTTATTCAGATTCAGCTCCTGTTTCGATTGCTCCGTATCGTATGGCACCGAAAGAATTGAAAGAGTTGAAGACTCAATTGCAAGAGTTGACATATAGAGGCTTCATCCGACCGAGTTCTTCGCCTTGGGGCACTCTAGTTTTGTTTGTGAAGAAGAAAGACGGAAGCATGAGAATGTGTATAGACTACAGAGAGTTGAATCAGTTAACAGTGAAGAACAAGTATCCGTTGCCGAGAATTGATGACTTGTTTGACCAGTTGAGAGGGGCATCAGTCTTTTCGAAGATAGACTTGAGATCCGGTTACTACCAGCTGAAGGTAAGAGAAGTTGATGTACCGAAGACGGCCTTTAGGACAAGATATGGTCACTATGAGTTCTTAGTCATGCCTTTTGGGTTGACTAACGCACCGGCTGCTTTCATGGATATGATGAATAGGATCTTCCATCAGTATCTAGATCAGTTTGTAGTTGTCTTCATAGATGACAATTTGGTGTATTCACGTACCGAGGAAGACCACGACCGACACTTGAGGCTAGTTTTGCAGACTTTGTTAGATAATCAGTTGTATACGAAGTGGAGTAAGTGTGAGTTCTGGATCCGAGAGGTAGTCTTCCTAGGGCACATAGTGTCAGCCAATGGGATTAGAGTTTATCCGAAGAAAATAGAAGCTATAGTTGAGTGGAAGCAACCGAAGTCAGTAACAGAGGTTCGTAGCTTTCTAGGCTTAGCTGATTACTATAGAAGGTTCGTAGAAGGTTTCTCGAAGTTAGCCGCTCCTTTGACACAGTTACTTCAGAAGAGTGTTCAGTTTGAGTGGACAGATGCAAGACAGCGAGCCTTTGAGAAGTTGAAAGAAGCTTTAACCCAAGCACCGATCTTGGTTCAGCCAGAGTCAAGGAAGGAATATGTAGTTTACAGTGATGCTTCCTATGTAGGCCTAGGTTGTGTTCTCATGCAAGACAAGAGAGTGGTGGCTTATGCCTCAAGACAATTAAAGACTCACGAGCGTAACTATCCGACCCACGATATAGAGTTGGCTGCAGTCGTGTTTGCTTTGAAGATTTGGAGGCATTACTTGTACGGTGAGAAGTGCACAGTGTACACAGATCACAAGAGTTTGAAGTATATCATGTCTCAACGAGAGTTGAATCTCAGACAGCGTAGGTAGTTGGAGTTGCTAAAGAACTATGATCTTACGATTGAGTACCATCCGGGTAAGGCCAATGTAGTGGCCGATGCTTTGAGTAGAAAGGTAGCTGTAGATTTTAGAGCCATGTTTGCTAGATTGAGCTTGTCCGGGGATGGTGGCTTAGTGGCCGAGCTCCAGGTTAGACCTATTCTAGGTCAGTTGATTGGGGAGAAGCAACTCTTAGATAGATCTTTGGCACCTCATGTGCAAGACATATCCGAGGGTAGACCTTCAGACTACAGTTTTAGTACCGATGGGTCTTGTGTTTCAGAAGTAGGATAGTTGTGCCAGAAGATAGTAACTTGAGACGTACGATCTTGACTGAAGCGCACAGTAGTCCGTTTGCTATGCATCTTGGAAGTACGAAGATGTATCAAGATTTGAAGAATGAGTACTTTTGGGTTGGTTTGAAGAGAGATGTAGCCGACTTCGTGAGTAAGTGTATGGTGTGCCAGAGAGTGAAGGCTGAACATCAGGTTCCCTCAGGTTTGTTGCAACCGTTGAGAATTCTGGAATGGAAGTGGGAGAATATCACCATGGATTTTGTTTCGGGCTTGCCATTGACTCCTACGAAGAAGAACTCAGTTTGGGTTATAGTAGACCATTTCACGAAGTGTGCTCACTTCTTAGCAGTCAATACGACTTACACCTTAGATAGATTGGTCGATCTGTACATTGGTGAGATTGTTAGATTGTATGGTGTGCCGAAGTCGATTGTGTCCGATAGAGATCCGAGGTTTACAGCTCGATTTTGGGAGTGTCTACATACAGCTTTGGGTACCCGTTTGAATTTCAGTACGTCATATCATCCTCAGAAAGATGGGCAGTCAGAGAGGGTTATACAGATTTTAGAGGATATGTTGCGTTATTCAATCATTGATTTTCAAGGTACATGGGAGAAACACTTGCCTTTAGTCGAGTTTTCTTACAATAACAGTTTTCAGACGAGCATCCAGATGGCTCCGTATGAGGCCTTGTATGGCAGAAAGTGTATAACTCTAGTTTGTTGGGCCGAAGCGGGACAGAAGTTGTTGCCTATGCCGGATTTGCTTAAGGGGACTACCGATAAAGTGAAATTGATTTGTGATCGCTTGAAGGCAGCTTCGGATAGACAGAAGTCCTATGCTAACTTGAAGAGGAAGGAAGTTGAGTTTTCAGTGGGTGAGAAGGTATTCA
The DNA here is from genome assembly GCA_030270665.1 of Hibiscus trionum. Lineage (NCBI taxonomy): Eukaryota > Viridiplantae > Streptophyta > Magnoliopsida > Malvales > Malvaceae > Hibiscus > Hibiscus trionum. Next base: position 22,396,657 of record BSYR01000004.1, read on the forward strand.
TAAGAGTGTCTCCGTGGAAGAAAATAATGAGATTTGGCAGAAAAGGGAAGTTGAGTCCGAGGTATATAGAACTGTATGAGATTGTGAAACGGGTTGGTCCAGTTGCTTATCATTTGCGGTTGCCATCCGAGCTAGAGAAGATACACGATGTGTTTCATGTTTCGATGCTCCGTAAGTATAGGTCAGATCCATCAAATGTTATGCCTGTAGAAGAGATCAAATTGAATCCGGATTTGACTTATGATGAAGAACCAGTTGAGATCTTAGCTTCAGACAGCAAGGTGTTGCGGGGTAGATCGATTGAGTACGTCAAAGTGCGGTGGCAACGTCGAGGGGCGGACGAGGCCACTTCGGAGAGGAAGGAGGATATGGAAAGGCAGTTTCCTTATCTCTTTCAGTCAGGTAATTTCGAGGACGAAATTCCTTAAGTGGGGGAGAGTTGTAACACTCTTGTTTTGGGGTCAGGAGTTGAGTGTGTGTGTTGGGTTTGAGTCGCCATGTCCGATTTAATTTAATTAGATCTTTGTTTTAATTTAAATGAGATTAAAATCCTAGTAATGGCATTTTTGTAAATAAGTTTAAAATAAAGAAAGACAAGCTTTTTGAAACAAAAAAAAGAGAATAGTCATCTTCTTCCCATTTTGTTTCTCACGACCAAAAACCCAAACCCCTCCCCAAATCATTGTTCCATCTCTTTTCTCCATCATTTCAAGAGCTCCTTTCAAGGTAACTTCGTTTTTGAATTCTCCTTTCCATCCCCATCATTTCCATGGTTTTAGATTTCAAAAAGGTTCATCTTTTAGTTTTTCAAGTTTTCAAAGTTTGAAGAAAGCATGAAACTTTAATGGGTTTTTGGCTTGTTTTTGGTTTGTTTAGTTAAGTTTTGAGTTAACCTTGCCTAAATACACCTTATATCTTAAAATGGAGGGATTTTGTCAAAAATCCCAAAATGGGTCTTGGGGGCATTTTTGGAAGTGTCAAAACTTAAAATTTTGATGTGGTTTTGTGTTGGGTTGAAGGGCTGATGGTGTAAGGTTGTTAGGAAAGTGTTTTGGAAGTCTTTAAAGGTAATTTGGGTGTTGGAAATGGTAGATTTCAGCTGGGTATAAAAGGAGTACGAAAATGTGATTTTGGTGGGTAGTTTGAGTTTGAAATTATGAAGTTTTGGCTTGTGATTGTGGGTTGAGGTTGTGGCTGAGTTTGGCAATGATTTGGTTGAGTACTACCTTGTCTTTTGATTGGTTAGAAGCAAGGGGAAACATCAGAGAAGGTTCGAGATCGATTCCGGAAATTGTGGAGGCTTGAGTGGCTTTGCTCGGTTTGCTTACGGAAGGGTGGTGAGTGAAACTTTCAAACTTATTTAAATTGGTTCAAGTATGTAGTTGAGGTTTTGGAATGTGCTTGGTAGGCCATTCCAAGGTAGAAGTTAAGTTGGTAGCTTAACTTCTTGTGTGTTTATAAGCTTTAAATGTTTATGCCTATTACGATCTTGTGAAGCATAAATTGATTGTGTATGAGTATACATTGATGTGTGTGGTGATTGCTATGTGTTATGCATGATGGTTGACATGATGTGGTTTTAATAGTATGATTGGCGCTAGTTAACTTACCGGGTATAAATGATCGATCATTAGGATTAGTGTGCACACGGTTGAGTCAAATTCGCGCGTGGCCTTGGTGGCGTTAAGCCAACAAGGATGAGTACGGTGATGTAATATTCCACCGGAAATGTTTATATTAAACGTGATGATGAGTGGAATCCCATCCGTAGGGCATGTGGTGATGAGTGTAATCCCATCCATGCGAGGTCCGGTGATGAGTGCAATCCCACCGAGGTAATGTTGTTGTTGAGTGTAATCTGCATATCCGGATAATCTAATAGTGGCCAACATACTTGTTTTATGTGGTTATGTTGTTAAGATCATGTTATATCTTGTTGAGCTTAGCATGAAGTAAGATGCCATGATATTGCATTGTGAGTTGCTAGCTAGGTTGCTATATTGATGTTTATGTATGTTTGTGTGTGATGTTAAGGATGATATGATTGAACCCTGCATTGTCATTATTTTTGGTTTTAGAGCATCCTCACTAAGCTTCTAGCTTACGCTCTCGTTTTCAACAATGCAGATCTTTAGCGCGGAGTTAGCAAGGACCAAGGAAGGGGCTTTCCAAGCTTTTGTAGTTGCTCAAGTATGGTTCAGTCAATAAAGTAGTAGTTTAGCAATGGGGCTGCTATGTGGTTGTATGAGCGTTGTATGACTCATAAATGTTGAATGTTGTTTATGCTATGCTTTGGATTTGTAAACCATGTTATGTTGGATGAATGCTTGTGATGAAGGTTATGCCTTTGGATGCTATATGTTGTTTTGATAAGCATGTAAACCTTGTGAGTGATAACATGTGCCCTTGTGGCTTTTAAGCTTTTAAAGTATGCCTTGAAATGCATGATCCTTCCTTGTATGAATGCCATGTTGTAAATGCTTTGTCGTTTATCTAAATTGTTTTATATGTTGGTTCTTGGTTGATGAATGATGTATGAATGGTTGTTTGTGGCTAGGAGAGTCGAAAATTGCATTTAGAGTTGAGTCTCGTATCGTTTTGCTGCAAATTGGAGTCTTGCAGAGCATGGCGTATCGGTACGCCTAAGGGTCGTATCGATACGGTCCTGCCCCTCAAGACTCAGTTTTGGCTTGGTGTACCGATACTCGGGGGTGTATCGATACGCCCAAAGCTCACTGGAAATCTGAGATTTTGGTGAGACTTTGGCGTATCTGTACGGGCTCTAGGCGTATCGGTACGGTTTTGTAACGTTGACCGCGAGATTTTGACCGAGGAGGGTGTATCGATATGCCCAAGGATTGTATCTATACGGTCTCCTTGCGTTGACTGAAGGTAGTTGACTTGGTCAAGGCGTATCGATACCCTTGCCTGGTGTATCGATACGGCCTGTAGAGTAAACTTAAAATGGGTTGTTTAAAGTGTTGTTTTGGTTTGGCTGCTTTTATTTTCGTGGTGTTTCCGCTGTCGTGATCACATAGGAATTAAATATGCCTTTAGACAAGATATAATTAAATGAAAATTTTCCAGGGTTGCTAACCGAGGTGGGACCTTAACGGGTTTCACATCGATTTTCCCCGTGTAGTCTACTCGAACCGATCGGTCGACAGGACCGGGACGAGGGGGTTACAGTTTTTGCTCGTGTTTTGCTTTTCCGCTGCTAGTCTCCTCAAATAGGTTTTAAAATGGTATTTAGACAAGATTAAATTATAATAATTATAAAAAAAATTAGGGTTGTTAATTGGAGTGAAGCCTTAACAGGTTTCTCTTCGGTTTTCCTCGTGTAACTCGTTCGATGCGGTCTGGTGGCTAGCCCGGGTCAAGGGGGTTACAATTTTGTTAGTATCAGAGCCTAGGTTCGTTGAATTTCCGCAAAGCCGAAAGGTAAGTGAGGTAAGTTTTATTATATATAGTTGTTGGTTGTGATGCACGGTGATTGTAAGCTTGCTTATAGTTTTCTTTTGTATGGGTTGGGAGATAGTTAAAGGCACCGATTGCTAGTATACTATTATTGCAAGTGGTTTTAAGTTTAAAGACTTGAGCGCCTTGGACCTTGTTCCTTGTTGACCCCAAATCATTTCTGTTGTTTGTGTTTATTATTGTTAAATTGCATCTCTTGTATGGATGAGACTGAGGCGAGAGCCTAGAGTGGGTAATCAGGGAGCCGAGAATGTTGAAAATGTGAATGAAGAGAGGGTTTATGGCTTTGGTACAGTGCAGTATGACCGTATCTGAGTATGAGGTATAGTTTGTCTGGTTGAGTCAGTATACTTCTGAGTTGGTTCCTACTGAGAGGGAACAATGTGAGCGTTTTCGATATGGTTTGATCCAGGAGGTGAAGACATACATGTTGGCTTCTGACTATGTGGATTTTGATGTATTGGTCTCTAGGGCCAAGGACATTGAACAGTCTTTGGGACTTGCTGATCGTAGAGGTGGTTCTAGTTCAGGGAAAAAGACCGTCGGTGGGATAGAGACCATGCCAAGAGGCACAAGGATAGGAGACCCCATCATGATCATAGGCGTGGAGGTGGTAATCCGGGGCGAGGCCATCACGGCCAAGGGGCTGAAAATCATACTCTTGAGCGTACCAAATGTGGTAGACGTCATTTCGGCGAGTGTTGGGGCACTTATGGCTCATGTTGGAACTGCGGGTCTCGAGTGCACTTGAAGCGTGATTGTCCACATCCGGCTAGGGATGGACAGGCTCCTGCACGAGCTGTCGAGCACCAAAAAGGTTGTGGGCGCGGTCGAGGTAACTTTTAGCCTAGGAATGATGGTCAAAGGAATGTAGCTCATGTTGTGGCAGTTCAGCCCGAAGGAGGTGGACCGGCTAGAGTGTATACACATCGTGAGGACAGGAATGACACAAATGTGATTGCAGGTAATTTCTCGTTACAGTCTTTGACTTTGCTTTCTTTGATTGATTCCGGCTCTACACATTCATATATATTGAGTGAGCATGCGAAGCTGTTAGATATTTCAGTTGAGATATTAGATGTGGGTATGAGTGTCACGAGTTCTTTTGGTGAGACAGTTGTAGTTAGAAAGATGTACAGAAGATGTCCTTTGATGGTTCAGGGTCATGTTTTTCCCGTGGATATGATGGAATTTCCGTTTTATGGTTTTGATGTAATTTTGGGCATGGGTTGGCTTATGGAACATATGGCTAGGGTAGATTTCAAGACAAAGCATGTGTCCTTGAGGCTTTCAGATGATTATGAGGTGGTAGTAGTGGGCGAGAACGTTAAGTTCTTGTTTAATGTTGTTTCAGCTTTAGAGGCTTAGAAGTTAATGGATATTGGTTATCAGGCATACTTAGCCTATGTTATGAATCCAAATATCAGTGAGGCACGACCGCAAGACATCAGAACTGTTTGTGAATTTCCCGAGGTATTTCCAGAAGAATTGCATGGTTTGCCACCTGATAGAGAGGTGGAGTTTGCTATAGAGACTTATGTTGATTCTGCTCCAGTATTGATTGCTCCGTATCGAATGGCTCCTAAAGAAACGAAAGAGTTGAAGACACAGCTTCAGGAACTGATAGACCGAGGGTTCATTCGTCCGAGTATTTCACCTTGGGGTGCACCAGTGTTGTTTGTGAAAAAGAAAGATGGCAGTTTGAGGATGTGTATTGATTACCGACAGTTGAATAAGTTGACAGTGAAGAACAAATATCCTTTGCCGAGGATTGACGACATGTTTGATCAGTTGAGAGGTGCTTCAGTGTTTTCGAAGATAGATTTGAGATCCAGTTATTATCAGTTGAAGGTAAGAGATCAAGATGTACCGAAGACAGCTTTCTGCACTCGTTATGGACATTATGAATTCTTAGTGATGCCCTTTGGTTTGACGAATGCACTAGCAGCTTTAATGGATATGATGAATAGGGTGTTTCAGGAGTACTTGGATCATCTTGTGGTAGTATTCATTGATGATATCTTAGTGTACTCTCATACCGAGGAAGATCATGATCAGCATTTACGTTTGATATTGTGGAAGTTGTTAGACAACCAGTTGTATGCCAAGTTGAGCAAATGTGAGTTTTGGATCGGGTAAGTAGTCTTCTTAGGTCATATTATATCAGCCGAGGGAACCCAAGTGGATCCTAAGAAAGTTGAGGTAGTTGTGAATTGGAAGCAACCAAAGTCTGTGACCGAAATTCGTAGCTTCTTAGGCTTGGTTGGTTACTAAAGACGTTTTGTTAAGGGTTTCTCAAAGGTTGCAGCTCCTTTGACTAAATTGCTACAGAAGGATGTTCGGTTTGAGTGGACTGATGCAAGACAACAAGCATTTGAGAAATTGAAAGAAGCCTTGACAAAAGCTCCTATTTTGATTCAACCTGTGTCAGGGAAAGAGTTCGTAATCTAAAATGATGCATCGTATGTTGGCTTAGGTTGTGTGCTTATGCAAGAGGGAAGAGTAGTGGCCTATGCGTCTAGACAATTGAAGACTCATGAGCGTAATTACCCTACACACGACATAGAATTGGCTGCAGTGGTTTTTACTTTGAAAGTTTGGAGACATTACCTTTACAGTGAGAAATGCACAGTGTACACCGATCATAAGAGCTTGAAGTATTTGATGACGCAGAAGGAATTGAACCTTAGACAGCGTAGATGGCTAGAATTACTTAAGGACTATAATCTCACGATTGAGTACCATTCGGGTAAAGCCAATGTAGTGGCTAATGCTTTGAGTAGGAAGGTGGCAGTCGAGTTACGAGCTATGTTTGCTAGGCTAAGTCTGTCTCAAGATGGTGGTTTGGTGGCCGAATTGCAAGTTAAACCTTCGTTGATTCAGTTAATCCGAGAGAAACAATTGCAAGATAGATCATTAGCATCTCATGTGCAAGACATAGCGGAGGGTAAACAGACAGATTTCTGTTTTAGTAGTGATGGAATCTTGTGTTTCAAAAGTAGAGTAGTTGTTTCGGAAGATGTTGATTTGAGACGCACCATTCTAACCGAAGCTCATAGTAATCTGTTTTCTATGCATCCGGGAAGTACGAAGATGTATCGCGATTTGAAAGATGAGTACTTATGGGTTGGTTTGAAGAAAGATGTTGCCGAGTTTGTGAGTAAGTGTATGGTTTGTCAGTGAGTTAAGGCCGAACATCAGTTTCCTTCAAGTTTGTTACAACCGTTGAGAATTCCCGAGTGGAAGTGGGAGAGAATTACCATGGATTTCGTATCAGGTTTGTCGTTGACACCTTCTAAGAAGAATTCGGTCTGGGTGATCGTTGACCGTTTTACGAAATGAGCACACTTCTTGGCTGTTCACACTACTTATACCTTAGATAAGTTAGCCGATTTGTATATCAATGAGATTGTGAGATTGCATGGTGTACCGAAGTCTATAGTGTCAGACAGAGATCCGAGATTCACAGCTAGATTTTGGGAGAGTTTGCATAGTACTTTGGGAACTCGATTAAACTTCAGCACTTCATATCATCCTTAGACTGATGGTCAGTCGGAGAGAGTCATACAAGTGTTGGAAGACATGTTGAGATATTGCATTATTGAATTTCAGGGTTCGTGGAGAAGCATCTACCGTTAGTAGAGTTTGCGTACAATAACAATTATCAAGCGAGTATCAGATGGCACCTTATGAAGCTTTGTATGATAGAAAATGTAGAACACCTGTTTGTTGGGCCGAAGCGGGACATAAATTGATACCCTTGCCTAATATGCTTAAGGGTACTACCGAGAAAGTGCAGTTGATATGTGATTGTTTGAAGGCAGCTTCGGATAGATAGAAGTCTTATGTCGATTTGAAAAGAAGAGAGATAGAGTATGTTGTGGGCGACAAAGTGTTCTTGAAAGTCTCACCTTGGAAGAAGGTGATGAGATTTGGTAGGAAGGGTAAGTTGAGTCCGAGATTCATTGGCCCGTATGACATAGTTGAGCGAGTTGGTCCAATTGCTTATAGATTGAGATTGCCGACCGAGTTAGAAAAGAATCACGATGTGTTTCATGCTTCGATGCTTTGGAGGTATAGATCAGACTCGTCACATGTTATGCCAGTTGAATAGATAGAATTGAATCCGGATTTGACCTACGATGAAGAACCAGTTGAGATTTTGGCTTCGGGCAGCAAAGTGTTGCGGGGAAATACCATTGAGTTGGTAAAAGTGAAGTGGCGACACCGAGGAGTGGAAGAAGCCACTTGGGATAGAAAAGATGACATGAAGAAACAGTTTTTGTATCTCTTTCTGTCAGGTAAATTTCGAGGACGAAATTCCTTAAGTGGGGGAGAGTTGTAACGCCCGAGTTTAGGGCCCAAAAGATAATCGGGGTTTGGTTAAACCGGTTCGGGTTAAACTAATTTTGGAGAACCATTTATAATAAATAACTTTAAGGATTTTAAAGAAAAAAGGGTAAAAGGGGAATTTTAAAATTAGAAAGGATTTTTGAAAATAGCCATCATCTTCCTAAAACCCATTTTCACGTTATCTTCCCCAAAACACCACTTTTCATTATTCCATTGATTCAAGCATTTTATTCAAGCAAGCTTTCAAGGTAATTTTTTTCTTGTTTTGATTTTCTTTTTCTTAAACTAGTTGTTGATGAAATCTTTCCTTAACTCATTGTTCAAGTTTGTTTTCAAAATGCTTTATGTTGGAAAAAGAGGAAAATGAGGGAATTTTCATTTGGGTTATTTGATGCTAGGTTTAAAAGTGTTTTTAATTTTTCTTTGATGTTCAAATAATGTTGGGATAGTGGCTTAATAGTGGGAAACCGGAAACTAGCAAAAATGAGAGGTTTTTGGAGTTGAAAATTTGGGTTTTTGGTTTGTTCTTGTGAAGAACTTTGGGCTGATGGTTCCTAGACTTTGGGTAAGTGTTTTGGATGTTGAAAGGTATGGTTTTGATGGTAATTTCGTTGGGTTTTGTCCGCTAGTTGGTTTGAGTCGTTTTGACGATGTTTCCAAGTGTTTTTGGTTGAGAATCGATTGGTTTTGATGATAGATGTTGAGTTTCTATGTTGCTGCAAGTTTGGGGGCTTGAATTGGGTCTAATGCTCCATTTTTTAATTGGTTAGAAGCAGGAGAAACAGATTTGGGCTCTTCGGACGCGATATCGGGTGATTTGGGAGCTTGAATCGGTGTTTCGGCTATTGCTTGTGTGTTGGTTGGTGAGTGGAAATGTTTTCTAAGCATTAACTTGGTTAAGGATATGTTTTGGGGGTTTAGATTGAGCTTGATAAGCCAATCTAAGCTCAAGAGTAAGTTTTAAGCATTTTAGTCTTTATTTTCGATAAATTCTACTATATGTTATGAATGATTTCCATAGTGCACGTTTGCCATGAATATCCTTGTATTATGCATATGATTGCTTCAATTGATCCCATGTTGGTTATGGTTGTGACCATGAGAACACGGGGTAAGTGTTGGTTTGGTGGGTTATTGACAATGTGAAATCTTATTACCGGATATAGTTGGTCGACCAATAGGATAAGAGTGCACTCGGGGTAAAAGTCGTGCGTGGCCTTAGTGATGCTAGATTCCACTAAGGAGGAGTATGGTGATGTGAGATTCCACCAGAAGCTATGTTTTACTAGACGAGTGAGTACGGTGATGTGAGATTCCACCGAAAGTGTCTAGTGGTTTTGAGAACTATCCGCATATCCGAGTAAAAGTGTTAAATGTCAATATACCCATGGTGTTCTAAATTCTCATGTTAAGCATGTTATATTGTTCCTTTCCATTTATGCTTATACATGTAGTTGGTTACGTTGTATGTATGATGAGAATGAGCATGAGGTAAGCTTGTGGCTTGTGGATGCATTCGATAAATGCACGAGAGGTTAAATGCATGTTGTTATATGTTCAAGCATGAGGGAAATGATTTGGAAATGGTTTTGGTTTCAAGCAAACTATGGTTTTAAAACTGCATTGTTGTAGCTACTATTTTGAGCACCGCTCACTAAGCATTCTTGCTTACGCTTCTTTTTCCAACAATGCAGATCCGTAGTGTCTCGGTGCAGCCAAGGGAACAAGGGAGTGACCAAGGAGGTCGTTTTTGCTCAAGTATGGTTTTCGGCATAATAATTAGTATATAGCAATGGGATAGGGCCTTTTGTTTTGGAGATGTTGCTAGAACTCCTTGTTGTTTGGGATATGTTGATATGCTTATATAGACTTGTAAATGCTCTTATTATGTTGAAGTATGACTTGTTGTGAGTTTGGGTTGTTTGTTGGATTTTATGCAAAGTGTGGCTTTCCTTTTGAATCTTGTCATGTTAAGTTTTGCCATGATGTGTTTCTAGCATGTCTTGATGAGTACCATTGGTTGTCTTGAGTTTGTTGAGTGTTGTATGTTGTTGGGATGCCTTTTGGTGGTTTCAAATTGGCTTAAACCAGCAAATTCAATCATTTCAGGCCTACCATTTCGATACGGTCGAAGTTGTATCGAAACGGGGGACCTGAAAGGGCCTTGGCGTATCGATACGGGATGGGCGCGTATCAGTACGTTTTTCCACTGGAATTTGCGGTTCTGAAACGTTTCAAGGGTGTTCCGATACGGGCTGGCGTTCCGAAACCCTCAAGACAATTTTGATACGCCCGTATCAGTACGATCTCTGAGCGTATCGGAACGACCTCTTGAGGTTAACTTGGGATTTTTTACCGTTGAAGGTGTATCGATACGGGCCCGAGCGTATTGATACGACTTGTTTTTAAAACTATACAAGTAACCTCAAAAGCTCGTTTTAAGTGGTTCTTGCTCGTGTTTTGCTTTTCCGCTGCTAGTCCCCTCACATAGGTTTTAAAATGGCATTTAGACAAGATTAAATTATAATAGTTATAAAAAAAATTAGTGTTGCTAATCGGAGTGAAGCATTAACGAGTTCCTCTTCGGTTTTCCTCGTGTAACCCGTTCGATGCGGTCTAGTGGCGAGGTCGGGTCGAGGGGGTTACGATAGAGGTCAATTCCAAATTAAATAAAAATTTAGGGATTAAATTGAACAAAAATAAAATCATAGTAAAAATATTAAATAAAATTAGAAATATATAGGGTTCAATTTCGGATTAAATAAATATTTTAAGTACTAAATTGAAAAAAAATATTATTATATTAATAATATTGACTTTAATAATAAAATAAAAGGGGTAAATTTTAGGTTAAATAAAAATTTTAAGGACTAAACTGAACAAAATAAAATTATAACATGTTTAAAATAAAATTAGAACTTTTTAAACATAATTTCATAATTTTATTATTAAAGTGGGATAACTTTCACTTTTCTTTCCTATTTTTCACTCAATTTGAAGAAAAAATTGTTTGTGTAGGAGCAAGAAAAACAACCTCACTTCCTATTTTGTTTCCTTCTAATTTTTCAGTCTACCAAGCAATCATTGAATTCATTTTCTTTTCACTTATTTCTTTCTTTCTTCCTCCTTTTATTTTTTATGTTTATCAAATAAAGCTTTCATTCGCTTTCAATAAAGTCACTCCAACAACCGTTGACGTGGCTGTTAACTTTCCTTATCCTTCTACTTCTATCTTTCTCTTCCTCTTCTTATTTTCCTCCATTAAAACACAAAATTAACACACACAAAAGAAACTGAAGAAATTAGAAATTTGGCCCTTGTGGAAGCCCCTTGAGGGTTGTGAAGAACAATCTTATCAATCCTATTCCAACCGTTTGTAATCCCATAGTACCCTATTTTCAAAATCAAAATCTCATATTTTCTCACAAAGGTTCCACCTTTTTGAGCCAGAATTTAACCCCCAAAGAAACAAATTCTCCAGAATTCTTAAAACACCGAAATGCAGACATAATTTAAAGGCAAAGAGGTCCGATTGAGAAGTTCATTAACAACACTTATCTTGTGACAACTGCTCGTGAACTTAAAGCAAAGAACTCAACCCCATCTCCAGGATGATTGAAAACTAAAAAGGCCTCGATTCTGCAACAAACCTTTTCACCTGCTTTATAAACATCTAATGGAGTTCCAGAATTTCTCATTTCTGTTGATAGGTTCAGAAAACAAAAAATTTTATTTTTTAACTGTAATTAACGGGAGTGACTTTAGTGGGAGCGAACTAAAATTTTTATGACTATAATGTAATTTTTAAAAGTACAATGACCTAAATGAAAACATCATAAACGTTTGGTGACTATTTTTATGCGGTTTCAATGGTTGGGGCATAGCGTAAAGCAGGAGAGGGAAAATGGGAAAGCAGGAAGAAGATGAAGACAATAGGAGAGAAGCAGCCATTGCTTCAACCCTTTCTTTGCAACCCAATTTCAAGCCTGTCGGAGTCACTTCTCAACAGCTTTCTAAGTTCCGAGTAATTCCTAAAACTCCTTATTCCATGCTTAATATTGATGTTCGGATAAAATTTTTAGGAATGGGTACTGAAATCTGGGGCTTAGTTTATGATTGAAAAGTAACTGAACCCTTTTCTCTTCCATAGCAGATACTTCTTCATGGATTTAGATTGCAGTGGCAAGTTGTTGTTTTGTTTTTCTGTCGGACTTATCGTAATCATAGTTGTGGGTGTTATAATTTATGTTTTTGTAAATTGCTGTAAATATTGTTGATGAATATGGAAGCGGAAAGAATCCAAACCTTGGCCATGTCTATAATATTGCATCATGATTGAAGGAACCAAGCCCTTTTATCATCTTAAGTATATACCTTTTTATGGAATTGAGATGATGACTGTGTTGCTCCGGGGTCCGTAGTATTCACATCCAACATATGGATATAGAGATATGACATCTTAGGGTCCTTCAAATATATTGAAAATCAGAAATTTGCATTATATCCATGTCAGATATGTACCCATATTTGATTCTTAAACCCCGAGACTGAGTAACATGGGATCATGGGCAGTGAAATCTTGGATTTAGTTTATGATGACTGAACTTGGCATTGTTAGGTTTTAAAGCTTTAATTTGGTGTGTTTGGTTTGGAGTTAATGGGCAATGTTGTATAAGTTTTAAGTGTGCTAGTGTCTGATTGACATTTCCAGAAACTTTGAAAATCTGGGTTTGCTGAGCCTTGTCGTATTGAACTATTGAAATTACCCGAGTGTTTTAGTTCCAACTTGCTTTGGGTTTGGGTTATATTTCACCATACTTGCGTCAAACACATACCCGTATCCAACTCTTAGATGCAATTCCGAGTAACATGGTTTGCTTCCTTTATCCTTTTAGATAGTTAGGGTTCTCTGGGAAAAATCATAAAACATGCATCTACTTCCTTTTGTGTTGAGTTTGAGTACGTCTGACAGGGATATATTCAATTTTCTATTAGATTTTTCATGTACTTCAACCAAAAGAAAGAATTGGAACTATATAGGGCTCAAGAGCCAGGAGAAAAACTACAATATCTTAATAGTATCTTAAGTCTTAACCTCTCATTTGTAGCAACAAAAGGATGAATAGTTTTGGAGAAATATTTCTATTTCTTTGTTTTTTTCTCCATAGCTACAAGCTGTGTTGCTCCGACTCTTTTCTTCTATTCTTCTTGAAGTGTTAATATTCAATATCTGTGTTTAATACATATCCAGATATAGGTATGGGAATATGACCATTTAAAGATCTCCCAGATACATGTAAAAACTTCTAATGAAATTAAACATGCCCATGTTAAATACTGACCAATATTTGATGCTCACACTCAAATCCGATTAAACTCGGTCAAAAGGATAGGTTCTGGGTTTTGAATGTTGCATTTATTAGTAATCTCTGATATTCATTCTTTTCTACTGTGTGATTTACTTCTAACCGTCTTAACATTGTATGCTATAGGAGCTTCATCGGATGCGCTTACAAATAAAAACAAAATCAAAGATCCACAAGAAACCAAAAGGTTCTGTAGTTTATATCATTTATGTTGCTCAATTTTTTTTCTTGAAGTGTCCATGTCCAACATTCATATTCGATGAATATCCAAATGTTAATACATGGAAAAACTTGATAAAAATCTAATTAACTGTGTCAGCCCATACTCATGTTCAATACTCTCACCTCAGTTGAAGTAAAATAGTATATCATTATCAATAACTTTTTGTAGTTGGATTTTTGGTTCATCATCAGCAACATCTTTTATTCGCAGATCAAACCAAAAATGTTTCATGCTGAATACTTGAATAATTCATCATCTGCAATCGTTTCTTCTGATTGTAGGTCGAGCGGAAAGGTTTCGTGTTGAATACATGAATTCTGCAGATTCTCAGGAATCAGATTCAAACACCAAAGTTGAAGATGAAAGTGTTCTGAACCCAAAGAGCCACGGTGAAGATGATAATCCCTTTTCACTGCAAGACAATGAAGTTGTGGAACTTGCAACAAAAAAGCGGCAGAAACTGCATTGGGGGTATGTTACGAACTTTCACCTTAGACTGTTCCTTAGCATCAATTCATTCATTAATGGGAAAGCTTGTTACCCGGACACTTTCTTTTTTAAGTACCCTATCCAAGACTTTTCACTTTTCGGATATAAGCATAGGCCATATAACTCTCCAAATAAATATTTTTTTAAAAAAATAAGTTATAAAGTTGAGCTTATCATGTTGAATATGCGCATGTATCCAACACTCTAACCCAAGTCTTGACAACATCGCGGAGAAATGCATTCATAAGCAAGAGAATTGCTGCCCCATCCAATGTTTATGTACTTAACCATTTATATCCTGTTTCTGTTACCTGGATTTTTAATTTTTCAAACTACTTGTGTTTAACACTGCATCCAACATTTATTCAGTTATTCATATAGCAATATGATATTTCCGAATATACAAAAAATGTCAAATAAGCGTACTCATGTCGGGGATTTGTCAATATCTAAAATCCATCCTAGAGTAAGTTATGTGTAGTGACATTTTGTGCTTTGCATCATGGGTTGCTGCTCTGTTTTATATCTTTTGTCTTATATATTAACAATTTCCGGCATTATGATTTGTACACAGCCTTGACACAAAGGAAAGATGGGAAAGGAAAGCCAACATGTAGACTTACTCCGAAGAAAATAAAGCTTCTTCTGGTAGCCTCGGAGGAATCGATTACTGCATTTGCTAGCAGTATGTATGTCCGAGATTTCTTAATTGGCCGAATGTAACTATAGAAGAAAGGATTGTGTGACTGATATGTAATGAAATAAATAAAAAAAAGGCATGGGGAAATGGTTGCTTGCTTAACACACACTGCTTCAATCAAACATTATGAATTCTTTACTTCAGAATGTATCAAATCTCTTTCATTTTGCATTTTAAATTGTTTACATCGAAACGCAATGTAAATAAGAAATGTATGAGTTTAATTCAATTTTTATTCTAGTATTCTAGAATTGAACTTGAGCTATAACACTAAGTTTAATAATAAAAAAAGAGAGCAATAAGTTAATACCACTTGAGATATATATATTGACTTTTAAGTATTTATTTGACCCTTAAACTTGTATTCTGAGGGGGGTTTTGTCTGAACTTGTTGCTTGAATTATTTTTCTGTTAATTAAAGTGGTACTTTTTTTAACAGTGTTAAATGATGACGTGGTGCAACCCAATAATTATCTGACTTGTATGCCAACAATAAAACATATATTAATGTTATAAATATAATTGATGTTATAAATATATTGTTATAACAATTAGGTTACTACAATAGAGATATAACATTTCAATGACTTTCTAACTATATTAAAAGTTGAGCATTTATTTTATCAAAAAGAAAGTTGAGCATTTACATGTTCATAAATAAGGATGTTAACTGGTTAGACTGAGTTATTAATCGACTCAAATCTCATCCGACAATATATTTTTTAAATTTGGCTCCAATACAATATAACTTTAAAAAAAAATATATCTAACTTCAAAAGTTAATTAAAAACTCAGCTCTAATCTGATCCAAGTTAATATTTTTTTAATTTTCATAATTTTGTCACAATAAAAATAGTTGAATAAAATAATATTCTATTCAATTTAATAATATAAAATTAAATTATATTGTAATATAACGACATGTATTAATACCTTATTTATTAATTTATATATATATTTATCAAAACTAAGCTAATAATGTAAAGATATATATATATATATAAAGGATATTTTTGTAAGGTCGGGTGGGGTGAATTCTCCCTCTATCACACTCCACCGAGCTCAAAAAAAAATCACCTAACTTACCCGAAATCCACCGAAACACAAAATTCATTAAAAAATCACCTAACTTACCCGAAATCCACCGAAACACAAAATTCATTAAAAAATTCTACTCGATATGATTGGATCAAAACTTGTCAGGTCCGAAGTTTTTTTGTCATCCCTGGTCATAATGTATAAGTATCCATATCCGGGATTGGTAGAGGGTTAGGTGCAATCGTTGTCTAAAAATTATATAATTTAGATATTTTTTTGTATTTTTTATTGATAAATTATTTTCATGGTAGAGGGTTAGGAGCACTCTTATTCCCCTTGTCGGCACCACTAAACCAAGAAATGTTTGTTCTGTGGGGATTGAGTCAGCACCCACTAACCATAAGGCTTTGACCTTTGTTGACTCTGTCGAGCCTGGGCCAGTAGTAGCAGGTGAAAATATCCCTCAGTTATATAATGTCCCAATTCAAAATGGGTCGAAAACCGATTCCTCCTCTGGTCATAGCGTTTCCCTTAACCCAACTTTTGACTCCTCCACCGGTCTTTATTCTATAAGGCCTAAGCTTATAAAAATGGGGGACAATTTTCTTGCTGCATCACAAAGACTCTCGGTCGTCAATTCCAAAGATTGGGGACAGGTTTTTCGTGGTTGTTCTAGTGATCAAAGTGGCATAAAAAAGACGATTTTGGCTAAGAATAGCTCGTCGAAGTTGGCAAAGGGAAAGGCAGGTACAAGGTCTGCTAATCAGGAAGTTTTTTCAGAGGCAGTAGCCACTCTTGAAGTATGCGAGAACCTAGGATTGTTTTTTGATGCCGAAAGAGAGGAAATTCTTAGACGCTTATCTGAGTCTGAAGATTGAGTTTGTTTCATGAGTTTGGATAGTGTATCTGCGTTTGTGGTTTAACTGAAGTTCGTTTTTGAAGTCAATTTTAGTGGTAGTATGGAATATCAGGGGGTAGGGTAGATTCGAGAAAAGAGCAGTGGTTAATAAATTTATGAAACGTACCAGTGGTCGGGTTATGTTCTTACACGAAATGAAGTTGGGGGAGGTGAATAAGAAAATTATGTGTCAATTATGGTCCTTACCAATATTGTGCAGTGGACACTGTCGGATCGATTGGAATAGTTATTGCAAAAGAGAGTATGTTATGCTGGAAGGTGAATTTGTTGCTGAAAATTCAAGTGTGTTGTTGGTTAACATGACACTTGATTAATTAGCCAAATCTGGCATTGTAAGGTTATCTCTGTTTCTCTGGGTGAAAGGTTTGAAGGATGCCAAGAAATTTAGTAGGTGATGATGAGACGAGAAATGAATTCAAGGTTCGTGGGGACACTTTTAGGTGTATGTCTGGCTGGTGTAGGCTATTGGCGTGAGACAGTTATGGCCTGGGGGTTTTAACCTGCAGCACAGCGTAGAGGTCATATGCAGGTGGGTTGTCCCTTAATCCATCTGAACCAAGTGTGTTTTGAGGATGCAGTTGAAGTCCCGGCAGTGACAAGAAGGAATCGTAGGTTAACAGTTTGTGTTGATAAAGATAATGCAGTTCCATGTGCATTGGTTTTTTGCGTTTGTTTATCGTTTTTTTCCTTGTCCCGGCACACTCTTTTTCCTCCATTTTAGATTAGGGAGGTTTTTTAACGAGGCACGGGTCAATGGATCTTTAATAAAAATCTTATATCTTTCAAAAAAAAAAAAAAAATTATAAATTCATCATAAATATAAAATCGTGTATTTCAGATACCACAAAAATTAAGAAGCAAAGAATTTGTGGGAGGAAACCAAATAGCATATGCGTGCATCGATTCGATTTATTTATTTATATAATCAACCTTCCCAACAGGCAACAGGTTTATGATTCTCTTACTCCCCAGCCTTGACCTCTTTTGTGAAACAAAACCATAAAGCTCTCATATTCTTATTACTGAAATACCAAACTACGAAATCCTGTTTGAAAATCTCCCACGGTTTCTACCAAGTGCTGATGCTGATTACTTTCAGGACCAAGATAACATCCATGTGACTGCATGCAATGAGATAATAATTAACGATATACGGAAACTATTCTCCGAATCAACTTGCAGGGTTAAGAGCGAGCTCGATTTCTTCCAATGATTGCCCTTTGGTTTCCACGACAGCTCCAGCTATGTACAAGACGGCAACAAGACAGACAGCGGCGAATACCGTATATACTGCACTGATTCCAAACTTGTCCACAACACTCAGGAAATACAGGCCGATGACAAAATTTGATATCTGTTAGAACAGAAAAACACAGTCTGACATGAATGCAAGAAATACAACCCAATTAAAAGGTGAATGCAGAAATATCAAGAATACTAGATGAATTTGGCAAACATTTACGGATCATATACATACATATCAAAATGCTTGCAGGGATATACATACATATCAAAATGCTTGGGCCATTTTTTTTTATCACAACTTACCCAATGCATGCCAAGCGATAAAGCCACTGCTTTTGCTCTGATTCTGGAAGCAAATATTTCCGGAAGCAGAAGAGCGGGCACCGGACCGGCACCAAGCGAAAACGATAAGACGTAGCTGTATAAAAGAAATGGAAACCATTTTTAGATCTCACTGGTCATTAGGAGGCAACGGTGATTGCAGGCATCAAAACAATTATAAGCTTTGATGAGAATCATTAATTGCATGAAAGGGTTTAACTCACAGAACAGTCCCAAAAACGGCTAGCGTGCCAGAGTAGGGGGCCAGAACCTTCCAACTGAATGACAATGACAGCAGCAACATTGAAGCACCCTTAGCAAGCCAAATGAAGACCGAGGAACATGACAAGGAAAAGCTTCACATTTAGTCTCAACCTAACTAATTCTAAAATTTAAGGCCATCCATATTTGCAGAAATAATATCAATAATCACACTGTGAGGTACCAGATTCCATAAAGACAGCCTATTCAACCATTGGAAGGTCAGCCAAAACGCTATTTTGGAATCCCAGCTCATCAAAATACTACTGTTTCAGTCAAAATTAATTTAAGCATCCATGAAATTTTAGGAAAAACAAAGGGTACAGATTCAAAACGGAGTTGTTTTACAAGGTAAAAAGTGACCAGCTTTTGCTTGCATGAAATGACTCATTCACGAAAACCACCTGAGAAGTTGCTCTAAGATACAGAAGTGAACTCTTCCGGCTACTTAATGATGAAAAATGTTCTCCACTAGCAGGGACGGAGCCGTGATACCAGCTCGAGGGGCAGTTTAAGAAACTTGGTCATTATGTAGAAGAAAAGGAAATAAATGCAAGTTTATGTAGTGAAGATGCATGTTTATGTGTTTGAAGGTCCAAAATACAAATGCAGGAGGTTGTTTCAAAGAGTTTAACAATAGAATCCACACTCTTATTTGGAAGCATGAACCTTTACGAAAAATAAAAAGCCTACCATTCCGGCAAAGCTTGTCATTAGAAGATTTTTCCTTCCTTGTCTGTCCATCAGAGAGGATGCAATAACTGTGCCTGCAAGAATTTCACAAGCCATGAATGTTACTGCGACTCGGTAGTGAGTGTTGGACATGGGTATGTGTTTGACACAGGTATGCTCAAATTTTTCAAAGATTTCCATGTATTTGAAGAGTCCTTGGAGCATCATATCCTCATACTCATGTCCAGATTTGTCTTAAATACAGGAGTCAAACATATACTTCAAGAGAAATGAAGAATAGCAGCAACAAATGTTAAATCTCCAATATGAATTTTGGTTCCCCCTGACCCCAAGAACTTATGCATATTAAATGATTAAATACTTACCAAAGACATTTGATGCGCCAACAAGAGCACTTGCGGCAACATCTGATGCAATTCCAGCACTACGAAAGACGGCTGTAGAATAATACACCACGGCATTTATCCCGGCAAACTGTTGGAACAAGAAAAGTGCAGCACCAACACTCACAACTACAGCAGGAAAAAAAAGACGAGAATGAAAATTACCATTATACAATAGAAAGCATAAGAAATGCGAAGGTGTAGCCTTCAGGATAATCAGTTTAAGTGTATGACCACTGATCTATATTACCCTTGAGTTTTTATCATAAATCGTCAAGGCATCAAGACAACTGCAGTAGGTATGGAAAGTGGTGGTGGATGATTAAACAAAATCTAAGCCTTGACATTAAATACTTTACATCATTTGGGAACCAAGAAATACTAGATTGACCGGTGCTGAAATAACTCTTCAGAAACAAAGAGTACTCTAACTGATAATATGTTTTGAGAACAATGTCCTTTCAAGTTCATTTTTTGACATGGTAAAACAGTTTTAAAATGAAATACAATAATTTTCCGATATTACCATCAGACCCTACTAGTAGTGTGCACTAGCAATACTGATAAGGGCATGCATATCAATGGGCCTCGTAGCACTACAAGCATTTGGTATTCAGTTACGGTAGCTTTAAATATTCAGGCAAACCTTTCCGGTATCGGCCACTGAATAGATCAAACCATCCTGCTTCTGGTTCTGTAGAACCCTGACCTGCATTACTTAACTCATACATAACCTCAGTAACTCTTTCCTTTCCATATAGTGCTTTTATAGATTTTTCAGCTTCAGAAATTTTCCCTTGCTGCAAAGTTGATGTATTTAATCAATAATAGTCAAGATCATATATATCAATGTGAGATAAGAAAAAATGTAAAATAGACTCAGTAATCCAATTAGAAACCTGAAACAACCACCGAGGACTTTCAGGGGAATATGTCATTCCCAGCGCCAATAAAATAGAAGGGACAACAGCAAGACCAAACATTGCCCTCCACCTATGGAAAAATAACTAAATAAGATAAAAACAGTTATGGTAAATGCTTAAGCAGACACAAAATTTAATTGCAAAAGAAACCCAATTCTTAACAAAAAGTTTGGCACATTATACACAACATTAAGATGTATATTTATGAAGGCATTACCTTGACCTATTCACTCAATCTCACAGACGGAAAGAGATGAAAATAAAGATTGATCAAAAAACATATGAACAAATTAGACATTCCAACTAGTTGGATGAAGCTATCTTCTATTACATTTTTTGGGGGAAGGGGGAATTGGGCCAAGCTCTTTGAGCAAAGAGATACATGCTCCTATGATTGAGATAAATGCTTAGCTTCGTACAGTTTAAACAAATATTGTATAATTACATAAAAGGATGAACAACAAAGAAGCCATATCCCACTCCATTGACTACATGAATCGTATTGCACTATTGTGCTTCATTTCTTTTTACCAGATTACTAAAAGAAAGGTTACCCTTTATCCTTTCCACCCATATCTTATTGGTCAAGCCCTCACGCTTTTATGCCAACAAAGCGAGTGAGGGAAATAAAAAAGAAAATAAAATGCAGCAAATCAATTAAATTGTCCATAATTTTCCATCAAGAGGTGCAGATGAGAGGAAGCGAGGTCCTCAAGACTAGAAAGGGAAAATTTCAGACCAAATATATGTTTGTAGTGAACATGTTATAAAAGTGTAAAAAGTTGGTTGGATAATATACCATACTGGGTTTCCTGATAAAGGTAATCCAGCCACCAATGCTGCAAGAATCCCAATGCATATAAAAAGTTGGTTTACAGATCCAAGTGCACCACGGATTTCCGTTGGTGAGATCTGACCAATAGAAAGAATGTAAGCAGTTGTTTTCAGAAAGCTAGACAACCGAAGCGAACAATAAGGATAAGAAAATGTTACCTCAGATATGTAAAGAGGCACAATAGCAGATGTTATACCAATGCCGATACCAGCCAGTAAGCGGCCAATTATCATAGTCTGGACGTCATGCGCTATAGCACTGAAACATTCAAGTCATTTTGAAACATTAGCTTACAGCAAAGTTATGAGAGTTAACAGCCTAATAGTTAATGAAAGGACACAAACGAGAGAAATGCTCCGATGATTAGTGGAATAGCATCTAATTGGAAAGTTCTTGTCCGGCCAAACTTATCTGCCAGTGCTCCTCCAGTAAATGAACCCACTGCGGCAGCAGCAAGGAGTGTGCTGACAACCCATCCTACTCAAATTAACACCACAGAATTAGAAAAGTTGGATAATTTAAAGAGTAGGCATATAATCAAAATGACCAAAAGTGGAAAAAAAAGGACAAACAGCAGGCCAACAACTTGTGACATTGCTTGAACGATTACAAGTGAAGCCACTTCATTTTTATGAACAAAAGACACCACAAGAGATGGACGGAATGGGTCAGTTGAATGCCCTTTATTTCACTCATTTCACTAAGCAATCTTCAGCACTATATGGGATATGGGAATTTGACTTATCAGACACCAGAACACAATGTAAAATTTCACAGGGGGAAAAACAAAACAAAAGGGAAGGAAAAGAAACGATATCAGTGTTTGAAAAGCAGGTAACTAAAGATCATGATACATGCCTTGCATTACAGCATTTTGTGCAATTCCCAGATCCTTAGATAGATAGTCAAGAGCACCATTTACCACCCTGAATAAAGAAAAAGAAATGGGAAAAGGGGAGGGGATTTAAGAAGTGAGTCGCGTATCAAAAGCCATGCACAAAGCCGCAAACAAATAATCATAAAAAAATGTAGCAGGCCAACTGCCAAATACTGATTATGAATTCTTTGCTTAATTTCCAAAACAATTTTTAATTTCTGGGATATAATCAATGGAAAAAGTCAACTGCAGTGTTCAGATATTTCCAAAATGCTGGGAACATTCACAACCATCCCTTATTGCGGGCAAAGTTTTTGGAACTCGCATAAATGAACCATAATCAACCTCTCTGAAGCTTCGACATTACTGGAGAACATATTATATGTTTCCACAGCACAGATTGCTCAAGCATAACATTGAGATGCTAAGATTAGTAAAATGGCATGTAGAACCAAAACAAACAAACAAAACCAAAAAAAAGAGAGGATTTTCCTTCTCAATCGAACAGGGACATACCCTAGATGGTAACCAAATAATATAGCTCCCAAGCAAGCAACACCTACAAATGGTAAAACCGATCCAGTAGATTTCTCTTGAGGGTTGATTGGTGCCAAATCCTCAAGATCACCTGCCATTTATTGATCCAATTGGCAATTTTACAAATGTAGATAAGAAGATTGTAAAAACTAACTTCTCTGAGCTCAAATGCTTAGAAAATGGCCCTTGTGCAGATCAATAAATTTGAATAGCAAGTATATCTTCTTCCAACAACAGATACACACACTAGTTAATCATATCCATCGTATCATAACCAAACACAAATTAATGCATTTTAGTGGAAATAATTGCTATTTGAATAAAACTAACAGAAGAATAAATCCGTTAATAACATCTGCAAGAACAAAGAATGTAACTAGCTATCCCCTACACCATCACCATGGTGATATAGAAAATATAATGGCTGCCCAACCTCATGAAATAAAAATTTGCAAGAATCACTCTATCACTAGCACTAAAATTAAGGCACCTTTTCTTTTTGCAACTTCAATTTTATGCTTAGAAGCAAAAGGAGCATTTTTAATTATTAAAAAAAACAAATCTCCGAAAAATTCAAAGTTACAAATATAACCTTATAAACACCAAAATATATGAATTTCCTTTCATAAGGAATAGTTACATTTGAATGTGCCAAATCTTTGATTTAATCAAATGTAAAATATTTGTTTTTTTGTTTTCCATGGGCAGGGGCAGGAGCAGGAGCCTTGCCCCCCCCCCCCCCAAAAAAAAAAATGGTAAAATGCCAAGTTACTCCCTTCAAAATCTAAAGTTATAAAGCTATGGCAATGTAAAATTTTCATTTGCGTCCCCAAAAATGACAATTTCAGTTTAGTCCCTTTAAAATTATATAATTATATGTTAAAGTGATGATAAAATTATATTTTGACCTTTTAAAAAATTTTAATTTAATTCCGACCCCAAAAAATTTTCTAGCTCCACTCCTGGTTTTCCATTGATTTTTCAAGAAGCAAAAGGCAAGTATCAATATTAAAAATCAAATTGGCCAAAACTAAATTGAACCTAAATGATTCATTTCTGCAAATGATGCTCCTGCAACTACCAAACCGTCCAAAGTTCTTTTTTCATATACATAAAATATTCAAAGTTTGTGATTAATAACATTATTTAAAATGCAGATAATAAGAGAGAAAATAAGAATTCTAAATATGCAATGTATAAAACATTCAAGAGAGGGAAACAGACCAGAAGCCTGAGCTTTGACTGATCGAGATTTGATCGAAGAGCGAACGACGAATTCAATACTATCTCTGGCACGTGCGAGCTCAGCTCCCATTGAAACGGCACCAGAACGTAAATCACTGCAAATGGAAGCCCTTCGGATACAAAGATTAGGAATCAAAGTCGACTTCCGTTCCTTAACTTCACCAAAACAAGGCAAATATCTCCGTTTCGAAATCTCAAACTCTAAATTTCCTTTTGTTAAACGTGTCGACGCCTGCATTCTGAATTAGCTAATTCACCAAATGAAAAAGACTGCCCAACCGCAAAGTAAAAACAGTCCGGGGGAAAAAGAGCATTAAATTCGGAAATAAATATTGAAAACTGAATAATTGAGAAGTGAGAGTGAGATTTACCGAATCCAAAGGAAGGTTAGAGAGGAAGAATGAGAGGAGGAGCTAGTTTCTAAAGTTATGTTTGGATGGTGGAATTTTGATGGAAACCTTTGGAAAATCCGTCGAAGAAGAAGAAAATCCAATTGATTAGCATTCTCTTCTCATTTTTTTCCAGTTTTAGAAAACTAAATTAATTTGAATTTTAGAGGATGGAAATTCGAAGGTGTAAAAGTTGAAGAAAAATAATAAAACGGAAATGGAGATTGAGTTCAGTGAGTGTAGGTTTGGATGGATCTGTGATTACGTGGCATGGCTTTTGGAGAAGCCGTTGCGTTGGCGATGGACATGGCGCACGTGAGGGCCCTTCCTTCGGTGACCCTCTTTTGTACTATTTTTCCTATAATTAAACTGTTTAAAGTTTAAGGACTTGTGTAGCATTTTAGCCCATACACATGTTCAACTTACAATTAACTGAACTCATTTGTTTTCATTTGGTATAACTGGAAAATGATTTTCTTTAAGAGATTCTAACTTGAATAATTTATTTTTGAGACGTATGTATTGTTAAAAAATTTTAAAAAAAAATAAAGAAATGTATCTGCAAGATGGATAATGTGTTACAAGAGCTTAAAGAATTTTCTTCTTTCCTCTTTAATTTATTTCTCTTTTTTTAAAATTTTGCATTAATTATCGACCATCGACAACTTTTTCTCTTAATTTTTTATATTTAATTTTTGTTTTCTTTTATATTTTAGTTTTATTTTTAGTTTTTATTTGTCTTTATGGCACGTTTTTTCTCTGCCTTGTGACATATTTTCGATACTTTTGTGGCAAGTTTACGTTCGTGGATGAATTTCTCACGACGTTCGACGTTCGGCTCTGATTTGCAGTTATAGGTGGTCTTTCAGTAAACTTAATTGTATGAACCGAAAACTCAACATTGCTATTACAAGAATTGGAAATCCTTATGGACACCCTAATATTCTTGTCAAATTTATAGCCGGACAATTAAAGAATCGAGTTTCATTTCGAAAAGCAATGAAAAAGACTATTAAATTAACTGAGCAAGGATATAAAATGAATTCAAATATAAATTGCAGGGCGTATCAACGAAAAAAATCGTTCGTGTTGAATGGATTTGAGAAGGTAGGGTTCCTCTACAAACCATTGGAGCGAAAATTGAGTGTTGCTCCTATAGAGTTCGAACTATCTATGGAGTATTAAGAATCAAAATTTGGATATTTATAGACGAAGAATGATCTCTTTTGTAGTTCATTTGTCGATGCAGTCAAATATGCTCTAGAAAGCAGCCGATCATCAATCCTACTTTAATTCTTAAGCATGTTAGGTGAATAGAGACAATAAGTTTTGTTTCCTGCTTCCTTTCTCCATTGTTTATCTCATCCTTGTCGTTGCAGCTAAATGGATCGTGTTTTGCTAGTATGATGTTTTGTTCTCTAATTTTTTTAATTTTCCTTTATTTTTATTATTTTTCTGCTATATTTTCATTCTGCTTGGAATATCTCTTTATTTTATTTCTAATAAATTCAACCTGCGTATTATCTTTAGTTTTGTTTCTTCACCTTCCATAAATTTTCCTTGGTAGAAACATAATTCAACAAGCTTAATTTCCATAAGAAATGCATAATTTTATTAGGTATACTTAGATTCTATATGAATTTAGATATCTTATTCAAGATCTACATAGGTCGGTAGTGCTTTTACCTTCTTAAGTTGATCCTCTATCAGCATATTGTGTATAACATCATGTTTCCATGATTCAGAATCGAACATTAATTATTCCAAACACTTTTCTTGGTACATACTCACCATTTGTATGTTGGGATAGCAATCAATGGAAATGATCAAAAAAGATTGAATTGACAATTAAAAAAATAGAGTAAAAAGAAAGAACATTTGTACAAGTGGTTAGAGTAGTTTGACATTTTAAACAAGATTTATATCCACTACCTTAACTATCCACACTAAAAGTGTTTACAAATTCACCAATTTGCCTTTTTTTAGGCTGAATGAGATAACCTCACGAACGCCTAGACTTATACTTCAAAGTCTAATGATCCCTTTTTTCCTAAAAGTGGTTTACAAAAAAACAAACTATGAAATGCTCTAAAAGATGAACGTTGACGCAATTCAAAGTTCCCTAAAACCCCAAACTTGAATAAAAAGAATCACATTGAAAGATCACTCACTCAAGTGGATTTACAAGAATGTTGCAATAAAAGCTCTAAAGGGTTGAATATGTGCTTGAATACTTTTGGATAATTGTCTTTTTGTTAAAGAAGCTTTGAAGACTTGATTTCATATCCCTTCATTGATTTCTAACCGTTTTGGTAGTTGAGATATTCAATAGAGTCGTTAAGCTATATTTTTCTCATAATAAATGTTGTCTGGCAACACTGGGTATCAGTACACGTGCAGTCGTATCGATACCTGTCAAAAGAAGAAAGAGTTGTTGCAACAAAAAGGGTACTGGTACGCGACAAGGGTGTATAGATGCGGAGTGTCAATTTTACAAAGGATATCCGTATAGGCCATACTGCATCGATACTCATTTTGGTCATTGATATCCTTGCAACATTTGATTAAAATACTGTATCGGTACGATGCTAGCTGTACCGGTACGCATTAACAAACTTTTAAAAATTAGTTCCAATAAAACTGACGAGGCAACGGTCGAAAACATTAAATGAAGATATTTAAAAATCTCATCCTCATACCGGTACGCATGTATTCTAGCTCAATTTGGTTTTCGGATTCAAAAACTCGTACCGGTACCCCTATAGCCGTACCGACACCCTTTAGCCATTATGCACAAATTTGATTTCTAGTAACGAAAACATGTACCGATACGACATAGACTGTACCGATACTCGATTAACAAATTAACTAAATTGAGTACCAAAAATACTTGGAAAACATTTGAGAATTTAAAGTTTGACTTAAAAAATATTTAAGTTCGAATGTCTACCGATTTAGTGAGTAAGTTGAATATGTTTTACGATTGAGTTATTATTGTATCAAAACCAAATAGATTGGCAATGCATTTGTCATCCCAAATGTTAAGTAGCAAAATTCATTAATAGTTAAAGGCATGGCTTGATTGTTAAATTTTAATAAATTTATTGACGCGGCTGTTAACAAGTGAAGAGTCATCTCACATTTAGTATGTCCTTCATCTCTAATCTAATCTACGGACTAAAAATCCAATGATGTCGTGGCTGCATTCACTATGCTCATTACAAATTCTTGTTGAACTTTTTATACATCTGAGGTTAGGGTTGTGAGAATGATGATACGTATGTACTAGTATGGGTGTTCAAAATCAGTGACCCAATAAACGCATAATATAAATTAAAATATAATGGTGATATTAAACTTATTAGGTCTCTAATTTGAACCCCGCACTAGGGTTGTAAAAACATGTAATCGGATGGGTTTCAGGTCGGGTATTTTCAGGTCGGGTAAAATCGGATACAGGTCATTTCAGGTCATTTTTCTGTCTTGACTCGAGTCGGGTCGGGTGCGGGTCCATTTCAGGTCGGGTCCATTCCAGGTCGGGTCAAAACGGGTCGGGTCCGAAGCAGATAATTGACAGGTTAATTCGGGTTCGGATACACTTCAGGTCGGGTTCATTTCGGGTTCGGGTAGACTTCAGGTCGGGTTCATTTCAGGTCGGGTTCATTTCAGGTCGGGTTCATTTCGGGTTCGGGTAGACTTCAGGTCGGGTTCATTTCAGGTCGGGTTCATTTCAGGTTCGGGTAGACTTCAGGTCGGGTTCATTTCAGGTTCGGGTGGACTTCAGGTCGGGTTCATTTCAGGTTGAAGTAATTTAAAAAATAATGAAAAGAAAAATAATGAAAATGGGTCAATTTGGAATAAAAATAAAGTTATGTGAAGTATAATGAACAAAAATATCAAAATAAATTTAGAAAACGTAAAAATACAATGAATATGGGTCAAATTGGAATAAAAATAAAGTTTTGGGGACTAGAATGAACAGAAATATCATATTAAAATTATAAAACATTAGGCATTCATTTGAAAAACAAATGAATATGGGTCAATTTGAAATACAAATAAACTTGTGGGGATTATAATGAAAAAAACAAATTAAAAGTATAAAACATCAGACAAATGAAAAATAATGAATATGTGTCAATTTGAAATAAAAATAAAATTTTAGTGACTATAATGAACAAATATATAAAAAAATATTATAAAATACTAAAAAAGGAATTAGGGTCAATTTGGAATAAAAATAAAGTATTAAGTACTATAATGAACAAAAATATTAAATTAAAACAATGAAACATTTTAAAAATAATGAATTGTGGTCAATTTGGAATAAAAATAAAGTTTTAGGGAGTATAATGAACAAAAATATCATATTAAAAATAGAAAATATCGGACTAATTTTTTTAAAAAATGAATAGAGGTCAATTTAGAATACAAATAAAGCTTTGGAGACTATAATGTAAAAACATCAAGTTAAAAAACTAATGGGTTGACCGAGATTGATGTCATGTTGACATCGGCATGCCAGCTAAGGGAGAAAGCACATGATCCGCGTGAAATGTGTGTGGAAGAATAGAGAGATGCCACGTGTACACCGGAATTAAAATTTGGGCGGGAAACTCTAATTTTGTGCTTGTTGGGTTTGTTTTTACCCGAAATGGGTTGTATGTAAGTTGTCAAATGATATAAGAATTGGGTCTTGTAATTTAAAAAAAAAAAAACTAATGAAGAAATGTACCAAATTATAAATAAAAAACATTGGGTGAATATAAAAAAAATAATGAATAGGGATCAATTTAGAATTAAATAAAAGTTTTAGAGACTGACATAAAAAATATTACGATATTAAAAAGTTAAAAACAATAGTCTAAATTAAAAAAATAAAAATAAAAATGGCTCAACTTGAAATAAAATTAGTTAATTAGATGTTAAGTACTATAAATTATAAAAAAAATAAAATTAAATATATATATATATATATTATAATACATATGTATATAACATTATATTAATTAATGTATATGTATACACTATACATATGTATATATATTATAGGGTTTAGGGTTTTAGACTTTTAAATTCCTACGTACATTAAATAATAAATACATACATATTACATACATACATGATACATACATAATTTACATATATACATTATGATTAGGGTTTAGGGTTTCATGCGTACATGATACGTACATTGACATTATAAAACCCTAAACCTTTAAAACTAAAACACATACCCTAAAACCCTAAAATTGAATCACTAACCATAAAACAAAACTATAAAACCCTAAACCTTTAAAACTAAACCATTAAACCCTAACACCATAAGCCCTAACAATAAACCCTAGACCCTAAACGTAAGATAAATGAAACCTACAAATAAAACCTTTAAAACTAAAACACATACCCTAAAACCCTAAAATTGAATCACTAACCATTAAACAAAACTATAAAACCCTAAACCTTTAAAACTAAACCATGAAACCTAACACCGTAAGCCCTAATAATAAACCCTAGACCCTAAACGTAAGATAAATGAAACCTAAAAATTAAACCTTTAAAATTAAAACACATACTCTAAAACCCTAAATTTAAATCACTGACCATGATACAAAATTATAAAACCCTAAACCTTTAAAACTAAACCATAAAACACTAACACTAAACCCTAACACTATAAGCCTTAACAATAAACCTAAACCCTACACGTAAGATAAATGAAACCTAAAAATCAAACTAACGTCAACATCTGAGAGTTGTCAAAATATAAACAATTAGAAAGTTAAGTTATTAAATTGAAAATTGTTAAACTCTAGTGACCAAAATAGGTGTGAGAAGAAAATTGGGTGATAATTGGTGTAGTTTACCCATTCTTTATTAATGAAAAACGAAAACTAACGAGAAGCACCGTATCAAAATCGAACTAAAAGTTAGACAACTTTATCGAATATTTTAAAAGTACGATGACTAAAATGAATAAGCTCTAAAAGTACGATGACCAATTATTTACTTAACAAGTAAGATTTAATGATTTCAAACCTTAAGAAAGAAAAATAACAAACAAACAAACTTAAAGGCAGGAAAAGATACCGACATAGTAATATGAAATGGGTGAACTTTTATTTCTTAATGCCATAGTCAAAGAAATTGACACCAAATGCTGAATTCTTTCAATCACGTCCAATGAAATTCATAGTCAACGAACTTTTAAACAAACAAATGTTGGTATGTTTCGTCTTTATTTTTAAATTAAAAACAAAGGTAAAATGCAATGATTGCGTTAGCTTTTAGTTGGACTGAACGGTAAACAGCGCCACACGTGGAGTCTGAATCAAGGGAGGGCCACTATATTTCCATCTTTTTCCTTTTTCTATTTGCAACATTCTTTGAATTCGGTCACAAAAATTCTGAGTAAATTTAGATTTAATTATATATAGGGTGTAAATAAACAAATCGTTTTACAATACAAACGTGATATGTTTATATATCGTTCGTTTATATTCATTTATTAAGCTAAATAAAGAGTATAAATAAAATTATTATGTTCGTTTAATAAATAAACGAATACGAACAGATGTGTGTTCGGTTCGTTTACAGGCTCGTTTATATGCTCGCTTATAGGCTGAAAATGCTTGTGTATGTATCAAGATACTACTTTTTTCTTTATTACTAAGGATGTTGTATAAGTTCATGTTGAAATGCAAGTTTTATTTTGTTGCTTTTGTTTTATTAATTTGTTTATTGTTAATTTAGTTAACATTTCTGAACATATAAACAGAAATGTTCTCAAACGTATAAATGAACATGTGCGTGAACACTAAACAAACAAACACGAACACCTTCAAAAATAAATAAACGAATACGAGCACAATTAAAAAAATGTGGTTGTTGCTGGATTGTAATTTTTAATTTTGTTGCTGGATTTGTAAGTCTGATGGATTTGTAAGTCTGATGTTGGATTCCAATGTTTGTAAACTTATACACTTTTTTTAGTTTCATTAATATTATTATGGGCACTCTTTTCCCCTACTTAGGTTTAGAGTGGTTTTTAATGAGGCCCTTTTCTTAAAAAAATTGTACATTTTACTTTACATTTCATTTTTACTTGTTTTGTAAGAAACAAACACCAATTACTAATTGTAGAAAACTAACAAGGAATGCCTTTTAATAAACACTACCAATTAAAAAAATTCAAACTTAAATATTTTACAAACTTAAAACATTTTGGTGTAATGTACCTTTGTAAATTTTTATAAAAAATTTCAAGACTTAAAATAAACAATACTAATTAATCAATTAATTGAGAAAGATTTAAATTATTAATTGTAAAAATATATACTATCTATGTATTTTAGTATGCCTTAGTCTATATATTAAGAAAGAAGTTAAAATAAACAATATCAAATTAGTATGAATTAAAATATATATACTAAAATATATGCCTTAGTAAAATTTATATATGTACTATGTATTTTAGTATATATTATATTTTTATTTATTAAAAATAAATATTTTTATTTATCAAGTTTATATTTATTTTTATTAATTACTTATTAAACAAAATTTTTATTTATTAAAAATAAATATTTTAATTATATATATAATACATTTTGTTAGATACTTAACATTTTAAACTATTCAAATTATAGATATAGACTTTTTCATAATAGTTCATAATATTACTTCATATCATATATTAAAAATATCATTATTACTTATTAAGTATCAATTATCAAACCAGGTCAATATCAGTTCAGGTACAAAACAGGTCGGGTCCAAAACAAGTCGGGTCTAAAACAAGTCGGGTCTAATAACAGGTCGGGTTTAAAACAGGTCGGGTTCAAAACAGGTCGGGTTCAAAACAGGTCGGGTCTAATAACAGGTCGGGTTCAAAATAGGTCGGGTTCAAAACAGGTCGGGTAAAATCGGATCTCGGGTCGATTCAGTCAGGTAATATCAGGTAATTTGCCAGGTCGGTCTCGGGTTCGGGTTCGTTTCAGTCGGACACAGATCGGGTTCGGTTGCTACGGTAACAAGTTCAACTCGGGTTCGGGTCAGCAACAGTCAGTTACAGTTCGGGTTCGGGTCATCAAATTCTCAGGTCAAATCAGGTTCTGACTCGAGCAGGTTTCAGGCAGGTTTCCAGGTTCTGACTTGTTTTTACAACCCTACCCCGCACGTCCTAGTTAATAGTTATTTAGACCCATGATCAAATGCCAAATGGTTTTTAATCAAACGGTACCCCAACGACCTTTTTCCCACCTCAAAATAAGAACGTTGGAAACAATATTAATTATAAACTAAAAACACAATAAATAAATCCTCTTCTGCTTCTCTCTTTAGTAGACCGTTGCAAACTCAATCTCTCTATCATATCTGCAAACAAAACCCTTAGAATTCCATCAAAAATGGCGGACACAATCGATTCTCTGCATCAAACCCATCATTCAAATCCTTCTTTTGAACAGTTTTTCCATTTCCTCGACCCTATTTCTCTCATTCATATGATGGAAAGAGGTCCCAGGTACAGAGCATATGCTGATTTGAGAGAAAACAAGCTTAGAATGAAGTTTGAGAAGCTACAACAATGGGAAGAAATTCAAATCAAACAATCCCCGGTGAAGAAAAAACTGGAATTCAGTTCAAATTCCGGGGTTCTCGTTAAACGCTCTTCTGTTTTGATGCAATCGGTGCCTCATTTTTCATCCACTTTACTGAAAGAGAACCGGAAGCCGTTGGTTACCGGTGGGATTGAACCGACGCCGCCGAGAACGGCAAAGAATTGGTCGAAAGCGAATGGGGTGCTTTTGAATTCGAAGCAAC
This sequence comes from Hibiscus trionum, assembly GCA_030270665.1. Lineage (NCBI taxonomy): Eukaryota > Viridiplantae > Streptophyta > Magnoliopsida > Malvales > Malvaceae > Hibiscus > Hibiscus trionum. The sequence goes on from BSYR01000004.1 coordinate 22,429,754, forward strand.
AACGCTGGGAGGAAACTGAATTTAAACAAACCCCAACCAAGAAACAAGTGAAGTTCAATTCGAATTCTGGGGTTTCGAGTAAAGGGCCCTCTGTTTTGGCTCAATCAGTACCGGATTTTTCCGCCACTTTATGGAAAGAGAACCGGCAGCCGGCGGTCATCGGCCGGAATGAAATGACGCCGCCATCAACAGGAAAGAATTGGTCAAATTCGAGAGGGAGTAAGTCTGCAAATTCTGGGGAGAAGAAGAAAGGAAGATTGGTGATGGGTAGGAAGAGTTATGCAAGTGTTGAAGAACTGAAGGCCATTAATGGCGGAAGCAGAGGAGGGAAGAGTAGTGCCAGACTATTTTAGAAAGAAAAAAAAGGGAAGAGAGCTCTGAATTTCAGGGATTTTCGTCACCTAGTTCCCACAGTTTAGAGAGATTTGAGGTTAAATTCTTTCATTGCTTAGTTTGTTATTCTCACGTATTGATTGCAAATATAAGAAGAGGTTTCCTGTTCAGCATTTTGGTATGTTTGTATGAAAAGAAAAAGTTACTTTTCAGGTTTATCTGAGTTTATGTAATCCAAGACTTGAAACTTAGGCCCCGTTTTTGGGCAGTTTGCCACAGCAATGGCAAGGAAGCATAATAATAAGTCGTTGCAAAATAGACCATTAAATGAAGCTTCCAATTAATGAGTAGCTATTCAGCTATTACAGAAGAGTAGAAAGTTACACAGAAGATGAAAGATTATACAGGTACATATGCCTCATATACTCTATCCTCCATCCCATCGGACTCTGTTTAAGTTATATGTCCAACACAAATATCTCAAGCAAAGCCATCTTTTACACAAATTCATCAAGTGATTGCATGTCAACATGATTCACAATATACTCGCAGATCACAGGGCTTGTATGCGATTCGAGGGGGAACCAGGTCATCAACGATTTCGTCGATTATGTTTTGAAGAATATCCCAATCCATTTCAACACCACTTTCGTATGCCTCAATATCGAAATCTGTCCATTTCCCCAGTGAATAACCCATCTCATATTCTATTAGCTCATCAGGTACCATCCCAACTAGATTTATCCACCTTTTAACTTCGTCCGCGACATCTCGAATCAGCTTTACTGAGTTCATGCAATACGACAAACTTCTCCATGGTCTGAATCCGGAGTTACAGTATGGACCATATTTGGAATCTATACACTCTATTGCACAGTCGAACAGAAATCCTCGAAGCTGATTGTTTTCTTTGAGCTGATCGATGCCAAGAACAGACTTGAAATCTACCTGCATGATAGCGACAAGAGTCTCGACTTCATCATGTATATAAGGAGCCAAGAGAAAATCATCTGTCCAATCCGAATCTCGGGGAGTCAAATTTCCAAACAACAGTTCCGCTTTCAAGATAACCTCTTTAACATGGATAAGCTTGTCACCAGATAATCCAAGACCAAAATTACTGACAACATGCAACATAGCAGAAATTCGGTTGACAAGATCAATGGTCATCTCATTAACAGTTTTTTCTGTGTCCAATGTTGTTGCAGAATCCAGAAGATCCACATCAAGTTCTGTTGGTTGTGGTTCATCATATGAGAAATCCATGGAATCCGGTTGTAACCTATGTCCTGAACCAAATAAATACACAAAAAACTAAAATGAATGATTCTTTTTCCCCCCAATGGAGGGGAACAGAAAAGGTACATAATTTATGCTACATTTGGATACATAAGTGTTAACATAAGGAAAAGCTTAGTAAAATCTCAAGTAAAAAATAATACATATTCAAAATAAATTACTATTTGTTCGAAAAATAAATAAATTATTAAACAGATCTAATCAGAGCAGTGGATGAGCTCATTTTAATCCACATTTGTTAGTGCTACAATATCAGATAAGTTCCTTGAATAGCATACACATTTCCCGACACACAAAACTTTTAAGGCTAAAGTTTTGAACTTTTACCTAAGCTTTCATCGAGGCTGCTGGAAACAAAACTATCGATCGAAAATGAAGCTTCAAGAACAGAACCAGGGCTAAAATGATTACCATGGTTAGCAAATCCAACTGAAGTCCCTTCAGCCTTTGCTTCAGTCTGAGAAATAAGGAAATAATTTTTTAGAAAAAATGTTAATTTATAAGTGGCATGGATAGCTGTTGTTATCATATGCACAAAACCACAAGCAAAGCACAATAGCTTCAGATAGACATTGAAAAAAATCATATTAACAGCCAAAAACTACTCATCAAACTTAAAGTAAAAGCAATACAAAATATACATATTGGCAACAAATCAGGACCGTCATATTTCTGAAATACGGTTGATCCAGTGAAAGGAAAACTACATATGTAGTTATGCTACACCCTATTCAATAGGGATGAATATAGGGAAAAGTTTTGAGTTAAATTGCAGGTTTTACGAAGTCTGATTAATCTAATTCAAAAAGGCAGAGTTTTCTTCAATTAATTTTTGCCACCTCAGTAGCAATTAGGCAGTGTATTTATCCAAATGTAATTACAGGGAAAAAGTCCAAAATTTTAACCATCAAAACAAGACTAGACTGTAAACATTGCTTTTACTCTTTCTATGTGGGATATGGGGGAGTTGAAACTTGGATGGTGAACGCTGATCCCACTCAAGGAATAAGAACTGTTGACCTATGTTACACGGATTCAGGTCCAAGATTCGGATGCGGATATATGTCCAACAAGAGCATGATTAGGTTTTCCTAAGTTTTTCCATTTATTTGGAGGATCCTTGAAGATCCTACCCCATTACTCATGTGTAGAACACTAGAACTGGAATCGGGTACTTAAAGGAAAATAAAAAGTGGAAGTGACATAGCAACTGAGAAACAATTCAGGTATTAGGGTTGGTGAAAAATATTCTTATGATCTTCCTACATGCATTTATTAGTAATAAGCAGTACCCTGGAATTATCAAGGCACTTGTCGTACAGAGATATCTAAAACTGAAGTTGCGACCAAAGATACAACATCAAATTCAGTGCATAAACCACTGGAAGGACAATTCAGTGCCTCAGAATATAAATACCAACCTGGAAACCTATATCTGAACTGAAAAGGTGACCATTCCAAGAGTTAGGCTGCCCTGATGTTAAAGCAGAAATTAACTCCTGGAGAATCACGGCAGTTGATCTCTTTGGTAGGGTGCAACCAGTTTTCCGTTCATCATCCTCTTGAGAGGTCAATTCCTTCAACTTTTGTTCCAAAAGTGCACTTAAAGCATCTCCTGTCAGTGGCAAGTTCTTCGGCAAAGATGTTTCTTCGTTATTGTTTTCCAGTATTTCATGCCTTTGGAGGGCAAAGCTTTCATTTGAGTTCTTTCTTTTCTCCTTCAATTCCATGGAAACACCGTGTTTTTGCTTTAATGGAGAACTGAATGCAAACGAAATAATATCGGTGCCCTTTTTATCCATGGCTCCCTTACCGGTTCTTTGGCTAGTTGATCTGCTTTTAACACATGTCCGGTCCATGCTGCAAGCTCCATGTACCATTTCTCTTCTAGTCACCGGATTGCATTTATCATTTTTTTCTTTTCCAATACCTGAATTGATGAATCCTGTAGTTTCTGCTTGCCCATTAACACTATTGGTCCTCCTCTTTCTTACCGGAGACCGTAGCTGAGACAAGGAGTCATCTCGGCCCCTGCAGGAATTTCTCTCGATTTCAAAAGGAGCACTATCCACTTTGATTGGCACTCTATGTTGGGTTCGACTACTTGAACTTCGGTTCAGCGCAACAAAATCTTTGGCCCCGCTAACAGCATTTGCACTGGAAACAGCTTTACTACCTTGAAGATTATTTAATTTAGCCTTCGCTGGGATTCTATCCCTGTCTAGTGATATATGATTATGACTTTGATTCCTCAGCTTGAAAGCAACGTGAGACTTCTCGTTCCTTTGGGATTTTCCAGATTGGCTTGTTAAATGCCATTGAGCTTGAACTCGAGCTTCTTGAGATAGAGGACTTCTAAATGTATTGGATTCATTACTTGATTGTACACTGTTCTCTTCTTGACTAGTAAAAGATAATGATTGGTCATGGCTTCTCTGAAAAATTGCCTCTTTCCCTTGATCAAACGAGGTCGGGGAAGGCCTCAGCCAACTCTTTTCTAATCCCTGCAAAGAAGAATCTGCAAAATTTGGAGAAGAGGATGGAATAACAAATGGCTGATCCTCTGACTTTGCTCTGGACTCCACAATGTCAAGCAAATTGCCACAGTTCTTGCATGATGTCGGGCCAATCGAAGAGTTACAGATACTAACATTACAAGCAGATTGTTCCAACACATCTGGTGACACAATCTGAATTCCCTCAGTTGCAGTCTCGTTCTGACTCGAATAAGAAAGAGAATATTTCGCTCTATTCGTCGCTTGTAACCCTGGTTCCAATATTTTAGTAGCAACACCGATCAACCTCGATGTCCTAGAAGCATTCCTTGCAGAAGAAATCCTCGGACTCTTTACTGAAGAAACAAACTTTTGATGATGATGATGATGCTTCTTAGATTGCGACAAAACATTCTTAATTTGCAAGGCCTCAGCTCCAAACCTAGTGACTATCCGTCTATCATATGGCTCTATTTTCTGAATCTTTGGAGGTCGGGGCTCGATTTTCGAGCTACTTTTAGCCAAATCCAATTCTTTCCCAGCAATCCCACCTTGAAAGTTCACCATTTTCACATCTTTAACATCAGATTTACTAGCTAAAGTCGGGGCTTTTTTATGAGGCTTATCTCTATTCAAAGCCGGCATGGCTTCTAATCCCATTAGCCTAGCAACCAAACCGGGAGCTTTCATTTCATGTTTTTGAGCCGTTTCTCCTTTACTAAAATGTTTACCATTTTTCTTCACATTCGGAAAACCCCCACTGTTCTCATCAGCAATCTACCAAAATTCCTCATAAACATCAATTTTATTATCATTAGATAAGCAAAATGAGTGACTAATTTATGAACTAAAATACACACAAAAGATATCTAATAAATTTCCGAGAACATACCAAATGCAGCTTGGATTTGGGCATTTTTTCATCTCCTCCAAAGCTTTTTGAAGTTTTGGTACGGGCTGAGAAACAATGGCAGTTGATTACAAATTCAATTTGGAAAAAAAACATAAAATTAAAAAAATTAAAGAAAAAATGAACTTACAGGGAGGGAGTAATTTTCTTGAGAAAAAATTCTTCTTTGCAAATCTTTTGTTCCAATCAAAGAGTTGAAAGAAAATGCCTACACAACCACCAGGCCTATAAGGTTTCTTCTCCGTTATAGCTAGAGACGACGGTGTTTTCCCCGTTTTTTCATTCATATTGCTCAGCACCGACACTCAAAAATACCCAGAAAATTTCTTCAAAAAATCCAAAAAGAAAAAATTCCAAGGAAATGCAGAAAAGAGCTCAAGTTTCAATCATTTGACAAACACACCCAACAATCTAAACCAACGCCGTTCCAACTTCCAACCCACCATAGAGAAAGCTAAACCCATTAAAGAACAAAAAGAGATGGAAAAGACCCATTAGTTTTGACAAAGCAAAGAAGGGCCTGAAATGTGGCAAAAGAACAAGAGGAATCTACGAAGAAAAAAAACGGGAAAAGCCGTACAATAATGGAGTGAAAGAGAGTTTGGGAGAAAATGACAGGAAACGGAGCAAAGGGAAGAAAAAGGTTGTCCACTTTAGTTCCTACTTACATGTCTCGACGCAAAGGCAAAATGATTCGTTTCAGAAAAAAAGGATGAATTATGGGATCAAAAAGGGTGAGAAAATGGGGTGTTTTATTGGATTGAGAATATCGAGGAAATGAAGGGATTTTGTATGGAACCGGTGAAAGTGTGGATTCGGCAGTGAAAAGAGAGCTATGAAAACGCCTAATCTTCGGCTGTTGCTGCAGCTGCTGGCTGCTGGTGTAGCAGACAAGTTTCACGCGTACAGCTTAAGAAAAAAGCTTCTGCTTGTAGTCAAATTGCCTCTCAAATCCAACAACAAAAAGCTAAAGCTGTTGAACAAGGTTATATTACACCAAAAACCTATTTTAAATAAATATTTAAAAATGACCTCTATAGACTATTATATATAAAAAAATGACCTACAAATCTGGCACGTATGAAGAACTTGCATTTCGGGGATCGCGAGACATGACCTCACGCTACGCAGAGAGCAAGTTCCACATACGTGTCAACACTTTTCAGAATAACGAATTTTACGGAAACTCGCGTTCTGCGAAACGCGAGTTCTACGAGAATTTTAAGAGGCGGGTGAATTTATCGAGGGGAACTCGCTTTCTGTGTGGAAGAAAAAGCATCGATAGGCATGTTCGAGCAATATTTCGGGCTTATTAATCGTATATTTTTAGTAAACATTCAGTTTGAGTTCGTAGTACTGGAAATTCTCTTTCATATGGCACCAATATGGCGATTTTCGTCCATTCTAAACCGACCTAAATTCGCTTAGAAAACGGTATCCTAGTTTATTTTTTGAATGAATTTGCCTTTAAAAAGACATGATACACTTGGTTTATTAATCGAATAATAATAAAAAAATTAAATATAAATTAAAAAAATATAAAAAAATGAAATTACTAAAGAAAAATAAAATTCCGTAATTACAAAATAAAAAAAGTAATGTCTTTCGTAAATATAATTAAAATATAATTAAATATAAATTTGAAAAAAAAGTCTTAATGATGTCTATGTTCACCTGTTTCGCAGTGGGATGCACGACGATCACGTGGCAGATTCCTCTGAATGTCATGTGCTCCAGGGTCGTTCTCATCATCATTATCAGCAGCAGCATCATCATCACCAGCTCCAAAAATGTCCTCGAAACGCGAACTTTTGCTGGGACCGAGGTGGGTGGAGAACAAGTTGGCTGGCCGGCGGTGTATACTGGACAATGATGTAGTCGAACTATGATGCCAACGATAGAACATCGGTGGATCACCGGAGAACCACTCATCGGCATGGATGGACGATAGGCATCTAAGAAGTCGAACTCAGGTTGAGGCCTCATCTACTGAAACATGGAAGGACTAGTGAAATTTTAAAACACTGTTCCAGAAGATGATGCCCCTGCAATGTTAGTTCGCAGTCTCGGATCGTGCTGCCTCGACTGGCTCTGGCTGGCTCGACGTTGGGGGCGTGGGCGGTTTTGGGGAAGCACCTCAATTTCTCGCTCGCGCTCCTTCGGAGTAAGTATATGCAGCTTCCCATTATGGAGGTACCACTAAAAATAATCAAAAGTGACGGATATGGCCCAATCCACAATGGGTGTGAGGATGGGCGGTCGACTGGCATATCAGTCCATCCATTGCTGGACCCAGTCAGTGTGATGATGGCCCCAATGAATTTCTGTCTTCCCCTACCGTGTCAACTGATGTAATTCGTCCAAATTAGGCTGCAGATGCAGAACCCCATGGATGTGCCCAAATTGTTGCATAACCCGGTCTGTAAGATGCCACTCGACAATTTCGTAGTTGATGAGTGGCACTCGCAGCAACCATACGTGAGAGGACTGTACAATATTTGGCGGAGTAATCCGGCGAATCGCAATACTAGCGTACGGAGTCCACACGAACTGAAAAAATTTATTTGAACGATAATTATATGAAATTTGATTAGAGAAATAATATGAAGAACTACAAATAAATTTTCGGATTACCATATGGTTAGCAATCCCTGGTGGGTGAGTGCACCGCCCCACCTGTCATTAATGGAAAATAAATAAAATTATTAAAAAAATATTTAAAAAATAGATTCAATTAAATAATTTTAATAGTACTTCCGAAGAAGTAGAAATATGTAGGGGTGGGTTGTCTAGCTGCAGACTTAAAATGACATCCGAAACCAAGCCCAATACTAAAGGAGCAAAAGATATCCTCCGATTGCTTGTCTGTCAGGGTCGACGGTTCTGTAAAGCTCCTTGAACAGAAAGCCCAAGACTGTTGCTCCCCAACATTTTGCTCTTGATTTCACAAAATTAATTAAATGATACAGCCACATGATATGCATTTTGTTGCGGGATTTATCAGGCATCAAAATCTCTCCAATAATGTGTAGGATGTGGGCACGAGCAAACCGATGTGAAAATATATAATAAAAATATTTATAATAATAAAAAAGGCACAAAATGTATAAAAATATTTAAATTATTAAAAAAAACACGAAATATATTATAAAAAAATATTTACCCATTTTGTTTCGTCATCCGTATCGGGGGAGGACTGAAAACTCTTGGTCCAAAAAAGTTATGAAGATTTTGCCACCGTCGAACGTGTTTGGCACTGCTCCCAACAGGTCACCACACAGGGTTGGCCAGTGACCATCGGCTATACCGGTAATAAGATCGCCGTCCGTAGGCAAACCAAGATGGTATGCGATATCTTCTAGTGTAATTGTCGTCTCGCCACACAGAAAATGAAAGGTGTATGTCTCTGGCCTTCATCGTTCAATTAAGGCGTTAACCAGAGGACGATTCAACTTCGTACCACCCACAATTTTTGCGACGTGACCAAAACCAGCTTCCTCAATGAATGGCATAATCTCCGGATCCGGCACGACGGTGATACGATTGACGTATAACGTCAATGCATGTTCGTAGTGCTTGAAAAAAATAAACAGTAAATAATAAATAATAAATATAAATAAATAAAATAAGGTAAAAGTTAAAAAAATTAAAAATATAAAGAATATTATCCCATTAGTGGTCCTCTAGTAGTCGAACATGTGTTGCTGGTCTAGTCGCAATAAACCCGCCATTTGTATCGAGTATGAAAAATATTAAAGTAGCAGAAGAAGAAGAACTCACTTTGTGATTTGTGTGTGGGGTAGGGACAAGCTATTTATAGAAGAAATCGCGCCCCCTGTGAAGCGATATTAAATAGAACTTGTGTTCTACTAAACGCGATATCCTAAAGAAATCGCTTTACACAGGACGCAGGTTCCATTGAAGAGACGTGACATTGCAACAGGCGCGTACACTGAACAGGCAGAGAGGACCTCGCGTTCTGCAGAGCACGAGTTTTCGAAGAACTCGTTCTTCGTAGGACGCGAGGTCACGAGATTTTTAAATCGAGAGTCTATATAATATAATATATATTAATAAATAATAAAATCATTATATTATGTCTATATTTATTAATACATTTGAATATTAGTATAGTATAATAATTTTTAGTAGTTATCTTATATTATTTATTAATTATAGTAATATGAATAATATAATTATAAATGATATATTTTCATTTAAAATCGGATTTAAATATTTCTTTTTTACAATTGAAAGGATTAGAGTATTTCTTTACAATTAAAATGATAAAATCGCATTTGCAACCAACCAACATTTATTAAAGAAGCTAAAACTTGTTCTGACGGTGATGCTAATGACTGGCCCTCGTGAATCTTGCCTTGCACTCGATGTTTGTCTTGAATCTTAGAGGTCTATTGGATATATTGTCACTTGTCTGCCATTCAAAAAGACCTCGAATTTCCCGATATTGTGATTTGTTGTTGTCGATCCTCGTGAACAAAAATACGAAATAGTTAACATCTGTTCAACATATATATGCAACTACATGTAACGACAAATCACAATATCGGGGAAATTAGTTTGGGAATAAATTTTCCCGATACGTGATTTGTTGCCGGTAGTAATTACAATCCAAAACTTCACGCACAAGTTGATAAGGCAATTTTTTCCCGATTGAGTGTTGCTTTCCTTCCTCGATCAGCTGGGTATTTATAGAAGCAGAAGACGGTGATGACGTGGTGAACTTGCGTTCTGTGAAACGTGAGTTCTTTAGAAACTCACACTTCGTAAAACGCGAGGTCACTGACACATCAGGAATCTAATTCCTGCCAAAGTCGCTCTTTGCATAACGCGATTTGCCTTGAGATTCGAAGAGTTTGGGCTATATATACTCGAACGTTGCTGAATATTTACACTTTTATTGAGTTTCAAAGTTTGAGTATTCGAATGATTAGAAAATCTATTGGGTAGAAGATGTGGTGCAATGTATCGTCTGTGTTTATGTAACATGATTGACAAATCACAATATCGGGTAACTTTTGTTGTTTCTGTACATGATAACATAACATGGCGAGCCAGTGTTAGGGTACATTTGCTGAATCAAGAAGATAATACAATGGCTCATGGTGGATCAATGGCACGAGTGAAATAATACCTGGTGCAACTTGAGGTGTACTATCTAGGCTTTTATTCGGGGGCGCGTGCCGATTACATTTGATAATGCGGGTCAAAGCTTCTACCATTTCCGGTGTTTTCGAAGCCATGTTAAGACCCCCGCATGTAACGGTGTCGGTGACATTTGTATCGTGGAAGAACACCGGTGTTGGTGACATTTGTATCATGTTGGTGACAATTGTTTTTAATATACGAAAAATAAAAATTTAATTTACATATGTAATATTTTACGTGTTTCAATGCTTGTCTTCTATAAAAATAATAATTTGAAAGAACACGGGTTCATTTACATTGGTTCATTTACACCTTATAAATAGACCCCCTACCTCAAGTTTGAACTCACTCTTTCATTTACTCTCATTGTAATGGTTGCAAACGTAGATGATTTACCATCTTTTGGGAGTCACTCATGTGATGTTGATGTCAATTCTGACGGTGAACTAGAAGTTGGGATGATATTCAGTGTGAAGAAAATGGTAGAGGATGCAATTGAAAACTACTACGCCGATCAGTTCGTTCGACAGTGAAGAAAATGATTGCGGACAAATGTATCGCAGAATGTGTCGAAAAGGGCAACAACTGTAACTGGATGATTCATGTATCACGAACAAAGACGTTGAACAACATTTGGCAGATAAGAAGATACGACTGACCTCATACATGCCAGTTGTAACAAAAAAAAATTGACATGTAATACGTCTGTGTTTGTTAATTACATATTTTGTGATTGTTAACTGTTTGAAAATCGAAGCGGTTAAGATGTAGAAAATAATATTTGCGATAATTATATTAACGAAAAGTAGTACAAGATTGTTAATTGAAAGAAGTATACAAGTATTTAAATTACTAAGCATACTTAAATCTACTAAGCATAGTTAATTGAAAGAAGTTGTGTTTTACAGGACGCAGTATTAGACATTATTCAAAGAAGTCGCGTTTTACAGGACGCGATTACATATTATTTCTGACTCCGATAACATCACTATGATCAGAAAACATTACATAAAGCTCAAGGGCCCACCCTGAACAAAAATGATGGTGAGATTCCACCATCATTTCCACATCAGCTTCGTCCATAATGTGGAATAATGAGTATGTTAATGGTTCTAACGACATCGACATTTTGTACTTCAACGGTTCCATCTTTTGCCCAAGACTATGTGGAACATGTTTCTTCACTTCATTCGTCAACTTCTTATACGATAAGTTGTATGGCAGCGAAAGCAATATACTACTTGACGACTGAAAAACGGCGCCAAGAGATGTATCATTGATTATCTACCCATTGTAGTATACCAAAGCTATAATAGTTTCTCGTCTCGACATATTATATCGATCGAAGTCCTTACAAATTAAATTCCTACCTTCCCAGTATATATATATATATATATATATATATATATATATATATATATATATATATATACTGAAAAAAGTCGCGTTCTATAAAACGCGATTTTTAGCCGGAGGATACAATTTACTTCAAATATTCAAAAAATATTACTTACCTCCCATTGCCTCACTTATTCAAACATGTATTCAATTCGGTTTGATATATCGATGTATAGAGTACCATTATTATTCACCCTGACCAAAATATTTGCTTTTTCAGATGTGCCAGTCTAGCTTTGTCAGTGTCTGACTCGATAATGAACTCGCGTTCCGTAGAACGCGTGGACCAAAAGAACTCGCATTATGTAAAACGCGAGATCCACAAATCTGATAGAATCTCGCTTTCTACAGAAAGCGAGTTCCCTGAATTGTCTGCAAAAGTGAGATTCTCCGGGATTTTTCGAATGAATAAGATACTAGAAGTCACTTTGTTCCCTTATATAAAGCAGAATGCAATACTGATATTGTATAGCATTCACAAAACAAGTTTTCAATTTTTTCAAGTCTTTCAAATGCTGGAAAAAATGTCGAGACGAGGAGATGTTGCTGCTCTAGTATACTACGATGGCGAGATAATCGTCGATGCCTCACTCGGCGTCGTTTCTCAGTCATCGAATATTGTAACACTAACGATTCTAAGGAGATTATCCTACAAGAAGTTGATTAAAGAACTGGAGAGCAATGTCCCGCATGGCCAAAACCAAAATATGTCCGACTTAATGTATCGTCTGCCGATCTCTATAGATCCGTTAATGTACTCCATATGTTGCATTACAGACAATGGTGATGTGGAGTTGATGCTGTCAACCCACTTGGAGTATTTATTAGGCGGTCCCCTAGAGCTGTATGCATTGTTTTCTGATTCTAATCTTGCTATCGAAATCCCAACATAGAGACAGACGAATTTCGACTTTGATCCGAATGCCAATGTTGATAGCCCGACAGCCAGTTTACGAAATGATTTAAACCTGCTAACTACATACAGTCCATGCAACGAGTTCGGTGCATCGTCGTCTACTGTGCCAAGACATTCGTGCGTAGCTAGTTTCGGGTTCGACTTGAACCAGCCCCCGAACGATGAATTCGATGCGCCAAGACCTGCAACGTACAATCTGTACAATCAGTATACTATATGGAGAGGTAGCGTCATCATCCCACATGAGGTCCGACCATGAAGCATTCAACCCCTTCGATAATTCCTCATATGGACGATACTCAGCTTATGTCCCTAGCACGGAGTATGTTCAACCATCTATGGGGATACATTCTTGTGTTGATACTCTTGAATTTGATCTTGGAAATACAGTTCATGAGCGGTCTCACGACCGGTGACCAACCTGCTCGCCTGAAAGGGTAGCGATCGACGACGCTGAACTATATCGGTTAGAGGGGGATAATTTAGAAGAAGAATCACTTAGGGAACCCGGACCCGAAGGCGGCGAGCAATGGCCCTTCTATGAAGAACCAAAAGACGTGATCATTCCAACAATTGATATGGATACGTTGGAAGGCAACAAAGAACACCCGACAACAAGCAACGTTCCAGTATCGGCCACATCCATTTCTTATTACCAGCCACCATCCCACTTCACGACGGTTGATATAGATGCGTTGGACGTTCCAGAATTTTCACAATACCAAACAATTTATGGCTGAATCAACTGTGCTGATGGTGAACTGGCCATTAGGATGACGTTCCTTACAAAAGAACTGGCGGTGGCCGCAATTAAGTAGTACAAAATTCGTCGGGCTGTTACGACAAATGTGGAGAAAACCCAAGCGAGTTTCTACAAGGCGGTGTGTGCCCACAAGAATCAATGATGTAAGTGGAAAATTCGTGTATCTCAATTGAAGAAGGCGTGCAGCCTGCGGAGAATCACAAAACTGGAAGGGCCCCATACATGCACCGTTACTAGCCTAAGTCAGGATCACAAGAACCTCGATGTGCACGCCCTCTGTAACACCTTCATGCCACTGGTAAAAGCAAATCCTCAGGTCACGGTTCGCGTCTGTAAGGCTACAGCTCAACAGGTCCACCCCTACTATCCTGAATACCATAAAGCATAGTATACAAAGAACCGTGCCGTAGAAAAACCGTTTGGCCAATGGGAGGAATCTTACAATGAGTTGCGCCTGTGGCTAAACCTGATGCAGAAACACATACCTGGAACGGTTGTCGAACTTCATACGGTTCTGGCATACGAAAATGATCGTGTCATTCGAGGTGCTTGTCAATTCCACCAGCTATTTTGGACATTCCCCCAGTGCATTAATGCAATTCAAGCACTGCAAACCGATGGTTTAAATCGACGGTACATGGTTGTACTGGAAATATACACAGATCCTACTTTTGGCGGTTGCACAAGACGACAAGCAGAAAATCGTGGAAGAACATGTTAATGCGGGTCAAAGCTTCTACCATTTCCGGTGTTTTCGAAGCCATGTTAAGACCCCCGCATGTAACGGTGTCGGTGACATTTGTATCGTGGAAGAACACCGGTGTTGGTGACATTTGTATCATGTTGGTGACAATTGTTTTTAACATACGAAAAATAAAAATTTAATTTACATATGTAATATTTTACGTGTTTCAATGCTTGTCTTCTATAAAAATAATAATTTGAAAGAACACGGGTTCATTTACATTGGTTCATTTACACCTTATAAATAGACCCCCTACCTCAAGTTTGAACTCACTCTTTCATTTACTCTCATTGTAATGGTTGCAAACGTAGATGATTTACCATCTTTTGGGAGTCACTCATGTGATGTTGATGTCAATTCTGACGGTGAACTAGAAGTTGGGATGATATTCAGTGTGAAGAAAATGGTAGAGGATGCAATTGAAAACTACTACGCCGATCAGTTCGTTCGACAGTGAAGAAAATGATTGCGGACAAATGTATCGCAGAATGTGTCGAAAAGGGCAACAACTGTAACTGGATGATTCATGTATCACGAACAAAGACGTTGAACAACATTTGGCAGATAAGAAGATACGACTGACCTCATACATGCCAGTTGTAACAAAAAAAAATTGACATGTAATACGTCTGTGTTTGTTAATTACATATTTTGTGATTGTTAACTGTTTGAAAATCGAAGCGGTTAAGATGTAGAAAATAATATTTGCGATAATTATATTAACGAAAAGTAGTACAAGATTGTTAATTGAAAGAAGTATACAAGTATTTAAATTACTAAGCATACTTAAATCTACTAAGCATAGTTAATTGAAAGAAGTTGTGTTTTACAGGACGCAGTATTAGACATTATTCAAAGAAGTCGCGTTTTACAGGACGCGATTACATATTATTTCTGACTCCGATAACATCACTATGATCAGAAAACATTACATAAAGCTCAAGGGCCCACCCTGAACAAAAATGATGGTGAGATTCCACCATCATTTCCACATCAGCTTCGTCCATAATGTGGAATAATGAGTATGTTAATGGTTCTAACGACATCGACATTTTGTACTTCAACGGTTCCATCTTTTGCCCAAGACTATGTGGAACATGTTTCTTCACTTCATTCGTCAACTTCTTATACGATAAGTTGTATGGCAGCGAAAGCAATATACTACTTGACGACTGAAAAACGGCGCCAAGAGATGTATCATTGATTATCTACCCATTGTAGTATACCAAAGCTATAATAGTTTCTCGTCTCGACATATTATATCGATCGAAGTCCTTACAAATTAAATTCCTACCTTCCCAGTATATATATATATATATATATATATATATATATATATATATATACTGAAAAAAGTCGCGTTCTATAAAACGCGATTTTTAGCCGGAGGATACAATTTACTTCAAATATTCAAAAAATATTACTTACCTCCCATTGCCTCACTTATTCAAACATGTATTCAATTCGGTTTGATATATCGATGTATAGAGTACCATTATTATTCACCCTGACCAAAATATTTGCTTTTTCAGATGTGCCAGTCTAGCTTTGTCAGTGTCTGACTCGATAATGAACTCGCGTTCCGTAGAACGCGTGGACCAAAAGAACTCGCATTATGTAAAACGCGAGATCCACAAATCTGATAGAATCTCGCTTTCTACAGAAAGCGAGTTCCCTGAATTGTCTGCAAAAGTGAGATTCTCCGGGATTTTTCGAATGAATAAGATACTAGAAGTCACTTTGTTCCCTTATATAAAGCAGAATGCAATACTGATATTGTATAGCATTCACAAAACAAGTTTTCAATTTTTTCAAGTCTTTCAAATGCTGGAAAAAATGTCGAGACGAGGAGATGTTGCTGCTCTAGTATACTACGATGGCGAGATAATCGTCGATGCCTCACTCGGCGTCGTTTCTCAGTCATCGAATATTGTAACACTAACGATTCTAAGGAGATTATCCTACAAGAAGTTGATTAAAGAACTGGAGAGCAATGTCCCGCATGGCCAAAACCAAAATATGTCCGACTTAATGTATCGTCTGCCGATCTCTATAGATCCGTTAATGTACTCCATATGTTGCATTACAGACAATGGTGATGTGGAGTTGATGCTGTCAACCCACTTGGAGTATTTATTAGGCGGTCCCCTAGAGCTGTATGCATTGTTTTCTGATTCTAATCTTGCTATCGAAATCCCAACATAGAGACAGACGAATTTCGACTTTGATCCGAATGCCAATGTTGATAGCCCGACAGCCAGTTTACGAAATGATTTAAACCTGCTAACTACATACAGTCCATGCAACGAGTTCGGTGCATCGTCGTCTACTGTGCCAAGACATTCGTGCGTAGCTAGTTTCGGGTTCGACTTGAACCAGCCCCCGAACGATGAATTCGATGCGCCAAGACCTGCAACGTACAATCTGTACAATCAGTATACTATATGGAGAGGTAGCGTCATCATCCCACATGAGGTCCGACCATGAAGCATTCAACCCCTTCGATAATTCCTCATATGGACGATACTCAGCTTATGTCCCTAGCACGGAGTATGTTCAACCATCTATGGGGATACATTCTTGTGTTGATACTCTTGAATTTGATCTTGGAAATACAGTTCATGAGCGGTCTCACGACCGGTGACCAACCTGCTCGCCTGAAAGGGTAGCGATCGACGACGCTGAACTATATCGGTTAGAGGGGGATAATTTAGAAGAAGAATCACTTAGGGAACCCGGACCCGAAGGCGGCGAGCAATGGCCCTTCTATGAAGAACCAAAAGACGTGATCATTCCAACAATTGATATGGATACGTTGGAAGGCAACAAAGAACACCCGACAACAAGCAACGTTCCAGTATCGGCCACATCCATTTCTTATTACCAGCCACCATCCCACTTCACGACGGTTGATATAGATGCGTTGGACGTTCCAGAATTTTCACAATACCAAACAATTTATGACTGAATCAACTGTGCTGATGGTGAACTGGCCATTAGGATGACGTTCCTTACAAAAGAACTGGCGGTGGCCGCAATTAAGTAGTACAAAATTCGTCGGGCTGTTACGACAAATGTGGAGAAAACCCAAGCGAGTTTCTACAAGGCGGTGTGTGCCCACAAGAATCAATGATGTAAGTGGAAAATTCGTGTATCTCAATTGAAGAAGGCGTGCAGCCTGCGGAGAATCACAAAACTGGAAGGGCCCCATACATGCACCGTTACTAGCCTAAGTCAGGATCACAAGAACCTCGATGTGCACGCCCTCTGTAACACCTTCATGCCACTGGTAAAAGCAAATCCTCAGGTCACGGTTCGCGTCTGTAAGGCTACAGCTCAACAGGTCCACCACTACTATCCTGAATACCATAAAGCATAGTATACAAAGAACCGTGCCGTAGAAAAACCGTTTGGCCAATGGGAGGAATCTTACAATGAGTTGCGCCTGTGGCTAAACCTGATGCAGAAACACATACCTGGAACGGTTGTCGAACTTCATACGGTTCTGGCATACGAAAATGATCGTGTCATTCGAGGTGCTTGTCAATTCCACCAGCTATTTTGGACATTCCCCCAGTGCATTAATGCAATTCAAGCACTGCAAACCGATGGTTTAAATCGACGGTACATGGTTGTACGGGAAATATACACAGATCCTACTTTTGGCGGTTGCACAAGACGACAAGCAGAAAATCGTGCCTGTAGCATTCGCAATTTTCGAAAAGGAGGATCTCGAGTCTTGGGTGTTCTTCCTTAAGTACCTACATAAACATGTTCTTTCTCCTATAATGCGGGCAAGGGACGATGGGATATGTCTTATTTTCGATAGAGGCACAACGATCTTGTGATCAATAGAACGTTTGGGCGATTCTTGGAAGCCTCCCTACATTTACCACCGTTACTGCTTGCAACATATTGCGGCAAACTACTTGCAGCAGTTCAAGGACCATGATGAACGTGCTCTTGTGCTTCGAATGGGTACGTCTTTTAGGTCATTTTCATTTACGATATCTTTGCATGTGTTGTTCCCCCTAACTATTCAACTGTCATTCCCTAAGCAACTCGCATTACGTATAGGAGGTAGAGGACATGTTCCAAGAACTGAGAGCCAGAAGTAAAGATGGCGCGGACAACCTTGACAATCTCGAGGGAAAATGGCATAGATCATATGACGGGGGTAAACGATATGGTCACATGACAACGAACTTGGATGAGGCGGTCAACTCAGCACTCAAGGGAGTGCAGCATTTGCCTATCACTTCCGTTGTTAAAGCGACCTACTATCGTTTGGCTACCCTATTTGCAACCTTGGGAAGGCAAGCAACTGAGTACATGGCAGGTGGCCACAAAGTCCACCCAGACTTTCGCAAAAAATTACAAATTGAAGTGCGTCATTCAGATTAGATGACTGCAACTCTCTTCTCGCGAGAATGACATCTGTTCCGTGTTTCAGAATTTTTCAGGCCGTTGGAAGGCATACAACACAACGCATACGTGGTAGATCTTAGGAAAAGAACCTGGGACTACGGAGTATTCCTAACATTCAAATACTCGTGTGCACACGCCATTGCTGCTTGTTCAAATCAACGGATTAACTACATGAGACTGCTTGATCCGGTATACTTACTCGAAATGGTATTCAAGGTTTACGAAAAAGAGTTTCCTCCCATCGAAAATGAAATTGATCTTTATGTCGTTGACACTAAATCGACCATACGCCCAGACCAGCACTAATAAAAGAAAAAGGACGTCCAAGATCAACACGAATTTATTGTGCCGAGGATCTGGTCGAACATAGTGAAAAACTAGACAAAAGAAACATTGTAGTATATGTAAAAATCTTGGACACACAAAGAACAAGTGTTCTAATCGCTCGGGCCCTCATATTAACTAAGTCTTATTCGTTTTAAAATTTAGTCTTATTCGTTTTAAAAATTCTTTTTTCCAGCTTGTCGTTCTTGCAAAAAACAACACTTTGGAACCATTTTCAAGGTAAATTTATACCCTTCTCCATATATCGCGCGTGCTAATATCATTCTGAAATAGAAGATAAGTTCAACTACAATGCCTACAATGTCAAAAATTGTGATAATTCTTTGATTAAAAACCCCAAAAATTTGGCAGAAAGAGCATATGAGGCCATCTTATACTTTCATACATTCACAAAACAAGCTACGAAACTGTTTTCAACGCGAATTTTAGTCGGTTTAGAACAGACCGAACTGGGTCATAT
The DNA here is from genome assembly GCA_030270665.1 of Hibiscus trionum. Taxonomy (NCBI): domain Eukaryota; kingdom Viridiplantae; phylum Streptophyta; class Magnoliopsida; order Malvales; family Malvaceae; genus Hibiscus; species Hibiscus trionum. The sequence continues at coordinate 22,449,015 of BSYR01000004.1, forward strand.
TGGTGTCAAATGAAAGACATGTTCCAGTACTACGAACCCAAACTGAATGTTTACAAAAAATATACGATTAATAAGCCTGAAACAATGCTCGAACATGCCAATCGAAGCTTGGTCTGGCAGCCCGAGTTGCAAGGAACTCGCTTTTTGTAGAAAGCGAGTTCCCTGCGATAAATTCAGCCGCCTCTTCAAATTCTCGGGGAACTCGCGTTTTGCAGAACACGGGTTTCTATAAAGTTCGTTATTCTGAAAAGTGTTGCCACGTATGTGGAACTCGCTCTCTGTGTAGCGCGAGGTCGAGTCTCGCGATCCCCTAAACGCGAGTTCTTCAAACGTGGCAGATTTTGGGGTCATTTTTTTAAATAATAGTTTGTGGGGGCCATTTTTCTAGATATTTATTTAAAATGGATTTTTGGTGTAATATAGCCGTTGAACAAGGGCTGTTCTTTTTTTAGATTAAATGTAAAATAAGTGTCAAAATTATATTTTTTAAAAAATAAGTGTTTAAAATATTTTTCGGGTTAAATATGTGTTTAATATTTTTAAAGTTTTATTTAGGTATCTTGCCGTTAACAGTTGTTAACAAAATTTCATTAGCAAATAAAAACATGACATTTGGCATCTTTTATTTTCAAAAATATCTTAAATTACTCAAAAATCCTTAAAAAAACTCCCAAATCCCTAAATTCTTAACTCCCAAATCTCGATTTCAGTCGTTGCAGCCGTCAATCACCGACGGTGTGCCCACCACTTCCTTCACCAGTCCCCCTTGATCATTTTTCCAATTCTTCCTTTGCTGATAGTCAACAGAAGGTGTGCTTAGAGTCGAAATAAAGTTGAAATCGCGAAAGAAAAAGAAAACGACCAACGGCTGATCAGCTGACGAACGACATTCGAGTCTTGTGACAAAAAAAGAAAGCTTTATTTCGTCCCCGGCAGCGTGATGAACGACGACAACATTGGCCAGATTTAAGATCTAGGAATTTTAGGGTTGTTTTGTGTATTTTGGTAAATATAGGGATTTTTAAAGTAAGTTAACAGCAGGGCACCTAAACGCATAACTTTAAAAACATTAAGCACCTACTTGACCCGAAAAAAACTTTTGACACCTATATATATATATATAATTTGAGCACTTATTTAACACTTAAGCCTTTATTTTTTCTAGAAAACTAGAAAATTATATTAGTTTTTGTCAAAAGTAGTTTCTTTATCAAAATTAATCATTTGTCTCATTTATATTTATATTTTAAAAATAATATTTAAAATAATAGTTATATTTTGATTCACAAGCTGTTGTGTAAAAGAAATTTATACTCATCTATAAAATTTAAAACCTAAATCTCAAACACTAGAACCCTAAAATATAAACCTTAAACACTAAACTTTAAATTCCAACCATAAACCTTAAAATTTACACCCTACACACTAAACTCATAAACCCTAAATCCTAACCTAAAATCATAAACCCTAAAATTAAAAGGCTTATGTAAACTAAAGTTTAGGCTTAAATGAAAAGTATTTTCCTTTAAATAAATGTTTTGTTTTGTTTAGCTGAAAAATAAGTGCCCAAAGTATATATTTTTTTAATTTTAGGTGCCTAAAATATTTTTTAAATAAAAATAGGTGTCTAAAGTTTACATCGTTGCAATTTTAGGTGCCTGACCGTTAAGGGGTGTTAAAAAATTTGTATCCAATCAATACTTGACACGTTATACTAATTTAAATTTTTTTTCATTTTTTTGTAGAAAAAACATAAAATTTTCAAATTTTCAGAAAATCCCAAAAATGTCAATGTTTATAAAATGGTCCTCAAATTCCTAAAATTTCTTAAACTCAAATTCCAAATCAACGCCGCTTCTGCTGCCGATCACCGTTTTCGAGCACACCCCTTTAGTCGCCGGACCTAGACAGTCATTGGTTTTTATAGATATGTATAATTTAAAATTTTTATTAGTTTATTGTATATATTTTCAAACCTTGAATGATGTGACAATCTAACTTAACCGGACAATCAAAGAAAATAAAGAACAACATACCACTATCAGTGATGGTGAATGACAAACAACACCAATGAAAACAAAGACTTGATAAAAATAAATAAAGACTTCAAGCGTTGGTACTACACTTATAACATGTTTACAATCGTCTTTGTCATAGTTTAAGTATGACATACATGAGAGTTTTCTTAAGAAGTGATAATAGTCTCGCGCGTCTAATCCACGCGCCCCTAATTTTTCTCTCGCCCGAGCCTGGGAGCCTCAGACGTTTCAGTTTGATTCAACGCCCCTGCACAGTTGGTGTCGGCCTGTGATTGCGAGGCGTCGTCCCCGTCATCAGGCCACCGGTGTTCTGGCGTCAGCAGTGGTCAGCAACGATTGGTGGTTTGCTCTTAAGGAGCCGCGGCGTTGGTGGATTATTGGGCGGAATTCGTGGAGTTACCAACTTTGTGGGCTCGTCGGACTTTCTCAGCCTTCACTAGAGCACCGGATTTAGTCTCTCTGAAGCTTCAGAGGGCGTTGGATCCGCCAGTCCTCTCCCCTGACTCCTCCTCAGCTGGTAACGGATTTCTTTCTATTCCCCCCTTTCCGGTGACCCCCATTTCTGGTTTACTTCCCCTCTCCTACGCCATCCCCGTTTTCTGGTGACTCTAAAACGTTCTGTTTTTGGAACCAAGGCCTTGATTTTCAGTTTGTATGGTTGGCATTCCTCTGGTTTTTCATTCTTATCATATCTGGAGTTGCTGGTTTTGTTTGAATCTTAGCTCTTTGGATTGGGATATTGGTGCATTTAGTTTTAGCAATTTGTTTCCGTGTTTCTCCCGTTGCTCTCTTGCTGGCTTTTTTCTGATTATCTCCATATGTGTTGAGGCCCAATTTTTTTTTTTTGTGGAATTGCTATTCGTACACGGTTGCTTTGGTTTGGTTTGTAAAGGGTCTTCATCAAGAGGAAGTGAGAAAGCTAAGTCTATCTTACCTTAGCTCTTTTCGTCCTAACTGCCGTTGTTGGCTCTCTACGTAGTCCCCTTGCTTTATTTTGCTTCTGTGCAGTGGCTTTGTCCGGTGGTGTGAGGATTTCCTTTTAATCTTAATTCTGTTGTTGCTTCTCTGTTGGGTCTCTTCTCGGTACCGTGTGTGCTTCTGTTTATCGTCTCCGCTGCTTTCTCTTGGTGTGGTGCTTAGGGGATCCCTATGGCTATCATTGCGTGGAATGTTAGAGGTTTGGGAAACAAGGATACAGTCAGAGCCTTAAGAAACTCAGTGTTAAAACACAAGCCAAACATCATTTTTCTGAGCAAGACGAAACAAAAAGTACGCTACCTTGATAAAATCAATATGAAAATGAAGATGGGTCATTCCTTCTATGTGGACCCACAAGGCACCGCAGGAGGACTTGCCTTATGGTGGTCCATGGAAACGAATGTTTCAATCTTGAAGTACAGTAAGAACTTCATTGATGCAAAAGTTTCCGTTCAAGGTGGAGAGGACTGGTTCGGAACGTTTATCTATGGCCCTCCATATAGGGAAGAGAAACAGGAATTCTGGGAGGATTTAGCAAAACTGAGAAGGTCAATTAATACCAGATGGCTTATAATTGGGGACCCAAATGTGGTCACTTCTCAGACAGAAAAGGAAGGGGGAACCCCAGTCAACCCATCGGAGGCAATCGATTTCACGAACTTTGTGGAAACAACCATGTTAATGGAAATGCCGATTAAAGGGGGATGCTTCACATGGTATAACCAAAGGAGCGATAATGAAGCAATCCTTGAGAAGCTTGATCGGGTTCTATGCTCTATTGAGTGGAGCACTGCTTTTCCTAAAGCTACGTGTATAATGGACATAGCAATAGCTTCAGATCATGTCCCTCTAATCCTTTTTCCTACGGGTTTTCATAGGAAGTACAAGAGGGAATTTAAATTCGAATCCAAATGGCTTATTGATGAAGATTGTCCTCCAACGATTCAGGAAAGTTGGATCTCTTCTTCCTCTGATAGAGCTACACATAGCTTTAGGAGGAAAATTGGCAAAACAAGATCTAATCTAATTAAGTGGAGCAAAATGAAACACAAACAAAAGGTCGAGAAAAGAGAAAAGCTGATGGCTCGAATAAGAAATCTTCAAGGGAGGAAATTGTCGGAACCTGAACTGGGGGAATTTAAAATGCTTAGTAAGGATCTGAACCTTGAATGGGAAAGTGAAGAGAGATATTGGCACCAACGCTCCAGGCTAAACTGGCTGAAATGCGGAGACAAGAACCCCAAATTCTTTCATGCTTCTACTATTCAGCATAGGAGATCTAATTCCATTCTTAGGCTTAAAAAACAGGATGGGAACTGGCTTAAGGATCCACCGGACATTACAGGATACTTCCAACAATTTTTTCAGAACCTGTTTGCTAAAGATCATTCCATAGACTTTCAATGTCTACGAGAGTACATCCCGAAGCTGGTCAATGAGGATATGAACTCTGATCTTAGCTGTTTTCGGCATGGGAGCAACTAAATCCCCAGGACCAGATGGTTTTCCAGGTTGTTTCTACCAAACCTTTTGGGACATCATCAAAGAAGATCTTGTCGACATGATTCGGGCCTTCTTTAAGGACGGAAACCTTGCACACAATCTGAACAAGACCAACATAGTTCTCATCCCCAAGAGACCGAACCCTTGTGAAGTCACCCACTATCGTCCGATCAACCTCTGCAACTTCTCTTTTAAGGTGATTTCTAAAATCTTAGCCTCCAGACTAAAAAATTCCTACATGATATTATTTCCCAAAATCAATATGCTTTCGTCAAAGGGAGAGCAATCCAAGATAATGTGATTTTGGCAAATGAAGCCTTCAAAGTAATTAAAAGAGCCAAGAAAGATAAAAAGGGCATTATGGCACTCAAGATTGATCTAGAAAAAGCTTACGATAAAGTGGACTGGGACCTTCTCCGCTTTACGATGGACAGAATGGGTTTCTGTAAGTGGTGGATTGATAGAGTCATGGCTTGTGTATCCTCAGTTTCCTCTCTTTTGTGGTTCTTGTTTTTTCTTCATATCGGCTCTATAATTTTTGTTAAAGGGTTTTTTACTCTCTTTTATCACCATTTTTTTCTGATTTGGCTGTTACTTTTGAAATCTCCCCGGTGTTTCTCGGATCTGGATGAATGGACGGAGTCTCTGTCGAGGCCGTTCATCTCTAACCAAGGAACTCTCTGGGCGTCACAGATAAGTTTCAAAACTTTCTATTCACCTTCATTTCTAATATCTTCTCTTGGATTGTGGAGAAAGAGGTTGAGTCCAACCGCCTCGAGGGTCTTAAAATTAAAAGAAGATGTCCAACCATCAGTCATCTTTTGTTTGCCGACGACTGTCTTATGTTCACCACGGCAAATGAAGGAAATTGTCACTCAGCCCTGAATATTCTCCAGTTATTTTAGAATTCGACTAGACAAATAGTTAATTTTCAGAAATCCTCAGTCTATCTCTCCCCAAATGTAAGTGCTAATCTCAAAAGCTATCTTTTCAATATACTGAGATTCAGACCTTTGGAAGAGGATAGCAGATATCTGGGGCTCCCTTCCCTCTAGGGGCGAAACAAAAAGGAAGCCCTGAGATTCATTAAGGAGAGAGTTCAAAACAAGCTTCGAAGCTGGAAAACGAAATTTTTAAATCAAGCTGGCAAGGAGATTCTTATCAAAGCTGTAGCCCAGGCCATCCCCTCCTATGTGATGCAATGTTTTCTTCTCCCGGTCACTTTCTGTGATAAAATTTGCTCTCTTGTGGCAAAATTCTGGTGGAACAACTGTGAGTCAAAAGAGAGAAGCATTCACTGGATAAATTGGAGAACTCTTTGCCGACCTAAAGATCAAGGCTGTCTAGGCTTTCATAACCTTCGATCTTTCAACAAAGCTCTTATAGCAAAAGTTGCTTGGCGAATCCTTAAAAACCCGAACTCTCTTTTGGCCCAAACTCTCCGAGGAATCTACTTTCCTAATGGCAACATCTTTGATGCACCGAAATCTAATAATTCTTCCTGGGCCTGAGCAGGTATCAGAGAAGGGATTGAGATCATTAATAAATGATCTTTATGGCGGGTTGGTAATGGAAGAAGTATCTCCGTCTGGAAGGACAACTGGATTCTGAAACTGCCTAACTTCCACCTTTCTTCTCAATCTTCAGCTCACGGTTCAAGTCTTTCTGTTTCCAGCCTTATGGAAGATAACAAAAGAAAGTGGGACAAGCTAAAAATGGAATTGCTCTTTTCACCTCTGGAAGTTGAAGCTATCCTGGCCATCCCAATTGGAGGACCTGATATCAAAGACTCCCTTATATGGGCCGGATCGAAGGACGGGGATTATTCAGTCAAATCGGGATACTGGTTCATTGAAGATGATCTTCACTCGAAACAAGATCCGTCTCCAAATTTTGTCCCTGGAAACCACAAAGGGTTTTGAAAGACCATTTGGGGACTAAATGCACCACCTAAAATCCGTTCCTTTTTCTGGAAGCTTTGTCACAACATCGTTCCTACCAAAGGTATTTTAGCTCGTCGTTTCCACGGAAGCTTTTCTGATTCTGATTGTTGTCCGATATGTGGGACTGAAGCGGAATCAATTGAGCGTTTTCTGTTTTTCTGCCCCTTCGCTCAAGCGGTCTGGAGAGCGTCTGGCTTCAATTATTCGCCATCCCTTTATGGCTTCCCTAGTTTCGCACGATGGTGGATCAAAATCATTGACTTAGGGAAACCCGGAAATTTTGAGGATGGTCGGGCACTTATTGCTTTCCGTCTTTGGTCTATTTGGAAATCGCGAAACGCTTTCGTCTTCGAAAACATGAAGGATCTACCCTGGGATGTTTGGCTACGAGCGGAGAGTGCGTTTCAGGAGTTCTCTAGAGAAACAACTCCATTCTCCTCAGGCGTCTCTATACGCCCTGAGATCTCGGCGAGTTGGTCGCCCCCTCCGGTGGGCACCATCAAGATTAATTGCGACACGGCCTTTGAAGCTCTTTCCGGTAAGGCCTCCGCGGCAGCTATTGCTAGGGATTCCTCAGGTAGGTTTATCCTTGGAGTCTCCGAACCATTGCTTGCTCCCTCTGTGACTACAGCTGAAGCTATGGCAATTAGATTAGGCCTTTCTCTGGCTTCTATGAACGGCTTCTCTCATATCATCGTTGAAACTGACTGTCTAGCAGTCATCAAGAGACTTCATGACGAATCGCCGTCTGATTGGACCTCCTCATCCATCGAAGAGGATGTTAAACGCAAAGCCAAAACATTCCAGGCTTGTTCCTTTTCTTTTGTTCCGAGATCTTGTAACCAAGCAGCCGATTGGCTTGCTAAATTCTCTAGGAACCTTCAGGTCCAGACATCTTGGGGACCTCCTCCCCCGTCAGACCTACTTATGTACTTATGAGTTTTATTCTTAATATACCTCCCTTTTGATAAAAAAAAGTATGACATACATGAGATAATGACAACTGTCTATCAAAATGAGAGAATTAACACGAAAAGTTTAAAGTAGCAAACATAATAATAATAATAATAATAATAATAATAATAATAATAATAATAATAATAATAATAATAATAATAATAATAATAATAATAATAATAATAATAATAATAAAACTGAGCATTCATTAACTGTAGAAATATCGATAAACCTTGACAAATAGGATAATGACAAACATATATCTTTTAAGGAATAATATCCTATACACTGGCGGTGAAAACTAAAAGTTTCCACAAGCGCCTTAGTTTTAGGGTATAAGGAGTTAGTTTAGGGTATAGGGTTTAGGGGTTTAGGTGTATGAGTTTAGAATTTAGGGATAGTTGTTTCAATTTAAGGTTTAGGGTTATAATTTAGGGTTTATAGGTTAGGGTTTAGTTTTTAGGGTAATATGGTGAGGATTTAGGTTTTAACCTATAAACCTTAAATTATAACCCTAAACCTTAAATTGCAACAACTATCCCTAAATTCTAACCCCTAAACCCTATACCCTAAACTAACTCTCTATACCCTAAAACTAAGGTGCTTGTGGAAATTTTCAGTTTCCACCGCCTGTGTATAGAATATTTATCCATCTTTTAAATAGATGAATATGGACATCATTTTAAATTTCTTAATAAACACAAATCAAACATCATATATAAGGGATGGGCCGATGGGGTCGACCCTTAAAAAATTTAAAACTTTTATATGATTTAATTTTTTAAAATTTTTTTGTCCTATTAATTTTGTTCCTCGTTGACTTTTTAAAAGTCAATTTTTTTAAACTTGACCATAATTATTTTAAATGTTTTAAGCATTAAAATTTATAAAATATATAGTTTAAAACTAGTCCCCCTAAATATTTATAAGTTTGCCCCCTATAAATTTATAGGTTCGCCAACTAACCTAAAATCCTGCGTTTGTCCCTGATTATAAGTCTTAAACATCATAAATGTGCTCAATCTATAATATTTTCCCCACTTTTGTATTTAACGTTTTTTTCAAGCCACTTTGGTGCTTAACGTTTCATTTCGTAACTCAAATCAGGTTTTTCCGTGATAGACATTAAAAACATTTCGTTATGCAATAAAAACACGACATGTGGCATATTTTTAGTATTTTCTTTAATTATTGTTTTTTTTAAAATCAGAAAATTTTTAATTTTATAAAAAACCTCAAAATCTTTAATTTCTCTAAAAACCCAAACTTAAACCCTAGCTCCCTAAATTCCTCCACTCTTACCACCGATTCAACTACCACCAGCCACTATTGCCTTCATCGGACCCCACGACTGAAAACTACATCATCCTGCCATCGAAAACTGGTGAATGAATTGTCAATTGCTCTGTCAACGAACATCCAACAATGAAGAAAAAAAATAGACCGCTTGGGATTTCTGACTAGCGGCTAGAGCGTGGGGATGCTAAACAATAAGGTACTCCACGCTTGGGAGGTGAACGATGAACCATCGACGTGTGGGGATGCCGAACGGTGAGGGAGATGTGATTTGAGGGCTTGATCGAAAGAAATTAAAACTTTGGGTTTTTTAATAAATTCATATTTTTAAATAAATTTAGAAATTAAATAAATAAAAAAGTGTCATTTGTCATGTTATAATTGGATGACTGTTTATTTTTAACGGCCATTAACGGGAAAAACTTGATTTGGGTTATGGAAGAAAATGTTAGGTACTAAAGTGGCCTGAAAAAAAATGTTAAGCACTAAACCGAAAAATAAGGGTATAGGTTGGGCACCTTTTTTACGGTTAAGCCAATTTATAAAACACATATTTATTCATTTAAACTCAATTTATTTATTATGGTAAAATTAAAAGGTTAAATGAAAAATAAGTGCCCAAACTATACCTATTTTGAACTTTAGGTGCTTAAAGTTTACACTGTTACAATTTTAGGTGCCCAATAGTTAACTACCGTTAAAAAATTCGTTAATCAATCAATGTTTGACACATGGCATGTTCATTTTTTTTTTCAAAACTAAAAATTTAAAACAACTTTTTTACACAAAAAAAATAAATTTTCATAAAATCCTGAAATTCTTCAATTTTTACAAAACAATCCTCAAATCCCTAAAAATTTTCAAAATCTAACCCTCAAATCTTTGCCGCTTCCATCGCCGATCGTATCCTATGAGCACACCCTTTCGGTCGCCCGACCTAGTCGATCATTTCCCCAACACGACGTCACCGAAAACGACGAACAACGTGCCAACCGAATGTCAAATGTTGAACGCAAAATCAACGTTCAGCTAGAACGCCATTCGTCGTTGTCGACGATGCCGTGTTGGGAAATGATCGGTTATATCCGATGATCAAGGGGTGTGCTCAAGGGTGGCGATCGACGATGGAAGTGGCGGCAGTTTGAGGGTTTGAGTTTGGGAAATTTTAGGGATTTGTGGACTGTTTTTTAAAAATTGAGAATTTCATAATTTTCTAAAATTAAAAAAATGATTTTTTTCTACAAAAAAATAAAAAATTCAAATAAGCATGCTACGTGTCAAGTATTAATTGGTTGACAAATTTTTTTGACATTATTTAATTACCAGATACCTAAAATTATAACGGTATAAATTTTAAACACTTATTTTTAATAAAAAAAAAATTAAACATCTAAAATTTAAAAGAAATATAATTTAAGAACTTATTTTTAATTTAAGCCAAAGTAAAAATGACTTAAATTAGGACCTCATGTGGGAAATTCTAAAGACAAACGACATAAAAAGGCTAAATATCGACAATTTAATTTGGTTCATTGGATGAAGCCTATCAATTTGTGGGCGTTGGATTAAAAAAAAGGTTACCAGGTGAATCAGTAACCTTTTATGTAGAAAAATATAAGGCCAAAAGCAATTGAATTCCCCCATTTTTAGCGGGAAAAAGATAGGTTTTCGATACTGTAATAGAAGGGTTATTGCGCCAATTGGATTGGAAGTAAAGGGGCGACTTGGACCAAGAAAATCGGGTTTGATACTCTCAATAGCGACGGAAGAAGAACAGTGTTGAGGTAAGCTTCATGTTTTTGAGTCAGGGTTTAAATTTTTTGTGTAAGAATGGTGTTGAGAATAATGGTTGATTATTTTGTGGAAGTAGGGTGTTGAGGAAGAGTTATTTTGAATACTCTCAGTTGTTTGCTTCATGTTTTATAGTTAGGGTTAAAAAAATTTGTGGAAGAACGGTGTTGAGAAGAACGATTGATGTTTTTGCGGAAGTAAGGTGTTGAGGAAGAGTTATTTTGAATACTCTCACTTGTTTCTTGTACATTGATGGTTTAATAGCATATAACTTGTTATGCTTACTACATTCTCTGAAAATTGGAAGTAGATAGTTTAGATAAGAAAAAGAAAAGCATACACCCCATATGTTTCTTTGACCTTTTTTGTAATTACTTTTTGTGGTGGGAATTTTTTAATGTTGTACGATGCGAATTGTAACGGTGTTGAGAAGAACGGTTTTTCTTTTAGTGGAAGAAGGGAGTTTAGGAAGAACGATTTTGAATACTCTACATATTTCATGTACATCGAAGCTTTAATAGCATACTATTTGTTAAGTTTATTACATTCTCTGAAAATTCGAAGTAGATAGATTAGATAAGAAAAAGAAAAGCACACAACCCATATGTTTGTTTGACCTTTTCTGTAATTAATTTTTGTGGTGGGGAATATTAGCAACGTTGTACGATGCTAATTGTAATGGTGTTGAGAAGAACAATTAATGTTTTTGTGAAAGTAGGGTGTTGAGGAAGAGTGATTTTGAATACCCTCACTTGATTCTTGTACTTTGAATCTTTAATAGTATATTATTTGTTATGTTTATTACATTCTATGAAAATTGGAAGTAGACAGGTTAGATAAGAAAAAGAAAAGCATGCACCCCATATGTTTGTTTATTACCTTTTCTGTAATTGTTTGGTTGTTTTTTTTTTTGCGAAGTATGTTGGTAGTGGATAACTTGGTTGCAGACTTGCAGTAATGAATTGTTGTTACGAGTGGCTGGTATTATAGCGTTAGAAATATGTTTGGCTGCATTTGTGGCATTTGGTGTGTATTAGATGGTTAATGTTTGATTTTAGATTTGGATTATGAGAAGTGATCTTTGTGTTTGATTTTCATTTCAGAATTGCTAAGCATGAGCATAATTGATATAAGAACAAGTCAGTATGCTTGTTACAATAGCATGAATGAGTTATATATATATTGAGTATTTTGGAATCAGATGATATTTGCATATCTTATATTTTTACAAGTAAAAAGTTAATGGCTTAGTATTCAAATGTGCTTACACATGCTTGTTTTTGTTCTTTTTTCTATTTGATCTTTGTATAAAGTGATAATGTACATTTTGTATAATATGATAATGTGTTTCATAGGGCTTAGTAATGTTATGCAATGTAATGTTTTGGTTTAATAGGGGTTACATTTATGTTTAGACGACTCAAAAGTGTATCATTGTTTGTAAATTAGTTGGCACCATTTATTTATTTAATCCTTACGTCATTTTTCATTTCAGATTGAAGTTAATTATAATGGAGCATCGTACAGAGGGGGAGAAAAAAGAGGTGAAGTAGTGACCTAAAAAAGTGACCCCATATATATTGTTCTAGTAAGTAAAAGCTAAATGTAGCTGAGCATTGTAGAAACTGTGTGTTGGTTAGCAATATGTAATGCATAACCTAACGTTGGAATGATGTTTTTACAGCATAAGTGAATGTAAAAGACATCAGGGCAGTAAGATGAAAATGAACAATATAGTAAGTGAGAAAAAGAAAAGTTGAGTGTGTGTTGTGTAATAGTTTGAGAAGTGTTCATATGAAATGTAATTTAAAAATTGTTGGACTGTTACAGACGAGAAAAGCTGTAGGTTTGAGATGGGCTCAAATGACAGCTGCTGAAAAGCAGCCTTATATTGAAATGTACAAGGAGCAGAAGAAGGGTCAAATGGAATGGGTAGCTGATGGCAATGTGAAGGATATAATTTTGAAGGAAGACGTCAAAAAGATTAGTGACATTGTAAATTTCTTTGTATAGAATTTTTTAAGGGTTGTAAGGTGTCGTAACATAATTTGGTAAAGCGTAACATTAAAGCAATTATGGTTAATTTAAATCTTTTAGGAGCAATCTTCAAGATTTAACATGAAGAATCTATCAGAAATGTTTAAAGAGTTGCAGAAGATGAAGGTTGATAATGTTGTTGAGGAATTAGGGTTTAGCTCTTTAATTGGAATGACATCGCGAGCAGTCCATCGCTTTCTATGTGCCGAGTTAGTGGAGAAGTTCGGTGTCAAAAGCTTGATGATAAAATTCTGTGGGCACAAAATTCTTGTAATGGTTGAGGATGTAGAAACAATTCTAGGTTTGAAGAAGGAAGGTATAGATGTTCAAGAGGCGACGAGAAAAGTTGATGCAAAAGAAGTAGCTACGAAGCAGAGACTAAGTACGAACACGACATTGACAAAAATAGAGGTCGAGGTACTAAGTGGTGATTTTGAGGGGGATGAGTTGAATGCCAGTGTACTATTGTTCATTCTTGGGGTTCTTTCTAGCTCAAAGCACGAACTTGGTTCCTCCCTTACATCATTTCAAGTTGTTGTACGCAGAAGGTTTGAGTGGGAAAGTAAATTGGTGTAAGTTTGCGTACGAGAGGTTACTTCATGGAATAGCGAGAAGGCAACGCCGTGTTTGGCCTAGTTACATGACCGGATGCGTCGTTATTTTAGAGGTAATATATGTTTAAAACTTAGTATAGAATGAACTTAGTAGTTGATGAACCTAAGTTTTATTTTAATTTAAATATATTGATTAATATAAAATGTAGGTGAGATTATTTGATTTTTGGGATGGAATACCGAGTAGAAGTTATGCTTATGCTGATAGGCTTGGTAGCATACATGCCTGGGGCAAGAAAGAAGTCAGCAGGATTGTACCCAGGCTAAAGGAAGAACGACATGTGAAAAAGATGAAAGTAAGGACGTTAAATGATTTTTGTATTGTATAAGGGGTTGTAATGACATGAAATTAATGAATGATGATGTTTACAGGTAGGTGGGTTTGATGATTAAAGGTATAAGGGGAAGAAGGTCGAAGGAAGGATGTTACAAATGATGTTATTGTGGAGCAATTGGAGAGGGTGATTTCAGAGTTGGGTTCAATAAAGGAGAGTTTGGAAGGTCGTGCGGAGAAAGAGAAAAATTAGAAGAGACTTTGGAGTCATTGAAGGAGGAGTCAAAGCATGTTGTTGAGCAGGTTGCTGGTCTTAGTGCAAACATGATGTACATGAAGAAGGCTTTGCATATCATCGATGGAAAATTTGGCATTGGGCTTGAGGAAGAGGAAGTAAGAATGGAGAAACCAGAGGTGGAAGAGTCCAAGCTGAAAGGAGTAGGTAATATCGATAATGAAGCATTGATGAACGAGGTGACCTTATTGAAGGAAGACAACGTTGGTGTTGGGGGGAAAAGAAAAAGGTATAAGCAGTGTAACCAATTATTCTAAGCAACGTTTGATGAATGTAATGTATGAGATTATTGTTCCTGATAACATTCATGCAAACTTGTAGGTTAAGCCGTTTGCAGAAGCTGTCTCGAAGGTTAGTGTGAAAGGGATGTCGAAACGAATGAAAACTCAGAACATGAAATAAGGCACCGTTCCAAAGAAGTGTCCTGAGGAGCTTGTTATGACTTAAGTTGGGTTTAGAAATACCTATTGTGGTTTGATATGTGTACTGAGTGAATAACTTAGAGCATTATATTGATTGATGATGTTGTTGACTTTCCTTAACAACGTAAAGTGTTATGTAATTGTGTTTTTTTATGGATTTTTAATTACAATGGTTTGACATTATATATAAATTGATAGAAGGTGTAGTAGTTATGTGTTTCATTCAAAATGAACATGCTATAATGTTTTTCAATATTAAATAAAAATGTTTTAGTGTTGCAGGTACTTTCGTCAAAACCAATTGCACAACTGATCTCCACTCGCGATCAAATTCGTCAATTGTCCACCAAGCTGACATACATCTACCAAAAGCGGAAGTAAAGTTTTTATCACCTATGTTCACCTGTGCATTTCGGGATAGATGCCAGGAACAGAGACGATGTTGAGCACCCAAGAGCACCATTTTTATGGCGCTTTGCATGGCCCTATCATCATCTGTCACGATAGAGATTGGTGCCTTGTTAAATATAGTTGCTAAAAGTTCCCTTAGAACCCATTCAAATGTGTCAGCAGACTCATCAGTTAGAATCGCAACACCGAAGATAATGGTTTGATAGTGGTGATTCACACCTACTATAGGCATCAGAGGCCTGCCATACACATTACCCTTGTAAGTTGTGTCAAATGAAATGACATCACCGAAGTATACGTAGTCAGACCTCGATGTTGAATAACACCAGAATAGATTAAGCAATCCGGCCGATTCATCAGTACTATAGTTCATGTACAATCATGCATCTTCATCTTTCTTAAAGTCAAAGTAAGCGAGGAGGGCATTGACATCACCGCCGCGAAGTTCATCGGACTACGATTTTTGAAGTGAGTTGTACAAATCTTTACGTATGAAACCAACGTTATGGAAACCACCTGACTATTGGGTGAAATAAGTCATAATTTGTGATATTTTAACGCCGACACTTTTCATTGCACGTGCCTCAACAATATCGACTTCAGTAACTTGTCTACCGGACCGAAGAAACAGTCGCATCACCGGTGGGCAAAAGGGGTGATTATGCTCAGTATGACAAAATGAAATCCGCCACTTATCAGAATCTGTACACTTCACAATAACTTTTGCCTTGTAATCGATGCAGGTGATAGCGCGGGACACCCGTTTTCGTTCTGTATCATTAACACGTGATCTTCACGAGCCTTCCCGTGAATAACAATATTGATGTGCTTTGACATTACTGACCCCGTCATGATGTCGTCTGGTGGTTCCACCACAGACACTGAACCCATTATTTTTTTGCATAATCTCTGTAAAACGTCCACGCCACGTCGCGAGAGTTAAACACCATACCTTCTAAATTTTCGGCTTCAATATTATCCTCTGCTATACAGTCATGATGAGGACCCTTTGTATCATCAATGTTTCGAAGCTGGTGTTTAATGGATCCTAGGAAAATATTGGTATGATGATAAATATACTAAAAAAAGCTTCAAACAAGTTAAGCATATGAAATGAACATTACACGGAACATTCCACATACCTAAAACCAACGTGCTTCTAATGAAAGTTAGTTTGCCCATTCGGAGAACTAGGCGATGGATGCAAGCAAGAATGAATCAATGAAAGATAATCCATCTTTTTGAATTCTAATGAGATGCAAGCAAAAAACTGTGTAAGGAAGCCAAGTTGGGGTTTTCCTCCCTTGTATAAACATATCTCCAGGTGGGTGGGAGAAATAAATTTGTTGGTTGAACAATAAATACACTCATTATTTTGAGTCTGCCAACTTGTACCGAAACTACTAGGAGAGTTTCGAAACCCCTATACCAAGGTTGACATTATTTTGAGTCTGCCAAAGTGGTATCGAAACTACAAAGGAAGTTTCGAAACCCCTAAACCAAGTTTGGCATTATTTTGAGTCTTCCAAACTGGTACCAAAATTACTAGGGCAGTTTCGAAACCCTTATACCAAGGTTGGCATTATTTTGAGTCTGCCAAAGTGGTACCGAAACTACAAGGGCAGTTTCGAAACCCGTCAACCAAGTTTGGCATTATTTTGATTCTGTCAAAATAGTACCAAAACTACAATGGGAGTTTCGAAACCCCTATACCATTATCTCTAGTCTGCCAACGTGGTACCGAAACTGCAAGGGCAATTTCGAAACCCTTAAACCAAGTTTGGCAGTCTGCCAAACTGGTACCAAAACTACTAGGGGAGTTTCAAAACCTCTATACCAAGGTTGGCATTATTTTGAGTCTGCCAAAGTGGTACCGAAACTACAAGGGCAATTTCGAAACCCATTTACAGTATTTCACTCTAAACCCTTTCTGCCAAATCAATACTGAAACCTCTATAAGGAGTTTCGAAACCTCATATACAATATTTAGGGGGTTTTGAATTTACCACACTAGTATCGAAACTTGTACTGCATTTTTTCGGGGTATAAACAATTATTTCACACAATATTCTAACATTTAAAAACCCCCACAAGCATCATTCTTCATCTACTAAACTGCCATTTGCTTTCAAATCCTATGAAAACCACCATTAACTACTCAAATCGTTTTCTTTGAAGATTAAAGAGGGAGTCCTCATCTTTTATACATTGGGTGCTTCAAATCCATAATTTTCGGTAAGGTCTGAAAACCCTAATCTGTGTTGAAGCATTAGCATTTGTTATATTTTAGCATAAATGAACCTGTATTCCCTATTAAATCATC
Source organism: Hibiscus trionum (assembly GCA_030270665.1). Classification (NCBI taxonomy): domain Eukaryota; kingdom Viridiplantae; phylum Streptophyta; class Magnoliopsida; order Malvales; family Malvaceae; genus Hibiscus; species Hibiscus trionum. The sequence continues at coordinate 22,465,898 of BSYR01000004.1, forward strand.
GAATGAATGTGTTCTATTTTGTTTAATTTGCAGGAAGGTATACCAATCCATAATGAATCTTGTTTAAAAAAATTCCTCAATCACTTGCCCACCAAGTGTTTGTTAAAATTCCCCAACTAATTTTTGTTTTCACCAAAAGTCCTCATTGCCAGTAACATGCCACTTAAAACCAAGGCAGCTAAAACAAAACGACCTCAACCTCAAAGAGGTCAATCTTCTCATTCGAATCAACCTCCTGAACCTCAACCACAACCTCATCTTCAAAATCCAATTTTTTTGAATCTCTGTTTTTGCGATCCAGTTTGTCTTGCTCAGTTTCATGGAGTTTACGAGTTAAAAGAGATTAGAGCCGAGCGAACAATAGACTTAGATTTTTTGACGTCCGAGGTGTATGAATTCGAATTCTGGCCACTATTTGTCGAATGGAGTTGGATGAAATATCTTGATATTAAACCTTGTGTCTTTCACAACCTTGTCAAAGCCTTTTATGCCAATGTGACTCTTCTTCATGAACCAAACAAAAAATTCAAAGTTTATGGGATTGAATTGTATCTTATGGGAACCAAATTTACTCTCACTCCTTAAAGTATTGCCCAACACCTAGGTGTCGAAAATACTGGTGCTTCATATGAATCTCAAAGAGTCCCTATTAAGTTTGAAGTTGATAGTCCTACTCATATTCATATCAATGATAGGCTTCTCCATCTTTTAACCACTTGGTTCTTTCGTCCCTTCGGTGGAAGATGCACTCGCATGCGTCGTATCGATTATTGGTGGTTACACCAACTTCGCACCAATAACCGTCCCAATATCGCCCTAATTATCTTCAAATCTCTTGTACAAATTATTAGCAACCCTTCTACATTGTCTCTGAATTATGGATGTGTTCTGAGCCACATCTTTGAGAGTTTAAACATTGACACCTCCCTTGACCCGAAAATCCGTCTGAAGAGTAAAATTGATGAAACAACAACTAAGAAGATCGGTTGGAGGTTCATTGATGGTGAATGGGTTCATAAGAATGATGAAGATGAAGCACAAATTGGCAGAAGACATGTTCCTAGATCGGAAGATCCACCTCCCGTGACACTTGATTCCATGTATGCGGCTATAATGACTCGCATTGACAACATGGATGCTTTTTTCGGTAGTTCTCATGCAGAGACTACATGCCTTCTTCATAGTATACATGCTCGTGTCTCATCTTTGGAGCAAGACATGCATGATGTTTGTCATCATCTCTTTCCACCTACATCGCCTCCGGATGCGCCAGAGGCTCCGGATGGTTAGCCTTTTATGCATTGTATTACGATAGTTTGGCATTATTGTACGTACGACTTATGTTGATTTTGTTCTTAGCTTTATAAACATTGTTGGATATTTGGTTTATGCCTCTCTTTTCTTCATGGATTGTAAGGGAATTTAATTATTGCCATAATGGATGTCTTATCATCGTATGCAAAATGTACTTCTCGCTACAACAAAATCGTCCGAACAACTTCGGATAAATGAAGAATATTTTGCTCGCAAAATAAATTATAACAAAGGTTCAGCTCACTTACGTTTGGAGTAGCCTTGGATTGTGTTTGCTTTTCTCAAAAAAATTATTGTTTTCCTTTACATAATATTGGATTTTTTATATATAGAAGATATCTCGGGCACTTCTCCAACACAGGAGCAAGACGATGTGGGGAATGACGAGCAGTAAGATCATGTAGTCCTACAATATATTCCACCTACTCCTCCACCAGAAGAGCAGGATCATGCATATGCTCCAGCATAAGAACATGATCATGCAGGTGCTTCGAATCAGACGCCTCAAGTGTCTCTCACTTATATAAGAAGAAGAGAACGGACAATGGGACATATGGAGACTCCTGATTTGCTGAAAAAGCTTCATTGTTATGGCAAAACTCCAAGTAATGCAATACACACTGAAATTAAGAGACCAAGGAGTCGTCCAGAAAAATATGGAGACTAGCTTACTTCTTCGCCCATTGTCCCGCCCAAGAAAAAACTTATTATTCTTGAATACAATAGAGTGGTTGCCGGTGTTACAAGAGATGGTACTAAATATCTTTCTCACTTCTATTCAAAATGTTAACAAAATACTTATATCTATTATTGTTTACATTTGCAGGTGTGCATCTGAGACCTAGTGCAAACGAGTTTCTTTTTTCTTGTTTTAATATTTATAAAGTTGTTATTTGGTCTTCAAAGAAAAGACAATTTGCATTATTATAGTGATCAATTTCGTTTACATTTTCCATTTTTGGTTGTTCTGGTGTCCACGGCCAAATCTACAACCAATTGTCCTTATTGGATAATGTGACCCTCTGACACCTCTCATAATCCATTGAATGAACCGTTCAAATTAGAATATTGCTCTTTTTAGTTTTTTGAATTGAAATTTAAAACAACGCATAGAAAATTTTGATTGGGCACTTTGGAGAATCAACGATCTTAAAGGAAAATTTTGCTTCATTTGGGTAACTTTTATATTATTATGCACTGGGTGTATATCTTTATTATCTGCCTGCTTTTGTTTCTTGATTTTTTTTTTATATTTGAAGGAGTTTATTTCAATTATGCAGGCTCAAGATATGTGCGAAAAACATCCATCGCAACGTAATATATTTATTAAAAATTTAAGTCGCGTGTGGAATGTTATGCCTGAATATAATGAACGAAATACGTTGTTGGTTGATGATTCAGAAGCTAAAATGATTAATGATTTGGTCAGTAAATTAATCAATTAATTCTTATATAATTATTATGTTTTTTATTATGTTCATGTTTTAGGAAAACACCTACACATGTCCTAAATCTTACAAGAGAGAAGATGAGAGAACTGATAACGCATTAAGTAAAACTTCCATAGTCGGGCATCTTTCATATGTCCTAAACATTTTTTGGAACTGAAAGCTTATTATATAATTATTGTACTTGCAATTGATCATAGAAAAAGGTAGTTCCATTCGAGTATTTAGAAAACTTAGCCAAAGAAGAGAATGTTCAAGAATATGTGAAGCATTATCCATTTTCGGATTGACGCAAAAGGTAAAATGGTCAACTGCTAATACTCATAGCTTCTCAATTTTCAAGGTTTTCTTTTATCCTTTTTCTTTGTCTTATGTCTTTCTTTCTTTATTTTATGTATTGTGTTTTTCTTGGTAATATGAGATACTCCTTCTTGATTAATGGTGTTACCTTTAAGAAGACATTTGTGTATGCTGATTTTGCTTTAGTAGTGACCTACATTATGTTCATATTTCTCGGCCTTGATGTTTTCCCATGCATTTGTTGTGGTTGTATAACTCCATAATTGCTTTCTCGTGTTAAATTTTACAGTCGGAGAATGCACAAGGAGAGGCTGCTGCATGATGAACCACAAGGAGAGGCAGCTCTTTTCAATTTAAATTTTTATTTTTTTAATTTTTAAAAAAATTTAGTTGTCTGATGAACAACCATCCATAACCATAATATGGATGAATAGTGTTACATGATGAACCATTAGATTGAACTATTTTTGGAGAAACAACTCTTCTAAAATGGTTTTGGGAAGTTTCAAAAGATCAAAATAAGAACTAATTCTATTTGTAAAAAGAAAACACAATTATCCTGTTTGTTTTTGTGCATTATGAGAATTAGTTGTTTTTCATATCATCTAATAAGTTTCTCTTATGAAAAAAAATACATAATTCCAAATATTAATAGTGACAAATTGATTCCTTTCAGATCATTCATCAGCTGATATCAATGCACCACTGAAAATAAATTAAAAGCTACTTTAATAATTTTGACTGATGAAGCTCATGCAACTAATGGAAAGGAATTTTGAAAATTTGGGGAATTAGAATTTTCACGTCGTACAAAAATAGTGAGGGTGGTTAGAGTTTTCAAGCAATTAAGTGGCTACCATAAGCCGCCGCCAATAGGGATTTAATACTTTAATTGAAAGGTTTCGAAACCCACACTAATTGTTTATACCTTTGGGCAAAGTTGGGTAGGTGTAAGAAATCCAGTATATACTATTTTTTTACAACTATAGTAAGAAATTATGTATATTTTGTAGGGAATTGTGTATATTTTGTAAAAAATTGTGTAATAAACCTTCATTTTGAATCTGCCACACTGGTACCGAAACCACTAGATCAGTTTCAAAACCTCAATAGTATGATTGGCTTTATTTTGAATCTACCACAATGGTTTCGAAATTTCTAGGCCAGTTTCGAAACCCCTATACCAAATTTGACTTTATTTTGAATCTTCCACACCAGTTCTGAAACCTCTAGGCCAGTTTCGAAACCCCTATACCAAGTTTGGCTTTATTTTGAATTTGCCACACTGGTACCGAAACTACAATGACAGTTTCAAAACCTCTATACCAAGTTTGACTTTATTTTGAATCTGCTACACTAGTACCGAAACTACTATCCCATTTTCGAAACCCTTATACCAAGTTTAGCTTTATTTTGAATCTGCCACACTAGTACCGAAATCACTATGCTAGTTTCGAAACCCCTTTTGGTCTTTGAAAACCTTTGGTAAGCAATTCGATACAAACCTTATTTGATTACAAAGTGGTAACAAACTGTGTACATTTTAGTAATAAGTTCGGTATATACAAAAATTCTTACATAACTTCTAAGAAATTATGTTTTATTGTAACAAATATGGTATGTACAAAATTCCTTACAAGACCATGAGCCCTTTTGGTCTTTCGCAACCATTGGTAAAAAATTCGGTACAAACCTTTTTTTATTACAAAATACTAAGAAACTGTGTATATTTTGGCAATAAGTTCGGTACATACAAAAATCCTTACATAACTTCTAAGAAATTATGTACATTTGTACCAAATAGGGTATGTACAATAATCCTTACTAAACCATGAGCCCTTTTGGTCTTTGAAAATTTTTGGTAAGGAATTCGGTACAAACCTTATTTTATTACAAAGTGGTAACAAATTGTTTACATTTTGGTAATAAGTTCGGTACATACAAAAATCCTTACATAACTTCTAAGAAATTTTGTTTTATTGTAACAAATACGGCATGTACAAAATTCTTTACAAGATCACGAGCCCTTTTAGTCTTTGGAAACCTTTGGTAAGAAATTTGATACAAATCTTATTTTATTACAAAGTGGTAACAAACTGTGTACATTTTGGTAATAAGTTCGGTACATACAAAAATCCTTACATAACTTCTAAGAAATTATGTACATTCGTACCAAATAGGGTATGTACAATAATCCTTACAAGATCATGAGCCCTTTTGGTCTTTGGAACATTTGGTAAGAAATTCGGTACAAACTTTATTTTATTACAAAGTGATAACAAATTGTGTACATTTTGGTAATAAGTTTAGTGCATACAAAAATCTTTACATAAGTTGTAAGAAATTATGTTTTATTGTAACAAATACGGTATGTACAAAATTCCTTACAAGACCACGAGCCCTTTTGGTCTTTGGAAACCTTTGGTAAGAAATTCAATACAAACCTTATTTTATTACAAAGTGGTAACAAACTGTGTACATTTTGATAATAAGTTCGGTACATTCAAAAATCCATACATAAGTTGTAAAAAATTATATTTTATTGTAACAAATACGGTATGTACAAAAATCCTTACAAGACCATGAGCCCTTTTGGTCTTTGGCAACCCTTAATAAGAAATTCTGTGCATACAAACTATCCTTACATAACTTGTAAGAAATTATGTACATTTGTACCAAATAATGTATGTACAAAATTTCTTACAAGACTGGGCCATGTTAGTCTTTGGTAGGGGTGTTCAAAAATATCTGATCCGATCGATCCGATCCGATTATCCATTGATCCGATCCGAAAATTCGGATATCCGATCCGATTTTTATTTTCGGATCAGATATCCGATCCGATTATAGATTTTTCGGATCGGATACGGATCGCAATATTTTAAGTTTCGGATTATCCGAAAACCCGAAAATCCGAATATCTAATATTTTTAAATGTTAATCTTGTTATATTTAACAATTTGATGCTTGTTATATCCGAAAATTTAAAAAATCGAATTTTTCATAGATGTGAATCTTGTTATATTTAGCAATTTGTTGTTTGTTATATTCGAAATTCCGAAATTTTCATAAATACGATCTTCAAATTCGAAAAAATAGTTGAATCAAATTATATGTTTGGATAATCGGATATCCGAATATCCGATCCGATTATCCGGTATCCGAAAAAATGGATATCCGATTTTTTCCGGATCGGATACGGATCACTATATTGCCGATCCGAAAACCCGGATATCCGAAAAAACCGGATCGGATTCGATCCGATATCCGACAATGAACACCCCTAGTCTTTGGTACTTTTGGTAAAAAAATCGGTATAAATTTTTTTTCTTTTACAAAGTGATAACAAACTATGTACATAATTTATAACAAACTTTATACAAAATATTTACTCGATCATCAGATTCACCGGTATTTAACCTTGAAATAAGTGTGTTTCCTAGAAATACCCATCTCATGTGAATTAAGGACAAGAGATAAAAAACAAAGGGAGGGGACAGGCTGTCCGTGAATGTGTAATCAAAGTCTACGTCTCTCTGTCTCCCTATACTCCGCTGTCTTTACGGATGGATAACTGTTTATTTAGCCTTTTGTTTTTCACTTTTTCCATATTTTAAAAGAGAAAAACTCACAAAATCTTTGACATTAATATACTCTCCAATACAAACAAAAATTCTATACTCGCCTCTATAAAATAATCATATTTTCCCTTTTCTTTCTAGGTTATGTTTTAGTACATAAACTGCCGTAAAAAAATGTTACATAATTTTTTTTAAAATATAAATTTTAGAATTTTAAATTTAAAAATTTAAAACTTAAATTTTAAAGGGTAAATTACTGCAGGGGTCACTTTCGTTTCCCGTTTGTACAGATTTAGTCACCACTTTTGAAAAGTGCCAATAAGTGGTCATCTACGTTTTCGATGTGTAAAGACTTGGTCACTCCGACGTTATAGTCCGTTAATCCCTAACGAATTGCTGATGTAGCAGAATTAATTAAATGGAAATATCCACGTGTATTCCCTCGTGGATAATAAGTTGGAAGGTTGCTACTTTAAATGTGTAAAGAATATAGGGACTATGAGTGAAATTAGACTTTTAAGACAGGCTTAGCCCTGAGCAGAACGGCACCGTTCTATGCTGAAACCGGACAGAAAAAAATATGAGGGTTTTGGTTTGGGTTTATGTCATATTGGCCTGGCCTGGTCTCCTTTTTCCGTCGCCCTTATTCTTACTCGAGCTTGTAAACATTGTTTCCAAGCAACATCGATGTGGTATTTATGTGTGTTTTATCACCGGCTGCTCGATTACCGGAAACCCGAAGTCGAGTCTTTGGCCGACCTTTTCGAAGCTTTTGATGACAAGCGGAGACCCGGTTTGACTCCTCACAGCAGGATTTTACAATGGCGGCTTCCCCAGCACCATCACCCTGACTCCCCTTTCCATTTCGTCGATTTGCCGTCCGAGGACATTGTCAAGAACGTCGCTAATCGAAGTAAGTACTACCAAACTTCATTTCTTCTATTTTTCTTCACTTTTGAAAAATGGGGTTTTCATTCTTGAAAACTTGAGGATCCCTTTGTAGGTATACTCGTGAAGGGGATTTATGAACTTTGGGGCGAAGGAAGTAGCTATGAGGAGCTTGAAGAGGCTATTAAAAGCTACCCGAATGAACGGAAGTTGCCATATTTAGGGTCTAAAAGTACGTTTAAGATCACCTTCGATAGTTTTGGGAAGGTTATGAGCCATCAGGAGCAGAACGAACGGATTCGGGGACTCTCTTATATTCCTTTCAAGGTTTGGTTTCTTCCTTTGATTTTGTTGATCGTTAAGTTTGCTACGGATCACCGAACGACATCGATTTCCATTGGAACAATAAAGCCATAGTTGGAGAATGTAAGAATAGGGAAAAATAAAATGTTATGCCATGTTACTAGATTTGGGTGTGAGTTTTGGGTATGAGTATGTATCTTATGTAGTTAGTCATAGTATTTGGAGGAAACTTCAAGAAGAAGGAAGAGTCTGAGCTAACACTGGTTTTATATTTTCGTATTTTGGTACGTTTTTTTTTTAATTACATTCTATCTGTATGTTACCGAACTTGCAGTGAGTGTTGGATAGGAATGTGTCTATATGTCCAAATAAGCACAGAACATATATGCCGGATATGGATATTTAAAAAATTGAAGAGTCTGTATTACATGGATTGTATTTGCTGTGGTAACTGTAATCAACATGTTTGCAGGGTCGAGTTAATTTAAAGAATCCTGATATCAATTTCTGGCTCATGGAAACTGATGATTCTGCAACTAACAATGGGCTTCCACCAGTAGCACAGAGGAGAATATTCTTTGGTAGGGAAGTTGGTGGAGCAGATAGGAAGCTTATCCCCACATATCAATTGAAAAGCCGAAACTATCTTGGCCCGACAGCAATGGATGCAGAAATGACTTTCTTAATGGCCAATCAAGCACATGGAGCATTCTTGTTTCAGCAGCTCGCTTTGGAGCAATGACGATGGTGTTGTATTCTTCTTGTTTTTGTCTGATTTATTCTTCACCCCAATATTTTTATCTTGAAAATCATACCACCAACATCCTTGCAGTAATTTATGTGGTGACAAACTGTTTGAATTCATTAGGGTGCAAATATTGACATTCGAGTAGTGCGAGATGGGCGTGGCCCTGACTGTAATGTTTGGAGCAACTTCAAAAGAAATACAAAGTATAATACCAGAGTTTTACCTGTATACATTTTATTTTCTAGACTGCAGTTTCTCTGGCAGCACAACATTATAACCCTGCTCTGCTCAAGAATCAATACCAATAGAAGTCAGCTTCTAAAAGACAAATCAGCTAAATGCATATCATTTATTACAATGAATAAATTGTGTGTGTGTGTATATATATATATATATAAGCTGCTGACACAATAAATTCCAGTTTCTCCACCACTTCAAATATCAGCAAACTGACCCATTGCCCACAGCTCCTCCCACTACTATAATTTTTACACCCAAAAAATTTTCTACCTGGGTTCTCTTCCGTCCAAGCCGTGACCAGATTAGCCGGTATTTCACAACGACAATTGGGTACTTGACATTCCACTTTCATCTTCATCTTCATCTTCTTCTTCTTCTAATTTTACAGATTAGCCGTTCTGCTCAGGGCTAAGCCTATCTTAAAAGTCTAATTTCACTCATAGTCCCTATATTCTTTACACATTTAAAGTAGCAACCTTCCAACTTGTTATCTACGTGGGAATACACGTGGATATTTTCATTTAATTAATTCCGCCACATCAGCAATCCGTTAGGGGATTAACGGACTATAACGTCGGAGTGACCAAGTCTTTACACATCGAAAACGTAGATGACCACTTATTGGCACTTTTTAAAAGTGGTGACTAAATCTGTACAAACGGGAAACGAAAGTGACCCCTGCAGTAGTTTACCCAATTTTAAATTCTAATTATAAACTTTAAATTCTAATTTTAAATACTAAAGTCTAAACCCTACAACATGAATTCCTAAACTTTAAACCATAAATTTAATAAATGTGTGTATCAAAATATTTTCTTTTACTTTTTTTTTATATTTATTTAAATATATTTCATTCTCTCCTTTTTCTTATTATATCTAAATTACACAATCTTTAGCAAGTTTTACTTGAGCTGTTTTTAACTAAAACCAATAGTCATATAGATGGAAGGATCAGGGAATTTTGCCTATGCAGTGAGAAAATATTTCGTGAAGTGGATTGGGTGAGTTTTTATTTCACCAAATAGAAAATTTTTATAGTAAAAGTGAAATTCGTTGACACTTTCACACAACTTCATGAAGTCGTTATGAAATCTTGACAACTTTAGGCATGAATTTTTTATTCAAAATGATTGTTTGAAGTCGGGTTAATGAAATTGCACTAGAAATCGTCCTACCATTTCAACGTCTCGAAGAAGTCGTCTTAAAGTCCCAACCTTTTTCAAACATTGTAGAATTATTTATATTTGGTGAAACAAAATCACTCACCCCATTCCAGAAAAAAGAATTTTTCACAATATTATCCGGACAAAATTTCCCAAATTTTAAATTTAAAAAATAATCAAAATAATTAATTTTAAATACTTGGATCTTAAGATCATTGTGACAAATTAATATATCGTCAATAACAGTTTGAAAAACTTAATGAATTATGAGCTTAATATTGTAATCTAAAGGTTATAAAATTTGAAAAACTTTGAATTTGATAAATAATTCTAAATTCAATGGTGCGACATTAAAATAATGTTTTTTTGGGGGCGAGGGTGCAATTTCATGAATCTGATAATTCCTAAGAGACAAATTGGACAAAGTTGGTTTGACCATTATTTGTCTTAACCAATAACCAGCACATACTCCTCACAAAATTGTTTATTCCAATTCCCACATTTATTAGAATATGTAGTCAGGTGTTACATACATTGATTTCGTATATCAAAATGCCTAATACAAAGTTTATTACAATCATTATTTTATGAATAAAGAAAACAACCGAATCATGGTACATGAGCAGCTTCTTCTTGTACCAAAACTGCAGCCCCCATCATCGTACCTCTCAAAGCAGCCGCGAAGTTAGGTCGAGTCAAATTAAAAATTTTAGAGTTAGTTAAATTAAAGAGACTTATTTTATATAACTCAAATTTTATTTGAATTTTTTTCTTGAATTGTTCGAGTTTTTTTCACATTTAATTGTAAAGATTTATAATGTTATGACATTAATTAATTTCAATTCAAACAGATTTTTTATAAACATATACAAGTGAAAGTGATACACATGTATATCAAGCATAATTGAGAGACTCAACTCGAACTTAAAAACTGATCCATTAATTACTAAAATTTTTGAGCTATTTAAATTTTCATTTTATAACTCAAACTTTATTTGAAAATTTTCAAATCGAGTTTATGAAATTATGAGACAAATATTTTTACATCGAGTCGAATCATTCAGTTTTTTTAATCGAGTAAAATTTTGCTCACCCGTACACTAAACTATCTACGAGTTCATTCCCTTCGCATGTGTATTTGGTTTTGCGGTTCAACCGAAACAGACTCTTATTTGTGGCGACTGCGTAGTTTTATTTATTTTTTGACCAGAGTGGCGATCGCGTAGTTACATAACCTCCATGCAGCCCCTGCATATCTAAATTGAGCCTAAACTTGAACTTCTTTAGATGGAAATGAGATTAATTCAATTGACAGGCCTGGGAATGTATGGCCCATCACAAAACTAGACGAGAAAAGAAAAATAAAGGGGAGTCTACCACGTGCAATGAATATTGATGAACACCACTAACGATGAACACCGATGAACATCATTAATTTTTTTTAATTTTAAAAATTTAAAGGACTAAAATTATAATTAAAATTTTCTCTTAAAAAATAAAAATCAAATTTAATAATTACTTTATAATATTTTTAATAGGTTAGAATCAAATATACCCAATTCTCCTAAACCCTAACAAAATCAATCTCTTAAAAAAATAAAAATCAGTTTTATAATTTTTTAATAGATTCGAATAAAAAAACTCAACTCTCCTCAGAATAACCTACTAAACAACGTTACCTTCAGTGACGGTTCTAGGCAATGGTAACTGACAAAATTCCATGGTTAAGGTATAACATCTTAAACATCGACATCAAGCATTTCATACAAAGCAATTTAAGTCATCTCGTAACTTGTACCAAATTGAAATTGCATGGAAAACTGAAAATTATGATTGGTTGATCTTGACAAATTCAACAAGAAAATACACCCAAAGAAGCCTGGAAGAATCCAAGCTTTGCATTATTTGAGACAACACTGGCATGTTAACATTAGCAGGCATCAAGGTCTCGGCATGGGCTGAGGCCGCGCCGGCTGGAAATAAGATAAGCTGTTGAATTTGTTAGGTTTAGGTTTAGGTTTAAGAGAGTTGAGTTTTTTTTATTTGAATCTATTAAAAAATTATAAAATTGATTTTTATTTTTTTAAGAGATTAATTTTGTTAGGGTTTAGGAGAATTGGGTATATTTGATTCTAACCTATTAAAAAAATATTATAAAGTAATTATTAAATTTATTTTTTATTTTTTAAGAGATAATTTTAATTATAATTTTAGTCCTTTAGATTTTTAAGATTTTAAAAAAAAATTAATGGTGTTCATCAATGTTCATCGTTAGTGGTGTTCATCCATGTTCGTCGCCCGTTGTAGAATTTTCCTATCCCTATATCCACAATTACATTACATCCAAGGGATGGAAAAATTATCCCGTCTCGTCCGGTCTCAACTCAACCAGACACGATAGGGGTAGGTTATAAAAAATTGAAAACAAATCAAGTTTTAAAAAAATCAGTCAGGTCGGGATAGAGAATTAAAAATACTAAATTTAAGTCAAATCGAATTGTAATTTTAAAATTTTGGGTTATGGTTGGGGCCAGTGGCGGATGCAAATGTTAGCTTGGATGGGCCCGTGCCCACCCTGAATTTTTTAAAGTTCACACATTTGTCTTTAAGTTTTTAAAATTTTATGAAATAGTCTTTAATTTTTATGACTTGTGCCCACCCTGAAAATTTGAATTTTTATTATTGTGTCTACCCTCAAAATTTTTTTAGTTTGTGCCTACCCTGAAAAATATTTCTAGATCCGCCACTGGTTGGAGTGGCCAAAAATCCACCCACTCCATTCTCATCCCTATTCACTCCTTATTTAGCTTGCAACTGCTATTTGGGCTGTTTACAGACGGTTATCATACATAAATAACTTGTAGGTATGATTAACGAAAATATCGTTTAAAATTATAATGAATTGTTATCGACATGTTTCAACTAATTATTCTTTAAGTGGATTAGTCGATTTATTCATATAGTTACTCAGTTAACCACAAACCGTTTTACATATAGTATTATAAATAATATACCTATCTATCACTTCTAAATTTAATAACTTAAAAATATTTATGCGAAGAAATTCAGATAATTTAGTGTACTACATAACTTAGTAAAGAATAGAAATCATTTGCCACTTTTCGGTGCTACTATTTATGTCTCACATTAAAAACTTAAGTTTAGGGTTTATGATTAAAGTTTAAGGTTATGTTTTAGTATTAGAGTTTAGAGAATCTAGGGGTAGGGTATATTTTTAAGAGTTTAGGGTTTATAATTTTGAGTTAGAGTTTAAAATTTGATTTTTAGTGTTTGAGCATAGAAAATGCATAGAAAGAGACACCGAAAAGGGATAAATTTTTTTGCCCCTTTGTAAATAATCACTAAAATTAAATTTTTAATTTTCTTTCATTTTTTGCTATCGTACACCAAAAAATCGTAACGGTTATTATCTCATTTGATCGCTAATTTTACTGGTACAATTATCATATCATTTTGGTCAAAATTTCTCAGCCCTAGCTGCTATATATTGATTTGTTTGGTTGGTTTAACGTTTGGACGGTTCTGTAAAATTACTGTTATAATCCTATTCCACCATTGGATACACCTCTGTATCCGACTTAATTGATACAAAATGTTAACCTTGAGCTCATATTATCATTAAGACATTAACTGTTCAAAATACAAGCAAGAATTGAATTCTCCGGTCAGAAACGGACGTATAATTTCATATTAAAGAGTGAATTTATGTTAGAGATCAGTTACAATTAGTTGCTAATTAGTATTGGGCAGTTGGGTTTGTTATAATCTATTAGAGAATGGGCTATATAAACCTTTTCAATGTATTGGGTCATTAACACCTTTTAATATTAGATTCCATTTAATAAAATAATTTTAGAATCATTTTTTCTCCGTATTTTTCCTAATCCCTATCTTTTCACCACCGTTCACTATTTCGGCAACCATGCCGCCTTTCTCACATGGTATCATTCACCACTGACGATCCTGACGCCGTTGGTCAATATCTGCACACCGATTTTTCAGTTCAGAAAATTTTCAACATCGTTCCTAACGCCATTTGTTTCGTTCCGCTGCTGCCCTTCGAATCTTACCGGTGATCTTGACACTTCTTCCTAGTTTGTTTCATTCTCAATCGGCGACCAGTTTCCTCAATCGCGAGTTTCATCTACGCCTTCGTTTATTTCGCATGTTGCTGCCGCATATTCGATCTGTAAATCTTCTTCGATCGAGTGAGATCTTTACAATTTTTGATTTGTTGAATTTTTTTTGGATCATGATTTACTTGTATCTCTGGTTCACGCCTGATATAGTTCGCCATATTCTGAGTTGCTATGCTCTGATTTGGTTCGTCATATGTTATGCATCTCCCGCATTGGTTCAGTTTATTGAAAGTTTTTGATCTAGATTTCATCATTGGTGCTTTTTGTGGTTTTCCAATTTTGTTAGTGGATTTGTTCAAGAATTGTGATTTTCAAAATCAATTTTGGTGAGATCTTAACTTTGTCGAAGAGGTTATAGTGTTGCTGGAAGCTGAATTTTGGATAACTGCTATGGTTTGATTAGTTGGTTTCGTCATTTGGTAAAGGATTTAGTGATTTCCTCGCATGCTATTCATAGTGTAGTTGATGTTGCTATCATTTTTTTTGGAGTTGCTGTGTTTGGATAAAGTGTCCACTGTGTGTGCTCTTGAATTAGTTGTTCTGTAGTGCATTCTCACATGGCCTGTAGTGCTATCATTTATCCATTTCTCAGTCTAAAAGGCTTGCTGCCGCTTCTTGGTTTGTTCTTCGAAAATAGTTGTGTGGATATTCAAGAGTAATTGGTTTTGTTTAGTTCCTGAAATTGATGCTTCAATGTTCTTGGTGCCATCTGTGTGTGTATCTGCTGCTAATGTTGGTGTTTTCTACTGTTGAAAACTGGTGATAATTTGGATCTAAGCTGGTTGTTTCTTTTGAATGCTTGGCCATGTTGTTAGAGAATTGCGTTGCTTAGTTGATCTTAATTTGGAATTCTTCCTTATCTGTTGATTCTTCTCCAAAGTACACATGAAAATTTGATGCTTAATAGCCAATTGTTTCATGGAAGAAAATCTCTGAGGAGAGTTGAGAGTTTAACAATCTTGCTTTCCATTAACCAGACATAAGAGGGTGTCTTCTTGCTCGAAAGAGGGTTTCAGATTGCACCCGGTAACATGTAGCTTAACCGCCTTGTTACCACCAAAAAGAAAGTCTCAATAAGAGAGAAGAGAGGCAGTAAAGGTGAAGAAAAAAAATAAAAAAGAATTTCGGATGAAAAGTTGTTTACAGAAAAGTGAGTAAAGAAGAACGAAAGGAAGAAGAATTTCTTCGATTCTCAGTAAACCACCTAGAAAAAAATATAATTTCTATTTCAGAAGGAATTTCAGATGAAAGAATGGTGAAAGAAGAAAGAAGATTCTTTCTTTTCGGCAGCTCATCTTTTTGAAGAAAGTGTTTGTTCAAAGACCGATTTATTGTTGTTCTAGCATCTCAACGATTTGAAGAAGAAGAAGGAAGAAGAAAGCAGGGTGAATGTTAGAGATTAGTTGCAATTAGTTGCTAATTAGAATTGGGCAGTTGGGTTTGTTATAATCTGTTAGAGAATGAGCTATATAAACCTTTTCAATGTATTGGGTCATTAACCCCTTTTGATATTAGATTCCATTTAATAAAATAATTTTAAATTTTTTTTTCTCTATCTGTCGTTTCACCTTCTTCTCCTCTTTTCACCACCGTTCACTATTCCGGCAACCATACCACCTTTCTCACAATTTATAAATTTTAAAGGGCGAAGTTATAAAATTTTAGAGGGATAAAAATATATTTTTAATAGAAAATATAAAATATTTTTAAAATTATAAATAAAATTTAAAATTTTAAGGGGACGACTGTCCTACAGCCTGTTTGATCCATCCTGCCTCCAGTCGATTAGCAACATGAATATGTCACGGACCGCACCCTAGGGCCCGTTCCAACCGCCCAACAAGGGGCCAGCAGCAGCACCCACCCAAGGACCGAGCAGGCCACGCCCATCGCAACCGAGCAGGCCGAGCCGTTAGCACCCCAGGGGCCCGATCACACACACCCGAACGGACCGAGCCGGAAGCACCCCTGGGGCCCGATCTCGCCGCACCCTACAGGCCCAAGACAGCCGATCACACCCAGCACCACGGGCTCGAAAGCAACGCGCGCGGAGAGGCCGGACAGGGCCGTCAGGACGCACCCACGGGTCCGCACAAGGCCTTGGGCCTGGCCTCCGCGCACACCACACCCTCTTAGGGGTTTAGGGAGTACAAATCCCTTTAGGATAAGGATTCCCTCTCCTTGAAGGAGTAGGATATTAGCAATCCTAGTTAGAATAGGATTAGGGCTTAGAGGGGCTTATTTAAGGAGGCTTAGCCCCACCTCATTATTTACTTTTTTCTTAGGATTTCGAATTGCTTGGCTTGTTAAGCAACTTTATTTTCTTTCCCTTCAAATTAATAAAATTCTCGGGCGTTCCGCTCAACTCATTGTCTTGCGCATTCTTCCCATCTCACCGTCATCTCATTTCCGCATCAATCTAAGCCATCCAGCTTAGATTACGAAGGCTTACTTAGGCGCCACAAGCTTCCCGAAGGGCCCTAAGGCCGCACGTTCGGATCTCGGTTTTCTAAGGACGTGACAAGTGGTATCAGAGCAAGGAATTTGCTCGAGATGGCCAAGAAAGACGAGACCAGCGCACCAACAAAACCCATGGAGATCCCAGCCCCTGAAAAATCCACCGACAAAGTTCCCGACAAAACTGCCGATAAGAAGAAGGCCGCTTCAAAGGATCGATTATCATCGCTCGAGGACAAGATAGATCGGCTCGAGACCAAAGCAAAGGAGACAATAGAATCCCTCGATGTTGTTAACGATCGACTCGGAGTATTAGAAGCCAACATCGTTTCCAAAGAGAAAGTCAATGAAGAGGTTCAAAACCTTCTCGACTCAGCATACGAGAAACTGAACCTACAGGATGTTTCCCTTCAAACTGCGATGGAAGCAATGAGGGGGGAATTGTTGGGGGAAATCGGAAAGCTCAATGCCGAGCTGTCCCTCTACAAGAATGCCGTATTAACCGGCATGATGGGCAGGACAATTGAAGCCAAGCCCAAGATCGATGTGCCGAAACCGAAGGAGTTCAAAGGGGCAAGGGACGCCCAAGAAGTGGACAACTGCGTTTGGGGGTTAGATCAGTACTTCCGACTCTCGGGCATCGAAGATGAGAGCACAAAGGTAAACACTGCCTCTGTTTACTTAGTTGATGCCGCACTCCTATGGTGGCGACATAGGTGTTCTCAGTCAAGGGATGGGTCGTTTCCCATCAAAATATGGAAGGAATTCCAGTTTGAGTTCAAAGAGCATTTTTATCCGAAGAATGCTCAAGAAGAAGCTAGGGAAAAGCTTCACCAATTAAAGCACGACGGCTCCATCCGAGAGCATGTCAACAAGTTCACGCAGCTTAGGCTTCAAATCCAAGGGATGAGCGAAGCCGATGCCCTCTTTACCTTCAAAAATGGATTACAGCGTTGGGCCAAGATGGAACTACATCGAGCTGGAGTTCAAGATCTTTCCAAAGCCTTGGACTTGTCCGACTCCCTTGCAGACTTTGAATACAGGAAGTCGGACTCCCCAAAACAAAAGCCGAAGCACAAAGGCAACGGCGGGAAAGGCAAAGAGGTGCATAGCAAGGATGGGGCAAAGAAAGCACCTAGTGGAGACTTCAAACTTCGTAAGCCGTGGGAGAAAAACAACAATTTCAGTTGCTACAACTGTGGGGGCAATCACATGAAAAGGGACTGCCCACAGCTCGAGAAGGCGGCTGCCATCTAAGAAGAGGATGATGAAGAAGTTGAAGAGGAAGTCCCCAAACTTGGTTCCATTATTAGCTCCATGAAAGTTAAGAAAGGTTCGAAGAAAAAGGGTTTGATGTTCGTAGACATCAACATGGCAGGCCAAAAGATGAGCGCATTGGTGGACACCGGGGCCTCGGACTTGTTTCTATCAGAACAAGCTGCCAAGAAGCTTGGCCTTCGCATTGAGAAGGCAGACGGATTCATCAAAACCGTAAATTCAAAAGAGACTCCAATTGCTGGGTTAGCAAGAGGGGTGAAACTTAGCATCGGTGACTGGTCCGGCAAAGAAACAATCAAGGTAATTCCCCTTGACGATTTTGATGTAGTAATAGGCCTTAGCTTCCTTGATCGAATCAATGCATTCCCCGTACCATTCGCAAACTGTTTGTGCATACTCGACCCAACACGTCGATGTATGGTCCCCTTGAGCCGACAGTCGGGAGTAAAAGCCAACGTAGTGTCGGCCATTCAGTTCAATAAAGGGTTGCATAAGGAGGAACCGACATTCTTAGCGGCACTAGTAACCGACGAGCCACCCACAACCAAAAGGGTTCCGACCGAGGTGGACGAGTCCTAGCCGAATTCCAAGACGTAATGCCGCCGGAACTGCCCAAAACCCTCCCGCCGAAGCGTGAAGTCGACCATAAGATCGAACTCGTTCCAAACGCGGTGCCACCAGCCCGAGCCCCTTACCGGATGGCCCCGCCCGAGCTCGAAGAGCTACGCAGACAATTGAAGGAACTCCTCGACGCCGGATATATCCGACCATCTAAGGCGCCCTACGGAGCACCAGTGCTTTTTCAGAAGAAGCATGACGGAACTCTTCGAATGTGCATCGACTATCGGGCTTTGAATAAGCTCACCATCAAGAACAAGTACCCGATCCCTTTGATAGCCGACTTGTTCGATCAACTTGGAGACGCAAGGTGGTTCACCAAGTTAGATTTGCGGTCTGGATACTACCAAGTAAGAATTGCCGAAGGAGACGAACCAAAGACAGCTTGCGTAACCCGCTACGGTTCGTATGAATACCTTGTGATGCCGTTCGGCCTCACGAATGCCCCTGCCACATTCTGCACCCTCATGAACAAGGTACTACAACCCTTCCTTGATCAGTTCGTTGTAGTTTACCTCGACGACATCGTAATCTATAGTAAAACCATCGGGGAGCATGTGGAACACCTCCGAAAAGTGTTCAAAGCCTTGCGGCAAAACCAACTATACGTCAAAGAGGAAAAGTGCTCCTTCGCACAAGAAGAAGTCCCGTTCCTCGGCCACATCATAGGAGGTGGAAAAATTCGAATGGATAAGGCAAAGATCCAAGCAATAATCGAATGGGAGCCACCAACCAAGGTAACGAAATTGAGATCATTCTTAGGGTTAGCCAACTACTATCGAAGGTTCGTCAAGAATTACTCAAGAATCGCCACACCTTTGACCGAGTTACTAAAGAAGGACAAGGTGTGGGATTGGGACCAATGCTGCCAACAAGCATTCGAAGAACTGAAACATGCCATGGCGAGTGAACCAGTGCTGGCATTACCGAATCATGCCAAACCCTTTGAAGTTTATACAGATGCATCGGACACATCCATCGGAGGGGTCCTAATGCAAGAGGGACATCCTGTTGCATACGAAAGCCGAAAACTGAATGATACCGAGAGGAGGTACTCGGTTCATGAGAAAGAGATGACCGCGGTGGTACATTGTTTGCGGACTTGGCGACACCACATACTAGGGTCCAAATTCGTGGTCTACACGGATAACGTTGCCAACAGCTATTTCCTTACCCAAAAGAAACTATCTCCCAAGCAAGCCCGTTGGCAAGAATTTCTGGCAGAATTTGATTTCGACATGGAGTATAAGCCAGGAAAAGTCAACTTAGTCGCCGCCGCCTTAAGCCGAAGGTACAACATAAAATTTGTCAGCTTGCCCAAGGGAAAGTTGCTAGAACGCATCAAGGAAGGACTAGCACACGACCCGAAAGCCAAAATGCTCATCGATTCCGCTAAGGAAGGAAAAACCCGAAGGTTTTGGCTCGAAGAAGACATACTCTATACCCGGGGCCATCGTCTCTACGTACCTCAGTTCGAGGAACTACGCAAGGAAATCATGAAGGAATGCCATGATTCTAAGTGGGCCGGGCACCCAGGTATGAACCGAACTTTAGCTTTGATTACCGAAATCTACTATTGGCCCCGCATGCGCGAAGATATTGAAGCCTATGTCAGGACTTGCCTTGTATGCCAACAAGACAAGATCGAGACAAAGAAACCCGCTGGGTTGTTACAACCATTGCCCATTCCCGAACGTCCATGGGAGAGTCTATCCATGGACTTCATTGTCGCCTTACCCAACACTGACGGTCTGTCAAGCATTATGGTGGTAGTCGACAGATTCTCCAAATACGGGACGTTCATTCCAGCATCAAAAGTGTGCCCAGCCGAGGAGGCAGCCCGCCTCTTCCTCAAACACGTCGTGAAGTATTGGGGATTGCCAAAGACGATCATCAGCGACCGGGACACACGATTCACGGGCAGATTCTGGACCGAATTATTCAAACTCATGGGATCAAGTTTGAACTTTTCGACGAGCGTCCACCCCCAAACCGATGGACAAACGGAACGTGTGAATGGCCTATTGGAGATATATTTGAGGCATTACGTAAGTATCACACAACGTAATTGGCCAAAACTTCTAGACGTTGCCCAATTCTCCTACAATTTACAACGAAGTGAGGCAACCAACCAAAGACCTTTCGAAATCGCGACGGGACAACAGCCACTAACACCGAACACAGTCGCAACCAAGTACGAGGGGCCCAATCCAGCAGCACATAGGTTCACAACGGAATGGCAAGAGCACCATGACCTAGCCCGAGCTTGTCTACACAAGGCGGGAAAACGAACCAAGAAGTGGGCAGATACAAAACGCAGGGACTTAAGCTTTCAAGTTGGAGACTTAGTACTTGCAAAGCTAACCGGGATATTACGCAACCCAACAGTGCACAAGGGACTTGTGCGGAGATACGAGGGACCATTCAAAGTTGTGAAACGAGTAGGAACTATGGCCTACCGATTAGAACTTCCCACAACCATCCGAGCTCATCCGGTATTCCACGTAAGTTTACTGAAACCTTTCCATCAAGACAAGTATGACCCGGAACGAGCCGTGTCACACCGAGCACCCATCGGAGTAAAAGTCTCCTATGAGAATGAGATTCGAGACATCCAAGCGGAAAGATCCGTTAGACGAGTGGGACATCCACCGAGGCACGAGTATTTCGTCCTTTGGAAAGGACTTCCCGACAGCGAAGGAAGTTGGGAACCAGCCTTGGATCTATGGCAATTCAAGGACCAAATCAGCCGCTATCA
Organism: Hibiscus trionum; assembly: GCA_030270665.1. Taxonomy (NCBI): domain Eukaryota; kingdom Viridiplantae; phylum Streptophyta; class Magnoliopsida; order Malvales; family Malvaceae; genus Hibiscus; species Hibiscus trionum. Next base: position 22,487,154 of record BSYR01000004.1, read on the forward strand.
CCTTAACCGAGCGACGAGGGCGTCGCCAGAACCAGTGGGGGAGAATGTCACGGACCGCACCCTAGGGCCCGTTCCAACCGCCCAACAAGGGGCCAGCAGCAGCACCCACCCAAGGACCGAGCAGGCCACGCCCATCGCAACCGAGCAGGCCGAGCCGTTAGCACCCCAGGGGCCCGATCACACACCCGAACGGACCGAGCCGGAAGCACCCCTGGGGCCCGATCTCGCCGCACCCTACAGGCCCAAGACAACCGATCACGCCCAGCACCACGGGCTCGAAAGCAACGCGCGCGGAGAGGCCGGACAGGGCCGTCAGGACGCACCCACGGGTCCGCACAAGGCCTTGGGCCTGGCCTCCGCGCACACCACACCCTCTTAGGGGTTTAGGGAGTACAAATCCCTTTAGGACAAGGATTCCCTCTCCTTGAAGGAGTAGGATATTAGCAATCCTAGTTAGAATAGGATTAGGGCTTAGAGGGGCTTATTTAAGGAGGCTTAGCCCCACCTCATTATTTACTTTTTTCTTAGGATTTCGAATTGCTTGGCTTGTTAAGCAACTTTATTTTCTTTCCCTTCAAATTAATAAAATTCTCGGGCATTCCGCTCAACTCATTGTCTCGCGCATTCTTCCCATCTCACCGTCATCTCGTTTCCGCATCAATCTAAGCCATCCAGCTTAGATTACGAAGGCTTACTTAGGCGCCACAAGCTTCCCGAAGGGCCCTAAGGCCGCACGTTCCGATCTCGGTTTTCTAAAGACGTGACAAATAGCTTGATTTCATTTCACTAGATAGATACTCAAATGCATTGATGTAACGCTCCTAATAGAACTTAGAATATCCTACAGAACTATGTGTCTCACATCAAATCATCGAAACGAACTCTAATTTATGGTATATATATATAAACCTTTCGAAATCGCACGCAACATTTTTATTTAAACATAATTTATAAAATACCAACGTGTAAATAAATTTAAAATATGAATCTTGAACCTCTCAATTAATATAAATCAAAATTAAAACATTACTAAAAGTAAGTAATATATTTAAAAAAAAATTTGATACACGGATTATGTAAACTTTAATTTATACAAATCTTTTAATTTTGAGGGTAAAATAAATTTAAGGTACAAAGTTTAGAGTTAAAAATTTAAAACTTGAGTTTTATAGTATAAATATGCATGTTTGGGTAAAATAAATTTTACATACTCTGTGTATAAAATTGTTACTTTTTTATTTGCTAAGTCGATTACATTTTATTATTATAAATAAAAGAAGGGTACAAAATTATAGGATACCTGTCACAAGAATAAACACCCTCAAAATACGAAGGAGCAATGATTTGTTTGCTTTTCTTTGCAAACTCAAGATTTCACGATTACTAAATGAGTGCTCTAGCCAACTGAGCTACGAAAGCTCAATAAATAATAGAGTTATAAATCAAAATTACAAAAAAGGGGCCCTACTGATACATATGCCCAAAAGATAACAATATATTGTTCCGTAATAGATTGAAATGTTGAAACTTCTCGGGGATGCAATCCCCTGACTCGAACTTATAACAATGAACAGAAACAAACAACGATTTCAAACGTTGAATTTTACAAATTCATTGATGCACATCTACTCTAATATACTACTTGTAATGGATAAATCTAAACAATCAATCATAGCATAAACATAACAAATTAGGCATGTAAATTAGTTTAATGACTTAATTACATAATTTAAAGAGTTAATTGCATCATACATTCCCATACTATGAAACTTATTTTAAATTGGTCCATATACTTTTAAACATTCTAATTTCATCCTCAAACTATGACCTTTATTTTAAATTGGCCCCCAAACTTTTGAGCATTTTAGTTTCATCCTCAAACTATGACTCATTGATGATTTGAGGATGAAATTAGAATATGCAAAAAGTTTGGGGACCAATTTAGAATGAGGGTCATAGTTTAGGGATGAAAATGGAATATTCAAAATTTTGGGGGACCAATTTAGAATGAAAATCATAATTTGAAGATGAAATTGACACATTTAAAAGTCTAAGGACCAATTTAAAATAAGAGTCATAATTTTTGAGAATGTGTGGTGCAATTAACTATAATTTAAATCGTTATTCCAAAAAAAAAACTCTAATTTAAACCGTAGTCTATTATTCAATCATATTCTAATTATCACCTCATTCACGTCCTCACCAATTCGCTCATCGAGTATATTAGAGATTTAGAGTTTAATAATATATTTATAAGACCCACTAATTGACGCCTAATTTTATATAGATTTGAATTGCGATATGAGAGCGTAATACATCTATATTTAATAAAAAACAGTAGTATGTTTACTGTTTAGGATATAAATAGATATCAGGTATTGTATAGTAACCATATCACTAAGGCAATTGATGACATGTTTGCCACTAAAATAGTATACTATATTTACCATGGCAATTTAATAGAATAAATCAAATATATCTCAACAATCGGATATCCATATAATTCTTCTGTCACTAAGACAATTGAAAGTTGAAACCTAGCAGGCAGCAGCCCAAATTCGATGATTCACATTAGAATTAAGGGAAAATTAACGGGTGGTCACCCAATTATCACTAATTTTCTGTTTTAGTCACACAACTAATCTTTTCGTTGGATACTTTTTTGTTTGGTCACCCACCTAACGGAATCGCTGACATAGATTTTTTAAATATTATTTGAACCAATGTATCTAGGCGGAGCCAAAAACTTTTTTAAGGGGTGCCATATTTTTAACGATATTTAAGGAGTGTTAATTATTTATAAAGGAGTGTCATTTTGTTTATAAAAGGGGTGCCATTTATATATTTTTTAATTTTTTATATACAAATTATGTAACAAAATAATTAAAAATTGGGGTGTCGGTTATCATGTGGCTCCGCCCATGTAGGCGGATAAACGAGTGTGTTAGCCGCTAGGCTAAACCCCACATATAGTCATATTTTACCATAAATTATTTTTAAATTAAAGAATCGAATCCCAAAAACCAAAGAAAAATTAGAAACAAATGACTTGCAACAATTAGGACTCAAACCCACATCTGTAACGACCCGAACTTCAAGTTAGCGAATCGAGTCTCAGACCGAATTTTAGGCCTTTATGTCGGGAGTTCAATTAATGTGTTTGGGCCTAGTGACAAAAAGGAAGAACGATGTGTTGGACTTTTAAGTAAAAGATATCACCTTTTATTTTAAAGAGTTTGAAATTTAAAAGAGAAAATAAAAATAAAAGAAGAAAGAAGATAAAGGGAGTGGTAGGTAGAAAAAAGAAAAAAAAGGATATGATGGAGGGAGAGAAAATGAAAAGGAAGAGAGAAAAAGAGATAATGAGAGAAAAGTGAAAAAGTGAAAGAGAATAACTTTGAAGCTCGATTTACCGCCGCTCGAGCATCCATTCGCGACACCACCAGTACCATTGGAAAGTCATCGCCGAGACGAGTCGGCCGGCGGTCAGCAAGTCGCCGTTTCCGTTCACTGGGGTGAGGGGAAAGAAGTTCGACCAAAAGCAAGTTAGAGCATTTCCAGCGGGCAAAACCAAAAATAGAGGCCAGCAGCATGCTCACGTGCCGCCACGTGTCGCTAGGGGAGTGGGCGTGCGTCTGCCCAAATGGGTGCACCCAGATCCAGTGCACCGCGCGCACTAGATCCCGCTCGGCTGGGTGCACTTGCTCCTTGCCACTCTGGATCGCTGCCCGCGGGTGCACCTTAGCTAATGTGCACTGCGTTGCACTAGATCATCTATAAGGTTGACCAACTTTGATCGGGCGTTGACTTTTCTAGGGACCTTACCTGGGGGTTTCTCGGTGTTTTGGATCCATTGGCGCAGTTTGTTTCACCAAATTCGAACCTGGTAAGCCGTTTTTATGCATTTGACCCTTTGAATTCCTTAGAGTATGTTATTAAGAAGTACTTATGGTATTAATTGGTATACAAGGATTATCCGGGTTTGGACATCGGGTCGTGTGGAATATTCGGGAAGCTTGGATGTATATTTTAGCAATATCAGCATAAGGTTAGTACACCTCGAACTCCTATTGTTTCATGATCATCATAAGCGTAATTGCCTTGCTTGTTAGTGGTTGCAAAATAGGTTGGTGATAGATAAAAATGAGTAGAGATCGATTGTATGTGACTCGATATTTTGAGATGCATGATGATATTACGAATATTATTATACTACTAGAGGCTTTAGAGACTGTGTAGGGTCGTTTGTTGATGTCATTATGATTAATTGATGATTGTTGGATTGATTGAGATAAACGTGACGTTTTGTATGCTTGTTTGAATGGACTGACGTGTTTTGATGGAAAACTGTGTAATAGATGAATAATAGTTACATTCGAATAAATGAGTATAAAGATGGTAATTAATATTAATTGATTAAATACGTTAATAAACCAACTTTAACGACTTCCATAAGCTTTAGGGATCGAGTAAGCTTCGTAAACTCGTAATGCAAGTTAAGGATGGAAATTGGTGTGAATATTAATAATAGAATGATACCTTGATTAAATGTGATAACATGGATAATGAATGAGATTAATTATATATGAGCCTAATGAGTAATAAATCGGTAAACGTTGAGTGACTTGTTTGTAATAGCAACTATAGGGGTCCTTGGTGGATCATGTGTAGTTACGTGCCAAGTTAGGGCACTTGTGTGGTTGGGCCTTCTTGATTGATGGGATCCAAATACCCAGAGGAAGAGTGTTGCAACACCATGGTTAGAGATGCTGGATGTACGTTCCAGAGGCTGTGTGACACCAAGCCTCATCCGATGATACTCGAGGAGAATTACCGAGTATGCGTGTACGTTCCCGAGATTGTGTGACACCGGGCCTCACCCAGAGAGAGTGTATGTTCCTGAGGCTGTGTGACACCGAGCCTCACTCCAGGTTTGTGGTTATGAATTTGTGTGTTTGCTCGGTGGATCTGATGGGATCTCGAGTATGGTTGAGCCTTGTGGGCAATGTATGATGTTTTTCCACGTTGAGAGCATGTGTTTAGGTGACTAGTGGTAGCGCCAAATTTTTTCTTTATCTTCCCTTATTGCTTGTACTAGCTTGCATGCTTATGTTTATGATTAGCATGATGTATAGTAGAGTAGATGTGGGTTTGAGAAGCACTATCAATAAGAGGCTTCAGCATGTGGAGGCTTTTAGAGTACAATACTTGTGTTTAGTGGGCTATTTATTCATAGGACCTTACGCGACCGAGTCTGTAAATCTAACTTTTGAAACTGTATTTATCAAGTCGAATGTTTAAATGTTTTGATTTGAAGTGAAGCTCATTTGTAACTATTTAAATGATTTATCTATATTTTTAACTGTTAACTTTAATTATTTTGGGAAATAACTTATTTGGGATAAACTCATTTGGAGAATTTTAACGGTTTTGGTTTGGGCTTAAGGTCCAAATTGTGACATCCGGGTCAATTGTGTTACAACAGTGGTATCAGAGCTTAGGTTTAGTCGGTTTTAGGAAACCCCGAGGTGGCATAGGTGTTTTAGTAAGGTGTCTAGTGAATACAATCCCTTAAATTAAGTTCATACCCCTTAAGATTAGAATCCTGATAGTGTATCCAATGTTGCTACGCTAAAATGGTTATGATCATGGCCAAAAGAGCCGAGTTAAGTGTTGAGTCGCTCTTAGGAGCAATCCCGTAGGCGGGGTCGCTCCAGATTGTTAAGATGCGAGTTGGTTGAATGATGCTAGAGTCGTGGATGTGTCCTCCCACCACTTAAATGGTGTATTCGTTGCGTGTTGTGGTGGTTTTGAAGCCTTCGTAGTACGTTATGAGAGTTGTGGCATGAAATCCTCATCGTTATACGAGAATAATGTTTTTGATGCGAGTTTGGACAAACCACTTTCAGAATCGATTAGTGGATACATGTTGGTTGAGAGACCCTTGTTCGCTTAATGAGTGAGTCTTGTTGATACTTGGAGAGTATCATCACCCTTCTTAGGGGAGTTTCTCAGAGATGGTGGATTCGGGATCCACTAGCTCGTTAGAGTGTGGTCGAAGTTAGACGTTGTACATGTTTGAGAGAGCTACCTTATTGGGAGATGTTACATATTGGAAAATTGTTTTGGTTAATTAAACGTGATGCTAGCCAGTAATGTTTAGAGTGGTGCTCGAGGCTTTGAGACCTCGAGGGAACCTGTTGGGTTTTGTGGTGCTCGATTTCCTTCAACCGATGTGTTTGCCAAGTTTGGAGAAGATTGGATTTTTGGGTGTTAAAGTGGAAGCTTAAAGATTGGAATTGGATACAAGGATTTATAGTGGTTCGACCTTCTAACAAGCACCTACATCCACTACCTTAGCTCCCCACTAAGGATTTCAACCAAATTCACTAAGAATTTCGTCCCCTTTTCTAGGCTAAGGAGGCAACCTTTACAACCCTCAATGCTTTCTACCCAAAGCTTGAGTAAACCCTATTTGAAAGAGAAATTCTAAGCAAACTTGAAATCCCTCTAATAGGTGTTTGTTTGCACTATTTAGCTCTCACCCAAAACCTAAACACTTGAGTAAATTTAACAATGTTTAGCTCACTAGTGTTGTCTAAGCAAGAAATTTACAATTAAAGCTCTAGAAACAATTCTTGATCATAATGTTGTAACAATTGAAGCATTAGCCTTCTCTTAATGCTTGAAGGTCCCTTTTATACTCCTAATTGAGTTTGTAGCCGTTACTAGCCGCTAGGGTTGAATTGGAGTCGTTGGAGACTTTATTTCCCACATTTATTGTAGTTCTGGTGCCTATCGTATTGATACATGGGGACCCGTATCGGTACGCCCTTCTCCAGAACTAGCCGTTGGGCTCTTGCCAGCCTAAGCATATCGATACGCTAGGGAGCGTATCGGTACAGTCTGTACTTTAAAAGACCGTTGGGAAATAGCTGTTGGAGGTTGTTAAAACAGGGATCAATACGCTTTAAAGGCGTTTCGGTACGACCCCCATCCGTATCGATACATGCAAGCCTGTATCGGTACGAGTTTTGACAGAATCAAAACTAGAGTAAAATGGTATCGATACGGGGTATATTGTATCGGTACGGTAGTGCTGAAAAGCTAGATTTGACTACTTTAAAGCATTTAAAACTTTGCCAAAAACCTTTTTAAACACCTCAAACTTATTTTCAAGTTGTTTGGACTTAAAAACATGTTTTAAATTCTTTTCAAATTTGTCCAAAACATTTTTCAATTATTATATCAAAACACCTAGTTCTTCAGAACCCAACCTTAGTAATGAGAATATTGAATCTGTTGCCCTCCTATCGTGATTTTTGTTATGGTTGTTTAAAGAATGGCACGTTCGGATTTTGGGACATATTTGATCGTTTGGTAGATGTCAACGTATGTAGTTCGACGCTCGAGAGCCTTCATATTGTTAGAGTGTTTGTTACTCTTCTTTGAGGAGTCGTCGAGACTTCATCCCTATCAAGAACGTGAGTAGATGTTAAGATAAGGCCGAGTGGTACGTCAGTGCCCATCGCCCTTGTTAGAGGAAACCGACCCAGTTGAGAAAGTCGGAGGTTCAATTGCGAAGACGCAACCCAAAAGAGGTTTCTTTTGTCTAAGTGTTTCACCCAAGGAAGAACCGAGCTTTTTCGCTCGCAAGTAGTTGGTTCATGGAGGTGATGTTTAAACTGTTAAAAGCTTGTTAAGTATAGTGAGGGACTGTTACGTGTCTTTTAAGGTGAATGACTTGTTTAATCGTTTGCAAAGTACCGTGTATTTTCTCGGATTGGTTCAAGATTAAGATGGTTATGGTTAGAGTGTTAAAGGCTTGTAGTTTGGAAGGAATTTTGGAATGAGGATTTCTCTCTTTAGGGTATGTTGTGGTAATGTTTGGTGTTTGCAATGACATTTGAGGTGTTTCAGCTATGATAAGACGGGGGCGACTGTGTTGTCTCTCGAATGTAAGTTGATGTTTTGCTTGACACATGTAAATGTATAAGGAAATATGGGAACGTGAACGTTGGCAAGATAATTACCTTAAAGACCTTGAGTGTGAGAATGTTAGTTACCGTGTAATCAATTAGAATTAAGGGCTTGAGACTTCGTAAATGCTTCTAGTTGTATGATAGTTTCTTTGAGGCGGGTCGAGGAACGTTGGTAGAGATTTGAGCTGCATGAAATCGTTATGTTGTGATAGTGATGTTGACTCGATTAAAGTTGAGTAAGATTTTGAGATCTCAAGGATGTTTTGGTTGTGTCTTCGGGACTGCATTTTATGCTAGAAGAGGGATGTGTGTGCTTACCCCGATAGTGTGAAGTTTTGGGTACTTGATCTTTAAGGAGTTTGAGTTTTGGACAATGACGCGAGTCAGAGTAATTAAGAGCTGTTGACGTGTGTGTTTGGTTGTATGGAGTTAGTTCGCGTTATAGTATCATGCTGCCCTTGTGGGGCGGTCAAGGATTGCGAGTGATGATCGTGTAGGGGAGTACCGATGCTAGCTTTATGTGGTACCAATATTTGTTTCATTAGTGTCAGCACTGGTTGACCAGTGTCAATACCCGCATGGTTTAATTTTTGAGTTTTGTGTTGAGGATTAGTTAGTTTTGAAAGCCGGAAGATTTATCGGTTGCTTATAGTTATGGGGACTCACTATTGTGGTTGAATTTTTGGTCGGATAGTTTCTGAGGGACCTTAAGATCTTGTTGTGGGTGTTTGGAGAAAGGCATGTCAAGGCAAGAGATTCTTCTTGTATAGTACTTAATAGTCTGTATCAGTACATGTGCGTTTTGTTGGCTAAGTTTCGAGTTAAGGATTGTTTTACCTTGGAAACCGCAAAAAGAAACATCTAATTGTTTTTCTTTGGGGTACAATGTTGAGACTATGTATAAGCTTGATGGCTTTTGTTGACCCCAAGGTCTTTTAAGTGTGCTTGAGGGATCGATGTATCAATGTATAAGTTCTCCGATGTCGTACAATGGTAAGTACATGGTGAATTTCGAGAACGACAGTTTGTACCAAACCTTCACTGCGTGTTTTGGGAAACAAGATGAGGTCGAGTGTTTGAGATAGTGATAAGTGGTTGACTTGCCCTCAGTTGGGAGTTTAACATCGAGCTCTTCAAAGTTGTTGTGATGTTTTGATGTCCCTTAGTAGAAATTAAGTAGGTGGATGTAGACCTAGTAAAGGATTTGTAAGTGCATGGTTTCGTTGGGATTGCGTTGAGTAATGAAATAGTCTTTGGTGGTATCGTTTGATATCTTCGGCAACTATGAGATCCAGATAGAAAGTCTGCATGGATTGTTTGTGGGTTAGGTTGTACGACACTACGGTGTTTAGATGTTACCTTTTGACGCGAGATTTGAGGTTATGATGAAACCTTATCCTTTGGTGGGATTTCATGCGGTGAAAGATTTTAGTGAGGGTTTTTGATGACGTGTTTTTGTGAATGTGTTATAGTTTAGAGTGTAAGACTTTTGCGTTAACCAAGGTTTTGGGAGTTGCATTATTTTCCGTTTTGATGAAAAGAATGTTGAGATCTAAGGTCAGCCTTGAGACATGTAGAGACATCTTTTGCTTTCTGAAGTCTTGTATCGGGCAAGCTATGTTATTGAAAAGGGATACCATTAGGGTTAAAGTCTCCTTCATGAGTCGCTAGGATAAGGAATCGTTTTGTTGGGTTGTAATAGTTACCCAACCTCATGTTCCTTTAGATCATACGTAGTTGTGCAAGGATTTTGTTGTCCAATAATCTTGTGGGATCTACACCATAAGTTAAGTTTCTTTGAGGACATATTTGTGTGACGCTTTGGTCAAGGTACCGTTGGGTTCGTTCTATGGCTTTGGTTATACACCGAATAGTGATGGACTTCTTCTAAGAGAAAGGATCAATACAAATTATGTTGTATTGTTCGAAGACAATGGTTATATTTGGCAAGTGTTGTTGAGATCAGAGTAGCGCAACAAGATATGTTTGAGAACGTTAAAAAGTTACAAAAGTTTTAACATCTTCTTTGGTTCACCGGTATAAATTTTGAGGACAAAATTTCTTTTAAGGAGGGGATAGTTGTAATGACCCGAACTTCGAGTTAGCAAATCGAGTCTCAGACTGGATTTTAGGCCTTTAAGTCAAGAGCCCAATTAATGTGTTTGGGCCTAGTGGCAAAAAGGAAGAATGAGGTGTTGGGCTTTTAGGTAAAGGGTATCACCTTTTATTTTGAAGAGTTTGGAATTTAAAAGAGAAAATAAAAATAAAAGAAGAAAAAAAAAGATAAAGTGGGTGGTAGGTGGAAAAAAGAAAAGGAGGATATGATGGAGAGAGAGAAAATGAAAAGGAAGAGAGAAAATGAGATAATGAGAGAAAAATGGAAAAGTGAAAGAGAAGAGATTTGAAGCTCGATCTATTGCCTCTTGAGCATCCATTCGCGACACCACCGGTAACATTAGAAAGCCCTCGCCAAGGCGAGCCGGCCAGTGGTCAGCAAGTTAGAGCATTTCCAGCAGCCAAAACCAAAAATGGAGGTCACATGCGTGCTCACTGGCTGAAGAACTGTCAGACTGGAGCTTACTAGTGCTGTCTGGCCACCAGAGGGTGGCCCACGCACCGCCTAAGAGAGTAGGCGTGCGTCTGCCCAAATGGGTGCACCCAAATCCAGTATACCGCACCGCACTAGATTATGCTCGGCCGGATGCACCTGTTCCTTTCCACTCTGGATCACTTCCAGCGGGTGCACCTTAGTTGATGTACGCCGCGTCGCACTAGATCATCTAGAAGGTTGACTAGCTTTGACCGGGCGTTGATCGAGTGTTGACTTTTTTGGGGATCCTACATGGGGGCTTCTCAGCGTTTCAGATCCATTGGCGCAGTCTGTTTCACCAAATTCGAATGTGGTAAGCCGTTTTTACGCATTTGACCCTTTGAATTCCTTAGAGTACGTGATTAACAAGTACTTATTGTATTAATTGGTATACGAGGATTATCCGAGTTTGGACATCAGGTCATGTGGAATATTCAGGAAGCTTGGATATAATTTTTAGCGATAACAATATAAGGTTAGTACACCTCAAACTCTTATTGCTTCACGAGAATCATAAGCGTAATTGCCTTGCTTGTTAGTGGTTGCAAAATAGGTTGATGATATATAAGCATGAGTAGAGACCGATTGTTTGTGACTCAATATTTTGAGATGCATGATGATGTTACGGATATGATAGGATTACTAGAGGCTTTAGAGACCGTGTAGGGTCGTTTGTGATGCCATTATGATTAATTGATGATTTTTGGATTGATTGAGATAAATATGACGTTTTGTATGCTTGTTTGAATGGACTGATTTGATTTGATGGAAAACCGTGTAATAGATGAACAATGGTTACATTCTAATAAATGAGTATAAAGACGATAATTAATATTAATTGATTAAATACAGTAATAAACAAACTTTAACGACTCTCATAAGCTTTAGGGATCGAGTAAGCTTCGTAAGCTTATAATGCAAGTTAAGGATGAAAATTGGTGTGAATATTAATGATGAAATGATACATTGATTAAATGTGATAACATGGATTAATGGTATTAATGAATGAGACTAATTATATATGAGCCTAATGAGTAATAAATCGGTAAACGTTGAGTGATTTGTTTGTAATAGCAACCACAAGGGTCCTTGGTGGATCATGTGTGGTTACGTGCCAAATAAGGGCACTTGTGTGGTTGGGTCTTCTTGATTGATGGGATCCGGATACCCAGAGGAACAGTGTTACAACACCATGGTTAGAGATGCTGGATGTACGTTCCGGAGGCTGTGTGACACTGGGCCTCATTCGATGATACTCGAGGAGAGATGCCGAGTATGAATGTACATTTCCGGGGGGTCGACCCTTACTTCTCCCCTACTACGCTTAATTTCCTTTATTTATTATTTGAGAAGAATGAATTATTTTGATGCGAAAATGACGCGTGTCAAATTGGTGCTGTTGCCGGGGACTTCGACAAAATTACTAAATTATTTTGTTTGAATTATGACCAAGAAGAATCTGGGAGAACAAGCAGACTCTATCCCGGAAATCGAAGCATACGCCCGAAGATTGCACGCCCGGACACTTTAGGTAAATAAACAAAGGCAGTGACAACAACGACTAGAACATGATCTAGAATCAGCATCTGAAGCAGAATCACGTTTCGACCACAAAACCGAAGAACCAGTTCCGACGGGAGACAACGACCAATCGACAACTGCCTGCGGCTCCTGATGATAACCAGCCGATGTGCATAACATTCCCGAATGGCGAGACAATATTCGCTCTCAAGATAGGCTTAATACAACTTTTACCAACCTATCACGGTTTGCCTAGTGAAAATCCACATAAACATCTAAAGGAATTTCACATAGTCTGTCTAAGCACAAAACCACATAGAGTCTCTGAAGATCAAATAAAACTCCACGCTTTTCCTTTTTCTTTAGTTGATATTGCCAATGATTGGCTATTTGATCTACCCTCCAACTCGGTTACAACTTGGACTGACATGGCTCGCCTTTTTCTTGACAGGTTTTTCCCAGCAGCTAAGGCAAGCGAGCTAAGGCAAAGTATCCTGAGTATCCGACAAAAGGATATTGAATCTTTATACGACTACTGGGAACATTTCAAAAAGCTATGTGCAAACTGTTCGCAACACAGATTATCCGAACATACGCTTCTCTAGTATTTCTATGAAGGATTCATGCCTATAGATATGAAAGTGGTTGAGGCAGCAAGCAGAGGAGCACTTGTTAACATGACACACTACAAAAAAAATGTACATATACCAACGCTTATTTATACCGACGGACAAAAGTCGTCGGTATATACCCTATATACCGACGGAGAAAGAAATTGTCGATACACGTTTTGATTTTTACCGACGGTTACAATATTTGTCGGTGTAGACATTAGTTATACCGACGGATGACAAGAAACCGTCGGTAAAGATATAGTTTATAACGACAGTAGATTTAGTGTGTCGGTATAGATTTACTTTATACCGGCGGTTAAATCTATCCGTCGGTATAGGTGAAAGATATACTGATGGTTGAATTAGTTTGTCGGTACATATATTATGTATACCGATAATTTTTATAGTTACCTTCGATATAGGTGTTCTTTGTACTAACGGATGGTTATGTCTGTCGGTATATATATATTTTTAATATTTTTTATTAATTTATTAAAAGTCACCGTTTAACCCCCTCTCTCTCACTCAAACTCTCAGTCGATCTCAAACCAAACTTACAATCCCTAATTGCTCTGAATCGCCTCTCACTCTGTACACCGATCGGACAACTCGTCGGCAATATTCCAGTGCAGTGCTGCCCCCTCTCCGTTGTCTTCTGCACAAAAGTTTCTTTCTATCTCTGAATCTACTTTGCTTTAATTTATTGCTTTGCCCAAAGGTTTCAAGGTTTCAAGTTTTCTTGGAAGCGACTTACCTCTTGAGTATGCTTTTAAATTTACAAACACCTCGTTTCTTTATCCAAACTGTGATTGTTTGTGGGAATTGTTTAATTATTTGCGAAAGGTACTCTGGACTGAAAAAAAATCAATTGAAATCTCTTTTCAAATCATGTGAAATAGTGTGTCCTGAAGATCAATTGAGGGTTATGGAGAGAGATAAGTGAGAAAAAGAAGAAATTTCAATGAATGGTAGATAGGGTATTTACTAATATGCATTGGATAATTATGAGTTTCCTGGGTTGAGTTTGGGTTTACTTTTGAGATTTTAAATTTGATTTTAAGATTATTTTTGAGAATTATATTTTAAAAATTTCCATAGTTAAACCTGGGGGTTGTTTGCACAAAATTTTCAGACCTGGGATATTCTTACAACTCTCATATATTAATGTGGAATTTCTCAAAGAATGGATGGATCCTTGATTGTTACTTTCCGAGGCAACAATGATAAGTTAGTACATGAATTTATTAGGAAGTTGGTTAATAAGCAATATCACTACTCTAAATTTTAGAAGTGTCTCATGAAAAATATGTGGGTCTAGACATTAACTAGCCATTAGCACATTGAAGAAATATAGAAGGAATGTCTAAAAACTGGCCTACTGATAAGCAAATCAACAAGTTATGTGTATCTACTGACCACACATTTGAAGAGATACAAGGTTTGGTCTTGTGCTAGTTAGCAAGATAAAATTACAAGCTAAGCTTATCTGTTTCTTTCTGTCATCTGCATACACAATTTTGCCACTCATTAATGTTACCTGATGTGTTTTTTGTTCAACGATTGATTTTCTACTTAGGCTCTTACTAAGTAATGCAGTCAAATAATTTGTCTTAAGATGTTCATGATACTATCCTTTTTCTTATTTGTCATGGTTATCTGTCTATCAGGAAATTGCTCGACAGTTATGCATGGAACATCAACTTTTGTTCTCGAAAGTGGTACTGAGCGCATCTATTTGAGGTCGATATATGCATTTCCAACTAAAACATATATTGATTATGAGATGATTTCTACAGGCATCATTTGATGACAACTCCCAGTTCATTATAGCAATGTTAAGGTGAGGGTGCCATGTTTGCCATTTTATGTTTTTTTTAATGTTTTAACTGACAGTGTCTATATTTACAGGGAATGTGGATCAGCACATAAAACGATTATTTTTGTGCTTGATGAGTTTGATTTTTTTGCTCAGGTTAGGATCTTCCATTTGTCTATTTCATAATATGAAATGTAAAAGCTCTTTTTTAAGGGTGTGGTCCGTGTGGACCATAGTTAAGATATTAATAATTTTATTTTGGGAAAACGTTGGGTTTTAAAGTTTTCAATAAGACAATTAAACTATTTTTTGAGGTGCAGGGAAAACAAAGATTACTTTATAGCTTGCTAGATGCAATGCAGTCTGTGAATTCACAAGCTGTTGTCATTGGTGTGAGCTGTCGACTGGTATGTATTTTATTTTTCTTGTTCACAAGTTACAACATTTATGGTAATTAAAAATCGCATATTGTTGTGCCCTGTGCCACCGTGTGAAATTTTATCTCTTGATATTAGTAGTTTAATTTTCTTGCAATCTTTCTTTTTAGTTGAATAAATTTTAGAACTGTTCCACAGTCATCTCTGTGTTTTTAATTGTGTTCAGGCTGTAGATATCGATCCTTTTTAGTAGAGCATGCCCATGGCTTCATTGAAAAGTACTTCTACTCTTTAAATTCCTGATTTTTTCCAAAATGTAGCTAAGCAGTCAACTCCAAACTCCTTTTGATTCAATTTTTCAATCTACTGGCTGAAACACAGAACACTAATCAAAATCTAATAACTAAGCATTTAACCACTAAACATAAGGCGAAACATTACAATTTATATAGCAGTTATACAACCTATCAGTATGGGGTAAATGTTATATTAGATCAGGGTTTAGGTAGTGTTTCACTCTTCATTCTAGTTCAAGGGATAATTTCGTGTAGTTTGGCTTGTCTGAAGGCAGAGGTCAGAAAATTCCATTGTGTTAGATGTTTTTTATTAGATCAGGGTTTAGGTAGTTTGGCATTCACCCTAATCTTAATTTCATCTTTTAACCCACTAACAAAACTGAAAATAAAGTATTTTTCTGAAAGATGAGGATTGCAGTGAAGTACATAGGGCCTTAGCTCAAAATTTTATTGTTACTTTCTTCTCAACAGTTTATTTTTATTCCACTTGCTAAATTCCATTGTGTTAAATATTTTTTATTTCCTCAGTTTTTCAAGCAACTGGATGAATAACCAGTTTTGATACCAATCTTGCCATGGACTATGGCTTAGTGGATAAGAAGGGAAGGAAAAGGAGAGGGAGAAGAAAAAAGAGAAGTAAGATGAAGAGAGAATTGATAGTTAAATTATTTTTCATTAATTCCCCAAAATTACAATACTGCAATATCAATACTCTAACTGAAATGCTAGCTAAGAATCTCATGCTAATGATGAGCCGATAATGTTACAATAGCTTTAGTTCAGGCTATACAACTTAGAGAATTGGTTAGAAATAGTGGCCACTTCAGGTGATTGTTGCAACAGTATTGCAACATTCTTTTTTCCAGCTTCATTTGCACTCTCATGAATCTTCTTGAAGTCTGTAGCTTCATAATGCTTCTCTGGCCATCTTGCTTAGTAATCTACCTTTGGCAATTTAGCCTCTCTGTACTCTGTCTACTGTGTAGTATCATAACACAAGCAGTACTTCTATCATCATTGTTGAATTTCAATAAAACACTAGGAGGCAAGAGTCCCTTAAATAACTATCTTCTTGACTCTTTTCTTTGATTTTCAATTAACAACCTGAAATAACATCAGTCAAGAGAGACCGGGGTAAGGTTGTGAGAGAGGACTAGTGACTCAGTATTGATAAAGAACACATAATTGCCTTCAGTGTATAATTATTCTTACAGTAATGAAAATTCTTCTTGAATCGTAATCTTTAAAGTTAGCACCTTAAAGTTATCTTTCTGGAATTATTTTATTCTCAGAGTTTATCATGTATTTACATCTACTATTAATGTAGGGCCAAGATCTTTATAAGTCGAAACAAGTGAGAGACAAGCAAATAGCTCGCATTCTTGGAAAGGTATGTGCATTTGATTCATTTCCCTCTTTGTGTCTTTTGCACTGTAAAGCAATTTCTTCTATTCACGAGGACATATCTTTAACTTTGGTGTGTCATGTGTGAACTCGTTACTTTTACTTTGTTCCATGGATTTGGGTTTGCCACTTTTTTTTTTGTTATGTTGAGAGATCAGTACGAAACTTTATTCTTCTTTCAGGCACCAATCATTAATAACTTTCAGGGGCAACCGGTCTTACAAGCCCAACCCTCGGTTAGCTCGAGTGCTGGACATTCCTTTCATACTACATGCAGAACATGAAATGAACTTTTCCACAGCTGCTGCTCGGCATCTTGCATCAGGGTAGGTCTATTAATTTTATTGTACTACTGTGCAAGAACAACAAAAATTCTTTGTATTAACTATTAGTGTTCCTCAAGTGATAGATAATTCGGATCTTAGTTGAGATAAGCTTAAACGAGGCATTTGAACTTGTATTATAGCTAAATGGCAGTTCTCATTCGGATAATTCTCTCTATGTCAAATGTCCAGTACTTTCTTTTGTTGTTGTATGCTCGTACATATTTTATTGATTATTTTTACGTACTTTTTATTCGAAGATTAAATTAGATATTTTTCTCTTTACAAAATTAGTCAAATTTTGTTATAATAGTACTAGTAATTTTAATATTTAAAATAAAAATAATATTAAATAAAAATAAATTGTTAATATTTTAAAAATAAAAAATCCAATTAAATCTATACTGACGGACAAAACTGTCGGTAAAGATGAAGACTATAGCGACGGATACATCGTCGGTAACGATAAAGTCTATAGCGACGGACAAATTGTCGGTATAAATATACTTTTTGTCGGGGTAGTCTATACCTATATCGACGGATACCGCCGTCGGTATAGGGTCCCAACAACTATACCGACGGTTGTTACCGTCGCTATAGATTTATACCGACAAGCATATTATCGACGGCACTTTATCTGTCGAAATATTTCGTTTGGCCGTCGGTAAAGGGTTATGGAGTCTATACCGACGGAGTTTTGGTGTTTTACCGACAGTTTAGCGTCTGTCGCTATATGTCATTTTTTTGTAGTGACACCGACTGCGGTAAGGAACTTAATATCTACTATTGTTGGGTTTTTAGCACGCTTGAATCGCTCACCGAAACCGTCAAGGAGGGTTGTAAATGTTTGGTGGTTGAATTGGCTAAAATTGAAATAAAGGTAGACAAGTGACATAATGATTTTAGAGTGGTTCGGGCTATTAACTAAGCACCTACATCCACTACCTTAGCACACCACTAAGGACTTCCCAATTCACTCAACAATGAATTCGTCCCCTTTTCCCGGTTTAAGAGGAAACCGTTACAACCCTATCTTTTGGACTTGACTAAGATAGAACTAACTCTAGTTTTTCTCTCAAGGCTAAACTAGAACCTCTTCTTTTGCAAGGGATTTGTTTGGTAAACTAAATACCTCTCTAGGTGGGTGTTTACACAAATTTAAGCTCACAAGAGTGTACAAAGAATTTACAATAAAGCACTCTCTAAAGACTATGTACAAGAGAATAGTAAAATAAAGATTTAGACTCTAATTCTCTTGACAATATTGCTTGGATGTTGTCTCTAACCATCTTCAAGTGTTCCAGCCTTCAATTTATAGTCCCAATTAAGTTTGTAGTCGTTACTAGCCGTTGGGGATGTTTTGGAGCCGTTGGGGGTTTTATTTCCTACATTAATTGTAGTTCTGGTGCCTACCGTATCGGTACACGGGTACCCGTATCGATACACCCTTTTTCGGAACTAGCCGTTGGGCTCTTGCCAGCTTATGCGTATTGATACGCTAGGAAGCGAATCGGTACGGTCTGCACTTTAAAAGACCGTTGGGAAATAGCCGTTGGGGGTTGTGAAAACAAGGAATGGTACGCTTTAAAGGCGTTTCGGTATGACCCCTATTCGTATCGATGCAGGCAAGCCTGTATCGGTACGGGTTTTGGCAGAATCAAAACTGGAGTAAAAAGGTATCGATACGGGCAAGCCTGTATCGGTACGGGTTTTGGCCGAATCAAAACTGGAGTAAAAAGGTATCGAAACGGGGTATACCGTATCGGTACGGTAGTGCTGAAATGCCAGTTTTGACTACTTTAAGACATTTAAAACTTTGCCAAAAACCTTTTTAAACACCTCAAACTTATTTTCAAGTTGTTTGGACTTAAAAACATGTTTTAATTTTTTTTCAAATTAGTCCAAATCATTTTTCAATTATTATATTAAAACACTTAGTTCTTCAACTATGGCCGCGAACTCGCAACGATTTCACCCTTCAAGTGAACCATCTCGATGGGTTCACGAGGTAAGTACAGTGTCACTAGAAAACATAATTGATAAATTAGCCGATATTGTTCAATCTCTTGTTCTAGATAAAAGAATTGCAGCTTGCGGGATATGTACGAGCCCAGAGCATCCGACGAACTGTTGTCCGATGGTGCAAGAAGAGGACACTACGCAAGTGAATGCCATAGGGAATTTCCCCGGACCTCTACAAAGACAATACAATCCCAAAGCCTATTCGTATAATCTAGGTTGGAAAGATCACCCGAACTTCAGTTATGCTCAAAATCAAATCAACCATATCAGCAGAGACAACCCACTCAACAATAATTTCAACAACCAAAGTCATCACTGGAATCCATTGTTGAACGGTTGGCAATATTCCAAGAGAAGTTTCAAAACCGCTCTGAGGCCCACCTACAAGATTTAGATAAACAAATGAGCCAGTTGGCCCAAACCGTGGGGAGATTAGAATCACATGGAAGACTTCCTTCTCATACGGAGTCAAATTCGAGAGAGAATGCTAGTGCTATCACCCTCCGAAGTGGAACTGTTGTCAACCTGGAAATCCCAGAAGATAATGTCGCACAGTCTAAGAAGGAGAATGAAACGCCACCTTCGAACTCTCAAGGTACGTCTTCTTCGCCACCACCACCTTCTCCTCCTTCTCATGAGATCGCACCACCATTCCCATCAAGGTTGATGAGGCGTGATAAAAGAGCCGAAGAAAAGGAAATTATAGAGGTATTCCAAAAAGTACAAGTCAACATACCTCTCCTAGAAGTAATCCGACAAGTGCCAAGGTATGCCCGATTTTTAAAGGAGCTTTGCACCACAAAAAGAAGACTGACTGGTCACGAGAAGGTAAATTTGGGAGAACATGTCTCCGCAGTATTTCAGTGGAAGCTTCCACAAAAGATGAAGGACCAATGTATGTTCGCTATACCTTGCATAATAGGAAATGTTTTAATTAAATGTGCAATGTGTGACTTAGGAGCTTCAATTAACGTTATGCCATTTTCTATTTATAAAATGATTACTAACGAGCCTTTAAAGGAAACAAGAGTAACTATCTAGTTGGCTGATCGTTCTATTATCTATCCGGAGGGAGTTCTTGAAAATGTCATAGTGAAAATCGATGTTCTTATTTTTCCTACCGACTTCTATATCATCGACATGGAAAATGATAGGACGAACACTTGCTCTAAGGACGAACACAGATTGATGTGAGAAGCGGTATATTTAACAGTGAAATTTGATGGTGAGGTCGTAGAATTTAATGTTTATAAAGCGATGAAATACCCAGATCAAGTTGAAAGAATTAATTTTGTCTACATTATTGATCCCTTAGTTGATAAATTTGTTGAAACTAATTTTTTCAAAAAATTTTACAGGGATCTTGAACTTTTCCGCAGAGAGGAAGAAAATGAGTTTGAGAATATTTTTTTTCTATCAATTCTAACTTATTTTTAACTCCCTCTAAAACTAAAATGTTACCTTATGTTTTGCAGGTGCCAGAGATAGAATTAAAACAGTTGCCGGATCACCTCAAATATGCATATTTAGGAAAAAACAAAACCATGCCGGTAATTATCTCGAACAAGCTATTTGAAGAAGAGGAAGATGACCTAGTCATAGTGTTGCGAGCACACAAAGAGGCCATCAGCTGGACCATCGCAGATATAAAAGGACTTAGTCCCTCAACTTGTATGCACAAGATAAAAACTGAAGATGTAATTTACCCAATTTCGGACAGGGACTGGGTAAGTCCAATCCACGCAGTTCCAAAGAAAACCGGGGTTACGGTAATCCGAAACCTGGAAGGTGAGTTAGTTCCAACAAAAATACAAATGGTTAGAGAGTCTACATCGACTATAGGGAGTTGAATTCTTTAACTTGGAAAGATCATTTTCCACTTCCCTTTTAGAGCAAATGCTAGAACGTTTAGCCAATAAATCTCATTATTGCTGCCTTGATGGATTTTTAGGTTTTTTCCAGATCCCGGTTGCACCAGAAGACCAAGAGAAAACAAACTTTACTTGTCCCTTCGGGACTTTCACTTACTGACGGATGCCCTTCGGCCTTTGTAACTCCCCAGCAATATTCTAGAGGTGCATGCTTAGCATCTTCTCAGACTACGTAGAGAAAGGAATAGAGGTTTTTATGGTTTTACCGCAATTTATGTCAATAAAGCAAAGACTGATATTATACGCTCACTTCCTTACCCCACAACTATAACTGATATTCGTTCTTTTCTCGGTCATGTATGATTTTACCGCATGTTCATTAAGGATTTTTCAAAGATGGCGCAACCGTTATGCAACTTGCTTCAGAAGGATCAAGTCTTTAATTTTTATGAGAGATGCAAGAATTCATTCGATGTACTTAAAGAAAAGCTCATGTCAGCACCAATCGTTCAACCACCAAATTGGGAATATGATTTTGAGTTTATGTATGACGCGTCAGATACGAGCGTTGGAGCCGTTCTTGGACAAAGAATTGGCAAAGAACCACATGTTATCGCTTACGCTTCATGAACTCTGGATTCGGCTCAAAGAAATTACTCCACAACAGAAAAAGAATCACTTTCTATTGTCTTTGCTTTAGATAAATTTAGATCCTATTTACTTGGAACTAAAGTGATTGTTTTTTCTGAACATACGGCTCTAAAGTACCTGATGAGTAAAAAGGAGGCAAAGCCAAGGCTTATTTGATTGATCCTACTTTTAGAATAATTTAATTTGGAAATTAAAGACAAGAAGAGATGCAAGAACTTAATTGCAGAACATTTGAGCCGCATACCCCTTTCTATAACCGATCAACCGCTTCGAGAAGAATTCTAGAGGAACATTTGATGTTGGCGCAGAAGATGGTTCCATGGTTCGCGGATATGGTCAATTACTTGGCCACAGGTAAGTTACCACAAGATCTACCTAGATCTGAAGTTAACCGACTAAAGAAGGAGTCTCGATATTATATTTGGGATGATCCTTATTTATGGAAGCACTGTTCGGATCAGGTAATTAGGCGATGCGTCACTGAGGAAGAGGTAAATTCTATCTTAGACTTTTTCCATTATTATTCATGTGGTGGTCATTTTGGACCAAAGCGGACAACCCATAAAATTTTGGAATGTGGTTTCTTTTGGCCCACTATATTCTGCGATGTTTATATATATTGTAAATCATATGGTAAGTGTCTACGTGTAGGGAATTTAAGCCGAAGGAGTGAATTACCTCAAAATCTGATTCACGTCTATGAGATTTTTGATGTGTGGGGAATCGATTACATGGGTCCTTTTACTTCTTCATTTGGAAATTTTTATATCATTCTTGCAATTGATTATGTTTCTAAATGGGTAGAAGCTACGGCTACCCGAAATAATGATGCCAGAACCACTGTTAATTTTTTGAAAAATTCTATCTTTTCCAGGTTTGGCATACCACGAGCAATAATTAACGACCGAGGAACCCACTTCATCAACAAGATAATTGACGCGCTCATGAAAAAGTTCAGAGTGACTCAAAGAATTGCCATTGCTTACCATCCGCAGACCAACAGACAAGCGAAAGTGTTGAACCGTGAGATTAAAGCAATTCTTGAAAAAATGTCAAACCAGATCGTAAAGATTGGAGTCTCATGTTGTCTGACGCATTGTGGGCATACCGGACAACTTATAAAGATCCCATTGGAATGTCGTCGTATCAACTCGTTTACGATAAGCCATGCCATTTGCCAGTTGAATTGGAGCATCGAGCCTATTGGGCAGTCAAACAATGTAATATGGAGATGGAAGCAGTCAGAGAAACGCGGAAGCTACACATTCAAGAGTTAGACGAAATCTGACGAAACGCTTATGATAGCTGTAATACCTTAAAATTGAGCCTAGTAGAGATTGAATTATTAAATTGAATTTCAATTTAAATTAAGCTTTATCCGAATTCGATTAAGGTAATTAAGGACTAAATTGAATAAAATTTCAAAACATATACTAGAAATTGAATGGCCAAATCGGATGAAATTAAAAAAAAAAATAGAGAATTGCATGCTTAAATCTAAGATTCTTTTGGCTGCCCCTCCACTAACTTAGACATTAGAGATAATTATAAGGGTAATTTGGGCATTTTCTTGTCCAAATAAGATGGCATTTAGTCATCTTCCTTAATCACTACGACCGGCCAAAAACTAGGAAAGAAAGAAGAGAGAGATTTTTAGAGTAGGAAGCCATTGTTGTTAGCTTGAAAGCTTTGCATGGTTAGGAAATTTGACTTGAAAGTCAAAATAGAGAAGCTCGGTAAGCTCCTCTCCCTTAACCGAGTTTGAATATGTGGTTAAATTTTCATTATTGCATGTATACATGATGTTTTGATGTTGCTGGAAATTTTTTAGAATGATAACTAAATTATGAACATGTTAGATTAAGAAGTAAATAATGAAATTAAGGATAAACCATGCTAGCCAAATAATATATGGATTGAATTGAGGAAATTGATAAATTGATGGAGATATATACGAAATTAGAAAAATTTATGTAGGAGAAAGTTACTGGAAATTGACTTTACTTTTGGAATGAAGTATTGGATTAGTGGAAATAATGTTAGAATTGGTTAATTTGAAGTTAGAACTGAAACTGGTCACCTTCGAAGCTTCATTGATGGTTATGGATTGTTTTGGTAGAAAATATAAAATCTGGGATTAAATGGAACATAAATAAAGGTTGGAAAATTTAGTAAAATACAGGGGAAGCATTAGAGTAGATGCTAGATAGATTATAATGTATGAATTATAACTTAGTGGATGAATTAAATGGCTAATTGATAGACTAGTTAAAATTGGACTGTTCTGGATTATTGAATAAATTGAGGATTTAAATGAATTAATTAGGGACTAACTATGACTTGAATAGACTAGAGAAAAACAGGGTAAATTTTTTTATAAGGGCTAAATTGAACTAGTAAGGGACCTAGGTTCAAAAATGCATTAAAGTGACTTAAAATAAAATTGGGCAGTTTAGTCCCTGATAAATGCCCTGTCTTAAAATGCAAATCTGTATTAACCTAGAAATGGGAAAAATATGAGCTTTACATGGATACAAAGCTAGTCAAATAAGATTTCTAACAAGGTAAATTAATCGAAATTCTGACGTATAAGTTATGACCAGATTAGTGACAAGTATACAATCTGCTAGAGCTGAAAATAGTTTAGGGATCAACATAAATTGTATAAAAATATTGAATGGTTGATGATGAAATGAACACTAATCTATTTCTTATGTGTTTGAAAATGATTGAATAGAGCATAGAGTGGAAGATATCGTAGAGGATAATATAGCTGGACAACCGAAATACAAGGGGAAAGGCATTCGAATTCAAGACTAAGCTAGGCGTTTGTGAGTGTAGCTCTTCTTAGAGTTGGGACTAGTGCCCTAACTAAATTTTCTTCTATTTGTTGCTGATAAGTAATGCATAAAAATTGGACTTAATTTCTGGTTTGGTAATAAATAATAAAGGAAGAAGGAATTAAAGGAAAATTGGTGTATTGATCAAAGTCAATTCTTGAATGGTTAAAGTGTTAGTCGATTGATTGTTTGTGTTAATATGATTGATTGAAGGACTGTTATGTGGTGTTTGAATTGTATTAGTTGAGAATTGGAAATGTGTATTGTAGAATATGCTTACTTGAAAATTGTGTATGTGAATCGACTTAAGTCAATATGCTTTGAAGATTAAGAGAATCGAAATTTGTATGTTAATGGTTGATTGTCTTTTATGTGAACTAAATTGGTGGAACAATTTAATAAGCTCTTGGTTATATGGTTGGTTTAGGTAGTACGACATGCCTAGAGTCTAGAGCTCGATCTTTTGGTACGTTAGTGTACCCTACTGATTGGTGTGATTGACACCCTACTGATAAATGCTATGAGAATTCAATTGAATTGGTACTTATGTACCCTACTGATTGGTGATTTGATCACCCTACTGTTATATGTAACTCGAATACCTAACCTACTATTTACCGAGGCAATTAAACTAATAATTTAAAATTGGATTTGTTTACATGTTTTATGATCAGTGACTTTTATTTTTGGTAAAGTGCTTTGGTTTATTGTGGAAGTATATGTTTCTTGTTAGAATGAATTTAAGTGTTTACATGCTACAATTTGCTGCTGCTTATAAATTGAAAGTATGCTTGATATGTCTTGCTTATATGATCCGATCATGGTTGAGTGGTAAAATTAAAATAATTAAATTTTGAAATAACCCTAGTATTCGAATGAGACTATATTAGAAGAAAATTCTTTGATTGATTAAACATAGAGGACGAATGTTAATCGAATTAAAAACATGAAGTTCAAATTCAATTAAATGATTAATTTGATAGTTTAGGTGCTTCCTCACTAAGTACTATAAGTACTTATCACACTCTTGTTTCTCCTTTCTTCCCAAATACAGGTCTTAGTGTTTCAAAGTCTCTCAAACCCGAGCTTGCTTAGATCGATTGAAGTTGAAAGTATGCCTTGCCTTGTTTCCCTTGTTCTCATGCTGGGTGTTATAGTTACACGCATCATCATTCCGTTTGCCTTTCTATGTTTAACTTTGATGTTTTATATGCGGTGCATGTAGGATGCTGATCAAATGGTTCCCCGTTTATTTTGTGTGTACATAATGGGGTGAAATATGGTGTATAGTATTAAGTCCTCATATAATTTTGATTAGAGGCTTATCATTATTTTTTTGTAGATAAATGGTATGTAAATGTCGATCATAGGTCATATAGCCTCTTTTGTTTAAACACTTAATGTGAATATAAATGAAATCTATTAGATATTTTGTATATGATTCCATTTGATTTGTAGCCGAATGTATATGACCTATTTAAGAATCGAATGGTTGGATTTCAATTGGAGAATTATTTAGAAATGTAAAAATGATTAGAAGACCTTAAATAATAGTATTTGTATCACTAGAGAGATTCCCTATTTTCTTATGTAAGAAAGGTAAAGAAAATTGTTAGATTGTAAACTTTACATCATAAATTAGTTAGGAAAGCACAAATAAAAAAATGGCCCACTACTTGATTATATTAGCTTCCAATTGTAATTGATTAGATTAATTATAACATTCCTCGTTCCTAATCGGGGCGATGGATGTTATATAAAATGGTAATCAAAGCTTTAGGTTAGTTCCTAAAGTTTAATCGAGTCTGCATGCATCATATCATATAGGTTCGAACTATGCCACCTTGGAATCATATGTTTTAATACTTGTGATTTTGCTCTCCTAACTCCACTTTTGTTTAAATCAATGGTAGAATGTCTGCTCAGAACGACGGAAGTTCTCATAAATCCTCTAGTGAGGGTGAAAGCATAAGGTTGGATCAGAACCTCCCAAAACAAACTGAACTTCCGAGAGGGACACAAACCCGAGAACCTGCCCAGCCTTCCGAGCGAGTTCAACCTCAACCAGATAATCTTACGATCCAAACTGCTCAAAGAGAATGTCTCCTCAGCATGAAAGAGATGTTCGATCAGCTCCTGTCAAACCTTAAACAAGACCATCATGTTACTGCTGCACTGAGCAGAGCACCGATAGATAATCTCACTCAACATCGAGCTTATACCTTCACTGGTGCGAACGAGGAGAAACCCGAGGAAGTTGAGTACTGGCTAGAATGCACTACTCAAATTCTGACCAAACAACTACAATGCTCGGATGAGCATAAGCTCGAATGTGTTGTCGCTCTATTAGCGGATGAAGCGTTAAGTTGGTGGGAAACCACGACTTTAACGGCTTCGACTGAATCAGTGACCTGGAAGTTCTTTGTTCAGGATTTCAACAAGAAGTACATCATCGAGCAGTATCTAGCTGATCGAAGAAGGCGGTTTTTGTATCTAAAGCAAGCTAACCGACCTATTGAACAATATGGTACTGATTTTAACAAGTATTGTAAATATGGTTCGGAATACATTAAGACTGAGAAAGATAAATGCCGAATGTTCATTGACGGCCTAAATGAGGAGTTAAGTCCGATGTTTATCGCCTTGGGTATCACAACCAGACTCTTGTAAACCGAGCTATTGCTACTAAATCAAAAATGAAAGCAACAGAAAAGAGAAAGAGTGGATTTTGAAGTGACAAGAAACGGAAACTGGATGACAAATCTAGCTGGCAGTCTAAAAATAATAAATCTCAGAAGAAAGGATCCTCAACTTATTCCCCTGCTCCTAAAAGCAACTACACACAAAGACCCCAATCAGTTAACAAGTTAGCAGTTCCGGTTGTTTCTATTAACAACACGAGAAATTTAGAAAAAGCTCCTACATGTAGTTATTGTCAAAAACCACATCATGGTCAATGCCGAGTTCAGTCCAATCTATGTTTTACGTGTGGTGGTGATGATCATTACATTAGGGATTGTCCGAGAAAATCAGATAAGGCCACATCTGGTAATGTTGCCAATATGAGTCCGACATCTTTTGGCCGAAATAAGAATACAAGGCAAACTCAATTTGGAAACCAAGGGAGGAGAAAAAGCTTATATTTGAAGACTATCACTCATCAAGAGTCCCGAGCTCCTGCTCGTGTTTACCATATTCGTGGTAGAGAGGACGAAGAATCTCTTGAAGTCATTGCTGGTACTGTTGAACTAAACCTTAAACATGTTTATACTTTGATAGATTCAAGATCAACCCATTCGTTCATATGTTCTCACGTGCTTGATAAGTTAAATATTGAACCCGAAATTGTTAAAACAAACCTTATAGTATCGAATCCTATAGGAGGAAATCTGCCAATTAATTTGATCTGTAAAGCTAGTCTTATAACAATTCGAAACATACCCTTTCCTATTGGTCTTTATGTATTTCCCAATTGTGAATTTGACCTAGTATTAGGCTTAGACTGGTTGAGTAAACATCAAGCCTGGATCGGTTATCAAAAAAGGAGATTGTATCTCCGGGGGTTAGGAAAAGAATCCATACTTCTTATAGATCAAAAGCTTACTTCAATATTTGCTGCAATGATTTTACGAGATGAATATGATTTTGGCTTACATTCCGTTCCCGTTGTTTTCGAATTCATCAACGTCTTTCCCGAGGAACTCTCTGGTCTCCCTCTGACTCGTGAAGTGGAGTTCAGAATTGACGTTCAACCTAGAACCAATCTGGTATCCATTACACCATACTGAATGGCACATGTGGAATTGAAGGAACTCAAGAAGCAACTCTAGGAATTACAAGACAAAGTCTTCATTCGGCCTAGCATGTCTCCCTGGGGTGCACCTATTTTATTTGTGAAGAAAAATGATGGTTCAATGGGACTTTGCATCGACTATCGCCAATTGAATCAAATCACTACGAAGAATAGGTATCCATTGCCAAGGATAGAAAATCTCTTTGTTCGACTTCGAGATGCTTCAGTCTTTTCAAAGATCGATCTTTGATCGGGTTATTGCCAGATGAGGGTGAAAGATGAAGATGTGCCAAAAATAACCATCCATACTCGTTACGGTCATTTTGAATTCCTTGTTATGTCATTTGGGCTAACAAACGCTCCTGCCACATTCATGGATCTGATGAATTAGGTATTCAAGCCCTGTCTTGACAAGATTGTAGTTGTCTTTATTGATGACATACTTATTTGTTCCCGTAACAAGGAAGAACATACTGAACATCTTCGAATTGTTTTGCAAACTCTCCAAGAACATCAATTGTTCGCCAAATTCACCAAATGTGAGTTTTGGCTGTCGGAAGTTTCATTCCTTGGACATGTAATTTCCGCTAAAGGAATCAAAGTAGATTTGAAAAAGATTCAAGCTATTATTGAATGGCAACCTCCGAAAAATGTTAACGAGATCTAAAGTTTTATCGGTTTAGCTGGTTATTATCGAAGGTTTGTAAGAGGCTTTTCTACGACTACATTTTCCCTAACAAAACTTCTCTGAAAGGATCAACCATTTGAGTGGACTGAAAATCAACAATGAAGCTTCGATCAACTGAAGCAAGCTTTAACTCATGCCCCGGTTCTTATTCAACCTAAATTAGGTAAAGAATTCACAGTCTATAGTGACGCTTCCCATTTGGTATTGGGGTGTGTCTTGATGCAAGGTGATAATGTAGTAGCATATGCATCCCGACAATTGAAGCCCCATGAGCTCAATTACCTGACACATGATCTTGAATTAGCTGCCATAGTATTTGCACTCAAAATCTGGAGACATTATCGATACGGTGAAAGGTATCATCTGTTTACTGATCACAAAAGTCTGAAGTATCTTCTTACTCAAAGAGACCTTAATTTGAGACAAAGGAGGTGGATGAAATTGTTGAAAGATTATGATCTAGTTATCGACTATCATCCCGAGAAAGCCAATGTGGTTGCAGATGCTCTCAGTCGTAAATTGAACCTCGCTTCCTTGGCTATCAACGCTCATTTTAGATTATCTAAGGCTCATAATTTCTTGTATGAACTACAAGTTCAGTCTAGCCTAATCGCAAGGATTAAAGAGCTTCAAAAAGTTGACCCGGAACTTCAGAAGATTGCTTCCAAGCCTGAGTCTAATCCCGACTTCTCTGTTGAGTCAAACGGTCTCCTCTATTTCAAAGATAAAGTATGTATTCCAAACAATAGGGAATTACAAGAAGAGATACTACATGAAGCACATCGGATTTCTTTCTCGATCCACCCGGATCGATTAAGATGTACAAGGATTTCAAGCTCTTGTATTGGTGGTCCGGAATGAAAGCGGCTATCAACGATTTTGTGTCGAAGTGTTTGAACTATCAACGAGCGAAAGCCGAGCAGCGAGTCCCTACCGAATTGCTCCAACCTCTTGAATTGCCTAAATGGAAATGGGATCGAATCACAATAGATTTTTTTATCCGGTCTTCCTTGTTCTCTGAGAAAGTTTGTAAGAGGCTTCCATACTCGTTACGGTCATTTTGAATTCCTTGTTATGCCGTTTGGGCTAAAAAATGCTTCTGCCACATTCATGGATCTAATGAATCAGGTATTCAAGCCCTGTCTTGACAAGTTTGTAGTTGTCTTTATTGATGACATACTTATTTGTTCCCGTAACAAGGAAGAACATACTGAACATCTTCGAATTATTTTGCAAACTCTCCAAGAACATCAGTTGTTCTCCAAATTCACCAAATGTGAGTTTTGGCTGTCGGAAGTTTCATTCCCTGGACATGTAATTTCAGCTAAAGGAATCAAAGTAGATTTGAAAAAGATTCAAGCTATTATTGAATGGCGACCTTTGAAAAATGTTAGCGAGATCCGAAGTTTTATCGGTTTAGCTGGTTACTATCGAAGGTTTGTAAGAGGCTTTTCTATGACTACATTTCCCCTAACCAAACTTCTCCGAAAGGATCAACCATTTGAGTGGACTGAAAATCAACAATGAAGCTTTGATCAACTGAAGCAACTTTAACTCATGACCCGGTTCTTATTCAACCTAAATTAGGTAAAGAATTCACAGTCTATAGTGACGCTTCCCATTCGGAATTGGGATGTGTCTTGATGCAAGGTGATAATGTGGTAGCATATGCATCCCGACAATTGAAGCCCCATGAGCTCAATTACCCGACACATGATCTTGAATTAGCTGCCATAGTATTTGTGCTCAAAATCTGGAGACATTATCTATACGGTGAAAGGTATCATATGTTTACTGATCACAAAAGTCTAAAGTATCTTCTTACTCAAAGAGACCTTAATTTGAGACAAAGGAGGTGGATGAAATTGTTGAAAGATTATGATCTAGTTATCGACTATCATCCCGAGAAAGCCAATGTGGTTGCAGATGCTCTCAGTCGAAAATTGAACCTCACTTCCTTGGCTATCAACGCTTATTTTAGATTATCTAAGGCTCATAATTTCTTGTCTGAACTACAAGTTCAGTCTAGCCTAATCGTAAGGATTAAAGAGCTTCAAAAAGTTGACCCGGAACTTCAGAAGATTGCTTCCAAGCCTGAGTCTAATCCCGACTTCTCTGTTGAGTCAAACGGTCTCCTCTATTTCAAAGATAAAATATGTATTCCAATCAATAAAGAATTACAAGAAGAGATACTACATGAAGCACATCAGAGTTCTTTCTCGATCCACCCGGATCGGTTAAGATGTACAAGGATTTCAAGCTCTTGTATTGGTGGTCCGGAATGAAAGCGGCTATCAACGATTTTGTGTCGAAGTGTTTGAACTATCAACGAGTGAAAGCCGAGCAGCGAGTCCCTACCGGATTGCTCCAACCTCTTGAATTGCCTAAATGGAAATGGGATCGAATCACAATAGATTTTTTATCCGCTCTTCCTTGTTCTCCGAGAAAGTGTGACGCTGTTTGGGTAATCGTCGATTGATTCACCAAATCTACCCATTTCATCCTGGTTCGTATGAACTACATTTTAGAAACCTTGGCTGAACTGTATATTCAAGAAATCATTCTTTTACACGGAGTTCCTACTTCAATTGTCTCCGATCAAGATCCCCGATTCACAGATCGATTTTGGAGAACTTTGCAACGATCCCTCAGAACTAAACTAAATCTGAGCACAACTTTCCATCCGCAAAGTGATGGTAAATCTAAGTGAGTAATTCAAATTCTTGAAGATATGCTTAGATCTTGTATTATCGACTTTGGAAAGAACTGGGAAAAGTCTCTATCTCTTGTAGAATTTTCCTACGACAACAATTATCAGTCCTCAATTCAAATGGCTCCATTCGAGGCGTTATATGGAAGAAAATGCCGAACACCTCTTTGCTGGTCCGAACTTGGTGATAACAAGGTGTTAGGACCTAAATTGCTTCAAGAAAACGAAAAACAAATTTAGATTATCCATTGCTGACTAAAGCAAGCTTTCGATAGGCAAAAGTCCTACACTGATCTGAAACGTAGAGGCATTCAGTATAAAATCGGTGACAAGGCCTTTCATAAAGTCTCTCCATTGAAGAAAGTATTCCAATTCGGAAAAAGAGGGAAACTCAGTCCACGTTACATTGGACCCTTCAAGATTGTTGAAAGAATTGGTCCAGTAGCATATCGACTTGCACTCCCTAGCGAGTTCGAAAAAATACATAATGTCTTTCACGTTTCAATGCTTCGAAAGTACCGATCTGATCCATCTCACATTTTGGAACCGGAAGAGGTGGAATTAAATCCTGATTTATCATATGAAGAGGAGTAAGTTCAAATTCTTGATAGGGAAATCAAAAGACTTCGAAACAAGAATGTCTCTTTAGTTAAAGTGTTGTGGAGAAATCACAAAGTGGAAGAAGCAACATGGGAGCCTGAGGATACAATGAGAAAACAATATCCTCATCTATTCGGTTTAGTTAAGAATTCGAGGATGAATTCTTCTTTTAAGGATGGGAGAATTGTAATACCCTAAAATTGAGCCTAGTAGAAATTGAATTATTAAATTGAATTTCAATTTAAATTAAGCTTTATCCTAATTCGATTAAGGTAATTAAGGACTAAATTGAATAAAATTTCAAAACCTATACTAGGAATTGAATGACCAAATCGGATGAAAGAAAAAAATAGAGAATTGCATGCTTAAATTTAAGATTCTTTTGGCTGCCCCTCCACTAACTTAGACATTAGAGATAATTATAAGGGTAATTTGGACATTTCCTTGTCCAAATAAGATGGCACTTAGTCATCTTCCTTAATCACTATGACCGGCCAAAAATTAGGAAAGAAAGAAGAGAGAGATTTTGAGAGTAGGAAGCCATTGTTGTTAGCTTGAAAGCTTTACATGGTTAGGAAATTTGACTTGGAAGTCAAAATAGAGAAGCTCGGTAAGCTCCTCTCCCTTAACCGAGTTGAATATGTGGTTAAATTTTCATTATTGCATGTATACATGTTGTTTTGATGTTGCGGGAATTTTTTAGAATGATAACTAAATTATTAACATTTTAGATTATGAAGTAAATAATGAAATTAAGGATAAACCATGCTAGCCGAATAGTATAGGGATTAAATTGAGGAAATTGATAAATTGATAGAGATATATACGAAATTAGAACAATTCATGTAGGAGAATGTTACTTGAAATTGAGTTTACTTTTTAAATGAAGTATTGGATTAGTGGAAATAATGTTAGAATTGGTGAAATTGAAGTTAGAACTGAAACTGGTCACCCTAGAAGCTTCATTGATGGTTATGGACTGTTTTGGAAGAAAATATAAAATTTGGGATTAAATGGAACGTAAATAAAGGCTGGAAATTTTAGTAAAATACAGAGGAAGCATTAGAGTAGATTCTAGGTAGATTATAATGTATGAATTATAACTTAGTGAATGAATTAAATGACTAATTGATAGACTAGTTAAAATTGGACTGTTATGGATTATTGAATAAATTGAGGATCTAAATGAATTAATTGGGGACTAACTATGACTTGAATAGACTAGAGAAAAACAGGGTAAACTTTGGTTATAAGGTCTAAATTGAACTAGTAAGGGACCTAGGTTCAAAAATGCATTAAAGTGACTTAAAATGAAATTGGCAGTTTAGTCCCTGATAAATGCCCTGTCTTAAAATGCAAATCTGTATTAATCTAGAAATGGGAAAAATATGAGCCATACATGGATAAAAAGCTAGTCAAATAAGCTTTCTAACAAGGTTAATTATTTGAAATTCTGACGTATAAGTTATGACCAGATTAGTGACAAGTATATAATCTGCCAGAGCTGAAAATCGTTTAGGGATCAATATAAATTATATAAAAATATTAAATGGTTGATGATGAAATGAACAAAAATCTGTTTCTTATGTGTTTGAAAATGATTGAATAGAGCATAGAGTGGAAGATATCGAAGAGGATAATATAGCTAGACAACCGAAAGACAAGGGGAAAGGTATTTGAATTCAAGACTAAGCTAGGCGTTTGTGAGTGTAGCTCTTCTTAGAGTTGGGACAAGTGTCCTAACTAAATTTTCTTCTATTTGTTGCTGATAAGTAATGCTTGAAAATTGGACTTAATTTTTGGTTTGGTAATAAATAATAGGGGAAGAAAGAATTAAAGGAAAATTGGTATATTGATCAAAGTCAATTCTTGAATGGTTAAAGTGTTAGTTGATTGATATTTTGTGTTAATATGATTGAACGAAGGACTATTATGTGGTGTTTGAATTGTATTAGTTGAGATTTTGAAATGTGTATTGTAGAATATGCTTACTTGAAAAATTGTGTATGTGAATCGACTTAAGTCAATATGCTTAGAAGATTAAGAGAATCGAAATTGGTATGCTAATGGTTGATTGTCTATTATGTGAACTAAATTGGTGGAACAATTTAATAAGCCCTTGGTTATATGGTTGGTTTAGGTAGTACGACATGCCTAGAGTCTAGAGCTCGATCTTTTGGTACGTTAGTGTACCCTACTAATTGGTGTGATTGACACCCTACTGATAAATGCTATGAGAATTCAATTGAATTGGTACGTATGTACCCCACTGATTGGTGATTTGATCACCCTACTGTTATATGTGACTCGAATACCTAACCTACTATTTACCAAGGTAATTAAACTAATAATTTGAAATTGGATTTGTTTACATGTTTGATGATCAATGACTTTGATTTTTGGTAAAGTGATTTGGTTTATTGTGAAAGTATATGTTTCTTGTTAGAATGAATTTAAGTGTTTACATGCTACAGTTTGTTGCTGCTTATAAATTGAAAGTATGCTTGATATGTCTTGCTTATATGATTCGGTCATGGTTGAGTGGTAAAATTAAAATAATTAAATTTTGAAATAACCCTAGTATTCGAATGAGATTATATTAGAAGAAAATTCTTTGATTGATTAAACATAGAGGACGGATGTTAATACAATTAAAAACATGAAGTTTGAATTCAATTAAATGATTAATTTGATAGTTTAGGTGCTTCCTCACTAAGTACTATAAGTACTTATCGTACTCCTGTTTCTCCTTTCTTCCCAAATACAGGTCTTAGTGTTTCAAGGTCTCTCAAACTCGAGCTTGCTTAGATCGATTGAAGTCGAAAGTATGCCTTGCCTTGTTTCCCTTGTTCTTCTGCTGGGTGGTATAGTTACATGCATCATCATTCAGTTTGCATGTCTATGTACGATTTTGAAGTTTTATATGCGGTGCATGTAGGATGCTAATCAAATGGTTCCCCGTTTATTTTGTGTGTACATATTGGGGTGAAACATGGGGTATAGTATTAAGTCCTCATATTATTTTGATTAGAGGCTTATCATTATTTAATTGTAGGTAAATGGTCTTTAAATGTTGACCATAGGTCATATAGACTCTTTTGTTTAAACACTTAATGTGTATATAAATGAAATCTATTAGATATTTTGTATATGATTCCATTTGATTTGTAGCCGAATGTATATGTCCTATTTAAGAATCAAATGGTTGGATTTCAGTTGGAGAATTATTGGAAATATAAGAATGATTAGATGACCTTAAATGATAGTATTTGTATCACTATATAGATTCCCTATTTTCTTATGTAAGAAAGGTAAAGAAAATTGTTAGATTGTAAACTTTACATCATAAATTAGTTAGGAAATCACAAATAAAAAAAGGAATAAGAAAGAATGAATAAATCATTGATTTTGGTTTCTTGTTTTACTCTCTTGATAAATTCTTTGGAATACGTTTCCTTTGTCTTGAATTTTAACCCCGTTTTATCGGCCTTTATCCTACCCAAACCTTAGCCCCATTACAACCCTTTTCAAAGACCTCTTGATTTTTGCATCATATTCATACTTGGTAGTGGAGATTGGATTTAGCTACAAGCCTATGGTGATGCTTAGATTAGTTTTTGGCTTGAGTGATTTTCTACCCTAAACACTTTGAGCGACATGAGTGATTCCTTGTGAGGGTACTTGGTTTGCTTCATTGTTATAAACATATTATTGGAATGTCTAAATTTTTGCTAAAATTATTTCTAGTCTTTCCGTTTTTCGATTGCTTCCTTAACTTTCTTTAATGTTTAGATACTAAGTCTCACCAGAAACTTAGAGACTTCGTGAAATTATGGATAAGGACTTGAGCTTTAATTGGTTTAATTGAGAAATGCTTGAGGACAAGCATTGGATAAGTGAGGGGGAATTTGACTAGTGCTTATTCTATGCTATGTTTTGTGTTTAATTACTCCTTGATTGGTTGTTTTAAGTTGCTAATTTGGGAACTTTTGTTCATTTGCAATGCAGAACAATAGATTCCAGAAATGTTGCTAAAACTGATGAAATTGTGCAATTTTGGTTTTTCTGGATTCATGGCTGGATTAGTGGGCATGAAAGTGCTGACCGGACGACACGTCAACAGCTTCTAGAAGATGATGTCAGCAGCGCCTGATAGCTTATCAACCTTGATTCGAATAATTTATCAACTGAGATTTAAATTTAAACTTGGGATTTATCTTTTTTTATTTAATTTGAATGTTTTAGGATTAATCTTTTATCACTTTAGGTTATTTTAGGGTTTTTAGATTACTATAAATATCCCCTTTGGGGTGAACTCAAAAATCATCTATTGTTCTTGGTTTTGTTTTACTTTGAAGTTTATAAAATTTCTCTTCTCTTTAGTTCCTTATTTACTTTTAGTTTTCTATTTTATTTTGAAAAATGATAAGTATGATTTCTTACATAATCATACTTAGCTAAGTTTTCTATAGCCAAAGGCTTAAGCAATGACTAAATTCCAATGTGAGGATTGAAAAACACTTCATCAACTTCGGGCATCTCTCTAAGTTTTCTATTTTGTTTTGGTTGACTGTGTGGAAGGATCAACTATCGAAGCACATTCGACTTCCTGGGAACACACTTAGCAAAATTGTTTGCTAAGAGGAAACTAAGATCAGATCAATTATTATTGAAAAAACATAATCCGAGTCGGGCGTGTTACAACATCTCACAAATGGGTCTTCAGATAAATCTGGGATGATTGAAGAAGAAACAAATGGAATTTTAGGAAGGTTTAACGAACTTTATAGTTTGATTCAAGAGAAGGGTGTCTTTTGTGCTTTTGATCAAATGGTGATTAAAGTTGGGAGACAAAATAAATCTTCTATGCCCGAGTTGCACCATCTCAATTGGCTAGACTTGAGTAGTAACGATTTTAGCAACATGCAGATCCTGAAGTTTTTCGGTTTTCTAGAGAGTTTAACATATCTTAACCTCTCTCAAGCACAATTCTGGGGAGTAATTCCTTATAACCTTGGGAGTCTCTCAGAGTTGCAGTATCTTGATCTCAGAGGCAATTATTTCTTGGAAGAAGCAAAAAGTATTGAATGGGTTGCTGGACTTCCTTCTTTGTAGTACCTTAATTTGTCTGGTTTCATGTTGCAGGATGATACATTTCCAATCAGCACTGTCAATTCTACAAACACACAAGCTGTTCTTGATCTTTTTGGGAATAACTTAACTTCGGTACCTATGCTTTGTGTCCCTTGATCTTAGTGACAATTATTTGCAAGGCCCAATTTCACATTACTTCGGGAACATCTCATTTTTTGAAGTTCATGATCTTAGTTTCACCTCAAGTAATTCATCCTTACCCAACTCCTTGTATAGTTTAAATCATCTTCAATTCCTTGGTCTTTGCTAGTAACGGTTTCCAAGGTGAAATTTAACACCTTAAGCCCAAAACGTTACTTCAAAATTTCAACCTAATTTAGCCCAAAAGAGTTTTCATTCCAATTCTTTTAAATCCAACAATTAAAACATCGAGAAATAGTTCAAACGTTTACAAGGGAGTTTCATTTAAATTTAAAAGATTAAAACATTTACTTGTTTAATGCAAATTCAAAATAAGAGCTACAACATTACAATAGGGTCCTATGAATACATAGCCCAATAAGACCTAAGTGTTGTGCTCTGAACAAACAATGTGTTGAAACCTACTCCGATGGTGTTCCTCCAATGCAACGCGCCAACACAGAAACCTACAAACGAAAACAACGATTCCGAACGCCGAGCTAACATAACTTAATGGATACACTTCCACTCTACTATGCTTTATGCAAATCGTAAACATAAGCATATACTAGAAATGATGACAAGACATTAAGGTCAATACAAAGCATCCAACATCCATCTTATGCAATACAAGCAATCCATCATACAAACCTGGAGTGAAGCCCAAAGACACAAAGCGTCGGGACTCTTCACTCGAAGTGTGGTCCAGGGACACACAGTATCGGGCCTCCGCACTCCATACTCGGAATTACCCCTCGAGTATCTTCGAATAAGGCCTGGAGACATAAAGCGTCAGGACTCCTTCTTTCGGCACTTACCATTGTGTTGCAACACGTTACCTGGGTATTTGGTTCCCACCAATCAAGTGCCCTCATGACATTCAACCTCATCATACAAACATATAAACCTATGGTTACTACAACATATAAGCACACATGAAAGTTACCAAATTTTTTACACGTTATGATCAAATATAAGGTTGATTTCTCAGTTTCTCAATTTTATAATTCATTTTACTACCATAGAAGTCTATTACACCATAGTCCTTGAATTATCAACTCTTCAAACTCAAATTGAACTTTTTCGGCAGACTGTCTAGTGGGTACCGGTACTAGTGCTCGCGTACCGGTACGGTACCATGGGTATCGGTGCTCAGAACGTATCGATACAAAATTATCTCATTGGAATTTTATCCAGCTTGCTCGTACCGGTACGGGTCGACTATACCATACCACTTTACATGGTGTATCGATACATGTTAAACACCTACCGGTACCCCCTTCATTGTTCATCTTAATGAAATAATGTTCTTAAACCCAGAACACTAGGGTACCGGTACGGGCTCACCATATACCGCTACCGAGCCCAGAATAGCTTCCTAGACTCGGAAAATTACTTACCAAGCCCCCAAATCACATTTCTTTGCCTCTTAACTCAATCCTAAATCTTGTGGAAGTATTTAGGGTGGTTTACTACTAATTTTACATATTAATAAACTCAAATTCAAATTTCACCATTAACAAGGCTTAAATAAACCAAAGCACAAAATTCACCAAAATATCATACAATGCATCATTTTTATGATGACCATGAAGGCAAAAGTGTTAGAGGTGTACTAAACTTACTCCTATAGCTGAGAATGAAGCTCCTAGTTCAAACTTCAAGCTTTCCTCTTCCCTTGCTCCTTCGAAGAATTTTCAACTTCTTTCACTACAAAAATGTTGTAAGACAAGTTACAACATTGCCGGAAACGTAAGATTTGCTAAAGAAAGAATCCTACAACAAGAAATGGAGTTTAAAACCCGATTCCCGTTCTTCTTCTTCAACCCCCACCAAAAACCATTTTCTCCCCTCTCCACCATTTTCCTCCATTCTTACCTTGATTGGTAGATCTTTTGATGGAGATCTCAAAACCTTCAATGCTAAACCTAAAATACAACACACATATAAAGATGGAACCTTTTTTGTGGGAACTATTGCGTGTAAAAGAGTCTATCGCAATAGAGTGCAAGTGTACATGACGCAAGTAGTAAAGTGATACACGAAGTATCGGATGTCGAATCCACAGGGACTGGAAATAGCCTTAACCTTGGATTGCTGCACAACAAAGAAGATAATTTTAATTGTTTATAAGAGAATAATAAAGAATACTGAAGATAAAAGATTAAGAGATTCAGGGTGGAGAAATAGGCCGGTATTGATTTGCTCAGTAGTGCAGGTGTTGCACTGTCTAGGTCCTTTCTGTTCTATCGTCGCTTCTGTCGCGGTAGCACCTGCAGCAGCAGTAGTCTGTTGTTGTCGCGGCAGCGATCACACAACTCTGTACTTCAAGCTTGGCAAGAATCCCTGCTGTGACTCGTCCTATCCCTAGGTCCAAGTCTTTCAATAAACACATCTTTGATGGTACCTCCCGGCGTGAATCGAAGGATGAACACCGATGTTTTTGAATTCTTCCTTAGCCACTTAACCTCGTCCTATCCCTAGGTCCGAGATAGTTCAACCATAAACTGGAGAACCCATACTTATTCCTTTCGTATACTTAACTCTCCCGATATTAAGTAAATGAATAATCTCACAATGCTCTCCCGATACTCTTGCAAGATGTTGAAAGCCAGAATAAGCAAACTTGAAGTTTATTTTATTGAACAGAAAAAATCCTAAAACAATGTAATCCTTGCAACTACTTTACAGAATCAACCCTTAGCCCTAGGGGAAGTTTAGAACATGATGAGAAGGGGGAAAATGACTAGGGTTTAGGGGAAGACGGCTAGAGAATAAGATATCCTTCCCTAGGTCGAATTACATGCCTTTATATAGGCCTTGGGTTCAAGTTTTCTAATATGGCAAGAATACAAGTTTAAATTAAAGTAAAACTCTATTAAAGACTAAATCTTCAGAATAGATGTCTTTAAATTCGTCATCTTTTCTTGCTTGGAGTTTCTTCCTTGAACCTTGGGCTTGGCCTTCATTCTGATCCAGGGCTTGGAAAAATATATGAGTTCTCCACGACAGATCAGCTTAATTTCCTCTTTCTGTCAAACTCCATTTCACTTTTTCCCTTCACCATTGCTGTCGTCCTTAGCTGCCACGGCAGCAGCCTTGGCAGCATCGTCCTTCTCGACTTCAGTCCTGTGTTCTAGCTCTGCTCTCCACCGCCCTGCGTCTGCTACAACAGCTACCTGCAAAAGTAACCAAAATCAGTAGCAACTGTGCCATTTTATATAATTGTGATGTATATGTAAAACTGTACCTAAATGCAATGAATTATGCTTGAATGTAGCAAAAATACGGGTTAAACAGGGGGTAAAATATAGTACTTTTGCACACTCAACACACCCCCAAACTCAAGTTCTTGCTTGTCCTCAAGCAATCAAGACCTAAAACGAAAATTAAAAATTTTTGTTTGGCTTAAAATAGTGAACCTTTCCTTACCTACCATTCATGCCCCTGTTGTGAACAACACTCTGTTGGATAATTCTGGATTCATTCGGATCATTGCTATAATTCTCATGTAGTGTGTGCATGTTTTGTGAACAATTATATGCCTAGACTCCTTTAGTATACTAGAATAGCTAAGCCTCTTACTTGAATTTTTATGCCAACTTTCATTTTTTGGAGGCAATTCTTAGGCTCCTTTAGTTTTTTTCTTAGACTCGATTTTTATTTTCTTAATTTAAGTTTGACTAGAGCCTGTTTCGGGCACCTCTAGCTAACTTCCTAGAGCCGGTTTCAGGCACCTCTAGGTGTATTGAGTCTATTATTTTTTTAACTTCTTTTCCTAGAGCAAGTGTTAGGCACCTCTAGGGGCAACTCAAGTGTTCAAGCTTTTTCCTATTCTAGTTTACCAGTAGAGTTCTAGATAGTATAAAAGTCACAAGGGGTGTTTTAAGGATCAGAACTATAGTAAGGCTCTAAACTGCTCCTAAAAACTATCCTCAAGGCACTGCCACGATAGAGGCTGTCACGGCAGGTAAGTTCAGTTCAAAGACTTAAGCCAAATTTTCATCAATTTTTTTTTCCGACAAAAATAAACTAAACATTTAGACACACTTACACACAATTTTGAACCTAAAAACACTTTATTAATGGAGGGATGCCACCCCCAAACTCAAGGGTTGCATTGCCCTTAATGCATGATGAAAAAAAAAACAGAAAAGAAAAAACATCACAATGATAACAAAATAGTAGACAACAAAGATAAGATAAAAACTTAAATTTTAAGTGATGTCGTCCCTGCTGCTGCTGCTGCTGCTGTTGAGCTGGATCTACCGGCGGGCAGTGACCTTCATCGTTGGTGCTGGCAGATGACTCGAAGAGGCGGAGGCAGTCTTTTTCTTGGCTTCCCTCGGCGGCTGGATGCGAGTAGGTGAAATCTGGGGTAGTTTCTCCAGCACTTGAACCTCCTCGGAAGAGCTGATGATGCTGTTGTTGCTGCTACCACTGCTGCTGCTGCTACTACCGTCTGACTTCCTTTGGCCGGATGGTCCGTCACCTGTGTTGAGCTTCTGCCGCTTCATCTGAGTGAATTCCTTGGACAGGTTCCTCTTGACAGAGGGCTCGCCATCAGATTCCTCCCAGATTGAGGAGGAGGAAAAACCAGCAATGAACTTGTCAAGGTCGGACGATGGCTCTTTTCTCTTTTCTCCTCTGGTAGAGACAGGGGTGTTGTGGCTGCCGCCTGCAGCTGCCGTGGCTGGGGTTGGAGTGAACGCAGCAGAGGGTGTTCTTGGTGTGGCAGCAGGGGTCGGGGTATGGGCATGTTTGGGTGCAGCAAAATAATGATTGGGGAAGACAAGGAATTCTACATTTGGAAAATTTAAATTGCTTTTAATGAAATGTATCGCGGCTGTTGTGAAGTTGCGGACAAAGCTCATCAGGCTCAGCTGTCGTTCCTCTATTTTCTGTAGGGTGGCTAGGATTTGAGTGGAGGATTCTGCTGGGGCAACTGCTGCTGTGGGCTGCTGCTGTGCAGGCTCGGTCTGGGTAGGCTCTGCTGGCTCCTCTGCCGCGGTAGACGGGTTAAAATAGGAGATCGGTGTTGCAGCTTTCAGCTCCATCAAACTGAGGATATTTTTCTCCGTCCATCCTTTATCTCGAATCTTGAGATCTTCAGCAATTTCAGGGACGTTGTGACCACATCAGATTTCTGTGATGAGGTAGGGGAAGACAAGGGGTCCCGATGGCCGAAGTGAACAGTCCAAAATCCCCCCGAATATAACGGCCAACATGAATGGGTCTCTCGTTTAGAATAGAATGGACGAGAGCTAACATGGGTTGATCCACTGTGCTGTTGTGGAGGAAGGCATAATCCTCTTTTTCTCGAAGGCGTTCCACAGTTTTGCCTCGGGAGTGAGTTGAGCTCATTTCACCGTCCGTGGGATTTTTGGATCTATATTCCACTGGGTCCCTTATTCTGTCAGTTCTGCCATGACAGCATCATAGTCCTCTGCCGACAGGCTTTCCAAGAACCTCTTGTGTCCATCTTCCCTCTCTCCGACATAGATGCCGTAGAGAGTATTGATGTATTCCGGTTCAAAAGGGATTTCCTTACCACGTACTGTCACGGCTGTCGTGTCTCTGCTGTCGACGACAGCGTAAAATTCTCTGACCATAGTGACATTCATTTCCTCAGGTTGGGCAGCAAACATCTGCCATTGCAGTGCTCTAATCTTTCGGGCGATGAATGGTTCGAGCCCAAGGTTTTCTGTTCGTTTGGTGTAGATGAACCCTTTCTCTTCCCACATCTCCATTTTCTGAAAGGATGTGTAGTATCGGTCATTGGAATCAACGATGGCAAAGCGGTTTGGGATTCTGTCGTGGCTGGGAGTGGCTGCTGCGGCGGCAGAGCTTGAGGCAACACTTCTTCTGGTGTTTATGGTACTCATAGTTGCAAGAGACTGTAGAAATGAAAGAAAATATAAATCTAGAGAGAAAGCAAGTAGAGAGAGTAAAAGTGAAGTGAAAATGAATAGTAAAATGGGGTTTATATAGATGAAGAGGTTACTGCCCGATGGAGCTGTAACGGTAGGCGCGAATAATGGGGCCAGCTGTTACGCGATTTCTGACGCGTTTCCGTGTCTGTTGCGCGTCTGTTACGCGTTTGCGTGTCTGCCGCGGTAGCGTGTTGATAGGCTGTATTTTCTGCGTCTGTCGCGACAGCTGTGACGACAGGCTCCTCCTTTGGGCTTTTTGGGCTGCTGGTGAGATGGTGGGCTAGTTCACTTCTTCTCCTCTCCTTGTTTCCTTTATTTCCTAAAAATAATTAAAATAAAAACTTAGTTCTAAAAAAATAATTCTAATTTCCTAATAAATATATATATATATATATATATAAATAAAAATAAAATTAAGTTAAATTAGGGATGCCAGGACGGGCAACTCCTAAAGTAACCACTTCCTGCATTTTTGGGGCTTCAGTCCCCTGATAATGCTTCAGTCTCTGTCCGTTGACTTTAAATTGGTGCCCGTCTTTTAAGGATTTGATCGTGATGGCACCATAAGGAAAAACTTGCACCACTTGGAATGGGTCAGACCATCTAGATTTCAGCTTCCCTGGGAAGAGTTTCAACCTAGAGTTGAATAACAACACAACCTGCCCTGGGCAGAATTGTCGTGGCAGCAACTTCTTGTCGTGCCATCTCTTTGTCTTGTCCTTGTATATCCTTGCGTTGTCATAGGCCATTGCTCGAATTTCTTCAATCTCATTCAAGTCAAGTAACCTTTTCTGTTCTGCCTTTTCTAAGTCCATGTTTACTGCTTTGATGGCCCAGTATGCTCTATGCTCTATCTCAATAGGTAGATGGCATGTTTTTCCATATATTAGCCGGTAGGGTGACATTCCCAATGGAGTCTTAAATGGTGTTCTGTAGGCCCAGAGTGCATCATTGAGGTGTAAGGACCAGTCCTTCCGAGTTGGTTTAACTATCTTCTCAAGAATGTTCTTCACCTCCTTGTTGGATATTTCGGCCTGTCCATTGGTCTGAGGGTGATAAGTTGTTGCGATCCGATGCTTAACGCCATATTTCCTTAAGGCAGTAGCTATTACCCTATTGTCGAAATGTCTCCCTTCATCAATGATGATCGCCTTCGGGATGCCAAATCTGGAAAAACGTTCTTATGCAAAAATCTCTGAACAGTCTTGGCATCGTTTTTCTGTGTGGCGGTCGCTTCAACCCATTTGGACACGTAGTCCACTGTCATGAGGATATATAAATTCCCACATGATGCTGGGAATGGTCCCATGAAATCAATCCCCCAAACGTCGAAGATCTCGAC
Organism: Hibiscus trionum; assembly: GCA_030270665.1. Taxonomy (NCBI): domain Eukaryota; kingdom Viridiplantae; phylum Streptophyta; class Magnoliopsida; order Malvales; family Malvaceae; genus Hibiscus; species Hibiscus trionum. Next base: position 22,531,801 of record BSYR01000004.1, read on the forward strand.
TTCAAGGATGTTTTGCAGCGGCATCTTATATCTCCTTGAGATGTTTCCAGTCCGTTGACACTAATTACAGCCTTTGTAGAATGCTTGGGCATCCTTGAACAGTGAGGGTCAATAAAAACTAGACTACAAAACCTTGGCAGTAGTTTTGTTACCACCTAAGTGTCCTCCATATGGTGAAGCATGGCAGTGATGGAGCACATCTTTCTGCTCATCCTGTGGTATACACCTCCTGATGATCTGATCTGCACAATATTTGAAAAGAAGAGGTTCGTCCCAATAATAATGCTTAACATCATTTTAGAACCTCTTCCTGGCTTGATAGTTAAGTTCAGGAGGATATATTCCGCTAACTATGTAATTAACGAAATCAGCATACTAGGGGAGTTCAGAAAACTTACCTGCCGCCATGGCTGTTGCGGCAGCGCTCGTGGCAGCAAACAATTGCTCGTCAGGGAAGGTCTCCAGTATGTGTGTCTTGTCTATTGGCAGACTCTTTCCCCTCTCTAGTCTTGACAAGTGATCTGCAAATTGGTTCTCTGTTCCCTTTTTATCTTTGATTTCAATATCGAACTCTTGCAGCAGCAGAATCCAACGAATCAGTCTGGACTTTGCGTCCTTTTTAGCAAACAAATATTTCAGTGCAGAGTGGTCTGTGTGGACCACTACCTTCGTTCCAAGTATGTAGGATCGGAACTTGTCAATTGAAAACAACACTGCTAACAGTTCCTTCTCTGTTGTGGTGTAATTCACTTGGACATCGTTGAGTGTTTTGCTAGCTTAGTAAATTACGTGGAATAACTTATCCTTTCTCTGCCCAAGTGCTGCCCCTACAGCGTAATCACTGGCATCACACATAATTTTGAATGGAAACTTCCAGTCCGGTGGCTGTACAATAGGGGCTGTTACTAACTTTTCCTTCAGAATTCTGAATGCCTCAGTACATTCACTATTGAAGTCAAAGGGACGATTTTGCTCTAGTAGGTGGCATAACGGCTTGGTGATCTTCGAAAAATTTGGAATAAACCTTCGATAGAACCCAACATGCCCTAAAAAACTCCGAATTCCCTTGACTGTGGTGGGTGGCGGCAATTTTTCAATCACCTCAATTTTTGCTTTGTCGACTTCTATGCCGCGACAGCTTACCTTGTGGCCTAGGACTATCCCTTCATCCACCATGAAGTGACATTTCTCCCAGTTTAATACTAAGTTCGCTTTCTCGCATCTTTCGAGCACTTTCTGTAGGTTACCTATGCAGCTTTCAAAATTATCTCCAAAGACAGAGAAATCGTCCATAAATATCTCCAGGAAATCCACCACCATATCAGAGAATATCGCCATCATACACCTCTGGAAAGTTGCTGGTGCATTGCAAAGTCCAAATGGCATTCTCCGAAAAGCGTAAGTACCTTATGGGCAAGTGAAAGTTGTTTTATCTTGATCCTCCGGTGCGATGGCTATTTGGTTGTAACCTGTGTAACCATCAAGAAAACAATAATAAGGCTTTCCTGCTAATTTATCAAGCATTTGATCAATAAAAGGCAGGGGAAAGTGGTCCTTCCGGGTAGCTTTGTTAAGCTTCCGGTAGTCCATACAAACCCTCCAACCGGTCACAGTCCTGGTTGGGATTAATTCATTTTCTTCATTGGTCACCACGGTTATCCCTCCTTTCTTAGGAACGCATTGCACCGGGCTCTCCCACTTACTATCCGAGATGGCATAAATTATCCCAGCGTCAAGCCATTTGATAATTTCCTTTCGAACCACTTCTCGCATAGCGTCATTCAAGCGTCGCTGGGCATCAATGGTCGGCTTATGATCATCCTCTAAGAGGATTTTGTGCATGCATAGTGCCGGACTGATGCCTTGGATATCAGTGATCGTCCATCCAATAGCCTTTTTCTGCTGCTGCAGCATCCCTATCAGTTGATGTTCCTGTTCCTGCATCAACTTGGAAGAGATGATTACGGGCAACGTATCATTTAATCTAAGAAAAACATATTTGAGCTGCCCTGGCAGGGGCTTAAGGTCTAGAATAGGTGGTTCTACAGTTGATGGCTTTTGGATGATATGTTCATTCGAGGTATAGTTTAAGGGCTCGAATAACTTACCTGGACGATTGCCTATCCAGTTTACCTCCTCATGACCTTCAGTGTCGGATATGTTAGAATCTGAGGAGCTGCTGTCGTCGTCGCTGCCGTGACAGTCTTCCAGATGCCTGCTGTGGCAGTGACCAAACTTGATGTCATGACAGCTCGACCTGATGCAGGGTTGGTCAAAGACTACTTCAGTGATAGCATTGCATTCTTCTTCTGCATCAGCATGCTTAATTGCTTGGAGAACATTTAACTTGATCTCTTGATTATTCACTCTCATTGTGAGTTCTCCCTTTTCTACATCAATCAGTGATCTGCCTGTGGCTAAGAAGGGTCACCCCAAGACGTTTGGTGCATTCTCATCTGCTTCAATATCTAAAACAAGAAAGTCAGCAGGAAAAATAAATTTATCCACTCTTACCAGAATATCTTCAATCTTCCCTTCTAGTTGCACGTAAGAGCGGTCTGCCAGTTGCAGCATAACTGTCGTGGGCCGTGCTCGTCCAATACCTAATTTCTGAAATACAGATTTTGGCATTAAATTAATACTAGCACCTAGATCACAAAGTACCTTACCCACGAATTTATCACCAATTATGTAAGGTATGATGAATCTCCCATGCTCCTTCTTTTTCTGGGGTGGATGCCTGTGCAGAATAGTCATGCATCCTTTTGTCATTTTAACCGTCTCAAATTCCACAAGTCTGGATTTCTTCGACATAGCATCCTTGAGAAATTTTTCATAACTGGGCAACTCCTTGATGGCATCTAACAGCGGAATATTAATGTGGACCTGCTTAAAAATATCATAGATCTTTTTAAGCTGGAACTCCCGTTTCTGCTTTTGTAGCCGTTGTGGAAAAAGAGGTGGAGGACGATTATCTTTAATGCGTCCTTCCCATGGTATTCGGATCTGAGGAGGCTTAGGTTCTTCATCCTTCTCCTCTGTCCCTTCTGCTTCCGTGACAGATGTGGTGGCAGCAGGCTGCTTATCGTCTGTCGGAGCAGTATTCGCGACAGTCGATTCTAGGGCTGGTTCCTTGACTGGTTCAACTTTCTTCTCCGGCCCTGGTAATTGCTTCCCACTCCTAGTTGTGATAGCTTTGCACTGCTCATGTGTGGGTTTTCTAGTGACTTCAGTATCGCTAGGGAATCCTCCGTTCTGCCTTGGCATAATATGTTGGGAAACCTGACCCATCTGTGTCTCCAATGACTTTAGAGTAACTTTATGATTGGCCATCCGCATCTCTGTTTTATCCATGAACGACTCATTCTTCTTGACGAAGTGATCCATGTTTGCCATGTAAGTTCCTGTATGTGACATAAATGTGGCCAAGGTTTCTTCCAGTATGCTAGGTGTGGCTGCCGGTGGTTGTTGCAGCTGCTGTTGCACTTGCTGTTGTGTCAGGATTCTAGGTGCCCCCTGATTTTGAGTGTTTTGTACTTAAGGATTCAGGGCGTTGTTGGGATTACTCCAAGAGAACTTGGGATTTTTCCTCCAGTTGGGATTGTAATTGTTGGAATTGTAGTTTGGCTTGTTATAGTTTCCAACATACATCCCTTCCTCTAGTTGTAACGGGCAGTCTTCCGAACTATGATTCCCACTGCAAGTTCCACATACCTCTTCTGTAGCATAGACCGGTTGGGAATCTTTCTTCAGCAAGTTTTCTACTGCCTTTGTGAGATACGCAACTTGTGTCTTTAGAGAATTATCAGCTTCATAATCCTTTACAGCTAGTACTCGTTTACCTCTCCTCGATGTGGGAAATTGCTCTTCATTCTTCAAAAAATTCTTTAACACTACCATGGCTTCATCTGGATCTTTATCCAACAGCAACCCATTGGCTGCTGAATCGATTCTCATGCGAGTCTGTAGGTTGGCAGCATTGTAGAATTTTATGACTTGATTCCAAACAGGGAATCCGTGCATCGGGCAATTTCTCAGAATAGTAGTAAACCTGTCCCATGCCTCGTGCATTGGCTCGTCATCCTCCTACTGGAAAGTAGCAATTTCGTTACGTAATCGCTCAGATAAATTGGAAGGATTAAAACGAGATAAAAATTCACGAGTTAAATCTGCCCAAGTTCGTATTGAACCCGGCGTTAGTTTGTTCCACCAAGTTTTTGCTCAATCCCTCAATGAATGAGGAAATAACCGAAGCCTCAGTATCTCCAGATTTACTCCTGGTAGTCTAAACGAACCACAAATTTTTTGGAATGTTTTCAGATGTTCTCTAGCATCCTCTGTAGCAGCACCACTAAATTGGCCAGCGGAATTAATCATGTTGAACATCACAGGTTTCAGCTTCCACGCCTGGCAATGTGATTTCTAATTCCACATGATCATTGATCATGAAATCACGGCAGGACCGGCGTGCGGCCCCAGCAGCAGGAGGAGCGACAGGCTGTCTGTTTCCTCCATCACCGATAGGATCGTTAGGATCTTGGGGATTCCTTTGGTTGTTCCCCCCGTTATGCATGGCTTCTAACTGTTCCTCAAGGTAATCATTTCTGGCTATTAAAAGACGGACTCGGTTCCTGAGATTGCACGAGCGTTCTATTTCAGGGTCTAGTTGATACTCAGGTTCTTTGCCTCGTCTAGATCTGCGCATAAGCAAACGGCAAACCTTGTGAAAAGCACAGGGTGAACAATCCAAATAGAAACAAAAAAATTAAAAAGAAAATGTGCAGTAAAAGTAAGGGTAAAGATATATTGTCAGTCCCCGGCAACGGCGCCAAAAACTTGTTGCGTGTAAAAGAGTATATCACAATAGAGTTCAAGTGTACACGACGCAAGTAGTAAAGTGATACACGAAGTATTAGATGTCGAATCCACAGAGACTGGAAATAGCCTTAACCTTGGATTGCTGCACAAGAAAGAAGATAATTTTAATTGTTTATAAGAGAATAATAAAGAATACTGAAGATAAAAGATTAAGAGATTCAGGGTGGAGAAATAGGCCGATATTGATTTGCTCAGTAGTGCAGGTGTTGCACTGTCTAGGTCCTTTTTGTTCAGTCGTCGCTTCTGTCGTGGCAGCACCTGCGGCGGCAGCAGTATGTTGTCGCGGCAGAGATTACACAACTCTATATTTCAAGCTTGGCAAGAATCCCTGCTGTGACTCGTCCTATCCCTAGGTCCAACTCTGTCGATGAACACGTCTTTGATGATACCTCTCGGCGTGAATCGAAGGATGAACACTGATGTTGTTGAATTCTTCCTTAGCCACTTAACCTCATCCTATCCCTAGGTCCGAGATAGTCCAACCATAAACTGGAGAACCAGTACTTATTCCTTTCGTATACTTAACTCTCCCGATATTAAGTAAATGAATAATCTCACAATGCTCTCCTGATACTCTTGCAAGATGTTGAAAGCCAGAATAAGCAAACTTGAAGTTTATTTTATTGAATAGAAAAATCCTAAAACAATGTAATCCTTGCAACTACTTTACATAATCAACCTTTAGCCCTAGGGGAAGTTTAGAACATGATGAGTAGGGGGAAACGACTAGGGTTTAGGGGAAGACGGCTAGAGAATAAGATATCCTTCCCTAGGTCGAATTACATGCCTTTATATAGGCCTTGGGTTCAAGTTTTCTAATATGGCAAGAATACAAGTTTAATTTAAAGTACAACTCTATTAAAGACTAAATCTTCATAATAGATGTCTTTAAATTTGTCCTCTTTTCTTGCTTGGAGTTTCTTCCTTGAACCTTGGGCTTGGCCTTCATTCTGATCTAGGGCTAGAAAAAATATATGAGTGCTCCACGACAGATTGGCTTAATTTCCTCTTTCTGTCGAACTCCATTTCACCTTTTCCCTTCACCATTGCTGCCGTCCTTAGCTGCCACGGCAGCGGCCTTGGCAGCATCGTCCTTCTCAACTTCAGTCCTGTGTTCCAGCTCTGCTCTCCACTGCCCTGCGTCTGCTACAACAGCTACCTGCAAAAGTAACCAAAATCAGTAGCAATTGTGCCATTTTATATAATTGTGATGTATATGTAAAACTGTACCTAAATGCAATGAATTATGCTTGAATGGAGCAGAAATATGGGTTAAACAGGGGGTAAAATATAGAACTTTTGCACAGTCAACTGGAACCAAAATGGAGAATGTGTATCTTGGGGGAAAAGAGTTAGGGGACAAAGGGTGATATCATCCCTTACATTTCTACCATCCTCTTAATGAAACCAACCTTGCCTTTTAAAAAAAATGAAATTACCCTTTAGCCATTCTTCCTTTCTTCCAATACACACACCAAGCCAAAACTTAGGCCCAACAATAAGAAGGAGCAAACCCAAAAGCCTTTTGAGCCTCCCGAGGCCCACGGATAGGTAAATTGACCTACGGATTCTAAAATTCAGGTTGTTACATGAAATGTCGAGTTCTGTTGAAAACCTGAACTCTCTCATTCATCTTATTTATTCGAGTAATAGTCTGAAAGGAAGATTACCAACCTCTTTGGATAATCTTTGCAAATTGAAGAAGATGAATTTGTCATATAACAGAATTGATCAAGACATATTAGAAATCTTGCAGAGTTTGTCTAAGTGTTGTTTGGATTGCTTAGATTCATTGAGCATGACAGATAACCAACTTGGACAATTTAAAAATCTAGCTTACTCGCCCCTTGCTCAAAACCTGGGAAGCACAGGTACGTCAATCTTTTGCCGTTTCAAGTACTCGAAACGTCCTTGGGACGGGTACGGGGCGGGTACGGCTGGAATACGTACCGGGGGCGTTTCACGTTGACGGGATACGGCTGAAAGTGACCGGGGACGGTTGAGAGATTTTCGGGGACGTTTCGGGGACGGGATGTGAACTTCACTCACGTCCCCAAAGCTATTTGCAGATGCGCTTCGAAATGTATTCTGGTAGCTTCACCGGCGAAGGCAGAGTGACCAACGGGAAGAAAAATCAGGTGAAAAACTCGGACAACAAACCACGAGAAGTTGAAGAAGAAGAAGTTTAAGGAGGCGTGAAAAACACGTGATTTTTTTAATCTATCTCATCTATTGTTGTGGGGCCCAATAAAATATTTTTTTCCTTTATTTAATTATATATAAGTCTTTCCAACATAATCCCTAAGTATAATTTTTACTACCTTATTTTCATGAAGAAAAAATTAGACTATTTATGAGTATTTGTTGTTTTTTAATTATGAGTAATTTATTTTTAAAATTTAAGATAATTTTCACTTTTAACTTTTTATTAGTATTTCGTTTTTACCAGTTTTTTAATTATTATTATTATTATAATTTTATTTTATATTTGCCGTACCTACCTGTACTCTGTAATTTTAAGAATTATCGTTTTTCGTCCCGTCCCGTCCCCGTCCCCGTATTTGTCCCCGTATCCGTATTGGTGCAACATAGCTCAAAACAACATTTCTGGTCCCATTCCGTTGTCGATAGGGGAATCATCATCTTTGAAATTATCAAAACTCAAGTTGGATTTCCCCGCTTTAATGTGAAATTATCAAATTGAGACAATGACATCTTGGCTCGAAGTTCCAAAAGAACTTATAGTAACATTTAGATATCTCACCTGCAAGAATAGCAGATGTGGTGCCCAATGGGTTTCTGAACCTTCCACTCAATTTCAACTTGTAAATCTTTCTTCTAATCAACTTACAGGGGAAGCAAAGCTCTTATTGAAGATTCAAACCTGCTCCTAATATAAAGGAACTGTATTCCCCAACAAAGTACTCTCAATCATTATTAGCTCGGTGTGGAGCTTGTTCGTGGACAACATTGCTGTTACATCTTTCATGGTAGGTGGTTCTCTGAGAGAAGGACTTACCTTTGGACAATATGCGCGTACTGGTGCATGTTGTTAAGCGGCAACCTTTGGACTTGGCTTTAGAAGCAAGGATAAGCAATGCATTTGTGGAAGTATGGCCATCATTAACCCTTGCTAGTCTATCTGAGGTTTTTGTGTTTGTAGTTGGAAGTGTCATTCCTATGCCAGCATGTCGAGTGTTCTCAATGTTTGCAGCACTGGCCCTTCTGTTTGACTTCCTTATTCAGGTCATTCTTCACTCTTTTATTGGCTAGCATTGCATTTTCCACACGAGTCGAGCCTGGTTGTTCTCCCCCAAAACTTATATCTTCAAGGATATTTCAATAACGTTTCAAAGTATCTCAGAATTGGACCGCCATCGTATTTTGTCGTGAAGAACTAAAATTATAGGTATTTCCATTTTACTTCTACTTCATTTTTCTCCACTTTACTACATGATGAACCTTGCATATACAAAATTTTCAATACCAAAAATGACAACATAGAATTGGCTCTTCTAAAAACTTATAAATTTCCTGTACAATTTTAGACACTTGATGTAATTTAGTTTCTGATATGAAAAGGAAACTACTAGGGGAAGAAAATTGCGATCTTAGGCAGACTCCATAAAAAGCTCCATGTGAATATTCTTCTATGCATGTTCCATAACAGAAGGTGTTATGCTCTCATCATTTAAGAAGTGCTTGTGTAACCCCTAACTTGACCTAAGGGTTTGAAATAAATTGAATTTGACAAATTGGAAACTTTCCCCTCAAGTAAGATTATTTATGAAAAATTCATGCCAAAATTATTATTCAATTACAATAATTAACCTTTAATGTTTCATCTTAAAACAAGCATGCTAAAAATAGTTATCAAATCCCAAAAATAATAAATGCCAAAGTCCACGTTTACAACCAAATCCGAAAATACTTAAGTAATTAAATATAAGTCTAGAACAAAACATACTGATAATAGTAACAAATCATGTTCGTACGAGGTCCTCCAAGTACCGATTTCTAAGTCTGGTAATCTAAAACAGATACTAAGGGGGAGTCAGCTATAAAGCTCAATGTGTCTCTAAAGTGCATAACAGAAGTCAATCCAACAGGCAAACAACAAATCAAGAATTAACAGATATTCCGAAGTATTACAAGCAAGGCATACATATATCATAACATGACATGCACCCAACTACATCACCGTCCGAAGAGTGAGGTTCCCCTGAACCACTCTACACCACAACACCATGTCCGAAGCAGAACTCATCCCGAAAGATGGAACTACTAATCCGAAGCGAAGTTCAACCCGAAGGATGAAGTCGCTGAGCTTCCTCCGTACAATATCCCAACCCAATGATATGACATGTAATCTGATTTCAGAGTCCGAATGCAGTCTTGTTAAATAACTAAGATGCATATACATAATAATTTGATTCAGATATGTATCATATGACATGCTCATAACATTCGAGTCACAGAATATATTTATCAATTACAGAGCAGAATAACACATAAAAATATTTCTCAATTAACCGAGCAGGATAGCACAGAATATTTCTCATACAGATCATGCAATCAGAAAACACATACATGTAGCACAAACAGAGAACACACCTTAGGCAGCTAAACAATCAACGTCGATAGTGACGTCTCCCACGCTCAGCCCTAGTGGAAGGTCGGACAAAATCAGCTCCTAAAAATAAAGAATACTATATGAGATTTCCTACTATGCCACATTCGAATAAATTACGCTTAAAATAAATCTTACTAGCAGATCTTGAAGACTGTGCCACAGGAGGTCTGCCTGGCAGAGGAGGAGGTAAAGTCTCGGGGTCAGAGTCCACGTCACCTGAACACAAAAATATCTGAGTCAAACTCTGATGCAACACTCAACAAAATTCCGAGTTCAACATATAAATTTGATCTAAAAAGGTATTTCGGGTTCGAATTTGATGAAACAGACAGCGGCAACGGAACCAGAACGTCGAAAAACATATAGGTGGACTCGACCGAAAAAGTCAACCCAAAAGTCAACGCTGACATCAGCGTGCATCAGCAGATGACGTCATCGCTGACATCATCCAACTCAGCCAACCAGACCGGTTCGGTTCAGCTCTCCTCAACCCGGTTCACCAACAGCCGCCCAACACAAAACCCTAACCAGATCCCGACAGCGCCCAACCATAGGGCGCAACCCGTGAACCCAACGGCGGCCACATCTTTATCGGCCACGACCAACGCGGCGCAACCAGCGCCTGACAGCAGCCACGGCCAACACGACGGCGATGGTAAAACCGAAGCCCAACCACCAACCACATCACTCACCCAATCCCGAGACGACAACGTCGCACACAGAGGACGGCGGCGCGACGGAAAACGAGAGGTCGAAGCTTCCTGGCCTCTCTTTTCTGGCGATAGAAGGCGGTGAACAAAACACCCTACGGTGGGTTTTGATCGGACGGCCACGATGATCCCACTGGTGGCCGCGAAACGACGAACGGCCGACGCAATCTCCTTGACCGAAGCTTCAACGGAAAGAATGAGGAAAGTTTTCCGAAATCTTGAATATATATTTTTTATTTTATTAGAGAAAGAAGAAGAGCGGCACACAGATACCCAAATAGAAGCAAAAGAGTGTTTACCCTAGAAAAAATGGGAAAATTACAAAAGGAGGGTCCCTACTTTTACCCGCCTAACAAATTAACCTCCAACCTTTAATTTTTATTCAATTAGGTCCCAAATTTAATTTAGGTTAAATTCTGAAATTTCCCCCAAATTCTAGGGTTTCCAATTGGGAATTTTCGCAATTAGGGTTTTCAAATTAAGGCTAAAATGTGGTGTTACAACTCTCCCCCCGTAAAAAGAAATTTCGGCCTCGAAACTTACCTAGAGCAAACAAATGCGGATACTGAGCTTTGATGACAGCTTTGGGCTCCCAGGTAGCCTAATCATGACTGCGACCACGCCACAAGACTTTGACCATCTTAATGGTCTTCCTTCTGAGAACTTTCTTATCCTGAGCAAGAATCTCGAGAGGCTCCTCCTCAAAGCGCAAATCAGGACGAATCTCAATCTCCTCCACAGGCAAAACATGAGACGGATCAGCATGGTAGCGTCTCAACACAGAAACATGGAAAACATCATGAATACGCTGAAGCTCTGGTGGTAACTCGAGCTGATAGGCAACAGGTCCAACCCGACGAAGAATCCGGTAAGGGCCAATATATCGAGGACTTAGCTTGCCCTTCCGACCAAACCGAAGTACCTTCCTCCAAGGAGATACTTTCAGGAAAACCTCATCACCGACCTCAAACTCAAGATCTCGACGTCTCAAGTCAGCATAAGACTTCTATCTTTCAAAAGCAACCTTAAGCCTATCTCGAATCAATCTGACTGTCTGCTCGGCCTCACGGACTATGTTTGGTCCCAACAGTCTATGCTCATTAAGCTCAGTCCATCCAATCGGTGACCTACACCTACGCCCATACAGAGCCTCGTACGGTGCCATCTTGATACTGGCTTGGTAGCTGTTATTATATGCAAACTCTGCGAGCGGCAAGAAATCCTCCTAACTACCACTGTAATCGAGAACGCAACCTCTCAACATGTCCTCAAGAATCTGAATCACACGCTCGGACTGCCCGTTAGTCTGCGGATGATAAGATGTACTGAAGTTCAACCGGGTACCCAAAGCAGAGTGAAGTGCCTTCCAGAACTTCGCTGTAAATCTCGGATCACGATCAGAAATAATCGATATCGGTACCCCATGAAGTCGAACAATCTCAGAAATATAGAGCCGAGCTAACTTACTCAAAGGATAGTTAACTTGAACCGGGATGAAATGCGCGGACTTAGTCAAACGGTCCACTATAACCCAGACGGAGTCCTTCTTGGGTGGAGTCATCGAAAGACCACTAACAAAATCCATAGTCACACGCTCCCACTTCCACTGAGGAATCTCGATGTGCTGAAGCAACCCAGATGGACGCTGATGCTCTGCCTTGACTCTCTAACAAGTCATACACTTAGACACAAATCCGACAACATCTCGCTTAAGACCTTTCCACCAATACCTCTGACGAAGGTTCTTATACATCTTATCACCAACAGGATGCATAGAATAGGGGCTGTCATGTGCTTCGCAAAGAATAACCTGTTTCAACCCAGATTTCCTTGGAATACAGTACCGGCCTCGGAAACACAAAACACTATCCTGATCAATAGTATAGTCCACAGATGTACCCTCAGAAACCTCTCTGATACGGTGCATAAAAAAAGGATCAGTAGGCTGCTCAGCTTGAATATCAGATATCAGCATAGGAATAACCCGAAGTTCTGCCATCAAACTACCATCCTCAAACAAACTCATCCGAGCAAACAAGGTCCTCAACTCTGAAATAGCGTTACGACTCAAGGCATCGGCAACCACGTTCGCCTTCCCCGGGTGATACTCTATCTCATAGTCATAATCCTTGAGAAGTTCCAACCAGCGATGCTGTCTCAGATTCAACTCTTTCTGTGTAAGGAGGTACTTTAGACTTTTGTGATCGGTGAAGATATAGCACTTCTCTCCGTAGAGATAGTGTCTCCAGATTTTCAGGCAAAGATCACAACAACAAGCTCCAAATCATGGGTAGGGTAGTTGCACTCATGCACTTTCAACTGATGAGACGCATAAGCCACTACCTTCCCCTCCTGCATCAGAACACATCCCAATCTCGTGTGGGAGGCATCATTGTATACCGTATAAGCCTTTCCATGCTCAGGCTGAATCAGAACCGGTGCTTCAGTCAACACGGTCTTAAGCTTCTCAAAACTGGTCTGCTGAGCCTCAGTCCAGACAAAAGGAATATCCTTCCTCAGAAGTTTAGTCAAAGGGGCTGCAATAATCGAGAAACCCTCCACAAACCTCCGATAGTAGCCAGCTAAACCCAAGAAGCTTCGAATCTCAGGAACATTCTTGGGCTGCTTCCAACCCTAAATAGCCTCAATCTTCTTTGGATCAACCTGTATACCATTAGCAGAAACCATGTGTCCCAAGAAGGTAACCTCGGTCAACCAGAATTCACATTCACTAAACTTTGCATACAACTGTTTTTCACGCAAAGTCTGTAGGACAACCCGGAGATGTTCCTCATGTTCTGCCTCCGATTTAGAATAAACCAGTATGTCGTCAATGAAAACCACCACGAACTGGTCCAGATAAGGTTGAAACACCCTATTCATCATATCCATAAATGCTGCTGGGGCATTAGTCAATCCAAACGGCATTACCAGAAACTCGTAATGACCATAACGAGTCCGAAAAGCGGTCTTGAACACATCAGAATCCTTAACCTTGAGTTGGTAATAACCCGATCTCAAGTCTATCTTAGAAAATAATGTAGCTCCCCGGAACTGATCAAACAAGTCATCAATACGAGGAAGTGGATACTTGTTCTTGATCGTCAGCTTGTTCAGCTTCCGATAATCAATACAAAGCCGAAGTGATCCATCCTTCTTCTTCACAAATAAAACAGTGGCTCCCAGGGAGAAACACTAGGTCGGATGAAACCCCTATCTAGCAATTCCTGCAACTGAATCTTCAATTCTTTAAGCTCCTTCGGAGCCATCATGTAAGAAGCCCTAAACCCTAAACCCTAAACCCTAAACCCTAAACCCTAAGGTTTTTCGCTAAAGACCCTAACGACCTCACCTTTATTCACGGCCTTCTCCAGCCTGGGTTTTACTTCGAAAAAGCCCTTACGCTGGACCATCATCCAAGGTGACACCATCTCTTGGGCTGGATCGTGATCCTCTGCCACGGGTCGGGGCTTCTCCACAGCAGCTAGGCTTCGTTGAAAGCAAGTTAGGAAAGAGCTTGAGATCGTGTACCCACCGTTCATAGAGACAGGGGCTGTACCCGGATATACATCTATGCCAAACTCAACCTTGTCACGTTTTGGCGGTACCCCCGGCAATTCCTCCGGAAAAACATCTGGAAAATCCCTCACCACCCGGATCTTATCCAAACCAGAATCTGACTGTCTCGAGTCAAGAATATAAGCAAGGTAGGCAATAGCCCCATATCGAATCATCTTTTTCGCTTTGAGAGCCGAAACAACATTGGTCATATAACCTCTACGCTCACCCACCATAATCACCTCGCACCCATCTGAGGTTTTCAGAGTCACCCTTTTCTTTTCACAATCCAAACGGACTCGATGAGCGGATAACCAGTCCATTCCGAGAATAAGGTCGAACTCTCTAAAAGGTAACTCCATCAAATCAGCAGAAAATATTTTCCCTTGAATTTCCAAAGGGCAATTCTTGTACACCTTAGTAACCTCGACATGATCACCAACTGGACTATAAACTGAAACCGCATTCACAGTATTCTCAACCGGAATTTCAAGTCCCCCAGATATCGAACTAGCAACATACGAATGGGTAGAACCAATATCCAATAATGCAAAATACGGAATAGAGTGAATAGAAAAGGTACCAGCAATAACATCTGGCTCATCACGATCCTCATGCCTCCTAGTAGCATAAACCAAACCTGGCTGTCTCACCCCGGATCCAGCTGATCCTCCACTCTGAGCTGGCCTACCTCTACCCACAGAAACTGTAGAATTAGGTCTACCTCGACCTCTACCCCTAGCAGGAGTCTGTATTGATGCCTGTGACTGACTCGTATGAGCTGACGGAGGTGCAAGCGGACAATCTCTAAAAAGATGGTCGAATGATCCACAACGAAAACAAGCCCCAGACTGTCTCCTACACTCTTCTAAATGCCATTTCTTGCAGAAAGAACACTGTGGTACTCCTCGTGTGCTAGTCGAACCTCCAACACTAGAAGTCGGAACATCAGTGGTCACCGGTCTGGCTCTGGAATAACTCTGATAATAACTCTCATCTCTTGCCCTCTTCCTGGTCTGGTTACCCTGACTATACTGAACTGACGCGGTCGACTGCCTCTTACCCCGATCCATACCCTGAGACTCAGCTTGCCTCAACTCTGCCTCATTGCGTTCAGCAGTCCTAGCTCGCAAGGTAATATCCTTGTACTCTTTGTCCAAATGCAAAGCAACACCAGTCTTGATCGAAGGTCGCAGACCCTTTAGAAACCAGTCGCACTTCTCTTTCTCTGTAGTAACTAACCCAGGGACGTACTGTACCAGCCTCAAAAATTCGATCTCATATTGATTCACGGTCATGTCATTTTGCTTCAGATTTATAAAGTCCTCTCGACACTTGGCTAGATACTCTGCCCCAACATATCTGTCTCGGAAAGCCTGACGAAAATGATCCCATGTGACCCGACTAGCAGAAATAACAGTCTCCTCAGCCTCCCACCAGTTCAGGGCTTCACCCTTCAATAAAGATACAGCCGCTCTTAATTTTCTGTCAGTAGGGTAGTCCATCTCATCAAATAACTGTTGTAATTTCTTCATCCAATACTCTGCATCGACCGGATCTGCAGCCGTCTTACCATCAAACATCGACATCCCAGCAGACAAAAACTCAGCAGATATGGGTCCCCTAGAACACTGTCGAAGATACTCAAGTAGCTCCAAATACACTACAACAACATCAACTCCAGCAGTCTCACTGTTACCGGCTGTACGGGGACCTTCACTCTGAGTCTGCTGATCAGGGTGATCAGTCTATTGACCACTCGTATGAACCTCATGTTGCTCCTCAGCCTGCTCATATTGTGGGTCCTCTTGATGTTGTGGCGAATGCTCAAGAGGATTAATGTCACTCGTATTCACAGCAGTACGACCTCGACCTCGGCCAGCCGTAACTCTAGTACTCCTACGGGGTGGCATAGTAGTCTATCTACAAAAAGAAGAATCCTAAAGTCAAAATTGGTACTTGGAGACTTTAATTAAAAGATATATTAATTCTTTAAAATTCGGACATTTTTCTGAAAATCTCGTAGTTTCCGAAAACATTTATTATGCATGCAAAATTTTGAAACTTTAAAATCAAATTTTTATCGAGCTTCACAGGCCGAGGGGTATAACATGGCTCTGATACCACTAAATGTAACCCCCTAACTTGACCTAAGGGTTTGAAATAAATTGAATTTGACAAATTGGAAACTTTCCCCTCAAGTAAGATTATTTATGAAAAATTCGTGCCAAAATTATTATTCGATTACAATAATTAACCTTTAATGTTTCATCTTAAAACAAGCATGCTAAAAATAGTTTATCAAATCTCAAAAATAATAAATGCCAAAGTCCATGTTTACAACCAAATCCGAAAATACTTAAGTAATTAAATATAAGTCTAGAACAAAACATACTGATAATAGTAACAAATCATGTTCGTACGAGGTCCTCCAAGTACCGATTCCTAAGTCTGGTAATCTGAAACAGATACTAAGGGGGAGTCAGCTATAAAGCTCCGTGTGTCTCTAAAGTGCATAACAGAAGTCAATCCAACAGTCAAACAACAAATCAAGAATTAACATATATTCCGAAGTATTACAAGCAAGGCATACATATATCATAACATGACATGCACCCAACTACATCACCGTCCGAAGAGTGAGGTTCCCCTGAACCACTCTACACCGCAACACCATGTCCGAAGCAGAACTCATCCCGAAAGATGGAACTACTAATCCGAAGCGAAGTTCAACCCGAAGGATGAAGTCGCTGAGCTTCCTCCGTACAATATCCCAACCTAATGATATGACATGTAATCCGATTTCAGAGTCCGAATGCAGTCTTGTTAAATAACTAAGATGCATATACATAATAATTTGATTCCGATATGTATCATATGACATGCTCATAACATTCGAGTCACAGAATATATTTATCAATTACATAGCAGAATAACACATAAAAATATTTCTCAATTAACCGAGCAGGATAGCACAGAATATTTCTCATGCAATCAAACAACACATACATGTAGCACAGACAGAGAACACACCTTAGGCAGCTAAACAATCAACGTCGATAGTGACGTCTCCCACGCTCAGCCCTAGCGGAAGGTCGGACAGAATCAGCTTCTAAAAATAAAGAATACTATATGAGATTTCCTACTATGCCGCATTCGAATAAATTACGCTTAACAGAAATCTTACTAGAAGATCTCGAAGACTGTGCCACAGGAGGTCTGCCTGGCGGAGAAGGACGTAAAGTCTCGGGGTCAGAGTCCACGTCATTGAACACAAAAATATCTGAGTCAAACTCTGATGCAACACTTAACAAAATTCTGAGTTCAACATATAAATTTGATCCAAAAAGGTATTTCGGGTTCGAATTTGACGAAACGGACAAAGGCAACGGAACCAGAATGTCGTAAAATATAAAAGTGGACTCGACCGAAAAAGTCAACCCAAAAGTCAACGCTGATGTCATCGCTGACGTCAGCGTGCATCAACATTTCAACAGTAGATGATGTCATCGCTGACATCATCCAACTCAGCCAACTAGACCGGTTCGGTTCAGCTCTCCCCAACCCGGTTCACCAACAGCCGCCCAACACAAAACCCTAACCAGATCCCGGCGGCGCCCAACCCCTACGGCGCAACCCGTGAACCCAACGACAACCACAGCTTTACCGGCCATGACCAACGCGGCGCAACTAGCGCCCGACAGTGGCCACGGCCAGCACGGCGGCGATGGTAAACCCGAAGCCCAACCACGTCACTCACCCAATCCCGAGACGGCAGCGGCGCGACGGAAAACGAGAGGTCGAAGCTTCCTGGCCTCTCCGTTCTGGCGATTGAAGGCGGTGAACGAAACACCCTACGGTGGGTTTTGATCGAACGACCACGAGGATCCAACCGGTGGCCGCAAAACGACGAACGACCGACGCAATCTCCTTGACCGGAGCTTCAACGAAAAGAATGGGGAAAGTTTTCTGAAAGCTTGAATATATTTTTTTTATTATTTTATTAGAGAAAGAAGAAGAGCGGTTCACAGATACCCAAATAGAAGCAAAAGAGTAATTACCCTAGAAAAAATGGGAAAATTACAAAATGAGGGTCCCTACTTTTTCCCGCCTAACAAATTAACCACCAACCTTTAATTTTTATTCGATTAGGTCCCAAATTTAATTTAGGTTAAATTCCAAAATTTCCCCTAAATTCTAGGGTTTCTAATTGGGAATTTTCGCAATTAGGGTTCTCAAATTAGGGCTAAAATGGAGTGTTACAATTTGCTTTCTTATAAGTATGTGAAACTGGAGTTATTCCAAGTTTCATCTAATTGGTTTAGTTGATAAATATGCTTTTCATGCTGATGTTTTTCTATCCCCAGTTCAGAATCAATAGATACGAATAAATTGTGCTCCATCACCCGATATAACTCAGACTCTCTTGTAAATAAGACTGTATCAGAGATTATGAATTTAGTTTCTTGGTACTTCCTTTTATACATATTTTTAAGTTTTAGCAAACCAGCATATGGTCTTTCACTAGAAAATTGAGAGAGAAATGAAAAAAAATTGAAGATGTAAACATCAGCTCTCTCTTCATATTTTCATTAAACTTCCAAACTTCAAATACAAAATACCAACTATTACCTACTACTGATTTTTTTAGTTCAGTATGGTCTTGAACACAAATATAAAACAAGTACAAACCAATACCGACTATGTTGACATTCTCCTAACTAGCATCTTATTTAACCAAAACTAAAACAAAAAACATTAATTTTATACAGACCAACAACATAGGCAGCCATACTTTCAACACTCCTCCTTGGTTGCTTTGTTGTCAACTTCTATATCTGCCTCAACCATTCGAACACGATATTTGATAAAGGCTTTGTAAAAAATGTCCGCAACTTGGTCCTCTGAATTGCAATGAACCAAAATGGTGTCATTTATTTTGAGTTGATTAACCTTTTGCTCACTCCCTTTAATGACAAAGCTTTTCAGGTTGTTTGAAAATGATTTTTTGATCATGCTCATTTCTAATGCCTTCATCCATTCATCTGAATCAGTATCCTGATCATTAGGTTCCAAGACAACAAGATTACATCTCTCATAGATGTTCGAGAGAGATCCGGTTCCTCTAACAGGCTTATCTTCATCAAACTCATCCTCAGCAACAACTTCAAATTCACTTTGCCGCTGATGAACATCATAGATTTGTGTATCAACTTATTCAACTTCCTTTTTGTTCCAATTCTAGACTGAATTCTGATCAAACTTGACTTCCCAGCTTACAATAATATTCTCATATAAAAGATTAAAAAAACTATGACCCTTTTTCTTGTCACAATAGCCCTAAAAGATCCTAAGCTGTGATTTTCTGTCCAGCTTATCTCTCTTAACATCAGAAATGTGTGCATAACAGATGCAACCAAAGAATTTCAAATGTTGCACTAAAGGTTGAAATCGAAAACAAGCTTCATAAAGAGTCTTGGCCTTCAAGACCTTTGCTGAAAGTGTATTATGCAAATATATTGTAGTATTCACGGCTTCTGCCCATAAGATTTTTGGTAGGCTCTTTTCTAACATCAAACACCATGTCATGTTCATAGTTGTTCTGTTTTTTCTCACTACCCTCAACTTGTTGTGGGCTATAAATAATAGCAAGTTGGTGCTCTACATTAGTGTTGTGTGTAAAATAGTCTATCGCAATGTAGTGCAAGTGTACACGCCGCAAGTAATAAAGTGATACGGAGTATCAGATATCGTCTCCACAGGGACTGGAAATATCTCTATCCTTAGAGTGCTGCACAAGAAAGAAAATAAGTTTAATAGAATGTTTGGAGTAATCTTGAGAAATAACTAAAGTAATAGGTAAAGAAATCAGATTGAGAAAACAGGCTGGAATTGATTTGCTCAGTAGTGCAGGTGTTGCACTGTTCAGAAGGCTTTCCGTTGCGTCTGTCGTCGTGCCTGTAGCGGCAGCACCTGTCGCGGCAGAGGTCTGTTCATGTCGCGGCAGGGATCAAAAACTCTGTACTTCAAGTTTGGCAAGAATCCCTGGAGTGACTTGTACTATCTGTTGAGTTGAGAGGTACTCGATTCGTTCAACCGATGTTGCTCACCAAGTGGTGGAGAGATGGATTTTTGGGTGTTAGGATTGTGGAAGCTAAAAAGAAAAATTGACACAATGATTTATAGTGGTTCAACCTTCTAACCAAGGTCTACATCCACTACCTTAGCTTCCCACTAAGGATTTCCAATCAATCCACTATTGATTCGTCCCATTTTCTAGGCTTAGGAGGAAACCCTTTACACCGATCAAGCTTTCTACCCAAAGCCTTGATCAAACCCTCTCTTACAAAGAGATAATAAAAGCAAACACAAATCCCTCTAATAGGTGTTTATTTGCACAAGTAAAGCACTCACCCAAAACCTAAAACACTTGAGCAAATTTGACAATTTTGGCTCACTAGTGTTTGTCTATACAAGAATTGACAATTTAAGTACAAAGACACTTTTTGATCATTTGTTGATTGCCAATTGAAGCATTAACCATATCTTGGTGCTTGGAGGCCCCTTTTATACTCCTTGATGAGTTTATAGCCGTTACTAGCCGTTGGGGTTGATTTGGAGTCGTTGAGGACTTTATTTCCCTTCATTAATGCTGTTCTGCAGCCTTCCGTATCGATACGCTTGGACCCGTATCGGTACAACCTACCTTCATCAGAAACTAGCCGTTGGGCTCTTGCCAGCCTAGGCGTATCGATACGCTTGAGGGCGTATCGGTACGGTTTCACATTTAAATGACCGTTGGGAAAATAGCCATTGGGGTTGTTAAATGGGGATCGGTACGCTTACCAGATGTATCGAAACGACCCCTCTCCGTATCGAAACGGCCAAGCTTGTTTCGATATGGGTTTTGGCAGTAACTGAACTGGGCAGAAAAGGTATCGATACGGGTTGGACTGTATCGGTACGGGCACTTTGAAAACATAAGTTTATTTGTTTAAAAGCATGAAAAATCTTGCCAAAAACCTTTTAAACTACCTCAAACATAAATTCAAATTGTTTGGACTTAAAACCAAGTTTTAAATTCTTTTCAAATTAGTCCAACACATTTTTCAATTATTATATCAAAACATTAGTTCTACAATCTCCCCCTTTTTGATATAATAAAACCAACTTGAAAAATTGTTTGGGATTCTCCCCCTTTAACTTTAAAAATGTGAATAAGAGAATTAAAGATATAAATCAAATAAACTCCCCCTTATTCATTTGAAAATTCAATTTTTCAAACCATTTCTCCCCATTTTTGTTATATCAAAATGAATTTAAAACATTAAGTTCAAAATTAACAATAGAGGTAAAAATTTGACAAAGTAAGAATTTGGTTTTAAAAATGGCTCCCCCTTACTCAAAGCATCATCAAAATGTTAGTCCAACATATATGATCATCTAGTTGACAAAAAATGAAAATAAATCAAATAAAATACAAAGACAACTAGGTTTTACCACACTTGAACTCAAGGGAGGATGTGAAGCCTTCCTTCTTCAAGCGTTCTAACTTGTGTGCATGGAGCTCCCCTTCATTGATTGGACTTTATGAACATCTCCATCACACCTAGAAAAAGACAATCAAGTGATTTTTGGTATCCAAATTGCTTTGGATCCATGAACGTTAGTAGCACAAATTTTAGTCTCCTAAGGAATCCATTTTTCAATGTCATCCTTTTTAATTGAAGCACTAAGTCCTTTTGGGACCCAAATACTTCTAAAACATTTTCCTTTTACAAATCTAGGGGCACTAGATTGTCTTACATAGAAATTTGATTTTCCAAAATTGTTTTTCTTTCCAAGCTCTTTGGAAATCAAATCCTTTTCTTCTTGAACTTGTTGAAGCAATTTTTGTAAATAAAAATATTTTAGTTCAAACTCCTTGAGTTTTGCTTCAAGTTCAAGTTTGGCTTTAGAAATCAAATCATTTTGAATTTTCAATTTTGAAATCACTTTATTGTTTTTCAAAATGTGATTTTTAAAGTCTAAAACCAAATCATCGTAGGCAGATTAATTCATCAAAAGAATAAGAACATGAAGTAAATGAATTAGAAGTTACCTTTGACTCTTCTTCGATGGCCATAAGGCAAAGGTTGGCTTGTTCATCATCGGTGGAGTCCTCATCACTCCAAGTAGCCACATGTACCTTCTTCTTATGGCTTGAAGTGCTTGCCCTCTCCTTTTTCATGGATTCTCGTTCAAGCTCTCTCAAGGCTTTCTTCATGAACGGGACACACTTCTTGAAGAGATGAATTATCTCTTCATCTTCATCCTCCTCTTCACTTGAGTAAACATGATGGCAAGTGGAGGACTTGAGAGCCATGGCATTGGTGTTGATGCCAAGCCCCTTAAGCTTTTTCTCTCCCACAGCTCTAATTTCTTCCCTCTTCTTCTCATCTTCCTTGTTCTTCTTCATGATTTTATGAGTAAGAAGTGACCCCATGAGTTCATCAAGCTTCAAAGTCTTCAAATCCTTTGCCTCGATGATTGCGGTCCTCTTTGAGTCCCAAGACTCGGGAAGTGAGTAGATGAGCTTTCGGACAAGCTTCTCTTCCGGGATGGCTTCTCCATAACCTTTAAGACCATTGGTGATGGTGGAGAACCTATCAAACATCTTCTCGATGTTCTCTTCCGGATCCATCTTGAAGTTCTCATACTCTAAGGTGAGGAGCCCAATCTTGGTCTCCTTGACTTCATCGGTTCCCTCGTATGTGACTTCAAGCTTGTCTCATACCTCATTGGCACTCTCACAAGAATACATCTTCTCATAGATGGACGGGCCAAAAGCACAAAACAAGATGTGCAAGGCCTTGCAATTAAGCTCAATCTTCTTGCGATCGTCGGCACTCCACTCCGCTTTGCTTCGTTGAGGCACGAACGAACCATCTTCAACTATGTCTCATAGCTTGTAGTCTCTTGATTTGATGAAGAACTTCATCTTTGTCTTCCAATGGGCATAGTGGGTTCCGTCAAAGAAAGGCGGTTTGTCGATAGATTGTGCCATAGAGTCGGTTGGTGAAATAGTGATCGAGATTGCCGAATCTTCTCAATAGGATGTGAATCCTCCTCAATTGAGTCAAGCTCTGATACCAATTGTTGAGTTGAGAGGTGCTCGATTCGTTCAACCGATGGTACTCACCAAGTGGTGGAGAGATGGATTTTTGGGTGTTATGGTTGTGGAAGCTAAAAAGAAAAATTGACACAATGATTTATAGTGGTTCAACCTTCTAACCAAGGTCTACATCCACTACCTTAGCTTTCCACTAAGGATTTCCAATCAATCCACTATTGATTCGTCCCCTTTTCTAGGCTTAGGAGGAAACCCTTTACACCGATTAAGATTTCTACCCAAAGCCTTGATCAAACCCTCTCTTACAAAGAGATAATAAAAGCAAACACAAATCCCTCTAATAGGTGTTTGTTTGCACAATTAAAGCACTCACCCAAAACCTAAAACACTTGAGCAAATTTGACAATTTTGGCTCACTAGTGTTTGTCTATACAAGAATTGACAATTTAAGTACAAAGACACTTTTTGATCATTTGTTGATTGACAATTGAAGCATTAACCATATCTTGATGCTTGGAGGTCCCTTTTATACTCCTTGATGAGTTTGTAGCCGTTACTAGCCGTTGGGGTTGATTTGGAGCCGTTGAGGACTTTATTTCCCTTCATTAATGCTGTTCTGCAGCCTTCCGTATCGATATGCTTGGACCCGTATCGGTACGGCCTTCATCAGAAACTAGCCGTTGGGCTCTTGCCAGCCTAGGCATATCGATACGCTTGAGGGCGTATCGGTACGGTTTCACATTTAAATGGCCGTTGGGAAAATAGTCGTTGGGGTTGTTAAATGGGGATCGGTATGCTTACCAGACGTATCGAAACGACCCCTCTCCGTATCGGAACATCCAAGCCTGTTTTGATATGGGTTTTGGCAGTAACTGAACTGGGCAGAAAAGGTATCGATACGGGTTGGACCATATCGGTACGAGCCCTTTGAAAACACAAGTTTGATTGTTTAAAAGCATGAGAAATCTTGCCAAAAACCTTTTAAACTACCTCAAACATAAATTCAAGTTGTTTGGACTTAAAACCAAGTTTTAAATTCTTTTCAAATTAGTCCAACACATTTTTCAATTATTATATCAAAACATTAGTTATACAATCTCCCCCTTTTTGATATAATAAAACCAACTAGAAAAATTGTTTGGGATTCTCCCCCTTTAACTTTAAAAATGTGAATAAGAGAATTAAATATATAAATCAAATAAAGCTCCCCCTTATTCATTTGAAAATTCAATTTTCAAACCATTTCTCCCCCTTTTTGTTATATCAAAAAGAATTTAAAACATTAAGTTCAAAATTAACAATAGAGGTAAAAATTTGAGAAAGTAAGAATTTGGTTTTAAAAATGGCTCCCCCTTCCTCAAAGCATCATCAAAATGTTAGTCCAACATATATGATCATCTAGTTGACAAAAAATGAAAATAAATCAAATAAAACACAAAGACAACTAGATTTTACCACACTTGAACTCAAAGGAGGATGTGAAGCCTTCCTTCTTCAAGTGTTCTTCCTTGTGTGCATGGAGCTCCCCCTCATTGATTGGACTTTTTGAACATCTCAATCGCACCTAGAAAAAGACAATCAAGTGATTTTTGGTATCCAAATTGCTTTGGATCCATGAAAGTTAGTAGCACAAATTTTAGTCCCCTTAGGAATCCATTTTTCAATGTCATCCTTTTTAATTGAAGAACTAATTCCTTTTGGGACCCAAATACTTCTAAAACATTTTCCTTTTACAAATCTAGGGGCACTAGATTGTCTTACATAGAAATTTGATTTTCCAAAGTTGTTTTTCTTTTCAATCTCTTTGGAAATCAAATCCTTTTATTCTTGAACTTGTTGAAGCAATTTTTGTAAATCAAAATATTTTAGTTCAAACTCCTTGAGTTTTGCTTCAAGTTCAAGTTTGGCTTTAGAAATCAAATCATTTTGAATTTTCAATTTTGAATTCACTTTATTGTTATTCAAAATGTGATTTTTAAAAGTCTAAAACCAAATCATCGTAGGCATCTTGTAATTCATCAAAAGAATAAGAACATGAAGTAAATGAATTAGAAGTTACCCTTGAATCTTCTTCGATGGCCATAAGGCAAAGGTTGGCTTGTTCATCATCGGTGGAGTCCTCATCACTCCAAGTAGCCACATGTGCCTTCTTCTTATGGCTTGAAGTGCTTGCCCTCTACTTTTTCATGGATTCTCGTTCAAGCTCTCTCAAGGATTTCTTCATGAACGGGCACACTTCTTGAAGAGGTGAATTATCTCTTCATCTTCATCCTCCTCTTCACTTGAGTAAACATGATGGCAAGTGGAGGACTTGAGAGCCATGACATTGGTGTTGATGCCAAGCCCCTTAAGCTTTTTCTCTCCCATAGCTCTAATTTCTTCCCTCTTCTTCTCATCTTCCTTGTTCTTCTTCATGATTTGATGAGTAAGAAGTGACCCCATGAGTTCATCAAGCTTCAAAGTCTTCAAATTCTTTGCCTCGATGATTGCGATCCTCTTTGAGTCCCAAGACTCGGGAAGTGAGTAGATGAGCTTTCAAACAAGCTTCTCTTCCGGGATGGCTTCTCCGTGACCTTTAAGACCATTGGTGTTGGTGGAGAACCTATCAAACATCTTCTCGATGTTCTCTTCCGGATCCATCTTGAAGTTCTCATACTCTAAGGTGAGGAGCCCAATCTTGGTCTCCTTGACTTCATCGGTTCCCTCGTTTGTGACTTCAAGCTTGTCCCATACCTCCTTGGCACTCTCACAAGAAGATATCTTCTCATAGATGAATGGGCCAAAAGCACAAAACAAGATGTGCAAGGCCTTGCAATTAAGCTCAATCTTCTTGCGATCGTCGGCACTCCACTTCACTTTGCTTCGTTGAGGCACGAACGGACCATCTTCAACTATGTCCCATAGCTTGTAGTCTCTTGATTTGATGAAGAACTTCATCTTTGTCTTCCAATGGGCATAGTGGGTTCCGTCAAAGAAAGGCGGTTTGTCGATAGACTGTGCCATAGAGCCGGTTGGTGAAATAGTGATCGAGATTGCCGGATCTTCTCAATAGGATGTGAATCCTCCTCAATTGAGCCAATCTTTGATACCAATTGTTGGGTTGAGAGGTGCTCGATTCGTTCAACCGATGTTGCTCACCATGTGGTGGAGAGATGGATTTTTAGGTGTTATGGTTGTGGAAGCTAAAAAGAATAATTGACACAATGATTTATAGTGGTTCAACCTTCTAACCAAGGTCTACATCCACGACCTTAGCTTCCCACTAAGGATTTCCAATCAATCCACTATTGATTCGTCCCCTTTTCTAGGCTTAGGAGGAAACCCTTTACACCGATCAAGCTTTCTACCCAAAGCCTTGATCAAACCCTCTCTTACAAAGAGATAATAAAAGCAAACACAAATCCCTCTAATAGGTGTTTGTTTGCACAATTAAAGCACTCACCCAAAACCTAAAACACTTGAGCAAATTTGACAATTTTGGCTCACTAGTGTTTGTCTATACAAGAATTGACAATTTAAGTACAAAGACACTTTTTGATCATTTGTTGATTGACAATTGAAGCATTAACCATATCTTGATGCTTGGAGGTCTCTTTTATACTCCTTGATGAGTTTGTAGCCGTTACTAGCCGTTGGGGTTGATTTGGAGTCGTTGAGGACTTTATTTCCCTTCATTAATGTTGTTCTGCAGCCTTCCATATCAACACGCTTGGACCCATATCGGTACGGCCTTCATCAGAAACTAGTCGTTGGGCTCTTGCCAGCCTAGGTGTATCGATACGCTTGAGGGCGTATCGGTACAGTTTCACATTTAAATGACCGTTGGGAAAATAGCTGTTAGGGTTGTTAAATGGGGATCGGTACGCTTACTAGACGTATCGAAACGACCCTCTCCGTATCGAAACGGCCAAGCCTGTTTCGATACGGGTTTTGGTAGTAACCGAACTGGGCAGAAAAGGTATCGATACGGGTTGGACCGTATCGGTACGGGCACTTTGAAAACACATGTTTGATTGTTTAAAAGCATGAAAAATCTTACCAAAAACCTTTTAAACTACCTCAAACATAAATTCAAGTTGTTTGGACTTAAAACCAAGTTTTAAATTCTTTTCAAATTAGTCCAACACATTTTTCAATTATTATATCAAAACATTAGTTCTACACTATCCCTAGGTCCAAGTCTGTCGATGAACACGTCTTGGATGATACCTCCCGGCGTGAATCAAAGGATGAACACCGATGTTTATGAATTCTTTTTTAGCCTCTGAACCTCGTCCTATCTCTAGGTCCGAGATAGTTCAACCATAAACTGGAGAACCTGTACTCACTCCTTTTGTATACTTAACTCTCCCGATATTAAGTAAATGGATAATCTTACAATGCTCTCCCGATACTCTTGCAAGATGTTGAAACCAGAATGAATAATTTATTGATTTGAACAGAAAAATGCCTAAGCAACAATACAATCCTTACAACTACTTTACAAGATCAACCCTTAGCCCTGGGAAAGGTTTAGAACATGATGGAGAAAGAGAAACGACTAGGGTTTTGGGGGAAGACGACTAGGAGTTGGATATCCTCTCTAGGCCGAATTACATGCCTTTATATAGGCCTTGGGTCCAAGTTTTTTTATATGGCAAGAATACAAGTTTAAATTAAAGTACAACTCTATTAGAGACTAAATCTTCTGAGTAGATGTCTTTAATTTGTCATCTTTTCTTGCTTTAACTTTATTCCTCGAAATTTGGACTCGACCTTCCTTCTGCTTCAAGGCTTAGAAAAATATGGGAGTAGTCCACGACAGACTGACTTAAAATCCTCTATCTGTCGAGCTCCACTTCACTTTTCCACCTCAATGTCTTTACTGTCGTCATCTCTACCACGGCAGATGTAATGACAGGCGGTGTTCTGCGTCCTTCCGCTCCAGCTCCGCAACTCGCCTCTGCTCTCTTGCTGCCCTGGATGCTTCCTAGGCAGATACCTGCAAAAAGTAACCGAAATTAGCAGCATATGTGCAGTTTTATCTAATTGTGATGTGAATGCAACAATCTATCCTAAAATGCAACTAATCATGCTTGAGTGCGGCAAAAATATGGGTAAATGAGGGATAAAATATAGATCTTTTATGCACTCAACACACCCCCAAAATCGAATCCTTGCTTATCCTCAAGCTAATGCAACCTAATTACATTAATTATTATTTTGGCTTTGGCTTAGCTCAGTGAATAGTCCTTACCCTCAGCACCTTTACCATCAAGATCAGCATATGTTCAAATGTTAAAGAATCTATCCAGAGCAATAATATAGTTCTTGTACAAGTTTTGTGAACGAACATGACTCATACTCTTTATCAGCTAGAGTATTTACTTAACCTACTTAGAGTTTTATTTCCAAACAATTCTTACTAGAGCCAGTTTCGGGCACCTCTAGTTATATATATATATATTTCTACTAGAGCCAATATTTTAGGCACCTCTAGTTACTCTCTAGAGCCGGTGATAGGCACCTCTAGAAGCTTTCTCTGGTTATTTTCCTAGAGCCATTGATAGGCACCTCTAGAATTATCCTGAGCTTAAGTTGTTTTCTAACTCAAGTGGCTAAGTTTTCTACTCTAAGTCTGCTAAAAGAAATCTTTTATCATGTAAGTCACAAAGTGTTTAAGATTTCATAACTATAATAAGGCTCTAATTATTTCTTGGAACATTCTAAAGGTGTTGTCACGGCAGCAAAGGCTACGACAGATAAGAAAAGTTTAGTAGAACTAAGCCATTTTTTTGACAAAAAATTAACTAGAAATGAGGCACAAATTAAAAAGTTCATTTAAATAACAGAGGACTGCCTACCCCCAAACTCAAGGGTTGCATTGTCCTCAATGCATGACAACAAAATAAAAAAGAAAAAAAGAAAAAGGAAAACATCACAAATAGATAAAATAAACAGCAGAGACAACATAAAAGAAAAGAACTTAAGTTGATGAGCTGTCATCGCTGCTGCTGCTGATTCGGAGATGCCGGCGGACAATCACTTTGGTGGCAGAGGCTGACTTGGGAGTGGGAGATGGTGAGGCTACCTTCTTTTTGGCCTCTCAAGGTGGTTGGACTCGGGTAGGTCAGATCTTTGGGGCCTTATCCAGGACCTCGAGTTCGTCGTCGCTGATGCTGCTGCCGTCTGCTCTGTCGTGGCATGGTCCCTCAATAGTTTCATTCAGTTTCTTCTTCTTCATTGGAGGGAAGTCTTTGGCTAACTCTCGGACGACAGATGGCTCCGAGTCATAGTCATCCTGCCAGATTGAGGATGAGGAGAAACCTTCAAAATACTTCGGATCAATCTCTGATAGTGGTTCCTTCCGTTTTGCTCCTTGGGGAGTGGTAGATCGCCTGTCGCCGTCTCCGGCCGTGGCAAGGGGTGTAGTGGAGGTAGCAGTTGGCGTGGACGTCCGAGAGCTGGCAGCAGGTGTAGGGGTGGCAAGAAGGTTTTTTTGGGAAAGAGGGGAATTGCACGTTTGGATTATTTAAATCAACTTTAATGAAATTTACCGTGGCAGTGGTGAAGTCCCTCATAAATTCCATGAATCCCCTCTGTCGTACCTCCATCTTTTTCAGCAGTTGGAGGAGTTGGTTGGAGGAGGTGTCTGCCGGTTGTGCGGCCTCGGTCTAATCAGGCTCTGTCGCG
Organism: Hibiscus trionum; assembly: GCA_030270665.1. Lineage (NCBI taxonomy): Eukaryota > Viridiplantae > Streptophyta > Magnoliopsida > Malvales > Malvaceae > Hibiscus > Hibiscus trionum. Next base: position 22,561,364 of record BSYR01000004.1, read on the forward strand.
ACAGGTTCGGTTGAGTTTGGCTCTGTCGTAGCAGAGGGGTCCACATATGCCAAAGGGGTGGCAGGCTTCAGTTCCATCAAGCTGTAAATGTTTTGTTGCGTCCACCCCTTGCCTCGGATCTTCACATCTTCAGCAATCTCAGCCACATTGTTGGCTCGGCAGAGAGTGGTGATTAAGTAGGGGAAGAAAAGGGGGCCCATTACTCTTGTTGCGCACTCATGGATGCCATCGAGTATATATTTGCCAATGTTGATCTGCCGCTCGTTGATGATGGAATGCACGAGGGCAAGTCTCTGTCGGTCCACTGTTGTGTTGTGGGATGTTGGCATCAGACGCTTCTTCACAAAATGGTTCCAGAGTTTGGCTGCCGGTAAGAGTTAGGTTCTTCGCACCGTCCATCTGTGCATGGGATCCTCGTTCCAGGTAGTGCCTTCTTCCGTCAAGTCTGCCATGATGTTATCGTAGTCTGGCGGCAACAGACTGCTGACAAACCTACTGTGTGCATCCTCCTTTCTGCCCACATAAAGCCCATAAAGTGTGTTGATATAGGCTGGCTCAAGGGATATTTCCTTACCCCTAACTGTTACTATCATGGCATCCTTGGAGGAAAGGCAGCGTAAAATTCACAGACCAATGTGACGTTCATCTCCTCTGGTTGGACAGCAAAAATTTGCCACTTTAGTGCAATAATCCTCTTGGAGATGAACGCTTCGAGCCCTAGATCTATCGTTTTCTTCATGTAGGTGAAACCTCGTTCTTCCCACATCTCTCATTTCTGGAAGGAGTCGTAGTATCTCTTCTCTGAATCTGTCGATTCGAACCTTCTGGGGATTCTGCAGTGGCTTGGTGTAGAGACTGTTGCGGCAGAGGTGGAGGCAGCACTTCTTCTGGTTGATCGAGTATTCATTGTAAGGAAACTGTGGAAAAAAATAAAGGAAATTTCTGAAAAGCTAAAATTCTTGAAAGCTAAGTAGAGAGAATAGAATGAGGTGAAAAATGAAATGAGAAGAGAGGTTTATATAGAACGTGATTTTTCTGCCTGTTGGAACTGTAACAGGTGGCGTGAATAAAAGAGCCAGCTGTCACGCGGTTTCCTAATGTGTCTGTCACGCGTTTCCGTGTTTGTTGCGTGTCCGTTACGCGTTTTCGTGTCTGTCGCGACAGCTTCGTGATAGGCTGTATTTTACGCGTCTGCCGTGACAGCTGGTAACTAGCTGTCACGACAGCCTTGTTCCATGGGGCTTTGTTTGGGCTGTTGTGAGTGTGGTGGGCTGGTTCATTCTTTCTCTTTACTCTGCTTCCTTTATTTACCTAAAAAAATAAATAAATTATTTAATTCTTATTTCCTAAAACAATAAAAATAAATAAAATAAAACTAAGTTAAATTAGGGATGTATTGAGGGCATCTCCTAAAGTAACTACTTCTTGCACCCTTGGGGCTTCAGTCCCCTGATAGTGCTTTAGCCTTTGTCCATTGACTTGGAATTGGTGCATGTCCTTGATTGATCTGATTGTAATGGCACCATGGGGAAAAACTTGGACTACTTGGAAAGGGCCAGACCACCTAGATTTAAGCTTTCCTGGGAAGAGCTTCAACCTAGAGTTGAACAACAACACCTTCTGCCCTGGGTTGAACTATCGTGGCAGCAGTTTTCTGTCGTGCCAAATCTTTGTTTTGTCCTTGTAGATTTTGGTGTTGTCGTAGGCCATGGCTCGAATTTCTTCAATTTCATTTAAATCCAGTAGCCTTTTCTGCCCCGCCTTGTCCCAGTCCATGTTTACTGTCTTGATAGCCCAGTATGCTTTATGCTCTATCTCGACAGGGAGATGGCAAGTTTTTCCGTAGATGAGTCGGTAGGGTGACATTCCCAATGGCGTTTTAAACGCAGTTCTGTAGGCCCACAATGCATCATTTAGGTGAAGAGACCAATCCTTCCTAGTTGGTTTGACCATCTTTTCTAGGATGTTCTTCACTTCTCTATTCGAGATTTTGGCCTACCCATTGGTTTGAGGGTGATATGCTGTTGCAATCCTATGCTTTACTCCATACTTCTTTAACGCACTAGCAATTACCCTTTTGTCAAAGTGCCTACCCTCGTCACTGATAATCGCCCTTGGGATGCCAAACCTCGCAAAGATATTTTTGTGGAGGAATCTTTGCACGGTCTTGGCATCGTTCTTTTGTGTGGCGATAGCCTCCACCCACTTGGACACGTAGTCTACTGCCAACAGTATGTACAAATTCCCACAAGAGGCTGGGAATGGTCCCATGGAGTCGATTCCCCAAACATCAAAAATTTCGACTTTGAGAATGTTCTGCAGGGGCATCTCATGTCTTCTCGAGATGTTTCACGTTCTTTGGCACTTATCACAACTCTTATAAAAGGCTTGTGCATCTTTAAACAGTGTTGGCCAAAAAAACCAGATTGCAGAACCTTGGCATCAGTTTTATTTCCTCCAAAGTGCCCTCCATAAGGGGTACCATGACAGTGGTTGAGCACTTCTTCATGTTCCTCCTCTGGTATGCATCTCCTGATGATCTGATCTGCACAATGTTTAAATAGGAGAGGTTCGTCCCAATAATAATGTTTTGCATCATTTTGGAACCTCTTCCTAGCTTGGTAATTAAGTTCATGAGGTAATAAATCACTCACAATGTAATTTACAATGTCAGCATACCAAGGGATTTCAAGAAGCTTACCTGCCGTCATGGCTGTCGTGGTAGTGCTGGTGGCAGTGAATAGCTGCTCGTCTGGGAAGGTCTCCAGTATGTTGACTTTATCCTGAACTTGGTCCTTTCCCATCTCCAGTCTTGACAAGTGATCAACCACTTGGTTTTCTGTTCCCTTCATGTCCTTAATTTCTATATCAAATTCTTGCAGTAGCAGAATCCAACGTATCAACCGAGGTTTTGCATCCTTCTTCGTGAACAAATATTTCAGTGCTGAGTGATCCGTATGGACCACTAACTTCGTTCCAAGTATGTATAGTCGGAACTTGTCAATTGCAAACACCACTGCTAGCAATTCCATTTCTATTGTGGCGTAGTTTATTTGGGCATCATTTAAGGTCTTGATGACATAGTATATAATGTGGAAGAGTTTCTCCTTCCTCTGCCCTAGTGCTGCCCCGACAGCATAATCACTAGCGTCACACATTATCTCGAATGGTAAGTTCCAGTCTGGTGGCTGTACTATAGGGGCTGTTACCAGCTTCTCCTCCAGTGTCTTGAATGCTTCTGTACATTCAATGTTAAAGTCAAAGAGTCTGTTCTGTTCCAATAAGAGACACAAGGGTTTAGTGATTTTAGAAAAATTTGCAATAAATCTTCGATAAAACCCTGCGTGTCCCAGAAAACTTCTTATGCCCTTGACTGTGGTGGGTGGCGGCAGTTTTTCAATAACTTCGATTTTGGCTCTGTCGACCTCTATGCTGCGGCAACTGACCTTGTGTCCCAGCACTATGCCCTCGTCCACCATAAAGTGGCATTTTCCCAGTTTAAAACAAGGTTTGCCTCTTCACATCTTTCAAGTACTTTGTGTAAATTGCCTAGGGAATTGTCGAAACTGTCTCCAAAGATGGAAAAGTCATCCATGAAGATCTCCAAGAAATCTTCCACCATGTCGGAGAATATTGCCATCATGCACCGTTGAAAGGCCGTTGGTGCATTGCACAGTCCGAATGGCATTCTTCAAAAGGTGTACGTTCCGTATGGGCATGTGAAGGTTGTTTTCTCTTGGTCCTCCGGTGCAATTGCGATTTGGTTGTAACCTGAGTAACCATCAAGGAAACAATAGTAAGGTTTCCCCGCTAATCTATCTAACATTTGGTCAATAAAGGGTAAGGGGAAGTGGTCTTTCCAGGTAGCTTTATTAAGCTTCCGGTAGTCCATACAAATCCTCCAACCGGTCACAATCCTGGTTGGGATTAGTTCGTTGTCCTTGTTTGTTACCACGGTTATGGCTCCCTTTTAGGGTACACATTGCACCGGGCTCACCCACTTGCTATCCGAGATGGCATAAATTATCCCAGCATCAAGCCACTTGATGATTTCTTTCCATACTACTTCTCGTATAGCTTCGTTCAGTCGTCTTTGGGCATCAATTGTCGGCTTATGGTCATCCTCCAAGAGGATCTTATGCATGGAAATTGTCAGACGGATGCCTTGGATGTCGGCAATTGTCCATCCAATCGCCTTCTTATACTGCTGTAGCATTCTGATCAGTTGATGTTCTTGCTCCTGCATCAACTTAGAAGAGATGATTACGAGCAACGTATCATTTAAACCAAGAAAAACGTATTTAAGTTGCCCTGGCAGGGGTTTAAGATCTAAAAAAGGTGGTTGCTCAATGGAAGGCTTTTGGATCATATGTTCATTCGAGGTATAATTCAAAGGCTCGAAGAACTTACCTGGACGTGTGCCTGTCCAATTTACCTCCTTTGGACCTTTAGTGTCATATGCTTCATTTTCTGAGAGGGTGATGTCGTTTACGCTGTCGTGACAGTCATCTAGGTGGTTGCGGTGGCAGTGACCAAATTGTCTGTCGTGACAGCTTGATCTGATGCAGGGTTGGTCTAGGATTATCTCTGATATTTCCTTGCATTCTTCCTTTGCATCAGCTTATTTCATGGCTTGGAGAACATTGAGCTTTATTTGCTGGTCGTTGACTCTCATAGTCAGTTCTCTTTTTTCTACATCGATCACAGTTCTGCCTGTGGCTAGGAAGGGTCGCCCCAGGATGATCAGTGCATTTTCATCTGCTTCACAATCTAAAACGAGAAAGTCAGCAGGAAAAATAAACTTATCCACTCTTACCAAGATATCTTCAATCATTCCTTCTAGCTATACGTAAGAGCGGTCTGCCAATTGCAGCATGACTGTTGTGGGACTTGCTTGTCCAATACCTAGCTTCTGAAATACATATTTAGGCATTAGATTAATACTAGCACCTAGATCACAAAGTGCTTTACCTACAAACTTATCGCCAATTATGTAGGGTATGATAAAGCTTCCAGGATCCTTTTTCTTAAGGGGTGGACGCTTATGTAGGATTGCCATGCATCCTTCTGTCATCATCACTGTTTCAAACTCCCCAAGTCTGGATCTCCTAGACATTGAATCTTTAAGGAATTTTGCATAACCATGCATCTGCTTAATGGCTTCTAACAGCGGTATGTTGATGTGTACTTGCTTAAAAACACCGTAGATCTTCTTAAGCTGGTACTCTTATTTCTATTTCTTTAACCGATATGGGAAAGGAGGTGGAGGACGGTAATCTTCGAGGCGTCCTTCACATGGAAATCGGATTTGAGGAGGCTCACAATCTTCAGTTTCTTCTTTCTGCTCCTTTGTTTCTTCTCCTGTCGTGGCAGGTGTGGCGACCGCATGCTGTTTTGCTTCTACCGGGGCAGTGTTCTCAACAGATGTCTGTGGGGTCGATTCCTTATCAGATATTTCTTTATTTGTCGGCCCTTGTAATTGTTTCCCACTCCTCGTTGTAATAGCCTTGCACTGCTCATGTGTGGGTTTTCTAGTGACCTCAGTATCACTAGGGAATCCTCCATTCTGCCTTGGGTTTATGAACTGTGAAACCTGGCCCATCTGTGTCTCTAGGGATTTTAGGGTAGCCTCATGGTTTGTCATTCTCATCTCTGTCTTATCCATGAAAGATTCAGTTTTCTTGACAAAGTTATCCATGTTTGCCATATATGCTCCTATTTGAGACATGAAGGTTGCCAGGGTCTGTTCCAATATGCTCGTTGTGGCTGTCGGCTGCTGTTGTGGTTGCTATCGTGACAGAATTTTGGGACCCCCTTGGTTCTGGTTATTCTGGACTGGAGGGTTTAATGCATTGTTTGGGTTGCTCCAGGAAAATTTGGGGTCCTTTCTCCAGTTTGGGTTGTAGTTGTTGGAATTATAGCTTCTGTTCTTGTTATAATTTCCAACATACATCCCTTCTTCTAGCTGTAAGGGACACTCATATGTACTGTGGTTTCCGTTACAGGTTTCACACACCTCTTCGGCAGAAAATACAGCTTAAAAATCTTTCCGCTGCAGGTTTTCAACTATCTTAGTGAGGTATGCAATCTGAGTTTTGACCGAGTTTTCAGATCCGTATTCCTTTATAGATACTCCTTGTCTACCTCCTCTTCAAGCTGTAGGAAACTGCTCATCGTTTTTAGCTAACTTTTTCAACACCATCATTGCATTTTCTGGTTCCTTGTCCAATAACAAGCCATTTTCTGCTGAATCAATCCTCATCCGAGTGTGTGCATTGGCAGCATTATAGAATTTGACAACTTGATTCCATACAGGGAATCCATACATTGGGTAGTTTCGTAAGAGAGTTGTAAATCGATTCCATGCCTCATGCATTGGCTCGTCATCTTTCTGTTGAAAAGTATCAATCTCGTTACGCAGTCTTTTAGATAAAATAGATGGATTAAAACGAGAAAGGAACTCACGACAGAGATCCGCCCAAGTTCGTATTGAACCCGGCGTTAACTTGTTCCACTAGGTTTTCGCTCTATCCCTCAATGAATGAGGAAATAGCCGGAGCCTCAGTACTTCCGGGCTTATTCCTGGCTATCTGAATGATCCACAGATCTCCTGGAAAGTTTTCAGATGTTCACGAGCGTCCTCAGTAGCAGAACCACCAAATTGACCGGGGGAATTTATCATGCTGAACATCACATGTTTCAGTTCGAAATGTTCAGCTTCCACATCTGGTAGTGTAGTTTCCAGTTCAATGTGGTCGTTATCCATGTACTCCCGACAAGTTTGTCGTGCTGCTGGGGTAGCAAGCGGCGACAGATCGTTTTGGGCATCATTAGAAGGATCAACATTACCCCTAGGGTTGTTGTTGTTGTTGTCAACTTCCCCATTGCGTTGTCTTCAGTTCACCATTGCTTCCAGTCTTTCCTCAAGATAGTTGTTTCTTTCTATCAAGAGTCGAGCTTAATTCCTGAGTTGATATGTGTGTTCGATTTATGGATCTAATTCGTACTCAGGTTCTTTACCTCGTATTGATCTGCCCATAAGCAATAGAAAAACCTTGTGAAAAGCAAATGGAAAATAAAACAACTAAAAACAAAAAGAAATAAAAACAAAACAAAAGTGCAACAATGAAAGGTAAAGGTATGTTGCCAGTCCCCGACAACGGCGCCAAAAACTTGTTGCGTGTAAAATAGTCTATCGCAATGTAGTGCAAGCGTACACGTCGCAAGTAATAAAGTGATACGGAGTATCGAATATCGTCTCCACAGGGACTGGAAACATCTCTATCCTTAGATTGCTGCACAAGAAAGAAAATAAGTTTAATAGAATGTTTGGAGTAATCTTGAGAAATAACTAAAGTAATAGGTACAGAAATCAGATTGAGAAAACAGGCTGGAATTGATTTGCTCAGTAGTGCAGGTGTTGCACTGTTCAAAAGGCTTTCCGTTGCGTCTGTCGTCGTGCCTGTCGCGGTAGCACCTGTCGCGGTAGAGGTCTATTCATGTCGAGGCAGCGAACAACAACTCTGTATTTCAAGTTTGGCAAGAATCCCTAGAGTGACTTGTCCTATCCATAGGTCCAAGTCTGTCGATGAACACGTCTTGGATGATACCTCCCGGCGTGAATCAAAGGATGAACACCGATGTTTGTGAATTCTTTATTAGCCACTGAACCTCGTCCTATCCCTATGTCCGAAATAGTTCAACCATAAATTGGAGAACATGTACTCACTTCTTTCGTATACTTAACTCTCCCGATATTAAGTAAATGGATAATCTTACAATGCTCTCCCGATACTCTTGCAAGATGTTGAAACCAGAATGAATAAACTTGAAGTTTTATTGATTTGTACAGAAAAATGCCTAAGCAACAGTACAATCCTTACAACTACTTTAAAAGATTAACCCTTAGCTCTGGGAAAGGTTTAGAACATGATGGAGAAAGAGAAACGACTAGGGTTTTGGGGGAAGACGGCTAGGAGCTGGATATCCTCTCTAGGTCGAATTACATGCCTTTATATAGGCCTTGGGTCCAAGTTTTCTAATATGGCAAGAATACAAGTTTAAATTAAAGTACAACTCTATTAGAGACTAAATCTTCTGAGTAGATGTCTTTAATTTGTCCTCTTTTCTTGCTTTAACTTTATTCCTCAAACTTTGGACCCGGCCTTCCTTCTGCTTCAGGGCTCAGAAAAATATGAGAGTAGTCCACGAAAGACCGACTTAAAATCCTTTATTTGTCGAGCTCCACTTCACTTTTCCACCTCAATGTCTTTAGTGTCGTCATCTCTGCCACGGCAGATGTAATGACATGCGGTGTTCTGCATCCTTCCGCTCCAGCTCCGCAACTCGCCTCTGCTCCCTTGCTGCCCTGGATGCTGCCGCGGCAGATACCTGCAAAAAGTAACCGAAATTAGCAGCATCTGTGTAGTTTTATCTAATTGTGATATGAATGCAACAATCTATCCTAAAATGCAACTAATCATGCTTGAGTGCGGCAAAAATATGGGTAAATGAGGGATAAAATATAGAACTTTTATGCACTCAACAATTAGCAACAACACAACAAACTTCAAAATTTTCCAAATGTCTCAATCTTTTATGACATGATAAATTTTTTATGTCATACTTGCATATGCACTGAAAGAATCACAATTCAAAACAAAATTTCTATCATTCATCACAACGGAAACAATCTCACAGCCACTTGAATCAAAGATTGTGCACATTTATCTTTGAAAATGAAAGAATAATTCTTCTCAAGAATCCGAGAAATACTAAGCAAGTTTCAGTCAATCTTGGGCACTAAAAGTACATCTTTAATAACTTTAGTACATGATAGAGTGTTCATTTCGTTTTGGTTGTAACGACTGCTTGACCACATATGTTTCTTTTCTTTGTACGAGGTTGTGGAAGAAATTTTGTTGTAAATCAATCTTTTGGGCTTATTGCATAACTTAGATTTCTTTGATGACCTATTCGTGTGATAATTTTGTCAAGGTACCGTTGGGTTTATTATACGCCTTCATTAATGCACCGAGCGAGGATGGTTCCTTTGAAAGAAAGAATCAGTTGAGATTGTGTTTTTACCATTAGAAGACAATTGTTATATTAGCTTAAGTGTTATGAGAGATCAGAGTAGCGCAGCGAGAGCTATCTAAGGACCATGAATAATTATTAAGGTTTCAGTAATCTTCTTTTGATTAACGAGTATAAATTTTGAGGTTGAAATTTTGTTTAAGGAGGGGAGGTTGTAACGACCCAATTTTCGGGGTTAGTAAATCGGGTCTCAGATTCGGGTCGGTTATTGGATTTTAAATAATTTAATGGGATGACCAAATTGAAGAATTTAAAACTTTAAAAGTTTAAAGTAATGGATATGGTGCCCATTTGGAAAGCTAGTGAAACTATAAGAGGATAAGTGTGAGTTTTTGAAAAGTTGAATGACTTTTTGTTTAGTTTACCCATTGATGGTAGGTGGGCATTAAATGGATTGTTTATGTGCAGGAAAAGTGGGAAGAAGGTGAAAATCAATTCAAATTAGAGAGACATGGAGAACAGAGAAATTTTAAAGGTTAGAGAGAAAAAGTCTTGATTTGTTTTCGTCCAGTGGTCCAAACTCGACACAACTGTCGTTGACTATGACCAACAATTGACTTTTTCTAAGAGACACTACTTGGGGGTTTTTGACGTTCTGAGTCTATTTTGTCAAATTCGAACCCGATTATTTATTTTAACGCATTTTATTCCTAAAAGTAATCTGATAATGCGAAATTGCTTATGTAGTCGTATTTGATTTATTCGAGGGATTATGCAAACTATAATGTTGGATTAAAAAGGATGATTTGAGGAGCTCGAGTGGGGATTTAGCGTTAATTACTTGAGGTTAGTACATCTCAAACTCCTATTGCTTAATGAGTATCATAAATGTGATTGCTTTGCGTGTTAATGTCTGCAAAATAGGGAGATGATAAATAAGTATGTTTAGAGACTATTATCATGAGACTTGATATATGTGTGATGCATGATGATGTTACGAATATGATGAAATTCATGGAGACTTTAGAGACCGTGTAGGATCGTTTGAGATGCTTGTATAATTATTTGATTGACTAATTGATAAAATTTTTGATGCCTTGTATGTGAGTTGGAATGGATTGATGTGATTTGATGGAAATTATGCTTAAGGGATAATATCGATAAATATTCGATTAAATGTTCATAAAGGCGGTAATTAATTTTGAATAATTAAATGCATTAATAAACAAACACTAGTGACTTTTATAAGCTTTAGGGATCGAATAAAGCGTTGTAGCGTCGAATTTTGCAAAAAATGGTACGATCCCATGTGTAGGATATCGGTACGGGCTTCGATCGAACCGGTACGCGATTGGGGGTCGTATCGGTACAGGTCGACCCGTACCGGTACTAGTGGAAATTTAAGATTTCTAGTAAGTGATGCCAATATTGGTACGCGCGTGAGTACATGTACCCAAGGGTACCGTACCGATACTTGTGTTCGAGTATCGGTACCTATTGAACTGAATAATCTATAATGTCAGTTAAAGACAGAAGTCGATGAGGAACATTAATGAATTGATTTATGCCTTAATTAATGAGATAATGCGGATTGATGAGATAATTAATGAGGATGATTAATGTACTCTACCATAATTTATTAACAAGTTGGTAAATTTAATTAAGTAACTTGATAACTGATAGAAACCAAAGAGTTATGGTAATCGTGCTAATGTTGTGTGTTGTATGGTAATCATGTCAATGTTGTGTGCTATTTAGACACTTGGTTGATTGAGTCACCTTTGATTGATGGGTCCGAATACTCAGAGAGTGTGTTGCAACATCATGGTTAGAGATGTCAAATGTAAGTTCCCGAGGCTGTGTGATACCGAGCCTCGTATGAAGATACTCGAGAAGAGATGCCGAGTATGGGTGTACGTTCCTGAGGCTGTGTGACATTGGGCCTCACTCAGAGAGAAAGCGTATGTTCCCAAGACTGTGTGACACCGAGCCTCACTTCATGTTTGTGGTTATGACTCTGTGTGCTTGTGCTCGAATGATCTGGTGATATCTCAAGAATGGTTGGGCCTTGAGTGCCACGTATGAGGCTTGCATGACGAGAGCTTGTGTTTAGGCGACTAATAGTAGCGCCATGTGTTTATTTTATCTCTGTTTATTACTTGCACAAGATTGCATGCTTATGTTTATGATTCGCATGAAGTATAAGTAGAGTAGATGTGTACCATTGAGCTTTGTAAGCTCAACGCTCATAATTGTTGTTACAAAACGGTAACTCGGACGTTAAAGGCCGTTATGTATTTAACGTGGTTGTTATGAAACTTTGTATAATATCATATTTAATCCTCAATATTTACATATTCAATCAATTTAATTTTAATTTAAAAAATTACTAAATTTAATCTTCATTATTTACGCATTCTTTTAATTTGGTGATATTTTTAATTGAAAAATAGTGAAACAAAAACATGAGAAACATATTAATAAATGAAACAAAATTGGTTTTGCTGGGGTGTTTGGCTATCAATGGATAATCATTTAAAAAGTAAAATTAAGTGGACTAATCATAGAAATCGTGGCGGCGGTTCAAATCTCCTTTGGCAGAGAGCTCACGCACTACGTCAAAGCGACACATGAAAACAGAAATAAGAGAGAGAAAGGAGAGTGGAAGCTTGAATCGTTTACAGAATATGCATAAATTGCTACCATCTTCAATTATAACTACCACTATCAATAATCTAACTGAAGCTTCATAAGAAAAAAAACATATGCAGTATTTGCCATAACAGAAAGGAGTAAAAAATAACTTTGATGACAATAAACTTTAAGAAATTCTTGTAGCTGAACAAAGAGTAGAAAATCCTCTCAAGTTCTTTTACAATAAATGAATGAAATGATAAAGCTTCTAAGGGGGGTTGTTGCAGTCAATTTCTCCTCAAAACATAGTGTTTGTCTGTTTGTTTGGTCAGTGTCAAAGATTAGTCTCAAAACAATGTCCTAAATCTTCAGCTAGTTATGGTAAAGTAATATTGTAACTTGGAGGAAACAAACCGTATGAATAAGAATCCCTAAAATATATAGATGAAAATCACACCACACCACACACCACACGCATTGCACTTTAACTTTTTTCTATCAAGAAGTTTACATAGACATATATATGGTAGAAGAATTTAGCTGAACATGGAGGGTGGAGCGGTTATGCAAAACAAGAGCATCCACAGCAAACCTTACACTGACCTATCTAACACTATCAATTACCTTTCAAACAATATGTTTTCGATTAGTCTTCTAGTACTGGCTTCAAACAAGTAGTTTTCGATCAATCTTCTAGTACTAGTGAGACTGGTTAAAATTAGCACATTAAATTTCACATGGTATAAGTCTAACAAGTAATGGTTGCAAGATATATATATATGTATATAATAAGCCTAGCTAAACTAATTATGTCCAAACCATTTATGGTTCGATGCCATGGTTTGTTCATGGCTTAATCCAGGAAGCCAAGCTTTCCCCTCCCGCCGCTAAATTGCTACTCAACTCCTTCTCCTTCTCCCTCTCAATCACATCAGCATCCTCTTCACTTTCTGTACTTTTCCTTTTTCTCGAAATTATCAATCTCTTGTCGGACTGAGACGATTCCTTGTACTCATCGTAAATATTCATAACCACATCCGAACCCGGAAACAACCATACCTTCCCCTTCTTGGAGATGGCAACGACGGCGACCCGTGCTGCACATAATGTGGAGAGCTCTTCGGCTTTCTTGAACAAGTTCCCTCTTCGTCTTGAGGCGGCTATTTTACTCGGTTTTTGGTTCTCCATAGACATTGAAGCAAAGGGAAGAGAGCAAGTAAACAATGTTATTATGTTCCACAAACTTGGTCGAAGAAAACTTAAGTTGAACATGAAGCGTTCAAACTATATATATATATATATATAGAGGTATGAAGTCCTTCCTGAAGCAGGAAATTTTACAAAAACTTTTTATGTGTGTAAAAAGTTTGCTTGGGGAACAAGGTAAAAGAAGCAAAAAGGGACTGTTTTCCTTTTCTACATATTCTAAATATAAAGTAGCTTTAGGGTAATTATTTCAATATATTTCCTAATTTTCGTTGTGATTTTCCATTAAATGCAAATAAAACAGACTCACCTTTCCAAAACCTAATGGACTTCTAATGGAACAAGTAAGGTCGTAAACTTTATCCGTTTATATACATGAATGTTTATCCTCCAACTCCCCTCTTATATATAAACTTGAAAAACATAAAACCATAATTTTGTTTTGTTTAAGGTAGTTTCGGTAGTATTAAGAATGGAGGTAGGAAGATCGGGACGAAAAGGGTGCGGTCGGACAAGGATTGGGATTAAGAAAATAGAGAACCAGATGAAACGGAAAAAGGGTTTATTCAGCAAAGCCGACCGGTTGTCAATGCTGAGTGGGGAAGACATCGGAATTGTCATAATTTCGGAACATGGCAGGGTTTATACATCCGACAATGCCGACGCGGTTATTCATCGTTATCGGTCTATGGTTAAAGATGGTAAGACTGTTGGACGTGACAAGGAGAGGCTTGAAACGCGGGGAGCCTCATCCACTGCTCCAAAGTGGTGTCGCCCACACAACCTTCATAAAGATAACTCCGCCGCCTGTGCTGTTACTCATCAAAGAGTTGTTGAAGAAGGAGATGATCATAATGAGGAGATGGGAACACCGGGGCTTGAAACCCTAGCCTTGTTATGCAAACTGGAATCTTCAATCACTTGTCTTGATGACGCCGGTTTTGTTAGTCATTGTTCTCCGTCCAAAACATTTTCCAATGATGACGGTGCTGTTACTCATAATCATCGGTCTCGAAGAATTGTTAAACAACGTGATGACCATGATAATGGGAATGAGAATTGCTTGTTTGATCTAAATAAAATTCCCGATGATGAGATTTGTTGGAAGATGCCAAGGATTTTTTTTTCAGTGTTTATGTGTTACAATTTCTTTGAAATATTTGTTACAGACACAGTTGCAATCTCTTACATCTGGGTAAACTACAACGGAGGTCACTCAATTGTATGTAAGGTTATATTTGAGTTACCGAATTATTAAAAGTTACATTTGGATCACTCGGTTATGGGTAAGGTTATATTTGGGTCATCGAATTATTAAATATAACCTTACTCATAATTGAGTGACCCAAGTGTAACCTTTAATAATTGGGTGACCCAAATGTAATCTTACTCATAATTGAGTGACCCAAGTGTAACCTTTAATAATTGTGTGACACAAATGTAACCTTACCAATAACTGAGTGATCCAAATATAATTTTTAATAATTTGGTGACCCAAATATAACTTTACCCATAATTTAATGACCTTCGTTGTAATTTACCTTTTTAATAAAAGTATAAAAGACTTAGTCAAATTATTGAATTTATCAGTATTTATCATTTTTTTCCCGTATTTGATTAGAGGAAATAAATGAATTGGTCAAATTCATCGTTATCATCTTTTAAGCATTGACTGACATTCTAGTGGATGAAAATCTTTTACCATTTTCGGTGCTCTTACTTATACTTTCACGCTTAAAATTAAGTTTAGGGTTTTAAATTAGGGTTTATAGTTAGGGGTTAGAGAATTTAAGGTAGGGTGTATTTTTTAGAGTATATGGTGTAGGGTTTAGGATTTATAATTTAGGGTTAGAGCTTGGAATTTAATTTTGTAGTGTTTTTTAGTGCTGAGGGATAAGTAGGGACACCGAAAAGGGGCAGATGATTTTTATCCCATTATAGTCTTTAAAAGGTTATAAACATTGTCTAGCTCCATTAACCTATTAACGTGTCGTTTTAGTAGTTTTAACCCAAAATTTCATTAAAGTTGTCAACATGAATTTAAATAGCGTTTGTGGTCGCGTTTTCGGTCACGTTGCGTTTATTGAATCCGTCGTTCCTCTCCATTCTTCCCGATTAGTTCTGATCATTTTCACGTTCGTTTAAGCTACCGTCTTGCTTCGTTTAACACACAACACACTGATTAACCCACGTTTCATTTATTTACTCTTTCAAGTTTCAACCTACTGAAACACCTTTGTGGGTTAATCAGTATGTTGTGTCGTATATGTAAACTGGAATGCATAAGTAAGGATTTAGCCTTTGATCATCTAGTGATGTTCAAAAAATGAGCTACGTCACTAATCTTTTGGTTTTTCCTGAAGGTGGATGTTACAAGATTGAGTGTTGTAGGGGAAATGCCTGGTTTGAGAACTTACCCTTGATCTCAGTTGATCTTAACAGAATGTTATTATCTGTTTGATTGATAATTTTGTTGTACAACAATGAGTCGCACTGCATTAGAAAACATTACTTGTAGTATTGCTTCACAGCATCAACAGAATCATGCTTCCCTTACAATATCAAAATGAACCATTGGCTGGCCAAATCTTTGTTCTGGTTCAACTATAGGGACATATACTCACCAGAGCACTTCACAGCTTGGTATGTATAGAAAAAACTCCGATGATCGAAAATCTATTGGAGAAAGGAACAAAGTGATCGGAATATTAACCGTCACTGAAACAATTTGGTAGATATAAAAGAAACAGAGATTTTATTGATTTGGTAAAAATGAATCAATGAATACAAACCTGGGCCTCTTCTATATATAGCCCAATGCAAAAGACCCAAAGGACTCACACTTAAATCATGCATTATAAGCCTAGCATTGCTAAACTAATAACAGATGTAACAAATTCTTAACAACTCTTAACCATTTAACAGCAGGCTAATGACTCAGCCAATGACTCAGCTAATCGAAATGAACAACCTCATTTCTTTTATCTAATATTCACCTTGCTTCTTGAATCTCCGGAAGTTCTGAAAAAGAAAACACTTTCAGTTGCTGTCGAAGAGCTGTAAACCTTGCCACTGTCAAAGGCTTAGTAAACACATCAGCTGGGACATAGTTAACTTGCAACATCTTGGACATGACCTTTTCGCGTACAAAGTGAAGATCCAAATCAAAGTGCTTGGATTTGGCATGAAACACATGATTAGCCGCCATTGTCACAACACTTATGTTTTCTGACCAAAGAACTGGCATGTCATCAAGTTGTAATCCCATATCTGATAACACAGTAGTGATCCACAATACTTCTGAAGCAGAATTAGCTAAGGCACGATATTCAGCCTCTACTGTAGATCGAGATACAAATCTCTGTTTTCTGGAGCTCAATGAAAGTAGATGATCACCAAGAAACACACAATAGCTTGATGTTGATCTCCTGTATCCACATCACTACCCCAGTCAGCATCTAAAAATGATGTAAGTTTGAAGGTTGGCTGTGATTGAGGAGAAAACCATAGCTCATGATACAATGTTCCTTTCAGATAGCGAAGGATCCTCTTTACTCTTACCCAATGTGAGTCTTTAGGGCTCTGCATGAACTGAGAAACCTTATTAACTGCAAAACTGATATCTGGGCGTGTATGGCATACATATTGGAGTGCTCCAACTACACTTCTGTAGTGATGAGAATCAACTAAAGCAGAATCATCATGTTTACTCAGCTTTGGTGTCACCACTATGGGAGTTGGAACTGGATTGGCATTTGACATATTGGTTTTGACTAGTAACCCCTGAATATACTTGATTTGACTTAGCAAAAGACCACATGCAAACTGTTGAGCTTCAATCCCAAGGAAGTAGTGAACACTACCCGGATCTTTCAAGGAAAACTTATCATGAAGGGCGCTAATCACTGTAAATATAAAGCACCCAGAATCCTATGTGATGAGAATATCATCTACATACACAATTATATACGTAACATTGGTATCCTTCTTGCAAATGAACATGTAAGGATCAGCAGAGGATGTCACAAAACCCAGTTTATAGAGAAATGCCTTGAGCTTTAAAAACCAGTTTCTTGGGGGCTATCAAAGGCCATAGAGAGCTCGTTTCAATTTTCAAACTAAGGGTTTTTCATCTAACTTTTTATGTTCAAAACCAGGGGATGCATCATGTAAACATCCTCATGAAGATCACCCTTTAGAAATGCATTGTTTACATCAACTTGATGTATCTACCAACATTTAGCAACAGCCAGAGACAATAACACATTTACAGTGAAGAATTTAACTACAGGACTAAAGGTTTCAACAAAATCATAACCTGGAATTTGGGAGAAGCTTTTAGCCACCAGACGAGCTTTGTATTTGTTGAGTGAACCATGAAAATTATACTTGATCCTAAACAACCATTTGCACCCTATAGCTTTTCGATTGGAGGGTAATTGCACGAGCTCCCATGTGTTGTTATCAATCAAAGCCTTGAATTTTGCATAGATTGCATCCTGCCATTGCGGTTGTTGAAGAGCTTCATACACATTGGAGGGAACAAGATCTGCTTGAGTGACATAAAGCTTGGGTTTAAAAATACCAGCTTTGCTCCTAGTAATCATAGAGTGATGATTACCAGTTGTTGCACCAGCTGAAGTAGAGCTGTGGGAGAAGCTAGGAGACACAGAGGCACCATCAGTCATAGTAGCTTAAGAAGGATCAATTGTAGGAATAGATACTGAAGAAGGAGACTGATGTACAGGAGCAAGACTAACAGGAGCTTTAGTGTTAGTCATAGTCATATCTCTAGTAGTGGGTCCCACAGATGCATTACTTGATGTATGATCATAGTACCAAGAGCATCTTCTGGTACATATGCTACAGCACCAGGGATATCCTCTAGTACTTGTGCTTCATCGCCATAAGCATCCTCTTGCACATGTGTTGAATCTTTATAGGAATCCTCTTTGCACATGTGCATTATTGCCAGTGGCTAGTTGTGAGCAAGTAACTGCTTCATCCACTTCACACATATTATCACCATTAGATGGTGCAGTTGTTTGAGTAGGGAACTTGAAGGATGTAAAAGATGCAGATTCCATGGAAGTTAAAGATGATGCTGAACAAGCAAAAGGAAAGACATCTTCATTGAACTGTACATGTCTAGAGACATATACTCTTTCAGAATCAGCATCCAAACATTGATGCCCTTGATGCTTAGGGGAGTAACCAAGAAAGAGACAAGACTTTGACTTGAAGTCAAGTTTGTGTCTACTGTAGGCTCAGAGATTAGGGAAACACTAACACCCAAACACCTTGAGGAAGGAATACTCAGGTGGTTTGCCATATAGCACCCGGTGTAGTGAAAGGCCCTGAAGAACTTCTGAAGGTAGGCGATTAATGAGATAAGATGCAGTAAGTACAACAAAAGACCAAAAGTGCAGTGGCATTGAAGCATGTGCCAATAGAGTAAGAGTCGTCTCAACCAGGTGCATGTGCTTCCTTTCAACAACACCATTTTGTTGAGAGGTTTATGGGCAAGTAAGACGGTGTTGAATGCATGGTTTTGCTAGAATAGGAGCAAAGGCCATAAATTCTCCTCCACCATCTGTTTGAAGGGCAACAATAGATGAAGAGAACTTATTGGAAACATGAGCAAGAAACATTTCAAAAGCAATTATAGCTTCAAATTTATGTTTGAGCAAATACACCCAAGTATTTCGACTATATATGTCAACAAACGAGACATAATATTGATATCTTGTAGATTTGACTAGCGCAGGGCCCCATACATTAGCTTCCACTAACTCAAAAGGCTTACTATAGTATTTGACCTATGAAAGGGTAAATTGTAACTTTTACCATACCGACAAGCAGTGCAAAGAGTATGGTTTTCTACTGAAACTTTTCTTTTTAAGGCTAGACTCAAAGTAGAAGGGGCAGGATAACCTAACCTCCTATGCCATAGCCAATAACTAGTTTTATTTGCATCAACAGTAAAGGCAGAACAAGAAGAATTAAAGAAAGTATTTGGAACAGATGTACTGGCAGTTGCTGAGGTAGACAAATCAAAGTGATACAATCCATGCTCCTGCTTCCCAGCTACCAATATCTTTCAAGAAATCTCATCCTTCACGAAACATTGATCAGCATGAAACTCAAAGAACAAAACATTATCATAAGCAAATTTGGATACATAAATAAGATTTTTAGTGATTTGTGGCACAAGCAACAAGTTATCCAATGTGAGTGATAGTGTCCCTTTACCAACATATGCAATTTTAATATTTGAACCATCACCAAGAGAAACCATACCAGAACTAGAGTAGTGTTGACCAGAGCTGATGTTCCTCCGATCATGAGTGACATGGTGAGTGGCGCCTGAGTCCGGATACCATGTTGCTGGAGCAGAAGATCCAGATCCACCAGCCACAGCTAAAGAATGAATTTGAGAACCATAGACACAGTTAGTAACTGTAGAATTTGACCCTGCAGGTGCACTAACAAATGGACTGTAAGAGTGCTCAGGAGAATCAGGTTCAGTGTAACACACATTAACTTGTGTTTCAGGAGAAGCTTGAGCACTTTGAGAGGTGAAACTTTTGAAGTTTTGATCAAACCTGTACCAGCACCGATCAACTAGATGACCAATTTTTCCACACAACTAGCATTGTGGATGAGTTCGACCCATGAAGCGACCAGAGAACGAACCTCCCTTTGAAGCACGTGTCCTATTGTTACTGTACGATTGAGATCCATCTCTTCCATCACCAGAACCAAAAAGATACGACTCAGGAGGACATTGCACAATGTTGATCCCAATAGGCATCCGCATCGGATCTAAGAGTCTTGTCTCAACATCTATTAAGTCTGAAATGGTTGAGTCCAACATATAAGGCTTTCTACTGGACGTAATGACAACACGAAATGTTCAAATTCTGGTGGCAGTCCATTGAGGATGGTCGCAATTTCTTCAACTTCAGACACAACACTACCACAAGTGGCCAAGAGATCACAGATCTCTTTGATCTGTGTTGTGTAATCTCCCATTGAGAGTGTGCCTTTCTTCAGTGATCTAAGGCGACAATGCAGATGTATAATTTTAGTGGTAGACAAACTGGAATACAACCTTAGAATAGTAGTCCAAATTGCAAATGACGTTTCAGCACCAACTAATTGAGGTAAAACATGTGGACTGACCGTAGAAAGAAACCATGACGCTAACAAGATATCTTGATTAAGAAATTTGAGATAGTTAGGGTTCAAAACTTGCTCACCATCATCATTAGAGATCATTTTTGCTGGAGGCTTGATCGTAAGATCCAGGTAGTGCTCAAGGCCATGACCTCGAACAACAAGATCACATGTTGCTTCCAAAAGAGAAAGTTGCAATCGTCAAGGCGAACATGAATATGTTTGTTGGAGAACGACTGCTCCACAGATCCAAAAGAAAGTTGAGAAGTGTGAGTTTCATCAACTTGCAGAGGAGTGCTGGATACAAGATCAGCCATGACAACGATGACGAAGGAAGGAGAACCACAACAATCGAGCAACGGAGAATACCAGAGAGAAGAAGGCAACGAAGTTGGAACGCCAAAGAGAAAATAGAGCCTTAGCAAACAACGATTGCGGAAAAGAGAAACGACATCAAAGTTAGAACAGCCTCAAGATCGATGGCGAATGATACCATATTGAAAGAACTCCGATGATCAAAAATCTATTGGAGAAATGAACAAAGTGATCAGAATATTAATCGTCACTAAAACAATTTGGTAAGGATAAAAGAAAAGGAGATTTTATTGATTTGGTAAAAAGAATCAATGAAAATAGACCCCAGTTTAATGCAATTGGCCTCTGCTATATATAGCCCAATACAAAAGACCCAAAGGACTCATACTTAAATCATGCATTCTAAGCCTAGCATTGCTAAACTAGTAACATATGTAACAAATTCTTAACAACTCTTAACCATTTGACAGCTGGCTAATAACTCAGCTAACCGAAATGAACAACCTCATTTCTTTTATCTAATAGTATGGACGGTGTCATTAACAATTTGACATTTGGTCAGCATATTCCTTAGTCAAGCTTGGAATCAAAATCATGTTTTTTCTGATTATGACTTGAATTGGGTTAACAACATTAGTCAAAGCAGCCAACAACCGAGAAAGAAGCATCCAATGATGTAAATGAGGGAGATAACTCAGTTTTCAACCAGGTGGAGAGCTTCCTTTTTGATGACTAGTCCTTTCCTGAAGATTCTCTTACTGCAAAACTTAATTCACTTTCTCCCAATTATATGTCTTATGATTCTGGTATGATTTCTTTGATATTGATACCTCTAGGGATCGTCTAACTAGTGCATAGCTTGATTAGTATAGATTGTGCATTCTAGAGAAGTAAACATGTCCCTCTTTCTACAGACTATAGAACAGAAGAGAGAAATTAGAGATGGATAGTTGTTTTATAGGATTTTGATTTAGTGTCTGTATGATAATAGAAGCTTTGATGGTGTGTGCAATTCTACCAAAAAAAACAAGTGGCTATACAAAAATGGGTCATTATTCGTTACCCAATTAAGATGGCACTATGGCTTGATGTTTCAGGTTCATCCAAATGGGTCAAATTGGATGAAAAATGAACACTTCATTATGTGTGTTGATGGTCAAAATGGAAGAGGTCCGTGGATGGGGGTCTGACGGTGATTGGGACGGTTATCTCAGGTCGGATGGCCTCTCTGGATAAGAACTCGTGTGCTTTTCAAGAGTGGTGTGTTGCGTGTCAAAAGTCCTATCGCAATGTAGTGCAAGTGTACACGACGCAAGTAGTAAAGTGATACATGAAGTATCGGATGTCGAATCCACAAGGACTGGAAATAGCTTTATCCTCGAATTGCTGCACAAGAGAGAAAAAAAGAGTTTAAATTGTTTGGAAAATAATATTGGAGAATAATGAATGTAAAAGATAAAAGATTCAGGATTAAGAGATAGGCCGGTATTGAATTGCTCGATAGTGCAGGTGTTGCACTGTATAGAAATTCATGTTTTGTTGTCGTCCCTGTCGTGGCAGCACCTGTCGCGGCAGCAGTCTGTTGTTGTCGCGGCAGCGATCACACAACTCTGTACTTCAAGCTTGGCAAGAATCTCTGCTGTGACTTGTCCTATCCCTAGGTCCAAGTCTATCGATGAACATGTCTTGGATGATACCTCCCGGCGTGAATCGAAGGATGAACACCGATGTTGTTGAATTCTTCCTTAGCCACTTAACCTCGTCCTATCCCTAGGTCCGAGATAGTTCAACCATAAACTGGAGAACTCGCACTTATTCCTTTCGTATACTTAACTCTCCCGATATTAAGTAAATAGATAATCTCACAATGCTCTCTCGATACTCTTGCAAGATGTTGAAACCAGAATAAGAAAACTTGAAGTTTAATTTCATTGAACAGAAAATTCCTAAACAGTACAATCCTTGCAACTACTTTACAGAATCAACCCTTAGCCCTAGGGGATATTTAGAACATGATGAGAAGGGGAAAACGACAAGGGTTTTGGGGAAGACGACTAGAGATGAGATATCCTTCCCTAGGTCGAATTACAATCCTTTATATAGGCCTTGGGTCCAAGTTTTCTAATAAGGTAAGAGTATAAGTTTAAATTAAAGTACAACTCTATTAAAGACTAAATTTTCAAAGTATATGTCTTTAATTCGTCCTCTTTTCTTGCTTTGGGTTTCTTCCTTGAACTTTGGGCTTGGCCTTCATTCTGCCCCAGGGCTCAGAAAAATATAGGAGTGGTCCACGACAGAACGGCTTGAAATCCTCTATCTGTCGAACTCCACTTTACTTTTCCACTTCACCCATGCTGTCGTCATGGCTGCCACGGCAGGGGCCACGACAGCATCTTCCTTCTTGACTCCAGTTTCCTATTTCAGCTCTGCTCCTTCGCTGTCATGTGTCTTCCGCAGCAGATACCTGCAAAAGTAGCCAAAATCAGTAGCAACTGTGCCATTTTATCTAATTGTGATGTATATGTGAAACTTTACCTAAATGCAATGAATTATGCTTGAATGCAGCAGAAATATGGGTTAAATAAGGGGTAAAATATAGAACTTTTACACACTCAACACACCCCCAAACTCAAGTTCTTGCTTGCCCTCAAGCAAATATGACCTAACTAAAATTTGAAATTCTTTTTGATTTGGCTTAATTCAGTGAACCTTTCATTACCTACCACTTATTCTCGATCAAGAGCAATATCTTGTCGGGCATCTCTGGATTCATTCAGAACCATGCTATAATTCTTGTGCGGTGTGTACAGGTTTTGTGAACAATTATGTGCCTAGACTCCTTTAGTATACCAGAATAGCCATGCTTACAAACTTGAGTTTATGCCAATTCAATTTTTTCTGGAGGCAATTCTTAGGCTCCTATAGTTTTTTCTTACTCTTGAATTAACTGCATCTTTTCTGGAGGCAATTCTTGGGCTCCTTTAGTTTTTTCTAACTTAGCTCAAAAAGAAATCTCCTAAAATCAGTGCAAGGCAGTTTTGCAAGAAAATGAGTCTGAATAATTTTCTTTCTTTTATTGGTTTCCTAGAGCCAGTGATAGGCACCTCTAGGGGCAGTTTCAAGTGGGTAAACATTCCTATTCCAGAGTACTAAAGAAATCTAGATAGCATAAGAGTCACAAAGAGTGTTGTACAGATCAGAATCATAGCAAGGCTCTAAACAGATCCTAAAATTTCCTAAAGGCACTTTCGCGACAGAGTATGTCGCGGCAGGTAAGTTCAGTTCAAAGACTTAAGCCAATTTTTTTTAGCAAAAATAAACTAAGTAATAACTAAGACTTAGACACAACTAACAATTCATTACTAGAGGGATGCCACCCCCAAACTCGAGGGTTGCATTGCCTTCAATGCATGATAACATGGAAATTAAAAACATAAAATAAAATACATCACAAAATAAATAAAAACAACAAAGATAGAAAAAATAAGATAGAAACTTAATTTGAGGAGCTATCATCGTTGCTGTTGCTGATCTAGAACTGCCGACGGGCAGAGAATTTCATTGCAGGTGCCGGTAGAGCGCTGGGAGAGGCAGAGGTTGTCTTCTTTTTGGCTTCCCTTGGTAGCTGGACAAGGGTTGGTGAGATATGTGGAGGCTTTTCTAGAACTTGTACCTCATCGTCGAAGTTGCTGCTGCTACTGCTGCTGGTGGAAGATCTGTCCTTGCCGGAGGGTCCTTCGCCAGCCTCGTTGTGCTTCTGCCTTTTCATTGGGGTGAACTCCTTAGAGAGGTTACGGGCAACTGAGGGCTCCCTGTCAAAATCCTGCCAGACGAGCGATGAGGAGAACCCTTCAAAGTAGTCGTCGTTGAGTTCCGGCATGGGCTCCTTTCATTCCTCGCCTCTGGTACTGGTAGGTTGGCTGCCGCCTTCAGCTGTCGCGGCCGGTGTAGGTGTAGAGGCAGCAGATGGAGTCTTCAGTGTGGCAGCAGGAGTAGGAGCAAGTGTGAGGGCAGCAAAATATTGTTCTGGGAAGGCACAGAACGGTAAATCGTTATGAATAAAATTTATCGTCGCTACCGTGAAGTCCCTTATAAAGCTCATCAGACCGAGTTGTCTTTCCTCCATCCTGTTGAGTGTTGACAGAATCTGGGTGGAGGCATCTGATGGAAGGGCTGCTGCCGTTGGTTGTTGCTGCTCTGCTGCGGCAGGTTCTGGGTGACTGGGGCCTGTCGTCTGCTTTGTTGTGGCAGAAGGGTTGATGAAGGACAATGGTGTGGCAGCCTTTAGCTCCATGAGGCTGAATATGTTCCGCTCCGTCTACCCTTTTCCTCGGACTTTGAAGTTTTCGGCAATTTCTGGTACGTTGCGGCCTCGGCATATTGCGGTGATGAGGTACGGGAAGACAAGAGGTCCCGATGGTCGGAGAGCACATTCCAAAATTCCCTCCCTTATGTATCGGCCGACATTGATAGGTCTTTCATTTAGAATTGAATGTACAAGTGCTAACCTGGGTCGATCGACCGTACTGTTATGAGAAGATGGCATGATCCTCTTCTTTACGAAATGATTCCATAATTTGGCCCCGGGAGTCAGTTGAGTTCTTTTCACCGTCCATCGATGTTTTGGGTCGGTGTTCCATTCTGTCCCCTCCTCCGTCAATTTTGCCATGACCGCATCATAGTCTGCCGGTGATAGACTATTGACGAATCTTTTGTGGGCGTTCTCCTTTTTACCCACGTAGAGGCCGTAGAGGGTGTTGATGTTGGAAGGCTTGAAATAAAGCTTTTTACCTCGAACTGTCACTGTTGTAGTATCTTTACTGTCGACGGAAGCATAGAATTCCCTGACGAGCGTGACGTTCATTTCTTCCAGCTGGGCAGCAAACATCTGCCATTTGAGGGCTTTGATTTTTCTTGCGATAAAGGGTTCAAGCCCTAGGTCTTTCGTGGGTTTGGTGTAGAGAAACCACCGTTCTTCCCACATCTCCCTCTTCTGGAAGGAGCGGTAGTATCTGCCGGCAGAGTCAGTGGAGGCGAAGCGGTTTGGGATGGCACTGTGGCTGTGTGTGCTGACTGCGGCAGCAGAGCTGGAGGCAGCACTTCTACGAGTCTGTCTGCTAGTCATAGTTGCAAGGGCTGTGGAAAATAAAGAAACTTTTGAGATCTAGAGAAAACAAGTTGAGAGAGTAAAAGTGAGGTGAAAATGAATAGTGAATGGGGGTTTATATAGATGGATGATTTTCTGCCCGTTGCAGCTGTAACGGCAGGCGCGAATAACGGGGTCAGCTGTTACGCAGTTTTTGACACGTCTGTCACGCGTTTCCGTGTCTGCTGCGCGTCTGTTACGCATTTGCGTGTCTGTCGCGACAGCTTGGTGACAGGCTGTATTTTCCGCTTCTGTCGCGACAGCTGATGACAGGCTGTGACGTCAGACTCATCCGTTGGGCTTTTTGGGCTGCTGCTGATATGGTGGGTTGGTTCACTTCTTCTCTTCTCCTTTCTTCCTTTATTTCCTAAAAATAATTAAAATAAAATCTTAGTTCATAAGATAAAATAAAATAATTCTTAATTCATAATAAATAAAACAAAAAAAATTAAAACTAAGTTAAATTAGGGATGCCTTGAGGGGCATCTCCTAAAGTAACTACTTCCTGCATTCGTGGGGCTTCAGTCCCCTAATAATGCTTTAGTCTCTATCCATTGACTTTGAACTGGTGCCCGTCCTTTAAAGATTTGATCGTGATGGCACCATGGGGAAAACCTAGACGACTTGAAAAGGATCGGACCATCTAGATTTAAGCTTTCCTAGGAAAAGTTTTAACCTAGAGTTAAACAACAACACAAGTTACCCTGGGCAGAACTGTCGTGGCAGCAACTTCTTGTAATGCCACCTTTTGGTTTTATCTTTGTAAATCTTAGCGTTGTCGTAGGCCATTGCTCGAATTTCTTCAATTTCATTCAAGTCAAGTAGCCTCTTCTATCCTACCTTATCTAAGTCCATGTTTACTGTCTTGATAGCCCAGTAAGCTCTGTGCTCTATCTCGACAGGTAAGTGGCATGTTTTCTCATAGAGAAGCCGGTAGGGTGACAATCCCAATGGTGTTTTAAATGATGTTCTATAGGCCCAGAGTGCGTCATTGAGGTGTAAAGACCAATATTTTCGAGTGGGTTTAACCATCTTCTCAAGTATGTTCTTTACTTCTCGGTTGGATATTTCGGCCTGTCCATTGGTTTGAGGGTGGTATGATGTTGCAATCCGGTGCTTTACTCCGTATTTTCTGAAGGTAGTAGCAATTACCCTATTATCAAAATGTCTCCCTTCGTCACTGATAATCGCCTTAGGAATACCAAATTTGGAGAAAATATTCTTATGCAGAATCTCAAAACAGTTTTGACGTCATTTTTCTGAGTGGCGATCGCTTCAACCCACTTGGGCACATAATCCACTGCTAGTAGGATGTAGAGGTTCCCACAAGATGCTGGGAACGGTCCCATGAAATCGATTCCCCATACATCGAAGATTTTGACTTCTAAAATGTTCTGCAATGGCATCTCATGCCTTCTTGAGATGTTCCCAGTCCTTTGGCATTTGTCACAGCCTTTGTAGAAGGCTTGTGCATCCTTGAACAGTGTGGGCCAATAGAGACCAGATTGCAATACCTTGGCAGCGGTTTTGTTTCCACCTAGGTGTCCTCCATATGGTGAAGCATGGCAGTGGTGAAGCACAGCTTCCTGTTCATCCTGTGGTCATATCTTCTGATAATTTGATTTGCACAATGTTTGAAAAGAAGAGGTTCGTCCCAATAATAATGTTTTGCATCATTTTGGAACCTCTTCCTTGCTTGGTAATTAAGTTCAGGAGGTAGTACTCCGCTAACAATGTAACTAACAAAATCAGCGTACCAATGAAGTTCAGAAAACTTACCTGCCGCCATGGCTATCGCGGTAGTGCTTGTGGCAGCAAACAGCTGCTCATCCGGGAAGGTCTCCAATATGTTGGTCCTGTCAATCGGTAGACTCTTTCCCATCTCTAATCTCGAAAAGTGGTCTGCTACTTGGTTTTCTGTCCCCTTTTTGTCCTTGATGTCAATGTCGAATTCTTGCAGTAGCAGAATCCAACGTATCAGTCTCGGTTTTGCATCATTTTTCGTGAACAGATACTTTAGTAATGAATGGTCTATATGGACCACCACCTTCGTTCCAAGTATGTAGGGCCGGAACTTGTCGATTGAGAACACCACAGCTAATAGTTCCTTTTCTGTTGTGGTGTAATTCACTTGGGCATCATTCAGTGTTTTTCTGGCGTAATAAATTACGTGGAAAAGCTTATCCTTCCTCTGCTCTAGTGCTGCCCCTACAGCATAGTCACTGGCATCATACATTATTTCAAATGGCAAACTCCAGTCTAGCGGTTGTACGATTGGGGCTGATAGCAGCTTTTCCTTCAAAATTCTGAATGCCTCAGTACATTCAGTATTAAAGTCTAAGGGATGATTCTGCTTCAATAAATGGCATAAAGGCTTGGTAATCTTCGAGAAATTTGCAATAAATCTTCGATAAAACCCAGCATGCCCTAAGAAACTCCGAATCCCCTTGACTGTGGTGGGTGGCGGCAGTTTTTCGATTACTTCTATTTTCGCTCTGTCCACCTCTATGCCGCGGCAGCTTACCTTGTGGCCTAGGACTATCCTTTCATCCACCATGAAGTGGCATTTTTCCCAGTTTAAGACCAAGTTTGCTTTTTCACATCTTTCAAGTACCTTCTGTAGGTTGCCTAAACAACCTTCAAAACTGTCTCCAAAGACGGAAAAATCGTCTATGAAAATTTCCAGGAAGTTCTCCACTATGTCGGAGAATATCGCCATCATGCACCTTTGGAAGGTTGTTGGTGCGTTGCAAAGTCCAAATGGTATTCTCCGAAAAGCATAAGTGTCGTATGGGTACGTGAAGGTAGTTTTCTCTTGATCCTCCGGTGCAATGGCTATTTGATTGTAACCTGAGTAACCATCAAGAAAACAATAGTAAGGTTTCCCCGCTAATCTATCAAGCATTTGATCAATAAAAGGTAGGGGAAAATGGTCCTTCTGGGTAGCTTTGTTAAACTTCCGGTAGTCCATACAAACCCTCCAACCAGTCACAGTCCTGGATGGGATTAGTTCGTTCTCTTCATTGGTCACCACGGTTATTCCTCCCTTTTAGGGACACACTGCACCGGGCTCACCCATTTACTATCCGAGATGGCATAAATTATTCCGGCATCTAGCCATTTGATAATTTCTTTTCTCACCACTTCTCACATAGCATCGTTTAAGCGTCTCTAAGCATCAATGGTCGGCTTATGATCATCTTCCAGGAGTATTTTGTGCATACATAATGCCAGACTGATGTCTTGGATGTCAGCTATCGTCCATCCAATAGCCTTCTTATGCTGCTGCAGCATTCCAATTAACTGCTGTTCCTGTTTCTGCATTAACTTGGAAGAGATGATTACGGGCAACGTATCATTTGAACCAAGAAAAACGTATTTAAGCTGCCCTGGCAGGGGATTAAGATCTAAAACAGGTGGTTCTACAGTTGAAGGCTTTTGGATTATGTGTTCATTCGAGGTATAGTTTAAGGGCTCGAATAACTTACCTGGACGATTGCCTATCCAATTTACCTCATCATGACCTTCAGTGTCGGATATGTCTGATTCGGAGGAGTCACTGTCGTTGTTGCTGCCGTGACAGTCTTCCAGATGACTGCTGTGGCAGTGACCAAATTTGATGTCATGGCAGCTCGACCTGATGCAGGGTTGGTCAAGGATTACTTTAGTGATGGCCTTACATTCTTCTTCTGCATCAGCATGTTTGATTGCTTGGAGAACATTTAGTTTGATCTCTTGATCATTTACTCCCATTGTCAGTTCTCCTCTCTCTACATCAATCAGAGATCTGCCTGTGGCTAGGAAGGGTCGCCCCAGGATGATTGGTGCATTTTCATCTGCTTCACAGTCTAAAACAAGAAAGTCAGCAGGGAAAATAAACTTGTCCACTCTTACCAGAATATCTTCGATCTTCCCTTCTGGTTGTACGTAAGTGCGGTCTGCCAGCTGCAGCATGACTGTCGTGGGTCGTGCTCATCCAATACCTAATTTCTGAAACACAAATTTTGGCATTAAATTTATGCTAGCACCTAGATCACAAAGTGCCTTACCCACGAATTTGTCACCAATTATGCACGGTATGATGAAGCTCCCAAGATCCTTCTTCTTCTGGGGTGGATACCTGTGCAAGATAGTCATGCATCCTTCTGTCATTTTTACTGTTTCAAATTCCCCAAGTCTGGATCTTTTCGACATAGCATCCTTGAGAATTTTTGCATAACCTGGCATCTGCTTGATCGCTTCCAACAGTGGTATATTAATGTGCACCTGCTTAAAAATATCGTAAATCTTTTTAAGCTGGTACTCATGTTTCTGCTTTTGCAACCGCTGTGGAAAAAGAGGTGGAGGACGGTAATCTTCCAAGCGTCCTTCACATGGTATTCGGATCTGATGAGGCTTAGGTTCTTCAGCATTCTTTTCCTGCTCCTCTGTCCCTTCTGCTGCCATGACAGGTATGTTGGTAGCAGGTTGCTCTTCTTCTGCCGGGGTAGTGTTCACGACAGGTGTATCTGGGGTCAGTTCCTTACTTGGTATGTTCTTTGTCTCCGGCCCTTGCAGTTGTTTCCCACTCCTAGTTGTAATTGCTTTACAATGCTCATGTGTGGGTTGTCTAGTAACTTCAGTATCACTAGGGAATCCTCTGTTTTGCCTCGGCTTAATATGCTGGGAAACCTGGCCCATCTATGTCTCCAGGGATTTCAGGGTGGCTTTATGGTTAGTCATCCTCATCTCTGTCTTGTCCATGAATGACTCAGTCTTCTTGACAAAGTGATCCATGTTTTCCATGTAAGCTCTTTTCTGTGACATGAATGTGGCCAAAGTCTGCTCCAGTATACTAGGTGTGGCTGTCGACTGCTGTTGCTGCTGCTACTGTGGTTGCTGCCGTGTCAGGATTCTGGGTGCCCCCTGGTTGTGGTTGTTCTGCACTTGAGGATTCAGTGCGTTGTTTGGATTGCTCCAAGAGAACTTGGGGTCTTTTCTCCAGTTGGGATTGTAATTGTTGGAGTCGTAATTCCTTGGCTTTTTGTAATTTCCAACATACATCCCCTCCTCTAGCTGTAACGGGCAGTCTTCCGAACTGTGATTCCCACTGCAAGTCTCACATACCTCTTCTGCAGAATAGACAGGTTTCGAATCTTTCTTCAACAGATTTTCCACTGCTTTTGTGAGGTATGCAACTTGTGTCTTCAGGGAATTGTCGGCTTCATAGTCTTTTACAGCTAACACTCGTTTACCTCTTCCCGCTGTAGGAAATTGCTCGTCATTCTTTGCTAGATTTTTCAATACTACCATGGCTTCGTCGGGATCTTTATCCAACAACAGTCCATTCGCTGCTGAATCTATTCTCATCCGAGTGTGTGTGTTGGCAGCATTGTAGAATTTGATGACTTGATTCCACACTGGGAATCCATGCATCGGGCAATTCCTTAGAAGATTTGTAAACCTGTCCCATGCCTCGTGCATTGGCTCATCATCTTCTTGTTGAAAAGTAGCAATTTCATTACGCAATCACTCAGATAAGTGAGAAGGATTAAAACGAGATAAAAATTCACGAGTGAGATCTGCCCAGGTTCATATTGAACCCGGCGTTAGTTTATTCCACAAAGTTTTAGCTCTGTCCCTCAGTGAATGAGGAAATAACCGGAGCCTCAGTATTTCCGGATTTACGCATGGTAGTCTAAACGATCCACAAATTTCTTGGAACGTTTTCAGATGCTCTCTAGCATCCTCTGTTGCAGCACCACTAAATTGGCCAGCGGAGTTGATCATGCTGAACATAACAGGTTTCAACTCGAAGTTTTCAGCTTCCACGTCTGGCAAAGTGGTCTCCAGTTCTACATGATCGTTAATCATGTATTCACGGCAGGAGCGTCGTGCGGCCTCGGCAGCGGCAGGCCGTCCATTCTGGGCATCCTGGGGATGATCTCCAATAACCCCTTGGTTATCATCTACCCCGTTGTTCTGTCTTTCGTTCACCATTGCCTCTAGATGTTCCTCAAGATAGTCGTTTCTTGCTACCAAGAGGCGGACTCGGTTCTTGAGATTGTACGAACGTTCGATTTCAGGGTCTAGTTTGTACTCAGGTTCTTTGCCTCGTCTAGATCTGCGCATAAGCAAACAGAAAACCTTGTGAAAAGCACAGGGTATAAGATACCAATAAAAACAGAAAAATTAAAAAGAAGAAGTGTAGTAAAAATAAGGGTAAAGATATGTTGCCAGTCCCCGGCAATGGCGCCAAAAACTTGTTGCGTGTCAAAAGTCCTATCGCAATGTAGTGCAAGTGTACACGACGCAAGTAGTAAAGTGATACACGAAGTATCAGATGTCGAATCCACAAGGACTGGAAATAGCTTTATCCTCGAATTGATGCACAAGAGAGAAAAAAGAGAGTTTAAATTGTTTGGAAAATCATATTGGAGAATAATGAATGTAAAAGATAAAAGATTCAGGATTAAGAGATAGGCCGGTATTGAATTGCTCGGTAGTGCAGGTGTTGCACTGTATAGAAATTCATGTTCTGTTGTCATCCCTGTCGTGGCAGCACCTGTCGCGGCAGCAGTCTGTTGTTGTCGCGACAGCGATCACACAACTCTGTACTTCAAGCTTGGCAAGAATCCTGACTGTGACTTGTCCTATCCCTAGGTCCAAGTCTGTCGATGAACACGTCTTGGATGATACCTCCCGGCGTGAATCGAAGGATGAACACCGATGTTGTTGAATTCTTCCTTAGCCACTTAACCTCGTCCTATCCCTAGGTCCGAGATAGTTCAACCATAAACTGGAGAACTCGCACTTATTCCTTTCGTATACTTAACTCTCCCGATATTAAGTAAATAGATAATCTCACAATGCTCTCCCGATACTCTTGCAAGATGTTGAAACCAGAATAAGCAAACTTGAAGTTTTATTTCATTGAACATAAAATTCCTAAACAATACAATCCTTGCAACTACTTTACAGAATCAACCCTTAGCCCTAGGGGAAGTTTAGAACATGATGAGAAGGGGAAAACGACAAGGGTTTTGGGGAAGACGGGTAGAGATGAGATATCCTTCCCTAGGTCGAATTACATGCCTTTATATAGGCCTTGGGTCCAATTTTTCTAATATGGTAAGAGTATAAGTTTAAATTAAAGTACAACCCTATTAAAGACTAAATCTTCAGAGTATATGTCTTTAATTCGTCCTCTTTTCTTGCTTTGGGTTTCTTCCTTGAACTTTGGGCTTGACCTTCATTCTGCCCCAAGGCTCAGAAAAATATAGGAGTGGTCCACGACAGAACGGCTTGAAATGCTCTATCTGTCGAACTCCACTTCACTTTTCCACTTCACCCGTGTTGTCGTCATGTCTGCCACGGTAGAGGCCACGGCAGCATCTTTCTTCTTGACTCCAGTTTCCTATTCCAGCTCTGCTCCTTCTCTGTCCTGTGTCTGCCGCAGCAGATACCTGCAAAAGTAGCCAAAATCAGTAGCAACTGTGCCATTTTATCTAATTGTGATGTATATGTGAAACTTTACCTAAATGCAATGAATTATGCTTGAATGCAACAGAAATATGGGTTAAATAAGGGGTAAAATATAGAACTTTTACACACTCAACATGGTGGTGGTGCTTATCAAGGAGAGACTTGGTTTTCTCTTGTTGCATGCCCAGTTTTATACTACCCAGACTAGTGCCGTGATAGGGTTGTTGTGGCGCATTGATTGGACGGGCTATGACCTGACGTCCTAGGTTTCCCTCGTTGTCCGTAGCGACCACGTAGTCGTGGGACGCCATAGGTAGCGAAGAGTATTGTGCACAGTTTGTGGGTAGTTTTGTGCGTAGCGATCCGCCTGCGTTGTTGTGCTCGTTGCCAGATGTCTCTTGTGTTACATCATTCGCAGTCTTGCCTTTTCTAGTTTTGACACGTGGCAGTGCTTGTTTATAGGTACTAACAATTGCCCCCTAGGTTAGGGAAGGTTTTAAAGTGACATTGGCGAGCCTGTAGAACTTATAGAGAACTCTTTTGGGTGAGGGTTTTTGTGGTAACATAGTTTCAAACTTTGGATGGCGTATGTCTTGAACTGCAAGAGTCATAGGGACGATCCTTTGATTGGTGTGTTTCATTATTTCTATAGTTTGATGGTCGGCGATGGTGAGAGCGGAAGGTGTTTGGTAGCCATTGGGTTTTTTGAGGAGGGTGCATTTTTTTCTTTTTATATTATTATTCATTATTAACGTACTTGGCGGTGGTGTTGACAATTCAGGTCAGGTTGTGATGGAAATGAAAGCATTTGATCGGCAGTGACAAGCATTTGCGTTTGTCTATGTGGTTATTGAGTGAGATTTTGAAAATTGCGTAACTTTAATTAAGCGTGCGAGACTTCGAGGTGTGGTAATTAATTGTTGGTATTGGCGATCCTTTACATAAATATGCAAAACATTATCGTTTGGTATGTCGACTGCCCACTTGAAATAAGGTTCCTTTGCGTATATCTATCTTATGATCAGTTCATTTTTTCTTATAGAACTTTGTTTTTATGTTTTTTCCTTGTGCCACTTTAAAAGGGAGAAGAGAAAATATGTTTGTGAAGAAAAGTGGTTTTCAGAAACCACTTTGGATAGATCCTGGGGAATGCAAGTGTCGCAGACTAGATTAATGGGAAATAGTATTCGGATGTGGTTGGAGGAGGTGGTCGAGTTAGGGGCATGTTGACGAGGCGGTTGATTTGTACCAGGATTTGTGTTGAGTGTGTAAAAGTTCTATTATTTACACCCTTTTTTAACCCATATTTCTGCTGCATTCAAGCATCATTGCATTGCATTTAGGTTAGTTTACAGCAAAACATCACAAAATTAGTAAAAGCACGGATTCTACTGAAATATGGTTGAATTTGCAGGTTGCTGCCATAGCTGACAAAGAAGGCGGGCGCAGGGCAGAGAAGCAGAAGAGTTGAACTGGACAAGCAGATGATGAGGACGATGCTGCCATGGATCTGCCGTGAAAGTAGAGGACGACAGCAAGTTAGCGGAGGAAAAGCAAAGTGGACCTCGATAGATAGAGAAAATTATGCTCGTCTGTCGTGTGAAAACCGTATATTTTTCCAAGCCCCGGATCAAAAGATATGTCAAGCCAAAGCTCAAGGAGAGGAAATCCCATGAAACAAGGAGGCGGCTGAAAAGTAGGATACTTGAAGATTAAAGTCTTTATTAGAATCTTACTTTTAATTAAAGTTGTAATCCTTGTTAACTTAAAATTCTTGAGCCCAAAGCTTATATAAGGGCATAGATTTTAACCTAGGAGAGATAATACCCCATAACCGATAACCAAACCCCTCCGCCGTTTACCCGTCGTCGACATGTTCTAAAACCCCCCTAGGGCCACGGGTTGATTTGTAAAGTAGTTGCAAGGGTTGTTTTGTTTTAGGATTTTCCAAGTTCAATAAAATAAACTTCAAGTTCTCTTATTTTGGTTTTAATATCTTGCAAGAGCATCGGGAGAGCATTGTGAGGTTATCTATTTACTTAGCATCGGGAGAGTTAAGTATACGAAAGAAATAAGAGCAAGTTCTCTAGTTTATAGTTGAACTATCTTGTGCCTAGGGATAGGGCAAGGTTAAGTGGCTAAGGAAGAATTCACACACATCGGTGTTCATCCTTCGATTCACGCCGGGAGGTATCATCAAAGACGTGATCATCGACAGACTTGGACCTAGGGATAGGCCAAGGTAGATCTGGGATTCTTGCCAAACTTGAAAGTACTGAGTTGGTGTGTTTGCTGCCGCGACGACCAACGGACAGCTGCCGCGACAGGTGCTGCCAGCGACAGGCGCGACGACAGAACTGGAGTTCCTAAGCAATACAATACCTGCACTACTGAGCAATTCAATACTAGCCCATTCTCTCTATCTTGATATTCCTACTCTTTTATTTACGTTTTCTTTAATATTTTCGTGACAACTTTCTAAACTATTTTCTTTACTTCGTGCAGTGAAATAAGGTGAAGCTATTAGCCCAATCCCTATGGAGACGATATCCGATACTTCGTATCACTTTACTACTTGTGTCGTGTACACTTGCACTACAATTGCGATAGACTCTTTTACACGCAACAAGTTTTTGGCGCCGTTGTCGGGGATTGGCAACATAACTCTACCTTTCTTTTATTGCACTTTTTGTTTTTATTTTTATTTTTCTTTTACTTTTATTTTTCTTTTTCTTTAGTGCTTTCAACTCTTTCTTTTCACGAGGTTTTCTTGTTTATGCGCAGATCTAGAAGAGGTGAAGATCCTGAGTATCCATTAGATCCGGAAGTTGAACGTTCATTCAATCTTAGGAACCGACTTCGTTACGTGCTAGCCAGGAACGAGTACCTTGAAGAACAGTTAGAGACAATGGCATACCAAGGAGATAATCCTGCTGCTAGAGATGGAGCTGTTATACCGCCTATCGGCGACCCGCCCTTGGCAGATGGACGACGGTCCTGTCGTGACTACATGTTGAATGATCATGTAGAGCTGGAGACCATGCTGCCGGATATTGAAGTTGATAACTTTGAGCTTAAACCTGTCATGTTTAGTATGATCAACAATGCCGGACAGTTTAGTGGTGCTGTGACAGAAGATGCTAGGGAGCATCTCAAAACGTTCCAGGAGATCTGTGGTTCGTTTAGACTGCCAGGAGTTAATCCGGAGATACTGAGGCTTTGGTTATTTCCCCATTCATTGAGGGACAGAGCTAAAACTTGGTGGAATAAACTTACGCCGGGTTCAATTATGACTTGGGCAGATTTATCTCGTGAATTTTTATCTCGTTTTAATCCTTCGCATTTATCTGAGCGATTACGTAATGAAATTTCTACTTTTCAACAGGAAGATGACGAGCCGATGCACGAGGCCTGGGACAGATTTACTACTCTTCTTCGGAACTGCCCAATGCATGGATTCCCCGTCTGGAATCAGGTAACTAAGTTCTATAATGCTGCTAACTTACAAACTCGTATTCGAATTGATTCTGCAGCAAATGGACTATTATTGGATAAAGATCCAGACGAGGCATTGCAAGTTTTGAAAAATCTGGCCAAGAATGAGGAACAGTTTCTGACCGCAAGAAGAGGGGGTAAACGGGTACTTGCTGTCAAGGACTATGAAGCCGACAGCACGTTGAAATCACAGGTAGCATTCCTTACTAAAGCAATGAAAAGGTTATTGAATGATGATGGTCAACAAGGATTTGCTGTAGAGGAAGTATGTGATATCTGTGAGGGAAATCATAGTCGGGATGAGTGCCCAATACAAGTAGAAGAGGGAAAATATGTTGGAAATTACAACAAGTCGAATTACAACTCCAACACTTATAATCCCAATTGGAGGAAGGATCCCAAATTTTCCTGGAGTAACCCCAATAACGCCCCTGAATCTGCAAGCACGTAATCAGAATCAGGGAGGACCTAGATTGCTGACGCGACAGCAACTGCCACCGCACCTGCCACCGCACCTGCCGCCGCAGCAGCAACAGCAGCCACCAGCTGCCACGAGCAGTATACTGGAACAGACTCTGGCCACCTTTATGTCTCAAACGGGTACTTATATTGAGAATATGAATCAGTTTGTCAAGAAGACAAAAAATTTCATGGATAAAACAGAGATGAGGATGACAAATCATGAGGCTACTTTGAAATCTCTGGAGACACAAATGGGTCAGGTTTCCCAACATATTAAGCCGAGGCAGAATGGAGGATTCCCTAGTAATACTGAAAATGCTAGGCCACCCACACATGAGCAGTGTAAGGCAATTACTACTAGGAGTGGGAAGAAACTACCAGGGTCGGAAAAAGAAGTTGAAACAGGAAAGGAACCAGCCTTGGACCAACCTGCCGAGGAAGCTGTCCCGACAGGTGATAAACAGACTGCTGCCGATGAGCCTGTCACGACAGCAGACGCGACAGAGGAGAAAAATGATGAACCCAAACCTCCTCAGATTCGTATGCAGTGGGAAGGACGTATTGCTGACTATCGTCCTCCGCCATCTTTTCCTCAACAGATACAGCAAGCTAAGCAAGAATCTCAACTTAAAAAGATTTATGATATTTTTAAGCAGGTTCATATTAATATTCCGTTGTTAGATGTCGTTAGGGAGATGCCCGGTTACGCCAAATTTCTCAAGGATGTCATGTCAAAAAAATATAAACTTGGGGAATTTGAAACGGTAAGGATGGCAGATGGTTGCATGAGTATTCTTCATCGGCAGCCACCCCAGAAAAAGAAGGATCCGGGGAGCTTCATCATACCTTGTGTAATCGGAGACAAATATGTGGGAAAAGCACTTTGTGATCTTGGTGCTAGTGTTAATTTAATGCCAAAGACTGTTTTTCAGAAGTTAGGTATTGGAAAGGCGCGGCCCACGACAGTAACTCTGCAACCGGCAGACCGCTCTTACGTTCATCCAGAGGGAAAGATTGAAGATATTCTGGTAAGAGTGGATAAGTTTATTTTTCCTGCTGACTTTCTTGTTTTAGATTGTGAGGCAGACGAAAACGCACCAGTCATCCTTGGGCGACCCTTCTTAGCTACGGGAAGATCACTGATTGATGTGGAGAAAGGAGAACTCACCATGCGAGTGAACGATCAAGAGATTAAGTTGAATGTTCTCCAAGCAATGAAACATGTTGATGTGGGCGAGGAATGCAAGGCCATTATTGAAGTAACCCTCGATCAACCCTGCATTAGGTCGGGCTGTCATGATATAAAATTTGGTCACTGCTACGACAGCCACCTACAGGCCTGTCACGACAGCAACGACGACAGCACCGACGACAGCAACTCCTCTGACTCCGATACATCTGATACTGAAGATCAGGAGGAGGTAAACTGGTTAGGCAATCGTCCAGGTAAGTTATTCGAACCTTTGAATTATACTTCGGATAACCATTTAATCCAAAAGCCATCTACTATTGAACCACCTGCCTTAGAACTGAAGCCCCTGCCAGGGCAGCTTAAATATGCTTTTCTTGGTTCAAATGATACGTTGCCCGTAATCATCTCTTCTAAGCTGCCGTAGGAACAGGAACGGCAGCTAATCGGCATGTTACGGCAGCACAAAAAGGTAATTGGATGGACGATAGCAGACATTCAAGGCATTAGTCAGGCGTTATGCATGCACAAAATCCTTCTAGAGGAAGATCATAAGCCGACTATTGATGCCCAAAGGCGGCTAAACCATGCGATGAAAGAGGTGGTGCGTAAAGAGATAATCAAATGGTTAGATGCTGGTATTATTTACGCCATCTCCGACAGCAAATGGGTGAGCCCGGTGCAATGCGTTCCAAACAAAGGAGGAATGACCGTGATAACCAATGAGAACAACGAGTTAATCCCAACCAGGACTGTGACCGGTTGGAGGGTTTGTATGGACTATCGGAAGCTCAACAAAGCTACCCGAAAGGACCACTTTCCTTTACCCTTTATTGATCAAATGCTTGACAGATTAGCGGGTAAACCTTACTATTGTTTTCTTGATGGTTACTCAGGTTATAATCAAATTGCTATTGCACCAGAAGATCAAGAAAAGACGACTTTCACCTGCCCCTACGGAACATATGCTTTTAGGAGGATGCCGTTTGGATTATGTAATGCACCTGCCACCTTCCAAAGGTGCATGATGGCTATATTCTCCGATATGGTAGAGGACTTCCTTGAGATATTTATGGATGATTTTTCCGTCTTTGGAGACGATTTTGAGAGCTGCCTGGGCAACTTACAAAAGGTACTTGAAAGATGTGAAAAAGCAAATCTTGTTTTGAATTGGGAAAAATGCCACTTTATGGTGGATGAGGGGATAGTCCTTGGCCATAAGATTAGCTGCCGTGGGATAGAAGTCGACAGGGCTAAAATAGAAGTAATTGAGAAGCTGCCGCCACCAACCACAGTCAAGGGCATTAGGAGTTTTTTAGGGCATGCTGGTTTTTACCGGAGATTCATTGCAAATTTCTCAAAAATCACAAAGCCCCTATGCCATCTTTTAGAGCAGAACCGACCCTTTGACTTTAATGATGAATGTATTGAATCATTCAAGGTTTTGAAGGAAAAACTAGTAACAGCCCCCATAGTACAGCCACCAGACTGGACACAGCCATTTGAGATTATGTGTGATGCTAGTGACTATGCTGTCGGGGCAGCGCTTGGGCAGCGCAGAGATAAGCTATTTCATGTCATATACTACGCCAGCAAGACATTGAATGACGCCCAAGTGAACTACACCACCACAGAAAAGGAGCTATTAGCTGTGGTGTTCTCCATTGACAAGTTTCGTTCTTACATACTTGGGACGAAGGTGATAGTGCACACAGACCATTCTGCCCTGAAGTATTTGTTCGCAAAGAAGGATGCAAAGCCTAGATTGATACGGTGGATCTTGCTATTATAAGAGTTCGACCTTGAGATCAAGGACAAAAAGGGGACAGAAAATCAGGTGGCAGACCACTTGTCAAGATTGGAGAAGGGACAGAGTCTACCAATCGACGAGACGAATATACTGGAGACCTTCCCAGACGAGCAGCTCTTTGCTGCCGCAATTGCTGTCGCGACAGCCATGGCGGCAGGTAAGTTTTCTGAACTCCCCTGGTACGCTGATTTCGTTAATTTTATAGTTAGCGGAATACTTCCTTCTGATCTTAATTATCAAGCCAGGAAGAGGTTCCAAAATGATGTCAAGCATTATTATTGGGACGAACCTCTTCTTTTCAAACTATGCGCAGACCAGGTTATAAGGAGGTGTGTACCACAAGAAGAACAAGAAGACATTCTCCATCACTGCCATGCTTCACAATATGGAGGTCACTTAGGAGGCAATAAAACTGCTGCCAAGGTGCTGTAGTCAGGGTTCTACTGGCCGACACTGTATAAAGATGCACAGAACTTCTACAAGAACTGTGACAGGTGCCAGCGGACAGGTAACATCTCGAGGAGAAACGAGATGCCACTGCAGAACATTCTGGAAGTCGAAATCTTTGACGTTTGGGGGATTGATTTCATGGGACCTTTTCCATCTTCATGTGGAAATCTATACATCCTCTTAGCAGTGGATTATGTCTCTACGTGGGTTGAAGCCATCGCCACTCAAAAGAATGATGCCAAGACAATCCAAAAGTTTTTGCACAAAAACATTTTTTCTAGATTTGGCATCCCTAAGGCGATTATCAGTGATGAAGGGAGACATTTTGACAATAGGGTTATTGTTGCCGCCTTGAAGAAATATGGTGTCAAACACAGGATCGCGACAGCATACCACCCACAGACCAATGGACAAGCTGAGATATCCAATAGGGAAGTTAAGAACATTCTTGAGAAGATGGTTAAGCCAACTAGGAAAGATTGGTCTTTACTCCTTAATGATGCATTATGGGCATATAGGACAGCCTTTAAGACTCCATTGGGCATGTCTCCATACCGATTGATCTATGGGAAAACCTGTCACTTGCCTGTCGAGATAGAGCACAAGGCATATTGGGCAATCAAGGCCGTGAAT
The DNA here is from genome assembly GCA_030270665.1 of Hibiscus trionum. NCBI lineage: Eukaryota > Viridiplantae > Streptophyta > Magnoliopsida > Malvales > Malvaceae > Hibiscus > Hibiscus trionum. The sequence continues at coordinate 22,602,383 of BSYR01000004.1, forward strand.
ATGGACTTGGACAAGGCAGGCCAGAAAAGGCTGTTAGATCTGAACGAGCTTGAGGAAATACGGACAATGGCCTACGACAATGCAAGAATTTACAAGGAAAAAACTAAGAAGTGGCATGACAGGAAGTTGCTGCCACGACAGTTCTGCCCAGGGCAGCTTGTGTTGTTATTCAATTCTAGACTGAAACTCTTCCCAGGAAAGCTAAAGTCTAGATGGTCTGGCCCGTTCCAAGTGGTACAAGTTTTTCCCCATGGTGCCATCACAATCCAATCATTAAAAGACAGGCACCAATTCAAAGTCAACGGACAGCGCCTCAAGCATTATCAGGGGACTGAAGCCCCAGGAATACAGGAAGTGGTTACTTTGGGAGATGCCCCACAAGGCATCCCTAATTTAACCTAAATTTTATTATCATTTATTTTATTACTTAGTATTATTTATTAGGAAATTAGGTTTATTTTATTTAAATAATGTTTTTTATATTTTCTGTTTTCAGCAAATAAAGGAGTCAAGAAGAAAAGAAGAAGTGACCCAAGCCCACCATCCATCCATCAGCCTAACAGAGCCCATTTATTGAAGCATGTCGTTCCAGCTGCCGCTGCAGACACGGATAAGACAGGCTGTCAACATACTGACACGGCAGACGCAGAAACGTGTGGCAGACGTGTAACAGACGCATAAATGCGTGTCAGACGCGTCAGACACGCCAAATCTCAACAGTCGCTCCGTTATTCACGCCTGCCGTTACAACATTAAACGAGCAGCAACTCGACCGCTATAAAACCCCGTTCTCATTTCCATTTTCATCACTTCTGCTTATTCTTACTTGCTTTCTCCTCTCGTTTTTCTTTGTTTTCTTTACTTTCACAACCCTTGCAACTAAAATGTCTTCCAGACAGACCCGTCGCGGTGCTGCTTCAGCCTCTTCATCAGCAGCACCCACACCGTCGACTTTCGCCACCAAGGAATTATGGGAAGAAAGAGGTTTTATCTACATCCATAAGGCTCCGAACATGGGGCTTCGACCATTCATCGCGAGGGCAATACGAGCTCAACTATGGGAGCAGTTCGCAGAACAACCAGCAGAATTAAATGACACGTTGGTGAGGGAGTTCTATGCTGCCATCAACAGCAAGACGGCGACATCCGTCACTGTCCGAGGGGTCAAGGTACCATTCACAGCTGACAGCATCAACCACATGTATGGCCTCTATTTTGGTCCCAACGACGATGCCCATCAGCAATTTTTAGACACCCTCGACGCTGCTGCCTACGGAGCTGTCATGGCAGAAGTGACAGAGGAAGGAACGATGTGGAACACGAGCAAAAAGAACCCCAACTCTGTTAAAAGGGGGCAGCTCCTTCCAGAAGCAAAGCTATGGAACGCTTTCATCAAGAAGTGTATCCTGCCGTCCTCCCATCACACGACGGTGGACCAGCAGCGGCTCGCCCTCATTCATTCGATCATGAACGACCGTCCTATCAACGTGGGCCGCTATATGAGGGACAGCGTCTTGGATTGCACATATCGATCAACCTTCCGCCTTTGCCTACCATTCATGATCACTTCTCTTTGCCGCTGCGCTGCCGTCCCAGAAGCCACCACCGACAAACTGGTCCAAGGCAGAGGCTGGACCGACAACAACATTACCAGCCTCATGGAGCTCATAGTCGCAACCCCCCTCTCCTCTTTCAACCCGGCTGCTTCCCCAGCAGAATCATCCGAGGAACCTGCCGATGAACCTGCCCATGAACCGGCCACAGCAGACGCCCAAACCAACCAATCTGCCCAGATCCTTGCTGCAATACAACGGGTGGAAGACAGACAAATGGGGCTGATGACATTCATCCGGGATTTCGCCAACTCGACGGTAAATTTCATTACCAACACTTTAAATTATCCCGATATTATTTTCCCCACCTTCCCTGCCCACTATTTCCACATCCCCTCCCCTGTCCACACACCTACGCCACCTGCCTCCCCCCATGCACACTCTGTTGCTTCCACCCCATCACCTACCCAGCCGGCAGCTGACAGCCCAACGGAAGAAACCTCTGCCCGAGGAACGAAGCGACCTGCCTCACATGACATCGAGACAGACCCTCCTATTAGGAGGAATTTGGAGGAGGAGTTCACGCATGTCAAGAGGCAGAAACACGTGGCAGACAGAAAACTAATGCCCAAGGCCAGCACCACCACCACCAGCACTTGGGATAGCGGCAGCAACTCAGACATCCAGGTCGTGGAGCAACCTACCCAGCCTGCCCCACAACCCAGACGCCGCCGCCAAGTCCGTGTCAGCAGCAGCAGTGAAGACAGCGATTAAAATTTAAGTCTTTTATTTTCTTTTTCTTGCTGCCTGCTTATCTATATTTTGTGATGTACCTGCCTTTATTTTATCTGTCATTTGCATTGAGGGCAATGCAACCCTCGAGTTTGGGGGTGGAAACCCTCCATTTTAATGGAGTCTTAGTACATCTTTTTAATTAATTGTTGTGTCTGTTAAGTTCTCTTAAAAAACAGAAAAGATTAAACTGTTGGCTTAAAACTGTGAAGTAACTTACCTGTCATGACAGCTCTGCCGTGGCAGCATCTTTAGGACAGATTAAGGAGAAGTTTAGAGCCTTTCTATAGTTCTGAAAAACTTAAACACCATTGTGACTGTTATACTGCTTAGGTTTCTTTTAGCCAAACTAGAATAGGAAGCTTAGCACTTGAATAGCCCCTAGAGGTGCCTAACACTGGCTCTAGGAAAGAAGTTTAGCAAAATAGACTGAATAGCCCTAGAGGTGCCCGAAACTAGCTCTAGGAAGTTAGCTAGAGGTGCCCGAAACTGACTCTAGTGAAACTTTAGCTTGAAAAAATAAAAATCAAGTCAAAACAGAAAATCAAAGAAGCATGAAAATGTGCCTTCAAAAAGATAAACTTTGGCATAAAAATTAAAGTTAAGAGTTGAATATTCTAGTGAAACTAAGAGAGTCTTGGCATATAACTGTTCACAAGCATGCACACACTGCACGAGAACTATAGTGAGATTCCGGACAGATCCTAATCTTTCCGACAGGTTGCTGCCGCCACAGAGAATGAGCGACGGGTAAGGGACAGTTCACTGTTTGAAGGCCAACACAAAAAATATTCATTTTTCATTTAGGTCTTAATTGCTTGAGGGCAAGCAAAAACTTGAGTTTGGGGGTGTGTTGAGTGTGTAAAAGTTCTATTATTTACACCCTTTTTAACCCATATTTCTGCTGCATTCAAGCATCATTGCATTGCATTTAGGTTAGTTTACAGCAAAACATCACAAAATTAGTTAAAGCACGGATTCTACTGAAATATGGTTGAATTTGCAGGTTGCTGCCATAGCTGACAAAGAAGGCGGGCGCAGGGCAGAGAAGCAGAAGAGTTGAACTGGACAAGCAGATGATGAGGACGATGCTGCCATGGATCTGCCGTGACAGCAGAGGACGACAACAAGTTAGCGGAGGAAAAGCAAAGTGGACCTCGATAGATAGAGAAAATTATGCTCGTCTGTCGTGTGAAAACCGTATATTTTTCCAAGCCCCGGATCAAAAGATATGTCAAGCCAAAGCTCAAGGAGAGGAAATCCCATGAAACAAGGAGGCGGCTGAAAAGTAGGATACTTGAAGATTAAAGTCTTTATTAGAATCTTACTTTTAATTAAAGTTGTAATCCTTGTTAACTTAGAATTCTTGAGCCCAAAGCTTATATAAGGGCATAGATTTTAACCTAGGAGAGATAATACCCCATAACCGATAACCAAACCCCTCCGCCGTTTACCCGTCGTCGACATGTTCTAAAAACCCCCTAGGGCCACGGGTTGATTTGTAAAGTAGTTGCAAGGGTTGTTTTGTTTTAGGATTTTCCAAGATCAATAAAATAAACTTCAAGTTCTCTTATTTTGGTTTTAATATCTTGCAAGAGCATCGGGAGAGCATTGTGAGGTTATCTATTTACTTAGCATCGGGAGAGTTAAGTATACGAAAGAAATAAGAGCAAGTTCTCTAGTTTATAGTTGAACTATCTTGTGCCTAGGGATAGGGCAAGGTTAAGTGGCTAAGGAAGAATTCACACACATCGGTGTTCATCCTTCGATTCACGCCGGGAGGTATCATCAAAGACGTGATCATCGACAGACTTGGACCTAGGGATAGGCCAAGGTAGATCTGGGATTCTTGCCAAACTTGAAAGTACTGAGTTGGTGTGTTTGCTGCCGCGACGACCAACGGACAGCTGCCGCGACAGGTGCTGCCAGCGACAGGCGCGACGACAGAACTGGAGTTCCTAAGCAATACAATACCTGCACTACTGAGCATTTCAATATCAGCCCATTCTCTCTATCTTGATATTCCTACTCTTTTATTTACGTTTTCTTTAATATTTTCGTGACAACTTTCTAAACTATTTTCTTTACTTCGTGCAGTGAAATAAGGTGAAGCTATTAGCCCAATCCCTGTGGAGACGATATCCGATACTTCGTATCACTTTACTACTTGCGTCGTGTACACTTGCACTACAATTGCGATAGACTCTTTTACACGCAACAATTTGACTGTTCTCCTCCTGATGCAGAGCATGGTTTTTTAGAGTCAAAAATGGGAGAGACATGTGCCAGCTCCATTTGCTCTGCCTGCGAGATGAAGAAGCCCTATGTTTATCTCGAATGGAATAGGATAACTTATTTATTGCGAATTTAGAGGCTAAAGTTGTTTGTTTGTCAGTTTTGGTGCTGGTACTGTGATGATAAACAAGTGAAACTAAAGTCAATGATTTGGAGCAAGGAAACACTACTTGAAAATGTAGGTGTTTTGGATTGATATCAGGAAGGCTTTGATGGCTGAGGTTGAAACAGAGATCTAGATCGTGAAATTTTTGTACGTTCGAGGCTTTGTATTGCACCAACATGTTAATTTTCCTTAGGGTGGTTTCTTGCCCTTGGATTAATAAGATTTTTGAGGGTTTTTGTTCCTTTTTGGATCGTGTGGTAATGAAGATTACTATTTTTTACTTAACTTGGAAATGTTGCTACGTTTTATTTGGTTTGTTTTCGTATTTACTTTACCTCCTATTGAGGTTGTTTTTATTTCTATTGTGTTATTATTAGCTTTCTGTTTCTTGGTATATGAGTAATATGACTCCGCTCTTATCGGTCGTATATTTGGGAAGCGTCGGATACCTGCGTTGTTGTTGTTTTGTTTGTTTTTTACGCGTTGGGCTTTGGATGCATGGATAGTTGATTTCTTGTGAGAGTTTGCTTTGGTTTCTATGTTGGCTTGTTAGAAATTTGCAATAAAGTTTGGTTTCTACTCATGCGATTTGAGAGATTTGGTTGCTTCTAACATCCTCCAAATGATGTCATATTTATTTATTATTACCTTAAATGGATAATAATAAGAATCTTGCATGAATTGGAAGTGTTCAAATTTTGAAATTTGGAATATTTTATTATTTGATGGCGGTTCCCTCTCAAAGTTTTGATATTCCTGCTAAAGTGGGCCTTGTGTGACGACTATAAATAGGGTTTCTCTTTAATAAGATCACTGCTACTCCAGATCTTACTTTTTGTTCCCCTTATTGGGGCTTTGTATTTTGTTTTACAGCTTTTGTGGTTGCCAACGTCTTACAAGGATCGTATCTTGAAAACAATTTTATCCGCTTCAGGTTCTTTTCAAGGTGCGAGTCCTTGTATGAGGTTTGTAATTGCATTCTACTGTTGGTGTGATGAGAAGTTTTTGTCGTTGGCTTTTTCACGGGCCATTTATTTTATCATCACCGCCTGTGAAGAAACATCATGCCTGGAGAGATTTTATTTTCTTTGGTCCTCCTTTTTTTGGTTATAATGACGCTCCTTGATATTCGTGTAATAGTATGTTTTGACTGATTTAGACAATCTGAAGCAAATGTTGATGGGGAGAGGGTAGTTTTGATTGCTTTGGCAGGGATACAAGACTATTCATGTGTTTATTTACTGTGGAGGTTGCGTGTTTTTAAGGTGTTTTCTCAAGATTTGTAGATTTGGAACTTTAATTCTTACATAGAAATTTTTATCATTGGAATCTGGAAAGTCCGACCATGGTGCTTTCTTCTTTGCTATAAGTGGAAGTTCCTTATACTTGTGTTTTTATAAGTTGGTTTATGGATGGCTTATCCTTTTTTGTGATTTTTGTCTAACTTTGCTTGTGTTATCTTAAGGAGAGAAAGGAGGGCGAACATGTTTACTGCATTGATTGGTATGCGAAAGCCGCATATTATGGATCCAGACAGGGTATTCAATGTGTGAGTTATTTGTATCGGCAAACAATAAAATTCGGAAGGTCATGAGCGGCCATTGATGGTGAAGAATGCAGACGGATGTTATGTTTAGAATATCTCGAGAGCAAGGCTCTTCAGCCATTTTTGTCTGTCCGTGTTTGGAACCACATTGGGTTGTGGCAAATGATGTTGCATTATACTTGTGGATGTGATAGCTATTTTTCATCCTTCTCATGTATATAAGATCAAGGTAGCTACTTATGGCGTCGAAAACTATGGTATTAAACAATTTGTATTGGATAACCGTCGAGGCGGAGCTGAAGCGGGACTAAGGAGGGGTTGTTGTTATCTGTGTGCATTCTGCTTACTTTATTGATGATTTTGGGACTTGCTGCAGACTTCAGAATTTCTTTAAATTAAGTTTGCCTAGAAGATTCCTTAAGTGGTTCTCTTTGTCTAGCTGTGTGATTAAAGTGTTCGTTTATTTTGTTTTTATAAGAAATCATGCTTCAATATTTATGGTGGGGGTAATCATTTGGTTTTACTGAATTGTTTGCGTATTGTATTGATTTTTAATTGATAGATTGCTTTGTTTATTATCTTTCTGGCGCGCTTATTATTCATGCCCCCAGGCGAGGGAAGGTTATAAAGTGACATCCGCAAGCCTAAAATTTATTGTTTTTCATTTTTTAATGTTTATACAAGTTCTTAAAAAGCTTCTTTGTTTAGAAGATACACGAATGCTTTAAGATATGAAGTTTGCTTGTTCGCTCGTACGAGTATTTACTCATTTTTAAGATAGTTTCCAGAAAGCGAACTATTACTTAAGTATATTTTGTGTATTTTTATTTTCTGGTGTGGGCACTTGCCTCTTTTTGCACATATTATTTTGAATCTTTTTCGTTATAAGTATGTAGAACAATTAGTCTTGTATGTGTATTTGTCATATTATAAATATCGCGTACTTGCGTTTGCATAAGTACTTTGAGTTGGGAAGATTGCTGCCCCCCGAGTAGGATAACTTTGATTTTTAGATATTTACTCATGCGTTAATTTTTATGAACGCATCGTTGTTTCGGAGGAGATTATACATATGCTTGCCCTCAAGATTTTTGTGTCGCAAATTGGGAATTTAGTTTGGCTTGGTTGCCTTGCTCTATTCTTTCTTTATGCTCACTCAAGTGGTCGTTTTTTATGCACGCTTCTTAAATGCGGTGGACATTTTTTCTCTTAAAAGCGAAGGACGCTCAGACAATCCTCTATTTTTTTTGGCGTGCTTGCTTTGGAAGCGGCGACCGTTGAGTTGATTCCTCTTATGCATGCTTCTTAAAAGTGATGGACGATTAGAAGATCCTTTGTTTATTTTGGCGCGCTTACTTTGGAAGCGGCAACCGCTGAGTTGATTCCTCTTATGCACGTTTCTTAAAAATAGCAGACGCTCAGACGATCCTTTGTTTATTTTGGTGCGCTTGCTTTGCAAGCGGCGATCATTGAGATGATTCCTCTTATGCACGCTTCTTAAAAGCGGTAAACGCTCAGACGATCCTTTATTTATTCCGGCACACTTGCTTTAGAAGTGGTGACCATTGAGCTAATTCCTTTTATGCACGCTTCTTAAAAGTGGCAGACACTCAAATGATCCTTTGTTTATTTTGATGCGCTTGCTTTAGAAGTGGCGATCGTTGAGCTGATTCCTCTTATACACGACACTTAAAAGAGGCAGACGCTCAGGCGATCCTTTATTTATCTTGGCATGCTTGCTTTGGAAGCGTCGATCGTTGAGCTTTATTCCTATTATGCGCGCTTCTTAAAAGCGGTGGACGCTCAGACGATCCTTTGTTTATTTTGGCGCCTTACTTTGGAAGCGGTGACCGTTAAGCTGATTCGTCTTATGCACGCTTCAAAAAAGTGGCGGATGCTTAGACAATCATTTGTTTATTTTGGCGCACTTGTTTTGGAAGCAGCGATCGTTGAGCTGATTCCTCTTATGCACACTTCTTAAAAGCGGCGGACGCTCAGTCGATCCTTTTTTTATTTTGGCGTGCTTGCTTTGGAAGCGGCGATCGTTGAGTTGATTCCTCTTATGCACGCTTCTTAAAAGCAGCAGACGCTCAGACGATATTTTGTTTGTTTTAAATAGTTGGCAGTAGTAATTTCTCATGGCCCGACTTTTGGGAAGACTTTTAGAACTCTACGCTTTCTTGGGCTTGCTATGTATAAAATGTGCAGAGCTACAAAATTTTGGCACATAACATCTCCATTTTTGCAGGTGGATCAAAAGGGAAAAGGAAAAGAAAAGAAGCAAAAGTGGGGTGTGGGGAAACGGACCTTGAGTGAGGTATTGAGTACTATTAGGTCCAAGCATCGTTTCATTATGACACTTTCTTACTTGTCCCATTGTGTCATAGCAGTTTTATTAGCTCCGCTCTGCTCTGGTCGCTCAATCCTTCCTCGGAGTCTAGGTCATCCATGGTCATTATGGTTTTGCTCAAGATGTTAACTTCAGGCCCTTCCTACTAGGGTGGGGTTTCCTTAGCTGCGTTACCATGGTCCTTTTGCTTTTGTGCCAGCTTGAGTGAAAGGATGTGGCACTATCTTTTCATCTTTCGATCGGCCTACATAAAGCCTTCTCCTGTAGGGATAGGGAACTTGAACTGCAAGCAAAAAAGGGTTGCAATCATTATAGCTTTCTTCAACAGAGGTCTTCCAAAAATGGAATTGAACGCGGACTGTAGGGTGTGTAGGTGTTCCCTTTTTGTGGGAGCGCAAGCACACACTCCTGTCAAGTTATAGTATATAAGATGTCGAATCTCACGAGGATTGGACAGCTTGTCTCGTTCTTTAGTTCATGCTCGAAGTAAAGTAAAAGCGCGAGTGAATGATGGGTTGAGATTGAAAAGTAAATAAAAACACAAGTAAAAGAGAATAGGTGAATCAGGTTAATAGAGCAGGTAGGGTTATGCTGCCACTTAGTGTGAAAACTGCGTTGAATTAGGTATGATTTATCCTTTGCTGCCACGATATGCTGCCTCGGCGGGTAGATGGGCGGAAAACTACGACCCTATCATGCGGCTGCAGTAGGTCACTGCCACTGCAGGGGGTGTGTACTGTCTCGGCAGGTGGAATGGAAAGACGTCCTGGCGGCAAGTCTTGCAGATACTCTAAGTTCGGCAGGATAGTCGACAGTGATCCCTCATATTTCTAGGTTAGGATGCTCGAGATTGATAACTTGAGGACTAGTGTGGAACCAAATCAATCAACTCGGTTAGAGATCCCTTTTAGCCACTGAAACTTGTGGACTAGTGTGGAACCAAGTTAGTCACGCCTCCCGTTGTGACTATACTTAACCCTTTCGTGAGCCTTGCACATTCGTGCCCGACAAATATATTCTCTCAAACGACTAGTGTGGAAAGATTGAAAGAATGAAGAACAATGGATTAAGTAAACTTGAAATATTTTATTGAAGAAATAACTCAAAACCTAAAACAAATGTTTCTCACTAGTTACAACATAACCCTAACCCAATGGAGAATTAGAACATGGCGGCAGAGAAGAGCACAAGTAAAATCTATCGAAAACCTAGGATGATTTAAACTAGAAGTACAATGGGTATTTATAGACTTAAAACTAGGTCAAGTCCTCCTAGAAGTAGAAGTCCTCTAAAGTAGCTTTTCTTTAATGTAGTTTTAAATGTTGACTTCTTTGCTTGGAATTTGGACTCTTCCTCGTTTTCCTTAGCCAGCAAGTAAGCTTGGGAATTTCGCTTCAGCAGCCCTAGCCGCTACTACAGACGTCGGAAAATCACGTGAACGTCGGCGATAGAATCATGAGTTTTAGCTCTACAAATCGCGCTCCGGTTCTCCAAACTTTCATAGTCAACTGCCGCAGGCATCAAGGTTGGTAGCAGCTTTTGCTCGGCTGATACTCGGCAGCAGCTTATCTTCAGCTGGAACTGCTTCAGTACAACTCCTGGGTTTTCTTCTCAGCGTTATTTCCTCCGTTCCTCGGTTCCCTCGTTCAGTTGTTAGTACCTACAAGCAAGAATACACTAGAATAGTACCTCTTGTTCACCAAATGAATGATAAGTTATAAGAGTAAGGCAGAACAATGAAATACTGTAAAATGCTATGCATGAACCTAATTATGCCTAAAATGTGCTTAAAAACAGTAATAATAAGAGTTGGAAAGTGCATGAAATATAGGACTTTTGGACACTTTACACACCCCCAAACTCGAACTATTGCTTGTCCTCAAGCAATACAACCTAAAGTAATTGCTCTAATAATAGAAGGAAAGATAAACATGTTGTTAACCTGATTTTCTGCCTCAAGGCCGTGGCACCTATATATATAACTTAATGAAGGGAAATAAGTAAGAAAAAAACTCATAATTAAATCCCTAATGTCTGTGTGATGTTTATAAATCTGTAAGCCAGCTGAATACGCAGAATAATAGATTAAACAAGGATATTGCTGTAATTTAAAGGTTGATGCCGAGGCAGCACAGTTTCAACACATTATTAATTTTTAATCAAGGCAGTGAGGGCTTCAGCTTATCACAACTACTCTTCCAGGTCTGACGTTTAGATAGGAGCAAACTACAGAACCCCGAACCCTTGGAGTAGAGTCATGTCATGAAAGCTTTCATTCACTCATGCTAATTTGTCCGTCACTTTCAGGCTTTCAGAATCATAGACTTTGATAGCAACGGAGTGTCCTCGCACATGATTATTCCTATAGCCTATTGCGGGCACCTCTATGGTAACACAACATTTTTTTCTTCTTGTTTTTGATTTTGCTGCCTTTGGCAGTTCTGCATTTTTCTGTTTCTTTTGCCTGCCTCGGCGGCTACCTGCAATTATCGTTAGATTTTGCAAAGAAAACAAGCAGGCAGTGTTCATCAAATCTTCTACACATTCAGCAACTAACAGAGATATTCAACATTTTCAGGTAAAAAGAAAAAAATCTAAGTCATATTTCATGCTCTTTCCCAAGATTAAGTTTAATTTTAGTTGGGTGCGAAAATAAAGTAATCGGCTATCCTATCATATGCACAAGTCATAACAATTTTTTTTCTTTTCTGATTATTACTAAGGGAAGTACAATGCAATCTAAATGCAACTAAGAATGCCTAAAAATGATGCGAGAGCTATCCCCCCCCCCCCCAAACTCGAGATGGGCATTGCCCTCAATGCACAAAACAGAAAATAAAAAAAACAAAAATATACTTGTTAAAATTAGCAAAAATAAAATCAAGATAAATAAAAATAAAGGAAAAGAAAATAAAAGTTTGATGAGGGTTAGGAAGAGGTTGGATTCTAGCTAGCCAAGCAGGAGATGTCTTTGCTTTCCGCGGCGGCTGGACTCTCTTTGGTGTTTGTTGTGGCTCTTCTAGAGGCTCGGCAGGGGGAACGGCGAGAGATGTGTCGCTTCCTTCTAACTCTATCTTGATGTCCACAGGTTCTTCTGCTATTATGTACCGCTTCCTCTTCCTTGGCCCTTTCTCTGTGGGTGCTGCCGGAGGGATGAATGTCATTGGGGTGGCTGTTGTTGACACTACTACTGCTATTTCCGGTTCAGGCGGCAGCTGCTCAATCTCCTCTAATGAGGAGGAGTCTGCTAGTATATTGGATGTGCAGGCTGGGGACAGATTCAACTGGTGCCTCTCAGGGGAGTCTGCCACTGTGTTAGATGGGGTGGCAGCTGAGTTATGCAGAGAATGCATAGGAGAGGGCACCGGATGATCTGTCTGGCGGGCGGTGGCGGTAGGTGAAGTTCTTCTTGCTTTTGCTACTGCTGCAAGCTCATCGGGAAAGGGTGGCATGGTGGGCACGTCATCAGGGAATTTCTGCAGGAAATAAGCCACAAGGGCTTCTTGGGCCTCCCCCATGTAGTTCATGAAGGCCATCTCCTGCTGCTCTATCCGGTTTGTGTGTTCGAGGAGTGTGTGGAGCAGCGGGAGGATCTCTCTATCTGGGGCAGTGTCAGTACTGCTGGGGGCGGCTGGCGTTTCAAACTGTACGGCGGAGGGCTGACTGGGCGTTGCTGGCTCTTTCTCCGCATCCTGCATCATCTGGATGCGAACCTTTTTGGTCCAGCCCTTCTTTGCAGTTGTGAATTCATCTGTGGGCTCTGTGGGGACTCAGAAATTGGTGCAAAGACCTGTGATGAGGGAAGGGATGTACAGCCTGCCTTTCTTCTTCTTGAAGCAGTTGTAGATTTCCGTGTAGATGATTTCCCCCACGTTGATTGGCCGGTTCATCAAGATGCTGTAAATTAAGGCGAGGCGCGGCCGATCAACTATTGAATTGTGGGATGTGGGTAGCAGGCGCCTTTTCACAAACGTGTTCCACAACATAGCTTCAGGCAGCAGGTGGCGGCGCTGGACAGATCCCACATGTTTGCCCCCCAGCCATGGTGTGTTGGGCTTGCAAATTCTGGCCTGATCTCCTCATAGTGGGCAGCCGTCAGTGACTACCTCCATTCCTCGTGTGGTTTGTCGTTCATATCAAGGCCATAATAGTTTTTAATGATAGCAGGGTTGAGCTTGACTGCCTCTCTGCAGACGTAGACGAATGGCTTGTCTGGGCAGGGCTGATGTGAGTAAAATTCCCTAACTATAGTGATGTTCGCTATATCAGGCTGCTGAGTGAACATCTCCCATCCCTTGTAATGGATGGTTCGGAACAAGGCGGGCTCTAGACCTCGGTCTCCCGTTTGCTTCGTATAATGGAAGCCTTGTTCTTCCCAGACGGCCTGCTTGGAAAATTGTGCTCTATATCTCGCCTCGTCTGCCTTGAAGCATAACCTACTGTAGGTGGGTTTTTGGGTTGATGTTGAAGCCATCTGATCAGTTGTATTTTAACTGAAACTAGAAAGGAAATATTATGAGAGAGCAAAAGAATAAGATAGAAGCTAGCAAAAAGATTAAAGTGAAGTAAAATGAAATGAGTGAGTGGTTTATATAGGCGCTGCCGAGAAGTGTCGGGGCGGCATTAAATGACCAACGGTCCAATTTCCTTGTGCACGTTACAGATTTTTCTGCCCGTTATTTTTGGAGCCATTGGCGGCCAACTAGCCGTTACACTTTGCTGGGCTGGCGGCTGACTCGGCATGATGGTTGGCAGGCTTTTTGTTGGTCTTCCCTCTTAATCCTGCTCTTTTATTCTCGATCCTAAAATAAAAAAATAATTAAATAAAATATAAAAAATCAAATACTGAAAATTGATCTAGTCCTAAAATAAAATAAACTTTATTCCTAATGCATAAAAATAAATAAATAGAAATAAATCAAAAATTAAGTTATGTTAGGAGTGCATTTGGGTGCATCTCCTAGACATAACCACTTCCTGAGGTGGTTTTGCTTTTTCTCCCCTCCTGGGGGGTCCTCTTGTTCCTTAAGTTTCTGTTTAATGTGGTCCTTCAATCTGCCCCGAGGTCTGTCATGGCAGCTGCTGCCCTGGCATGTTTCCACACTTATCTTGGCAGCTCTTTCATCCAGGCCTTCCTTTCCTTCCTCTGAGGGTTGCAACACATTCATCCTTATGCTTTGACCTTCTACCCTCATTGTGAGTTCCCCGAGTTCCACATCTATCAGCGTTCTTCCCAAGGCCAAGAAGGGCCGCCCGAGAATGATGGGGGCTTTCTCATCGGCCTCACAATCCAATATGAGGAAATCAGCAGGAAGAATTAGGCTGCCCACTTTGACCAGTATGTCCTCAATCTTTCCCTCCGGTTGCAAGAATGAGTGATCGGCAAGTTTAAGCATTACGGAGGTTAGTTTTGCTGGTCCAATACCCAATTTGTCGAAGACGGCCTTAGGCATTAGGTTTATATTGGCTCCTAAATCACACAAGGACCTGGTCTCGTGCTTGCTGCCCAGCCTGCATGGTATAACAAAGCTGCCCGGATCTGTCTGCTTGGGCGGCAGCTTGTTATGCAGCATAGCCATGCATTCTTCAGTGACGGCCACCGTCTCAAACTCCCCTATCCGTCTCTTCTTAGAAACTATATCTCTGAGATACTTGGCGTAGTTGGGCATACTTTGTATAGCTTCTATCAGAGGTATGTTAATGTGCACCTGTTTCAGAATGTCCAAGAATTTTCTGAATTGGTGCTCCTGCTGTTGTTGTTTGAGCTTTTGGGGGAATGGAGTTGGCGGGCGGATGTCCTCTATTTGCTCCTTGCTTGGGGGCTTAGTTTGGGGAGGATCATCCTTGTCAGGGTTGGTTTCATGTTCTGCTGCTGGGGCGGCTGGAGTTGGTGTTACTGCAGAGGCGGCTAATATGGGTGCTGCTGGGGCAGGCTTACTTATATGTTCTGGCTGAGTTCCTAGCTGCTCTACATTCCTAGGTTCATCCAGCTGCTTCCCACTTCTTTTAGTTATGGCCTTGCAATGTTCAAAAGTGGGCTTGGCTGCTTCTGGCGGGCTACTGGATGATGCTCCCATGGTTCGGCTGTGGTAGATTTCGGTGAACTTCCCAAACTGGGTTTCCAGGTTCTTAATAGCAGCCTTCTGGTTGTTCATCTTTATCTTCGTCCTGTCCATGAAAGACTCAATTTTTTTCAATAATTTTATTTGTATAAACAATAAATTCACCAGTTTGTTTCATAAAGTTATTCAGAGTAGCTTCTAGTGAATTATTGTGATGTGGCTACTAAGTCTGCTGCTGGGACTGATTCTGCTGGTAGCTTCCCTGCAGCTGTTGTGGATTTTCTGCTGTCTTTGGGTTGCTCCAGGAGAAGTTGGGATGGTTTCTCCAGTTAGGATTGTATGTGTTTTGGGTTGGCCTGGTATTCCTCTCATATCCTCCCATGTAGTTTGCAGATGCAGTGCATTCAGAGGAATCATGGTTGGCCCAACATTCTCCATAGAAGGGCTCAACAGTTTTTACTTCATGGACCTTCCCTGGGGATTGCACCATCTACATTAGCAGCTCCGTCAGAGTGTCGAGGCGGGCATTAACAGATTTGGAGGCTTCCACCTCATTTACAGTAGCTGGTTGTCTTGTGCCACCTCGGCAGGCTATCGGGTATTTATATAATTGTTTTTAGCTGCTATGTTGAGCAGCCATAGTGCTTCCTCTAGAGGTCTGTCTAGGATGATCCCGTTAATCGAGGCATCTATCTACATCCGAGTTGGGTAGTTAACCCCATTGTAGAATATAGATACCTGAGTCCAAGCCGGTAAACCATGAAGCGGACAGTTGTTCGGCATTTGTTGGTACCGCTCCCATGCCTCGTACATTGGCTCGTCATCCCCTTGTCTAAAAGTTGTGATCTCATTCCGTAGTCTATCGGTGACGTTGGATGGGCTAAATCGGTCTAGAAAGTCCTTGCAGAGCTTCGCCTATGAAGTGAAAGATCCGGCTGGCTGGTTATTCAACAATTGTTTCGTCCTATCCCTCGGTGAATAGGGAAATAGTCTTAGCCGCAATACATCCTGGTGTACCCCGTGAATCTTGAATGCTCGGCAAATGTCCAGGAATCCTCGTAGATGCTGCCGAGCATCTTCAGTGGCAGTCCCTCCGAAGTGCTCTAGTGTGTTTAGCCTGTTGAACATGACAGGCTTTAGATCAAAATGATTTGCCCCTATCTCCAGTTCCGTTACTATTGGCTCAAACCTTTGAAAGTCATGTTCAAGGTAATCTCTAGTTATTTGCACTTAGGGTGGATCAGGGGGATCCTGCCTCTGCTGTACTTGTGGTCCTCTGTGCGGCAAATCTGGCTGCCCGCCCTTGCCAATCATGGCATCAACTGGGGGTCCTCGTTTACCATGGTCTCTTCCTCAGCTTTGCAATTGTCCTTGTTCTTTAAAGCTTCCCTGAGCTCCCTCTTGATTCGTCTAGTTTCACGCACAAGATCGTCGTAAATAATGAAGTTTCCGCTAGGGTTAGCCTTGGTCATATACTTGCAAAGGACACTGTAAAATTTCTTTTATTTTCGATTAAAAATAAAAATAAAGGAAAAATAAAAAGGTGCAGAAATTGAAAAACGAAATTGTTGTTACCAATCCCCGGCAACGGCGCCAAAAACTTGTAGGGCGTGTAGGTGTTCCCTTTTTGTGGGAGCGCAAGTGCACACTCTTGTCAAGTTATAGTATATAAGATGTCGAATCCCACGAGGATTGGAAAGCTTGTCTCATTCTTTAGTTCCTGTAAGAAGTAAAGTAAAAGCACAAATGAATGATGGGTTGAGATCGAAAAGTAAATAAAAACACAAGTAAAAGAGAAGAGGTGAATCAGGTTGATAGAGCGGGCAGGGTTATGCTACCACTTAGTGTGAAAACTGTGTTGAATTAGGTATGAGTTCCTTTGCTACCACGATATGCTACCTCGGTGGGTAGATGGGCGGTAAACTACGACCCTGTCACGCGGCCGCAGCAGGTCACTACCACTACAGGGGTGTGTATTGTCTCGGCAAGTGGAATGGAAAGACGTCCTGGCGGCAAGTCTGGCAGATACTCCAAGTTCGGCAGGATAGTCGACAGTGATCCCTCCTATTTCTAGGTTAGGATGCTCGAGATTGATAACTTGAGGACTGGTGTGGAACCAAATCAATCAACTCGGTTAGAGATCCCTTTTAGCCGCTGAAACTTGTGGACTAGTGTGGAACCAAGTTAGTCACGCCTCCCGTTGTGACCGTACTTAACCCTTTCGTGAGCCTTGAACTTTCGTGTCCGACAAATAGATTCTCTCAAATGACTGGTGTGGAAAGATTGAAAGAATGAAGAACAATAGATTAAGTAAACTTGAAATATTTTATTGAAGAAATAACTCAAAAACCTAAAACAACCGTTTCTCACTAGTTACAACATAATCCTAACCCAATGGAGAATTAGAACATGGCGGCAGAGAAGAGCACAAGTAAAGCTAATCGCAAGATTAGTCCCTCAACTCACACCATACTATAGTTTTGCTCCCCAACTTGCGTTTTCTTCAATTTAGTCACTATAATGTGTTCAGTACTATTCAATAGGGTCTGATGGCAATGATTTAATTCAATTAAAGTCCAATATCAGAAATTAACTAGCCAATACTATATTTAGATTTCATCAATGTAGAATTTCCGATCACCGGAACCAAATTCCTACTAGACCGGATTTTGGGGTGTTACAGATTCTCAAGGCTATACCTAAAATGAACTTATACCTCATGTACATTGAATTGCATCGATTGATAGTAATGGAAAATTGATTGTCATGAACTATTGATATTGAGACATTGCTGGAACATTGCTTCTATGAGATTGCTTGAGTTTGAGTCATTGATTGTGTTCAAATGACATGTTATGCCTATTTTTATTCAAGCATGGGAGAATAGAACCCGACTATCCGTTCGGACATTTAGAGAATGGAATCCACTCATATATTCGAGCTTAAGGAGAATAGAATTTGCCTATCTGTTCGTGCATTTGGAGAAAAGAATCTGCTTATCTATTCAAGCATAAGGAGAATAGAACTCGCTTATCTATTCGAGCATAAGGAGAATAGAACATGCTTATTTATCCAGGCATGAGGAGGATGGAACCTTTATTTTTCAGCCTGCTTATCCATTCGAGCATGAGAAAGATGGAACCTTTTTTCAGTTGGCCTATCTATTCAGGCATAAGTAGAATAGACCCTGCCTATCCGTTCAAGCATTGGAGAATGGAACCTGCTCATCTATTCAGGCATAAGGAGAATAGAGCATGCCTATCCGTTCAGGCATTTGGAGAATGGAACATGCCCATCTATTCGGGCATAAGGAGAATATAACCTGCCTTTCCGTTTAGGTATTTGGAGAATGGAGTCGGCTTATCTATTCGAGCATAGGGAGAATAAAATATGCCTATCCGTTCAGGCATTTGGAGAATGGAGCCTGCTTATCTATTCGAGCATAAGGAGAATAGAGCTCGCCTATCCGTTCGGGCAAAAGAAGAATGAAACTGTCGAGTTGGCAATTAATGAAAATCAGTGTCTTTGGTCTTTGTTCTATCCCTGTTTCACCTAAATGACCAAAGAGGGGCAGCTGTTGACACTGCATTTTTGACCTTGTTATATATATATACATGTTGTTGTATTATTATGCATACACTATTATCATTAGAATAGTTAATAAAGCCCAAATGTATGTATATATATATATAAACAATCCACTATATTAAAAACATAGTCCATTAAATAATTACATAAGGGCCCATTTAGCCCGTTTTCAATTAAACCCTAATTTGTCTCCTATTACATGTGCAGTCAATGGACGACCGTTATATCAAAAGCTGGTCCAATAGTATAGATCACGTGCAGCAAACCCTAGCAGAGGAGGAGTCGGTGCTGTATAATCTCCCAACCGCCAGATCCAGGCATGATCGACGGTCTAGATCGCTCCAGAAGAAGGCACTCGAATCATCACTCGCGCGTGGTAGCTACGCGCTCGTCGCTTCATCTTCCAGCAGCCGTTTCGTTTTCCTCGATGATCGCCTGAGTCAATTTCGCCTCGATTCCCTCCACCGGCGTGATTGTTATCATTTCAGGAACATGAAAAAAGGAAACGAAGGGGTTTAAATCCCTAAACTCAAGCAAAGTTAGATTAAAAAGAAATTAAACCCTAAGTTGAAGCCCTAGCGAGAATCAAGCATCATCTGACATCAGCATGAAATCCAGAACAAAACAGAAGCATTATGGATGAGATTAAGGGATTTTTTCTTGAAAACCAAGCACATATGTACCTATTTAAACCCTTGTAAAATTCTTGTATGGGAGACAAAGAGACACTATTGAGTTGATCAATCGATTGTAAACGGCCAAGGGGGGTGAATTGGTGATTAAAATTTAAAGGGAGAAATTGGATGAATGAATAATTAGACACAAGGCAATTTATAGTGGTTCAAGTTCCTAAATGAACTCTACCTCCACTACCTTAGCTCCCACTAAGGATTTTCAACCAATCCACTATTTGATTCTTTCCCTTTTTCTTAGATGAGGAGGAAACCTTATAAGACCGATTAAGGTTTCTACCATAAGCTTAATCCAACTCACTCTTTACAAATAAGGAATTTGGAAAACCTTACAATTACCTCTCAAAGGTTGACGTTTACCCAAATATAATTAATCACACCCCAAACTCTCAATAAAAATTACAATGAAAGACTCAGTTGAGTTGGGTACAAAGATTTGACTCTAAATGATCAAGATTTGGATTTGGATGCTTTGATGTTGCTTGAAGGCTCAATAGTTATTTTTGTAGCTTTAAAGACTTGTTTTTATACCTTCTCATTGATTTCTAGTCGTTTGGGTGGTTGAGATCATCAATAGAGCCGTTGGGGCTCTCTCTTCTCTCCATAAATGAAATTCTGCAACTACTCGTATCAGAACATGGTACCCCTGTATCGAAACGGACACTCAAAAAAGAAAGAGTCGTTATGAGTAAAATGGGCTCGTATCGAAACAGTTATAGGCCGTATCGAAACGGATAAGGGCAGTATCGAAATGTTTTGAAGCTGTCAATTGGTGTTTCGAAACTGCTTAGGGGTGTATCGAAACACTTAACCAAATCTTCAAAAATCAGTTTCTGACAAGTAACGGCTAGTTCATTTAATGCCCAATTTTAAAATTTCTTAACCCCTGTATCAAAACGAGTGTGAGCTGTTTTGAAACAGATGTCTCCAGTGGCAAAACATATCGAAATACTTTTAGGGTGTTTCGAAACGCCTGGGCGATTTTGTATGGCTTTGAAACACTTAGAAAATTTTATGAGGTTTAAGTTTTCTCTTGAAAACATTTTAAGTATAAATTGTACTTTTCAAAATCAAGTATTTTGATTACTTAAAATTTATTTACTTTGTAATTTAGTCCTTGAATTACTTGTTATATCAAAATCAAATATTAGTTTTACAGACACGAAACAAATACCGAAACTATACCCAAAGGAGAAGTAATTTTAGTGTAAGCAAGAAAATTGAACTCGAAGCATTCAGAGGAAATAAAAGCAACTTATTTTTCTAGTAATTCTTCCCTTCATATATGTATATGCATGCAAAATTACTTTTAAAAAATGTCTTTTACCAAAACGTACGTTTTGGGGCTTATCGGATCCTGGGGATTTTTAAAAAAAGGGCTTCGAACTTATTTTTCGTTTGGTTTTGAAGATTTTTAAACTATTTTGAGGTTAGGGTTTTAAAAGAGAATCGAAAAGGTTTTTTAGAAAATTCGCCGCCAGCAACGGCGGTCGGCGCCGGTGGATGGTGGCCGGCACGGCGAAAGCACACCCCCTTTATCCAGAGCTTCAGAGGATTTCAAGAGGGGGCGTTTTTTTTAAGAAAAGGGAAACAAATGAATTTTTATTATTATTTAAGTTATATATAAACCCGCTAACTCGACCCATACCCGAATTACGACCTGCGCGGTTCCGTTTCCCCTCGTGGATCTTGCGCCGCAAGCACTCCACTTTTGAAACCTTTCAATTTCATCCTTTTCTTTATAATTTGGCTACCTTGTTTTGTTTTTTTTTTCAATCCGATCAATGTTTTGTTTAGTATATATATATTCTTTAAAAATATTAATAATAATAAGAGGGTTTTTTTTAATATTTTTTATTTTATGTTCTTTATAAACAAATAATAATAATAACAGGTTACTTCCTATAATTATTTTAATTCATGTCTCTTTATTTGATTAATTCACTGTATTCTTATTATTTGGTTTTTTTTAATTTATTTATGTACTTGTTTTATTTGATTATTTTGTTTAGTTTAGGGTTAAGCCTTTTAGGATTAGGTTCTCAAACGCTTAAATTAGTGACGTGTATGTTGAAAAACTTTCTTCATCTTTTAAAATAATATACACCTTAAATATCGTAACTTAAATAAATAAAATGAATTTAGATATTTTTTAGGGTTCAAACACTAAATTCTGAAAACAACAACTCACCTAATCTTTTCTTTAGTTTGTAAAAAAGTGAAAGCTTAATCAATGTGGTGTCTTATTAAACGAGAATGACGAGTTAGCGCCAGAAGTGTTGGCAGTGATTGGAATTCATCTCTCGAGCGATAAGGCCGTGAAAATAGATTTATATTCATTAAACGGACAAATAAAACCGAAGCTTTTGTGAACTTGCAAATTTTAATTTTGAAAACATTTTGAAATCAATAAGGTACCGATTTTTGGGCGTTGTGGGGGTGCTAACCCTTCCACACACGTAACCGACCCCCGAACCTATTTTCTGGTTTTCACATACCAAAAACGTTATTTTAATAAATAAAATATTTTATTAAAATAGCCTCGTTTTAAAGTGATCTAATCACACATTTTCAAAAAAAATTGGTTGCGACTCTGTGTTTTAAAATTTTTCAAAAAGTCGAGCTTGAAAGGGTGGCGAAAATAGGGACACCAAGGTACCTACCCAATTCATCAATAATAGTGAATCCAAACATACCACTGATCTGTACCCGCAAATCATCCTCAACATTACTAGAAAAATGAATAGGGGTCTTAGCAATGCTTACCTTTAGACCGAAAGCCGCACAAAATTTATCTAGAAGACCACGAATCATTTCCACTTGCCCAATTGAAGCCCCGGCAAAGAGGATTATATCATCCGCAAAAAATAAATGAGATATCCCAACCCCATCTCCACGAAGCTTAAACGGTTCCCAAACACCCTCCACAATCGAAAACCGAATCGTTTGGCTCAACCGTTCCATACACAACACAAACAGATATGAGAAAATAGGGTCTCCCTGTCGTATCTCCCGAGAAGGCTAAAATGAGCTGGTCATCGATCCATTCCACAACACTTGAGAAGAAACCACAGAAATACAGGCCAAAATCAATAATCTGATCGAATCAGGAATACCCACATTCTGCAGAGTATCATCAATGAAAGACCACTCTAATCGATCATAGGCCTTCTCTAAATCAATTTTTATGGCCATTCATCCCTTAACCCCCTGCTTACGACGCATAGAGTGGATCACTTCCTAAACTATGAGAATATTATCTGAAATGAATTTACCAGGAATAAAACTTGTCTGATTGCAAGAGATCCAATCAGACAGGAATAAAACTTTTATAGAAATGTTTCCTCCCCGAAATAACCACCCTTTTATTTTTAATGAAAAATGTAAATAAATAAATTAACTTTGGATATTAAAAAATTTTGGATAAAAATCACATGCCCCTTTTCGGTGTCTCTTTATATGCCCTAACACTAAAAAACACTAAAAAATTAAATTTTAAGCTCTAACCCTAAATTCAAAATCCTAAAGCCTACATCCTATACCCTAAAAAATACACCATACCCCAAATTCCCTAAAACCTTACCACAAACTCTAAACCTAAACCCTAAATTGTAAATCTAATTTTTAGTGTGGGGCATATATAGAGTCACCGAAAAGGGTAAAGGATTTATATTCAAAAGTTTTAAAACAAAAAAAAATGACATATGAACTTGATAATTTCGATCAAATTCCCCCATGAATTTTTTTGGTCAAATTAACCCCTAAACGTATAACTTTTTTAAACAAATTGGCCACTGAAATTTTTTGAACAAACTAGTCCCTGAATTTTTGTTAACAACTTATAAGTTTAGGGGTCAATTTGTTCCAAAAAAAAAACTCACGGACCAGTTTAACCAAACTTGTCAACTTCAAAGGCCAATTTAACCAAACTTTTTTTTGAAAGGAACAATTTAACTAAACTTAACAAGCCAAAGACCATTTTGTGTTATAAGTGTATTAAAAAATACCAATGGATCATATTCTAAAGTGGGGTAAAAAAAAACCATAATTCTTCATTTTTAAATAAAAAAATTAAGGGCGTGTTTGGACACCATATAATAATTGCATGAAAGTATAATTACTATCTTAATAATTACACGATTGTTATAAGAAATTCTAATTTTGTTATGTTTGGCTGAGAGAGCATACTTGTATTTTTTATGTTATGTTTGATAGTACAAATTGTAATTATATAACTATAAAATTTTAAATTTTAAAACTATATTAATTATTATCAAAAAAATTCCTAAAATGCATTTCTTTTATTAAAATACAAACCATACCCCAAAAATATTAAAAAAATAGCATGGTGAAGAGTGCCAATTTATGTTTTATTATATCTAAAATTTATATTAGCTACCTATTTTATTAAATAGTAACGATGATCTGAATGACGACTGTCAAATTAGAAGAAGACAGGTTTCGAAGTATAGGCCTTTTAAGGGAAAATAAAGAAGAAGAAAAATAAAGAATTAGAATTTAATGTGTCACGTTAGTAATTTTTACGTCAATTGATAATAATGACTACATTAAAAAGGAATAAAAGTTTAACGACTGTATTTTAAGTTTTAAAAATCCAATGACCAAATTTGCAAGCATCCTAAAAGTTCAGAGTACACTTACATTTATATAGTATGACACATTAACTTATTTGTTATCGAGTAATTGTTATTAATGACTAATTAAAGATAATTGAATTAACAACTAATTGGTCTAGTGGGATAGGACACTATATCCTTCCAGCTAGATCAATGATTCGAATCTAATAATATAAATGAAGTAAATTAGGTTAGGAGGATCGCCCTCATAACAGCCTTTAGTTAAAAAAAATTAAATTAAAAGAATTACCATATAAATATTTGATATGAATAAGGCCCTATTTGGCAATTAGCGGATATCGGATAACTGATAGCTAATAGCGGATAACTGATAGCTGATAGCAGGTTATATTAGCTGATAGCAGATAGTTGATAACATTAGCTGATTTGACTAGCGGATTGCATTAGTTGATTGTATAAAAGTGTTTGGTAAAATTAATTGATAGCTGTTTGATTATTTGAACAAGCAAAATAACATATAAGGTCATGATTATATTCAATGCTTATTTGAATAATTTATCAATTTTTAATATTTTGTATATGTTAATATTAATTAGATTGTGAATATTAATTTTTTAAATATCATTACAAAGAATATATAAAGGATGTATATGCACGGATCAACTAAATGGTATTCCTATAGCAATCGGGGTTATGGATTTTCAGTTTATGTGGGGTAGTACGAAATTCGTAGTAGGCGAAAAAATCACTCATTTGATCAAATATGCTACCAATAATTTTTTACCTCTTATTCTAGTGTGTGCTTCCGGAGGAGCACACATGCAAGAAGGAAGTTTGAGCTTGATGCAAATGGCTAAAATATCTTTCGCTTTATATGATTATCAATCAAATAAAAAGTTATTTTATGTATCAATTCTTACATCTCCTACTACTAGTGGAGTGACCGCGAGTTTTGGTATGTTGGGGGATATCATTATTGCTGAACTTAATGTCTATATTGCATTTGCGGGTAAAAGAGTAATTGAGCAAACATTGAATAAAACAATACATGAAGGTTCACAGGCGGCTGAATATTTATTCCATAAGGGTTTATTGAAATTATCTTTTTAATATAATTTTAATAATTATTAAATTTAGATGTATATGTTAATTTCTTATTTATGAAATTATATTTTGAAATATAATTTTATTAATTGTTAAATTTATATATATATATATATTAATTTCTTATTTATAATTTTTTTTAATTTTATTAGTTATTTAAATTTATATTATTTAGAAAAAATTATAATTATTAAGGACAAAAGGGTCTTTATAAGTCTTTTATTCAAATTTTTAGCTCAAAAAGTTCCGAATTTTTTCAAAATGAAAGATTTCACTCCAATTCACTATTTTAATCCTTTATTTATTAAATATTTAAATTAACAGGTTTAACTAGTCAAACTTTTAAAAAATACTTCAAAGCTCTAATTTCAGCTTAATCTATTCGCATGTGTCTCGTTCACTATCATAATATAGGTTAAAAAAAGACATGGAAATTTCGTGGGAAGATAGGAAGGGATAAAACAAGCAAGTGATGGTATGGTATGGAGTCCTTACCCATCACATGTCAGTAATTTCGTCCACATTATGCAATGCATTTCTTCCCCACTAGTTTCCTCTTCCCACCCCATCTCCGTATCTTTCAATCCCGAAATTTCTACCTCACCAAACTGTTTCTGCTAAATATTCCGTCCCTTATCTCACTTTGTATTTTAAATACCCCCTTCCAACTCTTTCAAATCAATACCCCCGAAATCGAATTCCCTTAATCCTAATCCTTCTCCTCTATTCTCTTTTAATTTAGGCTTCAACAATGGCGAAAGCTGATGTTGATCAGAGGTTGAAGAGGCTAAGAGCGTGGGTTCAAAACTACGAGTGGGGAAAAAGTGGGGCGGAGGCGGAGGTGGCGAGGCTCATGGCTTTGAATTCGGGGGCTGAGATAGACCCAAACAAGCCTTATGCGGAGTTATGGATTGGAACCCATGAATCCGGTCCTAGCTTTCTGGTTGACGACGATCAACAAAACGTGGGTTTGAAATTGAAAGAGTGGATAGAGAAGAATCCAAACGTGCTTGGCGTTAAGGTTTTGGAAAAATGGGGCTCCCATCTTCCTTTCTTGTTCAAGGTTTGTTCATTCTCTCTATTTTTTCTGCTTTTCGTAAGGAGAGTTTTTGTATAATTATATTGAATTCCGATCATTTAACTCAAACTCAATTGAATCTAAAATCGATTTATTATTTATTTTTTATTCATAATATTTAAAAATTAAAACCTCAACACAGATGACTCAAGAGATGTTATTTGGATTTTATTGGACTCAACACTGAAACTCCTGTCATTCTTCGCTTTAAGCATAAAGTTTCTGAATTTTGATTTGATGCAGTGTTTCCGAGGATTTATATATAATATTTTAAATGTTACACTGGCCGTATATGAATATGACTTTATTTAAACTCTAAAATTTAAAATCTTAAATTTTATAGATAATAACATGAAATTTTTGAAATAGAAGTATTTGATATGAACGAGCCTAATTGTTATTAGCAGAGATTTAAGTAGTAGTCTGTTATCCTAATAGTGACAATTATATAGTGATATCATCTGAAACCGTTATTGTGAAAAATAGTAGTCTACAATAACTACAATACATTTATTATTATCCGCAATTGTGGCAGTCGCTATTTAATTAATCCTGGTTATTAGTATTATTAGAATGAAAGAAGAGGGAGTGGTCTGAGAAATGACAAAAAAACAGTTGTGGTGCAAAATAGGTACTGTCAGTGGGGAAAGCACTGTCAATACAGGCGCACCCGGACAAAGAATTGGCAAAAGAGTTGCATAAGTTGAAGCCTAATCTCTATAAAGATGATAATCACAAACCTGAGATGGCTTTGGCTATCACTCAGTTCACCGCCCTCTGTGGTTTCATTTCCCTCCAGGTATTCTATAATTTGTCTTTTTACTTTCTTTTTTTTTAATATTCATTTGTTACTTCTATTTGCTATTTGGTCTTATTCAGGAGCTTAAGCAAGTGCTTGACGATGTTCCTGAGATTGTACAAGTGGTCGGCATTGCATCGGCAAAGCAAGTCATGGATATTCATGAGCAAGATGATGCCGTCGCCAACAAAGTTAAGCCTGCTCTGCGGTCGCTTTTTACGCACCTTATGTCTGCCAGCAAGGAGATGACAACCAAAGCTATATCGAAGCTTAAAACCCGGCTGCTCATACAAAGTCGGGTCAGTTCTTTTTATTTCTCTCTGGGCTATATATATTGTTCTTGAATCTTGACCATTTGCAGCTTTTTTTGGATGCAACAGTTGAGGAGTCTGAGGGAGAAAGAAGAGTTGGTGTTGCGGTTGGAAAAGCAATACCCCGGGGACATCGGATTGTTATCGGCCTTCTTCTTGAATTACGTGACACTGAAGGCCGGGGAAGCTTTGTATCTGGCGGCAAATGAGCCTCACGCCTACTTAAGTGGGGACTGCATCGAGTGCATGGCAACCTCAGACAATGTCGTCCGAGCTGGTCTCACTCCCAAGCATCGTGATGTCCAGACCCTTTGCTCCATGCTCACCTATAACCTGGTACATTTCCCATCCAATCAATACTTGCTGTTTCATAAATTAAACGAGTATTGAATTTAAGTTATAAATTATGTTTTTATATTACATAAAATTATTAAATGTAAATTTTAAATAATAAAAAAATAAAATTTATTGAATATATTTTACATTAAGTTATAAGTAGGTCTTTATCTACTATTTTAAAAAAATACATAGAATATTTTTAAGAAAATTGAATATACCTGTATATTTAGTTTCTTATGATTTCCGTTTTAGGGGTACCCTGAAATCCTTTCGGGACTACCATTGAGTCCTTACATAACAAGGTACCTCCCGCCGTTTGATGAGTTCGAGGTCGATCGTTGTGTTCTTCCGAAAGGGTCATTGGCGGTTTTTCCGGCTGTCCCGGGCCCTTCAATCTTCCTCGCCTTCGCAGGGGAAGGGACATTGAAAACTGGAACTTGGGAAGGCATTGTCACTGAAGGAGATGTGATGTTTGAACCAGCCAACACTGCGGTCACCATTACCGCGACTGCAACTCAGCTGCAAATTTATAGGGCGGGGATCAACAGCAGGTTCTTCCGTGGCTTATGAATTAAGAACACTGCCGGCGGCAGCCATTATCATTCTTCAGCCTTAGTGAGCAAATAAATGATTGATTTTAGTATTTATTTGGCATGTTTAATAAAATATTATATCATATGGCGATGATATATATAGTGGTGTGATTACAAGGTAGTATATATTCAATTTTCTTAGCCTTTTAATAACGTACACACAGTGCAAACATGGTACTCAAACTCGAATCACATGTATGAAATACATCATCTTTTATCATTGGGACCACTCCACGGGTTCATATGTCGATAATATATGAATTCATATATTTTAGGTTATGTATATTACCCAACACATGAAATGCTCCCTGTGGAAAATAAAATGTGTTATTCCTACATGACCCGAATTCGAGCAGCTTGTTTGCATAGTGTGTACCTTATTAAAAGGGATGAGTTTACCATGTGCGACGAACACCGCTGAACACTACTAATGCTGAACATTGTTGAACACTATTAAATTAATTAATAAAGATTTAAAATTTCAAGAACCTATCACATAATTAATAATTACTTTAAAAATCAATTAAATTATTTATATATATATATATATATTAAAATTTTATTTTTTAATAAGTGTAAATTATATATTTAGTACCTCACCTATTTTCGTATTTCTATTGAACCCTTATTATTTAAATATTATTTCAATTTGACACTATTTTTTATAAAAAAATAATTTAACCCTTAACTCTCAACCTAAAACCCTAAACTATTCGACCTTCAAAACAATTTCTAGCTAAAAAGTATAATAAAGGGAGAAGCTTACCAATCCATGTGTTTTTGCATGATGTCATGATGATTCAAAATCTTGTTTTTTTTTTTTTTTTTTAAACAAACGATTATCATAGAAGTTTGCGTATTTGGTACTTAGAGATGGAAGCCTTGAATGACCACGGTATTATGTGTCTAAATTATAAAAACATTAATTTGATGGTTGTAATATCTCAATTTTCTGCATGAAGTCAATCTGGTGGTGTATGATTATTATATATGTAGCATTAACATGCCAAAATTGCATTGTGCTAATAATGTATAACATTTTCTCTTTATATTTTTTCTTTGTCCAGGTTAATAAAAATTTTCAAGCTGACATAAACACAGAAGTTGTTTTTAATTGTCAAATGGGACGGGGAAGAACAACTACTGGCATAGTGATTGCGACTTTGGTTTATCTCAACAAAATTGGAGCTTTTGGTATTGGTGTCTCTTTATAAGTTTAAGAGTTCAAGGGTTTAAGGTTTAATATTTTAGAGTTTTAGGTTGAGGGTTAAGGGTTAAATTATTTTTTTATAAAAAATAGGGTCAAATTGAGATAATATTTAAATAATGAGTGTTCAATAGAAATACGGAAATAGGTGAGGTACTAAATATATAGTTTACCCTTATTAAAAAAATAAAATTTTAATATATAAAAATAATTTAATTG
Source organism: Hibiscus trionum (assembly GCA_030270665.1). Lineage (NCBI taxonomy): Eukaryota > Viridiplantae > Streptophyta > Magnoliopsida > Malvales > Malvaceae > Hibiscus > Hibiscus trionum. The sequence goes on from BSYR01000004.1 coordinate 22,631,615, forward strand.
AATTTTTTAAAATAATTATTAATTGTATGATGGGTCCTTGAAATTTTAAATTTTATTAATTAATTTAATGGTGTTCAGCGGTGTTCAACATTAGTGGTGTTCAGCAGTGTTCGTCGCACGTTATAGAATTTTTCTATTAAAAGATTAAGATTAATAAATATATACTATCTCATAATCACACCAGACATATTTTTCTATCAGAGTACTCATAATCTGAAAATCTACCTTAAAGTTTGCAAATTACTCTTTTTTTTTGTTCAAAAGTAACTTGCTTTATTAAACAGAAAAGATTACAAACAAGAGGACCCAAGTGATCCCACCAACGAAGCCAACACGCACAAACCTGCGAAATCCAAAAACGTGCCATGCAAGGCCACGAAAGCAAGCAAACATACATCCAAAAAAAACAAGAAACCAGCAACACCAACAGCATCAAAACCTAAAAACCTAAAACATCCGAGATCGAGCTTCGAGCCACCAAAACCTAACAAAACAAGGGTTCGAAAGATCCTAAATAAACCAGCACTTTCTGAGGCAAACTCAGGATAAGTGTTAACAAACAAGATAAAACCTGGACGAAACCTGGAACAATTAAAAAATGAAATCCCCAGCTCCTTCTTAGAGTTTTCGACAACAGTCGTGCCTGAGAGCTCAATCCAGAGGCAGGCTTCCGACGTTAAGCCGTTGGTCCTTATCAAGACATCATCCATTGCCACCCGATAAGAAAGATGGGAGTCCATCGAGTTATCCCTCAACCCAGGCTTATAAAAACCACGGTCGTCTCCTCCAATAGTGAGGAACAAACGGCAAAACGAGACGTGCTCAAGAGACTTACTCTGATGCCAAAACGTATCTTCCACGGAGCGTAGACGAACAACAACACCATTCCTTCGCCTGAGAGCTCTATCCAGAGGCAGGCTTCCGTTCCATTGGTAACGGTCCTTATCAAGGCAAGCGGCACGGTGATTATCATCCAAACACCGATCAGAAAACCAGGACAACAGTTGCTCCCAAAAAGCATCATCCACCATCACATACCAAAATAACAAAACGAGCTCAGAAAACCTAAAAGAAAGACTTAAACGAAACTTAAAAAAGACCATAAAGGGTGGAGGTGAGCCAAGCTTAAGGCACCAAAGCACCCCCCATTACATGGTGCCGCAGCCTGAGACGATCATGGTGTGATCAGATAACCCTCGCAGGGGTTATCCGAGTCATAAACCCAGGCTTGAGCAGCATTTGAAGCATAGACAAAAACTAAACTCAAAGCAAAGACACGGCAAAAGGAGGATCTTGGCTGAAATTTGGTTTCCAAATATGGAAAGATAGGTGGGCCCCAGATATCCTTTGAAAGCCAAAAAAGGATGATTTTAAGAGCAACCACCGTCCTCTCATCCAGCCTGTATAAATTAGTAACGGAAAAATGTGAACAACTGGTCTTTTTTTTTTGGTTTGCCCAAAAGAGAAAACTGCACCAACCGACAAAGTCCAAATAGCCCCTTCCCCTCCGGCAGCGATGAAGCCATTATACGAGCAGTTTCCGTCAATAGAGGTGAAGCAAGGTTCCAAGGATGCGCCGGCTGCCGCGAAACAGAAGCCTTTAACATCTTTACTCCGGCACCTCCAGAAGGGGAAAGCAAAACGCCCGTAGAGAAGGAGCCGAAGCAGCGCCGCAGGTAAGCTGATGGTCTGGCTCTGACGCGGTGAGAACCAACTTTGAGAGCAGATCGGACGGTGACACTTAAGGAGGAACGAATCTTTACTTGGCCAAGTCCGGAGAAGAAAATGTTGAGACCACCTGATAAAGGTTTCCGGCATGAACATTTCACTGTACCGGGACCACCAACAGCCAACAACTCCTTTGCTCTCACTGGTGTTCCGGCAAGAAGCAGAGTGCGGCGATGATGAGGGACTCAAGTCGCGCCTGGAGACGCCAAACCGAGGCGTTCCCTCGCCCATCCTCGCTCCATTCCACTGGTCCAAACCACCAGTCAGAGTCGCTTCCCGCTGCGCCGGCAACCGTCGGCCCTTGTAGGGTGAGATCCACCCTCGCTCGGCACCAAGCGCGAAGATCGGGACGGGCAAGTTAAAACACCATCTGAGGGACGAGAGATATGAAGAAGAGGAAGGTTTGGGAGGCGCGTGGAGCGCGTTCCTGAGCATTATAAAGTAAACGGGCGACTTTTGATATTTTCAGAACTATTAGTGCAAATTACTCTTGCAAACGTAATTCCAAAGCTTCTAAAGCCAAATTCCTAACCCAAAGTTTCTAAACCCGGATATAAGCAAACCATCACCCTTTCCCCCAACAGTTTCAATTCATTTCTTCCAGATCATATCCCATAGCTTCAAAGCTTGAATAACTAAACCAATCTATTAGGGTAAATAAATAGTAAAAATAACATGGTAAGTAAAATATTGTTAAAGGTCTAAATTGATGTTTTAATTATAGTTTAGGAGCCAAATAAGATATTAAATATTTTTATTAACGTGTTACTTCGTCACTATAATGAGTATTAACAACCATTTTTTCTAATAACTTTAATGACCAAAACATAATTTTTGATATCTTAGTGACAAAAATAAAACCTACTCAAACATTAGTGATCGTGTATTTTAGTCTTAAATCTCTTAATAGACGTTGGGTGGCTTTTGAATAGGGATGGGCATGGGTCGGGTCGGGTTTTTGGCCCACCCGAACCCGACCCGAAACTAATTATCCTAAAATCGACCCCGACCCGACCTATAGAAAAAAAAAATTAATTTTAGGGACCTAATTGTCAAAAATAAATTTAAGAGGCATAATTATAAAAAATAATAATTTTAAGGACTAAAATGTAAATAAAAAATTAATTTTAAGGACCTAATTATAAAAAAATATATAAAGAGGGGTATTATTACAAATATCCCTAAAAAATTTAAGGAAAAATTACACTATTAGTCCCGGGTTGGGTTTTTTCACGCTAAAACCTGAACCCGACCCGACCTCACCCTACACAAAAACTCGACCCGACTCGACCCGATCGGGCCGGGTCGGGTCGGAACCCGTCGGGTCCGGGTACCGTGCCCATCCATACTTTTTAACCAATAAAACTCATTTTCATGCATATTCAAAATATATATTGTGTTTAATTTACTCAAACTTTAGTAAAACTCATTTTGATGTCTTTTATTTCCCTTCCAATTTTTTTTGATCTTATCCTGACTAATTTGAATCGACTTGCATTACACATTTGACTTTGGTGGATAAGTCTCTCAGCAAGAAATTTTTTGCATACACAAAGCCTCAAACTCGAAGCCTGCTTAAATGATACCAAGATGCTTACCACTTGGACCAACCCGTCAATTGAATTTGAAGGTGAGATCGAGGAAAAAAAATCTTCAATTTTGACTTAAATCCATAGTTTTTACTTTCTATCAATAATTATTATTATTATTATTATTATTATTATTATTATTATTATTATTATTATTATTATTATTATTTTAACAAATCTTAATCCTATCTTCTCGGGAGAGGAAGGGAGATTTTAGGGAAATGAAAAGAGTGCTAATACTGGGTCTTAGCTTGACCAACCAACCAAATGTGCTTGCTCAATTATTTTATTACTAAAATAAAATAAATCATTTTTTAAATTATAGATTATGGTTTAGAAACAAATGTTTAGAAATGAAAAAAAATGATCTATAGATAAAATTGAAAATGTATGATTGGTTTTTCTATGAAAAAGATGTAAAATTGTTTGAAATTACTACAATTTAAAGCTGTTTTGGACTTTTTGTTTTTATTGAATTTCCATTATGTATGATCTAGTTTTTGAAAGTAATAATTTAATGTAGTTTTCTCATATAATCGTGCATTCTCAGTTCTCACATCTTTTCTGTGGTTAAAAATATGTTGTTTCATGATGATTTTTCTTTATTAGTACGTAAGAAATTATAGTTAATTATTTACTCTGCACTTTTTATAGATGGTCTTTGCTTTGCTTCATCAAATTTTGATCTCGAAATTTATTGCACTTTAATTCTTTGAAGGCTATGAGATGTTGATTCCCGAGTAGGGAAAAAGATGAATTAAAGACCTCGAAGCAGTTTCAACTCGATCTATGAATTTTACATTATTGGTTTATGAAATAGTGTGGTCTAGGCCTGAATTAAACTCTTAGAATATATCGAACATCAATATTGATGATCAATTCTCTATTGTAGTTTGATATTTAAAAAGAGTTTTTTTTAAAACGTGTTGTGAAAAAAATAACATGGTCCGTTAATTAAAATTGTTTGAAATTACTGTCAAAAAATGTTGTAGAAAGTTAAAATGTCCATTTCAATCATACTGTTGGAAAGTAAAAATAAGTTAAACAATGTTTTAATAATATTATTTCTAAAAATCGAATGCAATTCTTTATTTTTTTAAAAGTTGGTTTGAAAATTATTTTTAATTTCAAAGTTATTTTTAACCTCATTCCTTATTGCTTTTAATATAAAAAACAATTTTAGCTCCAAAAAAGCTGGTTTGAAAAGTAATAAATTACCGTTATAAGTCTACTAAAATTTTCTCTTTTCCTAGCATGTCTCAAAGACCTAACAATAAATTTGCCACCAAAATCATGCTCGAAGAAGGTGAATTTGGTTGTGTTTACAATGTTTTATAAAGATTTCTGACGATTCTTTGCAGAAATTAAAGTAACAATAAATTAATTCGACAAGGTTAATGAGAGATTAAATATAGTAGAATGAGGATTTAAGTTAGATCTTTCAAATTTTTTTGTGAGTCTCTTTTAATTGGCTGCTCGCCCTAACTTTTCTTTTCTTTCTAAACGCTGCCACTCTCTATTTTGGTTTAAATTAAGGCCGGCAGCGGCAGCAACTTTAAGGTTTTTTTGTCGACCGTCGGCCGCTCACTTTTATTCGTTTGTTTCGTTTTTTTATTTTTCAGTCTTTTAATTCAATAAATATGTCTTCATGACACGTTTTTCTCTACGGTTTGGTACGTTTCTCTACTTTTTGGCACGCTTTTTTTATTTGTTTTCTATCAGAGTTGGATCTGACGTCGCCACGACTGATCAAGATGACGCTCTTTTATTATGTTGTTGATCTCCCTGTCTCGGGCCCTTGAATCGGATTCGGATAGGCGATTACAACTACCGTTTATTCGCGATTGAGTTGTGGTAATGACCTGTTTGTCAACGTACGTTCACTGTAATATGCATTTGTCAATGTTGTTTGTTGATGGTTTTACCTAGGAGTGTGCAAAATAAACCGTAACCGTTAACCATTACCGTTAATCGGTATAACCGTTCATTTTATAGGTTAATTAATCTAACCGTTAAAGTTAAACGGTTTCGGTTAACCGAACCGCTAAAAAAGACGGTTAATGGTTAACCTATAGGTACTTTATTTTAACTAAGTATAAAGTTTGTGTTTAAAATTTCTCTATTTAAGTTAATTTTTTTAAAAAAAATTAATACAATATTTACCGGAGATATATATATTTATTATTCTAAAAAAAATAATGAACATTTAAAAAGAAAATCGTAATAGGTTACCGGTTAACCTGTAACCGATCCGTTCCTTAACGGTTACCCACTATAATGGTTAACCATTTAAAAAATTAACGGTTAACCGTTTCTTAACGGTTAGTAACGGTTAAATTACAAATAATAACCGCTATAACGGTTAACCAATCATTTAAGCTAAACGGTACGGTTAACCTACCATGAACACCCCTAGTTTTACCCATCATCGTCGATTTGGGGATGTTTGTATCCGTCTTTTGTTTCGAGTCTTTGGATTAGGTTCTTACATGTTTTTGTATGGTCCTATTATGATCTAGAGCCGCTAATTTAGTTTTTGGGTTTGTATCTGGATTTAGATGTTCGTTTACTTAGTGGTAAACTTTCTTTGTAATTTCGGATATTCCCTCGTTTAATAAAATTAGTGGATTCAATTTCAATATATATATATATATATTAGAATGAATTTTACTTTGATGGGTCAAAGTAGGTTTTTATTTGGTTAAACATCATCTCAACATTTATTATGGAATTTAGGCTTTGTTTAGTTGGGTAGAAAATAAGAACAATGGAAGGAGGGGAGGGATAAATAGAAAGAATTTTAGGTGTGCTTGGTAGGAAAGAAAATTGGAGGTATGATCATTTTCTATGATCAAGAGTAAAACTAAATCATTCCAAAATTGATAGAAAAAAAATGTGAAAGAGATGTGACTTAGCACAAAATATGAAAAACGAATGGAAATTGTCTATCCTTAACTATGCTTTTATTGGTGCTTTCATTTTAAAATAGCGGATTTGTGATTTAGGGTTTGGGTGTATTTTTTAGGGTTTAAGGTTGGGGCTTAGGATATGGAGATTAGGGTTAGGGATTAGAATTTAATTTTTAGGTGTTTTTAGTAGGGGGCATATAAGGAGGCATAGTTAGGGGTAGAAGATTTTTACTCGAATTTTTTAAACCTTAATTTTCTTTCCTTCCAATTTTCAACTCTATCAAGCGAAATAAAATATAATTTTATTTTAATTTTTTCATCCTTCCTACCATGAACACAAATGGAAAGAAAAAAAACCATCTTTCCACTTTTCTACCCCTTTAATTTTTCATCCTTCCAATTTTTCCACCCTACCAAGCAAAGTCTTATGATTTATTGGCTAAAATATTAGAAAATTGTTTGGATGACTAAAATGTTAGCATCAAAAAGTTGAGTAACCAAAACGTTAACCATTGTTAGGGTTTTTAATGCTTGGTGACCAAAATAATGATTTTCTTTTAATTTTGGTGACCAAAGTAAAAATATTTTATTTTGGATGACCAAAATGTTAGTGCTCTAAAAGTTGAGTGATCATTTAGGTAGTTTACCCTTATATTTTCTATTACATTTAAGGGTAACTACTCAAATAGTCACTTAATTATGAGAGAGATTTTATTTGACAACTAATCTATTAATATTATCAATCAGCTCACTTAATTATTGAAATATCAATTAAAATAAAAATGTTGTTAACAAATAATGAAAATATTGACATAACATTTAAGTAAATTTATATAATTAGACATTTGTTTCTCGTTACTTATATATTATAACAATTTGATAATAATTAAAAAATGAAATGAGAACTTAGAAACATTGTGGGTGAGAGATCTTCCTTTGTGATTGCTGTCCTTAACGTTCGTTTGCCAAAAGCTGAAAAAATCTCCTGCTACTAAATGTTTGTTGGGGACCAAATCATTAATTGTTTGGGGTTGTTGTGGCTGATAAACGATTGTTGGAGATAGTAATACCAACAAAAAAACATAATCTTAGTTAAAAGTTTACAACATATCCTACTAAATGTTATCTTATCAGTGGAAATCAAAGAGAAAAATAAGGTTGAGGAGAGATTTGCACTGCTAAAAATTTAATTTGTGACATTGATTAAAAATATTTTAGGTGATGAAAAAATATTTTAAGTAGTTATATAAAAAAGGTAATATATTTTAAGTATTTATTTTGACAAAAAATACTTTAAGTAATTATATAAAAAAATTAATATACCTTATATACTTATTTGTGATATAATTCGATTTATAATTACAATTTCCTCGGCCGCACGAACCAACTTAACTCAGTGGTTAAGGGAACGGTTGTTGTTCCTAGAGGTCACGAGTTCGAGCACCAGCAGCTGCAACAAGGTGATTGAGCGTTTATTGTCAAATGGTTGAGAGTATACTACTTGTAATCACTTTAACTTTCATAAAAAAAATAATTGCAATTTCCTCGAAAAACGTGTCAATACTATCTTGTTCTGCAATGACTAGGATTGTAGGACCCACTTTTTCAATTTAATTGTTTTTGGAAATATGCGCATTTAAAATATTTTTTATTGGAATTCTTTATAATTATTAAAAGAAATGGTTTTAAAATAAAGTTGAAAAAGTCAAAGTAGGGTGGGATAACGATGATGTGTGATTTTAATGGGCGCCAGTTTTCATAACTGATTTCATTCTAATTTCAATCCCTTTTTGCCTTTATTTCTTTCAATTAGCTTCGATACTTTCCTTCCATCTTAATTTTTTAATGCAAGCTAATTAAATTTTAATTAGTAATTATTTAAAAATATTATGCAATATTAATTAGATTTGTCATGCCAAACAAAAACATTTTTATATTGAAAATATTTGCAATCACTCATTAAAAAACTTTTAAATTTAAAGGAAAATTGCATATTTAATATTTCAAATATGCTCGTGTTACTGCTTTGGTATTTTAACTATTATTTTTGACAAAATGATATCTAACGTTACGTTTTTATTCTGTTTTGGTACCCAGACGTTAAAAACTAATGGAAATAGTGACATGGCTTGGGGTTAATAACAATTTTAGTCTAAAAAATTATACAACCTATCAATTTAGCCTAAAATCTTATCAATTTAAACATTATTTTAATTTTTAGATTAAAATTATAAATTTCCCATTTTTCTTCTTCTAGTCAAACGTAATTTACAATTTTATCTCAAAATTAAGATGATGTTTTAAATTGATGAATTTTGGACTAAATTGAGCATATATATAACTGTTTTAGACTAAAATTGTGATTATATCAAGTCACGTCATCATCTCCATTAGTTTTTAACTTCCGAGGTACCATAACATAACAAAAAACATAACGTTAGATACCATTTTATCAAAAATAATAGTTAAGATATTAAAATAGTAACACGAGCATAGCCGGATACTAAGTATATAGTTTCCCTAAATTTAATAATAAGAGATTTTATATGAATATTTTATCCCACGTTTGATTGTAATAACTTTTAATTAATTAAATATTATGATTAAGAATATAATTAATATGAATTTGTATATAATTTCCTTTTTCGCTGCCCTTGCCTTGTTTCTTCTTCCTCGTGGCACCCGCCCTTTCCCTCAAAGGATTCCTGCAGGTAATCCGAAACTCGAATCGAATTTCATATATATATATGATCCGATTTCTTGTTTCCATATTTTCCCTTTGTGTTTCCCCCCTATTTTTGTTCAGTTAAAACAAATCTGTTTTTAAGTCAAAGTTCAAAGCGATTCTATAGCAGATCTGATATGGTTTTAGCTGTAAAGGTTCAACTTCCCTTTTCGGCTTTTTAATTCTTAGTTCTTATCTCTTAATTAATCCCTAATTATTCGGGCTTCTTAAATTTGACTCTCTCCTTCAATTATATAAACACTAGGCTTTATTTGATTTAATCCCAAATAATTTTTTTTTTCGAAGGTTAGGTTCTAGATCAATTCTTTTTATCATTCAAAAACTTTGGGTTTTTTTTTATTGATTTTAATCGAGTATTAGTTGTTGGATCTGGGATTTGACTTGTACTTCTCTAGGGTTTCTTGCAAAGCCGGTCCTTTTTGTTTTCTCGGGGAAGATGGATCATTGCAATCTTCTTCAAAACGCCGCTGTTTCGGGTTATGACCATCAAAGGTGCGTTCCTGTTGTTTGCCCTAAGCCTCGGCGAATTGGGGTTCTGGCCAATAACCCTAACAGGTCCTTGAGATTGCACTGGAGGTATAATTTTCTTTCCTCCCATTTCTCTGCTCTTTAGTTTGAATTTTTATGGTTGATTTGTTTAGTTTAATTGTTTCAGTTATCAAGCCGAATTAAGTGATATGAGTGCCGGTGCTGAGCTTTTAGATATGATCATGAAGAAGGTATTGTTTGAATCCGATTTTAATTCGCATGTTTGTATTTGATACCTGTGATTTACTTGCATCTGAATACGAAGTTGAATTAGCTGTGTTTCACACAAATCTGACTGTGATACATGATATCTTTTCGTGAAAAGTCTGTGTTTGATACTCACACTTGAATATGCTAAAATAAGAAAACATGTTCCTGTGTGTTTTGCAGCAGGATTTTGGGATAGGACAATCTGCAGATCAAGTAGCATCTTCACCCCCATTTTTTTGTGGTTCGCCTCCAAGCAGGGTTTCGAATCCACTTGTGCATGATGCTCACTTCGGTGATGAAACTCTTACAGCCCTGCAAATTCTATCTCCATCGTCTCCATGTACTAGGATGAAGTTTGGCCATAAACCTGCAACTGTTAGAGTAGAAGGATTTGATTGCCTTAACAGAGATCGCCGGAATTCCACCATCCCTGCCATGGCCTAACACTTAAACTACAAGTGTACATACAGGAAATCTAAATGCCACCATTCAACAAGATGAAGCAACTTGAAGGCTGATAATTTTGAAGATAAGTAGATATAATTTCTGTCAACTAGGGTTTATATGATGTGTTTTTAATTGCTAATAGCCGCTGGAAGACAAGGTGGGGAGGCGAAGCCAAGTTTGTGTTTGAACAAGGTTTGAATTATGGTCATTTTGTAATATATATGGAATATGTGGGTTACAATTGGTAGAAGATTGTTTGATATTTGTTCATTGAAATGGAATTCACCACCGTGGGAAATTCTGTATAGATTTAGCTTAGTTGAATTACTATGTAAATGGTTATGAATTTAAGTTTCTTATTTATGTTTATATTTTGATGTTTCATATGTTGGACGATTTATGATTTATTAGTTTAAAAATTGTCGTTATTCAAATTGAATTTGAATTTTTATATTTAATTTATAATTTTTATATTAGTTTAAAAATTTAACTTGATTATATAATATTTCTTTATTTAATAAAAATTAGAAAATACTTGGGGTATTTTTTTTATGGATTTATATTTATTACATTGGCGGTTGAATTTAAAAGTTTTTACGAGTGTCTTAACTTTAGGGGTTAGAGTATTAATTTAGGATGTAGGATTTAGGGTTTTAAGTGCAAGGGTTTAGGGTTAGAATTTAGGGTTTAAAAGTTGGGGTTTAATTTTTAGGGTGATATGGTTAAAATTTAGGTTTTTAATTTATAAACCTTGAATTATAACCTTAAATTTTAAATTCATACACCTAGTCTTTACTCTATAAACTAAGAGCCTAAACCCTAGAAATAAAGCGCTTATAGAAACTTTTAGATTTCACTGCCAGTGTATTGAATATAAATTCTATTACAAATACCAACTATAAAAGAAAAAAAAAATCAACCTTTACCATGTCTTGTATCTATCTGAATTTTTTTATGTTAAGATCAAATATAGTTGTTAATCATGAACTAACATTAAGGTTAAATTACATTCATGACAACCTAATTATTAATTTTGTCAATTAGACCACTTAATTAATTAATAACATCAATTAAATCATTTGTCGTTAGGTTTTAATGGAGGAGGTGGCGTAACAGTTGACTTAAATTTATATAATTACACATTCGATCATTATTACTTACATATTATATTAATTTAGTTTAAATTTCAATTTAATTCTCCAATCAAATACAATTGCAACTAAGCTGGTAATTGAACCTACACTCACCAAGTTAAGAGGCAATCACTCTACCGCTAAGCCAAACCCTTCCATTTGCTTAGAATTGCAAACCGTTTAAATCAAGGCATCCTTTACTATCGTCACAATACCACTCTTAATGAAATATTCATCAGAAATTGCAGCATTCCCCTCAATAATACTTCAAAATTTGCGAGTCATAGACTAATGCAGTAAAACTCTTTTTTTTTTTCTTTTTTAAAGTCTTGGACAAACTCAAGTACTATTGCAGGAAAGTAACAAGGCAGACTAAGACTTCGTTTAGTAGAGAGGATAAAAAATTAGACGGATGAAAAATTGATGGGTTAAAAGTGAAAGGATGGAAAACATTTTTTTTCTCTTTCCATTAGTGTGTTTAGTGGCAGATCCAAGAATATATTTGAGGGTGGGCAAACATAAAATTCCAAAATTTCAGGGTGGGCACAAATAATAAATATTACAAAATTTTAAGGACAATTCGTAAAAGTTAAGAAAATTAAAGGTAAATGTGTGAACTTTAAAAAATTCAGGGTAGACACGGGCCCACCATACATTACACGTACATTTGCCATTGAGTGTGCTTGGTTGCGGGGATGAAAAATTAGAAGAAAAAAGTATTTTTTCCTCTTTATTGCTTAGTACATTGAAAAAAGTGTGAGATAAAAATTACTTTATTATTATACCCTTATATTTAGATACCATTTTTTATTGTGATATTATTTAATTTTGTTTTTATTGAGATATTATTTATTTAAAAATTTAAAAAATTTCTTTTATTTTAACATTATCAATATGACCTCATAGTAATATTTATTTTATTTTTAAATATTAATAAAGTACACACTTTAGAAAAAAAACTGTTCGAACCTAAATTTTCTTGAGAGAATATCATTCTATTTGTCATTGAGATAACTCTTTCAATTTTCATAAAATTGATTTTCAGTGATGAATAAATTAAGACAAGTTATTTTTATTATGTTGCTGTATTGACATTAGAATAATATTTTTGTTTTCTAAATTTTAAAAGTAAAAATATTTTGGGTAAACTACAACGAAGGTCACTCAATTATGGGTAAGGTTACATTTAGGTCACTCAATTATTAAAAGTTACATTTGGGTCACTCAATTATGGGTAATGTTACATTTTGGTCACTCAATTATTAAAGGTTACATTTGGATCACTCAATTATGGGCAAGGTTACATTTGGGTCACCCTTCATATTTAAAAAAAAAGTATATCAATTTGTGTATTAGATTAATTAATGATTTCAAATGAAATATTCTAATGTTAACAAGGGTATACAAGTGATTTGGAAGGAAAAAATGACCAAATTAATGTACTTTTTTAAATATGAAGGGTGACCCAAATGTAACCTTACCCATAATTGAGTGATCTAAATGTAACATTTAATAATTGAGTGACCCAAATGTAATCTTACCCATAATTGAGTGACCCAAATGTAACTTTTAATAATTGAGTGACCCAAATGTAACATTACCCATAATTAAGTGACCTCCATTATAGTTTACCCAAATATTTTTTAAGGAAAAATATTTTATTTAAGCTGAAATAACACTTTGTATTACTGTTAGAAGCATTAACATTCATGATCTATATTTTTCACTTATTAATAGTTAAAAAATAAAAGTTTTGAGTGTCTTTTTCAAAAAAAAAAGTTTGAGTGTCATTATTATTTTTATTCTGTTATGAATATTTATCTATGTGGATGTCTATCATGATTAGAACTTTATCTAAGGAGTTTGATTTATTTATTATTAGGAATATTATCTCTATTAATTAGAGTTTAATGTATTATGTACTTCTTATGCCTATAAATAGATGATTCATTGAAGGCATTGTATACAATTTTATTTTTGAGAATAATACAAATCTCCCTCTTTCTCTCATCTCTTTGTTCTTCTTGTTCTTGTTCGTTGTTTTCCGTTATTTTATTCACAACACGTTATCAGCACGAGACTCTAATCAGCTGAGGTCTTCATCGTTCGAATTCAAAAGAAGTTACCGGGAAGAATTCGATTATAGAATGAACCAAAGATAAGTTTTTTTTTCTCCTTATTTTTTTAGTTACCGATTGTCTTTCTCTTTATATTTTAACTTGGTTTTAATTTTTGAAAAGTTTGGAAGTATGTTTAATTTTATTCGAACATTGGAAAGAGATAAATTTGTGGCTTCTCACAAACCAAAAGACGAATCGACAGAGACGAAGATGTTGCGTTTGGTGTAAATTATGTGTGTTTTCTCTTGTTCCTAAAAGAGTTAATTAGCGGTATGCTTATTCATACTTTTACTTATATGATTATATTATATATTTTTCATATTATTATTTATGTCATTTTATTTGGTAAAAGTTAATATTTTTAACCGTGTTTTGAGTTTTACATGATATGCTTAAATGGCTTGGAAAGAGATGTGATATAAAGGGACTATGAGAAGCTATCTCGGTCATATGCTATGTCTCCATTGTCCACGAGAGAAAAATCAATATCGGTAAATTTTGGTTTTATTTTTATTCTTTATATTATTATTTTAAAGTGCGATAAATCATGATGATTTTGAATTTACAAGAAGATTATTATAAAGTCTATATTTGCTCGAAAGCAATATTTCTTCTTCGTTGAAAAACTTGACCATAGACTTCTCTCAATTTCAAGTTACGAAAATTCTTCTTGATCCAAAAAGTTTTATGGGAGACATTCCTTGAAGTGAATGCAAAGCATGATGTTTATTCCATGCGATTATCAATGATGGGGCATTCCCTGAAGTAAATGCAAGCATGATGTTTATTTCATGCACTTATCAATGATGGGGCATTCCCTGAAGTGAATGCAAGCATGATGTTTATTCCATGCGATTATTGGATCTGTTTTATTCCCTAAAGTGAATGCAAACATGGTAAATCATTATTCAATTAGAGACATAATTTCGATATAATCCAAGTATAATTGGCTGGACATCCCGTTCTGCGAGGCTACTGGTCTCAAAGGAGGTTTTTAAAGGACCTTGTGGACAGGTTTAACAATGCCGCGTACGAGGATTAAATCTTTGTTCTCTGTGATAAGGATATGTGAAAAAGGTTTTAAAGGCCCACTGGCTCTACTCCATTCCTTGAAGTGAATGTGAGATTATATTATGGAAGGAATAAAAATCACATTAAAAGTTGTGGTCGTGGTTGAGGCTATGAATATACACATGAAAAATATAGTCGTTTTAAGAATACTTCTACCCGCTGGTAGCGAAGTTATAAGGATGACAAGAGTGATAAAGATCATTCTAAGGAAGTGAAATCATTTTACCAATGAGATGTTATAAACCATTGGTTTCGTACTTGTCAAACGCCAAAGTACTATGGACTTTATCCATAATCATGAATGATAAATGAAATAAAATATAAACAAAATTTGTTTATGGCGAAAATAATTATGGCGTTATTGGTCCAACTCAATTGGATATTGTTAATTTTCTCATTATCCTTGAAGGGAATAATTTATCATTTATTTTATTTCCCTTATAACCTCTAACAGGAATAATTGTTTTTTTATGTTAATTCATTTTATTTATTATTTATTTATGTTAGTTTGCTTTATGTTTATTTATTTCACATATTATTTATTTACGTTTTATGTTAATTTATTATTTGAAGAATATGATTACTTCCGGAATAAAATATACAATGAATTGTGGCTATTTATGCCTAGAATTGTGGCTATTTATGCCTAGCAGATAATGCAAGTACTCATATTGTACTTAAGCATAAGAAATATTTTTCCCATTTAAATGCAAGGGGAAATATGAGTAGTATTTCTCAAAGTACTAAAATATCAATACTTCAGAAGAGCACTTGAAAGTTTATCTCTGATAGATAATCGACTTGATATGATGTGCTATATTTTATATTTTTCATTCCTCGAAGTGAATGATACAAAGTACATATTTTCATTACCTGAAGTAAATGAAACAAAGCACATTTTGAAAGGTGCACAATTATGCATTTCTCGATTAAAATGCAAGGGAATAATGTGAGTACTATATCCGGAAGTACTAATATCACAAAAGGCTTTGGTTGAGCAAATATGTTATTGTCAAATGGAACTTTATTCCATATTCACAGTGCGTTATACTCGTCAAAGTCATAAAGAGAGCAATATGAGTTCGCAAACTATCCCTTTGGGAATTATAGATAACATATGTTATCAATTGACATTTGAAATAAGGCAATATGGATATAAGTTATGGTAGCCAAAAAGTCAGTTGAAAGCTCTACGAGAGCTATATATTGCTACCAAAAGATAATTTCAATTGAAAGCTCCGAAAGAGCTAAATATATTCCTATTTAAAGGAACAATTTTGATGGTCGTACTAGACATGTACGAGTAAGATTGAATTACATGTTATGGTAAACAAGAAGTTTACAAATTCAGAGATATATACACACATATATATAGTTGGCATGATCGGTTAGACCATCCTGATCAATAATGGTGCAGAAATTATTGAGATTTACATGCACATGTATTAAAAGAACCTGTAGTTCTTGTGGTGCTTATTCTCAAAGGAATGGATTAAATTCCACTTATTAAAGAACGTGAAGTTCTTGTGTTGCTTAAAGGAATTGATTAAATTCCACTTACTAAAAGAACATGAGGTTCTTGTGTTGTTTGTTCTCAAATGATATAGATGATCCCACTTACCAAAAGAATTAGAACTTAAAGTTTTTGTACTGAAGTTAAGATTGTATGTCTTGCATATCTGAACGAAATATGGGCCCATATATCCACAAATGTGGAAAGTTTTATATGATTTTAGTAGATGCATCTACATTGTTTTATCGACTTACAACCAGAAGTTTGTGAGATTGATTCTAAAAAGATTCAGATTATGCAGTTAGACTATTCGTCTTGAAAAGCTAGTGGGTTTATATTTTAGGCTATATCAGTTGTTACAAAGCCTATTGATTATGAAAAATATAGTTTAGCAAAATTTCAATTGGATGCCTCCTATTTAATAGCTAAACTATGAGAACAAAAGAGTTATTATTTATATGGTGTTTCCATATAGCAACACTTATACGCATCAAGCCAACGAGTTATAATAAACTCCCCGTTATGATTGGTTTTTGGTCAGAAACCATACATTTCCCATTTTATGATTTTTGAATGTGCGATATGAATTGCTCCACCACAACGCACAAAATGGGTAAATAAAAAGGGTTGAGAATATATATTGAGTACGAGTCTCCTTTTATGTTTAAATTCTTAAACATTAATTGGAGAATCATTTATGACATGATTTTTCTCAACATCAGGGGGAGATAATAATCAGCTGGATAGAGGAAAATGAATTATCATTATCTAGATCCTCGTATATGAACTAGAAGTTCATAAGATAATTCATGTTATTACATGTCAACTGCCAGACATATTTACTGACCCAATGAGAGTAATTAAGTCTCATATACCAGCTGAAACGCTCTAAGTTTAAATTACATGTTAGTGCGAGAGAATGTAAATCATGCCTGAAGCATGATAGTTGAAATGGTTCCAATGATCAAAATTCTCGTAAATAGAAAGTAATATGAGATGGTCATATATTGGAGGCGGGTGCTCTTGAAGAGACCCAAGACATAACTAATAATATAACTCTTAAAGAGTTTCAGGTACCTGAAATAAAGGTTGAAATCTTGAAGAGATCTCGATGAGTTATGTCATTACGAGAATGGAACCAGAAAATTGAAAAGTTGTCGACAACGATTTTACAAACAATTTTACATAAAATACTTCTATAGAAGTAAAGAAAGAAATCGAGGATCTTGTATAAAATCTATCCAGAAGTATAGATATTGAATTGGTCTATGTTGAAAGACGCTTTGAACTTCTAAAATAGAAGTATTTGGACCAGCAGTCCAAACACCTAAAGGTGTAATGCAAGTGAGGCACAAATAAGTAGTCGTAAATACGACTTGAACTATGATTTATGAAAAGTTTTAATTACTTCATGGTGGATGCAATTACTTTGGCAGTTATGAAAAATTTTTCATGCGTCTAATTATTTGTGGATTCATATTTATCCTTGAAGGATTTAAAATGCTAGAAGCATTTGGAAATTTCTGAGGAAATTTATTCAGACATGTCTCGTGAATATTTTGGCGCATTTGGTATAATCGCCTTAGTGAATACTAATTGAGCAAATACTATAAGAATGATCAGATTTCCTGATGTATTTTATAAAAGAGTTTGGATCAAGATCCATTATGATAATTTTAGAACTCCTAAAGAGCTTCAAATTGGAAACTCGTGAAGTACTTTCAATACAAGTACTTGAATCTTGACATCAAGTTTATCTCGACCTGAAGATCGAGCATTTTTATATATTTCCTTTTGTCTATGAATAGACATAAGCTGAAAGAATCTTAAAAAAGATTCAATATGAATAGAGCATATCTATTGAGTATCCCAATAGTTGTAAGATTGTTGGATGTGAATAAAGATAATTATATCTTTTCTTGGTTTTAAAACACTATATATTAGTTGGTCAAGCAATATCCATGGATATACAAAGATCATTACATTTAGATCTTCAAACATTCGTCGATGCCTCCTCAAATTTTGTAGAAATAATTGTTATGCACAAGGAAAGCCAAAAATGTGTTTGGCTAAAATCATTGACCCAACATATCCAGAAGATATGTAGATTTACTTTCACAAGATATGATATGAAGCTATTTTGTGTAGAGATAATGCAAGATGTATATCTCAATTGAAAGGCGGATACATCGTGAAACATATTGCTCAAGATCTTTAGAAAAATAATATTCAAGATTGAATTATGAAGATTCAAAGATCTTCTGTGATGTTTTCATGAGGGGGAGGAAATACGCGTTGCACTCTTTTTCCCTTAACCGAGGTTTTGTCCCAATGGGTTTTCCTGGTAAGGTTTTTAATGAGGCAACATGTTATGCGTATTAAAGATGTGTGTACTCTTTTTCCTTCACTAATGAAATTTTTTTCCCACTGGGTTTTTATCTTAGTAAGGTTTTAACGAGGCACATTATCTTCATAGACATCCAAGGGGGAGTGTTATGAATATTTATCTATGTGGATGTCTATCATGATTAGAACTTTATCTAAGGAGTTTGATTTATTTATTATTAGGAATATTATCTCTATTAATTAGAGTTTAATGTATTATGTACTTCTTATGCCTATAAATAGATGATTCATTGAAGGCATTGTATACAATTTTATTTTTGAGAATAATACAAATCTCCCTCTTTCTCTCATCTCTTTGTTCTTCTTGTTCTTGTTCGTTGTTTTTCGTTATTTTATTCACAACATATTCTCATTTTAATTATGGTTTGAATTTATTCATTGTCGAAATATTTTTATAAAACTCTACTAAGTTTACAAACATTTTTTCATTATCATTTTCGCTGAAAATAAACTTATTTTAAATGTAGGGATGGGCCGAAGAAATTAGCCCAAATTTTCTTTTATTTGATTTTGAAGAAGGGATTCTTTGGATTAGTTTGTGGTTGCTTTTAAAAAGTGTGGTGAAAAAAGTGATTTTCAAATTAGCTGTTGAAAAGTAGTTTTGAAAAGTTGGTTAGTGTTTGTCATTGATGTCAAAAAGTGATTTTGAGGAGATAAAATATCTATTTTAGACATGATATTGAAAAGTAAAAAAAAAAACTTGGGTGATATTCAAATTAGTTAATGTTGTGATATATGAAATAAATCAATTTCAATTATAATAAAAAATTTATTTTTTGAAAAAAAATAATTTGAAAATATAAAGTATATTGTAGATTATATACAGACATATCACTTACAAATTAATAATAAATATAAAATAAATTACAAATAAAACAATTTTATTCTCAATATAAATATTATAAAATATATATTATTTTACAATTATATATGCATAAACATTATTTTAATAATAAATTATAATTAAGTAACAAGGGTAAAATAATAATTTTATTTTCAAACTAGCTTTTTCACCCAAGAAGCTATAAAATCTAGCTTTTTAGTTTGGGTGAAAAAGTTGGTTTTAAAATCAACAAAAAACAACCTATTTTAACTGAAAGCACTTTTTTAAGTGCTTTTAGGTTGCTAGAAGCAACAAAAAACAGACCCTTTATTTCACACGAGTCGTGATTTCAAAGGGTAAGTTGAAATTTTAAAATTTAATTAAGCGCACTTTTGTACTTCCATAATAAAATTACATTGGCTTCCACTTTTCTCTCTTTGCTCAAGTCCAAATTTGGATGGATCTCGTTTTGTGCATGAACAAGGAAAAGTTCTTCCCCCCATTTCCTTCTAGTTTTCTATTCAACCAAACATTAGTTAAATATATTTTTCACATCTCTTTCTTTCCACTTTTAAGTTGAACCAAGCACAACCTAAATGCTGAAAAATATTAAAAGAGCAAAGGATCTCTTTTCTTGGAAAAATGAGTTTACTTACTGGTAAAATATAAACTAACTTTCACACGGTCTCATGTAATATTCTCAGTTATCGATTTTTCTCAATTTTTTTTATCAATTTGAACCATGAACTAATTGAATTGCATCAATTAATATTTTATTAATCCATATTTTTTACTTGAAAATTTTTAATTTTGCCATCGTAATCATCTAAAAAATTAATTTCGCCCTCAAACTCGGCCAAAAAATTATTTTTGCCCCTCTACCACGTCATCTTCACATGTGGACCGTCACGTTAGCATAGTTGACCGTCACGTCAGCACTGGTGTTGATATAATTCGACTAGTTCATCGGCTAAATTGATGCAAAAAAACTTAAAGACAAAATTAATAAATTGAGACTACAACAAAAAAAAATCATTAAGTCTAATATTAAATACAAATAGTTAGCCATTTTAAGCCAACTGAAATGCTTGGCCTATTGGTTGAGTGAGTGCTTTTCAACATGTCTGTTGTAGGTTTGATTCCCAGGTGTAATTATTTTATTCCAATCAGTTGGTGACACATGTCATTATCTAATTGGATATGTATATTTATTAAATTAAATAAATATTATTAGAGTAAATTTTTCAATTAGATGACACATATCACCATTTGATTGAATGATTAAATTTATTAAATTAAATTAAAATTAGGACCAAATTGATATAATATATAAGTATCATAGACTAAATGTGTAATCATACAAATTTTCATTAACTGCCACATCACCTTCTCCATTAAAAGATCAATAGTCAAAATAATCTATAATTGGGTGATCATAGATGTAGTTTATCTAAATATTAATTTAGATATGAAATACTAAATGAAATAAAACTTCTTATAAATCTTTGTATCTTACCGAATGAAAGTTTGTTTTTTTTTAGGTCGTACATAAATGATAGGAAGACTAGTAGGAATGTCAATTGGGTGGGGCGGGTGCGAAGGGTGCTCTCTCTACACTCATTCCCATTAAGAATTTTTATCCTCATCCCTGCCACACAATCTATTGCGAATACAAAATATATAATCATCCCTGCCCCGCAACCCGTATTCCAAAACCATCTCCGCCCCACCACTCATGTGGATTTCAAGACCCACCTAATCTCCCTCTTTATCCACTTCATGAATCACTTCACAAAATTATTTCTAAGTATTAGTTAAATAAATATTAAACAAATTTGTTATAAAAAATATAAAATACCTATAATTTAGAATCCCACAATATATATAACATTATTCTAATTGCCACTCTAAAAAGAAGGCTTGGCGGCAACAATAAAGAAAAAAAATCTAAAAATCATATATATATATATTTATTGAACTTTTCATAAATATTCAATATAAATTATCTTAAATTTAACTTTGATCCGAACTAATATTTTTAAAAATAGGATAAACTACATAAATGACCGCCATACTATTAGAAAAATCGCGATTTGACCGTCTTACTTTTTTTCGAAGCAATTAAACCACCACTATTAAATTGGGTGTAATGTGACCATCCGCCGTTAGAGGTTAACAGTAGGGTGACGTGGCAGTTAAAAAATTAAGGGTATAATTACACATTTAGTCCTTACTATTTACACATTCTTTTAATTTAGTCCTAATTTTAAACTAATAAAATAAATTAATTAAGTAGTGACACGTGTCAATACCTTATTTAAGGAATTTAATTATTTATATTTGATTAATAAATTATTTTCCTCCTCCAATCAGGTGGTGACACGTGTCACCACCTATTTAGAGGAGAAAAATAAAACCCACAAAACTTGCTCTGGCTGGGAATTGAACTTGGGTTTAGCAAGTTTAAAGGCAATGCCTTAACCACTGCACCAAGCACATGTTTCTGTCAAAAATCACCAATTGTATTATATGTCTTATTGTTTATTACCATTCAAACTCATCTTCTTTCTCATCACTTTTGTCCTGCTTCCAAGTTGGTTTGATTAGCCCTTTTTAACCAGGGAAATCACGAAATTGATGTACTTTGTTCTAGTCTTTGAGGAGGACAAAGACTAGAACAAAGTACATCAATTTCGCGATTTCACTGGTTAAAAAAGGCTAATCAAACCAACTTGGAAGCAGGACAGAAGTGATGAGAAAGAAGATGAGTTTGAATGGTAACAAATAATAAAACATATAATACAATTGGTGAGTTTTAACATAAACATGTGCTTGGTTTAGTGGTTAAGGCATTGCCTTTAAACATACTAAACTTAGGTTCGATTCCCAGCCAGAGCAAGTTTGTGAATTTTATTTTTCTCTTCTAAATAGGTGGTGACAATATAAATAATTAAATTTCTCAAATAAGGTATTGACACGTGTCACTACTTAATTAATTTATTTTATTAGTTTAAAATTAGGACTAAATTGAAAGAATGTGTAAATACTAAGGACCAAATATGTAATTATACCTTTAATTTTTTAACTGCCACGTCATCCTACCGTTAACCTCTAACGGCGGGTGGTCATGTTGCACCCAATTTAATAGTATGGTGGTTTAATTGCTTCGAAAAAAAGTAAGATGGTCAAATCGCTACTTTTCCAATAGTATGATGGTCATTTATGTAGTTTACCCTTAAAAATATGTGTATATTTTATCTGATCAATCTCAATTATATATATTAAAATTTTCATAAATATCCCCGGACAAATCAATATGAATTGGCTTAAATTTGGCTATGATCCAACTCGACATTTTGGAAAAATTTATATATTTGATATGATTAAACTCAAGCCCAATTATATTTTAATAATATTTATAATAACATGTTATAAGATCTGTTGCGGCATGTGGGGATAAGATGTGAGGCGGGAAGAGATGAGGAGGGTATAAAGTCATATTCACACCCGCCCAACCACCCACGACAAATCTAATTTTTATATCTATTCCTACCCCACGACCCAAGAAATATATAACCATCTCTTCCTAATTGGATGCGAAGTGGGGCAAATTCTTGCAAAACTCGCCCCACTAACATCCCTAAGAACTAGTGCCCTTCCTGGATTAGATTAAGTACAAAACTCGGCTAGCTTTAGCAATTGCATTCGCAATTTTATTGTTCCCACGGCTAACCATGCGAATTCACACCTCCCAGTCAAGGGCAAGGAGATTCCGAACAATAGTAGTAAGAGAGTTACCTTGAAGAACTCCATATTGTTGATTTAACAAGGTCACTACATCTGTACTGTCTGTTTCAATTTCAATATACCGATGGCCCAAAATCTAAACGTGTTTCAATGCGTTTGAATCGCCCAAAGCTCAATGAAGATGCCTCGGCATTGATCCAAGCTCCTTGAGAAACCAAGAATCCAGTTACTCTTTAATTTCATCTCGAATCAAACCACCACACGCATCAACATCATCACTCTAACGTCCACATTAGCCTTCAACCAACCTAGCCACGGTTTGGACCAATGAAAGTTTGGTTTTTGAATGAAGAATAATCATGAAGGAAAACCTGATCATAAAATTTCGGCTTAAACGTCATATAGGTGCCCAAACTATACCTTTTTTCCAGTTAGGTGCCTAACGTTTGTTTCGGGCCACTTAGGTACCTAACGTTTCATTCCGTAACTCATTTAAAGTTTTAACCGTGACGAATGTTAAAATTTTCCGTTATCCAATCATAAAGCGACACGTGGCACATTTTTTATTTTTCTGATATTAACCAAAATAAGAAAAACAAAATAAATTAATTAAAAATAAAAGTAACATTGAGTTAAATCCCCTTAAACCCATAAACTCATCTTCTTTCTTTTCCCGCTTCCCCATCAAACCGTCTCCCCCTCAGTTTAATCGTAGAAACCCATCTTCCTCCGCAACTGCTACTGGTAATTTTGCTTCCAAGGATAGGAGAGAAGTCTGATGATACGATAGTAGTTATCTGCTTTGTTGCTTGAGTCTCAACACTACTGTATCTCAAGCATTAATTTTGCAATCAATTATCGATTTCCTGTAATAAGCTATTGTTTTCATACATGTAATTAAATTTCAAATAATACATTCTTCCCGAAAGAGCACAAGATATAACAATATAGATATTAGTATTATTGAATGAGCGAAAGATGTCGGTTGTATTTGTAAATTCAAGTTTTAGGAGATGATTTAGATCCATCTGGGTGTTATTCTGTGTGAGTAGAGGATGAAGAAAACAGAAAGTCAAATTTAAGTAGTTGTACGATAGATGTCGATAATTGCCTTCATTTTACTCCTGCTCGGTGATTTTTGTTGATAAAGTGGCAATCATTTAAGTTCGTATCCTATATTCATGAACCTAACTCTTAGTGGTTTCAAGCTTTTGTTAAACTTCCCACCCATGAGTGCTCATGCTGGTGTTCATTCATCCAATTGTGTGCTGTAATACAATCTGATCATTCTTTTTCTTCCCCAGAAATTCGTGAGCTCATTATATTGACTTCATTTTGCTCCTCATCTGATGGGGTGGGGAAATATTTATAGAAGACGTGCGAGAGTATTTACGGTTGCTTTGATAATCTACTTGAATTATAAGGTAAATTTCTTGATTCTCACTTTTATTGAATGCTTTAGTGTTGAAGATTTAATTTTCGATTTGGGTTTTTACTTGAGATTAAATTGAAGGGGGGACGGTTTGATGGGGAAGCGGGAAAAGAAAGAAGATGGGTTTATGGGTTTAAGGGGATTTAACTCAATGTTACTTTTATTTTTAATTAATTTATTTTGGTTAATATTAGAAAAATAAAAAATGTGCCACTTGTCGCTTTATGATTGGATAACAGAAAATTTTAACGTCCGTCACAGCTAAAACTTTAAATGGGTTACGGAATGAAACGTTAGGCACCTAAGTGGCCCGAAACAAACGTTAGGCACCTAACTGGAAAAAAGTATAGTTTGGGCATCTATCTGGCGTTTAAGCCTAAAATTTCAGATTTTTTAATATGTTGGTATTTATTTATAGGCTTAAGGCTATTATAAGCCCTTGAACTTTTTTTAAAAAATTAAGCCCAAGAATTTTTTGCACATAATTAATCCACTGAACCAATAAATTGAACTAATTAATTCATTTGACTAATTTTAATCGTTAACTTTTAACGAGTTTTTTCTTAAGATATTACTGTCGCGTGACACACTTATGTTATGTGACATTTACAAATTTTTTATTAAAATATTTTTTTTATGATTTTTACAATTTTTTTAGAATTTTTAGAAATTTTAAAGAATTTTTAAATAAAATAAAAAATCTGAGAATACCAAGTGATAACACTGTAACACGATATGTTGCGCCAACTGATCCAAAAAAATGTTAAAATTAATAGTCAGTTTTGGTCAATGAGGTGAATTGATAAAATTTTAGAGTATGAAAACTTAATTGGGTGCAAAAAAGTTCAGGGGCTTAATTGATTTTTCCCCCGAAAGTTCAAGGGATTATAATAGCCTTAAGCATTATTTATATTTTTTTCTTAGACATTTGACAACGCGCACACACATTACACACACATGTGCTTGAACTAAATTTTTTTAAGATAAACATCACCCTCTTTTACACTCAAATTACTTGTGTTTTGAAAACTTTCGTTTTGATTGAAAATTTCGAGATAAAAAATTATTAGATTATAAATTATGGAAGTAGAAGAATAAAAGACGAACATAATATAAGAAAAGATAACTGTCTATTGTTTTTATTTATAATTTTTATTATACTATTATTTATAAAATAATTTACTATTCATAGTAGAAGAAGCTTTTGAAGATATATAAGAAGATGAAAGGTGAAAATACGCCTATTAAATATTATTTAAAGTTCACATATAGTCACTAAACTTTAATTAATTATTTAATTTATAATTGAACTTTCAATTGTTTTAATGTTATCATTAAACTTTTAGTTTTGTTTAAATTTAGCTACTGACCTGTTAACAATAGTTAAAAAGGTAACATGACAGTTAAAATATTTTGTATAATAACATATTTACTCCTCTATGTTTACACATTCAAACAATTTAGTCCTAATTCAAAAAAATAATAAATTTAACCCTTATTATTTACACATGATTTTAATTTGGCTCTATTTTTAATTAAAACTAATTTAACCCTACACCAATGGTGGATCCACATACAAGTGTGCCGACCCTGAAATTTGTTTTGGGGTTGTTAAATATACATTTTACTTATTTATATCTACCCTAAAGTTTATTTGTGCCCACCTTGAAATTAACCTAGTGTAGTTAATGTGGTTGGTTTTTCATGTAAGGGAAAGAATTTTTTTAATCTAGTCAAATGATAAAGGTAAGGGAAACATTACAAAGTGGTGAAATCTTCGGTGGTCGTGAATTAAGAACAAAAATTTTCTTCCCTTTTTGGTGCTCCTATCAATGCCCAATACTAAAAAAAAATTAAACCATACACTCTAAATCTAATTCAAAAATCTTGAACCATACACCATAAACCTTAAATCCCAAACTTAAGCCTTAAACTCTATTTTTAATGTTGAGGCATAGATAAAGATACCAAAAAGAGAAGAATTTCTATTCGTGGATTAAATTAAGAGCTATTGTAAAGAGAGCTGGAGATACTCGTTGGGTTCACATTATAAAATTGTTGTTAGCTTGATTATTATGATTTTTTTTTGTGATGTGTCTGAAATTATTGAGAAAGATGGAACACACTGAGAGCAAAAGGCAGAAGCTTGTATGTTGCTGAATTCTTTACAGTGTTTTGAGTTTGTGTTTAATTTGCACTCGATGAAAAATATATTGGGGAGTTACAAGTGAATTATCTCCAGCATTGCAACAAAGTGATCAAGACATTACAAATGTTATGCAACTAGTTAGTGTGTCTAAGCAACGATTACAAATGATAAGAGATGTGTGATGACAATCTTTAATTGAAGAAGTTTTTTTATTTTGCGAAAGAATAACATTGAGGTTCCAAAGATGGAAGATGGGTTTATTATTTCATAGAGGTCTAGGAGAAAAGTTCAAGAAGTTTCAAATTTGCATCATTTTTCAAATTGAATTATTTTATTAGGTGATTGATAGACAACATCAAAAACCCGATAATCGTTTTTAGAGAAGTACATAGTTGCTTCTTTGTGTGGCTTGCTTGAGTCTAAAAGACTTGTATCATTTTCACCTTGTACAATTCTATCTTTGTGAATTTGCTACCGGAAACTTTATGTTGCTTGATTGTTAGCTTGAGAATTATATTTTTGATGTTTGTTCAGATAAAAGATTTGTGATCTAAAAGCACTTTCTGATCTATCTGAAAAAATAGTTGATACAATGAAGTATGTTGTGACTCACGTGTATTTACTTTTAAAATTGACTTTTATTCCATTGATTTCAATTGTAACAGTGGAAAAAACATTATCTGCGATGCATTGTATAAAGAATCGACTGAGCAATCATATGAAAAATGAATGGTTGAATGATTCCTTAGTTATTTTTGTTGTAAAAGATATATTTGATAATGTAGACAATGAAAAGAATTCAAAAAATAAAGTCTATAAGGGAACAATTCTAAAAAAATATTTTTAGTTATATTTTTTTGTTAGATTTCTTATTATAATTAAAATATTACTAATACTTCCATTTAAAAAAAAACTTGTGTTAGTAATATATGTGTTCTCACCCTCATTTTTTTTGAAATTTTAAACCCTAAACCCTTCGAGTCTTACACTATAAACCCGAAACTCGATTGCTTCAATGTTACCAAACTCTCAATTGTATGGAAGATGCTAAGTTTATTCGTTTGCCTAGTTGTTGTTTGCTACTGCTTTGGCCAGAAAGACTGATATGGTAAAAGAGGTTGATGTGTTTTTCTTGATTATATGTATTGGATTGGTTTGTTATTCGAGAGATCTCAAGCCCTGGTTAGTTCTTTTAGCTTCAAATTTGTTAACTTTATGCATTTTAGGTGAATTTAAGTGGGTTTCTATTCCCCTCTAATTGGTTTAATCTTTTCAGTGATCTCAAAATGCAGAAACCTCAGTGTAACCCTCTCGTCCCGGCCTAGCCAATAGACCGAACGGGTTACACGGGGAAAACCGAAGCGAAATCCGTTAAGGTCTCACTCCGATTAGTAACCCTATTTTTTTCATTTTACTTATCTTGTCTAAATATCACTTTTAATCCTATGTGTGAAGACAACATCGAAAAAGCAATCACATATACAAACCGAGCAGGGGCATACGATAATTTAAACTTACCAAGTGCTTATTAGTCAAGTTTCATGCACACGAGGCAAAACCATCACAAATGGGCACATATAACTCAACTAGGAAGCATACGAACAATATGGACTAAAACGTAACATTCGGAAACCTTCAAAGATGTCTTTAAACCGTTTTAACTACTTGCGTTTCGAAACAGGCCTGCCCATTCCGAAACGCGGGCTTCATTTAAAAAGTAACACCAAGCCGTTCCGGAACGGTCCCATCTTGTTCTGGAACGGGCACCTCTAGTGGCCAAACGTACCAGAACGGCCCTACATGGTTCCGAAACAGGAACCTCCAGTGGCAAATCGTACCGAAACGGCACCACCCTCGTTTCGATACGGGTACCCCTGGAGCTCGACCGTTCCGAAACCATACCAGGCGTTCCGAAACACCTGTACACAGTTTGGCCCGAAAACACACTTTGACATCTCCAAACGCTCCCAAACTTGCCCCGAAACATCACAAACCACATAGCAACCTATTATACAAACAATCTAGAGGCAAAACATCCTAAACTCAACTTCAAACATGCATACACGCAACAAAATGGATTTCAACCCAAAGCACATAAGAACACTTAGCAATCAAAAACACCAACAAGTCAAAATGCATAGCAATTCATCCAAGGTCACAACAAACCTCAACATAACATAGTATCAACATTTAAAACATGCTAGAAACTTAAACAAAGCCAAACATAGGAGTTTTAACACAAACTCCCTAACATAAAAGTCTAGTATTCCCATCGTCTAAGCATTATTACAACTAGTAAAATTATACTTTGAGCTAGCAAGAACTCCAAGAACTCCTCCCTTGCCCACTTGCCTCTCGGAGCCCCTAACGATCTGCATTGTTGGAAAAAGAGAGCGTAAGCTTAAGAGCTTAGTGAGCGGAGCTCTAAAACACGACAACAATGCAGTTTAAAACATATATCTTAGTTTTGAAAACAAAACCATTTAGGAAAAGATGTAATAAACGCAAGCATAGATGATACATGGTTTGCACATGCACAACCATCCCGGTGGGACTACACATCACCGTACACAACAACTAGCATTTTTCGATGGGACTACACATCACCGTACCCATGTACTAGTCACTACCGATGGGACTACACATCACCGTATACAATGACTAACCATCACGTGAGGCTCGGCATCAACTACGACAACACAACAATATTAAAACGGGATAAAAACAACCCACAAACAACGCACATAATCGCGAACGCCAACAATCAACTAAACAAGGCGAGAATAGATAAACTTACACTTGGGTCTAGGTTAGCCTCTAAGACTCCACCAAAACCCCCAAGAAACCTTCATTGAACATATTTAAAGCCTCAAAACAGTTTCCACTCACCGATAGAGCCCAACGAAAGCCGAAATACCTATCTCAAGCCTCCGTAACACCCGACCTCGCGTCCAAAGGACCCAAACTCGTTTCCCCTATTTCTAATCAACCAAAAACAAAGTATTACTCCCCTAATCTTCCATAAATTCACTGTCAAACATCAGTTCACAAATCTACAACATTCTCTCAACGATTCAAAGCCGAAATCCATCAAAATATCATCAAGTCTGTTCTTAAGCAAAGCCCAGCAATAACCCATCAAATTAAACATCCAAAACACACCAAAATCATCTAAAAACACCAATCCTAGGTCCGTATACCTCCAGCCCTCGTTTTACCACAAAACTAAGCCAAAAACACCACTTTTTCACCTTCAAAAATCACCCACTGCCCTAGTTTTGGGTTTGTTGATTTAAAGCTCCATTTCATCACTTTATTAACACCAAAATGTGATTTTTAACCACCCAAAAACACATGTATCAAAGCCCACTCGAAAATCATCAAGAACTCACCATTTTCGAAATAATGGGTTTTAGGGAAAAGTTAGAAATCATTGGGTAAATGGAAAACTAAGTTGAAATCTATCTTAATCTAGTAAAGGTCAATAGATTAAGACGTTTACCTTGAAGAAATCACCGCAACTGAAGATTTGATGAAGAAAAGCTTGCTCTTGAAAAAGGTTATGAGTTTTTGCCTCTCAAAAAAAGATGATAGCTTTTTCTTTTAGATTTTGAGAAGAGATGAGATAAAACCCATTTGTTTTAAAACCCCAAATTCCCCTTTTTTGTCCTTATTCAATAAAAACCTCTTTTTAGTGCTATTTAAAAATATTTTCTTTCAAAAAAATTAACCCGACCGGTTTAACCAAACCCGGTTATCTTCCGAGCCCCAAACCCGGGCGTTACAACTCTCTCCACTTAAGGAATTTCATCCTTGAAATTACCTGACGGAAAGAGATACGGAAACTGTAATCACTAATTTTGTCCGGGCCAATTGGCCTTTATATGTGTTTAAATAAAAAGGGGGTTTTGTCCACATTGGGCTTTGTTTAACTTAAGTTAATACATATATATATATATATATATATATATATATATTATTAGAGTTATTGGTCACTATTATTAATCCTCCATTACTCCCATTATTATATCATTATCCTATTATCACATACCATATATTAATATTATTATCAATATTATTATCATTTGTAGTGTTATTATCATAATTACTATTAGTTATATTGTTATCATAAGTGTTATTATTACCGTTATTATTATGTATTATCTTAATATTATTATCTATTACATTATAATTATTATCTTGTTATATTTTATTATTAACCCTCGTATACTATCATATTATCATTATTATTATTCACCTTATTATTACTATTATTATTATTGTTATAACTGTCATTGGAAAATATAAAAAAAGAGATAGAAGAGACATATTAAATAGATAAATAAACAGACCCAGATTAAATAAAGAAAAGAGTCCATTAAATAATTAAAGCCCAAACTAAATATAAGAAAAAGGCTTAAGTCTTAAATAATACAAACAGTCCATTATAGTACAGGAAAAAACCCAAAAATAAATACAAGGCCCGATGGCCCAAGTGATAGCCCAACTCTTACAAACCCTAACCCATTGTTGTTGTGCAGGCAATTACCATCCGTCAGATCTAGATCAGATCTGACGGCCCAGATGAGACCTGCAGGAAATCCTAGTAGAGGGTTTGCCCGGGTCCGCGCCGCGCGATCAGAGCCCTTGGATCAGAGAACGACCCGACGCTCTAGGTCGTCCCTCCATAGAAACCCTAGACCCTCCAGATCGATCTCACGCCGCCTCGAAACCTGGACCGTTGGATCAAAATGCAATCTGACGGTCCGGATGCCTTAAAGACTCCACGCACGTTCACGCGTGACGCTTCAGTTCACCACACCCGCACGTGCTGCATACGTCCGACCCTTTGAATGCTCCCGAGAGCTCACCACATCATCCCCGTCCGATCTAACGGCCGATCCAGTGGCCACGTCGTCCGTCGTACGAGCCATGCAAGAGAAAAAAAGATAAGCAATGCCAAATACAGTAAAACAAAAAGGAAAAAGAAAAGCAAAACAAAAGAGGCAACAGAATGGCAGAGAATGACAGAATCACACATGAATCCGGCCAAATCAGTGATACGAACCAACGAAAATTTTCCGTCATATAAACAAAATGTAAAAAGCAGTCGAAATTCCGGCTATAAAGCCGAATCGACAAACATTTGTAAGGGATTTATGAACTCCCGCAAAGAAAGCACGAAAGCAATACCAATTCCAGAATCATTCCCAGGTATATCAGTATTCAATATTTGCATGCAATGGTAGAGTAACAATAATAATAATAAAGAAAGTTCACTGTTTTTTACCTTCTTCGTCTTCTCCGATTCCTTTTTCCTCGGCCGAGAACAAGCCAAGCCACTCGTTGGCACGAAAGGTGACTCGGTCAGGAGGGAAGACGAGAAGGCCTTCCCTTCCTTTCTGTGTCTTCGTCATCCCTTGAGAGTCCGGTAAGCTTTTTGCGTTTTTTGGGTTTTCTGGGTTTTTATTTCGAAGGGGAACGGGGGGATGTTGAGTGTCGGGTGTTGGGTAGTGTTGTAGGTTGGTCTTCGTTTGTTTTCTAGGTTTCTGTGGGGAGTGTTTTTCTAGTCGGACGAAGTTTTAGGTCTACCTGACGGTGAGTAGCAGCGGCCGGCGTTCGAGGTCGAGAGAGAGAGGGAGGGAGTAGTTAAAGGTGACGGTTAGGGTTTAGGAGAGGCAAAAGGGGTGTCTGGGTTTTTTAGATAGGGTATTTATAGGCGTTTTAGGTTGGGTTTGTGGGGTAAACTCGTCTTAGGTCCCTCCGCGTTGAGTCTATCATAGGTTAGGGGTTTCCGTCTTTCTAAATTACTCCCTAGGTCCTTAGAGTTTTAAGCCCGTGTTCAATGTCGTCCTAGATCGAGTCGTTTTTTGGTTAAACTGTCTCCCCCGTCCCCCGTACCATGTTCTGTTTTCAATTTGGTCCGTTTTTCGGTGTTAAGTTCTTGTGTCCTTTTTTAATTTTGCCACTGTTTTTGTGTCTCTTGCTATTTGGTCCCAGTCTGTTTTTATTTTTTATGGCATGATAAATGGGTTGATGACTTGGTGAATGTTCTTTTATTTCGAATATATCAAATATGTATGTTGGCCTGGAATGTTTCTTGCGATTTTGTGGGTCCCACATGACTCGTTTATTGCCTAATCATTGTTGTATCGAATATATGTTCTTTCTTTTGTTTTATGGTCTAGAATGATTAAAGTTTTTGTGTTTTCTTGCTTATTTCGATTGGTTGCATAAGTCGAATATATATATGTGTATTACCATGTTTTTTTATCCACCTAATTTTATGTATTAAAGTGAATTAATGTAAATGTCTTTTCAACTAAATTAACTAATAAATATTAAAGGATGGTAAAATTGGGCCTTATGGTGTTTTAGATGTAGGTATCCTTAAAGTGGGCCTTTTTGGGCCTTAGGATAGATAGGTTGGTTTAGCATCTTATGGGCTTGGGTTAGTTAGTTTAGATAAGTCATCTCGATCGGTTTAATTACGTCGGTTTGTGCGCCCACCTTATAGGGGCATGATTCGAGTAATTAGGTCAACTCGGGTTTAAGGTCTTTATTAGGTTTAATCACGCCCGCTTCTATAAATTAGAATTAATGTGACACTTAGACCAAATTAAACAAGATAATCCATAATTGGACCAAACCTTTTAATTAGGGTATAAATGATCTAGGGCTTAATATTAGAATTATGTGATAAATGATTAAATCACTAATTAATATCCCATAATTTGGACCTTTAGGTTAGGGCCTTGGGTGGGCTTTTCATGTGTTTATTTTGAGCACTTTTATGACATGCATATATACACTTGTCATTCATAAAGCCCGATAATTAAGCATGATAACCAGACTTAAATATCAACCCCAAGAGAGGTATTAATTAGCCCCGGTATCCGATAAATGACAGTCCTAGCTTAATAGAAGTCGATCGAATGCTCGGATTAATTTTCACCGTCTCTAGGTAAGCAAAAGCATAAAAAAGAGAATAACACGCATCATCCCTTATTTGTCTGCATCATGCATAAAGGTGACGTACGGGATCCGAACCCTAAACTAACACGCCAGTCAGTCTTATATGATGTCGGTTTAGTCTATAGTCCGGTGTACCGTCATCCTTATTAATTAAACGTTTAATTAATTCCAAAGTCACAAGTTCGATAAAGCCCGTACAAATTAAGCCATATTTTCATTTAAGGAACATCCTTATTAAACCCACTTCGGTTTTTAAATAATTTCTATCGACCAAAAGGCGACAAGCAATTTGGTACCGATTTCCGGGAGTGATGGGGGTGCTAATCCTTCCCCACACGTAACCAACTCCCGAACCCATTTTTTATGAATCTCTGGTTTTGTGGTGTCCGGCCTACCTTAGTGGCCGGTGGCGACTCCAAATTTTCATCCTTTTTATAAATCCGAACTTTCCCCCCTTTTTAAATAAAACCATTTTCAAGAAGAGATGGTGATAAGGCCTCACTTTAGCGGTTTTCTCAAAAAAAACCTTATCACAGTTTGGCGACTCCGCTGGGGACAAAATTTTTGTTTTTTTACAAAAAAAATGAGAGTTAAGCCAATAAAACGTTTTTTGCCATTTAATCGACAAAAAATATTTAAAATTCGAAATGAAGCTAATGAGTTTGTTCTTTTATGAAAATACGACTTAAGTTGAACGGGCCTTGAAAATTTGTGACATTCAAATTAATTTTCCATTTAATTATTAAGGAATTCACCGACATGTGTTGCATCATGTTCATTAAGCTCTATACCCGAGCTACCCTATTTAAGTGAGAGTGAAACGCCCATACCCACGTGAGTATCCCTCCACGGGTCAGTAATTCACTTTCGGAATCCACGCCTTTTGACACGTGAGCAACCCTCCACGTCATTAGGTCGTGCTTTCCCTCGAGCCGAAACCAATTCGCAAGCCTATAATGGGCCAGAATTGGGGTTCTTATCGCCTTAGTAGGTGATGAGATAGGTTCGGGTACCCTTTGCTAGAACCGAACTCATGAGTGAGAATGTAGAAAGCCCACCCATTTAGAGCCATGCGGATAACCCTAGAATTAGAGCGTCTAGGTTTTTCTTGCTAATTGATCGTTTCTACATTTTTTTTCATTAATGCTTGAATTTTATTGCTAGCCTTGATTTATATTTCTCATGTGACTAACCCTTTTTGCTTTCCTTTTCCTTTTTCTCTTATTCTGCATATATCATCATGTTGAAAAGAGTACATTGGTTTGGGAATAGTCTAAATTAAAGGAGAAAGTTATGGGGGAAATAGTGAGGAGTATGGATGAAAAGAATTCAGAGGTACAAGTGTGGTCGGAAGGAGAGCAACAACATGAAGGGGATAGCATTACCGTCGAGTTCATATCGGTGATGGCTAACAAGACTTTCTTGAATACAGAAATCAATGATGTGTCGGGGTTGAAGCAAGTATGGAACAGTTGGGACTCCGAAGCGAGGACCGCCTTTAAAGGTGAGTTTGGCGACATAGCATATTTGTTATACGTCCCAGTTGATCAAGCATTACTTCGAGCCTTAGCCGGGTTTTGTAACCCATCCTACAGTTGCTTTACAATCGGGGATTTAGACCTTGCACCAACCATTGAAGAGTACCAAGATCTTGTGAATTGCAAGAAAATACAAGAGGATCGTGTTTTCTCGAAGACAAACAAGTACAAGACTTTTTGGACAAAACTTCTAAAGCTTTCAGATACTTTAGCATCATGGGTAGACCAACAAGTTGGGATATGGAACAACAAGGAGTACCTAAAGGTTGACGGGATCTTGGCCTTAGCTTCGGTACTTTCGGCCGGTAGGGTTCAGCGAAATTTATTCGCACTGTTGATTTATGGGTTGGTTCTCTTTCCCAAAGCCCTAGGTTTCATCCATCCGGCGGTGTTAGATTTGTTCGATAAATTGGCCGAATAAGGTAATCCAGTACTGGTCATTCTGTTAGAAACCTTCCAATCCTTAAGATTTTGCCGAGAGCACGGAGGTGGTCACTTCTTGGGATGTCCCCAACTCTTAACAGTGTGGTTCTATAGCCACTTTTTGACGGATGCCAGTTTTTCAAGGCCTGTCTATGATAACAACTTTTCAGCTTTAGAAGAATTTTTGAACAAATGGAATTGGCCTACAAAGCGATCCGAGGAGGTTTGGCTTGATGTCTTTCAGAATCTGAACGCCGACGACATAGTTTGGAGAGTTCCTTGGTTATCGGCAAGAAGTATTCTCTACAGGTGCGGAATGTACTCGTGGGTACCCTTGTTGGGATTTTGCGGACACACGGCCTACGCTCCTCTGTTAGTTTTAAGACAATATGGGTCAAAGCAGTTTGTGCCGGCTACGAAGGGTTTGAATGATTTCAATATCAACTACCAGAAGGAAAAGGGCTACAAAGGAAAGGTGTATACTGCTTCCTCAACATGGAATAATCCAAGGCGGGTAAGGATCATGAATGCCCCTTACATGGTCACCCCAGAGTACGAAGTGTGGAGGTTCAACCGCGTCGATGATAATGTCCCTCAGTTGAACCCGGACAAGAGGAGGACCATGAGGGAAAGGTTAGCTTCACTTCCCACCGAAGCAGACCTAATGAGGGAACAACTAGAGGAGGAACAAAAAAGGTATGTACAACTTGAAGAGAAGACAAACAGAGAGAAGTTCGATTTCGAACTAGAAAGAGTGCGGTATGAAGAGAATATTAAGGGACTACAAAAGAAGAATGACGAGTTACAACTCGAGCTAAGGATGGAGAAGGAGGAAATATAAAAGTGGCAAAGGATGAACAAGGGAAAGAGAGCTAGCGAAGGTGGGACGAGTCAGGGGGCTAAACTCCGTCTCAAGCAAGAAAGGGCAAGGGCTGAAAACTATAAGAGAGGGTACCATGAATTCAAAGACCGGGTACTTACATTAACTCTAAAATTGAAGAGCCTATGCACCGAGTATTCAGGGCAGCTCGAGAGAGAAGTGAATCAGAATGGGACCTTAAAAGACCAAGTGAAGAATCTGGAGAAGTCTCTTTTTAGGCACAAGGGGTCGACTAACAAACTCAAGGCCAGTGAGTCGGAGAATCAAGTCTTGAGGGATCGCATCGACGAGCTAGAAACCAAGGTACAAGAGCTTAAGGATCGTATTGAGAGCATCAGTGGGCAATCCAAGTACGCCCTACGCCTACTTTGGAGCAATTACACTTCGTCGCCTTTACTATTTGGAGGCAAGAACAGGAACTGGCACAGTGGGACGCCCGTGTGCGCTATGTTGCCGCGAAGTTGCAGCTTTTAGCCGAAGATACCACCGAGCTTCATGATCAGGTAGACAACTCGAACAAGGCAGAAGAGACGGTCCTATGGAATCTCAGGGAGGTTATGGATTTGAGCGCCAGGCTAGACCAATATGTATGAAGAATAAGGGTGGAAGAAAGGAGTAGCGTTAGATTGACTAGGTTTTGTAGTGGTTGTTAATGTAGAACTTTTGATGTAATCAGCTTCCCCAAAGATTTGTAATCAAACACATTCCACTTAATATGAGCTATTTGAGGATGATATTCGCCAAACCCAGTGTTGCTCTTCGTATTCATACATTCACGTATTATGCATTTATTCGAACATTCACACATTATACATTTATTTATTCATTCATACAATATACATTTATTCATACATTATTTGAAGATTCATGCAATATACATTTATCCATACATTATACATTTATTTGAACATTTACTTGCACATATTGTTTAAATAACTTGAACTTAACTAAAAGACTTTGCATTTCAGATAACAATTGCATTTTGGTTCATTAAAATTTTCAACCATTCCACATTCGTACGGTATACGATCTCAGTATCGGGTCATAGAGGAAAGGTTGGCTAAAGTAGAACAAGGCCAGAAGGATTTGGAGAACCGTTTAGATAGGGTTAACAGGAACATCAACGATCAGATAGCACAGTCGTAGATTTCCATCATTGCTCAGATGACTAGCTTGTTAACCAAGATGAAGGGAAAGGAAGGAGTTTCTATTGACAGCTCACATGTGGAGGAACACGAAGGTACTATGTCTCACACGAAGATTAACCCGGAAGCGCCAGAGTCAGGGAAAAAGGTCTTCATTAACCTCACGGGGGCATCTGCTAGTCGCCCCGGGGGAGTGGCTGCAAGTCAACCTGTTGATATAGAAGGTGACCATGAGAATGAGGTGCCAGATTTGAGCATGTTAGAAGAGGTAGAAAGGGTCAGAGCCGAGATAGAAAAGAAATACGAGGAGAAATTCCGGGCATTCGAGGAGAAGCTCAGAAGTATCCTGGAGGTTGATGAACAAGGAAACAATGCCAGTGATATGAGTATGGTGGCAGATTTAGTACTCCCGTCCAAGTTCAAGGTCGCTGACTTTGATAAATATGATTGCACCACCTACCCATCAGCACACATCACTATGTACTGTCGGAAGATGGCTGCTTTCAT
Organism: Hibiscus trionum; assembly: GCA_030270665.1. Taxonomy (NCBI): domain Eukaryota; kingdom Viridiplantae; phylum Streptophyta; class Magnoliopsida; order Malvales; family Malvaceae; genus Hibiscus; species Hibiscus trionum. The sequence continues at coordinate 22,669,634 of BSYR01000004.1, forward strand.
CAGGGATGAAAAGCTACTAATCCACTGTTTCCAGGATAGTTTGACCGGCTCCGCTATCAGGTGGTATACTATTCTCAGCCGAGTAAATATCAAGACTTGGAAGGACCTCTCAAAGGCCTTCATAGACCACTATAAACATGTGACAGATATGACCCCGAACCGGGTTATATTGGAAGGAATGAAGCAAAGAGTCAATGAGAGTTTGCGCCAATACTCCCAGAGATGGCAGGATGTGGCTGCTCTGATCCAGCCCTCGATTCTAGAACACGAGATCACCCCAATGTTCATCAACACATTGAAGGGGACATTATTTGACCGCTTGATAAATAATACTACTAAGAACTTTGCAGACATGGTGAAGACTATGGAGTATATTGAAGTGGCCATCAAAAGCGGGAGGATTGATAGCTGGGAAAGTCATCGCAAGAGCTATAAGAAGAAGAAAAACGAGGTGAATACTGTGAACACCTATAAGACCCCGAAAAGTTTTACCCTTTCAGCACCGCAAGCTACATTAGGCGGGGGACAAAGTTCGAATAAGAAGGAAACTAGGGCTCCCAAGAAGGAGGATGAAAAGATGCACTTCACCCCGATCCCAATATCCTAAGCTGACTTGTACACTCACTTGTATGAGGCAGAATTGGTTCGTCCCTATCACGTCACCCCATTCAAGCCGCCATTCCCGACTTGGTATGATGAGAAAGCCAACTGCGAGTATAACGGTGGTGTTTCGGGGCATACAATTGAGAACTGCATAGCCTTTAAGAAGTTTGTGCAGCATTTGATTAAAACCGGGGTATTACAGCTAGATGAGCCAAATACTACCACCAACCTGTTTCCGAATCATCCGGGCCGAGGAGTGAATACGATCGAGGAGGGTTACACCAAGAGGGCTAAAGCTAATGTGTCTGAAATCCGATCCCCATTACGATGGGTGTTTCAACAGCTATGCATGGCCCGTCTAATTGATCGAGGGATGGAGGTTGTGTTGAAAGGGTGTGAGCCCTACTGCGAATACCACTAGCACGAGGGACACGACATCCAGTGTTGTGGGGAGTTCAAGCAAGTGGTCCAAGAAATGATGGACAATAAAGAAATTGAGTTTTTTTGAGAAGGATAAGGAAAGTGGGGACCTAGAGGTGTGTGCGTCTGACGACACCAAGGTCAGGTTTGGCTTAGACCGACCCTTTATTATACCTCGCAAAGCGAAGGAGGGAGGCATATCTGAGGGAGAAAGCCCTAAACTGGCCCCGAAATTGAGGATAACTCGCCCGACGTCCTTCCCTTTTAAGGACGAAAAGAAGGTTCCATGGAACTATGCTGCCCATGTCTCGGTGCCGGAGAATGAGAAGCCAATGAAAGAAAATAAATTACCTAGTGAGCAAGAACCCAAGAAAGAGGATGGTCCGAAGGAGGCAGAAAGTGAAGTAGTAAATGAGGTGGTGAATCTCACAAGAAGTGGGAGGTGTTACGCCCCAGACGCTCCCAAAGAGCCAGATCCAAAGGGAAAAGAGAAGTCATCCGAGCCAGAGACTGAAAAGTTGTTTGGAGAGGACCCCCTCCCAAGATTAATGAACCAGTGACAGAAGCACGGGCTCAAGAGTTTTTAAGATTATTGAAGCACAACGAGTATAACATTGTCGATCAACTCCGGAAGCATCAAGCCCGAATTTCAGTGTTAGAACTGCTGTTGAATTCTGAGAAAAACCGCGATGCACTCCTAAAGGTACTGAACCAAACGTTTGTCCCGAATGACATTTCGGTCAACAAACTAGATCGAATTGTAGGTCACATCGCTGCAGATAATTTCATCTCCTTTAGTGATGACGAGATCCCAGACGGAGGAATGGGGTCAACGAAGGCTTTGAATATAACCACGCATTGCAAAGGGTATGTCCTACCGGGGGTACTTGTTGATAACGGCTCAGCTTTGAATGTGATGCCGATGGCAACTTTGCAAAGGCTGCCCATAGACAGCTCGCATATGAAGCCTTGCCACAATTCAGTCAGAGCTTTTGATGGAACCCAAAGGGAAGTTGTAGGGAAGATCGAGGTACCGTTGCTAATCGGACCTACTGAGTATGTGGTCGATTTTGTGGTGATGGATATCAAGCCGACCTATAATTGTCTATTAGGGAGGCCCTGGATCCATTCAGCGGGAGCTGTGCCCTCGTCGTTGCACCAAAAGCTGAAGTTCGTCATTGAGGGGAAGCTAGTGAGTGTGTCTGCCGAACATGACATTATAGCGTTCGTGGCTACCGACGCCTCATATGTCCAAACTAACGAGGAAGCGGTTGAATGTGCTTTTAGGGCCCTTGAATTCGTCAATGCAACTTTTGTGACGGAGGGAAGCAAGATCTCGTGCCCAAAACTATCTAAATGCGTCAAAATGCAAGTGTGGCAGACTTTGGGGTGGGGAGCAAAGAAAGGAAGAGGACACGGCAGAAACTTGCAAGGGTGTTTGGATGTTAGAGGTGTTATCAACAAACAAGACAGATTTGGGCTTGGTCATAAGCCCACATTTCAGCAAAGAAAATTGGAATGGAAGAGGAAAGGCAAACGGAGAATGACTAGACTCCGAGGAGAAGACATGTTATGGGAGCCAATTGTTTACACCGATATGAGAAACATCTTTGTGTTGGGTGGAGTCATCAACCCCGAACAGATGGTACACGAGGCCAATATGGAGAATGCCAAGCTCTGTGAGGAAGAGAAGATCAGCGAGGCGCTAGGAGAATTGAATGTTAATATGATATCCAAAGATGAGGGGAGCTCGACCTTCTTGGCAGGAATTCGCTCTTGTCTTCAGGGAGAAGCCCTTAACAACTGGACTGTTCAGGATGTGCATGTAGTCTTTAGGTCTAAGCCAGAGTAATACTCAGAAATCACCCTATTTGCTTGTGCCCACGAGCAATAGGGATCTTTTGTAAAGGGCACCTATGTTAATCTGCTCGTTTTAAATTCAATAAAAAAGACGCTTTTCTAAAATTGCAAGCATCCCATTCATTTCATTCATTATTCGTTTATTATTTATTATTCCACCTTCTTTGTAAATAATATACATTCGTTTTCCCAATACACATTCTTTTCATAAATGTTGCAGGACCCCTATTATTAACCTTGTGAATGATGCTGAATTTAATCCCGAGGTTGATTTTGAGCAACCATTGTATCTGGCCGAGGTTGGCGAAGAAGAGGGTAATGAGGAAGAATATGAAATTTTGGAGGAATTCCTCAGACTAATGGAGAGTGAAGATAGACAGATAGTCCCCACCAAGAGGAGATAGAGATCCTAAATTTGGGGAATGATGATGAAGACCGAAAGGAGGTCAGGATTGGTAGAACACTTTCGTCCGCAACCAAGGCCGAGCTAAGGAACTTGTTGTTAGAATTCAAGGACATTTTTGCATGGACTTACCAAGACATGCCAGGTCTAGACACGAGTATTGTGGTGCACAAACTACCGATCAGGCCAGAGTACAAGCCGGTCCAACAGAAATTGAGAAGGATGAGAACAGATACCTTGCTGAAAGTCCGAGATGAAGTAAGAAAACAATATCAGACTGGGTTCCTAAAGGTGGCTGAGTATTCAAAATGGGTGGCCAACATAGTGCCTATCCCCAAGAAGGATGGAAAGGTTCGCATGTGTGTGGACTATAGAGATCTCAACAAGGCAAGCCCAAAGGATAACTTCCCTCTGCCTCATATCAATACCCTAGTAGACAACACAGCGGGCCATTCGTGGTTCTCCTTCATGGATGGTTTTTTAGGATACAACCAAATAAAAATGGATTCTGATGACAAGACCAAGATGACATTTGTGACAATGTGGGGAACATTTTGTTATGAGGTAATGCCCCTTGGTTTGAAAAATGCTGGGGCAACGTATCAAAGGGCCATGGTGTCGCTCTTCAATGACATGATGCACAAAGAAATCGAGGTCTATGTGGACGACATGATAGCAAAGTCCCAGACTGAAGGTGGGCATATCCAGAACTTGAGGAAACTATTCCAGAGGTAGAGGAAGTATCAGTTGAAACTCAACCCAGCGGAATGCACCTTCGCCGTCACATCTGGTAAACTTCTAGACTTTGTGGTCAGCAAGAGGGGGATTGAGATTGATCCCAACAAAGTAAAAGCTATCTAGAATCTCCCACCACCTCAGACCCAAAAGGAAGTCCGAGGGTTCTTAGGGAGTTAAATTATATATCCCAGTTCATCTCTCAATTAACTGACAAATGCGACCCTGTCTTCAGACTACTTCGGAAGAATAACCCCGGGGTATGGGATGAAGAGTGTCAAGAGGCCCTAGATAAGATCAAGGGGTATTTGACCAATGATCCAGTCTTAGTACCCCCAGTACCAGATAGACCACTGATCCTATACTTGACAGTTTTTGAGAATTCGATGGGATGTGTCCTAGGGCAGCATGATGAGACCGACAAGAAAGAAAGGGCAGTCTACTACTTGAGTAAGAAGTTTACCGAGTGTGAGACTCGGTACCTGCAAATCCAGAAGTTATGTTGTGCCCCAGTATGGACGAACAAGAGGCTCAGACAATACATGTTGTACCAAACCACGTGGTTGATCTCCAAATTGGAACCTCTAAAGTTTCTGATGGAAATGCCAGCGCTCACAGGAAAGTTAGCCCGTTGGAAAATGCTGTTGTCTGAATTTGGTATCATATATGTGAGTTAGAAGGCAGTAAAGGGGAGTGCTATAGCAGACTTCCTGGCAAGCCGGGCCTCAGATGATTATGAACCATTAGATTTCAGCTTCCCGGACGAGGATCTGATGTGTATAGCTAAGGGGGAGAGTGACACCATTGAAGGAGAATCATGGAGGCTATACTTTGATAGGGCATCCAACACTCTAGGCCACGGAGTCGGGGCAGTGCTAGTCTCTCCGGAGGAGATACATTACCCTTTCACCAGTAGACTGGACTTCTTCTGTACCAACAACATGACTGAATATGAGGCGTGCATCATGGGTTTGCGTGCAGCCATTGAAAGAAGGGTTAAGAAACTCCATGTGTTTGGAGATTCTTCGTTGGTAATATATCAGCTCTGGGATGAATAGGAAACCAGGGATCCAAAGTTGGTCAAATATTACAACTTGGTCCAGGGACTGATCAAGAGTTTTGAGAAGATCAGTTTTACTCACCACCCCAGGGAGGATAACCAGATGGCAGACGTCCTAGTAACCTTAGCTGCCACATTCAAGGCAGGCTCAGGTGCAGAGATGAGACCAATTAAGATGCGAATGTTGGAAGTACCAACCCACTGTTACAGCATAGAAGAAGAGGTGGACGATAATCCATGGTATCATGACATCTTGCAGTACATTAGATACCAGACATACCCCACAGAGGCTAACGAGAACGATAAGAGGACCATTAGGAGAATGGCGACATGTCCTAGACAGGGAGATCTTGTATAAGAAGGGAAATGACCAAGTGCTGCTAAGGTGCATTAATGCTCGGGAAGCCAAAAACATTCTGGAAGAAGTTCACGATGGGTTGTGTGGGACTCATGCCAATGGCTTCTCAATGGCCCGAAAAATCATGAGGTATGGCTACTTTTGGTCAACCATGGAAGGGGACTGTATTGACTACGCTAAGCGGTGTCATAAATGTAAGATATATGCTGATAAGATACATTCACCACCGATGCCATTGCATACCATGAATTCCCCTTGGCCTTTTGCCATGTGGGGGATGGACGTGATTGGCCAGATCCTTCCCAAGGCTTCCAATGGACACCGCTTCATCCTTGTTGCCATTGACTACTTCACTAAGTGGGTAGAAGCCGCTTCCTATGCCAATGTTACTAGGAAAACGGTGTGCAAATTCCTGAAAAGGGAGATTATTTGCCGATACGGGATGCCAGAAAGGATCATCACTAATAATGGTTCTAATTTGAATAATAAGATTATGGATGGAGTATGCGAGCAGTTCAAAATAAAACACCATAACTCCACGGCGTATTGCCCAAAAATGAATGGGGCAGTAGAGGCTGCAAATAAGAACATCAAGAAGATTATAGCCAAGACCACGGACACGTTCAAGGATTGGCATGAGAAGTTGCCATTTGCCCTCTTCGCATACCGGACATCCATACGTACCTCGACTAGGGCAACACCGTACTCTATGGTTTACGGTACAGAAGCAATTTTGCCTATAGAGGTAGAAATCCCATCTCTCAGGATACTGAATGAAGTGAAACTAGAGGAAGCTGAATGGATACAAGCTCGGTTTGATCAGTTGAATCTAGTTGAAGAGAAGCGACTGAGGGCCATTTGCCATGGTCAAATGTACCAGAAAAGAATGATGCAAGCCTATGACAAGAAAGTTCGTCCGAGAGAGTTTCAGGAAGGAGACTTGGTACTGCGAAAGGTATTATCCACCCAAAGAGATTCTCGAGGGAAATGGATGCCTAATTGGGAAGGGCCCTACGTGGTTAAAACGACCTATTCTGGAGGGGCACTGATCCTGATGGAGATGGATGGGAAGGAGTTGGGCAATCTAGTGAATTCAGATTCGGTCAAGAAGTACTATGTGTGAAAGACGAAGTGGGGTGAAAACCTGAAAGGGCACCTCTCGGGAAATAAATACTTAAGGTGAAAACCCGAAAAGGGATCTTCAAGTCAAAAAAAGAAAAAAAAAGCGGAGTGAAAACCCGAAAGGGCGCTTCACAAAACAAAAACAAAAAAAGAGACGAAAAACAAAAAGAAAAAGAAAACGGAGAAAAGGGGGAATTGAAGGACGAAAACCCGAAAATGACGTCTTAAGATTAAAGGGGGAGTTGAGAATTGAAGAGGGGTATTCGCAACGAAGTGCCAATAAGCACACGATCAGCAAGTAAAATCTCTCAGGATTCAGAAACAGGCAGGATAATGCTAGCAAAGGGTCTGCCTATGGTCGATGGATTCCCACATCATTCACGAGGAAAATGCTTAGGCTATTGCATCATTTGTTCCCTCCATGCATGACATATGAATTTCTCATGAACTTCAAAATATATTAATAAGTATTATCTGGCGTCTTCATTCATCTCTTTTCAAAGAATTACTCAAGCAGTTTGAAATAGACTTACAAAGCAAAAGATTTCTTGGTATTTCTGTGGTTTGATCTCTTGAATGCAGGTGAATAAAAGAAGCTAAGTCGGCCCGATGCCGAATAAGTGACAAGGACCCTGAAGAAAATTTCAAATAGCTGACCACAACAACGCTTTGATGAGATAAGTGTCGCACAGGCCAAAAAGAAAAAAGAAAAAAAAGAAGAAGCAAAAAAAAGAGAGAAAAAAAAGAAGAGAAAAAAAAGAAAAGAGAAAGAAAAGAAAAAGAAAAATAAGAAAAAAAAGGAACGAAAAAGAGAAAAAAGAAGACGAAAAAGAACAAAAGAAAAAAGAAATGGAGTGAAAACCTAGAAGGGCGCTTCATAAAAAGAAAATACCAAAGTGAAAACCTGAAAATGCGCTTTGTGGAGGGAGAAACCGAAACTGGAATCCGCAAAAAGGGCTTCCCAAAAGATCTAGAGACTAAGCCCGAGTATGAGTCAAGCATCGACGTCGAAGAGAAAGTAAAAGGCTGAGAAAGATCGGGAGAAGAAGTTGTTACACCAGGCCCATGTGCGACATACTCATTCATGCATCATCATAGGCATACATGCGCTAGGCTCATACTAACATATAGCATCATAACAGTTTCCTTTTACAGATACATAGAGGCATTTGCCGCAAAAAAAGAAGCAAAAATGCAAAAGAAGTGAAGTCCAAGCGAAGAATTTCAGACTCACCGTATCAGAATCTAAGAACGAAAGAGTTCAAGGATTTTCGGACAACAAAGCCAGAGGGCCTGCTCAGTGTTTTCGCCGCTTCGGGGAAAAAAATTATTTGGGTTTATTCCTTGCCATTTCGGAGGAATGAGTCAACTATGTCCTTTGCCGCTTCAGAAAGACATACCAACGCTACCAACTTGGTTCCTACGATTCGGAGGAGAAAATGTAGCTTCAGGCGAAGAATTTCATACTCGCCGCAGTAGAATCCAAGAACGAAAGAGTTCAAGGATTTTCATGCAGAGAAGCCAGAAGGCCTGCTCAACTTGCTTTTGCCACTTCGGGAAAACAAGTCATTTAGGGATCATTCTTTACCGCTTCAGAGGAATGAATCAATCATGTCCTTTGCCGCTTCAGAAGGACGTACCAACGCTATCAACTTTGTTCCTACCACTTCGGAGGAGCAAACATAGCTTCAGGCGAAGAATTTCAGACTCGCCGCGCCAGAATCTAAGAGCGAAAGAGCTCAAGGATTTCTGGGCAGAAGAGCCAGAAGGCCTGCTCAGTTTGTTTTTGCCGCTTCGGAAAAACGAGTTATTCGGGTTCTTTCTTTGCCGCTTCAGAGGAATGAATCCATCAGGTCCTTAGCCGTTCCGGGAGGACATGCCAACAATACCCACATTGTTTCTACCACTTTGGAGGAGCAGATCACCCAAACAGGGAAGTTGGACAAAATTAGTGCTTATGGTCTTTGCTTTATTCTTGTTCCACAAGTATAAGCAAAGAGGGGCAACTGTAATCACTAATTTTGTCCGGGCCAATTGGCCTTTATATGTGTTTAAATAAAAATGGGTTTTTGTCCACATTGGACTTTGTTTAACTTAAGTTAATACATATATATATATATATATATATATTATTAGAGTTATTGATCACTATTATTAATCCTCCATTACTCCCATTATTATATCATTATCCTATTATCCTATTATCACACACCATATATTAATATTATTATCATTTGTAGTGTTATTATCATAATTACTATAAGTATCATTTGTAGTGTTATTATCATAATTACTATAAGTTATATTGTTATCATAAGTGTTATTATTACCGTTATTATTATGTATTATCTTAATATTATTATCTATTACATTATAATTATTATTTTGTTATATTTTATTATTAACCCTCGTATACTATCATATTATCATTATTATTATTATTATTATTCACATTATTATTATTATTATTGTTATAACTGTCATTGGAAAATATAAAAGAGAGAGAGAGAGAAGAGACATATTAAATAGATAAATAAACAAGCCGATATTAAATAAAGAAAAGAGTCTATTAAATAATTAAAGCCCAAATTAAATATAAGAAAAAGGATTAAGTCTTAAATAATACAAACAGTCCATTACAATACAGGAAAAAACCCAAAAATAAATACAAGGCTCGATAGCCCAAGTGATAGCCCAACTCTTACATACCCTAACCCATTGTTGTTGTGCAAGCAATTACCAGCCGTAAGATCTAGATCAGATCTGACGGCCCAGATGAGAGCTGCAGGAAACCCTAGGAGAGGGTTCGCCCGGGTCTGCGCCGCACGATCAGAGCCCTTGGATCAGAGAACGATCCTACGCTCCAGGTCATCTCTCCACAGAAACCCTAGAGCCTCTAGATCGATCTCACGCCGCCTCGAAACCTGGACCGTTGGATCAAAATGCGATATGACGGTCCGGATGCCTTAAAGACTCCACGCGCATTTACGCATGACGCTTCAGTTCACCACACGCGCGCGTGCTGCACACGTCCGACCCTTCGAATGCTCCCGAGAGCTCACCACGTCGTCCTCATCCGATCCAACGGCCGATCCAGTGGCCACGTCGTCCGCCGTACGAGCCATGCAAGAGAAAAAAAGATCAGCAATGCCAAATATAGTAAAACAAAAAGGAAAAAGAAAAGCAAAACAAAAGAGGTAACGAAATGGCAGGGAATGACAGAATCACACATGAATCCGACCAAATCAGTGATACGAACCAATGAATATATTCCGTCATATAAACAAAATGAAAAAAGCAGTCGAAATTCCGGCTATAAAGCCGAATCGACAAACATTTGTAAGGGATTCGTGAACTCCCGCAAAGAAAGCACGAAAGCAATACCAATTCCAGAATCATTCCCAGGTATATCAGTATTCAATATTTGCATGCAATGGTAGAGTAATAATAATAAAAAAAGAAAGTTCATTGTTTTTTACCTTATTCGTCTTCTCCGATTCCTTTTTCCTCGGCCGAGAACAAGCCAAGCCACTCGTTGGCACGAAAGGTGACTCGGTCATCCCTCTCTGTGTCGGGTGTTGGGTAGTGTTGTAGGGTTGTCTTCGTTTGTTTTCTGGGTTTATGTGGGGAGTGTTTTTCTAGTCGGACGGAGTTTTAGGTCTACCGGACGGTGAGTAGTACCGGCCGACATTCGAGGTCGAGAGAGAGAGGGAGTAGTTAAATGTGACGGCTAGGGTTTAGGAGAGGCAAAAGGGGTGTCCGGGTTGTTTAGATAGGGTATTTATAGGCGTTTTAGGTTGGGTTTGTGGGGTAAACTCGTCTTAGGTCCCTCCGCGTCGAGTCTATCACAGGTTAGGGGTTTCCGTCTTTCTAAATTACTCCCTAGGTCCTTAGAGTTTTAGGCCCGTGTTCAATGTCGTCCTAGATCGAGTCGTTTTTTGGTCAAACCGTCTCCCCCGTCCCCCGTACTCTGTTCCATTTTCAATTTGGTCCCTTTTCCGGTGTTAAGTTCTTGTGTCATTTTTTAATTTTGCCACTGTTTTTGTGTCTCTTGCAATTTGGTCCCAATCTGTTTTTATTTTTTATGGCATGATAAATGGGTTGATGACTTGGTGAATGTTCTTTTATTTCGAATATATCAAATATGTATGTTGGCCCGAAATGTTTCTTGCGATTTTATAGGTCCCACATGACTCATTTATTGCCTAATCATTGTTGTATCGAATATACGTTCTTTCTTTTGTTTTATGGTCTAGAATGATTAAAGTTTTTGTGTTTTCTTACTTATTTCGATTGGTTACATAAGTCAAATATATATATATATGTGTGTGTATTACCATGTGTTTTTATCCACCTAGTTTTATGTATTAAAATGAATTAATGTAAATGTCTTTTCAACTAAATTAACCAATAAATATTAAAGGATGGTAAAATTGGGCCTTATAGTGTTTTAGATGTAGGTATCCTTAAAGTGGGCCTTTTTGGGCCTTATGATAGATAGGTTGGTTTAGCATCTTATGGGCTTGTTTTTTTATGTGGGCTTGGGTTAGTTAGTCCAGATAAGCCATCTCGACCGGTTTAATTACGTCGGTTTTTGCGCCCGCCTTATAGGGGCATGATTCGAGTAATTAGGTCGGCTCGGGTTTAAGGCCCTTATTAGGTTTAATCACGCCCGCTTCTATAAATTAGAATTAATGTGAAACTTAGACCAAATTAAACAAGATAATCCATAATTGGACCGAACCTTTTAATTAGGGTATAAATGATCTAGGGCTTAATATTAGAATTATGTGATAAATGCTTAAATCACTAATTAATATCCCATAATTTGGACCTTTAGGTTAGGGCCTTGGGTGGGCTTTTCATGTGTTTATTTTGAGCACTTTTATGACATGCATATATACACTTGTCATTCATAAGGCCCGATAATTAAGCATGATAACCGGACTTAAATATCAACCCCAAGAGAGGTATTAATTAGCCCCGGTATCCGATAAATGACAGTCCTAGCTTAATGGATGTCGATCGAATGCTCGAATTAATTTTCACCGTCTCTAGGTAAGCAAAAGCATAAAAAGGAGAATAACACGCATCATCCCTTATTTGTCTGCATCATGCATAAAGGTGACGTACGAGATCCGAACCCTAAACTAACACGGCAGTCAGTCTTATATGATGTCGGTTTAGTCTATGGTCCAGTGTACCGTCATCCTTATTAATTAAACGTTTAATTAATTCCAAAGTCACAAGTTCGATAAAGCCCGTAAAAATTAAGCCATATTTTCATTTAAGAACATCCTTATTAAACCCACTTCGGTTTTTAAATAATTTCTGTCGATCAAAAGGCGACAAGCAATTTGGTACCGATTTCCGAGCGTGATGGGGGTGCTAATCCTTCCCCACACGTAACCAACTCCCGAACCCGTTTTTTATGAATTTCTGGTTTTGTGGTGTCTGGCCTACCTTAGTGGCCGTTGGCGACTCCAAATTTTCATCCTTTTTATAAATCTGAATTCCCCCCTTTTAAGTAAAACCATTTTCAAGAAGAGATGGTGATAAGGCCTCACTTTAGCGGTTTTCTAAAAAAAAAAAACCTTATCACAAAACTGTTTCTCCATGTCTTCTTTCCTCTTCCAAGTAGCCTCTTCTACACCTCGGTGTCTCCACAAAACTTTGACTAACTTGATAGATCTCCCACGCAACACTTTCCTATCCGTAGCAAGAATTTCAACCGGCTCTTCATCATACGACAGGTCGGGGTTCAACTCGATCTCATCCACTGGCATTACACGAGACAGATCCTATCTATACCTCCGAAGCATTGAAACGTAGAACACATTATGAATCTTCTCTAACTCTTTCGGCAGTCTCAATCTATAAGCAACAGGACCAATCCTCTCAACTATCTCGAAAGGACCAAAGAATCTCGGACTCAACTTACCTTTCCTACCAAACTTCGTCACCTTCTTCCAAGGTGAGACTTTCAAAAATACTTTGTCGCCCACAACATACTCTATCTTCATTCTCTTCAAATCGGCATACAGTTTCTGTCTGTCTGAAGCTGCCTTCAAGCGATCATAGATCAGTTTTACCTTCTCGGTAGTGCCCTTGAGCAAGTCTGGCATCGGTACAAGCTTCTGTTCGCCCTCGACCCAACAAATAGGTGTTCTACACTTCCTACCATACATAGCTTCATACGGTGCCATCTGAATACTAGCCTGATAACTGTTGTTGTAGGCAAACTCCACTAACAGTAGGTGTTTCTCCCAAGAACCCTGAAAGTCGATGATGCAACACCTCAACATGTCATCCAACACCTGAATAACCCTCTCTGAATGACCATCTGACTGCGGGTGATACGAAGTACTGAAGTTTAACCAAGTACCCAAGGTACGATGCAAACACTCCCAAAATCTAACTGTAAACCTCAGATCTCGGTCTGATACAATCGAATTCAGTACCCCATGCAACCTCACTATCTCACTGATGTACAGATTGACCAACTTATCTAAGGTGCAGGTAGTGTGTACAAGTATGAAATGGGCACACTTAGTGAATCTATCGACTATCACCCACACTAAATTCTTCTTCGAAGTAGTCAACGGTAAACCTGACACAAAGTCCATGGTAATACGTTCCCACTTCCATTTCGGAATCTTCAACGGCTGTAACAAACCTGAAGGAAACTGATGCTCGGCCTTAACTCGCTGACAAACCATACACTTACTCACAAACTCGGCCACATCCTTCTTCAACCCAATCCAGTAGTACTCTTCTTTTAACCCACAGTACATCTTCGTACTACCCGGATGCATAGCAAAAGGACTGTTATGAGCTTTATTCAAGATAGTACGCCTTAACTCGGCATCTTCTGGGACTACTATCCTATCCTTGAAACATAGGATCCCATTCTCACCAAAGCAGAAATCTGTAGGCCTACCCTCGGCCATATCTTGCACGTGAGGTGCCAAAGACCCGTCTTGCAACTGTTTCTCTCGAATCATCTGAACCAACAAAGGTTTAACCTGTAACTCGGCTATCAAACCACCATCCCGCGACACACTCAATCTCGCAAACATAGCTCGCAACTCAACTGCCACTTTTCTACTCAAAGCATCGACCCCTACGTTTGCCTTACCCGGATGGTACTCTATCGTAAGGTCATGGTCGATAATAAGTTCTATCCACCTACGTTGTCTAAGGTTCAGCTCTCTCTGAGTCATCAAGTATTTCAAACTCTTGTGGTCGGTATAAACAGTACACTTCTCACCATAAAGATGGTGTCTCCAAATCTTCAAAGCAAACACTATTGCGACTAACTCAATATCATGAGTGGGGTAGTTCTTCTCGTGAACCTTCAACTGTCTCGAAGCGTAAGCTACAACCTTACCCTTTTGCATAAGCACACAATCTAAACCTACATACGATGCATCACTGTAAATCACAAACTCTTTCCCCGGTTCAGGCTGAATCAAAATAGGAGCTTCGGTCAAAGCTTTCTTCAACTTCTCAAACGCTTGTTGTCTTGCATCTGATCACTCATACGGAACATTCTTCTGAAGCAATTTAGTCAAGGGTGTCGTAATCTTCGAAAATACCTCGACAAATCTTCGGTAATACCCCGCCAAGCCTAGGAAACTACAAATTTTGGTCACCGACTTCGGTTACTTCCAACTCACTATGGCTTCTATCTTCTTGGGATCCACACTAATTCCATTGGCCGAGATCACATGACCTAGGAAGACTACCTCCTTAATCCAAAACTCGCACTTACTCAACTTGGCATACAACTGATTTTCAAGCATGGTCTGAAGCACTAGCCGCAAGTGCTCATCATGCTCTTCCTCGGTCCTAGAGTACACTAAGATATCATCTATGAACACCACCACAAACCTATCCAAAAAATCGTGGAACACTCGGTTCATCATATCCATAAATGCAGCTGGAGCATTAATCAACCCAAAAGGCATTACCAAGAACTCATAGTGCCCATAACGTGTACGAAAAGCGGTCTTCGGTATGTCCACATCTTTCACATTCAACTGATAGTAACCGGATCTCAAATCAATCTTCGAAAACACTGAAGCACCTCTCAACTGATCAAGCAAGTCATCTATCCGCGGCAAAGGGTACTTGTTCTTCACTGTTACCTTGTTCAACTGTCTATAGTCTATACACATCCTCATACTGCCGTCCTTTTTCTTCACAAACAAGATCGGAGCACCCCACAGAGAAATACTAGGCCTAATGAAACCTCTATCTGACAGTTCCTGAAGCTGTGTCTTCAACTCTTTCAACTTTTTCGGTGCCATTCTATACAGAGCAATAAACATGGGTGCAGAATCTGAATATGTCTCAATAGCAAACTCAACTTCCCTATATGGAGGCAAACCCAGCAACTCTTCCGAAAAAACACTCAAAAAATCACAAACTGTTGTAATGTCTTGCGGTCTAACCTCACTCATATTTGAATTCATCACATAAGCCAAATACACCTGACAACCCAAATCCATCAATCTCTGAGCTTCTAAAGCAGAAACAACATTGGACAAGAACTTAATGTTCTCGCCGACCACTACAACTTCAAAATCATCTGTAAGCCTCAAGAGACTCTCTTGGTCTCAAAGTCTACCCTAGCTTTATGCTCCACTAGCCAATCCATGCCCAAAATCACATCAAAACCATAGAACGTCAATTCCATCATGTCAACCGAAAACACATGGCCCTGAATCATCAAGGGACACCTCCTATACATCTTCCTAACTACCACGGTCTCACCGAAAGAACTAGTAACATTTACACCTACTTCTAACCACTCATACGGTAAACCTAGAGACCCTGCATGTTCACCCAAAATGTATGAATGCGTCAAACCCGAATCTATCAAAGAAAGCAAAGTCAAAGACTGTAACGAGAAATTACCTGCGATGACATCCTTGTCATTCCCAGCCTCTCGCTGTGTATACACCCTAGCCAGTCCTCCACCCTCGGGCTGAACTGCCACCACATGAGCTAAGTTTCTCTGACCATCGTTCCCCAGCTAAAAATTACCTCGACCGCGCCCACAACCTCTCTGATGCTCAAACCCCCTAGCTGGAGTCGGTCATCCCCCTAGCCGGGTGTGGACAATTATGCCTCATATGGTCTCAGGATCCACAGTCCCAACATACCCTAAAGGTACCCATACACTCGCCCGAATGACTTCTCCCACATCTAGTGCACTCAGGAGTGTGAACAACAGCTCCTTGGCCCTGGTGGCCCCGTCCATGGTTACCTCCCCTATGTCTCGAATCGGGCTGACACCTTCTATCTCTATGCCTCTTGGCATGATCTCTATCCCAATCTACGTGTCTCTTCCCGGAATCAGACCCACTAGCACGAGTACTCGAGCCCAAGTTCTGCTCAATATCTTTGGCACTAGAGACCAAAACATCAAACTCGGTGTAGTCAGAAGCGAGCATATAAGTCTTCACATCCCTAGTCAAACCATAACGAAAATGCTCACACCGTTCCCCCTTACTGGGAACCAACTCGGGAGCATACTGGCTCAACCTCACAAACTGAACCTCATACTCTGACACCGTCTTACTACCCTGAACAAAGGCTATAAATTCCCTCTTCTTCTCATCCTGATATCGGACTCCAAGATACTTCTTCTTAAAGGCAGTTCTGAAGAATTCCCAAGTGACATCCGCTTTATCCATACCCGAAGTAACGGTAGTCCACCAAGCATACACATCTCCCTGAAGCAAGGAGACGACACAACCCATCTTACGAGTGTCTAAGCACTCCATCTGGCCTAAGATACGTGTAGTACTCTCGAGCCAAGCCTTTGAACCCTCGGGAGTCAAACCACGAAACTCAACTCCACCGAAGCTACGAAGTCTCTCAAGGGGTAAACAGGTCCCCGCACCCTGAGGTGGTGCTGCAGCATGCATACCGGCTAAAGCTGTTTAAAAAGCCCCGGCTATAGTCTGAATCAAATGAGTCATGTCCGCACCTTCCGGACCCTGACCAGCCTGAGCTCCATTAACCCCAACATTTGCACCGGCCTGAGGTCCATTACCATCACCTCCAGCATTCGCACCGGCTTGAGGCACATTACCTTCGCCACCCACCCCAATACCATCGGGAGCAGGAGGAACATGAGGCACATCCCCGGGTGCCTGGTCACCCGCTCTAGGCCGTCCTCTCGGTCTTACCATAACGAAGATAAAATATAAAACAACAAACACATCACACACAAGAAAATATTGGGTTAGCAAGGGCAAGGATCCAAGTTCTCAAGCTCTTTAAATCAAAACCATTTTCCAATAACAACACCTAGCAATGTGAACACTTGACTAAACTTCAACCAACAACAAGAACAATAAAACATGCTTTCATACACCATGCAATGGCAAACAAACTAACTTACCTGACTTACCTTCCTGGGAGACCTCGGAAACTTGGCTCTGATACCACCAAATGTAACCCTCTCGTCCCTGCCTAGCCAACAGACCGAACCGAACATGTTACACGGGGAAAACCGAAGCGAAACCCGTTAAGGTCTCACTCCGATTAGCAACCCTATTTTTTCATTTTACTTATCTTGTCTAAATATCACTTTTAATCCTATGTGTGAAGACAACAAAGGAAAAGCAATCATAGATATGAACTGAGCAGGGGCATACGGTAATTTAAACTTACCAAGTGCTTATTAGTCAAGTTTCATGCACATGAGGCAAAACCATCACAAAGGGGCACATATAACTCAACTAGGAAGCATACGAACAATATGAACTAAAACGTAACATTCGGAAACCTTCAAAGATGCCTTTAAACCGTTTTAACTACATGCATTTCGAAACAGGCCTGCCCGTTCCGAAACACAGGCTTCATATAAAAAGTAACACCAAGCCGTTCTGGAACGGTCCCACCTTGTTCCAGAATGGGCACCTCAAGTGGTCAAACGTACCGGAACAGCCCTACATGGTTCCGAAACAGGAACCTCTAGTGGCAAATCGTACCGAAACGGCACCACCCCCGTTCCGATACGGGTACCCCTGGAGCTCGACCGTTCCGAAACCATACCAGGCGTTCCGAAACACCTGGACACAGTTTGGCCCGAAAACACACTTTGGCATCTCCAAACGTTCCCAAACGTGCCCCGAAACATCACAAACCACATAGAAACCTATTGTACAAACAATCTAGAGGCAAAACATCCTAAACTCAACTTCAAACATGCATACACGCAACAAAAATGGATCTCAACCCAAAGCACATAAGAACACTTAGCATTCAAAAACACCAACAAGTCAAAACACATATCAATTCATCCAAGGTCACAACAAACCTCAACATAACATGGTATCAAGATTTAAAACATGCTAGCAACTTAAACAAAGCCAAACATAGGAGTTTGAACACCAACTACCTAACATAAAAGTCTAGTATTCCCATCGTCTAAGCATTATTACAACTAGTAAAATCATACTTTGAGCTAGCAAGAACTCCAAGAACTCCTCCCTTACCCACTTGCCTCCCGGAGCCCCTAACGATATGCATTGTTGGAAAAAGAGAGCGTAAGCTTAAGAGCTTAGTGAGTAGAGCTCTAAAACACGACAACAATGCAGTTTAAAACATATATCTTAGTTTTGAAAACAAAAACATTTAGGAAAAGATGTAATAAACGTAAGCATAGACGATACATGGTTTGCACATGCACAACCATCCCGGTGGGACTACACATCACCGTACACAACAACTAGCATTTTCCGATGGGACTACACATCACCGTACTCATCTACTAGTCACTACCGGTGGGACTACACATCACCGTATACAACAACTAACCATCGCGTTAGGCTCGACATCAACTACGACAACACAACAACATTAAAACGAGATAAAAATAACCCACAAACAACACTACAACACACATAATTGCGAACGACAACAATCAACTAAACAAGGCTAGAATAGATAAACTTACACTTGGGTCTAGGTTAGCCTCTAAGGCTCCACCCAAACCCCCAAGAAACCTTCATTGAACATATTTAAAGCCTCAAAACAGTTTCTACTCACCGATAGAGCCCAGCGAAAGCCGAAACACCGATCTCAAGCCTTCGTAACACCTGGCCTCGCGTCCAAAGGACCCAAACTCATTTCCCCTGTTTCTAATCAACCAAAAACAAAGTATTACCCCCTACTCTTCCATAAATTCACCGTCAAACATCAGTTCACAAATCTACAACATTCTCTCAACGATTCAAAGCCGAAATCCATCAAAATATCATCAAATCCGTTCTTAAGCAAAAACCAGCAATAACCCATCAAATTAAACATCCAAAACACACCAAGATCATCTAAAAACACCCATCCTAGGTTCGTATACCTCCAGCCCTCGTTTTACCACAAAAATAAGCCAAAAACACCACTTTTTCACCTTCAAAAATCACCCACTGCCCTAGTTTCGGGTTTGTTGATTTAAAGTTTCATTCCATCACTTTATTAACACCAAAATGTGATTTTTAACCACCCAAAAACATATGTACCAAAGCCCACTCGAAAATCATCAAGAACTCACAATTTTTGAAATAATGAGATTTAGGGAAAACTTAGAAATCATTGGGTAAATGGAAAACTAAGTTGAAATCTATCTTAATCTAGTTAAGGTCAATAGATTAATACATTTACCTTGAAGAAATCACCGCAACTGAAGATTTGATGAAGAAAATCTTGCTCTTGAAAAAGGTTATGAGTTTTTGCCTCTAAAAAAGATGATAGCTTTTTCTTTTAGATTTTAAGAAGGGATGAGATAAAACCCTTTTGTTCTAAAACCCCAAATTCCCCTTTTTTGCCCTTATTAAATAAAAATCCCTTTTTAGTGTTATTTAAAAATGTTTTCTTTCAAATAAATTAACCCGACCGGTTTAACCAAACCCGGTTATCTTCCGGGCCCTAAACCCGGGCGTTACACTCAGACCTGTAGTTATTTTATGATTTAAATCCTATTTTTAATAATTAATTTGAGTTTTAATTGGTTCTTTTTTGGTCTGCCTGTATGATTAGATTAGCTTTACATTTGGAAGCTTTGGAAGAACGCAATTTGCTATATTTTTAGATGCAATTTTGACATTTTGGTATCACATTGTTATGTTCTCTAAAGGTTCTTATGAAGGGAAATGTGATTTATTTGGTTGTGTTTATAGTTTAAAATCACCTTTTTATGTTTGGGGTTCAACTCTAGTAGATTCATATAGGCTTTCAATGGTTTGTTAAGTAGCTGTGTTTAGGAGTGGTTTGGAGTCTTCAATCTGTTTTCCTTTTTAGTTCCAAATTGTTTTTACAGAATTTAATGGGTTTTATTACTCTAGGGATATTTTGGTTAGCGGAAAAGATTATTTCTAGGGGGAATAATCTTTTCTGGAATTACATACTTTTTTTTAGGAAAATACTATCATCCATTCATTCATTACGAACCATAAATGGCATCATCAACAAGATCAAAAGAAATACAGTCTGGTACATCAAAATTAAAATAAAACGGCTCGAAAACACTAAAACATCTATGAGCTAGTGAATGAGCAACACGATTTGCCTCTCTACAAACATGAAAAACAGAAAACTCAAGATTTTGCTTCAACAAGTCTTTAGCTTCCTCCAAAATCAGTGCAGAAAATGATAAATCTGAATCAAAAGTAAGCAGCCTATTGATCACTGCCCAGGAATCACCTTCAATAATGACTTGAGTCCAGTCATTTGAAACAACCATCTTGATGCCTTTAGAAAAAGCATGAGCTTCTGCCATCTCCGCATTCAGTACACCAGGGATGATTTGAGCATGACCATCGATCATAAGGCCAAGGAAATCATGAGCAACAACTTTAAAGGCTGCAATTCCAGTTTCAGCAATGTAAGCACCATCTACATTGATTTTGAAGACACCATCAGGGTTACATCTCCATTGCTTATAACTGTTAGAAGGAACATTAAATGGGGAATAATCATGAACAACCACACAGTCAGAAGCAAGTAACCGAGCATAATCCACTACAGTTCTTGTTAGAAAATAAGCGTTAATCCAAGAATAAATAATAAGATAAAATAATATTATTTAAACGAACAGTACAAAATTAAGAACAATACAACAATATATAAATCAAACCGATTTGGAACCAAAAGAAACATGTTGAGGCCTGCACGAACGCAGTTTCCTTAAGACAGATTTCCGGCCACTCCTATGGTGCTCGAGTTCATTGGTCGTCTGTCTCCCAGGATACAACAACATAAGATCAGCCACAGTTGCACTACTATGGAGATCACGAACCGACCCTTGCCTTCGCCTATCACCGAAAACCACTTGTAAAATCCACAGAGTAAAATAATAAAAATTTTCTGTGGTTTTTGTTGGTTGTAAACCTAGAAGCTTTACTCCCTATTTATAGGATTGTCATGAGGGTATAAGTGGAAATTTTGACCTAATGGAGCATTTAATATTGAGAATCAATTGATTCTCCTATAAAGCAATTTCCAAAAATATTATCTGAATTAAAGGTAACTTCCAATATTTACCCTTTTAATTCCAAGATAAAATTTGGAAAATTTATGCTTTTATTTGAGGAAAAATCATTTCAAATTTGGGTCAAAATATCTGCAAGCCCACGAAGGACCAGACCGGTTCAGACATTTGCGTTACCCACGTCGTGCACATCTTCACATTTACGAACCAACAATTGGTTCCACATTTTCCTCAACAACATTTGAATCAATTTCTTATTCAAAGCTCCAAACTTATCACAATTTTCCAACAATCCCCCACATGAATGAAATTGATTTAATAAAAAACATTTTGACTCGATGTGGTGATAGATTCTACGATCGATAGCTGCATAGGATAGGTAGGTGTCCACCCTTGAACCTTCCCTTGTGAAAGTATATTTACTTTACTAGCTTACCAGTAGACGTAATGTCCTTGAACTGTTCTGCCGTTTGTGTAAACGATGATATAATTCACACAACTACCTCTCTAACAAGAGTATTAGTTCTCATGGGTATGTCCATATGGCCGTGGACATCGCCTGGTTCTGCAAGAGTTTGAAAGAACTATGCCCAATAGTCTCATTAAAGCGGACCCACTTCACTCTCACATAGGTGACTTATGTTGCTTTACTCACAAAAGCACACAATGGTCATTAAAAGCATTGCTTAGCCTAAACTACTTTGATCACTATATACATAGGAATGGACTTGGGGATAAGAGCCCCTACAGTGACCGCACAGGTCTATGCAATTAGGTTGTCCCTTTGAACCTAGATCTTGGGATCTCCAGTCAACTAGGTAGGGTTTTCCTTCACATAGCACCTTAAATTTACATGGGCTTTAGTCTCATTCCTTTCATTTTTTTAACTTGATCTCGACTTAACCCTTTGGTTAGTGGATCCACAACGTTATCCTTTGATTTCAAAAAACCAATAGAGATAACTTCATTTGAGATCATTTGTCTAACGATATTATGTCGACGACGCATATGTCTCGACTTACCCATTATACACAAAGCTCTGTGCTCTACCAATTGTGGGCATTGGCTTTGATCATTCAGGAATATCCTTCAAGAAATTTCTGAAGCCATTCGACTTCTTTTCTAGACTTGTCTAGAACTACAACTCAAATTCTATTATGGATTTGATTATAACCATTTTCTTAAGGATTTTCATGACACGGTTCCTCCTCCTAAAGTGAAGACATTTCCACTTGTGCCTTTGATATCTTGAATATCAGATATCCAATCGCATCGGAGTATCCTTCTAAATAGTAGGATCTCTGGAATAATGCAATTCATAATCTCGAGTATATCTAAGATATCTCAATACCCTCACAATTGCTTTCCAGTGATTTTCACTTGAATTGCTTGTGAATCTACTTGAACTGCTCACAGTAGAAACAATATCTGGCCTATTGAATCTACTTGGTCAACACTTTGGTCTTTGGTCTTGGACAAAAGTTGACATGTATTTATTGGAGTTCTGGCTATGCCGAAAACATCCTTACCAAACTTCTCTTGCCCGCGTAGTGTGACTACGTCAATATGAGACCTTCAAGTGACCATTTGATTTGGATGCCCAAAATCAAATATGTTAATCTCATATTTTTCATGTCAATCTTGAATTTGACAAGTATTTGGTACGTTTACCATTTTATTGTTGCTTCCAACAATGAATATGTTATTAACATACAAACATAGAATAATATATACAATGTTAGTAGTTTTGACATATACACATTTGTCACACTCATTTATCTTGAAGTCGTTTGGCATCATGCCATTATCGAACTTCTCATGTCTTTACTTTGGTGCTTGTTTAAGTCTATACAAGGACTTCACCAATCTACATACTTTTCTCTCTTGACTTGAAACTACACAACCCTCAGGTTTTTCCATGTATATTTCTTCATCAAGATCTCTATTTAGAAAAGCTCTTTTAACATCTATTCGATGTACGTCTAGATTCCGCAAAGCGACAATTGTAAGTATCATACTTTTGGAGGTTATCTTTGATACATGAGAGTATGTATCGAAATAGTCAAGGTAACCTGTTATTACCAATCTGGCCTTATACTTATCAATTGTTCCATCTGCTTTCATTTTTCGTTTGAAAATCCATTCAAAATTTAGTGATTTAATTCACGGAGGAAGATCCACTAATTCCCCATGTATGGTTTTGCATGATGGAATCAATTTCACTCTTAATGGCATCCTTCCATAAGATGCCTTCAGATGAATGTATAACATCATTATACGTTTGAGATTCAACCTCTAGCATAAAGTTTAGAAAAATGATCCAATGAATTTTTCTACCCTTGCTCGTTTACTTCTTTGTGGCTCTATTTCAAGCTCAAACCCTTGTTAATCATTTGAGTCATCTTTATCGATAATCTCCGAAGTTCGTTTCATTGAACTTTGACCAACTTCCCTAGCTTTACAAGGGAATACATTTTCAAAGAAAAGGCATCCTTTGCTTCTATTATCGTATTTTTGTGAATCTCAAGGTTCTTCGATTCATACACAAGGAATCAATATACATTGCTATGTTCTATATAGCCAATGAAAATACAATCCACCATTTTTAGGGATCTATTTCAGTTGCTTTAGTAATGCGGTCATTACCTTTGTAAGACACCCCCGCATTTTCAAGTAGTTGTAAGAAGGTTTAATTACCTTCCATAACTTATATGGTGTCTAATATCTTTAATTATGGGGAATCTTGTTTAAAAGGTAATTAGCTTATAGAACAGCTTCCCCCACATGTTAGGCACATTATAGTACCAACGTTACTCATATAGAGCTTCTCCCCATCTTAAACCTTTAATTAAGTTTGTGATTCAACATCATGCTCATAGAGAACAATTTTCACTATAGCTTCATCTTTACATTATTTTTTGTGCTATCATCAATGAATGTAATAAACATATTTCTTCAATCAATATGTTGCCATATCAATTGTTATGGCAATAACATTGCCCTCGTTTAGAAGTCTATAGTCCGAATACTTGTTTCCATCTTATGGCAATTGAAGCATTTTTTTTCATGAAATTTTGCTTCTTGAACACACCGTCTAATTTACGGTTTGAAGTCGTTTTTGACTTCCACTACGTTTGCCGTGATAATATTTGTCTTAACAATATTTACCTTAGTAACATTTGAAGGTGGTAACAATATTTACCTTATCCTCTCTATTAATAGGAGGATCATCCTTCAGATATTTAACCAGGTTTATCACGGTCAATTATGCAACATCTTTTGTTGCCATGTATGAAATTCTTTCCAATAAATTTCACTAATTTTCCATTGTGTCACGTAAATACAATTCAAAACCAAGCATTATGAATCTGTTAAACATCAGAAATTTAGTCAAAGACTAAAACCAGAAACAGAAACATAATTTCTAACTTTTGTTAGACGACGGTGATTTAGTAAACTAAACCCCAAACAAAAGTTCACACGGTATTAATAGAAAGAACAATAATAAACAATGCATCAGGTAGATAACTTATGAAAGAGAGGTGGTGCACTAGGCACGCTTAAATACCAAGTCTCTCAAAGAACCAATTCTAGACATGCATTTTTAAATTTTCTTTCAATCACCGTTTATGGATTCTATTATTGAAATCATTCCAAGCATGAATGATCAATCGAAATCACTACCTTTGATTCACAACAATTTTGAATCTTCCATTTATGTTCCAACGACCCTCTTGATTCTTTAGCCATTTTTAAACATTGTGCACTTCATAGCATGCATCAGAATAGGCTTTAAGAATTTAATTTTAACATAGAGAACCAAATTCTTCTATGCTTTGATTCGAGACCTTAGTCGGAATTTAGTAACCAATGTTATTTCCAAAATAAATTCACCGGTTTATTTCTAAAATAAAAATATACTTGATTCTTTAAGAAATAATAACTTTAAGTTATTTCTCTTTCCAAAATAAATTCACCAATTTATTTCAAGGTTGAATCATTCTAGATTCTCACGAAATTAAATCCAACGATTTATTTCCCTTAACAAGTTAGAATCAACACATGATTCTAATACAGAAATAAATTTAATGATTTATTTCCTTTTTACACAAATTGAATCATATTTGATTCTTACTGAAATAAATTCAATGATTTATTTTTCTTAACAAGTTAGAATCAACGCATGATTTTAGTACAGAAATAAATTTAATGATTTATTTCCTTTTACAAAAATTTAATCATATTTGATTCTTACGGAAATAAATTCAATGATTTATTTTTCTTAACAAGTTAGAATCAATGCATGATTCTATCATAGAAATAAATTTAATGATTTATTTCATTTTACAAAAATTGAATCATACTTGATTCTTACGGAAATAAATTCAATGATTTATTTTCCTTGCAACGTTAGAATCATACAAGATTCTCTTGAAAATAAATTCAATGATTTATTTTCTTTTCTAAAATTAGAATCAACACAAGATTCTAATTTAGTAGTTTATTTCCATTATATCTTTCGTTAAACAACAGAGATATCAATCCAACTTAGTTATGTTTAACCAACAGAAATCAAAAGGAATTTATCCTTTGATTTTAATTCCATTTCTTGTTTGGAAGATTAAGTAAACTCGTTAAAACGCCAGGAATTAAATTCCCGAAACGAATTATTTACGAGATCTTTTATTTCCAAAACAAAACACAACTTCGCCTGGATATCATATTTCTCTCTACAAAATTTCTCAAAAGAAATTGTTAGTACGAAATAAAATCCACATAATTTCTAAAAATACAAAGAATCACAATTAAGACAAAAAATGTGACAAAGTATAATTTATATACATGCCATATTTAAAATGTCCACATTATAAGGTAACACTATCATAATAATATTACCAAAAATATTACCAAATTTAAAACTTTATCTTAACAATACATGCAAATATGTATTTAAAGTTTTTATTTCCATTCCAAGAAAGATTGGCATATAAGGTTATAAAATTACCATATTTTCATATTGAATGCCATATTTATTATTTAATATTAATGTCAAAAATGTTTAAAGGAATATTTCATTATTACCTTAACAATGTCATAAAAAAGTTTAATTATGACATAAATCATACCATATTAAAAGTCAAAAATTTAATATGGAATATTACCTTAATAATACCATAATTTATGGTTTTTAAAAAAATGTCATATTTACAAGAAAACTTATTAAGGAATATTTAAATTACCTTACTAATCAAATATTCAAATGTTCTATCTCAAGAAAACCGCTTGCATCGTGTTGAATCCATGGTGTTGGTGAACTCAACGTTTCTTGTCTTTGGGCATTCACTGCCATGAAAATCGTTGAGATGTCTTTGAGCATTTACGGGCACCAAAAGCTTTGAAGACAAAAAAAATGGTCAAATGCTAAATATGAAATAATTGGCCACTTTAGTTTAAAGCCATATAAAGGTTTATGGAAAAAACATGCATGTAAATCACAAATAACAACATTAGGCTTTCCTTTTTTTTATGCGTGAAAATTTTCTCATCGTGTAAATCATTGCTTTAGATACAATAATCTGTTCGTCTTGGATTAAAACTGAGAATTTGTCTTAAGATTGTTAGAAAATAAGCGTTAATCCAAGAATAAATAATAAGATAAAATAATATTATTTAAACGAACAGTACAAAATTAAGAACAATACAACAATATATAAATCAAACCGATTTGGAACTAAAAGAAACGTGTTGAGGCCTGCACGAACACAGTTTCCTTAAGACAGATTTTCGGCCACTCCTATGGTGCTCGAGTTCATTGGTCGTCTGTCTCCCAGGATACAACAATATAAGATCAGTCACAGTTGCACTACAATGGAGATCACGAACCGACCCTTGCCTTCGCCTATCACCGAAAACCACTTGTAAAATTCACAGAGTAAAACAATAAAAAATTTCTGTGGTTTTTGTTGGTTGTAAACCTAGAAGCTTTACTCCCTATTTATAGGATTGTCATGAGGGTATAAGTGAAAATTTTGACCTAATGGAGCATTTAATATTGAGAATCAATTGATTTTCCTATAAAGCAATTTCCAAAATTATTATCTGAATTAAAGGTAACTTCCAATATTTACCCTTTTAATTCCAAGATAAAATTTGGCAAATTTATGCTTTTATTTGAGGAAAATTCATTTTAAATTTGGGTTAAAATATCTGCAAGCCCACGAAGGACTAGACCGGTTCAAACTTTTGCGTTACCCACGTCGTGCACGTCTGCACATTTACGAACCAACAATTGGTTCCACATTTTCCTCAACAACATTTGAATCAATTTCTTATTCAAAGCTCCAAACTTATCAAATTTTTCCAACAGTTCTAACTGGAAGCAACACAGAATTATGAACCATCTTATTTCTCCTGTTCCAAAGGTTCCAAACAAGCACTACTAGAAAGGTGAATTGATCCTTGTCCAGCTTCTTTAAGCAAAGCTCAATCCATGATTTACAGTTCACAACATTATTCTGGGGCAAAAAATTAGACAAACAACATAAATCAAAAGCTTCCTTAGCTAAGCTACATTCTCTTAAGGCATTGAAAAGAGTTTCAACTTTAGAATTGTACATGGAAAAGTACTAGGACCCAGATTTGCAGTAGCCAACTTTTCTCCTGTAGGTAAGGCATTGCAACATACACTCTAAGCAAAAATTTTGATTTTTGGTAAAGTCTGTAATTTGTGCAAAGCCTTCCAAACTGGAGACTGGTCTCTTTCAACATTTCTATGGAGCTGAAGCCAGTTGTAAAAGTTCCAAAAGAGTGATGGCTCCAGATAAGCACATCTCTATCAATAGGGGAAATGGGAGTTTTAAGGACATTTTCAGCATCTCTAGGGGTAAACAGCTTGCACATTTTTCTAACTTCCCATCCAGCAACATTAGGAACTTACAATTCATGACATAGAACAAGATTTGAGGGACTATTCATGTAATCATCATCCAGACTAGTAGCAGAATCACCTCCCCATCTTTGCTGAAAAATATAAACATTACTATTCAAGCCTAATCTCCAGTGAAAACCTTCTTAGAAGCCTCTTTTGCTTTAAAGATGCTACTCCAAATGAAAGAAGGTTTGTCAAAAGCTTTTGCATCCAGAACTGCACTGAAGGGAAGTATTTTGCAGATAAAACTTTAAAACACAAAGAATCTTTATTAGAAGTCAATCTCCAAACTTGCTTCCTCATAAGAGTAAGGTTAAACTACTTCAAGTCTTTAAAGCCTAGACCCCCATCTCGTTTTGGTCTACACAACTTGTGCCATGCAACATGAGCCCAGCCCCTCTCATTTGCTTTTCCAGACCACCAAAAAGACCTCATAGCTGCAATGATTGGATCAATAATGCAGTCTGGAAGTAGAAAACAACACATAGCATAGGTAGGCAAGGCTTGGGCTACTGCCTTTAAAAGGACCTCTCTACCTCCATATGATAACATATTTTTAGTCCAGCATCTAATTCTCTTTTCCACTTTCTTAAACAAAAAATCAAAAGCATTTGTCTTATTTTTTCAACTATAAGAGGAATTTCTAAATACATGCCAACAATTAATTCTTCCCTCATGCCAAGAGCCTCTTTAATACAAAAATTACTTTGCTCATTCATCCCGTTATTAAAGTAAATAAAGGATTTTTCAACACTAACTTTCTGGCCTGAAGAAGACTCATAAACAACCAACACTTCCTTTAGCCTTGCTGCCTTCTAAGTAGAATTCTTAATAAACAACAAGCAATCATCTGCATACAGTAAATGGTTGACAAGTGGACCATGCATGCTAACTTTAATGCCTTTAATCCTGCCTTCTTTATACTCTTTCAATAACGAAGCTGATAAACTTTATGAACAGAAAAGGAACAAATATAGGGATAAAGGATCCCCCTATCTAATCCCTCTACTTGGCCTAAACACACTAGATAAACCACCATTAATTCTGATGCAATGTGAAACAGAAGTCACACAAGACATAATCAACTCAATCCATTGCTGAGCAAAACCCAATTTTCCTATCACATCATGCAAAAACTGCCACTCTACTCTATCATAAGTCTTTTCCATATCCAATTTTATAGCAGCACCCTTGTTAGCCCCACTTCTAGCCCCCTTTAGATAATACATGATTTCATGAGCCACAATAACATTATCTGAAATGAGTCTACCTTGAACAAAGGCACTCTGTTTTTTAGCAATACAGATAGATATTACATATTTTAACCTATTAACCAAAACCTTTGAAACAGTTTTATAGATTATAGTACATAGGCTAATAGGTCTATATTGCTTCATGTGGTTAGGTTCAACTACTTTAGGAATTAGAACAATTACAGTTTATTAACATCACTCATGCTAACCCTGCCAGCTAAAATGTCAAGACAAAGGGAAATGAATTCATCACCAATAACTGACCAAAATTTATGGAAAAAAGAGGTAGAGAAGCCATCTATACCTGGTGCCTTAGAAGGGTGAATTTGAAGAAAGGCCAATTTGACTTCCTCTTTGGTGAATCCAGCACATAGCCTAGCATTCATGTCTGATGTGATGCAATACTCAATTGAATCCAAGATCAGATTTGAAGAGGTTCCTCCACTTGATTGGAAAAGTCTGGAATAGAAGTCCTTAGCAATCTCAAATACTTTCTCATCCCCTTCCTGCCAAGTACCATTATCATCTTTAAGCCCATTGATAAAGTTATTTTTCTTTCTACCTCTGGCCCTGGCATGAAAAAAAGAGGTATTTCTGTCTCCCTCTTTTAACCATTGCACTCTTGATCTTTGCTTCCAGTACACTTCCTCTTTGTCAAGTACATTCTTCAAATCTTTCTTTAAGCCATTTAGTTCTTAAATTTTGCTCTCAGAAATCTCTTCATTTAAGATGGATTCAATTTTTCCTTTCAAAACTTTCTTCCTCTGAATTGCCCTTCTTCTTCTGTTTCTTTGCCACCAGTAAAGGCCCTCGCTAACAACCTTGAATTTGTCCAATGTAAAGCCTTCAGTCTCATTCCATCTTTGTCTCATAGTTGCACCATATTCCTCCTCATCTTCCCAGCAATTATCAAATTTGAAGTGGTCATCTTGTCTACCAGAACTTCTAACAGGAACCTCAGTGTCTAAGAGAATAAAATGGTGATCTGAATAAGCTGTATACTCAGAATAAACTTCACGTTGACCATACCTCTGAAGCCAAGGGATTGAAGCCACAAATCTGTCCAATCTCTCTTTAATTAAGGATTATGCATTGTTGCCACTATGCCAAGTATACCAGCCTTTACGAGGTCTAATGTCTTAGAGACCATTTCTTTCTAAAGCACTCCTAAAATTCTCCATTTCAACTCTTGGCTTTCTTCTCCCACAATCTTTTTCATTGTAATCCAAAATTTCATTGAGATCACCTCTCAACACTCAAGGTAAATCAGATTTGTCCTTTAAAGAGTCCAACAGGTCCCAATCTTCCTGTTTCTTGGTTCTGTTCCAAGTCCCATACATGCCTGTAAATCTAAAATTTTCATTACCTACAAAAATTGCCACATCAATATGAGCCTTAGAGTAAGACAGAAGTTCCACTAGGATATCCTCCTTCCAAAGTAGCATTAATCCCATGCAACTATCTACTCTCCCAACTACTAAATTCCCAGCCATTCCGAACCTTCTCTTTATATCATCAGCTTTAGTTTTAAACAAACGAGTGTCACACAAAAAACTAAACTATGAGCTTTTGAGGCTACCAACTGCCTCAGAGTTCGAATTGTCTCAAGGTTCTCAAGCCCTTGACAGTTCCAGCTTAATATTTTCATGGTTCCCGGCAGGGCTGAACTCCAGCCGCCATCGGTAGCTCAGGGGTTTTGACAGGAGAAATATCCTCAACACCACCCTCAATAGTGTTCGAGACTGCAACTGAAAAAGATCTTGTTTACTTAGGGCCAACAGGATTACAGACCACATTCTTCCTTTGAAGAGACCTCTTTACACTCCTGTTATTTGTAGCAGATAACACCACATTTTTACCTCTCATGCCAGGGCCTGCAAACATTTGCTCACTATCACCAACACCTTCTAACAACTTCTTCTGTTTACCAGCACCTGAATTCCCAACTTTATTGAAATGAACAATACCAGGTTTGGGGGCATTTACATTTGACCATCTTTGCCTAGGGGGAACTTTAAGCCAATGAAAAAATTGGAATTGGCCTCTCTCTGTCTCAGGAGAAATAGAAGGACACATTTCAACCTCATGACCAATAAGACCACACCAATAGCAAAAGGCAGGCAATCTCTCATATTTGGCCATACAAATCCTAGGGGAACCATCAACCATCTTTCCAACGTGCACATACCTTTTAAGAGGCTTACTATTGTCTATATCAACTCTAACACGCAAAAATTCTCCTAGGCGGCCCTCCCATTTTCTCAAATCAGCACTCAGACTATTGCCAAACTTAGCACCAACAGATTTCCCAAATTCTTTAGACATTCCAATCAAAGGCAAGTTATAAATTCTAATCCATAGAGCTAAGGGAGCAAAATCATATTCTTGGGGACTTAAACGACCATCAAAAGGTTTGAGAGCCTATAACTCACCATTGAAAGTCCAAAGAACCCTGTCAAGCACAAAGTCCCTATCTTCCACTTTGGTTAACTTGAAGAGAAACAAATTTGACCCTAACTCAGTGGCATCCTCAAAGGGTTGGTACTTCCAAATAGGAAACAAAACTCGAATCAACATTGGCCCATCCACTATCGAAGGAGAGACCAGTTTCACAACTAGCCATTTATCAGAACCTGGAAGTTCCTGAGATAGCAGACCATCCGCTTCTTCCATATCCTGTAACTCGTCTTCTGTAAATTTCAACTCGCCTAACATTATGACAACCTCTTCTTCCATTGCGAAAACTAATAGCAAATTTTTTAATTTTTGCAAACCTCTCTTTGTACCAAATGAAATAGTCTGTAAACCTAAGAAATGAACCATTTTCTTCTCTTCGATGTCGAGAAAAACACCATGTAGAGTCACGTGCACAAACGGTTGATATTTCAAAAGACAAAAAAGTCATTAAAAACACCTCCTAAACGATGTCGTATGAAGGGCACAAAGGGCATTTCCAAAAAAAATTAAAATTTAACGGGTAATGGGATTTTATCGACAAAGCCATTGGACGATCTGGGCCCACCTCTGACGTTTCCCAGGGAATGTTCCCTTGATTCCCCGCACCTGCAACCAAATTCTCTCTCCTCCAACGTTGGAGCCGCCAAAATGATTGGGTGACCACAACACACCGACACGTGTCTCTCTCTGCTCGAGTCAACAAAATAAAATTAAAATAACGAGAGCAAAAATCAACTCACCATGTCATCATCTTCAACCTTCCGCACAAGCATCTTTCAGACATTTCCACAAACACCTAGAATGCAGACTTTGTCGGCTCTATTTTTTTTATAAAAATGAACCTCAACTCTCACTAGAAAAACAAACAGAACAATATGAAGCCACTCTGCAACGTTCCAAAAACCATAAAACACGATACTACAACTGGAATGCACACTTATCCAGCTCTAACTTTCTGCAAAAACGAACCTCAAAACGTAACAAAAATAACAATCGAACGATACTAATCCATTCAACATCACTCCAGAAACCATAAGACTCAATCAACCTCAACCAATTAACACTCGAACCAGAACCATGAAAACATGACCCCTCGTCTCTGCCTCCCAAACTGAAACCTTCAAACACCATAGCCATACTACAACTGAAACATTCCCAAAACAACCTAAAAACCAGACTTTTCCAATCTACAGAAGAACCCCGCCAAACCTGAACCTGCAAAACAGAGGAAAATCAAGCACATACATAACATCAACCATTAGCGCTAAAACTATAACCTACAACCGTGAATCGATCGACCTAGACTCTCCACGGTACGACCAAGAGGTGGCCGAACACTCATCGGAGCTGGCGTCGTACGTGAAACACTCGAACGAACTCTCACCGGAACGAGCGAAGAAGAAAATCGCCTTGGAAAATTTAGAGAAAATTTTTCACTGTACGGACGCTCTTCCTCCCAGTAAACATTGCCATGTCTTTTTTCGGAATCACATACCAACGTTTGGTTTAGGAACATTCCCTTCATATGGATTTCTTAGGTATTTGTCAATTCTCACCCCTTTGGACCATATTGCCACTAAGTTAATGAATTTTGTTCATATGGATCATTTGTTGAATTTAATTAGATAATTAAATATTTGTGGTGTAAATTAATTAAATATTTTTTTAATATTTAAATGATGTTACACATATTTAAATATTGTTTTAATATATTTTTATTAATATTATATATATATGATGTTTATATGTTATATGTTGAGATTGCATATTGATTGAGAATTAATAAGTTAGAATTTTGTTTTTAATTTATTTTTTATTTATAAATTTTTACCATCTTATAAAAAATTTAGTAGGTTAAGCTTATGTTGTAAAATTCTTATCAATATTATACAACTTTTATATTTATTTTTATCATTTATTTTAATATATTTCGCAATTTGTCACAAGTAATAAAAATTTAAAAATTTGAACTTCTTAAATGTTTAACATTTAAAAATTCATAAAAATATTTTAATGGAGAATAACGGGGTATGCAAATATAAAATATATATATTTTAAAAATATTTAATATAATAATTATATTAGTAATACGATAAATAATATAATTCTATGACTTTTGTGCATATATTTTTAATTTAATATTGAAAGTTTAACATGTTAAAAAGAAACTATAACACATGAACAATTTAGTAAATTTTACTTCAAGGTAATCTTATATTCCTCCAACCAAACACAATAATTTTACATTCCTAACAAATAAACCGAACAATATAATGTGACATTCCCAGTAATGTGTCAAGTAATGTTACATTCCAAGAATCTTATTCCCAAAAGTAATCTTACATTCCGTAAACCAAACGTACATACAATCATGTTTCCGAGTTTGGATGCGTTTGGAAGTGATTTGGCACTCTGCAGTATGATGTTTTCTCAGCTTCATATTTGTCATTAGAAGTAGACTTGGCATTTCTTACTGATGGTTTACGAATAGGAAATATTTGGGTTTGATTTGTTAACACACCATGCTTATCTTAAGTTTGGATTCAATGTTCTTAATCAACATAATCCTATGAATCAACATAGTCTTCCTGGCCAAAACAGCAGCAGACAACTACCTAGAAAAACGATCAAACTCAACAGCCTCAACCCTTATGGATGAACCCTATTGTTTTGGGTTTATAGTTTATGGTGTAGGGTTAAATTATTTTTAAAAATAAGGTCAAAATAAAATAATGTGTAAATAATGAGAGTTAAATTTATGATATTATCATTATATAAGATGACTCTGATGAAATAAAAAATTTTAAAAAATTACTATCAACCGAATTTGAGACTAAGGATCTAGGTAGTCTTAGATACTTCTTGGGTATGAAGGTGGCGAGGTCTAAAGCTAGCATTATTATAAATATAATAAAATACATCTTTGATTTACTTTCAGAAACTAGAATGTTAGGGTGCAAGCTAGCGGAAACAACTATAGAACCAAATTTGAAATTTTAAAAAGATGTGTTGGGGCATCATGTCAACAAAGAACAATAATATAGACTTGTTGGATATCAATTTACTTGCCCCTCACAATGCCAGACATTGTGTTCTCGGTAAGCATTGTAAGTCAACACATAAGTGATCCAAAAGAAGAGTATTTTGAAACTGTTAAAAAAATTTAAAATATCTTAAAAAAACTCCTAGTCATGGTTTGATATTCAGGAAAAGAGAAAACATATCAGTGAAAGATATTTACTGATTCAAGAAGGGCTAGAGAGTTGACTAACAAAAAATCAACTAGCGGATATTGTTTATTTGTGTATAAGACTATTTAGTTACTTGAAGGAGCAAGAAACAATCAACAGTTTTACTGCAGAAGCTGAGAATAAAGCTTTGGCTTTGAAAATTTGTGAAGTAATTTGGCTGTAAAAATTACTTGCAGAACTGGGAATCCAACAATATAAAGAGATACAATTACAAAGTGATAGATATTGGCTATTAGCACTGTCAAAAGCCTGTTCATCATGATAGAACGAAGCATATAGAGATGGATCGGCATTTTATGCAGAAAAGATCAATGATGGGACAATTATATTAAATTTTGTTCCTACAAGGAGCCAGTTAGCTGATGTCCTCTTCAAAATTCTACCAAGAGCCATCTTCAATAAACTCACATCCAAATTTGGAATCTACATCGTATACTCACCAGCTTCCTAAATATCAAGCTACTATTATTTAGTAATTATTTTCCTAATATTAATCTTAGTCAATAATAGTTGTAAATAAGGAACTAAATTTTTGTTGTAATTTATTTGTAAATTTGTGTAATTACTACTTTCCTAATTTAGGCCTTTTCTATAAATTATAAATAGGCACTATCCTTATGAAAAAAATATGTAAAAAAATTAAATAAAGAAGAGAACTTACCTCTATGCACCAAATACATATTCTCTACATTGCTTATGCTAGTGCATATATTATTCTAGGCTCTTGGGAACCCTCAATCACAATTCACAAACAATAGATGCCATTCTACAGCTTCAGAATAAAACTAGTGAATTATCCGAGAAAGGTACAATTACTACTAGATTACTTGTTCCATCAAGCAAGGTTGGATAAATTCTTTCATGTAATCAATGAGATGAATAGGAGAACCCAGGCAGATATTCGTGTATGTTCCAAGGAGGACAAGCCTAATTTTGCATACGAGGATGAACAGTTAGTACTTAGTAGAGGTAATCTTTTTGAAATTACTATATTTATGTCAAAGGTGTTTCTGTAATTGTTCTCTTCATTTCCTGAAGGTATAATATTTTCAATAATTCACCTTTTTTATGTAAAGATTCATTTTTTTCCATTCAGATATCTGGAAATTTTGGCGATGTTAAGGATGCTTTGGCTGAGATTGCTTCCAGACTTAGAGTAAGAACATCGCGAGATGTGAATGCTGTAGCAGAAACTACTTCTGTTGTGTCTGTTTGTGGATTCGACCCCTCAAGAAACACGCCCGATGGTCAATCACCAGCTGCAACAATAGGTCCTGGTCATTGTGGTGGATTTGAATCTTCCAGTTTCAGTCCTAAAATAAAAAGGTTCACCATTACTTGGTGAATATGGAGTTGGGAGTTAAATAGTGACTTCAATTTTTTTTCTCAGCAAATAAATTTTATTAATGAATTATACGTGTAGAATTCCGGTCATCGGAATCAATGGTGAAGTACAACAGAAACAAAGAAGTAAAGAAGACGACAGCTAGGGTTTTGTGTATAGCAGAAAATAATAGAGGTAAAGAATATCGAATCAAAAAAAATAGAAAAGAGAGAGAAGAGACTTTTATTAAATGATTAACTCTGAAATTCAATACAAATGATTTGGCCCATTACAATTGATATTTATAGCCCAATAACTATAAGGCTAACAAACTCTGATCCATACTAACAGCCAGTGGCCCACATTGCTAACAAACTAACCACTCGGTTTGTTAGCTGAGAATGTTCTACACTCTATTATCCTTTTGGTTTTTCTGTCTTCTGAGAATGAAGAACTTTCTTGTTGAAAGAGCAAGAGTCCACACCAAGTCTGGAACGGAAAAATTCAAACAAGGCAGGAGGTAGAGGTTTTGTCAAGATATCAGCAACTTGTTCAGTGGAAGGAACAAAATTCACTAACAGTTGATTTACAAGAACCCTTTCTCGGACAAAATGAATGTCAATTTCAACGTGTTTGACACGAGCATGATGAATAGGATTCGCCGCCATTGAAACAGCAGAAGTGTTATCACACCACACAGTTGGTTGTCGAACCAAAACCACACCAACTTCACAAAACAGCTGCTCAAGCCAAACAATTTCAGAAACGGCATTGGCAATGCTGCGATACTCAGCCTCAGAGGAAGAGCGTGAAACCACACTCTGCTTTTTAGAAGACCACGCAACTGGATTACCCCCAAGGTAAATGCAATATCTAGTGGTAGAGCGTCGATCCTCAACGGAAGTGGCACAATCAGCATCAGAATAGCATACCAAATCAAAACAACCACTGGAAGTATACACAAGTCCAAAATCAATGGTACCCTTAAGATAACGAAGGATACGTTTGACAGCACGCCAATGAGTATCAGTAGGACAATTCATGTACTGGCTAACTTTGTTGACTGCAAAAGCAATATCAGGGCGTGTTAAACATACATACTGAAGACCACCAACTATACTCCGAAAAATATGGATATCAGAAAAAGGGGGGCCATCACCAGCACACAACTTAGGTGAAACAATCATAGGTGTAGGTGTCTCATTGCAGTCATGCATGTTAGCTTTTTCAAGAAGATCAGAAACATATTTTTTCTGATTCAGAGTGAGACCAGTAGGAGAATTAGACACTTCCATGCCAAGAAAAAACTCAAGGTCGCCCAAGTCCTTAAGCTTAAATTCAGTCTCAATTTGCTGCACAACCATATCAACTGCAGCACCTTTAGTCCCATTGATAACTATATCATCAACATATACCATCAGTAGCAACTGATCACCAGATGTATCAGTCTTAATGAAAAGAGAAGAGTCGGCTTTGGAGGTTACAAACTGAAGCTTATCAACCAGAAACTTCTTGAGAGTCGTGTACCATGCACGAGGAGCTTGCTTAAGCCCATAGAGAGCCTTCTTCAATCGACATACAAGCTGCTCACCATGCAGCCCTTGTTGAGCAAATCCAGGAGGTTGACTCATATAAACTTCCTCTTCAAGCTCACCATTAAGAAAGGCATTGTTGATGTCAATCTGCCTTATGACCCAGTTTTCAAGGACAGCAGTAGCTAAGATAGTACGAATTGTAGCAGCACGTACAACAAGACTAAAGGCTTCTCTAAAATCACTTTCAATGGTCCGACTATACCCTTTGGCAACAAGCCTTGCTTTAAATCTATCAACAGTACCATCAGGTTTATATTTGACCTTAAATAACCACTTGCACCCAACAGGCTTTCGAGTGGATGGTAAGGGCTGCAAATCCCAAGTACCATTAGACAATAAGGCATTAAATTCAGCAAACACAGCATCCCTCCAGGCAGGATGTTGCAAGGCTTCATACACAGTTGCTGGTTCAGTTGTGGGGCCCTCCAACAGAAAGGCTTTTGGTTTAAAAATACCAGCTTTTGCCCTTGTCACCATGGGATGAGTGTTAAGACCAGCAGATGTTGAAACCAGATGAGAACTAGTAGTAGTGGTAGATGGAGATGGATGAGTGGATATAGCAGGTAGTGTGGAGGATGGTGATGAAGTGAAATGTGAACCAGTAGCAATGATAGATGGAGATGGATGAGTGGATATAGCAGGTAGTGTGGAGGATGGTGATGAAGTGAAATGTGAATCAGTAGCAGTGGTAGATGGAGATGGATGAGTGGATATAGCAGGTAGTATGGATGATGGTGATGAAGTGAAATGAGATCCAGTAGCAGTGGTAGATGGAGATGTATGAGTGGATGTAGTAGATAGTGTGGAAGATGAAGATGAAGGAGAGTGAGGTAAAAAGGATGAAGGGAAAGTTTTATGAACAGGAGAAGATGATTGATGTGAGAAAGGCAAAGGATGAGGCATTGATGAAGGAAAGAAAGGTGAAGAAAAAGAGGGAATTTGTGAAGGTAATGAAGATGTCTGAAAGGGAGAAAATGAGGAAGGAGAATGAATAGAAGGCATAGAAATAGGAAAAGAGGAAGAGGGAGATGAAGAGGAATTTAATTGAAGAGGAAACTGAGAAGTAACAGGAGAAGTCTGAGAAGTATGAACATCAGCAGAGCAAGACCCAGACACTGGACCTTTTTGACTACTAGACTGTAATAAAATAGCAGACTGTGACTGATTAGGTAAAGGAGGCAAAACAGAAACCTTAGCAGAAGATAAAACAGAAGAACAATTAGAAAAAGACTCAAAATCCATTTCAGTAACTAGATGATCAGACTGAAAAACTGCAGAGGATTTGTTTTTAGAAGAAAACGGAAAAACACCTTCATCAAATTTGACATGTCTAGAAATATACACACGACCACATGAAGCTAAACACATATACCCCTTATGCATTGAAGAATAACCAAGAAAGACACAAGAATCAGATCGAAACTGCAACTTATGAGTATTGTAAGGACGCAACAAAGGAAAACATAAGCAACCAAAGGTACGCATGAAAGAATAATCAGGCTTTCTTTGAAATAAACACTCATAAGGAAAAATATTACCTGAAAGCACAGGTGTAGGCAGTCGATTTATGAGGAATACGGCACTGGAAAAGGCATCATTCCAGAATTTCAAGGGCATTGCAGCCTGAGCCAGCATAGTCAATCCAACTTCAACAATTTGACGATGTCTCCTCTCAACCAAACCATTCTGCTCGGACGTATGTGGACATGACATTCTGTGAGCAATCCCCTGAGCCTTAAGATAGGGTTGAAGAGCTATAAACTCTCTACCCCCATCAGTTTGCAGAGCTTTGAGCTTAGTGCCCAGCTGTCTCTCTGCTGCAAGATGAAACTGCACAAAGACATCTTTAACTTGAGATTTAAATTTCAGAAAATAAACCCATGTGAAACGAGAATAAGCATCGGTAAAGGCAACATAATACTTAAACCCATTGGATAGGACAGAAGCAGGACCCCAGACATCAGCATCAACAAGATCTAAAGGTTGAGAATACACAGAGACAGAATCAGAGAAAGGTAACTTATGAGATTTACCCAAATGACATGCAAAACACAATGAAGTGGAAATCATTTTATTAGAATCAACAGCAATATTACAATCAGCTAAAGCTCTATGTAAAACCTTCAAGGAAGGATGACCAAGTCTATTGTGCCACACATCTAAAGGCATAGTCTTATTAACAACCAAATGACAAGCAGAAGAAGAAAAGGAATTAGTAGACACAGGAATAGCAGCAGCTGTATTCAGATGCCCTGAAACAGGGAAAGCAGAAGCATTACACTTGACATTAAGTTTGTACAACCCTCCACTCTCTGAACCAGAACATAACACTTGTCTGGTCTTCAGATCTCGAACCAAGCAATGACTAGGATAAAACTCCATACAAACATGATTATCCTGTGTAAACTTAGAAACAGATAATAAGTTTTTGGTAATGGAGGGAACACATAATAAATTGTTCAAACAGAAATTGGCATTCTTACTTAAAAGATAAGACTGACCAGTGCATTGGATAGGCAAAACTTGCCCATTGCCAACTTGAACACTACCTGAATTAGGATACACAGAATGAGTCTGAAGATTGGTGATGTCATTAGTGAGATGGTGTGTAGCACCAGAATCTGGGAACCAGGTGTTATCATCTGAAACCTCTGTTGTGGCCAAATGAACTTGAGGATTAATCTGAACAGCAGAAACAAGATACTGAGCTTGAGAATGAACAAACATAGGAGGAGTTTGAACCACTTGAGCAGGCTGAACAACTGAAGAAGACTGAATAGGAACATGAGAAACGACAGAAGAGGTGGACAAGACAGGTCTAGGAGAGGACAAAACTGGAGACTGAACATGAACAGAGGAATACCCTGCTCCAGATGCATAAGGAGGTATAACAGAAGTGGGAGAAGTATAACACATAGGACTGAAGTAAACATTAGAAGGATGCAAGGCAGTAAAATTAGCTTGTGAAGGAACAAAAGGCCTGGGAGCAAAAGAAGGCCTGGAGTCAGGATACCTTGGATTCACATCAAATCTATAATAGCACCGATCAGCTAAATGTCCAAGTCTACCACAAATTTGGCATCGAGGCCTATTATTGAAGTTTCTACCCCTACCTCTGCCACGACCATAACCATACTGATCAGTCTGATTAGCAGGGAACTGAACAGAATTAAACTCTGATCCATACTGAGAAACAGGATTAACAGGGACCTGAGGCCCAACAGAAAGAGATGTAGGGGTGTATGAAGCAGGTAAAGGAGCATAAACAGGTTGGGAGGATAGGGAAGGAAAAGTGCCAGAAGCCAAAGAAACAGTAGTAGGTGGCACATGAACAATGTTGGGAGGATTAGAGGAAACAGTATTGGCAGAGGCAGTAATAGGAGGAGTAGCAACAGAAGTAGAAGGAGAAGCTGAAGTAACAAGATGTGCAGAAGCATTAATAGAGCTACTACCAGTATTCATCAGATTTGTCTGCCTAACATCATTATCAAGAAGCACAGTACTAACAAAAGTCAAATCAGATGCAGATGGGCTAGCAGCAATGACAGTTATAACAGGATCATATTCCGAAGGCAATCCATTCAAAACAGCTGTAACATGCTCATGCTCAGAAATCTTCTCACCACAGTTAGCCAAATTATCACAAATGGACTTGATTTTCATTAAAAACTCATGCATGCTTAAGTCTCCTTTCTTTTGATTATGAAGCATACGCCTATATGACATAAGTCTAGAAGTTGTCTTGCTACTATACAACCTATGCAATGTATTCCAAATATGAGAGGCAGTGCTCAAACCAATCAGATTAGGCAAGACATTTTCACTCACAGTAGATAGCAACCAAGTGGCCAAAGCACCATCTTGTTCCTCAAAGATTTCAAACTCAGGGTTAATACACACAGTACCATTAACAGTAACATACTTAACAGGAGGTTCCACATTAGAATCAATGAACCTAAGCAAACGATGTGTTTTAATAGTGAGATAAACCTGCTGATGCCAAAGCAAGTAATTATGGTCATCAAGAGTCACATTGATCTTTTTAGTAGCAAACAACTTTGTCATAGCAATAGTCCCTGAACTAGTTGTATTTCCAGAACATACATTATTAGCACTAGATCTAGGATTAGCATCAGTATCAGTATGAGTATCATTCCCAGCAGGTATATCAGAAGCATTTCCATGAGCAGAATGATCAGGGTTATCAGTAACAACAATATCACCACCAACCATAGCAGAACAACAAATGAATGCAAGAAGCACAAACCAAACAGACAATCTCAATAGAAGAGCACCACACAGATGAAACACAGATCAGATATCAGGCTAACAGATCTGAAACGGCAAAACCCAGAGCAAACCACAAACAGATGCAAATCTAAAAACCAGACGAAAAACACAGGCACAATTGCAGATCTAAAGCAACACAATCACAGATGCAGAGCTAATTTAACCAGAAGAAAGGAACGATCTCACCAGATCTGATTTGAGATCTTGAACCACCATGATTTCATCAACAATGACACACGAGGTCTGAGCTTACACTAACAGAGATCTACACCGTGGAAACAGGAGCAGCCTTAACAGAGAGAGAAAGCACAAGAACCAACACCGTGGATCACAGCAGATCTACACG
Source organism: Hibiscus trionum (assembly GCA_030270665.1). Classification (NCBI taxonomy): domain Eukaryota; kingdom Viridiplantae; phylum Streptophyta; class Magnoliopsida; order Malvales; family Malvaceae; genus Hibiscus; species Hibiscus trionum. The sequence continues at coordinate 22,712,145 of BSYR01000004.1, forward strand.
ATCACGAACGCATCCGCAAAAGAAACGTGAATGCAGGTAACGACGATGAACGACAGTTACACCGATCACACCAGATCTACACCTTCACGAACTCAATCGCAGGAGTAACGGAAGCAGAGACAAAGAAATGACGAATGGCAGTTACACCGGAGGAATCAGAGGCTCTGATACCATGTAGAATTCCGGTCATCGGAATCAATGGTGAAGTACAGCAGAAACAAAGAAGTAAAGAAGACGACGGCTAGGGTTTTGTGTATAGCAGAAAATAATAGAGGTAAAGAATATCGAATCAAAAAAGAATAGAAAAGAGAGAGAAGAGACTTTTATTAAATGATTAACTCTGAAATTCAATACAAATGATTTGGCCCATTACAATTGATATTTATAGCCCAATAACTATAAGGCTAACAAACTCTGATCCATACTAACATCCAGTGGCCCACATTGTTAACAAACTAACCACTCGGTTTGTTAGCTGAGAATGTTCTACACTCTATTAATACGAGCTCAATCCGGTGCGTGTCTCGTTAAAAACTCCCCTAACCTAAATGTAGGAAAAGAGTACACTCACCCAGGGTACAAAAGAAACGCCCATCAAACAAACATAGATTAAACACCATTCAAGCTTAATAAAATTGTCTTATGCAACCAACGGCTTGAATCTAAACCAAATCCTCCATACTCCAAAGACAACCTGCTACCCCATTCCCTAATGCCCCATCAGCTTTGCAACACTTTGACCACCATGCTTTGAATATAGGAGCTCAAAGCGCCCAACCTTTACAAGGCAAACCGCAAGTCGGTTGATCTGCCACTTCCTAAGCTCACTATATTCTCATCCTACCACCAAGCTTTAAAGAGATCCGATCAATTCATTCCTTCGTTAGCGAAATAATCTGCCATGGTATTACAAAGTCTACAGACATGAACGAAATGCACCCTTCCAATTTTACGCACCAAGATTGGCCACCATCTCCAAGGACGTTTTGAATTACCACTGATCCAATTCAGAATCAACAAAGAATCCGATTCCACAGCCAGTATTTCATCTCCCGGCCACTTGATTTCAATGAACATCTCCAAAGCCACTTTGATAGCGTAAACTTCTGCAAATTCCGCACCAAGACCCTCCACCGGCTAAGAGAAAATTGCTTTCAAACAACCTTCGTTTGTTCGACGCACACCCCCACATCCGGCTTTCTCGTTTTTAGCAGCACCGTCAACATTGAACTTTATGGAACCAGCCATATGAGGTACCCAATGCACGCCTACATCTCTCGCTGTTATCTTATTGTCCAAGTCTTAATAAGGATTCACCCACCAATCTTTCAAAGGTAACACACTGCCATTCTTCGTTGCTTTGATCCAAAAAAGCACTCGGAGCTTTGTGAAGAACAAAAGATCCTTCAAGTTTGTATCTTTACTTCTAAAAACTTTTTCGTTTCTTACAAGCCAAAGGCTCCACACAGCCGCACCAACCGAGATCAACCATAGTGTCCGCGAGAGACCGGACCTGTGAAACTTGTCCAACAGTGACCACAACTCCTCTTTTACCTCATTCCAGCAGTGCTTGAAAATTTTAGATAGAAACCGTCCGGTCCTGGCGCTTTGTCTTCGTCACAACTCCACACTGCATTGTGTATCTCCTCAATTGAGAAGGGTTCCTCTAGCTTCGCCGCCTCTACCTTCGATTTTTTTTTTGAAATTAAGCTTTAGGAAACCTCTCCAAGGTCTGCTCCTACAATCAAAATGGCTGCTGAAATAATCGAACATCTTCTGCTTTAATTTTTTTGGATCGCCTGTAACACCCCAATTTTACCCTAAATTAAAAACCTTAATAATTGGAAATTTTAATTTAAAACCTAATTGAATTGCAGTGATTAAATTGGGTAGTTTTCTGAATTTACGTGACTAAATTGAAAAGGGTTCAAAACTTCGGTGCTGTTTCGTGGACGTTAAGTGTTTTAGTGTCTTATGTTGCAATTTAACCAAAAATAAACTAAAGAAAAATTTGGTTCCCTTTCAATTGTTTTTGTGTCGATTCGGTTACGCCCATTCTTCCATTTTCGTGTTTCAGCAAAGTAAAGAAAAAGCACCAACCTTTTTCGTTTCTTGTCGATCAAGCTCCGATCAGCCCTTAACCGCGACCGTTCGTTGCGGAGGAACCGCCAATAGTTTCCCCTCAACCTTACGATCAAAACTCTGACAAAGCCGTTCCTTTCAGCCGTTGTTCGCCGGGAATTTAGACGTTGAACCGTTCATCTTTTTCGCGTGGGTTGCCTTCGTGTTTTGGGGTAAGGGTGAGTGTAAATGGTGTTTGGGAGGGGTTCGGGTTGAGGGTGTGAGGTTGAGGGTGTGCCCTAATTTTGAACGGGAACCAAAACCTGTTGAACCGAATCGGATAACGTCACCAGTGACGTGGCGTATGACGTAAACGATGACGTCATCGTTGACCCGTTGACTGTTGACTTTTTCAGAAAAGGGCCATTTTATGTTTTTCGACGTCCTGATTCCGATTCTGCTGCCCGTTTCCCCAAATTTAAACCCGAAAGACCATTTTGACCACTTTTATTCGTTTATACTTGTATTTAAAGATTTGAATATGGGAAAATTAATTGGAATTATTCGTATTTGCAGACGACATTGACTCGGATACTGAGATCCTTCCTCCTCCTCCACTTGGACGACCTCCTGTTGCTCAGACATCGAGATCTGCTCGAGCTGACTCTAACCAACCTACAGATAGAGCTGAGCGTGGGAGACGTCACCGCCGACATTGAGTGTTAGCTACTTGAGGTGTGTTCTCTTCTGTGCTGTCTGTTTACAGTGCTCTGTATGTAAATGTGTTGATTTGCTAAAATGTAAACATGATGTGGTCTGGTGATGTATGATGATAATATTCTGTTGATCTGTGATGTTTGACTTGTTCAACATTCTGTTACGTTATGCAATGTTTATATATGTTATCAGATTCAGATTATTGTATATTCGAATATATGATTATGCATTTCTGTTGATAAACAATTCATTCAGATTCAGAACTTGGATTTTGTGTCATCTCATTATGGGTGGGATTCTGTACGGGGAAGTTTAGAAGCTTCATCCTTCGGGTTGATGTCAACTTTGGATCAGTGGTTTCGCTCTACGGGCTGGATTCCACTTCGGATGGTGACGAGGTTGAGAGTGGTTCTGGGGAACCTTACTCTTCGGATGGTGATGTAGTTGGGTGCATGTCATACTGTGTTGCATATTCATTCATACCTGTTTACGTGATTGAATTAATTCTTAATGGAAAATTGTATTATGATAATGTCTGCTAACTTTGATGATTCTGTTAGTTCTGTTTGCACTGTAGAGACACACTGAGCGTTTTCGCTGACTCCCCCTTAGTTTCTATTTCAGATACTCAGGTCTAGGCAACGGTACTTGGAGGACCTCGTTTTTCAGCTTTATTTGTTATTATCAGTATGATAGTTGGAACTATTTATATTATACGTTTTATCAGATTATAATTAATTTTCGGATTTCGGACGTTGTATTTAGGTTATTACGTTTTATCATGCATTTACATTTCGATTATTTAATATTTTTAGGAATATTTTATCATTATGTATTATGCGATATTATTACTATCTATTTTGGAATTTAAGTTTTTGAATCAGGTTACTTACGTGAGGGGCAAGCTTTGAGCTTGACTCCTTATATTCGACCCAGTTCTTCCGGGTCAGGTTTAGGGGTTACATTTAGTTGTATCAGAGCCAGGTTCAACCCTCGGTCTGGGTGATTTAAATCAATTTTAAATCGAAAATAAATTTTTGTATGCATTATCAAATGTTTTCGGGTAAAACAGGAATTTCAGAAAAATTTATGATCTTTTAAGAATAATATTTATACATATTCTGAATAAGGTCTCCAAGTGCGGATTCTAATCTTCGTATTCCGTCTTTTGTAGATATTCTACTATGCCACATCGGAGAAGTTCTAGAGTAGCGGCCAGTCGAGGTCGTGGCCGAGGACGAGGTCGTACTGCGACAGCAGATAGTGATGTTCTACCTCCTGAGGGTTCGATACAAAATTAGGGTGAGGTTCAGGGTGCGAATGTGGAGGAACAACATGTGGACCAGACAGGAGCTCAGCAGACTGGAGCTCATGAAACTGGTGGAGGAGACCCACATGTTCAGCCTGCTCAGAGTAGTGGTCATCGTGATTCAGGGGATAGTGAGACAGTGGGCACGAATGTTGTTACTGTTCAGAGAGAGTTATTGAGATACCTTCGCCAGTTTGAGAGTGTTCAGAGACCCATATCCACAGAGTTTCTCGCTGTCAGAATGACTATGTTCGATGGAAAGACGGGTACAGACCCATCAGATGCAGAGTACTGGCTGAAGAAGCTTCAGCGACTATTTGTTGAGATGGATTATCCTACCGACCGAAAACTCAGGGCTGTCGTTTTACTGCTGCAGGGTGAAGCTCAGAATTGGTGGGAGGCTGAGGAGCTTGTTACTCTAGCTAGTAAGGTTACTTGGGATCATTTCAGGCAGGCTTTTCGTGATCGATATGTCAGAGCTGATTATATAGCTAAGTGCAAAGATGATTTTATGAATCTGAGGCAGAATGATATGACTGTTAATGAATACGAGATCGAATTTATGAGGTTGATTCAGTACGTCCCAGGGTTAGTGACTACAGAAAAAAACAAGTGTGATTGGTTTCTGAAGGGATTGCGTCCTACGATAAAGGCCGGTGTTGCTTTACATATGGACCAGGTATACAAAAATATAACTCGACGAGCTAGGACAACTGAGTGTAATGAAGCAGAGTTCAGACAACTTGAGTCGCATGGATCTGATAGAGGAAAGAGACCAGCGTCAGTGCCAGTTCAGCATAGTCAGGGGAATCAGTCTAAGAAGAGGGCCAGAGATGAGTCAGACTATCAGAGTTATTCGAGAGCTAGACCACTGACTTCTTCTGTTCCGACTGTTAGTGCTAGTGGTTCGACTAGTACTCGAGGGGTGCCACAGTGTCCTTTTTGTAAAAAGTGGCATTCGGGAGAGTGTAGGAGGCAGACTGGAGCTTGTTTCAGATGTGGTTCATTTGAGCACCGTTTCAGAGATTGTCTGGTTCCACCTCCATTAGCTTTTACTACTACTCAGTCTCAGGCATCAGTACAGACTCCCGCCAGGGGAAGAGGTCAGGTCAGATTTGTTACTTCGGGTTCTGCTAGTAGAGGTAGACCAGCTCCGAGTAGAGGATCAACAGGATCAGGGGCAGACAACCAGGGTTAGTTTATTCCACTAGCAGGCACGAGGACCGTGATGAGCCATATGTTATTGCCGGTACATTCTCTATCCATTCTATTTCGTACTTTGCTCTGCTTGATAATGGTTTGACTCATTCATATGTTGCGAGTTCTGTGTCTGGGAGTCTTATGATTTCTGGTGAGGATACTGTTAGTGCTGTTACTGTACACAGTTCAGTGGGTAATCCAGTTGAGGTTACTAAAGTATACAGGAATTGTCCTCTTGAGATTCAAGGGGAGATCTTTCCAGCTGATTTGATGGAGTTACCCTTTGGGGAGTTCGGTCTTATTCAGGGCATGGATTGGGTGTCTACACACCATGTTACCTTAGACTGTGAAAAGAAAAGGGCTACACTGAGAACTTCTGATGATCGTGAGGTGATTCTGATTGGTGAGCGTAGAGGGTTCCTATCTAATATCGTTTCAACTCTCAAAGCTGAGAAAATGATCAGAAAAGGGTTTATTGCTTATCTTGCCTATATCCTTGATCCGAGACAGTCTGATTCCAGATTAGATAAGATTCGAGTTGTGAAAGACTTTCTAGACGTTTTTCTGAAACAATTACTTGGGGTGCCGCTAAAATGAGATGAGGTTGAGTTTGGCATCAAGGTTTATCCGGGTACAGCTCTTGTGTCTATGGCACCTTATCGGATGGCACCGAAAGAACTTAAAGAGTTGAAGATTCACTTGCAGGAACTGTTGGATCGAGGTTTCATTCGACCCAGTGTTTCTCCTTGGGAGCTCCTGTTCTGTTTGTTAAGAAGAAGGATAGGACACTTCGACTCTGTATAGATTATCAGAAGCTGAACAAGCTGACGATCAAGAACAAATATCCTCTTCCTCGTATTGATGATTTGTTTGACCAATTCCGGGGAGCTACGATATTCTCTAATATAGATCTGAGATCTGGTTATTACCAACTCAAGGTTAAGGATTCTGATGTGTTCAAAACAGCTTTCCGGACACGATATGGTCATTTTGAGTTCCTTGTGATGCCTTTTGGGTTGACTAACGCCCCTGCCGCTTTTATGGATATGATGAATAGGGTGTTTCAACCCTATCTTGACCAGTTTGTTGTGGTATTTATTGATGATATACTGGTATATTCTAGATCTGAGGCAGAGCATGGGGAACATTTTCGGATTGTGTTACAGATTCTGCGAGAGAAATAGTTGTATGCAAAATTCAGTAAGTGTGAGTTCTGGCTTTCTGAGGTTGTTTCTGGGTCATATAGCTTCTGCTCAGGGTATTCAGGTTGATCTGAAGAAGGTCAAGGCTATTATGAGTTGGAAGCAGCCCAAGAATGTTTTCCTGAGGTTCGAAGCTTCTTGGGTTTAGCTGGTTACTATCGGAGTGTAACCCCCTCGTCCCGGTCCGGATGCTTGACCGATCCGAGTGGGCTACATAGGGATTACCGAGGCGAAACCCGTTAAGGCTCCACTTCGGTTACCGACCCAAGAAAAGCTTTTCCATTGTTATTATCTTTTCTAGATGAGATATTAAATCCTATGTGAGAAAAGCAACAGCAGAAGAAACATTGAGGTAAACAAACAACAGCCCAAATAAAACAGCCTATTTTAGTCTTAAATAGTAGGCTGTATCGATACACTCAGAGAGGGCATCGATACGCCTTGACTAGGTCAACAGCTCAAGGTCAAACCAGGAAGACCGTATCAGTACACAGTTTGACCGTACCGATACGCCCTGACTGGTCAACATCTCACGGTCAACGATACAAGACAGTATTGATAACTCTAGACCCGTACCGATACGCCAAAATCTCGTCAAAATCTCAGATTTCCAGTGAGCTTTGGGCGTATCGATACACCCCTGTGTATCGGTACGCTAGGCCAAACTTGAGTCCCAAAGTGTAGGACTGTATCGATACGGCCCTTGGGCGTACCGATACGCCCTGCACTGCAACCCTCAAATTTACAGCCAAGGACTCTCAAACACAACTCTAGATGCAAATTGAGACTTCCCTAGCCACATGCAAACATACATACAACATCCAACAACCAAGATCTCAGCATACGAGGCATTCGAAACGAACGAGAATCATACATTCAAAGGATTCATGCATTTACCAAAAACAAGACATATATAGCACTTAGAAGGTTCATGCCTTAAACATCCATACATAAAGCATCCATAAGGGCACAAGGCCAACATACTAGGCAAGCAACCTTAAACATATCATCCACAAACAAGGAGTCTAAACATGCTCCTAAAACCAAACATCAACATAACTCCAAAACATTCAAATCCCATTGCTTGACTATTACAATCTTCCAATTTAAAGTTCATACTTGAGCTAACCAAAAGCGACACAAGCACACTTGGAGGCCCCCTTCAATGGGATAACCGTTGGAACTCGCATCCAACACAACCATTACCTTACGGTGGGATTACACTCATCACCGTTTCACACGGAGGGGATTCCACTCATCCTCACGCCCCGTCAATGGGATTACACTCATCACCAACTAACATATACAAGAAGATTTTCCGGGCGAACCTGTACTCCATCTTGATGACTACCATCACCAAGACCACGCGCGCATTTGACTCACATGTGCACACTAAACATCCTAATGATCGATCATTGTACCCAAGCATACTAGTGCCAATACTACACATTTCAATAGTCATCTAAATTTCCTAATTCCATGGAATTGGGCTTTAAAACCAAAACATGTCCAACATAATTTATTCGTTTGAAAACCCGAGGCCCAAAATAATATTTTATTATTTTAATTGTGAAACCGAAACCCGAAATATTATTTTAATATTATTTTCACTCGACCCCCAAACCTGGGTGTTACAACTCTCCCCCACTTAAGGAATTTGGTCCCCGAAATTACATGACGGAAACAAGTACAGAAATTGTTCAAGCATATCATCTTTCCTCTCCCACATGGCCTCTTCCACACCTCTATGTCTCCACAACACCTTGACCAACTCTATGGTCTTGTCACGCAACACCTTGCTATTAAAAGCAAGTATCTCAACATGTTCTTCGTTATAAGACAAATCCGGATTCAACTCTATCTCCTCAACGGGCATAACATGAGACGGATCTGATCTGTATCTCCTAAGCATCGACACATGGAAGACATCATGGACCTTCTCTAACTCTGAAGGCAATCTCAAACGGTAAGCTACTGGCCCAATCCGCTCAACTATCTCGTACGGACCAATAAACCTCGGACTCAACTTGCCTTTCCGGCAAAATCTCATTACCTTCTTCCACGGAGATACTTTCAGAAACACTTTCTCACCCACTGAGAACTCAATCTCTTTTCTCTTCAAATCTACATAAGATTTTCTGACGATCGGAAGCTGCTCTCAAACGGTCACAAATCAACTTCACTTTTTCTGTAGTTCCCTTGAGCAAATCCGGCATAGGTAACAATTTCTGACTCGCTTCAGCCCAATAGTTTGGAGTCCTACATCGTCTACCATACAAAGCCTCATAAGGAGCCATCTGTATACTAGCCTGGTAACTATTGTTGTAAGCAAACTCAACTAAGGGTAAGTGCTTCTCCCAAGAACCCTGGAAGTCAATCACACAACAACGAAGCATATCCTCTAAAATTTGTATCACTCGCTCTGACTGTCCATCTGACTGTGGATGGTATGAAGTACTGAAATGCAAACGGCTACCTAAGGCACTATGCAGACAACTCCAGAACCTAGCTGTGAATCTTGGATCTCTGTCTGAAACAATAGACTTTGAAACTCCATGAAGTCTCACGATCTCGCGAATGTACAAATTCGCCAACTTGTCTAAAGAATCTGTGCTGCTCACTTCTAAGAAGTGAGCACACTTAGTGAATCTATCAACTATCACCCAAACAGAATTCTTCTTCGAAGGAGACAACGACAACCCCGACACAAAGTCCATAGTGATTCTCTCCCATTTCCATTCAAGAATCTTCAAAGGTTGTAACAAACCTGAAGGAACCTGATGTTCTGCCTTTACTCTCTGACAAACCATGCAACGGCTCACATACTCGGCTACATCCTTCTTCAAACCAACCCAGAAATAGTCATTCTTCAAGTTACGGTACATCTTAGTACTACCCGGATGCATAGAAAAAGGACTCGAATGTGCTTCACTCAGAATCAAACGTCTCAACTCAACATCTTCTGGTACAACAACTCTGTCTCTAAAGCATAACACATTCTCACTACTGAAACTATACTCGGTCGGTCTACCTTCGGCTATGTCCTGAACATGAGGAACTAAAGACACATCTTACAACTGCTTCTCTCTAATCAACTGAATCAAAGAATGCTTCACTTGCAACTCTGTGATCAAACCACCATCATCAGACACACTCAATCTAGCAAACATAGCTCGCAACTCAACTGCAACTTTTCTGCTCAAAGCATCGGCTACTACATTTGCCTTACCCGGGTTGTACTCTATGGTCAGATCATAGTCTTTCAACAACTCAAGCTATCTTCTCTGCCTCAAGTTCAACTCTCTCTGAGTCATCAAATACTTCAAGCTTTTATGATCGGTGTAAACTATGCACTTCTCACCATACAAGTAATGACGCCAAATCTTCAACGCAAACACGACTGCGGCTAACTCAATATCGTCAGTAGGATAGTTCTTCTCATGCACCTTCAACTGTCTCGAAGCATAAGCAACAACTCTTCTTTCTTGTATCAAAACAAATCCTAAACCTATGTAGGAAGCATCACTGTAGATCACAAATTCTTTACATGAAACTGGTTGTACCAACACTGGAGCATTAGTCAAAGCTTCTTTCAATTTCTCAAAAGCCTTCTGTCTCGCATCTGACCACTCAAACTTCACTCCTTTTTGCAACAATTTAGTCAACGGAGCAACTACTCTAGAGAAACCATCAACAAATCTCCTATAGTAACCGGCAAATCCTAGGAAACTCCTAATCTCAGTTACTGACTTAGGTTGTTTCCACCCAACAATAGCTTCAATCTTCGTCGGATCAACACAGATACCTTTAGCTGAAACCACATGGCCAAGAAACACAACTTCTCGAATCCAGAACTCACATTTACTAAGCTTAGCATACAACTGATTGCTCATCAATCTCTGTAAAACGAGTCTCAAGTGCTCATCACGCTCTTCTTCGGATCTTGAGTACACAAGGATGTCGTCTATGAAAACAACTACAAATCGGTCTAGATAGTCTCTAAAAACTCTGTTCATCATATCCATGAATGCTGCTGGTGCATTCGTGAGCCTAAACGACATCACAAGGAACTCATAATGACCATATCTAGTCCTAAAGGTTGTCTTCGGAACATCACATTCTTTTACTTTCAACTGATAGTACCCTGATCTCAAATCTATCTTCGAGAACACTGAAGAACCCCTCAACTGATCAAACAGATCATCTATACAAGGCAATAGATACTTGTTCTTCACGGTCAACTGATTCAATGCCTATAGTCAATACACATTCTCATGCTGCCACCTTTCTTCTTTACAAACAACACGAGAGCACCCGAAGGCGAACTACTAGGCCTAATGAAACCACTGTCTAACAACTCCTGAAGCTGACTCTTCAATTCTTTCAACTCTTTCGGAGCCATACGGTACGGAGCAATAGAAACTGGAGTAGACCCAGAAACAGTCTCAATCATAAACTCTACATCTCTGTCAGGAGGCAAACCTGGTAACTCTTCTAGGAACACATCCGGAAAATCACGAATTGTTCTGATATCTTTCGGTCTAACCTCACTCATATTCGGATTCATCACATATGCTAAGTAAGCCCCACAACCGGAATCCATCAACCTATGAGCCTCTAAAGCTGACACAACATTCGACAAGAACTTACATTCTCGCCTACTACTACTACCTCGTAGTCATCGGAAAGCTTCAAAGAAATTCTCTTCGTCTCAAAATCTACACTAGCTCTATGCTCAATTAACCAGTCCATACCCAGAATAATATCAAAACCATAAAACGGAAGCTCCATCATATCAACGGGAAACACATGACCATGAATCTTCAGCGGACACCTCCTATACATCCGTCTAACTACAATTGTCTTACCGAAGGAACTAGTCACATGCATACCTACATCTAAGATCTCAACAGGTATGTCTAACTTCTTTTCATGCTCACTCAAAATGTAGGAATGCGTAGAACCCGAATCAACTAAGGAAAGCAAAGACATAGACTGTAACTCAAAATTACCTGCTATCACAGCCGTATCATTCCCGGCCTCTCTCTGAGCGTAGACTCTAGCTGGTCCGCAGGCCTCTGGCTGTACGGCAACAACATGAGCAAGGTTCCTCTGTGCCTCTATCCTAGGTGCATCAGCCCTAGGCTGGAAGTAGCCACGACCGCACCCACAGTCTCTCTGATAATCATTCGCTCTCGCATGAGCTTGTGCTAGATTCGGTGCCTGTGCCGCCTGATAAGGACACTCCCTCCTAAAGTGGTCTCACGAACCACAGTTCCAACAAGCATGGAAGTTACCCCAACACTCTCCAGAATGTTGTCTCCCACAACGTGTGCACTCGGGCAAACGCCCTCCAGCTCTATGGCCCGGTGGCCTCTACCATGGTGGCCACCGTCACGCCTATGGTCAAACTGCTGTCCACCGCCTTGATGCCTCTTGGCATCACCACGGTCAAAGTTGTTATTCCTCTTTCCAGAACTAGATCCTCCTGATCGCTTGGTCAGCCCCAAGCTATGCTCGATGTCCTTGGCCCTAGCAACCAAGACATCAAAATCTGAATAATCTGAAGCTAAGGTATACCTCTTAACTTCCTCATGAAGCCCATATCTGAAACGGTTACAACGGTCCCTCTCAGTAGGAACCAACTCTGGAGCATACTGACTCAAACGAACAAAACGGATCTCATAGTCAGTCACTGAAGTATCTCCCTGAACAAGGGCCATGAACTCTCGTTTCTTCTCATCAAGATATCTCGGCCCCAGGTACCTCTTCCGGAAAGCGGACTCAAAGAAATCCCAACCAATCTCAGCCTCAGGAACCCCAGTAGTAATGGTGACCCACCAGGTGTAGGCATCACCCTGTAGCAACGAAATCACACAGCCCAACTTGCGAGCTCCCGCACATCCCATATGAGCTAAGATGTGGACTGTCTTCTTCAACCACAACTCGGATCTCTCCGGTGTAGACCCTCTGAACTCTTCTACTCCTAGGTTACGGAGCCTCTCTAACGGTAAACTAGCATCATCACCTCTAGGCTGAGCTGCAGCCTGAGCCCCGGCAACTGCGGCCTAAAACGCTCCCGCTATAGCTTGTACAAGCAGAGCCATATCTATTCCAACAAGACCTTGGCCACCCTGACCAACCTGAGGTCCCGCTCCCTCAACTCCAGCCTCGCCTCCCTCACCAGGCGGAGGAGGTGGTGGTGGAGCTCCAACTCTAACAGCAGGCTCTTCCACATGATCCTCCTCTCCAGCCACCGGCTCATTAACAGGAGCCGCAACACGTGGTTCCTAACGAACCACCCTTGGTCTACCTCTAGGCCTCGACATATGCGCTCACAGATAACAACTACAACACAACAATAACATAAAAGATTGGGTTAGCAAGGCAAAGGTTCCAAGTGGCTCAAGTATGTTCCCTCACTTAAAAATCCTTTTTCTGATGTAATAGTAGCAATGAGACTCTACTCGACATGCTTCAAACAACATTCAAACATGATCAAACAAGCATACATCAAGCATACTTGATAAACAAGCAAACATGCTTACATGACAAGAAAACACCGTGCAATTGCAACACAAGAACTTAACTTACCTCACTTACCTGCCCAAGGTCTCGGAAACCTTAGGCTCTGATACCAACAAGTGTAACCCCCTCGTCCCGGTCCGAACGCTTGATCGATCCGAGTGGGCTACATGGGGATAACCGAGGCGAAACCCGTTAAGGCTCCACTTCGGTTACCGACCCAAGAAAAACTTTTCCATTGTTATTATCTTTTCTAGATGAGATATTAAATCATATGTGAGAAAAATAACAGCGGAAGAAACATTGAGGTAAACAACCAATAGCCCAAATAAAACAGCCCATTTTAGTATTAAACAGCAGGTCGTATCGATACACTCAGAGAGGGCATCGATACGTCTTGACTAGGTCAACAGTCCAAGGTCAAACCAGGAAGACCATATCGGTACACAGGTTAACCGTACCGATACGCCCTGACTGGTCAACATCTCACGGTCAACGATACAAGACCATATCGATACACCCTAGACCCGTACCGATACGCCAAAATCTCGTCAAAATCTCAGATTTCCAGTGAGCTTTGGGCGTATCGATACACCCCCGTGTATCGGTATGCTAGGCCAAACTTGAGTCCCAAAGTGTAGGTTCATTCGAGCACCGTTTCAGAGATTGTCTGGTTCCACCTCCCATAGCTTTTACTACTACTCAGTCTCAGGCATCAGTACAGACTCCCGCCAGGGGAAGAGGTCAGGTCAGATTTGTTACTTCGGGTTCTGCTAGTAGAGGTAGACCAGCTCCGAGTAGAGGATCAACAAGATCAGGGGCAGACAGCCGGGGTTAGTTTATTCCACTAGGAGGCACGAGGACCGTGATGAGCCATATGTTATTGCCAGTACATTCTCTATCCATTCTATTTCGTACTTTGCTCTGCTTGATAATGGTTCGACTCATTCATATGTTGCGAGTTCTGTGTCTGGGGTTCTTGAGATATCTGGTGAGGATACTATTAGTGCTGTTACTGTACACAGTTCAGTGGGTAATCCAGTTGAGGTTACTAAAGTATACATGAATTGTCCTCTTGAGATTCAAGGGGAGATCTTTCCAGCTAATTTGATGGAGTTACCCTTTGGGGAGTTCGGTCTTATTCTGGGCATGGAATGGGTGTCTACACACCATGTTACCTTAGACTGTGAAAAGAAAAGGGCTACACTGAGAACTTCTGATGATCGTGAGGTGATTCTGATTGGTGAGCGTAGAGGGTTCCTATCTAATATCGTTTCAGCTCTCAAAGCTGAGAAAATGATCAGAAAAGGGTTTATTGCTTATCTTGCCTATATCCTTGATTCGAGACAGTCTGATTCCGGATTAGATAAGATTCGAGTTGTGAAAGACTTTCTAGACGTTTTTCTGAAACAATTACTTGGGGTACCGCTAAAATGAGATGAGGTTGAGCTTGGCATCAAGGTTTATCCGGGTACAGCTCTTGTGTCTATGGCACCTTATCGGATGGCAACGAAAGAACTTAAAGAGTTGAAGATTCACTTGCAGGAACTGTTGGATCGAGGTTTCATTCGACCCAGTTTTTCTCCTTGGGAGCTCTTGTTCTGTTTGTTAAGAAGAAGGATAGGACACTTCGACTCTGTATAGATTATCGGAAGCTGAACAAGCTGACGATCAAGAACAAATTCCTCTTCCTCGTATTGACGATATGTTTGACCAGTTCCGGGGAGCTACGATATTCTCTAAGATAGACCTGAGATCAGGTTATTACCAACTCAAGGTTAAGGATTCTAATGTGTTCAAAATAGCTTTCCGGACACGATTTGGTCATTTTGAGTTCCTTGTGATGCCTTTTGGGTTGACTAACGCCCCTGCCGCTTTTATAGATATGATGAATAGGGTGTTTCAACCCTATCTTGACCAGTTTGTTGTGGTATTTATTGATGATATACTGGTATATTCTAGATCTGAGGCAGAGCATGAGGAACATCTTCGGATTGTGTTACAGATTCTGCGAGAGAAATAGTTGTATGCAAAATTCAGTAAGTGTGAGTTCTGGCTTTCTGAGGTTATGTTTCTGGGTCATATAGCTTCTGCTCAGGGTATTCAGGTTGATCCGAAGAAGGTAAAGGCTATTCTGAGTTGGAAGCAGCCCAAGAATGTTTTCCTGAGGTTCGAAGCTTCTTGGGTTTAGCTGGTTACTATCGGAGTGTAACCCCCTCATCCCGGTCCAGACGCTTGACCGATCCGAGTGGGCTACATAGGGATAACCGAGGCGAAACCCGTTAAGGCTCCACTTCGGTTACCGACCCAAGAAAAACTTTTCCATTGTTATTATCTTTTCTAGATGAGATATTAAATCATATGTGAGAAAAGCAACAGCGGAAGAAACATTGAGGTAAACAACCAATAGCCCAAATAAAACAGCCCATTTTAGTCTTAAACAGCAGGCCATATCGATACACTCAGAGAGGGCATCGATACGCCTTGACTAGGTCAACAGTCCAAGGTCAAACCAGGAAGACCGTATCGGTACACAGGTTGACCGTATCGATACGCCCTGACTGGTCAACATCTCACGGTCAACGATACAAGACCGTATCGATACACCCTAGACCCGTACCGATACGCCAAAATCTCGTCAAAATCTCAGATTTCCAGTGAGCTTTGGGCGTATCGATACACCCCCGTGTATCGGTACGCTAGGCCAAACTTGATTCCCAAAGTGTAGGACCGTATCGATACGGCCCTTGGGCGTACCGATACGCCCTGCACTGCAACCCTCAAATTTACAGCCAAGGACTCTCAAACACAACTCTAGATGCAAATTGAGACTTCCCTAGCCACATGCAAACATACATACAACATCCAACAACCAAGATCTCAGCATACGAGGCATTCGAAACGAACGAGAATCATACATTCAAAGGATTCATGCATTTACCAAAAAGAAGACATATATAGCACTTAGAAGGTTCATGCCTTAAACATCCATACATAAAGCATCCATAAGGGCACAAGGCCAACATACTAGGAAAGCAACCTTAAACATATCATCCACAAACAAGGAGTCTAAACATGCTCCTAAAACAAACATCAACATAACTCCAAAACATTCAAATCCATTGTTTGACTATTACAATCTTCCAATTTAAAGTTCATACTTGAGCTAACCAAAAGCGACACAAGCACACTTGGAGGCCCCCTTCTTGCACTAGCAACCCACGAACTACGGATCTGTATTGTCGAACAAAGAGAGCGTAAGCATAAAGCTTAGTGAGGGTAAGCTCATTGAAACAAACCTCGACAATGCAGGGTCCAAGCACGAGCACAACCAAGGTAGAAATGTATGATCTTACCTTCGATCCACAAGAGCCAAAATACACATGATGCATGAACATATAATCAATATTATGCCATGCTCAACAAGTCCAAACCACATTATATGTAACCACACATATAAATCCATATTGGCAACACATCTCAAATCATATTGGCACCTAGCTATGACTCGAATACACGGATAACCGTTGGAACTCACATCTAACACAACCATTACCTTACGGTGGGATTACACTCATCACCGTTTCAAACGGAGGGGATTCCACTCATCCTCACGCCCCGTCGATGGGATTACACTCATCACCGACTAACATATACAAGAAGATTTTCCGGGCGAACCCGTACTCCATCTTGATGACTACCATCACCAAGACCACGCGCGCATTTGACTCACGTGTGCACACTAAACATCCTAATGATTGATCATTGTACCCAAGCATACTAGTGCCAATACTACACATTTCAATAGTCTTTCACAACATCATTTCTTACCAATTTCCGTGCTTAGCACGTACTCCCCATGACTCACCGTCATGCACAATTCTCAATCCAAACCACATGCATATAACAATGCACCAAACCATGCCTCAACAACATGTATAACACAATATACATATCCACCACAAACACAAATAATCATGAGGCATAAACAACAATTAGAGTTCAACCAATGTCTCTAACTAAAGCTTGGGATTAGGCTACCACTCTAATCCCAACTCTAGGTGGGTCTACCAAGCCCAACCTAGTCCACATGCTTGAACCAATACTTGAAAAACCAATTTAAAACATTTAACCACTCACCGACTATTCCAAGCTCAACACACTAGCTGATCAAGCTTCCAACGATTCCGGATTTGTTCGCGAGGCTTCACTAACACAAATTCTTGCTTCTAATCAACTCAACACAATCAAAACAACCTCAAATCAGTTCACACATCAAGGTAGCAAACCCGGAACACTAATCAAGCATAAAACACAAGATTTCAAGCTAAGACAACTCTCAAAACCTCAATCCCGAGCAGCCCTTTAGCACAGTCCAAAACCCTTGATTTCAACCTTTTTAACACACTTAAATGCTCCCAAAACAACCCCTAACTATCATACTAACATCAGCCCTCAATTTCCAACATCAAACACACCCAAAACCAACCTTTAAACCCTTCAAAAACCCCACAAAAACCCAAATCCGGTAATCTTCATAAAACACTTTAAAATTCACATATGTTGGACCTTATGGGTTGTAAACAACTTATCTAACAATAATAAATCAAAACCTTTGTTAAAAATCCATAAAGCTTCAACCTTTAACAAAATCTTTGAAAAACCCAAAATACAAAATACATGGTTTTATTCAAAACTAATGGTACCAAAATGAAGAGGAAGATAAGGCCAAGTAAAAAATGTAATTACCTTTCAAAAATCACCAACAAGAAGCAAAAGGTGTAATGGAATAGTGAAATGGAGGGAAGAGGGCTTCAATGTCGTGAAATGAAGAGGTGAAGAGGGAAGGAGATGACAAAAAAGGTGTTTTAAACAAAAGGGATTTTTAATTTGGAAGACCATTTTATTACCCTTTTGCCATTAATAAAGATAGTCATCTAAATTTCCCAATTCCATGGAATTGGGCTTTAAAACCAAAACATGTCCAACATAAATTATTCATTTGAAAACCCGAGGCCTAAAATAATATTTTATTATTTTAATTGTGAAACCGAACTCGAAATATTATTTTAATATTATTTTCACCCGACCCCCAAACCCGAGTGTTACACGGAGATTCGTTGAGGGTTTCTCTTCTATTGCAACTCCATTGACTAAGATTCTGAGGAAGGATGTTCCGTTCGTTTGGACTGAGGCTCAACAGTCTAGTTTCGAGAAGCTTAAGAATGTGTTGACTGAAGCACCGATTTTGATTCAGCCTGAGCCTGGTAAGGCTTATACAATTTTCAGTGATGCTTCGTACACCGGATTGGGGTGTGTTATGATGCAGGACGAAAAGGTAGTGGCTTATGCGTCTCGACAGTTGAAACCGCATGAGTGTAACTATCCTACCCATGATCTAGAGCTTGCTGCTGTTATTTTTGCACTTAAGATCTGGAGACACTATCTCTACGGAGAGAAGTGTTATATCTATACAGACCATAAGAATCTGAAATACCTCCTCACTCAGAAAGAGCTTAATTTGAGACAGCGTCGCTGGTTAGAGCTTCTCAAGGATTATGATTGTGAGATTGAGTATCATCCGGGTAAAGCTAATGTCGTTGCCGATGCATTGAGTCGTAACGCCATTTCATATTTGAGAGCTTTGTTTGCTCGGATGAGTTTGTACGACGATGGCAGTCTGTTGGCAGAACTTCGGGTTATTCTTGCATTGATTTCTGATATTCGGGCTGAGCAGCCTAGTGATCCGTTTTTGATGCATCGTATCAGAGAGGTACATGAGGGTACATCTCGGGATTTCTCTATTGATCAGGATGGGGTATTATGTTTCCGTGGCCGGTATTGTATTCCGAGGAAATCTGGGTTAAAATAGGTTATTCTCCGTGAGGCCCATGACAATCCTTATTCTATGCATCCTGGTGGTGATAAGATGTATAAGAATCTTCGTGAAAGGTACTGGTGGAAAGGTCTCAAGCGAGACGTCGTCGGATTTGTATCGAGATGTTTGACCTGTCAGAAAGTCAAAGTAGAGCATCAGCGTCCGTCTGGGTTACTACAACATATTGAGATTCCTCAGTGGAAGTGGGAGCGCGTGACTATGGACTTTGTTAGTGGACTTCCTTTGTCTCCGTCGAAGAATGATTCCATCTGGGTTATTGTTGATCGTCTGACGAAGTCCACGTATTTCATTCCTGTCCGAGTTGACTATTCTTTGAGTAAGTTAGCTCGGCTTTATATTTCTAAGATTGTTCGACTTCACAGGGTACCGTCATCTATTATTTCTGACAGAGATCCGAGGTTCACTTCAAAATTCTGGGGGGCTCTTCATTCTGCTTTGGGTACTCGGTTGAACTTCGGTACATCTTATCATCCGTAGAAAGATGGTCAGTCTGAGTGTGTGATCCAGATTCTTGAGGAAATGTTGAGGGGATGTATTCTTGATTTCAGAGGCAGTTGGAAGGATTTCCTGCCGCTTGCAGAGTTTTCTTATAATAATAGTTATCAGGCCAGTATTAAGATGGCACCGTATAAGGCTCTGTATGGGCGTAGGTGTTGTTCACCTATTGGTTGGACTGAGTTGAATGAGCACAGATTGTTGGGACCTAAGATTGTGCATGAGGCTGATCAGACTGTCAAATTGATTTAGGATCGGCTTAAGGCTGCTTTTGACAGACAGAAGTCTTATGCCGATTTGAGATGTCGTGATCTTGAGTTTGAGGTGGATGATGAGGTTTTCTTGAAAGTATCTCCTTGGAGAAAGGTACTTCGGTTTGGTCGGAAGGGCAAGCTGAGTCCTCGTTACAATGGCCCTTATCAGATTATTCATCGAGTCGGACTAGTTGCCTATCAGCTAGAGCTGCCACCAGAGCTTCATCGCATTCACGATGTCTTTCATATTACAGTGTTGAGACATTATCATCCTGATCCGTCACATGTTATGCCTGTTGAGGATATTGAGGTCCGTCCTGATTTGTGTTTCGAGGAGAAGCCTATTGAGATTTTTGCTCAGATAAAAAGGTTCTCAGAAGGAAGACCATTAAGATGGTCAAAGTCCAGTGGCGTGGTCGTAGTCATGATGAGGCTACGTGGGAGCCCAAGTCTGTCATCCGAGCTCAGTATCCGCATCTTTCTGCTCCAGATAAAATTTCGAGGCCGAAATTTCTTTTTAACGGGGGGGGGGGGTGTAACACCCCAATTATACCCTAAATTAAAAACCTTAATAATTGGAAATTTTAATTTAAAACCTAATTGAATTGCAGTAATTAAATTTGGTAGTTTTCAGAATTTACGTGACTAAATTGAAAAGGGTTCAAAACTTCGGTGTTGTTTCGTGGACGTTAAGTGTTTTAGTGTCTGATGTTGCAATTTACCCAAAAAAAACTAAAGAAAAATTTGGTTCCCTTTCAATTGTTTTTGTGTCGATTCGGTTACCCCCCATTCTTCCATTTTCGTGTTTCAGCAAAGTAAAGAAAAACCACCAACCTTTTTCGTTTCTTGCCGATCAAGCTCCGATCAGCCCTTAACAGCGGCCGTTCGTTGCGACGGAACCGCCAATAGTTTCCCCTCAACCTTGCGATCAAAACCCCGACGAAGCCGTTCCTTTCAGTCGTTGTTCGCCGGGAATTTAGACGTTGAACCATTCATCTTTTTCGCGTGGGTTGCCTTCGTGTTTTGGGGTAAGGGTGAGTGTAAATGGTGTTTGGGAGGGGTTCGGGTTGAAGGTGTAAGGTTGGGGTTACTTGTGTTCGCCGAAATTTGAGCGTAAGGCTCGCCGACGGTGGGAAAGTCGGAAGTGGGTGTGCCCTAATTTCGAACGGGAACTGGAACTTGTTGAACCGAATTGGATGACGTCACCAGTGACGTGGCGTATGACGTAAACGATGACGTCACCGTTGACCCGTTGACCGTTGATTGTTGACTTTTTCAGAAAAGGGCCATTTTATGTTTTTTGGCGTCCTGATTTCGATTCTGCTGCCCATTTCCCCAAATTTAAACCTGAAAGATTGTTTTGACCACTTTTATTCGTTTATACTTGTATTTAAAGATTTGAATATCGGAAAATTAATTGGAATTATTCGTATTTGCAGACGACATTGACTCGGATACTGAGATCCTTCCTCCTCCTCCACCTGGACGACCTCTTGTTGTTCAGACATCGAGATCCGCTCGAGCTGACTCTGACCGACCTAGAGATAGAGCTGAGCGTGGGAGACGTCACCGTCGACATTGAGTGTTAGCTACTTGAGGTGTGTTCTCTTCTGTGCTGTCTGTTTACAGTGCTCTGTATGTAAATGTGTTGATTTGCTGAAATGTAAACATGATGTGGTCTGATGATGTATAATGATAATATTCTGTTGATCTGTGATGTTTGACTTGTTCAACATTCTGTTACGTTATGCAATGTTTATATATGTTATCATATTCGAATTATTGTATATCGGAATATATGATTATGCATTTATGTTGATAAACAATGCATTCAGATTCAGAACTCGGATTTTGTGTCATCTCATTATGGGTGGGATTCTGTACGAGGAAGTTTAGAAGCTTCATCCTTCGGGTTGATGTCTACTCCAGATCAGTGGTTTCGCTCTATAGGCTGGATTCCACTTCGGATGGTGACGAGGTTGAGAGTGGTTCTGGGGAACTTTACTCTTCGGATGGTGATGTAGTTGGGTGCATGTCATACCGTGTTGCATATTCATTCATACCTGTTTATGTGATTGAATTGATTCTTAATGGAAAATTGTATTATGATAATGTTTGTTGACTTTGATGATTCTGTTAGTTCTGTTTGCACTGTAGAGACACACTGAGCGTTTTCGCTGACTCCCCCTTAGTTTTATTTCAGATACTCAGGTCTAGGCAACGGTACTTGAAGGACCTCGTTTTTCAGCTTTATTTGTTATTATCAGTATGATACTTGGAACTATTTATATTATACGTTTTATCATATTGTAATTAATTTTTGAATTTTGGACGTTGTATTTGGGTTATTACGTTTTATCATGCATTTACATTTCGATTATTTAATATTTTCAGGAATATTTTATCATTATGTATTATGCGATATTATTACTATCTATTTTAGAATTTAAGTTTTTGAATCAGGTTACTTACGTGAGGGACAAGCTTTGAGCTTGACTCCTTATATTCGACCCAGTTCTTCCGGGTTGCCACCGAAATTCAGCCCCCCCTTATTACTCCTTTTTTTGGTCTAATTTTCACAGCCCTGTGAAAGTAAGAGGTGTTTAAATCCCCTAAGATTCCAGTTTATTCTAGCTTTTTGCTTCCATAGATCCTGTTTCCCAAAGCTCCAACTTGCATTCCTTGAGTTCATTTTTGAAATTGCTATCACCCGAATCCCCACTACTGCTTTCTAATAAGCTGGTGATTTTCGCTTCAATTTCATTGATCCGTGTATTGAAGTTTTCACACGATTCGGTGTTCCAATTCTTCAAGGCGACTTTTAGTCTCTTCAATTTCAATGCTATGTCTGGGCTTTTCAAGCTTGCTCGTGCAGCCACATCGTTGAATGGCATTAAAGTCGCCTCCCACTATCCAATTAACCTGGTCCGGGCTTTTCAGGCTTGCTAATCTGTTCTGTCCCATAGTTCAACTTATTCAGTTACACCGCAGGGTGCATAGTGCATACACATTAACGAGTGTAAACTTCTCCTTAAATTGTACCCAGCTTCCACTCAAAAGGATGAAGTTTGGGTGAATTGCTTCAACTTGTTCTGTTCTGCCTGAGGCCTCGTATACTCTGTAATCGTCCAACCACAGCTTCCGCACCTCCTCTTCCATCTCCTGAATAAAAAGTAAAAACCATCTCTACTTTCTGTAAACTCAGCAGTCTTCTAATTGCTTCTTAGCATGGTATACATTGGAACATGTCTTTTTAGGTCAAGCGCAATGTAAAAGATTTGCTTACTTGTTTCTGTTAGCAAGTGCAGGTAGGTGTCTGCTCCATATAGCTCCTGCCAAAATGCGACTACTCAACACACCTTTCAAAACAGGCAAGCCCATAAAAGCCCATGCCATTGCTTGCGTCACAAGTAAAGTTGGATCTTTTTTTTTTTTGATAGTCCTGCCGTTGAATTTAGCAATATGATTGTAGACATGCAGTTTCGAATCGATCCAATACCTCTATCATATTGATAGAGAATACTATCATTATCAGTATATAGTTAATGATTCAACTATTTTTACATGGAACAAATAGTTAAATTTGATTTAAATAAAATTCAACGCCCATGATGAATTAAATATAATTACACTAGTACAACTGTTACTTCCATTGCTGTAACTGTGTTTGGTGTTAATGGAATCTGATATGCAAATGAAAAGCTTAACTGAACAGTAAAAAAATCCCATGGAGAATCAAATCCTGTGGAGACGTGACATGAAATGGCACTTGGAGGAGGTTTGACCTTGAAATTTGGTTGATTTCTTCCATTTGGTACAGGGAAGTACAATGTGTAATAAAGACCTATTCTATTTGATTGCAATACAAGAATGGATAAGCCTACCAGTATTCTATATATCATCCTTGTAAATTGTGTTTTGTCTCATCCCCACGTAGGAAAGTGCTTCTCCCACTTTGACCAACTTGTATCAACAACTTGTGGTTGATTTCTCCTCACAAATCAAGAAATCTAGTGACGGATTTCATGTATTTTCATATTTGATTGTTTGGTTATACCCAGTGGCGGATTTAGAATATTTTTTAAGGGTGATCACAAATTAAAACGCTTTTTAAGATGGGTATAAGTCATAAAAATTTTAAAATTTCAAGGTGGGCACAAACCCACCCAATGTACCATGTGGATCCGACACTGGTTATACCCAAAATCTATGTTACTCCAACTTTTCATTTTTCATTTCATTCCAAATATGTATATCTCATGCAATCCGGTAGATGTATTTTATAAAGACCAAACGAAGAAATTTTTCTAGCATTTGTTGACGTGCTTTGGCATCGATATTGGACAGGCGAAGACATGAAAAAAATTCAGAGTATGTTAATGTTTATGTTCAACGCATATACAAATCTGACCTTTGTCTCCAGTAATATATGATGACACGGACATATGCAATATTTTATCTTAGGGGTGTGAACTTTTATATTTGATAAAATTATATGAAAATTTAAAAAGTTTAGAAGTGCGAGATTATATTATTATATAATTTTTTATATATTTTATATTGATAATATAATCTTGTAGTCCGAAACTGACAAAGATCTACCTTTTGGTTCCGATTTCATTACTTCCCTGTTTTTTTTTTCTTCTTAAATCTCCTATGAGTGTGTGAACTTTTATATCTTAAGGGTGTAAACTTTTATATTGAACTTTTTATACTTGGTAAAAGTTTTATTTAATATATATTTGATATATAAAAAATCTACATATAAAGTTTGAAGATTAACGAATTCCGTAGCATATGGCAATATTGGTATTACTTCAGTGGCAGTCACACCACATACTTGTATTCCCAAGAAAAGTCTTGTCAATTTCTCATTCCAACAGTGTCAGACTTTGCTTTTTCTTTATGACTTAAATGAAAAATAAATGCTTAAAGTGTATTTTTTTTCTTTTTAAAATTTAAGTATTTAAAGTATTTTTTTAAAAAAAATAAGTGTTTAAAATTTCAATCGTTATAGTTTTAAGTGTCTCGTAGTTAACTACCGTTAAAAAATTGTTAACCAATAAAAAGTCGACATGTGTCATTTTTAATTTTTAATTTC
Organism: Hibiscus trionum; assembly: GCA_030270665.1. Classification (NCBI taxonomy): domain Eukaryota; kingdom Viridiplantae; phylum Streptophyta; class Magnoliopsida; order Malvales; family Malvaceae; genus Hibiscus; species Hibiscus trionum. The sequence continues at coordinate 22,736,908 of BSYR01000004.1, forward strand.
TTTTAGTTAATTTTTTTTAATAATTTAAAATTTTTCGAAAAAATCTTAAAATTCTAAAAATTTCTAAAATAGTTCCCAAATCCTCACCGCTGCCGCATCCGACCGATGTCGCCGACCCTACCCTTTCTGACGCTTGACCCAGCCGACCATTTCCCCCAACTCCCCGTCGTCGGAAACCGGTGAACGACGTGTCAACCAAACATTAAACGTCGATATGAAATAGTCGTTCGGTTGGCACACCGTTCGCCGATTTCCGGCTGGATCTGACGACCGAAAGGGTGGGGCCGACGATGGTAGCGATGAAGATTTGAGGTTTTGTTATTTTTAGGGATTTAGGGACTGATTTGAAATTTTTGAGATTTTCGAGATTTTTTAAATTAAATTTTGAACTTTTTTCAAAAATAATTAAAAAATTAATATTCTTGTCATGTGTCACGTTTTAAATGATTTTTTAAACGGCCGGACACCTAAAATTATAACGGTTGGAACTTTAGGCACCTATTTTTACAAAAAAAATATTTTAGGCACCTAGAGTTCAAAAGAGGTATACTTTGGGCACTTATTTTTCATTTAAGCATTTTCTAAATCTAACTCATACAATTAAGAATGGGCAAAATTCAACTTAAAAAATCAATTTTTATCCGATTTTAATTTTATAAATTCGATTTGTGTAACCCCCTTAGCCCGGCCAAGACGCTTGACCCGAACTATGAAGATTACACGGGGAAAACCAAAGTCAACCCGAAAGTCAACCTTGATTAACGACCCTTTTTTATTTTTAATCTTATCTAGATGCACATTAAGCCTATGTGAATACTCATGAATCATGGAAGAAAAAGACACATCGATCGGAAAACATTTAGGGACTCAATTGAATAAATTACGCTTTAGGGATCAAAATGTAATTTTTGGAAATTAGAAGGAATTAGCTGATTTTAGGTTTACCAATTCAAAATTAATCATGTTACATGCTTCTCTGTCAAGTTTCAGCTTAAAAAGATATCTCAAGCTCAAGCAATTGCATCAACAACCTTTAGGACTAAAATGTAAAGCATAGAAACTTAAAACAATTCAAACAGCATCCAACGGTCAACCGTATCGGAACGCCCACCCTCCGTACCGAAACACCCGTATCGAAACGGTGTTGACCGTTTCGGTACTCGGGTATGTTCCGAGACCGGTATCGAAACAGGCTTCACCAGTAGCCAAACTGTTTCGAAACACCTTCAGTCGTTCCGAAACACTATGGCCATTACAGGTCCCCGTTTCGAAACAGTGGAGGGTGTTTCGATACACCTTGACATGTGCCAGCAGAAATTGCTGGTTTTTCACCTTTTTACCCAATCAAACTTGCCTCAAAGGTCCTAACAAAATACCAGCAACTCATAAAGACATTAAGGAACATATTTAAGACTCTTAAACTAAGCATGGCATCAAACACAAAAGCACACAATCTAAAGACATGCTCCCTAATCTCAAAACCAATATAAGCCACCAAACCTCAAACCAAACATTTAGGACCATTTACAACTCATAAATGCCATCACAACCATGCCACAAACTCAGGGAGTTCAACACATCTCCCAAATACAACCTTGGTTTCCCCATTGCCATATATCAAGATTAAAGTGTATAAAAACATCACCATACATGAGCTTTGTACTTCCTTGGATGTTCTTAACCTTCTTGCTGCCCAAAAACACCTCAATTATCTGCATTATTGGTAAAAGAGAGCGTAAGCACAATTGCTTAGTGAGGCATGCTCTAAAGAAAACCAACACAATAATGCGTTCTTTAGAACACTTTCTCAAAAACTTTTTTCCACAACAAGCTCATTTTATCTCATGCTTGAAAACCATTCAAAGCAAATTCTCAATGAAAACACATGTACCACATTTCTATCTCATGCATTTAAACCAATGCAAATCTCATGGCAAAGCCATACTCATGCTTGTAACACCAAAGCAATTCATATACAAATCTCATATGCATTTCTCATAGCATAAATCATCTCATCAAAGGTACATGTGAATCAAAAGCATTTTCATATTTTATGTTGGCATTTCACATCTCATTATTACTCGGATATGTGGACAACTCACTAGACACTTCTGGTGGCATCTACCGTCACCGTACTCACATGGCGGTATCTCTCATCGCCACAAAGCTTGGGTATTTCACCAAGTCCTACCCGATGGAATGCCCATCATCGGTTCTCTCCCTTTGGATTAAACCAAATAGCACGTACGAATTTTTAGTTTATAGTGCACTCTCATCCTATTGATCGATCAATTATATCCAGTAAGTATCTCATCTTCTATGCCAATATAGTATGTCAAAATATCATCTCACCTACAGCTTTTCATGCAACATTTCTCAAATCATTCACATCTCATTTCAAAACCATAACATTTGCCATGCTTTAAAACAAAAGCTCAAATCTCAATAATGCAACATGTTATTTTATGAAATCATCTCGAGCAACATCTCATGCTACGAATCATGCATAAAAATAGTAGGAATTTATCTATCTCAAACCATGAGCATGTAAAAGCATTTTAGGGGCAATCACCACATTTAAGAGAGCAATCTAGCCAATACTTACTTCCGGACTTAGGAAGGTGTTTCAAACCTATCCTAAATCCACAACCCTTGATTCTTTGTCCCTCAAGGACTTCAAAAACCATACGCACTCACCGATTACGTTTCGCTTGCTCGCCGAAACACTATCTAGGCTTCCGGATCAACACCAAAGGCGTCCGAAGATGTCTCTCCTGCTTATAACACGTAAGAGCAGATGATTAATGCATCATCATGCATTGAAATCATCAGCCACACACCTAAACTCGCTGCTCTATACAAAAACCTCATTTCGGCTACCAAACACAACCAAAATCATCTCCAAACTCTTCCAAAACAAAGCCCAGCCAAGATCTACCACTTCTAATCATTTCTAAACATCAATCAACATCAAAAACCACCACAAACTCATCCTTATACCTCCAGCTATAACAGAACACCAAAACCACCCAAAAAACCACCATTCTAGCATACAAAACTTAGGAAACCAAGCCTATTCGGGATTTGTTTGATAAAACCTCGTTTATAACTTCAATTAACATCCAAAATACATTAGGAAACATCCTCAAAACAGAGCCTAACCAAAAGTTACGAAAATCAACAAGATTCCACCAAAAACCTTTAGTTTTGACTAGATTTCATGTTTCTAACATTAAAGCAACTCAAAAATCATTAACAAAGGATTGATAACTTGGGAATTTCAGTAAAGAACTGATCATTAGAGGAGAAGGACGAAGCTTACCTCTAATGGCTGATTTCTCCTTGATTTTGGCAAATTTTCTTGAGAAATCCAATGTGAAATCAAGAGGATTTGATGAGGAAATGTTTAGGAAATAAAAGAAGATTGAAATCTCATCAAATGGAGTGAAAATCAGAAGTTAATTGCTGGAGGAAAAGTGTTTGGCTAAAAAGAAATTGAGAGAAAATGAGTTGAGAGAAAATTGACGTAACGTAGTTATGAAAAGTCAAAGGTTGTTTTCCTTTTAATAAATCTTAATTTCCTTTAATTAAAACATTAATAAAATCACCCAAAATAAGGAGAAATCTGATTAAAATATTTTGGTAAATTTAGCTCCTTAAAGATTCAAAGTTTCAATCCTTTACAAAACAGTCACTATTTAACTTTGCAAAAACTGCGATATTGTCACTACACCGAAATGTAGTATTTCCAAACCTTATTTTGTAAAATTGTTTCCACCATAATCATTCGTATAATAAATGAGGATTTTTAGATATTTTTCCATATTTTTAAAACCTCCCGAACTAGGAGTTCCCTAAATCTCCCTTTACGATTCGAACCGTTCCCGACCGGTCCGATTCAAACTCTAAAACATCTAGGCCCCAATTTGGGGTGTTACAACTCTCCCCCTCTTAAGAAATTTTGTCCTCGAAATTTACCTGGAGGAAAAAGGTAAGGAAATTGCTTCTTCATGTCTTCCTTTTTTCCCACGTGGCTTCCTCAACACCACGATGTCTCCACAACACCTTAACCAGCTCAATGGTCTTACCACGGAGAACCTTACTATCCGAATCTAGAATCTCAACAGGTTCCTCATCATATGTCAAATCTGGATTCAACTCAACTTCCTCCACAGGCATAACATGCGAAGGATCCGATCTATACCTCTGAAGCATGGATACATGAAACACATTATGTATCTTTTCCAACTCTTGTGTTAACCTCAGCTTATAAGCAACATGACCCACATGTTTATCACCTCGTATGGTCCAATGTACCTTGGACTCAACTTGCCCTTCCGGCCAAATCTCATCACCTTCTTCTAAGGTGAAACTTTCAAAAACACACGGTCACCCACCGCAAACTCTATCTCCTTACGCTTCAAATCCGCGTAAGATTTTTGCCGATCAGAAGCTGCTTTCAACCGCTCACAAATGAGCTTCACCTTCTCGGTAGTTCCTTTCAACAAAGCCGGCATCGAGACCAACTTTTTTCCCGTTTTAGCCCAACAAAGAGGAGTTATGCACTTCCTCTCGTACAAAGCTTCATAAGGTGCCATTTGAATACTCACCTGGTATCTATTATTATAAGCAAACTCCACCAAAGGCAAGTGCTTCTCCCAAGAGCCCTGAAACTCAATAACACAGAACCTTAACATATCCTCAAGCACTTGAATAACATGCTCCGACTGCCCATCCGTCTGTGGATGATAAGAAGTACTGAAATTCAGCCGCGTACCCAACGTTTGATGCAAACACTCCCAAAACATTGTAGTGAACCTCAGATCTCTATCCGACACTATGGATTTTGGTACACCATGCAAACGTACAATCTCAGCAATGTAAAACTCTGCAAGCTTATCCAAGGTGTACGTAGTATGCACATGTAAGAAATGCGCACACTTCGTAAGGCGATCCACAACCACCCAAACAGAATTCTTCTTTGATGGTGTTAGAGGCAAACCAAACACAAAGTCCATGGTGATCCTCTCCCATTTCCATTCAGGGATCCTCAACGGTTGCAACAACCCCGAAGGAAACTGATTTTCAGCCTTAACCCGCTGACAAACCATACACTTGCTCACATACTCAGCGACATCTTTCTTTAAACCCACCCAATAGTACTCATCCTTCAGATCATGGTACATCTTTATACTACCAGGGTGCATAGCAAAAGGACTTCTATGAGCTTCGGTCAAAATAGTGCGCCTCAACTCAACATCATTTGGCACCACTATCCGACTCCCAAAACATAGAACACCATTATCATTAAAACAGAAGTTCGATGGTATATCCTCAGTAATATACTGAACATGAGGCACCAAGGAATCATCTAACAGCTGCTTATCCTTTATCAACTGAACTAGAGATGGTTTCACTTGCAATTCAGCAACAAGACCACCATCTCGCAATATGCTCAAGCTAGCAAACATTGTCCTTAACTCCACCGACACTTTCCTGCTCAAAGCATCGGCAACAACATTGGCCTTCCCCGGATGATACTCGATCATTAGATCGTAATCCTTAAGCAACTCCACCCATCGTCGTTGCCTAAGATTCAACTCTTTCTGAGACATCAAATACTTCAAACTCTTGTGATCCGTGTACACCGTACACTTCTTACCATAAAGATAATGTCTCCAGATCTTTAGAGCAAAAACCACCGCAGCCAACCCAATATCATGCGTAGGATAATTGCGCTCATGCACTTTCAACTGTCGCGATGCATAAGCCACCACCTTACCCTCTTGTATTAACACACACCCCAAACCAACATAGGATGCGTCACTATACACCATAAACTCTTTCCCTGATTCAGGTTGAACCAAGATAGGAGCTTGCGTCAAAGCTGCTTTAAGCTTCTCAAAAGCTTGTTGTCTCGCTTCCGTCCACTCATACTTAACATCATTTTGCAACAACTTAGTCAAAGGGGCAGCAATCTTAGAAAATCCATCCACAAACCTTCGGCAGTATCCTGCCAACCCAAGAAAACTACGGACTTCATGAACAGACTTAGGAGGCTTCCAATTCATCACCGCCTCAACCTTCTGGGGATCAATTCGAATCCCTTCAGCCGAAACCACATGACCAAGGAAAACAACTTCCTTTAGCCAAAACTCACATTTTCTCAGCTTAGTATAAAGCTGATTTTCCAACAGCGCTTGCAAAACAATCCTCAAATAACCTTCATGCTCCTCCTCGGTACGAGAGTACACAAGGATATCGTCGATGAACACCACAACGAACTTGTCCAAGAATTCATGGAACACCCTATTCATCATTTCCATGAAAGCGGCAGGAGCATTCGTCAAGCCAAACGGCATCACAAGGAACTCATAATGCTCGTACCTCGTTCTAAAGGTTGTTTTCGGCACATCCACATCTTTCACCTTTAACTGATAGTACCCTGACCTCAGATCAATCTTTGAAAACACAGTCGCTCCCTGAAACTGATCAAAAAGATCATCAATCCTCGGCAGAGGATACTTGTTCTTAACAGTCAACTTATTCAGCTGACGATAATCGATGCACATTCTCATCGTGCCATCTTTCTTTTTCACAAACAAGACTGGTGCACCCCAAGGTGACACACTAGGCCGAATGAAGCCACGGTCAAGCAACTCCTGAAGTTGCGTCTTTAACTCCTTCAAGTCTTTGGGTTCCATGCGATAGGGAGCAATGGACACCGGAGTTGTATTCTCATACAGCTCAATTCCAAACTCAACCTCTCGACTAGGCGGCAAACCAGACAATTCCTCTGGAAACACTCCAGGGAACTCACACACGGTCCTTATATCCTGAACGCGCACCTCTTTTAAACTAGGATTCATAACAAAGGCTATATAAGCTTCACATTCTTGCCGCAACATTCGGCTCGCTTCCAACGTTGACACCACATTAGCAAGAAACTTCACATTTTCTCCCACCACCACCACCTCATAATCATCCGCAAGTTTCAACGAAACTCGTTTGCTTTCAAAATCCACGATGGCTCTATGCTCAACAAGCCAATCCATGCCAAGGATTACATTGAAACCATAAAATGACAATTCCATAAGATCAACAAGAAAAACATGATCTTGCACCTTTAAAGGACATCTCCTATACAACTTCCTTGTTACCACTGTCTCACAAAAGGAACTAGTCACACGCATACCAACATCCAAATACTCAACAGCTAAACCAAGCATTTGAGCATGCTCACGCAATATATACGAGTGTGTAGATCCAGAATCAATCAAAGAAAGTAATGACAAGGATTGCAAAGTAAAGGTACCTGCGATCACATCCGTATTATTCCTTCCCTCACGATGGGCATACACTCGAGCCTGACCACCACCCTTAGGTTGGACAACCACAACATGTGCCATGTTCCTTCTACCATCATCTCTACGCTGAAAATTATCACGGCCGCGCCCACGACCTCTATGTGGCTCAGCTGCTCTCACCAGAGCTTGTCCCTCTCTCAGCGACTGAGGACAATCTTTCTTCATATGCCCTCGGTTTCCACAGTTCCAACATGTCCCAAAGTTACCCCAACACTCACCAGCGTGTCTCCTACCACACCGATTACACTCAGGAGTCCTCAAGAAGGCATTAGGTCCTTTCTGACCTCTACCAGGGTTACCACCCCCACGTCTAGCATCATAATGCGGCTTTTTGTCCTTATGCCTCTTGTTGCGATCTCTTCCATAATCGTGTTCTACAGCACGCTTTCCTGAGCTAAATCCACCTGCTCGGCTCACCAAACCAAGATTCAATTCAATGTCCTTGGCTCTAGTGACCAAGACATCAAAATCAGTGTAGTCAGCCGCAAGCATATAGGTCTTTACATCCGCTACCAGCCCATAACGGAACCGTTCGCACCTTTCCCTCTCGCTAGGAATTAGCTCCGGTGCATATTGACTAAGGCGAACAAACCGAATCTCATATTCAGCCACAAACATATTCCCTTGCATAAGAGACATAAACTCCCTCTTCTTCTCATCGAGGTAGCGAACTCCCAGATATTTTCTCTTGAACGCATTCAAGAAGAATGTCCAAGTCACATCATCATCATCCATTCCGGAGATAGTGGTCGTCCACCACGTGTAAGCATCACCATGCAGTAGTGACACAATACGTCCCAGCTTCTGCACATTGTTGCAGTTCAACTGACCAAGAATTCTCTTGGTGCTCTCCAACCAAGATTCAGATCCTTCCGGTGACAAACCCATAAACTCAGTCCCACCCAGACCGCGGAGACGCTCCAACGGCAATCTCACATCAGCACCATCCTGAGGTGCAGCTCCAAGTGCCCCAGCTACTGCTGCCTGAAAAGCTCCAGCAATAGCCTATATCAGCACAGTCATATCAGGAGCAGCTTGCCCCTGAGCACCCTCGGGTCCAGCAACCCCAGCACCAACTCCAGCAATACCAGCCCCAGCTCCACCACCACCAGGTGGTCCACCAGGGGGAGGAGGAGGTAAATCCTCAGCGTTCTCTACGTTCTCATTCTCGGCTGTAGATCTAGTATTGATTCTCGGCTCTCTACGTGGCCCCATAATAAAAACAATGCACTGACAAAATGCAATAAACACAATCAGGCATTATAAGGTAAGTAATCCAAGTACTCAAGCTCATTTTCGAAAACAATTCTTCTCATTAGTTTTGATATGGCAATAGGATCCCCATCTACACTTCAAACACAACATAGCATCACAAAATCATCTCAATTGATTCATACATCAACATTCATACACCAAAAATTCACAATCACACATAACCACATACAATCACCACATGCCAAGCCCAAATTATTCGATAACCTAGCTCTGATACCAAAAAATGTAACCCCCTTAGCCCGGCCCAGACGCTCGACCCGAGCTACGAAGATTACACAGGGAAACCCAAAGTCAACTCGAAAGTCAACCTTGATTAACGACCCTTTTTTATTTTTAATCTTTTCTAGATGCACATTAAGCCTATGTGAATACTCACGAATCATGAAAGAGAAAGACACAGCGATCGGAAAACATTTAGGGACTCAATTGCATAAATTACGCGTTTAGGGACCAAAATGTAATTTTTGGAAATCAGAAGGACTTAGCTGATTTTAGGTTTACCAATTCAAAATTTATAGTGTTACATGCTTCTCTGTCAAGTTTCAGCTTAAAAAGATATCCCAAGCTCAAGCAATTGCATCCACAACCTTTAGGACTAAAATGTAAATCATGGAAACTTAAAACAATTCAAACAGCATCCAACGGTCAACCGTATCGGAACGCCCACCCTCCGTACCGAAACACCCGTATCAAAACGGTGTTGACCGTTTCGGTACTCGGGTATGTTCTGAGACCGGTATTGAAACAGGCTTCACCAGTAGCCAAACTGTTTCGAAACACCTTCAGCCGTTCTGAAACACTATGGCCATTACAGGCCCCCGTTTCGAAACAGTGGAGGGTGTTTCGATACACCTTGCCCTGTGCCAGCAGAAATTGCTGGTTTTTCACCTTTGTACCCAATCAAACTTGCCTCAAAGGTCCTCACAACATACCAGCAACTCATAAAGACATTAAGGAACATATTTAAGACTCTTAAACTAAGCATGGCATCAAACACAAAAGCACACAATCTAAATGCATGCTCCCTAGTTTCAAAACCAATATAAGCAACCAAACCTCAAACCAAACATTTAGGACCATTTACAACTCATAAATGCCATCACAACCATGCCACAAACTCAGGGAGTTCAACACATCTCCCAAATACAACCTTGGTTTCCCCATTGCTATATATCAAGACTAAAGTGTATAAAAACATCACCATACATGAGCTTTGTACTTCCTTGGATGTTCTTAACCTTCTTGCTGCCCAAAAACACCTCAATTATCTGCATTATTGGTAAAAGAGAGCGTAAGCACAATTGCTTAGTGAGGCATGCTCTAAAGAAAACCAACAAAATAATGCATTCTTTAAAACACTTTCTCAAAAACCTTTTTTCACAACATGCTCATTTTATCTCATGCTTGAAAACCATTCAAAGCAAATTCTCAATGAAAACACATGTACCACATTTCTATCTCATGCATTTAAGCCAATGCAAATCTCATGGCAAAGCCATACTCATGCTTGTAACACCAAAGTAATTCATATACAAATCTCATATGCATTTCTCATAGCATAAATCATCTCATCAAAGGTACATGTGAATCAAAAGCATTTTCATATTTTATATTGGCATTTCACATCTCATTATTACTCGTATATGCGGACAACTCACTAGACACTTCCGGTGGCATCTACCATCACCGTACTCACATGGCGGTATCTCTCATCGCCACAAAGCTTGGGTATTTCACCAATTCCTACCCAATGGAATGCCCATCATCGGTTCTCTCCCTTTGGATTAAACCAAAGAGCACGTACGAATTTTTAGTTTATAGTGCACTCTCATCCTATTGATCGATCAATTATATCCGATAAGTATCTCATCTTCTATGCCAATATAGTATGTCAAAGTATCATCTCACCTACTACTTTTCATGAATATTTCTCAAATCATTCTCATCTCATTTCAAAACCATAACATTTTTCATGCTATAAAACAAAATCTCAAATCTCAATAATGCAACATGTTATTTTATGAAATCATCTCAAGCATCATCTCATGCTACGAATCATGCATAAAAACAGTAGGAATTTATCTATCTCAAACCATGAGCATGTAAAAGCATTTTAGGGGCAATCACCACATTTAAGAGAGCAATCTAGCCAATACTTACTTCCGGACTTAGGAAGGTGTTTCAAACCTATCCTAAATCCCCAACCCTTGATTCTTTGTCCCTCAAGGACTTCAAAAACTATACGCACTCACCGATTACGTTTCGCTTGCTCGCCGAAACACTATCTAGGCTTCCGGATCAACACCAAAGGCGTCCGAAGATGTCTCTCCTGCTTATAACACATAAGATCAGAGGATTAATGCATCATCATGCATTGAAATCATCAGCCACACACCTAAACTCGTTGCTTTATACAAAAACCTCATTTCGGCTACCAAACACAACCAAAATCATCTCCAAACTCTTCCAAAACAAAGCTCAGCCAAGATCTACCACTTATAATCATTTCTAAACATCAATCAACATCAAAAACCACCACAAACTCATCATTATACCTCCAGCTATAACAGAACACCAAAACCACCCCAAAAACCACATTCTAGCATACAAAACTTAGAAAACCAAGCCTATTCGGGATTTGTTTGATAAAACCTCATTTATAACTTCAATTAACATCCAAAATACATTAGTAAACATCCTCAAAACAGAGCCTAACCTAAAGTTAAGAAAATCAACAAGATTCCACCAAGAACCTTGAGTTTTGACTAGATTTCATATTTCTAACATTAAAGCAACTCAAAAATCATTAACAAAGGATTGATAACTTGGGAATTTCAGTAAAGAACTGATCATTAGAGGAGAAGGATGAAGCTTACCTCTAATGGTTGATTTCTCCTTGATTTTGGCAAGTTTTCTTGAGAAATCCAATGTGAAATCAAGAGGATTTGATGAGGAAATGTTTAGGAAACAAAAGAAGATTGAAATCTCATCAAGTGGAGTGAGAATCAGAGGTTAATTGCTGGAGGAAAAGTGTTTGGCTAAAAAGTAATTGAGAGAAAATGAGTTGAGAGAAAATTGACGTAAAGTAGTTATGAAAAGTCAAACGTATTTTTCCTTTTAATAAATCTTAATTTCCTTTAATTAAAACATTAATAAAATCACCCAAAATAAGGAGAAATCTGATTAAAACATTTTGGTAAAATTAGCTCCTTAAAGATTCAAAGTTTCAATCCTTTACAAAACAGTCACTATTCAACTTTGCAAAAATTGCAATTTGGTCACTACACCGAAATGTAGTATTTCCAAACCTTATTTTGTAAAATTGTTTCCACCATAATCATTCGTATAATAAATGAGGATTTTTAGATATTTTTCCATATTTTTAAAACATCCCGAACTAGATGTTCCCTAAATCTCCCTTTACGATTCGAACCGTTCCCGACCGGTCCGATTCGAACTCTAAAACATCTAGGCCCAAATTTGGAGTGTTACAATTTGACTCGAATTGAATTTCATAAATTTGATTCAAAAAAATTAAAAATAAAGGGAGTTTATTGATGGTAAAAGTATGATGACGATGGTTTTAGGTAGTTCACTCATGTTGATTTAGGTGGAGAGCCGCATGCATGGAAGTGTAGAGAAAATAAGAGTTGAAGAAGAAGGTCAAAAGTGGAATGAGGGTTTGAACCTCTTTCTTCAGACTGGGTATTTAAATGCCCTTCTAGTGACTAATGTCAGGCCTAGAGTTTGATTGGTATTGATGGGTTGACAATGTAGATTTGACTGTCAGGTAGTAGAGTCAGTTAATGGGCCAAGCAGAGAAATTGTAATTTTGAGGGACTATAGCATCTCAACGCTAGACATATAACAGAGGATCTAAACACTCGAGTAGAAACAAAAGTAGGAATCCTCCATGCGGAGCGAATGATCTTGTTGCTCTTGTAGAATTTTGGTTCGTGAAACAATACATGAGACACTTGACGCATGGCAGAGACATTTCAACACTATCAACATAGTAGAGGATCTCGACGCCCTTATAGAAACAAAGTTGACGCTCTGGTAGAAGTAAAACTGAATCGGATGAAGAAGAGTCATACCTTCTCCTTACAAAGTATATGTATATTATGAGTGTTTTAAATGTTAAACTTCTTAAATTTCGCGTACATGGTTCGTTGTTTCTGTGAAGCAGACTATTGGGGAGCTGAACCTTGGTTTATGCTCCGTATGCATCTCATCTCTTCCATTTTAGAGCAGAGACATCTTGACGCTTTTGAAGAATTGATCGATGCGGAGCATAGGCATCTCAATGTTACACGCATATCGAAGAATCTCGACGCTCTCGAGAAACAATTGCATTTGGATAATATTTATACTTGAATATCAAATATCACAATATTGGTTATCATACACATGGCTTTTTGGGGCGACATGCATTATAGTCTTGAATACTGGGAGATATTTGCTCACAGTACAATATTTGTTCCTCAGAACTTAAGAAGATACATTTGTAATATTTGGTAAAATGGGTTGTTATACCTTTAGTTGACTAGTGTCTAGAGCAGCCATGAGTGGCTTGCTCGTTTATTTATAAAGTACGCACAAAATAATATTTAACCCCAAAACTCTTAGGAAAATATATTAATATTTTATATTTTTTATACATGGTTATACCTTTAATCGCCGTGTATAGCGTCGCTTGGTTTTCGATGAGATGTATGCTTTCTGTTGCGTATGTACTAACAAAATGTGTGGCCCGATATTTATCCATGTGAGACTCAAGGAGAATCGTCAATAATATTATAATTTTTATAATAATGTACTTGAACCTTTTGTCATGATACACTTGAGTGCCTTTTGGGTGTGCACAGGGTGCCTCGATGATGTGAAAAGATTCGTAGTAGAAGCCACTTGGGTGCAAGAAGGATGCCCCCAAGCACCATGGGATGCGGAGGCTAAGCAACAAGGGATGCGGAGGCTAGACCTGGCAAACTTGACCTGACACTTGAAATTTGAACCGAATTACCTGAACCGAGACTCGATTTTGACCCGAACATGATGATTTGAAGTTGACCCGATACCCAAAATAAACCAAATTGAAACCGACCCAAATTTTTTTGTTGAATCGAAATAGACCCAAACCGAAATCTGAACCGAATATCGACCCGATATTAACCCGAAAATTAAGGTAAAATAAATGAATAATTTATTTTTAACATTATCTATTTTTAACAATATAATAAATAATAAAATGAAGTATTTTTTATTATCTTTTTGTACTATACCATGGAAGAGACCGTTTGTAACGCCCTGGTTTTGGGCCTAGATGTTTTAGACATCAGATCGGGTCAGTCGAGAACGGTTCGAATCGCGTAAAGTGATTTTAGGAAATCAAGGATCGGGATAGGATAAAATTGTGATAAAAATTGTTAAAATCCTCTAAAAATATAATTAAGAGGTTGGTTAAATCAATTTTACAAAAAGGGTTATGGAAAACGGACATTTTGAGTAGTGACCAAATTGTAAAGTTTCAAAACTGGGAAAAATTTGCTATTTAAGGTGGAAGCCAAAATCTTAGAATATTTAGGGGGCTTTAAGTCAATTTGACCTTTCTTCAATATGACATGTGATTTGAATGGGTTTTAATTAAATGATTTTAATTAGAATTGGATATTAATTAATTGGTAGTTAAAGGATTTTCATTTTACGTAACTACCAATTCCCTCTCATTTTAGCCAAACACCATTTTCTCTCATCTTTTCCAGAATTCTTTCTCCCCAAAAATCCTCTCAACATTTCCTAAGTCTTTTTCAAGAGATCTTTAATTCTTCAAGATTTTTGCAAGGAAAACTTGTCATCTATTGAAGGAAGCAAGGATTGGAGGTAAATCCCGTTCTCAACCTCTAATCTAAGTTCTTTATTGAACTTCCCAAGATATTTGACTTCTAATAACTATTTTTGATTGATTTTTCAATATAGTTTTGATTTGAGATCAAAATCTTATGAAAATATGGATGAAATCTTGATTTTCGGGCTTGATGAGTTGGGCACTGTTTTGTGTTGATTTTAATTGATTTCTAAGTTGATTTATATGCTAAAATGAGGTGTGGTTAATATAGATCCCGAAACCCTTGAGATCCTTGAGTTTCTTGTTAGTTTTAAGTGTGTTTTTGGGGTACAATGGTGGTATTTTGATTGATGGAGGTATAAGGATGAGTTAGGATATTTATTAGATGTGTTTTGATGTTGTTAATGCGTTGGAAGTGTTGTATGATGGCTGGGCTTAGTTTAGGAAGCAATCGATTGAGTTTTCGGTTGTTTTGGAAGGGTATTTTGGTGTAGTTTGAGTGGGCAACGAGTTTATGAATTTTTGCTGGTGTTAGAATGCATTTTAATGCACTTAGATCTCTGTTTTGATGATGTGAAAACATGGGACCTTGATCCAGAAGCTAACGAGGTGATTTTGGAGGCTTTGGAGGTATAATTTCCTTTTCGGGCGAATGAGGCTTCGCGTATCGGTGAGTGGAAATGCAATTTCCTGCTTTGTAATGCATTGAGCGTGCTCTTGGGAGCTTATTGTAAGTTTGGTACACTTAACTAAGCTCAAGTGTAAGTGTTTCGGTAATCCCTCTCTTGGAAATGTGCTAAGTTGGATGAAAATGCATTTGTTGTAAGAGTGGATTTGTTTACTGTTTTTAAGCATGATTTAATGCTGGATTTTAATGTCATTATGTTAAGGATGCACTAGGTAAGTGATCCTTGGTTTTCATATGAAAATGCATATGATGTTAAGCATGTGTGCTTGTGAAAATGACATTGTGGTTATGATTGAAAAACAATGGGTTAATGAGGATAAATGATTATATTGGCAAGTGATGAAAGTGGTTTATGGTTACTTTAATCGGATATAGTTAGCCAGCTATAGGATTGGGTGCACCGTGAATAAAGTCACCTTGGATGTTGAGGGGTGGTGATTGTACCGTAATCTCCATCCAAGTACCCTAACGATTGAGGTTAAGATCACAACGGTGAATGGTTAGTCCCGTGTGTGAGTCTTGTGTATGTGTTCCATACTCTCGTTAGTGGAATTATACAACTACCGATGAGTGATGTTGAGGGGTTGTGATTGTGCCATTAATCTCCATCACGAGTGTTGAGGGGTTGTGATTGTGCCATTTGTCTCCACCTTGTGTAGCCCGATAGTTTGTATGAAGCGTGAGGGACAACGCTTGTAATCCGCATATCCGATTGTGTCTTGTGTTGAAATGGTTTGTGGACTATCACTTGAAAGCCAATATAATGTAAATGAGTAAAGTGAAGCATGAGATGCTTGTATACAATGCAAGGGTGCATGAGATAAATGTGTATGATGCAAGAATGCATGTGATGCTTGTTTAAGCATGAGCAAAGGTCTATTTGCTGTTTCAAATTGATGCATAAGTGCATGAGGTTAAAAGTGCATTGAGTTCTTGAGAAGACATGTTTTATAAATGGTATGTGTTGTAGAGTGATGTTTTTTAAAAACATGAGTTAAGCATTGATGAATGTTGTATAGCGATCCTCACTAAGCTTATTGCTTACGCTCTTTTGTTTCATCAATGCAAAGAATTGAACCTTTGAAGGCAGCCCAAAATCAAGAGGAATCCAAAGCTTTGTTAAAGAGATGTATGTGGTTCATCTTTAGTGTAATAAGTGGCAATGGGTGGGATTTATACTTTGGAATGTTTGAGAATGTTTCCCTTTACTTTGAGCATGTTTGTGTGCCTATACTTGAGTTGTAAATGGCCTTTGGAGTTTGGATTTTGGTTTATTTGGTGATATGCCTTGTTTTGGTTTTGGCGAACTAGGGAGCATGCCTCTAGTGCCCTTGCTTATGTGTTGGTTGCTTTGTTTAAGCTATAGCCTCGATATGATGATTGTTGATATGTATCCTTGATGTATACATGTTGTGGAATGTCTCGGGGTTGATTCGAGTGTGAAAAAGCATGAAAAACCAGCATTTTCTGCTGTTATAGGGCAGGGTGTATCGAAACTCCTCTAACTGTTTCGAAACGGGGGCCTGTAATGGCCATAGCGTTTCGGTACGGTCGAATGTGTTTCGGAACACTTTGGCTACTAGAGAGGCATGTTTCTATACTGGTCTCGGAACACACCCGAGTACCGAAACGGTCAACACCGTTTCGATACGAGCGTTTCGGTACGAAGGTTGGTGTTTCGAAATGGGTGATCGTTGGATGATGTTTTGAATTGTTGTATGTTTTCATGTTTTACATTTTAGTCCTGAATGTTATGGATGCAATTGCTTGAGCTTGGACTGACCTTTTAAGCTGAAATTTGGCAGAGAAGCATGTAATATGACTAATTACATATTGGTAATCTTAATTTCTACAAAGTTCTTATATTTTCTAAAAATTACATTTTGGTCCCTAAAGAGTGTAAGTCATGCAATTGAGTCCTTAAATGTTTTCCGATCGCTGAGTCCTTCTCTCCTATGATTCTTGAGTAATCACATAGGCTTAATGTGTATCTAGAAAAGATTGAAAAAAAGGTCGTTAATCAAGGTTAACTTTCGGGTTGACTTTGGTTTTCCTCGTGTAATCTTCGTAGTTTGGGTCTAACGTCTAGGCCGGGCCAAGGGGGTTACATTTGGTGGTATCAGAGCATGGTTTCGAAAGAATTGGGAATGTTGATATGTGTAATTGAGATGATTCGAAGTTTAATGTTTGAAAAGCATGTTAATGGTTGAATTTTGAACTTTATGCCATGTTGATTGAAGTGAATTGCATATGGAATAAATATGATTGTGTGATGAGAATGTTATGTGGATATGTGCTGATTTGGAATGATAAAAAGTATGTGAGCATGATGTTTTATGTATGCTATACTCTATGGGGAAATTGGGTGCCCATTGCCTTATTACACTAATCAAATGTTTTGTGAACTTGGATTCTTGCTTGAAGCTGGCCTAAATGGTTTGATTTGTTTTCGTTGTGGTGTTTGTTTTAAATAGCACATGGGACCTAGAAGGGAGTTGAGGTCCAATACCATAGTGCCTGCGGCTGAGCAGGATAACCAGGCTGAACAGGGGGCTGATGTCCCTCATGGTGGAGATCTACCTCCTCCGCCACCACCTGAGGGTGGGGAGCAGGTACAGCAAGGACAAGCTGGTCCTGGATTGGGTAATTTGGCGCCATTGGTTGAGGCGGTTACCGGAGCGTTTCAGGCTGCTGTTGCCGGAGCGCAAGTGCAAGCCCCTACAGTTGGGCAGGTGGGTCTACCTTTAGAGAGGTTAAGGAGCTTGGGAGCGGTAGAGTTCTATGGTATGTCACCTGAGGCGTCTGAGGCCTGGTTGGCAAGTATGATCCGCATAATGGATCAAATGAGTTGTAATGATGTGCGCAAGTTAGGATGCGCGGTTTTTTTCTACAGGGCGATGCTTACAGCTGGTATGGAACCCAATGAAATTGATTGGGAGTTCTTTAGAGGTGCCTTCAGGAGAAAGTATCTAGGTGTGAGATACTTGGATGAGAAGAAACGAGAGTTTATGTCTCTCGTTCAGGGCAATCTGTTTGTGGCTGAGTACGAGGTCCAGTTCGTACGCTTGAGCCAGTATGCTCCTGAACTGGTACCTAGTGAGAGGCACCGATGTGATCGCTTCCGGTATGGTTTGGTGCAAGAAGTTAAGATGTACACGCTAGCTACAGACTACACCTATTTTGATGTGCTCGTGTGTCGAGCTAAGGACATCGAACAGAACATGGGTTTGTTTTCTAGGGGTGTTGGTTCTAGCTCTGGGAAGAGAGCTGCTGAGTATAGTTCCGGTGGTTGACGGAACAAAAGAGGCCTTGATAGGAGACATCAGCCTGAGGGAAGGCGTGGTGTTCCGGGTCGAGGTGGACAGGCTCAGGGAGGACGTGTGAGATCTGAGCAGCATGCATGCTGGACATGTGGTTCGAGGGACCATTTGAGGCGAGATTGTCCTCGAGCAGCTAGAGAGGTTCAGGCTCCTGTTGTGGTGACAGGGAACTCCTGCTGGAATTGTGGATCGGCAGATCATATGAGGAGGGAGTGTCCTTTGTTGGCTGGTGGAGGCCAAGGACGTGCTCCTGTGGTAGCTGCACCTCGGAGAGGCCGTGGGCGCTGTCGTGGGAACTTTCAGAGGAGAGATGAGGGGCAGCGAGGTATTGCTCACGTTGTAGCCGTTTGACCTGAGGGAGGTGGACCAGCGAGGGTGTATGCTCAGCGCGAGGAGCGCAATGATACCGATGTGATCGCAGGTACCTTTGCTCTCCATTCTTTATCTTTGCTGGCTTTGATTGACTCTGGATCCACGCATTCTTATATCTTGAGTGAGCATGCACATGTGCTTGATATACCTGTTGATATGCTTGAAGTAGGAATGCAAGTAACTAGTTCTTTTGGTGAGACTGTAGTCACTAGGAAATTGTATAGGAGATGTCCTCTGTCTGTGCAAGGACATGTCTTCCTTGTGGATCTGATGGAGTTGCCTTTCTACAGATTTGATGTAATCCTTGTCGTGGATTGGTTGATGGAGCATAGAGCGGTGGTTGACTTTGATGTTAAGCGAGTCACCTTAAAGTTGGCCGATGATTATGAGGTGGTTGTAGTGGGCAAAAATATGAAATTCTTGTCGAATGTGATTTCGGCTTTAGAAGCAAACCGCATGATGAGGTTGGGTTGTGAGGCTTACCTTGCCTATGTAATGAATCATGGCACCAAGGATGTGCGTGTGCAGGACATCCGAACGGTTCACGATTTTCCGGGTGTTTTTCCGGAAGAATTGCCTAGGTTGCCACCAAACAGAGAAGTTGAGTTTGGTATAGAGTTGTACGAGAATACAACTCTGGTGTCTATTGCTCATTATTGCATGGCACCCAAAGAGTTAAGAGAGCTGAAAACGCAGTTGCAGGAGTTGTTGGATCGAGGTTTCATCCGGCCAAGTGTGTCACCTTGGGGTGCACCGGTCCTGTTTGTGAAGAAGAAGGACGGGACGATGAGAATGTGTATAGATTATCGACAACTGAACAAGTTGGAGATCAAGAACAATTATCCCTTGCCTAGAATTGATGATCTCTTTGATAAATTCCGGAGAGCCTCGGTGTTTTCTAAGATAGACTTGAGATCAGGGTATTATTAGCTGAAGGTGAAGGATGTGGACGTACCTAAAACTGCTTTTCGGACGAGGTACGAACATTATGAAATTTTGGTGATGTCGTTTGGTTTGACCAACGCGCCTGCTGCTTTCATGGACATGATGAATCGTGTATTCCATGAATTCTTGGATCAGTTTGTAGTGGTGTTTATCGATGATATCCGTGTGTATTCGCGTACCGAGGAGGATCATGATAAGCACTTGAGAATCGTTTTGCAAGCGTTGTTGGAAAATCAGTTGTATGTGAAGCTGAGTAAATGTGAGTTTTGGCTTAGAGAAGTGGTTTTCCTTGGGCATGTTGTGTCGGCTGAGGGTATTCGCGTTGATCCGCAAAAAGTAGAGGTTGTGATGAGTTGGAAAGTGCCTAAGTCAGTGACAGAGGTATGGAGTTTTCTTGGGTTGGCTGGGTACTACCGTAGGTTTGTCGAGGGTTTTTCAAAGATAGTGGCACCTTTGACCAAGTTGTTGCAAAAGAATGTTCGCTTTGAGTGGACGGAGGCGAGGCAACAAGCTTTTGAGAAGCTGAAGGAAGCTTTGACGCAAGCTCCTGTTTTGATTCAACCTGAATCTGGTAAGGAGTTTGTGGTCTATAGTGATGCGCCCATTGTTGGTTTGGGCTGCGTGTTGATGCGGGAGGGTAAGGTAGTGGCCTATGCATCTAGGCAGTTGAAGGTGCATGAGCGCAACTACCCTACTCATGATCTTGAGCTTGCGGCTGTGGTGTTTGCTTTGAAAATTTGGAGGCATTACCTGTATGGTGAAAAATGTGTTGTGTTTACAGATCACAAGAGCTTGAAATACCTTATGTCTCAGAAGGAGTTAAATCTTAGGCAACGACGTTGGGTAGAGTTGCTTAAGGATTATGATTTGGCGATTGAGTACCACCCGGGCAAGGCTAATGTTGTAGCCGATGCTTTGAGCCGAAAAGTGGCTGTGGAGTTGAGAGCGATGTTTGCTCGTTTGAGCATATCGCGTGATGGTGGTCTTGTGGCTGAGTTGCAAGTGAAACCGTCCTTGATACATTTGATTAAAGATAAGCAGTTGCTTGATGATTCACTTGTTCCGCATGTTCAGGACATTGCTGAGGGTAGACCTTCGGAATTCAACTTTAGTAATGATAGTGTTTTATGTTATGGTAGTCGGATGGTGGTGCCAGATGATGCTGAGTTAAGGCACAATATTCTGACTGAAGCTCATTGTAGTCCTTTTCCCATGCACCCGGGTAGTACAAAGATGTATAGGGACCTAAAGGGTGAGTACTACTGGGTGGGGTTGAAAAGGATGTAGCTAAGTTCGTTAGTAGGTGTATGGTGTGTCAGCGAGTGAAGGCTGAGCATCAGGTTCCTTCTGGATTGTTGCAGCCTTTGAGAATTCCAGAATGGAAGTGGGAGAGAATCACCATGGATTTTGTGTCTGGTTTGCCTTTGTCACCAACAAAGAAGAATTTAGTTTGGGTGATTGTGGATCGACTTACGAAGTGTGCGCATTTTCTGCCTGTGCATACTACTTATACCTTGGATAAGTTGACTGAGCTGTACATAGCTGAGATTGTGCGGTTGCACAGTGTGCCAAAGTCTATTGTGTCGGATAGAGATCTGAGGTTTACAGTGCGATTTTGGGAATGTTTGCATCAAGCCTTGGGTACACGGTTGAATTTCAGTACTTATTATCATCCGCAGACGGATGGACAGTCAGAACGTGTGATTCAAGTACTTGAAGACATGCTGAGATGTTGTGTGATAGATTTTCAGGGTTCTTGGGAGAAGCACTTGTCGTTGGTTGAGTTTGCGTATAACAATAGTTACCAGGCAAGTATCCAAATAGCTCCATACGAGGCTTTGTATGGGAGGAGATGTAGAACCCCTCTTTGTTGGGCAGAAGCTGGGCAAAAGTTGATTTCAATGCCAGTTATGCTTAAGGGTACCACCGAGAAGGTGAAGCTCATTTGTGAGCGGTTGAAAGCTGCATCAGATAGGCAAAAGTCTTACGCGGACATGAAGCGTAAGGAAATTGAGTTCGCGGTTGGCGAACGTGTGTTCTTGAAGGTATCACCTTGGAAGAAGGTGATGAGGTTTGGGCGTAAGGGTAAGCTTAGCCCAAGGTTTATTGGACCTTACGAGATTGTGGAGCGTATTGGTCCTGTGGCATATCGGTTGAGATTTCCTGTAGAGTTGGAGAAGATACATAATGTGTTTCATGTATCCATGTTACGGAAGTATAGATCAGATCCTCCACATGTGATGCCTGTTGAGGAGATAGAGTTGAATCCGGATCTGTCATATAATGAGGAACCAGTGAAGGTTCTGGATGTGAGTAGCAAAGTTCTTCGTGGCAAGACGATAGAACTTGTGAAGGTGTTGTGGCGACACCGAGGAGTTGAGGAGGCCACGTGGGAAAGCAAGGCGGACATGCTGAAGCAGTTTCCGCATCTCTTTCCATCAGGTAAGAATTTCGGGGAAGAAATTTCCTAAGCGGGGGAGAGTTGTAACGCCCTGGTTTTGGGCCTAGATGTTTTAGACATCGGATCGGGCCGGTCGAGAACGGTTCGAATCGCGTAAAGTGATTTTAGGAAATCAAGGATCGGGGTAGGATAAAATTGTGATAAAAATGGTTAAAATCCTCTAAAAATATAATTAAGAGGTTGGTCAAATCAATTTTACAAAAAGGGTTTTGGAAAATGGACATTTTGAGTAGTGACCAAATTGTAAAGTTTCAAAATTGGGAAAAATGTGCTTTTTAAGGTGGAAGCCAAAGTCTTAGAATCTTTAGGGGGCTTTAAGTCAATTTGACCTTTCTTCAATATGGCATGTGATTTAAATGGGTTTTAATTAAATGATTTTAATTAGAATTGGATATTAATTAATTGGTAGTTAAAGGATTTTCATTTTACGTAACTACCAATTCCCTCTCATTTTAGCCAAACATCATTTTCTCTCATCTTTTCCAGAATTCTTTCTCCCCAAAAATCCTCTCAACATTTCCTAAATCTTTTTCAAGAGATCTTCTTTAATTCTTCAAGATTTTTGCAAGGAAAACTTGTCATCTATTGAAGGAAGCAAGGATTGGAGGTAAATCCCGTTCTCAACCTCTAATATAAGTTCTTTATTGAACTTCCCAAGATATTTGGCTTCTAATAACTATTTTTGATTGATTTTTCAATATAGTTTTGATTTGAGATCAAAATCTTATGAAAATGTGGATGAAATCTTGATTTTCGGGCTTGATGAGTTGGGCACTGTTTTGTGTTGATTTTAATTGATTTCTAAGTTGATTTATATGCAAAAATGAGGTGTGGTTAATATAGATCCCGAAACCCTTGAGATCTTTGAGTTTCTTGTTAGTTTTAAGTGTGTTTTTGGGGTATAATGGTGGTATTTTGATTGCTGGAGGTATAAGAATGAGTTAGGATGTTTATTAGATGTGTTTTGATGTTGTTAATGCGTTGGAAGTGTTGTATGATGGCTGGGCTTGGTTTAGGAAGGAATCGATTGAGTTTTCGGTTGTTTTGGAAGGGTATTTTGGTGTAGTTTGAGTGGGCAACGAGTTTATGAATTGTTGCTGGTGTTAGAATGCATTTTTAATGCATTTAGATCTCTGTTTTGATGATGTGAAAATAGGGGACCTTGATCCGAAAGCTAACAAGGTGATTTTGGAGGCTCTGGAGGTATAATTTCCTTTTCGGCGAACGAGGCTTCGCGTATCGGTGAGTGGAAATGCAATTTCCTGCTTTGTAATGCATTGATCGTGCTCTTGGGAGCTTATTGTAAGTTTGGTACACTTAACTAAGCTCAAGTGTAAGTGTTTCGGTAATCCCTCTCTTGGAAATGTGCTAAGTTGGATGAAAATGCATTTGTTGTAAGAGTGGATTTGTTTACTATTTTTAAGCATGGTTTAATGCTGGATTTTAATGTCATTATGTTAAGGATGCACTAGGTAAGTGATCATTGGTTTTCATATGAAAATGCATATGGTGATAAGCATGTGTGCTTGTGAAAATGACATTGTGGTTATGCTTGAATAACAGTGGGTTAATGAGGATAAATGATTATATTGGCAAGTGATGAAAGTGGTTTATGGTTACTTTAATCGGATATAGTTAGCCAGCTATAGGATTGGGTGCACCGTGAATAAAGTCGCCTTGGATGTTGAGGGGTTGTGATTGTGTCGTAATCTCCATCCAAGTACCCTAACGATTGAGGTTAAGATCACAGCGGTGAATGGTTAGTCCCGTGTGTGAGTCTTGTGTATGTGTCTCATACTCTCGTTAGTGGAATTATACAACTACCGATGAGTGATATTGAGGGGTTGTGATTGTGCCATTTGTCTTCACCTTGTGTAGTCCGGTAGTTTGTATGAAGCGTGAGGGACAACGCTTGTAATCCGCGTATCCGATTGTGTCTTGTGTTGAAATGGTTTGTGGACTATCACTTGAAAGCCAATATAATGTAAATGAGTAAAGTGAAGCATGAGATGCTTATATACGATGCAAGGGTGCATGAGATAAATGTGTATGATGCAAGAATGCATGTGATGCGTGTTTAAGCATGAGCAAAGGTCTATTTGTTGTTTCAAATTGATGCATAAGTGCATGAGGTTAAAAGTGCATCGAGGTCTTGAGAAGACATGTTTTATAAACGGCATGTGTTGTAGAGTGATGTTTTTGCAAAACATGAGTTAATCATTGATGAATGTTGTATAGTGATCCTCACTAAGCTTATTGCTTACGCTCTTTTGTTTCATCAATGCAGAGAATTGAACCTTTGAAGGCAGCCCAAAAGCAAGAGGAATCCAAAGCTTTGTTAAAGAGATGTGTGTGGTTCATCTTTAGTGTAATAAGTGGCAATGGGTGGGATTTATACTTTGGAATGTTTGGGAATGTTTCCCTTTACTTTGAGCATGTTTGTGTGCCTATCCTTGAGTTGTAAATGGCCTTTGGAGTTTGGATTTTGGTTTATTTGGTGATATGCCTTGTTTTGGTTTTGGCGAACTAGGGAGCATGCCTCTAGTGCCCTTGCTTATGTGTTGGTTGTTTTGTTTAAGCTATAGCCTCGATATGATGATTGTTGATATGTATCATTGATGTATGCATGTTGTGGCATGTCTCGGGGTTGATTCGAGTGTGAAAAAGCATGAAAAACCAGCATTTTCTGCTGTTACAGGGCAGGGTGTATCGAAACACCCTTAACTGTTTCGAAAAGGGGGCCTGTAATGGCCATAGCGTTTCGGTACGGTCGAAGGTGTTTAGGAACACTTTGGCTACTGGAGAGGCTTGTTTCGATACTGGTCTCGGAACACACCCGAGTACCGAAACGGTCAACACCGTTTCGATACGAGCGTTTCGGTACGAAGGTTGGTGTTTCGAAACGGGTGACCGTTGGATGATGTTTTGAATTGTTTTAAGTTTTCATGTTTTACATTTTAGTCCTGAATGTTATGGATGCAATTGCTTGAGCTTGGACTGACCTTTTAAGCTGAAATTTGGCAGAGAAGCATGTAATATGACTAATTACATATTGGTAATCTTAATTTCTGCAAAGTCCTTATATTTTATAAAAATTACATTTTGATCCCTAAAGAGTGTAAGTCATGCAATTGAGTCCTTAAATGTTTTCCAATCGCTGAGTCCTTCTCTCCTATGATTCTTGAGTAATCACATAGGCTTAATGTGCATCTAGAAAAGATTTAAAAGAAAAAAAGGGTCGTTAATCAAGGTTGACTTTCGGGTTGACTTTGGTTTTCCCCGTGTAATCTTCGTAGTTCGGGTCTAACGTCTAGGCCGGGCCAAGGGGGTTACACCGTTGCTCTTGTTAAAGTTGTGGTATAACAACATTTTATGTCATTTTGGCTAAAAATTAAATCTTAGAAATTAAAATGAACAAAAATATCATTATATTAAATTAATAGACTAAATTACAAAGATTAGTTAATTTCGACTAAACGTAAATTTTTAGAGACTAAATATCACTACGGGGAGGGGATTTCTATATCCGAAGTCTAAACTGTGGGGAAACTTGTGACTAAATTAAATTAAAATAAAACTTAAAGTTGAATATTAGTACTAAAATGTAACATTTTAATGCAACATGACCTAAAAAGTAATTAATCTCTAGCTTAAAAAATTGGTGGCTTATTTCCCTTTAAAATTTTGTCTTTTCCCTCCCTATTTTTACCAATTGTCTTTCTCTTTTTCTTAATTTAATTGAGTTTCAATTTAGATTAATTTAATTGAAATTTCACATTTAGTTTTAGAATTATTTTAATTATGTCCGCGATTTATGCTTCTAGATTTTAGTTAGCTCAATTAGATCATAAGTTTAATAAATTAATTCATTTTAGACATTATTATTATTATTATTATTATTATTATTATTATTATTATTATTATTATTATTATTATTACATATAATAAACTTTGATTTAATATAAGGGTAATCTTCACCAGTGGTCCCTTTCGTTTAGGGTGTGTTCTATTTTGGTCACCAAAATTCAAAAAAGATTATTCTGGTCACTTACGTTTAGAATCGTTTCTATTTTGGTCCCTCGGCCGTTAGTCTCCTTTACTTAAAAAAATTAGTTTCTAATTTAACCCCCAAACTTTTAAAAATTTATTTTTCACCATCTTCCCCCAAAAATTATAAAACTAAAACCCCAGAAAATTTGATGCTAGCTTTGAACATGTTATATGTATGAACAAGTAGAGCAACGCTATCTGTATGAACAAGTTACAATGTACCAAATCTTACTTTTCAAAACTTTAATTTCAAGAAAGATGCTAGCTTTGCCACTCCACAATTACTACTTAAAACGTTAAAACTGTTTGAGAAAGAAATAAACTTTTAAAATTATTTAAACACAACAGATCAAAAAACGAAATGGGTTTAATCTGAAACGGAATAAAACCTAAAAAATTAGGCCAATAAGAAAGTATTTCCAATTTTCAAGAAGAAGATTGATCTCTGTACTTGTCTCTGAACAAATTATCTTCCACAACTACAAAAAATAAACCAAAAATCAAATTAAAATTCCCATTTGTAGAACGCAAAGAAGAGGGGGGGGGGGGGGGGGGAGAAACCTTTGAAGCTTCGCGACCAATGTAAAGCATCATCTTGTTATCGTGTAACAACCAATTCCATAGTACTTCAAATCCCACCGGTTACGGTCAATTTCTCTAAAATTAAAAAACGCTCAAATCTTATGCAAAATCCCATTTTTTTACCAAAACCTTGACCTTCCCGAAAATATAAATAATAAAGGTTGAATAAATTTTATTTAAGTTTCTGTCTTTCTTTCTTCCAATAACCAACTTAAAATCCACCACAACTGTAAATCTACCGTCGCCGCTGATTAGTTGATTCTCCGAGCAATTAAATACTGGCGATCCAGGACCAGGATCAGGGGAGAAGGAAGGGAAAATATATGAATTAAGGAAAAAATGTTGAAATTAAAGAGTTGCTCGGCTTCGATATAAATGAACACAGAGTTCACAATTGTGAACAATGGGGACAATGAGAAGTTTATTTTAAAGAATTGATTAAAGAAACTTCGCTGCAACTCTGTGTTACATAGGTACTAATTAAAACAAATAAGGTTAGGGTTTTGAATTAATTTTTTGGTTTTAATTTTATAATTTTTGGGCAAGATGGTGAAAAATAAAATTTTGAAACTTTGGGGGTTAAATTAGAAACTAATTTTTTTAAGTAACGGAGACTAACGGCCAAGAGACCAAAATAAAAACGATTCTAAACGTAAGTGACCAGAATAATCTTTTTTGAATTTTGGTGACCAAAATAGAACACACCTTAAACGAAAGGCACCACTGGTGAAGATTACCCTTAATATAATTATACACAAAATTTTGATATGGATACATGAAGCTTTGATTTAAATACTTAATCAAATTCAAATGCATACATTAACAAGTTGAATCAGAATTAATCTCATACACCAATAACTATAAACTAAACCATAAACACTAAACCTCATACCCTAAACCCAACTCAAACTGAATTGACCCGAAAATTCAAATGTTGACCCGAACCGAATGACCCGATTTTGACCTGAACCAAAAGCGACTGATCCGATATTGACCCAACTCGAAAACAACCGATCCGATTTTGACCCGATTTAATACCCGAATCGGATACGACTCATCACAGACCCAAATTAGACCTGAACCGAATCTAAACCGATTTTAGATAGACTCAAAACGACCCGAACCGAACGACCCGATTGTAACCTCTAGCAGAGGCTAAGCACTAGAGGGTGCGAAGGTTGAGGGCCATGGGGTGCGAAGGCCAGGTACCACGAGGTGTGGAGGCTAGGCACTAGAGGTCCTTCGAAGGTGCTCGAGGGGTGTTAAGATAATTTTTTAGAGAAAAAAAAACATACGACGAATGCTCCTAATTCTTGAATTCAAGCCGAGACTTTTTTTTTCAAATTGATTTTTTTGCTATACTAATATTCAATCTATGAGTGAATGACATTTACGCTCAATTATGATAAATTTCTAATAGTTTTTGATGGATTCAAGGTTTCTCACTCTAAGGAATACTCGAAAATGGCTACATTAGGAGAGAAGGAAACTATTCGAATGGTGGATGATGAAGATGATAACGTAAAGAAGATGTGTATGGATGAATAATAATGGATAAATCTTGAACCCAAGTAAATAACCTATAGAACTTCAAACTTCATGAAAACAGTTTCGAAGGTCGATAGTGTGTCGATGCTCACCGCATCAATGCTAAAAATGGGATGATAGTGGTGGTTTTAAGAAGTTTACCTCTTTTGATTTGGGCGGAGAGCCACATTTTATGGAAGTCTGAAGACTTCTATGTTATCTGTGTAGGTAATATTGAGGACTAAATTGTTATTATGCCAATTTTGAAGACTTCTATGTTATCTTCCATTATCAACTTAACAAAAATAGACCATTTTGTAATTTAAAGTAACTCAAGTGACTGTTTTGAAACCTTTTAAATTTCAGTGACCTAACTAAAATCTTACTAATACTCATGTGACTAACAAAATAGTTTACCTTAAAATTTTAAAAAATTTATAGACTCTATGGATATTGACCTTCGGGCAAGTGTCATGGTGAATGTCACCCGAATTTGACGAAACTGTTTGGGGTCAATTTAAAAATATTAGAGACATAGATTAAAATTTTGAGGGTTTAAATTATTTTTTTAAAATAATTTAGAGGTTTAACTAAAGTTTTAATAATTTTGAGGAGTATAGTGAACATTTTAAAATTTTATGGGGGAGATGTAACTAAAAATTTCATAAAAAAATTAAACTAGTAAAAATTTCTATTTTTTTAGTATACCAAACTAAATCTTAAAAATATTGAGATATCGAATTTTTATTGTTTTTTAATTTTATAAAAAAACATGATCCAACTAATCTCCATTACCTTCTGTCATTGAGCTCAACTACACCTAAGGACCAAGTTTTGAAATATAAAGCCGTCGGATCTAGATTTTTTTTTTTAAGCTGGACACAAATTAAAATATTTTTGAGGGTGGAAATAAAAATAAAAATTTCAAAATTTCAGAGTGGGCACAAGTCATAAAAGCCATAAAATAATTTATAAAATTTTAAAAAATTAAAACTAAATGTGTGAACTTTAAAAAATTTAGGGTGAGTACGGACCCACCCAAACTTACGTTTGCATCCGCCACTACTTTACAAGCTGGCAATAACACAATCCGAAAGAACTTGTATTTAAAATTTAGATTTTAAGTAAAGATTATGTATTTCTTATATTTTTTTATTAAAATATAACACATTAAAAAGTGTATAGAATTCGAGAATGACATCAAAACAACTTGAGTAGACCACCCTCGATCTTTTCAGGCGGTCTATTTAATTCCATACATAACAAGCCTTACACTCCAATTTTGCCAATTGAATTAACGAGTTTAACGTTTTTTTTTAATTTAAAAAAAATATACATTACAGTTCGAAACTCATAATCCTAATGGAGGAATTACGAACATGATTAAAACCAACACATTCCTTTTAAAAATAACTAGAAAAACAAATCCTAAATATAAAGCATGTACATATGTAAGAACAATACATCATAATTGTTTAAAACGAAACGATATTAACTTTGGATTAATTTCTTGTCAAATGAGTCCGAACTTATAAGACTCTTATTAACTTATGAGGAACTGATGTCCGGGAGAAAAAACTATAAATTATTTCATCCATTTATTCGACAATATCTCATGGTATATCTAACCTAAAACAACTCATCACTCCACTTTGTCCCTCACGCTTATGCTTTTTTTCATTCCATTATTTAATAAAGAATTGTTGTCCAAAATAGTTTGAGCAGGACAAAGGGAAAAAAATAAAAACCGATTCAAACTATAACTTTCAATTTGGTTATGGTTAGTGTTTGTTAGATTCTGAGCAATTTGGGTTAAGCTCGGTTATTATTATTTTTAAATAGTCTAAAGGTGATTATAAGATAGTATATGTTCATATATATTCTTAATCTTTTGATAATGCACACACACGTTGTAGACAAACTGATTTGAACTCGTATCTCCTAGGATTGAACATCATCTGTTTTTTCACTAAGACTACTTGTAGGGTTATTACTTAAGTGTATTTGATTTGGTTTAGTTTGATTTTATATTTGTGGATTCAAAATTCTAATTATTAGAAATCGAATTGGATTTCAGTTTTTATTTAATTAACTTGGAGGGTTTTAGGTTGCTTTGAAATACGGGAAAATTACATTACATGTCATTGTAATATGAGTAAGTTTACAATTGGATCATGATATTTCAAAAAGGTTATAATTTGGTTATTATATTTGTTGAATGTTAACAAGTATGTCAATTTGTCATTAAGAGTGCGACAGACGTTAACTTGTTTGGGTAAAATTTATATTTTTGTCATTCAACTGTGAATAGGTTTACATTTTGGTCACTCAATTTTTTGATTGTTTGTTTGTTTTTTTAATATTTTTTTACATGATAATGCAAAATCAAGTCTTCATTGACTTTGTATTCTTCTTGAATAAATTTCTTCGATACTTCTATACTTCATAATTCTAAAAAAAAAAAGTCATTTTCTGCTTATTTTTTTACCACAACAAGTAATGTCCCATTTTTAAAGATAATACATCATTTATGTATTTATTCTATTGAGCTAATATTTTGATATAACAAACTATATACAAATGTTTTGGACTTGTTCAAAAATTTTAAAAATAATTCAAAGTCCACAAAACTTGAAAAATATGTTTAAAATGTTTTAACTAAAGTCTAAAAACATATATAGAATATGGTCATGTTTGGTAAAGAGAGGTTTAAAGCATAATTAGAGGTTTGACCAGTCAAATCCGCTAATATTGTTGTTTGGTAAATAGCGGATTGAAAGAGCGGATTGAGGTGAAAACGCTAATTTTGAAAAAGCTCATAATAGGAGCTTTTTGAGATTAGAGGTTTGATATTAGAGTTGTAAAGACTCTTTTATCCTTACCAGTTACCAAAAATCTCAAAATAACCTAAATTAAATATTTTCTCACCCTATTTATAAGCTAATCATATTTACTTTTTTTCTTTTTATTATCAAATATTTGTATGTGTATTTAAATTTATTAATTAATTAAATTATATTAAAATAATTATATAAATAATAAATTAATATATAAATCATTTGAATATGTCTAGAAAAGTTATATTAAAAATAATTTTATAGATCTAATTAATAATAATTAGATACAAAACATTGATAATTAATAAACTATTCAAACAAGTATTGAATATAAACATGTTCTTATATGTCATTTTACTTGTTTAAATAATCTAACAGCTATCGGCTATCAGTTAATTTTACCAAACACTTTTATACAACCAGCTAATACAATCCGCTAGTCAAATCAACTAATGCAATCAGCTATCAGCTAATGCAATCCGCTAATTGCCAAACAAGACCTATATATTTAAAAAGCCAAAACCTATCCAATTTTTAGTGTTTTAATGAATGTTCTGTTGCCCCTTTAGGAGTTCTCGAAACCATGTGGGCATAAAGATTTTGGAATTAAAACTTAGGACATGATTTCGATACCGTTGCAATGGTTTCGAAACTACGCACAGGGTTTCGAAACCATACCTAAAGGTTTCAATATCTTTGCATGTGTAACGGCTAGTTTTATGAAAATTGTTTGATAGGTCTCGAAATCATTAGAAAGATTTCGAAGCCATCGCGCAGGTGAGCATTAAATGCTCTATTTTAAAGTTTCTCAGCGGCTCTAAATCATCACAATGACTATAAACGGCTAGAAATTCATTACACACTACAAATACAAGCCAAGGACACTTAAAGAAGGTTAGACAACACATCCAAAAAAAAAGAGTTTTCATTATTTTATTTTTTTATTTTCTCTTGTATATAGTGTTTGAGAGCTTAATTGTGCAAACATCGAATCTTGTGAGGATTATTCTTTGTTTGCTTAATTTGTATCTCTCTTTTGAGAGAGGTTTAGACTTAAGAAATATTAAGGAAAATTTCTTGGGTTTTGGGTATAAATCTCAATAAATTTTGTAAGGTTAAACGTTGTCCTCAAATGTTCAAATTCAAGTTGAGTGAATTTGAAAAAGTTTTTAGCGGTTGTAAGCTAAGGTAGTGGATGTAGACTTTGGTTTAGAAAGTTAAACTACTATAAATCATTGTGTAAAATTTTAATTTTTGATAGATTCCACCAAATTCCTTCAAATCCAATTCACCATCTCTTAACACGTTTCGGTTAATCGTATCGAGTCTAACATTTTCTCTCTTAGATCATGTAGTGTCGTTCCATCTCATTGAACTTTCAACTCCTGAACACCATTGGTTGTCCAGCTTCCGTAGAAGTTATTAAAAATCACAATACATGATCTAATAGAAAAAAAAGATATATCGAATATAGTTAAACTTTAAAATAATTATAATTTTGTTAAAAAATATAATTGCAATTCGAAAGTTATACAACACGAATTTCAAACTAAGAAATATATAGATGTTTGAATACACCACTAAGTAAATCTATAATTATGCAGATGTTTCATGTTTGAATTTAACGGGTGACTCCGGTAGAAAAAAAGAGGATGATGTTCATCATAAAAGATCCGAGTTCAAAAATTGTGTGTACAAGATGTATATGCATTGTCAAAGAGTTAAGAAAAAAATATAAACAAATACTATCATATAATCATACCAGTATATTTAAAAACAAATTAAAAATGCGTTTCGTTGTACAAATTATATTACTCTGAAATATTAGTTCCACTCGTACGAAATGATTACATTTGCAAATTAAACTAAATTATCACGTGAGACCTGTTGAATATGCCAAACTGAGCCTAATTCCTAATTTGAGATAACCAATTGTTTGAGCAAAGCGTGAGGTAGTTAACATTATTATCTATTTATTTATTAATTATATATCATATAATGGTCGCATGAGACATTATTTAAAGTAAAATAAATAAATAATTTAGCAGTTTATGGGCATAGATCAATTCTAGTTTTCTTGGGGGGTGTTAACTTATTATAGACAAGTGCTTAAAGATTTGGAAGAATCATTAATTATTATCCCATTTAACTGCCTTTTCCTCTGATTTATTTTTAATTTATGTGTGGCCATGCTTCTCTCTCTTTACTTTTGTCTTTTCTGTGATTGCAAGGACTAAAAGAATTACTATATATTATGTCCAACACTTTTTAGGGTAAATTATATAAGTAGTCAATAAACTTTTAGAGTGTTTTTAATTTGGTCAATAAACTTTTAAAATTTACAATATAAGTACTAAACTTTTAATTTTCTTTCATTAAGGTCACTCTCATTAATTGTTTAGAAAACGCTAATGTGACGCATTAAATTCACCTTCTTCCCCACAAAACTCTAAGTTTCTAAGAGTTAAAATTGGCGGTCGTCGCTCCTACTTTTGCTTGCACCATCACCGTCCCACGAAACACCATAACCACAAGCCACGACCAGATCAACCCCGAGCCACCATCACCAATCTCATTCGATCACCATATACAATAACAGCCATTAAAATTGCTACGGTACCCAGATCTTTTAGAGTAGATAAAAACGTGGAGGTGGAAGTTTAAGCTATTTCAATTTTTTTACTATTTTTGAAATATAAACTCACTAAATACTAATTTTTGGGGTAAGATTTAACATCCAATGAATTAATTTAAGAAAATAAGAAACAAAAAACAACTTATAGGTAGGTTTGATCTAAAATTGAAACAATTGCAAGCTTCACTAGAAAAGAACCATTAATTCTCCCCTCCCCATGTTTCCCTTTTGTATTTTGAACACTATAAATGGGTGTGCATGTATTCTATATGAAGAATTAATCATGTTTGTGTTATGCAATTCATGTTAATTGTATCTTCAAAAGTCATTTCCATTTCAAAGACTTATTTAACTCAACAAGTTCTCATGAATGTATTTACAATCGTATCACTGATATAAGGGGAAATATTTCGTCTATGAAGAATGGTGTCAAAAGAAGCTACATCTAATGACGACTGCAAAAACAACATTGAAAGGAGAAGCGACGACTATCAATTTCAAGTATGTTAAATTTAAGTGTTTTTGGGAAAGAAGATGACTGTAATGTGCCATGTCCCAATTCTCTAATAGGAGTCAAGAAGACCGACCTTAATGAAAATAAATGTAAAGTTCAGTAGCTATAATGTGTGCTTTAAAAATTTGATGACTAAATTGAAAGTATCCTAAAAGTTTAGTCATTGTTGACAATGGACATCATTTTAGTCATTGTTTGATGACTAAAAATATTAATATATAAAACTATTTATGTAGTCTATCCTTTCTAATAAAGGAAAGAAAGGGGTAATCTAAGATTGATTTTGGATCTGATGTTAACAATGACTAAAATGATGTCCATTGTCAATATACCACAAGATTAACCGACGACCTAACATTTTTCTTTTCTAATAGTTTTATATATTATTATTTGTATTTAATTTTATCAATGTTTGGAAATTATAGATAAATTTTAGACTAGTTTTAAATTTTTAAAATGTTTTAATTGAATCTTTAAAGTATCGATTTAATCAAATCCTTTAGTTAATGTAAGTGTTTGTTTGGCTTTAAATCTCAACAAGAATATGAGATGCTCAAAATTATTTATTAATCCATTTGAAATGGAACCATATCAATCCAAATTGTATGTTTAATAACACTTTAGTTTAAGGATTCAATTAGATCGGTTTTAAATTCATGGATCGATTTAAAATTTAGCATATAATCAAGGGTTGTTTGATGGAAATAATCCAAATGTGATTGTGAAATATAATATGCGATCGCTGACTACTTGGCAAAAGAGGGAGCAAGAAGGGATTTAATTTTTAAAGCATGGTGGTAAGAAGTGGTCAACAATTTGCAAGTTGTGTCAATGGTGTAAACCGGTTGTATGTACACTTTTTCTTCGATCTAAATTTAGAGAGATTTTTTTTTGGTTATATACATGCCCACCTTATGGTCTATTTTCGGGGTGCGAGGCTGCACCTCCTAACAATATCATCTTTAAAGTTCGAACTCATGTCCTCTCTTTGAGAGTGCAATGTGCCTTACAAATGCACCCAACACTTATTAGTAACTTAGAGAGGTTTTTAACAAGACACACTAACCCAATCTTTAATTATAATAAAAGCATAATTTGCTGGAAAAAAAAAACAAATTTATAACTGAAATATTGGTGCGTAGAATTCTTTGCAGCATTAATGGATGAATTAAATAATATTATCTTATTAAAAAAGATTTTATTTATTTTAAAAACTCAAATAAAATAATATTTGTAATCATGAAATCTTTGTAAAGCTTTATTTAAGATTCAGCAGAATAGATTGAAAGAGACTTTGAATAGATCCAAAGTGAAAATGTATCAAGAAATAATGATTGGTAATCCACGTGAAACATAAGGGTTTCCCTTCAAAGTCAACCAGCTAAAGTCAAATTCTTCTCCACCTTCAAAGTGCGCGTGTGCACAGCATTACTTTGATATGTTTTATATTTTACATTATTTTTTATATTATATTCCTATCAAAAGCGTTTTCATATCTTTCTTAAAAAATATATTTAATGCATTATTGTCATTCAATTTAAAAAATGATTATTTTTAAATATTTATCTTAATAAAAAAAGTCATTACTATGTCAACTAGGTGTGGATCTTGGCAACAAAGTTTAAGTTGTTTTATTTAAATTTTTTAAAATTTTAAAGGTTTAAATTAATTTTTTTATTTTTTGGGAAAATTGATTTAAATTTTTTGAAAAAAAATTGAGGTCTAACTAAAATTTTCATAAAACATTAGAATTATTGAAAGCTTTTAAATTTTTTAAATGGGGTTCAATTATAATTGTTCTAAAAATTTTAAATATAATAAAAAATTATGTTTTTCAAAGGGACAAATTAAAATTTTTCAAAAAATTAAATACTAAATTTTAAAAGTTGGAAACTTTGGGGGCAGGGCCCTACTAGCCCTGGTTATGGACTTATGGTATGCCCCTTATGTCAATAACCATAAAGTTATATATTTGGAAATAAGGAATAAAACTAGTTTTTTTTAAGTGCTTGAGCTTAGTTTAATACCTTTTATTTCATGTCATTAAATATTTCATACTTTAACCTAAGCCTCATTATAAGCTTGATAAAAAGACTGATATGCCCATAAGAGGGATTAAACAATTTATTTTAAACGGAACATCACAACTATTTTTCAATACAAGAACATCAAATAACTTTTGACGATTTTTTTAAATAAGATATGAATATTTCTGACCGGAGATGTCTTCTTATAAAAAAATTTACACATATTTTAACAAGAATTTCCAATCCAAGCTTTACTATCAAAGATATCTGTTACTTGATTGATTTGAGATCTAGAGAAAGATGATAGATGTTAAATTCTTTCATCACTTTCATGATGACCATTCATTTATTTCCCAATATATTACTACTTCTTAACAAGTGATCCGCACACATGCACATTGGTTTCATTTTCTTAGTACTTCTTAAACATGAGAAACTTTTTTTGGAGACCATCCATCTCATGATTATGAATCATACTTAGGTGTAAGATTTTTTTCAAAACTATTAATTTGTTTTGCTAGCACTCATTTCTAATCTTGTTAATTTGGCTAAGATCTTTAGGTTGCATGTTTATTTCTAGAGCCAATTTTCTTAAGGACAAGCAAACATATCAGTGTGGGGGAGTGATACAAAAATAAAATAATATATTTTTAGTCAATAATTCTCTCGTATTATTTTTAGTTCTTTGGTAGTTTGTGTATCATTTTTGTATTGTGAGTATCAAAAAATGCCCTTTTTAGGATTATAATGCATTCCATTTATTTTGGCTAAATAAAATCTTTTGAGGTCATTTTTTTTGAAAAAATTGATATTTTTGGAGCTTTGAATGAGAAATTGATCCAAAGATTGTTGAGGATGAGATGAGACCTAGATGAGGTGTTTGATACTGTAGAGCGTGATGAGACCTAGATGAGGTGTTTGATACTGTTGAGGATGAGGATGGGGGTGGTGACATGATTATGATTAATGATGTGGTTTGGCAGACTAATACGCTATGCAAGGAAGAAGTTGTTGAGATGCAATCAACATATGATGTTGTGGCGTGTGTGAATAGGTACGATGGAAAGTTTGAATTAGGTGGGTCTTTTAGGGATGATCCTTGTCTTGAAGAGATGATTATAGGACCTCAGTTGCAGTCTTATAATGCCCCTTTGAAGGTGGGAACTGAGCTAGCAGTTGTAACCTCTCCAAAGGAAAATGTAGTTCATAATGGGGTTGGACGCAAGGTGCAGGCAGTGACAAAAATAGTTGTGAGTTCCTTTTCATCTAGACAAAGGCAAGTTGTTGAGGATCTTCGGAATAAGAGAGGACGAGGCCGACCGCATAAGAATAAGGTCAAGTCTGACAAGTTCACTAATAGCTGGGGATGACTATGATAGTGGAAAAGGTTGGAAGCCATCTCTACAGGTGTAGTGAAAAAGGTGCATCAGGTGGTTTGCTTATAATTTGAGTGAGACCTATATTTGTGATGGATTTTATGAATGGGTTGGAGGGGTTATTTGTTTCGAGTGATGACGTGTAACAGTGTATAGGAAGTGATTGCTTAGGCGAGTTGCGATCTTAGAGTTTGTGGAGCCCAATAAATACAACCAAATTGCTTGCTAAGTGGTGGAGAAGTGATAGTGTATGTGTTTGTAGTGGAAGCAAAAAGATAGGAAAATATGAACAAGGATTTAGAGTGGTTCGACTTTCTAATCAAAGCCTACATCCACTACCTTAGCTCCTCACCAAGGATTTCACCAATTCACTAAGAATTCTTTCCTTTTTCTAGGCTTAGGAGGTAACTTTTTACAACCTAGACTTATAACCCAAGCCTAGCATCCAAAGCTCACAAATCGAGCTTTGGGAACTCTTTCAAACAA
This sequence comes from Hibiscus trionum, assembly GCA_030270665.1. Lineage (NCBI taxonomy): Eukaryota > Viridiplantae > Streptophyta > Magnoliopsida > Malvales > Malvaceae > Hibiscus > Hibiscus trionum. The sequence continues at coordinate 22,775,215 of BSYR01000004.1, forward strand.
GAGAAAACTTAGCAAACAGAAATACATCTCTAAAGGTTGATGTTTGCACACTAAAGCACTCACCCAAATTCTAGAACACTTGACTATACATTGACAGTTTGAGCTCACAAGTGTTTGTCTATACAAGAATGAACAATTTAGCACTAAGATATGATTTTGATCATAACGTTGTTGACTTGTGGATCATTAGTCTTCCATAGATGCTTGGAGGTCCCTTTAATACTCCGAATTGAGCTTCCAGCCGTTGGCGACCGTTGGGATTAAATTGGAGCCGTTGAAGCCTTTATTTCCCGTAATAAATGCAGTTCTGGAGTTGTCCGTATCGACACGCAGGTAGCCGTATCGGTATGCCCTTCTACAAAACTAGCCGTTGAGTCTGTTGCAACAATGTCGTATTGATAAGCCTTGGTGCGAATCGAAACGCGTATCGGTACACCACTGTACCGTATCGATATAGGTGTCTGTTAATGTTGCAGGGAACTAGCCGTTGGGTGTTTTCGAATAGCATTGGGCATTTAAAGCTGGGCGAATCGAAACGCTACATAGTGTATCGAAACGACCCCCTCTCCGTATCGATACGAGTTTTGGTAGAAACAAAACCTGTAGCTAAAACCATTAAGGTGTATCGATACAGGGTATATCGTATCGGTACGGTCAAGCTGAAATATTTGGTTTGGCTACTTTAAAACATTTCAAACCTTACCAAAACCTTTTGAAAACTCTTCAAACATATTTTGAAATTGTTTGGACTTAAAATCATTTTTGAAATATTTTCAATTTAGTCCAAAACTATTTTTCAATTATTATATAAAAACAAATATCCTAACAATCTCTCCCTTTCGATATAATAAAACCAACTTGAAAATTTGTGTTTGGGATTCTCCCCCTCAGTAAAATAAATTTTGAATAAGAGACTATAGATTCAAAAGAGTTAAAAGCTCCCCTTATTCATTTGAAAATTCAATTTTTCAAAACGTTCTCCCCTTTTTGTTATATCAAAAATGGTTCAAACCAAAGTTTGAAAACTTTTAAGTCCATAACAATGGAGAGTTAAAAATATTTGACAAAAATAAGAGTTTTGTTTAAAAATTGGCTCCCCCTTACTCAAAGCATCAAAAAAATGTTAGTCCAACAAATATATACTTATCTAGTTGAAATAAAATAAATTGAATTTAAAAACAAATAAAATCAACCAGAATTTTACCACTTGAACCAAAGGGGGATGTGAAGTCTTTCTTCTTCAACTGATCTTCTTTGCATGACAAGAGCTCCCCCTCAATTTTATCACTATGTAGATCAATGCTCCATCACACCTAGAACAAGATAATCAAGTAATTTTTGGTATCCAAATTGCTTTGGATCCATAAGCATTAGTAGTGCAAAGTTATTCTCCTTAGGAACCCATTTTGCAATTTCATCTTGTTTAGTTGAAGTAATTAGTCCTTTTGGGACCCAAATACTTCTAAAACATTTTTCATTTAAAAATCTAGGGGCACTAGATTGTCTTTGATAAAAAAATGTTTTTCTAAAAATGTTTTTCTTTTTAAGTTCTTTGGAAATCAAATCTTTTTCTTTCTTAAGATCATCCACCTCTCTTTGATGACCTTTTTCTAAACTTTGAAGCAAATTTTGTAAATTGACATTCTTTTGCTCAAACTCATTGAGTTTTGCTTCAAGTTCATCTCTGGTTTTAGAAATAAAATCATTTTGAATTTTTAAATTTGAAACCAATTTCTTGTTTTTCAAAATGTGATTTTTAAACTCTTAAACCAAATCATCATAGGCATTGTTGACGCTTCAAAAGTACTGATTTATATACCGATTTCACATGCTTTTTCTTGTTTTAAAGTACATTTAGTTGCATTTTGCCTTAGAAACCATGCATTTGCATTAAGAGTTAGGATTTGGTGTTATGCCAGTGTGAAATGGTTGTTTTTGGCACCTTTTTGTAGGTTGGCATAACTGATGGCACAACAGCTGGCGGAGCAGGAGCAAGAGACGACACCAAGGAGGATGCCGAGTTGACATTGGCACAGAAAGACCTTTAATGCCAAGCACCGGGCGGCAGAGAAGAACATTGGATGCCAGACCAAGGACATGTTGACTCTGGAAAATAGGACCGGATCAAGCTGCAAAAGAATAGGGACCAGATCAATCTTCGAGAAAATAGGGATGAGCATTGCCAAGCACGTTTGGTAGTACCATGCCAAGCTATGATGCCAGAGGAGTATTGGCACGATAACGTCAGCCCTAACCAGATCAGCCTTATGATTCAAACGCCGAATAAGATGATCGCCTACCTTATCCCTGCATGTTCAAATTCAAATTCAAGATATTCCTATGCTATCCATGGAGTCCTATTTAATGCCGATCAAAGCAAAATGAAAAAAAGAGAGACAACGGTGGAGAATCAAGGAGAGTGATCGAAAATAAGGAGCAACAGTCGAGAGCCTGGCCGTGAAGAGCTGCATCGACAAACCCTCTTCTAGCCCATCATCTTTGTTGTTATTTTCCTTTTTCTTGGTTTAAATGATGATGGATATTGAAAACGATTATGGTTTTTTGGTTGACATCCTCACCCTGAACTGATTTTATAGTTGGTGAGGGGTGTCGTGGTTGAATGCTATTTTTAATATTTAGCTTTTAATAAATCAACACTGCCTTGGCGCTATTTTTCCTGTCCGGCATGTTCTTCATTTTTAAGTGTGTTGTCACGCGGTAGCTGGCACTAACTTTTAAAATACTTTGCCAAGTGAAAGCTGGCATAGTTGGCTTATTGCAACTCAGTATCATAACTGACTTGGGTGGCAATGATCGATTGCTAGATACAAAGGAGAGATGTTTCGAAAGAAGATGTTCAAGTAGATGAACTTGATTCAGGAGTGGAATCTACCCCTTTGGAGTAAAGATTGGAACTTAATCGAATTGATTTATGTAAAAACATGCACTATAGACATATAAGGGTTTTCCATAATTGATTTAGGGCAATACCATCGAGAGAGGCATTACTACCTTTGAATCTGCTCGGCAAACAATACCAAGACATGATTTATTAAAGGCTGGCATGGCACAAGTAGCGTAGAAACCAGGCATTCCTTGCCAACGCTCGTCATTTGCTAAGACATTTTCCTTGCCTTCAACTTTATTTTATTTCATTTCTTTTCTTATCAGACATTTCAAAATCACTTCCAATCAAAACAATCTTCTCACAAAGCAAGTACTTGACTAAGCAATTAAACCATTGAACGCAATCCATGTGGGATCGATAACTCAGCTTGACTTCTGTATTACTTGCAGACCGTGTATACTTGCACGCAATAGACTTTACTTGACACCATTTTCATACATTTTCAACATATTTTACGCCCTATTGCCATCATTTATTTATCCACGCCTAGAGTCTACAAGTTTTTGGCACCGTTGACGGGGATTGCATCAGATTTAGTTATTTTTAGGTTTTTACTTGTTTAGTTTTTATTTTTATTTTAATTTTGCTTTTAATAGTGTATACCCAGAAGACATGCTGAGAATGAAGTTAGACCGTTAGATCTTGAGATTGAACGCATATTACGTAAATTGAGAAATAAGATCCCAGAGATAAATCACGAAAATCAAGGGAACATATGAGTAAATGGTCCCAGAACAATCAGGAGAATCAACCAAACAATGGAGGGATACCACTCCACAATGACAATGCCGTCAACAATGCCAAAGAAGATAAACCCATTCGAGAACAATCAGCACATGACATCACGGGCTTAGTGCAGGAGTTATTGACAATAAGGTAAATGCATCAAATTTCGAGCTTAAACCCATAATAATCTCAAATCTTTTGAATGTAGGACAAATTGATGGAGCAATGACTAGAGATCCAAGACATCATTTAAAGCAATTCATGGAGATTTGCCAATTATTTCAACAACCAGGAGTGTCTGAGGATACTGTGAAGCTGAAACTTTTTACTTTCTCTTTGAGGGACAGAGCAAAGACGTGGCTCAATTCCTTGCTACTTGGCTCAATCACCTCTTAGGTAAATCTATGCCAAAAGTTCTTCACACGATTTCAACCGCCAATGCTCACTACAAAGCTGTGTGGTGAGATCATTACCTTTCGGCACGCCAAGGACGAGACCTTATACAATGCCTAGGAAAGATTTTAGGACTTGGTAAGAAGGTGTCCTATGCATGGGTTCCCAAATTGGACCTAGATACAAACCTTCTACAATGGATTTAACGCACAGACAAGAACTGTTGTTGATGCCTCATCAACCGGATCATTACTCGACAAAAACTATACATAAGCTGTTGGCATCCTTAAAAGGATAGCCATAAATGATTTTGAATATCATGTTTCTAGACTTAGGACTGGAGCCAAAGCCAGTGGAAAATTACAGTTAGATGAGCTAACGTCCATCCATGCTGAGATTTCCAACCTCACTAATATGTTGGAAACTTTGCAAAAGAGTAATGAGTCCCAAGCAGTTAAAGCATTAGAACCATTTTGCACTATTTGTGGAGAGAACCACCATGTGGATGAATGCCCTGCCAATCATGTGTCGATAAATTTCATTGGCAATTCTGGACGTTATTATAATTCTAACTCCAACTCTTATAATGCAGGTTAGAGGCAGCACCCTAACTTAGCTTGGGGAAACCGATGGGGAATCAGTACATTGTACAACGCCATAATGCCCAGAGGCAAAATCAGAATGCCATGCCAGCATTTGGCCAAAATACTATGCCGTAGGGAGTTTAAAATAATTTCTAGCATGGGAAAAGACTCAATCAAGGGGGTAATCTTACAAAGTACACAGAGCAGGATGAAGTCACAGTTCATAGCTTGGTGGCGTCAATACGTAACTTAGAAATCCATATGGGACAACTTGCGAATGCACTCAACAATCATCCACAAGGAGCTTTGCCAAGTGACACTGAAGATGCTCGACACAAAAGCAATGAACAATGTAAGGCCATAAACCTTCGAAGTGGTAAGAATTGTGAGGCAGAAAAGGCTGCCAATCAGTCAGTTGACTACCAAGTTGGCAAATCAATTCCAGCAGAGGAGCCCATGAATTAGAGAAGGAAAAAGCCAAAGCAGATGATGACAGTGATGATGCCCACAATAATGCCAATTCTCATGCCAGCTCCAGTGCTCAGCAGGATGTAATCTCCAGTACCAACAACGAAGTACACAAGGATGGCAAGCAGACTGAGGTAAGAAAGCAAACATATGCCAATGTGGAAACAACCACTGCCTCGGGAAAGCCGACAGTGCCATCATATGTGTATCCACCACCACCATTTCCAGCCAGACTCCAAAAGCACAAGCATGACCATCAATTTAAGCGCTTCTTGGAAGTGCTTAAGCAATTGCAAATTAATATTCCACTAGTAGAGGCCCTTGAAAAAATGCCCAACTATGTAAAATTCATGAAAGACATTTTGTCAAAAAAAAGGAAGTTGTGAGAATTTGAAACTGTTGCTCTCACGCAAGAATGCAATGTCATGATCTTGAATTGATTGCCACTAATGCTCAAAGACCCAGGGACTTTTACCATTCTTTGTACAATCGGTAATAAATTCATGGGTAAGGCATTGTGTGATTTAGGAGCAAGCATCAATTTAATGTCATTATCTGTTTTCAAGAAACTTGGCATAGAAGCGAGACCTACCATCAAATTTATATTTCCAGCTGATTTTATCATCTTAGATTATGAAGATGATACTAATGTGCCAATTATTTTGGGTAGGCCATTCCTTGCCATGGGTAGGGTGCTTATTGATATTCATAAAGGGGAATTAATAATGCGAATGAATGACCAGCATGTCACTTTTAACGTGTTTCAATCTTTGAAATGTGCAAATGAATCTGATGAATGTAAAGTTGAGGAGGATGATGGAGGTCGTTTATACGCTGGACATGGCACAATTGTGCCAGGATGCAGAATTTGATGCCAACATGCTTGATGGCATTGCTGAACTTTTTGAGGAACTTGAGGAATCAACCTTGAAGGCTGAAGATGTGAGTTATTTTGAGCCATTGGAGTTAGCTAGTAGGGCGACAACCAAACCAAAACCATCAATCGAGGAACCACCAGAGTTGGAACTTAAGCCACTGCCCGAACACTTGAAGTATGCCTATCTAGGTGAGCACTCAACTCTGTCGGTGATTATTGCCACTAATCTCACTAACGACCAGGAGGCAAGATTACTAGCAATATTAAAAACCTACAAGCAAGCGTTGGTATGGACCTTGGCAGATATCTGAGGGATAAGCCCAACCATTTGCATGCACAAAATTATTTTCAAGGAATATCATGGTAAGACTATTGAAAACCAAGGGATGCTGAACCCGAGCATGAAAGAGGTTGTAAAAAAGAAGATTATTAAATGGCTTGATGTTGGAATAATTTATCCTATATCTAATAGCTCTTGGGTTAGCCCGGTACAGTGCGTGCCAAAGAAAGGTGGCATGACTGTTGTTCAGAATAACAAGGATGAGTTGTGCATGGATTATAGGAGGCTGAACAAGGTCACGAGGAAGGATCACTTCCCTTTGCCTTTCATCGATCAAATGTTAGATAAACTGGCAGGTAAAGTTTTTTATTGCTTTCTAGATGATTATTCAAGTTATAATCAGATTGTTGTAGCCCTCGATGACCAGGAGAAGACCACATTCACCTGTCCATATGGAACATTTGATTTTAGAAGAATGCCATTCGATTTGTGCAATGCACCGACAATGTTTCAACATTGGATGATGTCCATTTTCTCTGATCTGATTGAGCACAACATGGAAGTATTTATGGATGACTTCTCAGTGTTTGGTAGCACATTTGAGGAATGCATCCTAAGTTTGGAGCAAGTTCTTCGGAGGTGCGTTGAGACCAACCTAGTCTTAAACTGGGAAAATGCCACTTTATGATGAAGGAGAGCATTGTCCTTGGGCATAGAGTGACCAAGAATAGACTAGAGGTTGATCCTGAAAAAGTGGAAATAATCAAGCAATTACCACCCCTACGAGTGTTAAAGGTGTAAGAAGTTTCTTTAGGTCATTCCAGATTTTATTGAAGATTTGTTAGGAACTTTTCTAAAATTTCTATACCTTTATATTTGTTATTAGAAAAGGATGCCGCTTTTGCATTTGATGATTCTTGTTTAAGAGCGTTCCAGGTCCTTAAGGAGAAGCTGGTTAATGCCCCTATAGTTGTGGCACCAGATTGGAATGAGCCTTTCGAGCTCATTTGTGATGCCAGGGACTATGCCATTGGAGTAGTACTTGGACAACGGCGTGGCAGAGTTTTTCATGCCATATATTATGCCAGCAGGACACTTAATGAAGCACAACTTAATTACACAACAATTGAGAAAGAATTTCTTGCAGTTGTATTTGCTTTTGATAAATTTAGACCTTATTTGATAGGTAATAAAGTTGTCGTTTTTACAGATCACTCGGCACTGAAGTACCTCTTGGAAAAGAAGGATGCCAAGCCGAGATTGATCCAATGAACACCTATACTTCAAGAATTTGACCTCGAGATCCGAGATAAGAAGGGCAGTGAAAACTTAGTGGTTGACCATCTATTACGACTAGAGCATCACCGAGAGGATGGTAAGACTAATGTCGTTAGAGATGAATTCCCAGACTAGTATTTACTCGCGGCCAACACCACGCCATGGTATGCTGACATAGTCAATTACTTGGTAAGTAAGATCATGCCACCAGATTTGGGGTACAATGCCAAGAAACGGTTTTTGCGCTATGTCCGGCAGTATTATTGGGATGAGCCATTTCTATTCAAGCAATGTATCGATCAAATGACTCGTCGTTGCGTTCTAGAAGATAAGCAACATGCTATTTTGCAAGCATGCCATGCCGCACCATTTGAAGGACACTTTGCTAGACTTAAAACTGCTGCCAAGGTACTGCAGTCAGGTTTTTATTGGCCCACGCTGTATAAGGATGCTCATGAATTCACCAAGGCATGTGATCCATTCCAACGGACTGGAATATCTCTGGCAGACATCAACTTCCGCTCCAGAACATCATGCCGGTGGACTTGTTTGATGTTTGGGGAATAGACTTTATGAGACCATTTCCCCCATCGTTCGACAATATATATATATCCTAGTGGTGGTTAACTATGTTTCCAAATTGGTAAAGGTTATAGCCTTGGCAACAAATGATGTCAAGGCCGTTTATTCGAATTACAACCCCTTTTTTGTCTAGCAATACAGTTTCTAGCATTTGATCAATCAAAAAGTTTGGTTGAGGGTTAAGCCAAAAAAATGGGATATAAGGCTTCAAGAGGGTTCACTAAGCGAAAGGTAAGTTTTAATGAAAGAGAGAAAATCCTAATGCCTAAATCATCTTAAAGCACCTCATTCTAGTGTAGTCTCAAATCGTATACAAGCCACAAGTTCTAGATTCCTAAATTCATGATGACACTCTCAAGCAAGAAAAAACGAGCATAAAGAACAAGATGCATGCTCAAGGCTCAAATTCTCACAAAATTAGGCTAAGTTGATTAAGCTAGGTGAGAAATCCAATTATCACAATCAAGGCAAATTGAAAAAAATGTCAAACCATCATTATACTCATGCCATTTGATTATCAAAATGTCAACATTCAATTATTCCTATGTACTATCACAATTATAACATGATGGATATCAAGCAATGGCAAGAAAAATTTCATCTCAAAGTTAAATCAAAGTTAAACATATAGCAAACAAGCAAGACAAGTGGTTTTGCTACCCTCCCCCTCACTTAAGTGAATTGTCCCAATTCAGATGAAAAATATAAAAAAATGCAAGGCAGAGAGGGGTAAAGAGTACTCCCCGTGGTTAATGATTGGAACGATGGTGATGGTGACCGTTGAGAAGGCGACCGACGAGTGGAGCTTGGTCCAGCGGTGCTGTTGGAGAGCCGCGAATGGCGGCTGACGGTTGGGGAATGAGGCGAAGGAGCGGTGGAAGCCGTAGGAGTGGGATTCTCGATCGGGGTTGGGGGCTTGCCGTTGTCGACCACCACGACGAGGAGGAGGTGTGGGGCATGGTGTAGTCGTCGTGGCTGAGTGAAAAAAACAAAGGTGTTTGGTTGTGTTTTTTTAGGGTTTTGGTATTTCACGGGAAAGAAAGAAAGAAAAGGGAAAAAGAGGGGAAAATGAAGGGTGTAAAGGGCATGGGCTAAAGTGCTTGCTGTGTGAAAAGAAAAATCATGCATAAAAATGATTAAGGTAATTAGAAAAAGAAAAATAAAGGAAAATAAATAAAAAGAAAGGAAATTAAAATTAACGAAAATGAAAAGAATGGGTTGCCTCCCATTTAGCGCTTTGTTTAACGTCGTTTAGCTCGACGACCTTTGCTAAATTTTTGGTTCTTCAAAAGAAAGGTCTTCAAATAAACGGTGATGTCCATCCCTTGTCGTTTTAACGCCTTCCTTCATCTTTTTATTTGTGCGCAAAACAATAACTAAGCTTCTACCTCCTTCCCGATGCGACAACTTACTCAAGATGATGATTGACAAAGTTTGGTTGTCGCCTAAAAATATATAATTAAATTGCTCTAACTTCAGCTTTGGTTCCTGCAAAATTGAGGAAAAATGTTTAGATCGAGTTGGAATTAATCGAAAATCAGAAAGGGAAGAAAGAGTTGAAATGATTTCGCCTATATTTTCATCGTCGAGATCCGTGAATTCCCTACAAAAGTCATAACACAAATCAGTTTCGATCAAATCATCAGCTAACAGATCTATAATATCAACGGAATTTAAACTTGCGACCGAATCATGATACTTCATAGATTTATACATATCAAATTTAACTACTTCCCCATCAAATTCCATAGTTAAGATACTGTCGCGAACATCAATCTTTGTATGCGCGGTTGATAGGAAAGGTCGGCCAAGCAAGATTTCGGATCCGTTATTGCTGTGATTATTTTCCATGTCAATAATATAAAAATCAGCAGGGAAAATAAGATCTTTTACCTGTACCAACACGTTTTCTAGTACTCCCTCGGGGTAGATGACTGATCGATCGGCTAATTGAACCGTCACTCGCGTTTCTTTCAATGGTTCAGTCGAAATTTTATTGTAGACGCTTAACAACATGACGTTGATAGATGCGCCTAAATCGCACATCGCTCTTTTTATTCCAACATTCCCAATTTTACAGGGAATCACAAACATACCTTGTTCCTTGTACTTTGGCGGCAACGACTTTTGAAAGATGGCCGGAATATTTTCACCAAGGTTAACTTTTTCATTTCCGAATAGTCGCCTTTGGTTTGTGCATAAGTCCTTCAGAAACCTTGCGTATTTGGGCACTTTCCGAATAACATCAAGAAGTGGAATATTAATTTCCACCTTCTTGAATATATCCAAAATTTCCTTCTCTTCCTCCTTTTTATCTCGTTTCGCCAATCTACCTGGAAAAGGGGGAATAGGTTCGTAAGTAGAAACAGAAATTTTAGATTTGGCATTACCTGCGGTGGGAGGAGACTTGTCGTTCTGGTCTTTCGAAGAGTTTCCCGGTTTGTCGGATTTTCGCTCATCTTGCTTGGGCGGTTTAGGCGTTATCACTGTTCCACTACACAAAGTTATCGCACTAATGTTTTCCCTTGGGTTGGTTTCGGTTTGGGATGGTAACTTTCCCTGGGATTCTAGACGGCTAACGGCTTGAGCTAGTTGGCTTATTTGTTTGTCGATTTGCTGGAGATGGGATTGTGTTTGGGTTTGGAATTTTTCCTGTGAAACTGCCAATCTCTCAACAATAGACTCAAGCGAGGATTTTTGGGCTGCTTGGTTTTGGTAGAGAGGTTGTTTCCTAGGTTGGTAATTCGGGTTCTGATTACCGTAGCTCAAGTTTGGGTGATCTCTCCAACCAGGATTGAACGTATTGCTCTGTGGGTTATAGGGTCTTTGGGGAGGTCCGGGAAAGTTGTGTATGGCGTTAACTTGGGCACCAGACATATCTCGCAACAATGCGCATAAATCGGTTGCGTGATCTGGCATAGTGCATATTCCGCATACCTTAACAGCTCTTATCTCCCTTGAAACAAGAGAATGCACAATATTAGTCAAATTGTCTATCTTATTCTCTAATGAAATTGTGCTTACTGTTTGAACCCGTCGGCTGGGTTCACTTGCAGAACCAAATTACTGCGAATTAGCAGCCATTGTAGAGATTAATGTTCTCGCTGCAGTAGGGGTCATGTTAACGAGCGTGCCACCGCTTGCTGCGTCTACCATCTTTTTGTCCATTGGTAACATTCCTTCGTATAGGTATTGAAGGAGTGTTTGCTCGGATAAGCCATGTTGCGGACAACCTGCACACATGTTTTTGAATCTCTCCCAATATTCGTATAGGGATTCATCGTGCATTTGTTGGATTCCCAATATGTTTCGCCTAATTTCTGTCGCTTTTGCCGTAAGGAAATATCTGTCAAGAAAAACACGAGAGAGGTCAGACCATGTATTAATCGAATTTGGAGGTAAATAGAATAACCACTCTTTAGCTGTTCCAGCTAAGGAAAAAGGAAAAGCCTTTAGTTTTATTTGATCCTCCGAGACCCCTTGCGGTTTCATGTTGCTGCACACCATATGAAATTCGACAAGGTGCTTATGTGGGCTTTTAGTAGGGAGGCCATTAAAAGTAGGGAGTAGGTGGATTAATCCCGTTCTGAGCTGGAAGGGAGTATCGCCTTGAGGAAAAGTGATGTAGAGAGGTTGTTGCACAGTAGGGGCGGCATTTAGTTGTCGAATCGTTTGGTACGCCATCGGTTCTGGTTCTTGTATAGGTTCTTCGACTGGTGTAGTTTCGGAAGTGGATTCTTGATCGGATTGTCGTGTGCTTTGTTCTTGTTGTTGTTTCTTTTGCCGAAGCGTTTCACCGTGAGTTCTACGAGCACTTGCTTCGATTTTCGCGTTGTATGGAGCTAAAGTACCCGGGTTTTTCCTGGTCATAAAAAAACAAAATCAGTCAAAAGTTCCGAAAGTAAACCTCATCGGCAACAACGCCAAATTTGACAGACGTCGTTTTATCCGTCAAAATAAATAAATATTTAACCTCTTTCAAACACTAATAAAATAAAGAAATTAAGTAGTTATAGGGAAAGAGGGTCGATCCACAGAGAGATTTTTCAGTTTAATGACTTGATCCTGTTAGCCTTTTTGTCCAGGAATATCTGCAAGTAGGCGTTAAAAGGAAAGGGGGTGTTTGAAATGTTGAGCAAGAAAATAAATAAAGTGCGGGTAATAATAAAGAAAATTCAAGAATGCAAAATAGCCTCGAACCAGCTCCTTCAATTCTTTCGATCACTGAAATAGATTTTTATTTCGGGGATCATGTCGGTTACAGTCTACGAGGCCCAACCCGTCGTAACTTGTTTCTCTATCGAGTAACCAATCCTCCCAAGTCTATCTCCGAAAGATGGTTCTTAAATAAATCAACCACGTCTATCGCCGTTAAAATATTTAGATTGAAAGCAGGAAAAACCCAACTCAGAAATTGTCTAAAAAGAATCGCTTCTGATTTTATCTTTCCTTAGCGGACCGCCGCTAAGAGTGTTCATGGGAAGTCGAAATTGCCACAGGCCGATCCTTCCTCCCAACTGTGTTTTTAAGCGATTTCAGACCAACGGGCCCTTTTTGATTTGAAAAACGGTTAAAATTTTTTAGTAAGGTCGATTGCCAAACTATCTAAGCAGAAAGATAAAAAATGATTTCCCAAAAGAATTTAAGCAAAGTTCAATTCTCACGAATCGAATTGACTTGGTTGGTTCTTGGCTTAAAAGATTTAGCTAAGCATGATATTGATTATCATACTTAACCTGATTTTAGAAAAGTGATTAAATGGCATAAAACAAACAAAACAAGAAAATAAAGGAAAAGAACTTGAATTAAAGCTATAAAATGTTTACAAAGGAAAAAATAAAAATACTCAAAGCTAAGAAGATGATCTTAAGCCTTCACCAAAGGTTGGTATTTATAGGCTTAGATTAGAAGGATAAGAGATAGGAAAATCAAAATAACAAATCAAATTCAAATGTTTTTAAAATTCAAATAAAATAAAACCAAACGAATAGAAATGATAATCTGATCGGATCTTCTCTCGAAATATTCCAGGATCTTCTAGAGGTTGCCACGTCAAACACGTCGTGGCCAGTGTCGTGCCCACGATGCCAGTCATGACAGAATAATAATAAAAACTGCAGAAATGCCCCCTTTTCATTGTTATTTCCAGAATTAGGTCCCTTGCACAAAATATAGCAAAATGAAATGGATTAGGTAGATAGAAATCCTAAAAACTTGAAAAATAGCAATTGGAAAGTGTCACATTTGAGAGCTTATCAGTGGTTGACTATGTTTCCAAATTGGTAAAGGCTATAGCCTTGGCAACAAATGATGTCAAGGCCGTTGCCAAATTTTTGCACAAACACATCTTTACACGTTTTGGTGCTCCTCGAGTGATCATTCATGATGAGGGCACCCATTTTAAATGTAATCTAAACTCTAAAGCTTTGTGCAGGTATGAGATACAATAAAGGATAGCCACAGCCTATCATCCACAGAAAAATGGGCAAGCCGAGATTTCTAACAAACAAATCAAGAATATCCTAGAAAAGATTGTGAATCCTTTGAGGAGGGATTGGTATTTGAGGTTAGATAAGGATTTATGGCTTATAGGACCGCCTTCAAAACTCTGTTGGGGACTTCACCTTTTAAGGTTGTACATGGTAAGCCATGCCACTTGCCGGTAGAGCTCGAGCACAAAGCCTACTAGGCAATTAAGACATTGGATATGGCTTGGGCAGCCTCGGGAGAAAAACGGATGTTGGATCTAAATGAAATGGATGAATTTAGGGTGCATGCTTATGAGAATGCCAAGTTATATAAAGAACGAACCAAGCACTGGAATGACAAGAGGATTTTCCCACGAAACTTCGAGGTATTTTCCCCTTATTTTATTTGTTATTTTTTCTTCTTTTAGATTTTAGAATTTTCTTCTTTTTTCTTTTCCGTGTTGAAGGGTTTTTGTTTGAGTGCATGTAGATTTTTTTTATTGTGCCACGAAGTATGCCTGTGTAGAGACATGTATGGGCAGGACGAGAGAATGAGTACAATGCCTTGACGGGAGCAATGCCAGTATAAAGCTTGGCGTGCGGTGGGAGTAACTTTGGGGAAAAAGAAATTACCCTAGCCTGATTTAATTTAAACCATGAGAGAGAAGGAAAAATTAACAAGCCCTAGCCGCCAAAAAATTAAGGTAATTCAAATTTACTTTAATTTCCTTATCACTCCATACCATATCACTTTAAACCTTATCACTTATCCTTTTCATACTTATCACATCATCCCTTTTTCTCGCCCCAAAACACGCTATGTCTTCATCATTACATTCATTAAACACGTCATAATTACTTTTTATCCTAAACACTCAACTTTTCCATCTTTCAACTCGATCACCTTTCGTCCTTTACCCTTTCACTTCACCTTCTTTCCTATCCGTTCATCTTTCTCTCTTTTCATTCAAAGAAAATCAAGCTTTTGTTTCTTTCCTTTTCAAAAATCCCAATGGCGTCTTCCTCCAAACCTTTCCAAATATTTTTCAACGAAGAAATTTAAAAGAAGTATGAAAACAACTTTTCTTCAAAATCCTTTTGCTTCGAAAGGAATTTCAGTTTTGAGCCTGAGAAAGATCAAGCCTTTCTCTCTGAAGTCATGGACGTCGTAGCCAAACACAAATGGAAGACGTTTTACCAACAAAAGGGTGAGATCTTTCCAAATCTTGTTCGTGAAGTTTACGCACATTTAACTACAAAAGCTAACCCATTCTCGATGATTTGAGAAAAATGTGTGCGTTTTGATGAAGGGGAAATCAACATAATGCTCAAGATAGATGTGGGGAATGAGCATGCAGAGTTTGCCGCCAACATTACCGCTGCCAAGAACAAGATGATCTTGGAAGATTTGTGTGAACCAGGCACGGAGTGGACTGTATCCTCAAAAGGGCACCGCATGGTCAAATGAGTAGCCCTTAAACCACAAGCGAAGGGCTGGAATCATTTTCTTAAAGCAAGCCTGATGCCGACGACCCACAATGTAACAGTCTCGAAGGACCGACTGGTTTTGTTGCATTCAATCCTTAAGAGCCGGAAGATAAATGTTGGTCGGATTATTATTGATGAGATTTACAAATGTGCCCTAAAGCCAATTGGAGGGTTATTCTTTTCCCTTCTTACTTGCAACATTTGCCGAAGACATGATGTGCCTATGGAAGAGGACGATGTTGCCCTCGAAATGAAGGGTTACACAATTACGCCAGCTGGTTGGAGGAACCTCACAGGCATTGTTGTGAAAGACACGGACAAGGACAAGGGCAAGGGTAAGGCTGCTACGCCATCACCCAGGGTTAGGGAACCAAATGTAAAGCCAACAGCCTCAGTTCCATCGGAGACAACAGAAAGGCTTGCCCAGATATATCTACTGCAAGAGAAAATTCTTAGAAAATTAGAGGAGCAGAGGAAGAGGCTCTAGCGGTATGAGCGTGCCAAAGACGCTACCATCAAAGACACCTTGGTGAGTCTTTCACCAAGATTCATGCCAACATTCCCTGCCTTTCTCGTGAGTATCTTTGCCTTTGATGATACAATGTCAACCAGCGCAGTGCTAAGTCCAGTCCGCACTCTAGTTACCAGTTCGGTACCGTCCAATGCCACAGAACCAATCTTCCCTCTAAATGATGAAATTGTCAAGTCTGCTGCACCACAAGTATCTGATGACCAAAGTGAGAAGAAATCTGTTGCCCCTACCGAGTCCGCTGCCATGCCAACCTCATCTAAGCCGGTGAAGGTTGTGAAAGAAACATATGCTTCCACTACTGCTCAAGGAGGGAGCAGAAAGAAAATGATGGATCCTGACCGTGGAAGCTGTGCCCAGCAAAAGACTCGAGCCAAATTAGCAGTTGAAGCCCGTGTCGCCCGAGAAGGAGTCTCTTTTGAAGGGGAGTCTTCTTCTTCCTAACTCTTTGCATTTTCATTCATTTTTCATACATTTTTATATGATTCACGCATTTTCTATTTTCTGTTTTTCTTGTATATATGTGTTGTTTCATGCATTGAGGACAATGCACATCTTGGGTTTGGGGGTGTGCATCTCCTCATAGTTATGCCATGCCATGCATTCATGTTTAAATTCTGTTTTCATGCCATGCCATGTAGGATAGGATAGTTTGCATATCGAACCACTAAAAAAAAGAAAAATTTGTCTCGGCTAATTTTTGAAGCATGCTAACATTTTTAGGCAAGTTTAGTTTGACCTAGGTGTTTGTCCGATGAGGAAATTTAAAATATGTAGATGCCTATGCCAGAAGAATAGTAATGCCAGGATTGCAAGCCAAATGATCTCTAGTTTTGTGAATTGATTTTCACTTAACACGTAGTATGCATCTAGTTCCTTAACAAACTTAGAATTTTTGAAACTATGCTTAGAAAAAAAGAAGAATAAAATGCCAATGTAAAAATAGAGCACCAATGTGTGCCAAATGCTGAAGAACTTTAGAACACTCCTCTACCTAGGAAAAATTATTAACTTGGGGCTTCGTGGTTTGCTCACTCTTAGTTCCCAGGCCAACATGACTTAAGGTATGAGTGCAATAGGTTAGTTAGTGATGTAATTTTGATTAACGTGGGTATTTGTGGTATGCTCCCTCTTATATCTCACGCCAAACAGTGCATGACGCTACCCTAATCTAATGTCAGCAATAAAAAACGTATACCTTTGGGAGAATAAAAAAATAGAAAATAATAATATGAGTTTAGGAAGTAAAATTGGCTAAGAGAGTGAAAGGATACTTGATGCATATTGCCTACACTTCATGCACTTTCATGCCCAATGACTAGAGTTATTTTGCTGCTCTTGAATTTTCTAACTGCATGGAATTACTACACTAAGATTACTGAGGATAAATCTATGCCAAATTCTGCTTGCCTGCATCTGTTGGCATGCTGCCCGAGACTTTGTCGACGTATTATTTTCACATTTTTTTAGTTTCTCTATTTTCCTTTGCATTACTTGAGGCAAGCAATGAGCTAACGTGTGGAGGAGTGTTGATGCTCCAAAAGTACTGATTTATATACCGATTTCACATGCTTTTACTTGTTTTAAAGTACATTTAGTTGCATTTTTCCTTAGGAACCATGTATTTGCATTAAGAGTTAGGATTTGGTGTTATGCCACTGTGAAGGGGTTGTTTGTGACACCTTTAGCAGGTTGGCATAGCTGATGGCACAGCAGCTGGCGGAGCAGGAGAAAGAGACGATACCAAGGAGGATGCCGAGTTGATGTTGGTACAGAAGGACCTTTAATAACAAGCACTGGGCGGAAGAGAAGAACATTGGATGCCAGTCCAAGGACATGTTGACTCAGGAAAAATAGGACCAGATCAAGCTGTGAAAAAATATGGACCATATAAATCTCCGAGAAAATAGGGGACGAGCAGTGCCAAGTACGGTTGGCAGTACCAAGCCAAGCTATGATGCCGGAGGAGTATTGGCACGATGACACAACTCTAACCTGATCAACCTTCGGATTCAAATGTCGGATAAGATGATCGCCTACCTTATCCCTGCATGTGTAAATTCAAATTCAAGATATTCCTAGGCTATCCATAAAGTCCTATTTAATGTCGATCAAAGCAAAATGAAAAAGAGAGAGACAACGGTGGAGAATCGAGGAGAGTGATCGGAAATAAGGAGCAACAGTCGAGAGCCTGGCCGTAAAGAGCTGCATCGACAGACCCTCTTCTAGCCCATCCTCTTTGTTGTTATTTTCCTTTTTCTTGGTTTAAATGATGATGGATGTTGAAAACGATTATGGTTTTTTGGTTGACACCCTCACCCTGAACTGATTTTATAGTTGGTGAGGGGTGTCGTGGTTGAATGCTATTTTAATGTTTAGCTTTTAATAAATCAATATTGCCTTGGCGTTGTTTTTCCTATCTGGCATGTTCTTCATTTTTATGTGTGTTGTCATGCGACAGCTGGCACTAACTTTTTAAATACTTTGCCAAGCAAAAGTTGACATAGTTGGCTTATTGCAACTCAATATCATAACTGACTTGGGTGGCAACGATCGATTGCTAAATACAAAGGAGAGATGCTTCGAAAGAATATGTTCAAGTAGATAAACTTACTTCGGGAGTGAAATCTTCCCCTTTGGAGTAAAGATTGGAACTTAATCAAATTGATTTATGTAAAAACATGCATTATAAACATATAGGGGTTTTTCCATAATTGATTTAGGGCAATACCATCGAGAGAGGAATTGCTACTTTTGAATCTGCTCGGCAAACAATGCCAAGAAAGGATTTATTAAAGGCTGACATGACACAAGTAGCGTAGAAACCAGACGCTCCTTGCTAACGCTCGTCATTTGCTAAGACGTTTTCCTTGCCTTCAACTTTATTTTACTTCATTTATTTTCTTATTAGACATTTCAAAATCACTTCCAATCCAAACAATCTTCTCACAAAGCAAGTACTTGGCTAAGCAATTAAACTCTTGAGCGCAATCCTTGTGGGATCAATAACTCAGCTTAACTGTTGTAATACTTGCAAACTGTGTATACTTGCATGCAATATACTTTACTTGGCACTGTTTTCAAACATTTCCAACATATTTTACGCCCTATTGTCAACATTTATTTATCCACGCTGAGACTCTACAAAGCATCTTGTAATTCATCAAAAGAATATGAAGTAGAATTCAATGAATTAGAAGTTACCTCACCCTCTTGGAGGGTCATCAAGCATAGGTAGGCTACCTCATCATCGGTGGAGTCTTTATCACTCCAAGTTGCCACATATGCTTTCTTTGAAGATGATCCCTTTTTGTTGCTCTTGCTGGAATCCTTGATCTTCTTTTTTTGATTCATGCTTGAATTCTTTCATTACATGCCAAGGCAGTAGATTGTGGCAGCGTAAAGCACACTTAATCTTTACAACGCAGTCTATACACTACTGAGCTACAACTACCTGACCCAATCTATCAACCGGATCTCCATCTCTCTTCAATTACCTGTGTTTTTACTTTTATGCTTTTTAATATTCAGAAATCTAATTGTGCAGTTTACTATTTCTTTGTGCAAAAAAAAGCATTTATAGAAGCTGTTCCAATCCCCGTGGGAGACGATATCTTATATACTATAACTTGACAGGAGTTTGCACTTGCGCTCATAAATAGAGAACACCCAAACGCTCTACAGCTATTTTTTTGGAATCCCACAATTCGGAAGTGAATAAATCAACATTCGAACGAGCTTGTCTTCTAGAATATTCTCTCTAATTCCTTTGAGTTTGTTGAGGATTTTGGAGAACCGATCGAGCATACTCTTGATGTCTGCTTCCAGACTCATCTTGAAGTTTTCGTAGTTAAGGTTAAGTAGACCAATCTTTGTACCTTCATGGACTACTTCAAGTTTGTCCCAAACCTCCTTGACACTCTCACAAGAAGAAACTTTTTTCATATACCTTCGGGCCTAAAGCACAAAAAAGAATGTGCAAAGCCTTGTAATTAAGCTTCATCTTATTGCGATCATCTGCACTTCATTCCACCTTGCTTCGTTGTGGCATGAACGAACCATCAATCACAATGTCCCAAAGATGGAAATCTTTGGCTCTCATGAAGTACATCATCCTATTCTTCCAATAGGAGTAGTTGGACCTGTCAAAGAATGATGGCTTGTTGATGGATTGCGCCATGAACACCGGTTGATGGTTTAGTGATCGAGCTTGCCGAGATCGCCTCAATAGGATGTTAATCCTCTCAATTGAGCCTCACTCTAATACCAATTGTGGAGCCTGATAAATATAACTGAATTGCTAACCAAGTGGTGGAGAAGTGATAGTTTGGGTGTTTGTGGTGGAAGCAAAAAGATAGAAAAATATGAACAAGGATTTAGAGTGGTTCGGATTTCTAACCAAAGCCTACATCCACTAACTTAGCTCCTCACCAAGGATTTCAACAATTCACTAAGAATTCTTCCCTTTTTCTAGGCTTAGGAGGCAAACTTTTACAACCTAGATTGTAACCCCCTTAGCCCGGCCTAGACGCTAGACCCGAACTACGAAGATTATACGGGGAAAACCAAAGTCAACCTGAAAGTCAACCTTGATTAACGACCATTTTTTCTTTTAACTTCTCTAGATGCGCATTAAACCTATGTGAAAGCCCAAAAACCTTGGGAGAGAAAAGCACAACGATCGGAAAACGTTTAAGGACTCAATTGCAAGAAATACACTTTTAGGGACCAAAATGTAAATTTTGGAGAATAACAGGACTTTCGAGATTTTAGATTTACCAAACCTTAATTAATCATATTACAAACCTCTCTGCCAAATTTCAGCTTAAAAAGACATCTCAAGCTCAAACAATTGCAATTACAAAATTCAGGACTAGAATGTAAAGCATGCAGACTTCAAGCAATTCAAAACTGTGTCCAAACGGTCACCCGTTTCGAAACACTGACAACCATTTCGAAACACCCATGTCGGACGCCCGTATCGAAACGGTGTTGACCGTTTCGATACGCGGGTATGTTCTGAACCTAGTTCCGAAACAGACACCTCCAGCAGCAAAAGTGTTTCGAAACACTTCTAGCCGTTCCGAAACGCCCAAGCCATTTCAAGCACCCGTTTTGAAACAGCCAAGGGTGTTTCGAAACACCCTGCCCAGAAACAGCAGAAAAATCTGGTTTTTCACCTAAAAACACCCTCAAACATACTTTAAACCATTCCATAACATATCAACAACATGATAAACATTATTACTATAAAATTGCATTTAAAACTAGATAGAAAGCAAGCATTAGGCACACCAACACCCTAATCACATTCAACATAAGATCTTACCTTAACCAAAGAACATAGCACAACAACATATGAAGGAGAAGATCCAAATATTGCAAAGCAATCAACAACAAGTATCAAACCATAAACCGAACATGGTCAAGATAACAACCCCGTTACACAACAACATAAAAGACTCTCCCCCCATTGCCTTTATTATCTATAGCTATAAACCAAAACATACTTCTCAAGTGGAGCTCTTCTTGAATCCCTTGCTTCTTGCCGTCCCAACTTCAAATATCTGCATTGATGGACAAAAAGGAGCGTAAGCACATAATGCTTAGTGAGGAATGCTCAAAACCAAAACACCATCAATGCAGCGAATCATAAACCTTCTTTAAATGTAGACACAATTCGATAAACCAAAGTATTGTTTGAAAATCTCCTTTGAAACTTCATTGTTGTAAATCATGCATTGCACAACAAGAAAACCAACATTTAACTTTGATACACTAAACAACTCACCCCAAACAACATCCTTGCAATTACTATCATTTAAACATTTCCATGCATAAACACTACATGCAAAGTTTAAACCAATTTCCTTGGAAATCACTCCCACCTCACACTATACTTTTCTCATGCTTGATGATCATTTCAAAGCAAATTACCTTTTGGAAACCACATGTTCCTTCTATCTATCTCATGCATTCAACAAATGCAAAACTCATGGCAAAGCCACAAATGCTTGTTACTCAAAAGCACTTATAAAAGCTCCAAACCTCATTTGCGTAAGCAAACCACCATTTTGAAAACCACATGTACTATCTAGCTAACACATGCATACAACCTATGCAAATCTCATGGCAAGGCCACATATGCTTGATACATAAAAGCATTTCAAAAAATTATTATCTCATATGCATTTCTCATTACATACAACATCTCAAGCATTGGTACATGTGACACATTTCATTCTCATATATTGGCATTTCATATTCTATTATACACGGATATGCGGACAGCTTGACTCGAGGTCAAGTCCTACCCCGGTGGGATCTCGCCACCGGCTCTCATGGCGGTATCTACCCTCGCCACTAAGCTTGGGTATTTCACCAAGTCCTACTACGATGGAATGCCCCTCATCAATTTCACATGGCAATAACTCTTGTTGCCAAAAAGCTTGGTCTCTCACCAAGTCCTACTCCAATGAAAATCTCATCATTGGTCTCATGGCAATAACTCTTGTTGCCAAAAAGCTTGGTCTCTCACCAAGTCCTACTCCAATGAAAATCCCATCACTGGTCTCTCTCTTTGGGACGACACCCAAGAGCACGTACGAATTTTTAGTTTATAGTGCACTCTACATCCTATTGATCGATCAATATATCCGGTAATCTTTACATCACCTATGCCAATATATATCATGTTAAAGATCAACATGTTCGCTGTTTTTAAAGCAGGCTGTAGAACGTGGCAATCGATCGGATAAAACCAAGAGGGGGGGTGAATTGGATTTTTGAAAGTTGCGGCGGAAGCTAATTGCAAAGATAAAAATTGCAAAGCGATTTAGAGTGGTTCGACTTTCTAACCAAAGTCTACATCCACTACCTTAGCGTCCACACTAAGGATTTCCCACAAATTCACTAATTTGTCTTTCCTTTAAGGACAAGGAGTAACCTTACACACTTCAATAGACTTATACCCCAAAGCCTATTGAATCCTATCCCAAAGTTGGATACAAATGAGCAAACTAGAAAATCCTCACAAGGAAAGTGTTTGCGAAGTTTAAGCTCTCTCACACACCCGAAAAACACTAGCTCAAGAATTACAACGAAGAACACTCTAGTGTTTTTACAAGAAAGATCGAAAAATAAGCTCGATATAAACTCTTGGAAGTTTGAATGCTTGAATATGATTTCTTGATGTTTCTTCCTCTTTCTTGTTACTTCAATATTGATCTAAGGCTGTATTTATAGTGTTGTTTGAGCATATAGCCGTTAGGAGCCTTTGGAGAGTCTTTGGAGCCGTTGGGGATGTTTTTCTCACAACTTTTCAGCTTCCAGACGCCTACCGTTTCGGAACGGGGTCACCTGTTTCGGAACGGCTTTCAAATAATATAGCCGTTAGGAGCGTCTACGAGAGCCCGTTTCGAAACGCCTAGGGCCGTTTCGGAACGGCTATGCCACTGCCAAAGGGGTGTTTCGAAACGGCCTAAGCCCGTTTCGGAACGCCCTGTTTAATTTCAAAAATTTGTTTAAAGACCGTTGCCCTTTGTTCTTTTAAATGAAGACCAGTTTCGAAACGAGTCATACCGTTTCGAAACGCCTTGACCCGTTCCGATACCCGTTTCGGAACAGGTGCACATCGAACTGAAAGTGTTTCGAAACGCCTTGGGCCGTTTCGAAACGGGGCTTGAAAAATCACTGTTTCGACTTTTAAAATTCTTAAAAAATATTTTGTAAGTCTTTGGTTTTAGCTATAAAATGGTCTTTAACAAGATATAGGGAATTTTAAGGACTTTTAAAATTGTTTTGATATTTTTACTTTAGTCCTTAGGTTTTTAGTTATATCAAAATTAAAGCGTATGTTCAACAATCTCCCCCTTTTTGATATAACAAAACCAAAGTTAGAATTTTTAAGAATTTTGAAAGTTTTGAAGATATTCTAACTCCCCCTTAATTTAAGATAGGTTTTGAAATTTAAAACTTGTGACTTTTGAAATCAATGATCAAAACCTTAAGACAAATTTAAAAATTTAAAAATTTTAATAGTTTCAAAAAATTTTTGGTGGCATGGCATGGCTATCTTCTCCCCCTTTTTGTTAGATCAAAAAGAAACAAGCTCATAAAGAAGATTAGTACCAATAATCAATAATAAGCAATCATAATTGATATTCAAAGCATAAACAATAAGTTCATAATCAAATTCCAAGATAATCGATCAATATTATAGGTTCCTAAAAACATGATAAAACATGAAGAAACAAACTCAATCCTAAATGCATAGATAATATAATATGATATGATATGACTATCCTAGGCCTCGTCATCATCATCCTCATCATCATCATCGTTCTTGGCTTGTGAACGGTGATATTTTGTCCATTCTCCATAAAGAGTAGAAAAGGAAAGATCAAGGTTGTCATTGGAAGTTTCAAGGGTTTGAAGACGATCCTCGACATTCTTCAAACGATTTCCCATAGTTTCAAAGCCCGAAGAAATACGAGTTTCCATTGTGTCAAAACGAGAATTCAAGGCATTGAACTGCTCGGTAAGAAAACCCGTGAGAGCATCTTGATTTCCCATTTGAACTTGAGGTGGAGGAGCAACGGGAGGAGGAATCTCTTCTCGATCAATTCTTTGCCAAAAACCATTCAAATATGTGAATCCGGATTTTCGAAGAGAGGACTCACCAATTTTGGTCTTGCTAGGTTCCGGGGAATCATAGGTACAATCAATACCAAGATGATCGAAGAGAAAACTCAAAACAATGCCGTAAGTGAATGAAGTCAACTCATTGGTGTCAATAAGTTTGATATTATTGACGATCTCGGCAAAGATGATTTTGGGCACATTTGGGCGCTCACCTCTTCGGAAACATTCGAGCCAAAAATGATCTTTTTCCCGGATGTGGGAGTATTTTCCTCCGGATGGTCGAATGAACCAAGAAACAATCAAATGAAGCACACGATCGTGCACATCTAAATGAAGAGCTTTTCCGGTAAAGGTGCCAAAGTGGCGTTCTTCTTCTATACCCTCATTCTTGAGTTTAAGGGCCGACTCCAAAAGAGCAATATTAATAACAAACTTTTGCCCTAGTAAAGATGACTCAATTCCTACAATTTCTGTTTTGGTTTCATCATATAGGAAACGAGCATTAGAGTAGAAGAGAAGTACCAAGTTTTTGTAGCAAACATCCTCGATGCTCAAGAAGAAAAGAAGATCCCACTCATCCAAACGATTAAGATAGCGAAAGAGAAATCGCTCGGAATTAAGGAATTCGACATCAATAACTCTTTCTTTACGAACAGCGAGATTTTTGACGTAGGAGAAGCGAGCACGCTGCTGCGGAGTTTTTAGAGTTTTCTGAAAGAGTTGAGTAATATTTGGACGAATGCTTGATTCTCCGGTTTGAACGGCTTTGCGCTTTTTGTTCGCTTGATCCGTCATCTAAAATATTAAGCAAGAGTTTTAAAATTGTATGCATTGATAATTAAAATTAATCCAATAGGAAATCCCACTTAGGTTTTTGAAAAACAAAATTAAAAAATACGATTAAAAAATTTTATATTCGAATCAAAAATTTTGAGATTTTGAAAAGTTTTTACAAGATTCGAATAACCCACAACTAAAAACATATAATGTATACAAGAATAAATTTTTCTATCCTATGATTCGAACATAATTTGAAAAATAAGAAAAATAAGAAAAATTACCTTAGTTTGGGATTTTGGATGATTTGAGAGAAATCTTTGCACAAGATTGATGAAGCTTGCTTAGATATGTGTTTTAGAGCAAAACCCCTCACAATTTTGTGAAAAACAAAGGGTTTTAGAGGGTATTTATAGAAGGGGGTCGGTTAGGGTTTTTAGGGTTTTAAGGGTTTGATAAAAATTAGATTTTTGAACATTTAGAAGCCCTAAATAGGGCTGTCCGCGAGGCCGTTTCGGAACGGTCATGACCGTTTCGGAACGGGGCGGCTAGGGTTTGACCCTTCTTAAAACCTTCGACAGATCGTTTCGAAACGGGTATGACCGTTCCGAAACACGTTTGACCCGTATCGGAACGCGTTCCGATACACCCTTACATCGAACCGAAAACGTTTCGAAACGCCTGGGGCCGTTTCGAAACGCCCTTCTCTCAGGACAAATTTTAAGGCATCCGTATCGGAACGGGTTAACCCGTTTCGATACACCTGGGCCTGGAAGTGCAGATGAGGCTCTAAAATGCAGAGAAAATGATTTTCTAAGAGGCCAAACATGCATATATGATATGATTGAGCAGGAACAGCATAAAAGAAATTAAGCACACATACAAAACATAACTCCCCCTCACTAAAAGCATTTATACAACATATGGGGAATCTCATACATGTTTTAACACAAAGTATTCATTTAAATCAACATGTAAGAGTAAATTTTGCAACAAACAAAAAAAATGTTACCACTTGAGTCAAGATATGTCGATTTGAACTTCTTCAAGTGTCCTTCCATTTTGTGTGTCTAGAGCTTTCAAGATTCTTCAAATTTGCATATCATGGCTCCAACACACCTACAAAAAGGAACTATGTATGTTTTGGTACCCAAACTCTTTTGGGTCCATAAGAGTTAGTTCCTAGTAATTTGGTCCCTTTGGGTATCCATTTTGACAATAGATCAAAATCTTTGTTAGCAATGAGTCCTTTTGGAACCCAAATGCTCCTAATCTTTTTTCGATTAGGTGATCTT
The DNA here is from genome assembly GCA_030270665.1 of Hibiscus trionum. NCBI lineage: Eukaryota > Viridiplantae > Streptophyta > Magnoliopsida > Malvales > Malvaceae > Hibiscus > Hibiscus trionum. The sequence goes on from BSYR01000004.1 coordinate 22,801,511, forward strand.
TGTCTATACCCATGATAGTTCTTTCTAACATAGTTGGGTCTTGAATTTTCACATTTTTCAACTAATTTTGTCCCAACTTTGTTGAAAGAAGCTTTAAGATCATCAAGTTCTTTTTGATGATCTTCATGGACCTTTGAAAGTAAATTTTGCAAGTCTTTATTTTTCTTTTCAAAATCGTTTATTTGGGCTTGCATTTCTCCAAATTTACTTTCAAATTCCTTATTAGTCTTAGAGAGAGAGTCATTTTCATTTTTCAATTTTGAAGTAATTTTTCTATTTTTCAAAATCAACTTCTCATACTCTAAGGCTAATTCATTATAAACCTCTTGTAATTCATCAAAAGTATAATCAAATGAATAAGATGAATTAGAGGTTACCATTGAGTCATCCTCGAAGGCCATAAGACACAAGTTGGCTACTTCATCCTCGTCCTCGTCGGAAGAGTCATCGCTCCAAGTAGCTACGTGAGCCTTGTGCTTCTTCCTCTCATAGCTATTTTTATTTAGTTGAGGACAATCGATTCTGATATGTCCCGGTTTGTTGCACTCATAGCAAGTTAGAGGATCTCTCCCTTTGTTGCTTTTGAATCCCTCTTCTCTTTGGAATCTTCTTCCTTTGTTGGTCAACATGAAGTTTTTAAATCTTTTGGCAAACATTGCCATTTCTTTTTCTTCATCTTCTTCGCTAGAATCATCATCTCTTTTGGATGCTTTAAGAGCAAGACCAACTTTCTTTTTCTCCACTTCGTTCTTCTTTTCTTCCTTGCCCGTTGACATCATTTCGTGAGTAAGCAAGGAACCAATAAGCTCATCTAATTTGAGAACTTTGAGGTCCTTTGCTTCAATTATGGCCGTTTTCTTCGAATCCCATGTATTGGGAAGAGAGTAGATCATCTTCCTCACAAGTTTGTCTTCGGGGATTACTTCGCCATAACCTTTTAAACCATTTACGATTACGGAGAATCGATCGGACATGGTTTTGATGTCTTCCTCGGGGTCCATCTTGAAGTTCTCATAACTTAAATTGAGGAGCCCGATTTTGGTCTCCTTTACTTGATTTGTACCTTCATGTGTAACTTCAAGTTTGTCCCAAATTTCTTTTGCATTGGAACAAGATGACACCCTTCCATACTCGTCCGGGCCAAGGGCACAAAAGATGAGATGCATAGCCTTTGCGTTTGTTGAGAATCCCTTGTCTTCTTCAACGCTCCATGATTCAATATTGCTCGTTGGTGCTATGTATCCTCTCATGATGATTTTCCAAGCTTCAAGATCATAAGCTTGGATGAAGAGCTTCATGCGGTTTTTCCAATAGGCATAGTTTACTCCATTGAAGAAGGGAGGCTTGTTGGTGGGTTGAGAATCTCCCCAAGCTACAATATTTGAGGTGGATGCCATGGATGACTTTGTAGATGATTGCACACTTCTTGGATCTTTTTCAAGAGGTTGTAAGACCTTCTAATGAACCAAAGCTCTGATGCCAATTGTAGAACGTGGCAATCGATCGGATAAAACCAAGAGGGGGGGTGAATTGGATTTTTGAAAGTTGCGGCGGAAGCTAATTGCAAAGATAAAAATTGCAAAGCGATTTAGAGTGGTTCGACTTTCTAACCAAAGTCTACATCCACTACCTTAGCGTCCACACTAAGGATTTCCCACAAATTCACTAATTTGTCTTTCCTTTAAGGACAAGGAGTAACCTTACACACTTCAATAGACTTATACCCCAAAGCCTATTGAATCCTATCCCAAAGTTGGATACAAATGAGCAAACTAGAAAATCCTCACAAGGAAAGTGTTTGCGAAGTTTAAGCTCTCTCACACACCCGAAAAACACTAGCTCAAGAATTACAACGAAGAACACTCTAGTGTTTTTACAAGAAAGATCGAAAAATAAGCTCGATATAAACTCTTGGAAGTTTGAATGCTTGAATATGATTTCTTGATGTTTCTTCCTCTTTCTTGTTACTTCAATATTGATCTAAGGCTGTATTTATAGTGTTGTTTGAGCATATAGCCGTTAGGAGCCTTTGGAGAGTCTTTGGAGCCGTTGGGGATGTTTTTCTCACAACTTTTCAGCTTCCAGACGCCTACCGTTTCGGAACGGGGTCACCTGTTTCGGAACGGCTTTCAAATAATATAGCCGTTAGGAGCGTCTACGAGAGCCCGTTTCGAAACGCCTAGGGCCGTTTCGGAACGGCTATGCCACTGCCAAAGGGGTGTTTCGAAACGGCCTAAGCCCGTTTCGGAACGCCCTGTTTAATTTCAAAAATTTGTTTAAAGACCGTTGCCCTTTGTTCTTTTAAATGAAGACCAGTTTCGAAACGAGTCATACCGTTTCGAAACGCCTTGACCCGTTCCGATACCCGTTTCGGAACAGGTGCACATCGAACTGAAAGTGTTTCGAAACGCCTTGGGCCGTTTCGAAACGGGGCTTGAAAAATCACTGTTTCGACTTTTAAAATTCTTAAAAAATATTTTGTAAGTCTTTGGTTTTAGCTATAAAATGGTCTTTAACAAGATATAGGGAATTTTAAGGACTTTTAAAATTGTTTTGATATTTTTACTTTAGTCCTTAGGTTTTTAGTTATATCAAAATTAAAGCGTATGTTCAACACAGGCAACACCTTCAAGCCGAAAGGCCGAACAAAGCATTTAAGATACAAATTAACAACTCAAACTCTCAAGGAATATCAATTTCATACATCTTTCCTCAAACCAAGTTTGACAACCAACTCACATGCTTAAAAACCATGCACAACCCACAATTTAACCACATTGGCAAATCAACACATCCAAATCCATTTTGATAATTTTCAAAACAATAATAGCACAATTGAGAGAGAATTCAACTTCACTTACTTCCGAACATAAACCGGCGTTTCAAGCCTAGATTTAAGTTCCCAAACCTCTTTTCAAAACCATTCCAAAGCTGGAAAACATGATCTCACTCACCGATACACAAAACTATGCTAGCCGACAAGCCTCCCAAGCGTCCAAAACCTCCAACGCCACCTCTATCGCTTCCGGATCATTCTCCCCTGTTTTTAACACATAACAACAGAGGATTAATGCATCATCATGCATTAAAATCACCAGCAATACAACCAAACTTGCTGCTCTACTCAAGAACCTCATTTCGGCCACCAAAAACAACCAAAATCACCTCCAAACTCTTCCAAAACAAATCCTAGCCAAGATCTATCCATTCTAACCATTTCTAAACATCAATTAACATCAAAAAGCAAAATAAACATGACCTTATACCTCCAGCAACAACAGATCACCAAAATCACCCCAAAAACCACCATTCTAGCAAGCAAAACTTAGGAAAACAAACTTATTCGGGATTTGATTGATAAAACCTCATTTGTAACACCAATTAACATCCAAAATACATTAGAAAACAACCAAAAAACAGAGCCTAACCAAGATCCACGAAAATCCTCAAGATCTCTTACAAAATCTTGAGTTTTAAGCCAAAATCTTGTTTCCAACATTAAAACCATTCATAAAACTTTAATAAAGGATTGAAAACTTGGGAATTTCAGTAAATAACTGAGTATTTAGAGGAGAAGAACAAGCTTACCTCTAAATGATGATTTCTCCTTGATTTGGGCAAGTTTCCTTGAAAATTCAATGTAGAAATCAAGTGGATTTGATGAGGAATTGATTAAGAATCAAAGAGGAATTGAAATCTCATCAAATGAAGTATAAAATCAAAGTAAATTTGCTGGATAAAATGTGTTTGGTTGAAAGGAATTTGAGAGAAAACGAAGAGAGTGAAAATTTGTGAAAAGTAGTTATGAATAGTCAATGTTAGTTTTTCTTTTAATTAACCCTCATTTCCTTTAATTAAAACATTAATAAAATTACCCAAATTAAGGAAAAATCTGATGAAAATATTTTGGTAAAATTAACTCCTTAATGATTCAAAGTTTCAATCCTTTACAAAACAGTCACTATTTCACTTTTGTAAAAATTGCGATTTGGTCACTACACCGAAATGTAGTATTTCCAAACTTCATTTTGTAAAATTGATTTCACCATTCTCTTTTATATATTAAATGAGGATTTTTAGATATTTTTCTATATTTTTAAAGCATCCCGAACTAGGTGTTCCCTAAAACCCCCTTTTAGATTCGAATCATTTTCCAGACCGATCCGATTCAAACCCTAAACTTCCAAGCCCAAATTTGGGGTGTTACATAGATTTATAACCCAAGCCTAGCATCCATAGCTCACAAACCGAGCTTTGGGAATTCTCTCAAACAAGAGAAAACTTAGCAAACAGAAATGCATCTCTAAAGGTTGATGTTTGCACACTAAAGCACTCACCCAAATCCTAGAACACTTGACTATACATTGACAGATTGAGCTCACAAGTGTTTTTCTATACAAGAATGGACAATTTAGCACTAAGACATGATTTTGATCATAATGTTGTTGACTTGTGGATCATTAGTCTTCCATAGATGCTTGGAGGTCCCTTTATACTCTAAATTGAGCTTCTACCCGTTGGCGACCGTTGGGATTAAATTGGAGCCGTTGAAGCCTTTATTTCCCGCAGTAAATGTAGTTCTGGAGTTGTTCGTATCGACACGCAGGTAGCCGTATCGGTATGCCCTTCTACAAAACTAGCCGTTGAGTCTGTTGCAGCAATGTCGTATTTATAAGCCTTGGTGCGAATCGAAACGCGTATCGGTACACAAATGTACCGTATCGATATAGGTGTCTGTTAATGCTATAGGGAACTAGCCGTTGGGCATTTAAAGCTGGGCGAATCGAAATGCTACATAGTGTATCGAAACGATCCCCCTCTCCGTATCGATACGAGCTTTGGTAGAAACAAAACATGTAGTTGAAATCCTTATGGTGTATCGATACAGGGTGTACCGTATCGGTACGGTCAAGCTAAAATCGTTGGTTTGGATACTTTAAAACATTTCAAACCTTACCAAAACCTTTTGAAAACTCTTCAAACATATTTTCAAGTTATTTGGACTTAAAATCATTTTTGAAATATTTTCGATTTAGTCCAAAACTATTTTTCAATTATTATATCAAAACAAATATCCTAACAATCTCTCCCTTTTGATATAATAAAACCAACTTGAAAACTTAGCAAGCAGAAATCCATCTCTAAAGGTTGATTTTTGCACACTAAAACACTCACCCAAATTCTAGAACACTTGAGCATACATTGACAATTTGAGCTCACAAATGTTTGTCTATACAAGAATGGACAATTTAGCACTAAGACATGATTTTGATCATAATGTTGTTGACTTGTGGACCATTAGTCTTCCATAGATGCTTGAAGGTTCCTTTTATACTCCCAATTGAGTTTCTAGTCGTTGGAGATCGTTGATACTAAATTGGAACTGTTGGGGCCTTTATTTCCCGCAATAAATGTAGTTTTGGAGCTGTCCGTATCGTTACGCGGGTAGCCGTATCGGTACGCCCTTCTTTAGAACTATCCATTGAGTTTATTACATCAATATCGTATCGATACGCCTTGGTACGTACTGAAATGCTTATTGCTACATCATTATACCATATCGGTACATGTGTTTGTTAATGATGTAGGGAACTAGCCGTTGGGGTTTTTCGAATAGCCATTGGGCATTTAAAGCTGGGCGTATCAAAATGCTACATAGCATATCGAAACGACCCCTTCCCCGTATCGATACGGCTAATGCCTGTATGAGTATAAGTTTTTGCAGAAACAAAACCTGTAGCTGAAACCCTTAAGGTGTGTCGATAGAGGGTATACTGTATCAGTACGATCAAGCTGAAATCTTTGGTTTGGCTACTTTAAAACATTTCAAACCTTACCAAAACGTTTTGAAAACTCCTCAAACATATTTTCAAGTTGTTTGGACTTAAAATCATTTTTGAAACATTTTCAATTTAGTCCAAAACTATTTTCCAATTATTATACTAAAACAAATATCTTAACAGAATTGTTGGTTTCAACTTGTTATGTATCGAGTTTTTAGCTTTTCTGCTATTGTTTTGGTGCTTTGTCGTCTTAATGTTTTTGTGTTGTACTCTTTTCCTCCATCGTAGGTTTTTGGGAGGTTCTTAATGAGGCACATGAGAATATTCGTTTGTATGATTTTTAAATCTAATAAATCATACTTGCTGATCAAAAAAATATTGTTTAGGAAAACGTGGAGCCAATTTTTGGTCAGTAAATGTGCAACTGTGCATGGCGTGGGTAACATGAATGTCTGGAACGGTCTGACCCTCCGTGGGCTTGCGGATAGGGGTGTTCATGGTCGGTTAACCGTACCGTTTAGCCTAAATGGTCGGTTAACCATTATAGCGGTTATTGAATTTAGCTAATCATAACTTAGCCGTTAAGAATCGGTTAACCGACGTTTCAGTTACATGTTAATTTGTAATCTATTACAATTTTTTTCACACGCGCACTACTTCTTTTGAGAAAAATGAAACTATATTTTCAATAAATATTATATTAAAATATTCATAAAAATGATCAAATAGATATTCTAAACACTAAGTCCATAATTAAAAAAAAGTACATACATACTATAAAGTTTCAACACAACACAAAAAAGAAACACTAAGTTCAACACATAGCAATACACCATCAAAGTTTTAAAGAAAAATTTTAAACTAATATAAAACAAATATAAGGTAAATAAAACTTCCAAGAGTTAATATCACAACCCACAAAAGTTAACTCTATGATCAAATCACCCAAATTCTTCGCTGACTTTCTCTAAAATGAAATATGACTCGTCAATCATAATTGTTTGTTGATTATGTGTTAAATCTTTCAATTCTATATTTAAAAATATGAAACAAGTTAGTATAACAAATATATTGTAATACTAGAAAATCGAAGATAAAAAAATAATTATAAATTAGATGACAAAATAGGGTTTAGAAATTAGAAAATAGGGTGTGAGGGCTGAACTTTTGAATAGAAGCCGCTAATTTTATTAAACGAGAAAATACCCAAAATTACAATAATCGTTTACAACTATCATTGTAAACTAAAAACATAATTTGAACATTTTCCTAAAACTAGCTACTTAAGATCATACAAGGAGCAAACATGAAAAGATTAAAAACCTATCCAAAAGACTCGATCAAAAAATAGACAAGAACAAATCTGACCGCATCAGCAAACAAACCACAAAAGGGGATTAAGCTATTGAAAGACCACCGAGAACCACAAATCAGATCCGAGCGTCGTGAGGAACTATCCACGAGCGCAAATCGCGTATCCAAATTTAAATCGAGGGTCCAGAGTAGGGAAGATCACCATGATTATGAAAAAGTGCCATCTTGATCAGTCGTGGCGTCGCCAGATCCAACCCTAATAAAAACAAAATAAAAACGTACCATACGGTAGAATAGATCGTGCCACAAGAGAAGAATAGATCGTGCCACAAGAGCAGAGTAATTTATTGAAAACTAAAAAATAAAATAAACAAAACGATAAATCCCGACGGCGGCGACCATTATTAAAAACGGTGCCGCCGCTGATGTTTAAAGGAAAATAAAAACAAGAGAGAGCTGCGGCTGCACTTTTGAGAGAAAGAAAACTAGGTTTTTATAAGGGGGATATGTGCATTTTAATTGTGAGGGCTGAACTTTTAGTTGAAGGTATTTAATATATATATATATATATATATATATATATATATATATATATATATATATATATATATATATATATATATATTAACGGTAAACCTATAGGTTAACCATTTGTCAAAAATCGTAACCGTAACTGTAATCATTAACCATCATTTTTAGTGGTTCGGTTAATCGAAACCGTTTAACCTTAACGATTCGGGTAATTAACTTATAAAAAATAACGGTTATACCGGTTAACGGTTACAGTTCACAGCAACGGTTAATTATGCATACCACTACTTTCGGATATTTTAACCCAAATATTTTCCTCAAATAGAGCATGTCTTTTCCAAATTATGTTTTGTAATTAAATGGATAATTATTAAAAGTTTCCTTTAATTCATACAATAATTTTAGAAGTTGCTATTTAAAGGCTCATTAATTTTCAATATTAAATGATTCATTAGGTTAAAAAATTTTAATAGTTCACTATGTGAAACCCTATAAACACCATGTAAATGGGCCGCTTCAAGGAAACTATTGGACATAGATCCTTTAAACTCTTGCAAAACCAGACGATGTTCACGACTTTATGGACATGCCCATGAGAACTAATATTCTAGTTAGAGAGATAGTTGTGTGAAGTATATCATAGTTTACACAAACGACAAAACAATTCAAGGACATCACGTCTAATAGTCAACTAGTAAAGTAAATATACTTTCACAAGGGAATGTTCAAAGGAGGACACCTACCTATCCTATAGAGCTATCTATAGATTCTATCACCACATTGAGTCAAGATATTTTTGATTAAATGTTTAATTTTATTCATGTGAGGGATTGTTGGAAAAATTTGATATTTTTGGAGTTTTGAATGAGAAATTGATCTAAACGTTGTTGATGAAAATGTGGAACCGATTGTTGGTTAGTAAATGTGCAACCATGCACGACATGAGTAGCGTAAATGTCAGGATCGGTCTTGCACTCTGTGGGCTTGCGGGTATTTTTTCATTTAACATTACTTCTTATGATTGAAAGATATGTTAAAGTTTTTTTTACTTATTAATTTAATAAAATATTCCATTTAACATATTATTTTATTAAATTTAAAAAATGATAATATTTTATTAAATTTAAAATGATAATATTTTATTAAATTTAATAAAATATTCATATAATAAATGAGACTTTAATGTACTTTATTATTAGGGTTTAATACCCATTGGAATTAGGGTTTTCATTTTATGCCTATAAATATAGAGTTTGGAGAAAGCATTTTACACAACCTTACATTAAGAATATAATATATTATTGCCAAATGGAACTCAATTCCATATTCACATTGCGTTTTACTTGTCAAAGTCGCAAAGAGACTTATTGAATTTTAAAGATATTCGCAGAAATGAATATCATATTGGGACTATTAGTCAAGGGGATATTGACTATCTCCATATTACGAGTATAACTCAAGGCAATAAGAAAATCTTGACAAAATTACATACACTGTCATCTGGATTGTATTACAAAAGAATTGGTACAAATTGAAGCTCATGCTATTGTAAATCAGAAGTTTACTGATAATTTTATTATTTAGCATGACTGGTTAGGCCATCTCGGTTCAAATATGATGCAAATAATTTTTGACACTTCATGTGGTCATTCATTAAAGAACTGACAAATTCTTCAAAGTAATGTTTTTCATGTGATGCTTGCTCTCAAAACAAACTAATTATTCGGCCATCACCAACTAAGATAGAATATTAATCTATTAGTTTTCTGGAACGGATACATGGTGATATATATGGACTCATACACCCTTTTGTGGATCATTTAGATATTTTATTGTTTTTGTAAAGCCTAATTTGATTTTGATATAACAAATTGTCTAAGGACTTATTTACAAATATAAATAAATTTTTAAGTATTTTAAAGTCTCACTAAATTGACAAGCTTTTGAACCAAAACAACTTCAAAGTTAAAATGTTTTAACCTACAAAATTTTTCGAAGTGTTTCTAAGCCAAACTATACATTTACGCCCAAGCGTATCGATACGCCTTAGTCGTATCGATACAGTTTTTAAGCACTGGAATTTTTATCAACAAAAGCGTACCGATACAGTTATACCCGTATCGATACGACATTTATTCTAGGCTTACTTTTATGCTTAAGCGTACTGATATAGTTTTCTTCGTATCGATACGGTTTGGTTTGATTCAACAAATCTTTGCATTTAATGAAAATAACTGTTACTTGTTAGTTATGGAAATCAACATTTTTGATTCAGTAAAAGTACTATATTTTCTATCCTTTTTCTCTTGATTATTGCTAGACTTAGGCTCATATTAGTTGCACATTTAGTCATTCATGCATTAATTCATGTTTCTTTTCACAGTTAAGCTTGATTTCATAGTTTTGTAGTTTTTGTGGAAAAAGATACTGCTTTATTTGCGCATGTTAGGATTTCCGTGGTAAAGTGCAAATTGCCGAGGCAATTCAGGAAGGACCTACCGAACCAGTTGCGTAGGCAATCGCCGAGAATTGAGGATAAGATGAAGTGGTAGCCGAAATTGATGACTGGATAAACCCAACATGGCGTGAAGCAAAGATAAATCCTAGAAGATTTGGGGTTCCATGAAAATAGGAGGAGTTTTTGGAGGATAAATAAATAAAAGAGATCTATCTCTTTAATGCTATTTAATTCCAACTTAACTTCCTCCTCAAGAAAGACTTTGATCTAGCCATCTCCTATAAATAGAAGACCTAGCCGCCTACTTCAAAGGGAGAGGTTCGATTGTGAGAGAAAAACCAAGGGGTTGCTCGACATCTTCTTCTTCCTCCTCTTTGTTCGATTAGATTCATTCTAGGGAGATTATTCTTTGTATATCTTTCGAACCCAACCATGAACTAATTTTATTTGGCTTGGGTTATTGTGTTTTTGTGGTTGTGAGAACGGTTGGGTTTGTTTAGGTATTTGAGTTTGCAATATTAAGTCAAGGTTTGTTCATTCTTAGTTCTTAATTTTTTTTACGAGTGAATTGGGAGAGGATCTCGTAAATTCATCCATTTATCTAATATAGGGAGAGTTAGATTCAAGAAACGAATGAGCATGGTCTTTATTCAATCAATCGATGATAAAGACTAATTCGACTTAGGGATAAGTTGCAAATTTCAACGGCTAAAAGGAGCGCAAGATCGGTTGTTGTCCACCCTTGGTTCATACAGGGATGTATTATCAAGGCATGCACAATTAACCAGTGTTTCGAATTAAGGATAGGAAGAAACCATTAAAGAACGCTTCGCCGAACTTTGAAGGTTGTCGCCCAGTTGCCCAAGCAATCGCTCCATCTTTTGCCCTGGCAATCGCTTCACCAGTTGCTCAGGCAATCCGAATGTTGCCAGTTGCCAAGGCAATTGAGTTGCTCTTGCACTCAATTACCAAGACGATCCATTCAACTATCACTTCACGACTCATGATAATCCAGCCTACTCTCTTAATTCGATCACTCCTATCTTTATTTTGTTTTGTTTATTTTACTTTCTATTTATCACCTACAATTTTATTTCTTTTAAAATGCATTAACTTAAGCAAAGTGGCCCAAACTAATCCCTGTGGAGACGATACTCTATACTTATCACTTTATTACTTGCGATGTGTGTACTTGCAACGTTTGCGTGCATTCAAAACACGCAACATCTTCAATTATTACATTTTCAATTTGCTCCCTTCCATTCACCCCCCTCTTGGTCAATTTCGATTCGATTGATCCACTCAATAGTTTTAGTTGAGGCATCGACTAGATGGTCATATGTATCCTTATTATCAACCTGCAACTTAGCGTTTGTGATGTTACTTTCTTAGTTGTTAAAATTACGAGCACATTTTCCAGATTACCCTATAAAGACAATTCGTCTTGATAATACTGGTGACATGCAACTTTATATGCATCATCATTAATTCGCATCGGGCCAATAAATTAACATAAGTTCTCCCTATTACACATGGTTTTTGGTTAGGAACCAAATATTTTTCATCTTAGAATTTTTGGGTGTGCGGTATATGTTTTAATTGCTCCACTACAACGCACAAAGATGGGTTCTCAAAGGAGGTTGGAAATATATGTCAGATTCAAATTCCCCTTGATAATTAAATATCTTGAGCTTCTGATGGTGAATTTATTTACAACTCGATTTGCTGACTATCATTTTAATGAGTTAGCTTTCCCAACATTAGAGGGAGAAAATACATAGCTGGGAAAAGAAATAAGTTGAAATGAATTATCAATTCTCTCATTTTGATCCACATACTCAACAAAATGTGAAGTAGAAGTTAAAATGATAATTCATTTACAAAACTTAACAAATCAATTGTTATATGTTTTTGCTAACCCTAAAAGAGTGACTAAGTTACATATACCAACTATGAATGCTCCGATTAAAATTGATGTTCCGAAAGGATATAATCTAGTGGTTAATGAGTCTAACTCACACTTGAAGCGTGGTAGAAAAGTAGGTTCTAAAGATAAAAATCCTCGAAAAAGAAAATGAGTTATATCTTATGATGGTCTGATCAAGGAATCGTCGAATTATGAAAATCTCAAGAAGAGATTAAAAGGTCTCCAACAAAGATATTAGACATGACTCATGTACCTGATAATAAAAAGATCTCAATTAATTATGTCATGTTTGGTAATAAGTGGAACCGAAATCAAATCGACGTCGATAATATATTTGCATGCAATATAGCACTAGAGACTTTGGATGGTGATGTGGATCATTAACCATTGTCAATTGGACAATGTAAACAAAGAAATTATTGGCCAAAATAGAAAGAGGCAATTGAGGCGAAACTAAAATCTCTTTCGAAAAGACAAGTATTTGGGCATATAGTCCGTACACCGGAATGTGTAAAGCTCGTGGATATAAATGAGTCTTTGTGAGAGAGAGAAATGAAAAAGGGGAAATCGCGAGATATAAAATTTGTTTGATTGCACAAGAATTCTCACAAAGACCTAGAATCGATTATGAGGAAACATACTCCTCGAAAGTGGATGCAATTACTTTTAGATATTTTTATTAGTCTAACAATAAAAGACTTAGTTTCCGCCTAATGGATGTTGTTACATCCTATTTGTATGAGCCTATTGATAATAACATTTACATGAAACTTCTAGAAGAATTTAGACTGCTAGAAGTAGTTAATTCAAGTTCTCGAGAACATTATTAAACATATCTCTTTATGGATTAAAATAATTTGGGCGCATGTTGTATAATCGCCTCAATGAATACTTATTAGCGGAAGGCTATAAGAATAATTCAATTTTCTGAGCATTTTTATTAAGAGGTTTAGCTCTGAATTTATTGTTGTTGTTGTGTATGTAGATGATTTGAATACCATTGAGACTCATGAAGAGATCTCCTTAACAATGGAATCTTTGTGCATCAATCGACATACACAAAAGAAAATGTTTAAAGAGATTTTACATGCATAACGCATATCCGTTGAGCACCCTTATGGTTGCTAGGTTGCTTAATGTAAACAAAGATTCTTCCTGCCCTCGAGAAAAGGGTGATGATATTTTTGGCCCAAAAGCATCATATATATATATATATATTACTTGATATGGAAGCATTAAATTTTAATTGGTCCAGAAATACTATCTAAGTGCTATGAGACCATTACCTTTAGAAAATGTTTAAAGAGATTTTACATGCATAACGCATATCCGTTGAGCACCCCTATGGTTGCTAGGTTGCTTAATGTAAACAAAGATTCTTTCTGCCCTCGAGAAAAGGGTGATGATATTCTTGGCCCAAAAGCATCATATATATATATATATATATATATATATCAGTTGAATGTAAGCAAAATACCTAGCAGATCATTCCCATACGAGCTTAAATTTGTCCCTCGTGATCTTCAGAAAAATAGTATTTGATGAATCCTTTCAACTGGTAATTTGGAACATCTGTTCATGAGTGCATAGTTTACTTCAACATTTGAAGATTGTATTCAAGGTTTAATTATGAAGATTCAAAGATCTTATGTGATGTTTTCATGAGAGTGAGTAAATATGTGTTGCACTCTTTTTCTTTTAACTGAGGTTTTGTCCTAATAAGTTTTCCTGGTAAGGTTTTTAATGAGGCAACATGTTATGCGTATCAAATATGTGTGTACTGTTTTTCCTTCACTAAGAAATTTTTCCCCACAATTTTTTTTTATCTTAGTAAGGTTTTAACGAGGCACATTACCTTGATGGATATCCAAGGGGGAGTGTTATGAATATCTTGATTTATGGTGGATATTCATATATTAAATGAGACTTTAATGTACTTTATTATTAGAGTTTAATACCCATTAGAATTAGAGTTTCCATCTCATGCCTATAAATATAGTGTTTGGAGAAATCATTGTATACAACTCTACATTGAGAATATAATAAAACTATCTCTCTCTACCTCTCATCTTTGTTCTTATTCATCTCTCTTGTTTTTCTTTATTTTATTCATAATAAATATTAGAAAAGATCACATTCTTTTTTTCATTAAACATCACTCTAACCAAACATCGATTTAATGATTTTTTTAATAAGTACCACTTTAACAAATATTATTAGGCACTGATTAACATTTAACTTTTAACAAAAAAAAATTGAAGTTCAAAGTTGGATTTCTTTTCACCCTCTCTACTTTCTTCGAAATAAAGCTAAAATGTTAAATTTGTCCTTATAGTAATCCGAAATCAGCAATATTACTTTATTTTTTCTGTAATTTTGCCCTTAAAGTAATTCAATCGCAACAATTTTACCCTTTGAACGATGTTGACCATTAAAGTGCTGATGTGGGAATTAACGGTGCTAACGTAGCAATTTTGCCCTGGATTTATTTATATTTTTAATACAATTGTTTAAATGTATTAGGAATTATAAAATAATAAAAATATAAATATAAAAATTAAAATTTATTTAGAAAGTATTAAAAATGAAAATTTTCATCAAATGATAAAATATAAAAATAAATTTTTGAATATTGTATTTATTTGTATTAAGTTTATGGATGTTTTTAAAAAAGATTGAAGAGTGTTTTGATTTTTTGTGAGAGTTCTCAATTTGTTTCTTTTTAAAATTACTAGGGACCCAAATGATATTTACACCAATTTATTAATCAATTTTTAATATATTCTGTTTGTTAAAGTTCAACTCGAAAAATCAAATTATTTATCCAATTTTATTCAAAAAAACTATATAAACTAAGGGCAAAATTGCATGAATGACTTCGAGGGCAAAATTGCAACGTTAGCACCATTAACTGACACGTCAGCACTTTAACGGCCAACATCGGTCAAATGAAAAAATTGTTGCAATTGAATGACTTTGAGAGCAAAATTACAGGAAAAAAATATAAAAATATTGCTGATTTTGAATTACTACAGAGACAAATTTGGCTCTTTAGCCTCAAAATAAATATCTAATAAGAAAACCTCATAAAGAAAAAAAAAAGCCTCAGTAAAATTAGAATAATTAATATCAAAAATTTATATTTGATGCACTAATTGTATATAAATTCATATAGTATCAATAAATCAGATAATAGTGATCCATTAAAAGTTCAAAAAAATAAAAACTTGAGGAAGTCTGATTTATTGATAATGTATGAATATATAAACCATCGCGTAAAATATAAACTCTATTAGATGTTTACCGAAATCTAAATGATTTCCTACTTTCATTTCAACTTTCAAGGATCCTCCAATGGCTTCAAATGTACTTGAACTCCATATTTAGGCTTTATGGTCATGACAACGACCGGAGCATGCCGATAATGTTCCGAAATTGTGAAGCTAAACCGAGAAATCAACATTGCTAAGATGATCTTGGCTTCCATCATTGCAAAAGATTGGCCGATACAATTACGAGGGCCGGCAGCGAAAGGTATGAAATGACGACCGGCTGCGAAGGGCCTGGAATTAAACCTCTCCGGATTGAATTCATTTACATCTTTTCCCCATAATTTTTGACTGTGGTGAATGGCCAACACCGGTATCCATATGGACACTCCCTTGGGGATGAACAGATCGCCCAACTTTATGTCTTGGAAAGCCATTCGAGGCAGCACTGTTGCTGGTGGATATAACCTCAGTGACTCATTTATAACCATATGTAGCTGCCAAATCAAACAGCATAACTCATTAACTCGTACGAATTTAATAAATACTCAATCAAATCCAACACTACCATTTTTAATTTTATCATGAACAATCAAATCAACATTCAACTTTCTTCATTTTTTAAAGCCCCTAGTCCTTTGACACCTTTCTTTTGGGTGCTCATAAAAGAAATGTAATAATTATAATTAGGCCAGCGAAGCAGCTGAAAGCTAAAAAGTTAAATAATTGGGAAGCTTTGTTTAGCCTTTCTTTATGGCAATAAAAACAATGTTGAATGTACAAATTCTTGAAGTGGAGAGCCAACGGAGCAAGTTGCTGAGTAGAATCTGTATATATAGTACAAATTAAGGTGCTGGTGGAGACTAGCAAATTTCATGCTGGACCCGCTTTGTCTAATGGGGACATCCTATAATATTCTATGCTTTGATATTCTAATTTGCATGCTTTGGGTTGTTTTATAATATCCTAAGTGAATGGTTGAGTTAAATACTACTAGACATATATTCATGTTTTTCAAATTCGAATGTAAGTATCAAATAGTTATATAATGGACATAAAACAATGATTTTTTTTTTTTTATAAAAAACAAGCAATATAGATATGAATACAAAACAACTTTTGACCAAAGAATTGCTAGTGGTGGTATAGTCTTTTTCATTATAGAAAGGGCGGATCCCTTTTATAAACCCCATAAAAAACCCATTAAAAGAAAAAAAAATGGGGTTAGAATGTCTAAACTTTTAACGTTTTTTCAAATCATTATAGGGTAAACCACACCAGATATCACTGAACTGTAAGTTTAGTATTGATTATACCACTGAATTAAAAATTTCTATTATTTTAACACTAGACCTTAGTATAGGTTTCAATTATACCAACAGACCGTTAAAATCCATATACGTCATTGATTTCAATGGCTTAGTAGTATAATTGAAGACTAAATTAAAGTTCAATACTCTAATAATATCGATTTTTACTTTAGTGATATAATCGATACTAAACTTAGAGTTTAGTAGTATCTAGTATAATTTACCTATAATTATATTACAGACTCATATAAAAGTGCGTGGGACATGAGAGTTATGTATGGATACTTGAAATTAAGTATCAAATATATGAATATGTGTTGGATACAAATTTTTATGTTCATATATGATGATGTTAAAAATTGAAGAAAACCAAGAATCGGATGAAGCATTGCTTACCAGAGTGAGTTTGGAGAGTTGATCAACAGAGGGGACTCCACCATTGCAGACCTGTTTGACCTCAGCTCGAACCTTGTGTTGCCAATGAGGGTTAGTAGCCAATAACATGACCGTCCAAGTGAGTAAAAGAGACGTTGTTTCATGGCCGGCAAAGAAGAAAGTCTTGCATTCGTCCATTATCATCTGCAAATTTAGCTTAAATTTGTCTCCTTCGGGTCTCTTCTTCTCCATCTCATTAAGCAAAATACCTAGCAGATCATTCCCATACGAGCTGCTTCGACCGATCTCGAAACAATCTTTTCGGCTTTGTATAATCTCCATTAGTAATCTATCCACTTCCATCTTCAAAGATTTTATTTCTCTGTTATATTTGGTTGGATAAAACCTGCAAAAAGTTTATAAGAATTTCACACATTTGTCACTCTGACCCTTCATTCAATTTTTTTTTAAAGTATATTTATGTCGGTTTATCCGTTACATATGTGAATACTCAATTAACATTCACATCTGGAGTCCAACTAACATGCCCAATATAACTTGAAAAAGGTACTCACCGGCTTCCTGGAAAGCAAAGGTGCCTGCTGGCCTGAGAACAAAGGTGTTGCAGAGATGTTAAAAGATGAAATATTTGCTTTCCTTTCTCGTAACTGGTATCGAATTCGGTTCTCGCGATTATATCCGCAGTGAGTCTAGCCATGTGTTTACCGATTTCGAACTCCTTTTGGCCCGATTTCACCGCATTTTGCAGTGATTCTAGCATTCTTTTAGTGCATTCCACCATGTGTGTTGAATAACTCTGTTGAATTCCAATTCCAAATCCAAAATATGAGCAATAATTTTGTTTTGTGGAAGATAAAATGAAGGTAAGAGCTAAATAAGAATACCTTAAGCTTATCTCCCATGAATGCTGGAGCAGCAATATGCCGTTGATGGTACCAATCTTGGCCGTTGGCCATTAACAGGCCTCTCCCTGTAAAATGCTTAGAGCCTTGCTGTTGCAGCCATGATTTGCCTGTCACAAGGTGGTGCTTTGTCATCAGCTCTTTGATCAATTCAGTCTCTGTCAAACACATCCTCGGCTCTATCCCATGCCAATATATAAATCTTTTCCCTGGAAACAAACACAAACTTCAGCTGTCTCGAAATCACCATATCTGGATTTTTCCCAGAAACACAAACTATCAGTTTGTCACCATATACGGTAAGATTCCCTTACAAATTATATATGCCATTACCATATGAGTTAGACCACTTGACGTAATGCGGCAGAAGGCGGCCGACAATATCGTGGTGGACGGAGTCCATGTCATTCACGGTGGAGCGGGAGGTTAGATTGAACATCTCGGTTATGTTTCCAGCTAATCCCCGGGGTTTGGGGCCACGAACTCCTTGTTTCTCCATGATGTTCTTGATGCGTCTGGGGATCAAAAAATAACATTGGATACTGTCCAAAACAAGTTTGAACACTAAACAAAAGAAAACAACGGAAAGGGTCGTCAACAACACCACCATAGCTGCCATGGCACTCATCTCTGCAAATCAACAATTACAACCAAAATTATATAGTTTGTGTGAACAAGGGAGAGAGAGAGAGAGAGGGAGGAATGATAAGAAGAAAAAAAATAGTAGTATTTGATGAGTTTAATGACCATTAAGGCATGATGGGAATTTATAGTACAAACAAACCCCATTATGTATTTTTTTTTTAGGAAGGAAATGAGAAAAACAATTTATAAATTGGGCGTTTCAGCACCAATGAATTGGATTTGGAGTTAGCATATATGGCATGTGGTTTAAGCACTAACAAAGGTGAATAAGACTAAGAGGTAAGTTTTTTTAAGGATTTTATATTTAAGATATTTTCTCTATATAAATTTATATAGTAAGTAGTTGTGTGATGTTATATTTTAAAGTTTTAATTGTTTGTAATCATTTTCAAGTTTCATAGTGAGATGTTTAAAGATTTTAGTTAGATATACTAACAACCAACTTAGTTTAGTGGGATGAAGCACCAGATTCCTTAAGCTAGTAAAGTCATGAGTTTGAATTTTGACGTTAACGGAGCAAATTGAGTTGGGAGGATTGCACCCATAATGAGCCTGTGCAGTATTTGATCATGATTAGTCAGTCAATGAGTTGAATATTAGTTTAACAAAATATTTTAACTAGATATTATTTGTGATGAACTAATAGTATATTTAATATAAATATAAATTAAAAATTTTACTAGATATAGTGATTAAGGGTGTTCACCATCGAATTACAGGTTTTGTTTTCCATGTAAACAGTTATTTACTTCGATCAAAGATGAGTGAATTATAAAAAAAAATATTATATATATAATTAGTATTTAATACACAATCGGGTGGATATTTTAATTTCGCAAGTATCATTTAAATATTTCCCAAATATTTAAAATTTAAATATTCAAATCCTAAATCTTAAATCCCACACGTCATCTATACAATCTCACATATGAAACATTTTTTTACCTCTAATGCAAGAATTAGTAATATATATATATAATTCAAGCTGCTTGAATTGGTAATAGGATTGTACCATGGTGATGGGTAATAACGCCAATGTTTGGCCCTGATATGGAAAAATATTAAATTTTAATTGGTGCTGTAGAATCAATTATCCTTTGTATTTAAACTCAACTAGTGGTCCCGGTAAAAAAAGCAGATAATGATCATTTTAAGAGACTTGAGTTCAATCATTATGTCTGTAAGATATATGTGAATTATCAAAAGAGTTAAGAATATATGTAAACATAAACTACCTTATAATCAACTTTACACTATTTAATTTTTTTTTATCATTTATCGTTTTTTTTTTATTTTCAACCGTTACATAGTACTTCATTTATCAAAATATGAAGATACAAAGTAATGTATCAAGCTGTTATTAAAAAAAAGTAATGTGTCAAGCTCCTATCCGTTATTTACCATTTATTACTATAAAATATAATCGATATATATATATATATGTATATATATATATATATATTATTCATGTATCAAAAAATAATAGATATAATAATATATACTGAATTTCAATCCAAAATAATGTATTATCTAAGAAAAGGCTTTTCGGAGTACAAAGAAACAAGCAAATTAGAAAGGAATAAAATTAATGCTTAAATACAACATCAAATTCTTTAAACGTGGCTTAAAAGTATCGACAATTTATTAAAAACATTGT
This sequence comes from Hibiscus trionum, assembly GCA_030270665.1. Lineage (NCBI taxonomy): Eukaryota > Viridiplantae > Streptophyta > Magnoliopsida > Malvales > Malvaceae > Hibiscus > Hibiscus trionum. The sequence continues at coordinate 22,821,703 of BSYR01000004.1, forward strand.
AACTGGTTAAAATGTGACTCGATAGTATCTATACTTATATTAAAAGTATCGATAATGTCTAGCCATGTTTCAAACGGTTCCATAAAAAGTTTCGATACTTAAATTAAAAGTATGGATACGTAAATTAAAAGTATGTGTACTTATATTAAAAGTAAGGATACTTATATTAAAAGTATCGGTAGTTACTTTAATAGTATCAATATTTTACTATAATTTATTGCACAACTAACTTTGTCCTAAGAAATAAATGTTGTAGCCAGACATCAACCACCACCACCTAATGAAATTGAAAGCAACACTGGTTACATTGTTTTTATAAAAGTATAGTACTTCCATAAAAAGTTTTGATACTTAAATTAAAAGTATGGGTACTTATATTAAAAGTATCGGTATTTACTTTAATAGTATCGATATTTTACTATAATTTATTGCACAACTAACTTTGTCATAAGAAATAAATGTTGTAGCCAGACATCAACCACCACCACCTAATGAAATTGAAAGCAACACCGGTTACATTGTTTTTATAAAAGTATGGTTGCTTCCATAAAAAGTTTCGATACTTAAATTAAAAGTATGAGTACTTATATTAAAAGTATCGATATTTACTTTAATAGTATCGACATGTTACTATAATTTATTGCACAACTAACTTTGTCCTAAGAAATAAATGTTGTAGCCAGACATCAACCACCACCACCTAATGAAATTGAAAGCAACATACAACTCCTGTTTGGACCACTTCCATCGATGGTGTTTACCAAATGGACGATACTCCATCCAACGATGTTCATTCAAGCGGGGAGGGGCGTGAAATATTTACCGTTGATGATTCGAAACAGTTGCCTGGTCAGCTCGTTTCTTCACGTGAGGAAGCTTGGGATTTTTACAAGGAATACACTAGGAAACATGGTTTTAGTGCACGTCGAGGAACAACACAGCTGGATACGGAAGGGAATGTGAAGACACAAGAATTTTGTTGTTCAAAAGAAGGGTTTCGGTCATCCATAGTACATATTGTTTATCGTCAACGTGCTCATATGTCAATCACAAGAACAGGATGCAAGGCGAAAATCGTGGTCACAGCAACAAATACAAATGATCAGTGGGTTCTAAGTAATTCTTTTCAAGAACATAATCATGCATTGTGCACACCTGTTATGACACCATTTATGCGCTCAAATAGAGCTGTGAGTGAGGCTGATGTGGATGAGGCAACAACATTGAAAGATGTTGGTGTTGGGACATCACAAGTAATGAATTATTTCATGAATCGGGCAGGGGTTTATCAGAATGTTAGATTTACAAGTAAAGACCTCTACAATGTACTTAAAACAAGTAAAGCAAAGGAAATCATCAATGTGGATGTGAATGCACTAATTGCTTACTTTGATTATAAGAAAGAAGATGATCCGGGGGTTTTTATGTCATACTCAACAGATGAATCAGGGGCATTTCATAATCTTATTTGGGCTGATTCAATATCGAGATCAGATTACACTTGCTTCGGTGATGTAATTGCGTTCGACACAACGTACAAAGGTAATTTGTATGGATGACCAATTATGCCTATTGTCGGTGTCAATCATCACCATAGCACAATAGTATTTGCTACTGCAATCATCACCGACGAAACGACACAATCATTCGAGTGGGTGCTGAGTAATTTTTTACAAGCCATGATGAATAAATTGCCTCTTTCAGTTGTCACTAACGGGGGTAGGGCAATGCAGAGGGCTATCAAATGTGTTATCCCTTTTGCTAAGCACAAATTATGTTCTTGGCATCTTTCTCGCAATGCACAAGCTAACATTAGTGACAGTAAATTTAGCATATCATTTTCTAGATGTATGAGTTCATGGTGGACAACAAAAGAATTTGATATTCAATGGTCTGCAATGATTTCAGAATTCAATGTCGAAAAGCATCCATGAGTGATTGAGAAGGAAAATACTCGGAACTTATGGGCTCAAGCATATCTAACCGGTCATTTCTTTGGGAATATTCGTTCCACACAAAGGTGCGAGTCCTTGAATGCTTCACTCGTAATTGCACTGAAAAAGAAGAAGACATATGTAAACGTTGTTCGTGCAATTGAACAAGGTATTAGTAAAATGTGTATCAACGAGTTGAAAGCGAATTACTTAAGCTCCCAGACAAAGCCCTTCCAGATCACTAAACTGATTGACCTAGAAAGTCATGCTGCTGAAATTTATACGCGGGAATCATTTCAGATCTTCCAAGAAGAACTGCAACGGGAGACCTTGTACCGGATCGAGGAACAAATTCAGTCCTTATCAGATGAATCTCAAAATTTTGTTTTGTCAAAGTACAAGAAAAAGAGCAAGAGATTTCACATATGTTTTGACGTCGTTTCGGAAATCGTCACATGCTCGTGTAGGAAATTCAAGACCGTAGAAATTTCATGTTGCCATCAACTATATGTTTTGAAGCACTTGGATTACACATCTCTTCCTAAGTCTTTGATTATAAGTAGGTGGACTAAGGATGCGAAGGCTTCTGCACCAAGTTTCCTTGACTTCAATGTACCACCAGAAGTTATGCAAATGGCACGGTTCGCTTCCCTACGTGCAATGTCAAGTCGTTTATGCTACATTGCATCAAAGACTGATGCATCTTTCATAACCGCAAGAGATGTATTAGAGAGTTTTCTGTAAATGCAATGCAATACAAGGATTGTATTAGAGTAGATACTTTTTAACCGGTTATATCAATTATATTTAATCGATACAATTCCCCAAGTGTCGATACTTTTGTAAGAACATGTACAAAAGAATCGGTACAATAGAAGCAAATTTGACATAACCGGTAAAAAAACGCTAAACCGATTACATTATTAATAAATATAATGTAACCGGTAAATCGTTACCGGATTGTTTGTTTGGTGTCGATACTTCTGTAAGAACATGTACAAAAGAATCGGTACATTAGTAATTTAGAAGGATTTTGAAACAAAAAAATCGGTTACATTATATGTATTAATAATGTAACCAGTTTGGCCTTTTTTTAATCGGTTATGTCAAACTTGTTTCTATTGTACCGATTCTTTTGTACATGTTCTTACAAAAGTATCGACACCAAACAAACAATCCGGTAACGATTTACCGGTTACATTATATGTATTAATAATGTAACCGGTTTGGCCTTTTTTTAACTGGTTATGTCAAATTTGTTTCTATTGTACCGATTCTTTTGTACATGTTCTTACAAAAGTATCGACATCAAACAAACAATCCGATAATGATTTACCGGTTACATTATATGTATTAATAATGTAACCGGTTTGGCCTTTTTTTAACCGGTTATGTCAAATTTGTTTCTATTGTGTCGATTCTTTTGTACATGTTCTTACAAAAGTATCGACACCAAACAAACAATCTGGTAACGATTTATCGGTTACATTATATGTATTAATAATGTAACCGATTTGGCCTTTTTTTACCAGTTATGTCAAATTTGCTTCTAAAGGATTGATACTTTTTATTAGTACCGTGGAAACAGAATCGATACTTTCGAGCTCTTTGTATCGATAAAATTTTATAACTAGTTACAAAGTATCGGTACATTGTGTCCAGAATGCTATGTCAGTTAATTACAAAATACTGTGCACAAAGTATCAATTTTTTCGATACTTTTTTCAACCGGTTACATTGCTTTTAAAAAAGTATAGATACTTTCGAAAGTATCAACAAAATTAGTAATTTACTCAAAAGTGTCAACAAAATAGGCGCTACCGAATATGTTGATACTCTTATCAACAAAATAAGTAATTTTTACCAATTTTGTTATCTTTAACCGGTCACGCCGTATATTAAACTTTTTACAGCAAAACTGCCCTATCTTAAAAGGGATGAAAGAAATAACAATTCACCATAAACGTAATGATCACAAAGAAGATATGAGAGTTGTGAGAGTTGTTGCAATTACGTCGCTAATCACACTCTTCAATTGTTATTGTTGTTGTTAAATGTTAGAAATGTTTTTTATAATAGCCACTGAATTTTTATTAAAACTATAGAAGATATCACAATTACAACGCATCTAGGAATGAGAATAATGGGACTAATCCACCAAAATCTCTTACAACTCAAAAACAAAGAAAAATGAATACTTCCATAGAGATAAGCATACCATCAAAATCCATAAGCTTTTCTAAATCTCCTTGTCTCTATCCAATCGAAACACATAACGAGTGAAAAAGGAGTAGTGAGCGACCCAAACTATCAAGCAGAATGTTTCGCTACCCAGGACTGCTTACATTGGAAAACAACCATCAACCGAGTGGGGATCTAACTTTCTATGACCACCGACAAAATCATAATCAGAAACTAGCGTCGCTAAAATCTCTACAAAGGAAACACGTGCTAGGGTATGCTGAAATCATGCCACAAGGACCTATGAAATGAACCACAAAAAAAAACATGTCACAATAACAGAGGAAAATGCGTATCACGAGGACAGAAGGAAACACGTGCTACAAAGGCAAAGATTCTTATTAAAATATAAAAAATTAAAAAACAAAAAAAAAATAAACCTTGTGGTCGACAACCAATACTAAGATTGGTTGCCGACCTCCAATAAAAAAAAGATTGCAATAGTTAGTGAGAAGATGATGAGCGACGACAGAAAATTAGAAAATTAGGTTTTTTCTAGTCGCCTTCTTTTAAGTTATATAATTGTGCAATATTTTTACATATAAGGAAAAAAAGAAATGTTTATAATAAAAGCAATATTTTTTAATATAATATGAACTTTTTACATATATATAATACATTAGATTGATTAATAACAATTCACATATAACTAGGTCATTTGTAGTTTTATAAAATTATATTAAAGAGTACATGAAAAAAAAAATCTAGATTGCTACTGAAATTCTTATTCTAATGATGCATAATTTGGCCAAAGACCGATGATGAGAGTGATTATGTGTTTACTATCATAGATGAATTAGCCCAACAAAAAGGAATACTAGTGCAATTAGATAGTGCGAAACCTAAATTGATTTTGATATAACAAATTACTTTAGGGACTTAATTAAAAAATACAATAAAATTTTAAGTATTTTAAAGACTCACTTAATTGACAAGCATGTTGAACCAAGTATTATTTCAAGACAAAACAAATTAAAAGGTTCAATTTTCACTAAGTCTTTACAAGTATTTTAAAGCCAAATTTTAACAAAACGCCTAGGCATATTGATACCCTTATAGCGTATGGATACAGATTTTCGTTACTGGAATTTTAATCGACCATAGCGTACCGATACGGTTAAACCCCGTATCAATACGATATTCATCTGGGTAAGACTTAAGCTATAGCGTATCGATACTCATCGGGACAGTATCGGTACAACTTTTCAAAGTAAAATATTTTAATGGTATAGCGTACCGATACGGTATGTCACCGTATCGATACGATATGCTGACCTTTGCAAAATCTTTGCATTTAATATTCGAACGTTGGCTTGTCAGTTATTGGAATCCTAAACATTTAAATGGTCATTGAACTGTATCGATACGCATAGATAGCGTACCGATACATTTTTTGTCAAAATACAAATCAAGATTCCAGTGAGCAAAAACCGTATCGATATGGCTTTGCGTATCGATACGCCCCTTTATACTGTACCGATATGCCCATCCCACATATCGATACTGTTGAGTGGATCAATGGATTGATCAAAGCCAAGAGGGGATGAATTGGGTTTTTAAAATTTTAGAGAATAAGTGGAATGAATAAAATAGAAGAACAAGGCAATTTAGAGTGGTTCAAGTTCCAAATGAACTCTACATCCACTACCTTAGCTCCCACTAAGGATTTTTCAACAATTCCACTAATTGCTCTTCCCTTTTTTAGGCTTAGAAGGTAACATTTACAATACTGGTCAATTTTCTACCCAAAATTGACCAAACCCTCACAAGGATACAAAGAAGAATTTGAAGGCAATAGAAATATCTCACAATACAAATTTGCCCCTTTTGATACAACTCAACCCAAATTGAAAGAAAAGATAGAAATTAAACTCAAATACAATTTGGGATTTTACAAGAATGAGACTTTTGAGCACTAGAGCTTGGATTTTTGTATAGATGTTTCTCTTGGATGCAATAGTTGTTGTTGGTCTTCAATAGGCTTGATTTTATACATTCTCCATTAATTCTAGTCATTTGGGTGGTTAGAGAATTGATTATAACCGTTGGAACCCTCTCTTTCCACCATAAATGCACTTTTGCAGCCTACCGTATCGGTATGCGGGGAGCCATATCGATACCTGTCTCAAAACAGAAAGAGTCGTTGCACAAATATAAGAGGGGCGTATCGATACACATGTAGGCGTATCGGTATGGGTTAGGGAAGCGTTTTGATACGAGCAAGACCGTATCGATGCAATTTTTCCCACAAAGCTCACTAGAGGATTCTGTATCGATACAGGTAAGAGCGTATCGGTGCGGGTTAACCAACTCTTTAAAATTTTGTTACCTACCAACTGACGTCCAACGGTCAAAAACATTTAAGGCTTCTGAATTTAAAAATTCCTTAAAAACTGTATCGATACGGGTGATACCGTATCGGTACGACCTTCAAACTCCTTCTAATTTTATAGAGAGAGCGTATCGATACAGATGCAATATGTTTTGATACCCTATTTCGATGCGGTAAGGGGCGTATCGAAACGGATTTCTCCAATGGCCAAGTTTGTAAAAAAAGTGTATCAATACGGCAAGGAGCGTATCGATACGCATAGACGATTTTTAGTAGTTTGGCCTTGGAACACGTAAAAATATTTTGGATTTTGAGTTTTTCAAACTAGAGTAAAGCCTTGTTGATTTGAAACCTTTTGAGGGACTTAAAAATTTATTTCAAGTTTTCAATTTAGTCCTTAAAGCACTTTGTTATATCAAAATCAAACATAGGTTTTACAATCTCCCCCTTTTTGATATAACAAAAGCAAAGTTTAAAATTTTTAAGTCTTTTTGAAAAACTTTTGGAAAACAACTCTCCCTTGATATAGGCTAGGTAAATTTTAAGTTTAAATTTTAAGTGAGCTTGTTCCCTCTCCCCCTTTTTGTTAGATAAAAAATAAGAGATATAAGCTAAAGGCATAAACAATAACCAAGAAACATATAATATATAAACATTAAGTTCTTAAATAAAGAAACATTAAAATAAAATCCAAACAATAATCAAAGCATAGGTTTTAAAAGGTAAACTTAATCCTAATAACATAATTCAAAGTGCATAACTAGAAATCCTAAATGACATGAATGGAATGCAAAGATAAATCTACTACTCCTCTCCATCACCATCTTCATCGTCATCCTCATTGGCATCATCATCATTCCTCCTAGATTGACGCCACTCATCATGAAAGGTCGCGAGAGAGATGTTCATCGAATTATACTTGGCCTCAATAGATGAGATACGCTTCTCCACATTAGTCATACGATCTTCTAGGCTTGTAAAGCATGTGTCTATGGCGGCAAACCCCGAATTCATCACTTGATCTATAGAAGCAATCCCCATGCGTAGGCCCGTGAATTGTTCATTGAGGGATATCATGAGAGCATCCATGGATGGAGAAGGAGGAGCTTGAGCAGCTTGAGGATTGGCAATCTCTTCGGGAATCGCATCACTCGGAAGCTCAGAGATACGAAGCCAATTTCCATTGAAGTAATGAAACTTCCCCCTAGAAAGAGATCTCTCATCAATGGGATCAGTAAGGGGTGTAGGATAGTCGTGAGAGCAATCAATCTCCTTTTGAGTGAAGAAATAGCTCAAGGCGGTGCCATAGGTGAATGAAGTGACAAGAGTTGTATGATGATGTTGCACAAGAAAGACAATCTCTACAAACATGATGCGAGCATTTTCCTCCCGAAGGCCTGAACCACCAAGTAATCATCAGATGTAGGATACGGTCTTGAGCATTTAGAACGGTTACGGAACCCCCAAGACATGTCTAAGAGAATTCTCATCTTTGATACCCTCATCTTCAAACTTAAAAACTTCACAAAGAGATGGAACATCTACGATAATCTTTTTTCCCATGAGATAGGAGTTAACGACAACAATATTACTCGAGGGATCGGCAACACACTTGGCATTAGCATAAAATATCAAAACCAGATTGCGAAAGAAAAATCCCAGAATTTGTATAAAATCTATGAACTTTCATTCTTGGAGCAAAGGCAAATAGACAAACTTGAAGTGCTCCGAATTAAGAAAAGAAATAGAAATTACCCTCTCCGGATGAATTTTATAGTTTTGAAAAGATCGAAAGTAGGTGAGTTCTCCGGGAGTTCTAAAGCACCATTGATAAATAAGAGTTAAGTTGGGACAAGTGCCATCACCGGGATTGGATCATTCACCAACTTCGCTTGTAGTACGCGCTCTCTTTTTGGGTGCCATTGTCTAGAAAAATAGATTAAAACAATGTTTGTATGCATTAATATTCACATTAAATCCCATGTAAATCAATAATCAAGGTTTAAAAGAAAATTTCTGAAATACAAAACAAAAACAAAAAGGTTTGATAAAATTTGTTTTTGAAAAACAAAACAAAACAAAAATGATTTAAAAAACGAAAATCATAAAGAAAATAAAGAGAAAAAGAGTTTTATACCTTGATAGTAAAATAGGGAGGAATGGATGAAGATTTTGCACCAAATTGATGGAGAGCCTTAAGTCTTGGCTTGATTTTTGAAAAACCCTCAAGAGATTGTAAGTTTTGTGGTGAAAATATGAGGGATTGATAGGCTTTTTATAGAGGAAAATCGGCTAGGGTTTTGAAAATTTAGTTTTGGTAAAAGTGAAACTCTTTTAACGCCATTAAGTAGCAGTCTGTGTGATCGAGTATCGATGCGCCAAAGGGTGTATCGATACGAGGGTAAAATGGTAATTCCCTAGAAACGCGTGTCAAGGGACCGTATTGAAACAGATAGCATCCGTATTGAAACGTTCACAACTCGTATTGAAACGGGTTTAACCATATCGATACCCGAAAGAGAGAAAATGCAATCTGGTCAACTAATGAAGTACTCGTATCGATACACATAAGGCTGTATCGATACCCTATGCCCAGAAACACATTTTTGGCTTTTAGAACAACCAAAGTCTCGACTTTAATATCTCCTAAATGTATGCAATTCATGAATGAGAAAGTCTAAGCATATACTAATAGAAGCATACTTCCCCTAGCTATAAGCATGGTTTCTATCAAGATCAACAACACATAAACATGCATTTTCACAAATTCAAGCAATTTTAACCTCAAAAGAGTCTTCAAGGGTCAATATATGGTAGTTAGACCTAGCTCTCTCTTAAGGGACCAAAAACGCTCTTTGTCCAGAGGTTTGGTAAAAATGTCCGCTAGTTGGTTCAAGGTGTCAACATACTCTATAACAACATCTTGCTTAAGGACATGATCTCTAATAAAATGATGCCTTATTTCTATATGTTTGGTTCTAGAGTGTTGGATGGGATTTTTGGTGAGACAAATTGCACTAGTGTTATCACACTTAAGGGGTATGGTTTCTACTTTAACTCCATAATCTAAGAGTTGTTGCTTCATCCAAAGAACTTGAGCACAACAACTCCCTAAGGATATGTACTCGACTTCGGTGGTAGATAAAGCTACACTATTTTGTTTCTTAGAGAACCAAGATATGAGCATACTACCTAAGAATTGGCAAGTATCGGAAGTACTTTTCCTATCAATTTTACAACCCCCATAATCTGCATCCGAATAAGCATGAAGGTTAAAGGTTGAGTCTCTAGGATACCAAAGACCTAAACAAGTAGTATCTCTAAGGTACCTAAAATCCTTTTAACGACCATAAAGTGAGACTCTATATAACTAGCTTGAAACCTAGCACACAAGTAAACACTAAACAATATATTAGGTCTACTTGCGGTAAGGTAAAGCAAAGATCCAATCATAGAGCGATAAAGCTTAGAGTCAACACACTTACCTCCTTCATCTTTGTCAAGCTTTGTAGATGAGCTCATTGGTGTAGCTTGAGGCTTTGATTTCTCCAAGCCAAACTTCTTGAGCATATCTTTCACGTACTTTGCTTCATTTATGAAGGTGTCATCTTTTCTTTGTTTGATTTGGAGTCCCAAAAAGTATGAGAGCTCTCTCATCATGCTCATCTCGAACTCACCTTGCATTAACTTAGCAAACTCTTTGCAATGACACTTATTAGTAGATCTAAAAATAATATCATCAACATATATTTGCACTACTAAGATGTCAATTTTATATATTTTTATGAAAAGCGTAGTATCCACTTTACCTTTTTCAAAACCTTTTTCAATTAAAAAGTTTGAAAGCCTTTCATACCAAGCTCTAGGAGCTTGTTTTAAACCATAAAGGGCTTTGGTTAACTTAAAAACATAATTTGGAAATTTTGAATCCTCAAAACCCGGTGGTTATTCTACATACAATTCTTCATTTATAAAACCATTTAAAAATGCACTTTTCACATCCATTTGAAAAAGCTTGAAGATATGATAACATACATATGCAAGCAACATCATAATAACTTCTATTCTAGCTACGGGTGCATAGGTTTCATCAAAATATATTCCCTCTTCTTGAGCGTAACCTTGAGCAACTAATCTAACTTTGTTTCTCACAATGTTACAACTTTCATCTAGTTTATTCCTAAATACCCATTTAGTTCCTATAGTAGATTGATTACTAGGCCTTTCAACTAATATCCATAAATCACTTCTCTCAAATTGGTTTAATTCTTCTTGCATATCCATAATCTAAAAATCTTTTTTTAATGCTTCTTTAATATTCTTAGGCTCAATGCATGAGATAAAAGCAACATGATTCATGAGTTTGAGAGAAGATCTAGTAGTTACCCCCTTGGATGGATCACCCAATATTTCACCACCTTTGACATAGTTGTACTCCCTTGGGTAGCTCACTTTCTTTTCCTCTAGAGCCAAGTCCTTTAAGGCTTCAAGAGGTGGATCTTGTGTATCTTCTTCTTTAGTTGGAATCTAATCCTCCTTTGAAGTTTGTCCTCCATCAAAGGCATCAAGGATTCCTACATCATCATCATCGAAAGATTCCTTCCTCGGAAGGAGGCTATCATCGAAGACAACATGTATAGACTCTTCTACTACTAAAGTTCTTTTATTAAATACACGATAGGCTTTAGAGTTTAAAGAATACCCTAAGAAAATAGCTTCATCACTTTTAGCATCAAATTTACCTAAGTTGTCTTTCCATTGTTTAAAACAAAACACTTGCAACCAAATGGATGAAAATAGCTAATGTTAGGCTTCTTAGATTTTAAAATCTTATATGGTATTTTCTTTAAAAGTGACATAATCATTACTCGATTTACAATGTAGCAAGTGGTATTTGTGGCTTCCGCCCAAAAGTATTTAGGTAAATTGTTTTCACAAAGCATGCTTCTAGACATTTCTTGTAAAGTCCTATTTTTCCTCTCAACTACCCCATTTTGTTGAGGAGTTCGAGGTGCCGAAAAATTGTGGCTAATACCATTTTCATTTAAAAACTCTTCAAAACCTAGGTTTTGAAACTCGGTTCCATGATCACTTCTAACGTGAGAAATCTTAAGCTCAAGATCATTTTGAGTTAATTTAGAAAACGTGATGATTTTTTCTAAAGCCTCATCTTTGGTACTTAAGAATAGAACCCAAGTAAATCTAGAATAGTCATCAACAAGTACAAAAGCATACGATTTACCACCCAAGCTCATAGTTCTAATAGGCCCAAAAAGATCCATATGAATCAATTGTAAACATCTACTAGTAGAGATATCATTAATGGATTTAAAGGATGATCTATGTTGTTTATCCTTAGAGCGTGCATCACATATTTTGTCATTTAAGAACTTAATCTTGGGCAAACCTTTAACTAGATTTAGGGAAACTAATTTTTCTAAAACACTAATGCTAGCATGTCCTAGTTTCCTATGCCATAACCATGCATAATTTTCATTTTGTGCAACAAAACATGCATGTGATGAATGAATGTCATCTAGATGCACCATATATATGTTACCTATGCGATGACCAATGAGCATCATTTTATTTGATTTAATGTCAACAATTTTACACTCATTTTTATCAAACAAGACATTAAACCATTTATCACACAATTGACTAATGCTCAATAAATTGTGTTTTAGACCATTGACATACAAAACATTTTCAATGAGTATAGTAGAGTGATTACCTATGGAGCCAATACCTTCAATGTGGCATTTGGAGTTGTCACCAAAAGTCACTACTCCTCCACTTTTTGGCTTTAAATCCATGAATCGACTCTTGTCTCCGGCCATGTGCCTCTAGCATCCACTATCAAAGTACCATGAGTTTTGGCTTTGTGCTTTGACATTGTAGCAATGATCCCCCTACAAACAAAGAGTTAAGCTTTGATTTTTGGTACCCAAATCATTTTGGGTCCATGAGTGTTAGTTCCCAAATACTTGGTTCCCTTAAGAATCCAAGATGAAATGACTACAATATTGTTAGAAACTACAAGTTCCTTAGGAACCCATACACTTCTAACTTTCTTGTTCTTATGATACTTATGGGAGCCTCTTTGTTTGTAGTCAACAAAGTTTCTCTTCACATGTTGAAATTTTGAAGAAGATGCTTTTTCAAAACCGTTTTTCCCAACATTTGTTAGAGAAGCTTTGAGTTTACTCACCTCCTCTTGGTGGTAAACATTGTATTTTTCAAGAAGATCATTTAAAACATTTGATTTCTTTTCAAACTCATTTGAGGAATTTTGTAAAACCAAGACATTCTTTTCTAATTTCGAGTTGGTTTTAGAAAAGGGAGTCATTTTGGGTCCTTAAAACCGAAATCATTTTCTTATTTTTTTTAAAACCGACTCCTTGTATTTCTCAACCAACTCATCATAAGCATCTAGAAGTTCATCATATGTAAAATCAAAAGTAGATGAGTTAGAGGTTACCATAGAAGAATCCTTCTCAAGAGCCATGAGGCAAAGGTTGGCCACTTCATGCTCCTCATCCTCGGATGACTCCTCATCACTCCAAGTAGCAAGCTTGGCTTTGAGCTTCTTCTTCTTCTCAAAGTCCTAGCTTCTTCTTCTTCTCTACCTCGTGCTTCTCTATCCTTCTCTCTTCCTTCTTTTTCTCTTCCTCTCTTCCTTGCTTCATGATCTCGTGTGTAAGAAGAGACCCAACAAGCTCATCAAGCTTCAAGGTTTTCAAATTCATTGCTTCAATGGTGGCCGTCCTCTTACCATCCCAAGACTCCGGGAGAGAGTATAGAAGCTTCCTTACTAGCTTATCTTCAGAAATTACTTCACAGAATCCTTTAAGGCCATTGACAATGATCGAAAACCGATCAAACATCTTTGAGACACTCTCATCGGGGTCCATCTTAAAATTCTCATAACTCAAGTTTAGCAACCCAATCTTCGTCTCTTTCACATCGCTAGTGCCTTCATAAGTCGTCTTCAAAGTGTCCCACACTTCCTTTGTGCTTTCGATAGATGAAACCTTTGAGTAGATATACGGACCAAGTGCACAAAATATGATATGTAGAGCTTTTTCGTTGACTTGCATCTTTCGTCTATCTTCCTCGGTCATCTCCGACTTTATTTTCGGAACTAATCTTCCTTCATCGGTTCTCTTAGCCGGAATGTAGGGGCCTTCTCCCACTACATCCCAACCCATGTAATCCGTTGACTTGATGAAGAGACGCATCTGATTCTTCCAATATGGGTAGTTGTCCCCATTGAAGAAGGGTGGTTTAGTGGTTGATTGTGACTCATAGAGGTTGGAGGTTGAAGTATATGTCATGGCTTGTCTTTAGAATAGATCACACTCTCCTAGGAACTCCTCTTCCAGTTGTTAATCCTTCAAAGAGGTAAGCTCTGATACCAATTGTTGAGTAGATCAATGGATTGATCAATGGATAGAAGAACATGACAATTTATAGTGGTTCAAGTTCCAAATGAACTTTACATCCACTACCTTAGCTCCCACTAAGTATTTCTCAACAATTCCATTAATTGATTTTCCCCTTTTCTAGGCTTAGGAGGTAACCTTTACAATACTGGTCAATTTTCTACCAAAAATTGACCAAACCCTCACAAGGATACAAAGAAGAATTTGAAGGCAATAGAAATATCTCACAATACAAATTTGCCCCTTTTGATACAAGCACTCAACCCAAATTGAAAGACAAGATAGGAATTAAACTCAAATACAATTTGGGATTTTACAAGAATGAGACTTTTGAGCACTAGAGCTTGGATTTTTGTATAGATGTTTCTCTTGGATGCAATAGTTGTTGTTGGTCTTCAATAGGCTTGATTTTATACCTTCTTCATTAATTCTAACCGTTTGGGTGGTTAGGGAATTGATTAAAGCCGTTGAAACCCTCTCTTTCCACCATAAATGCACTTCTGCAGCCTACCGTATCGGTACATGGGGAGCTGTATCGATACATGTCTCAAAACAGAAAGAGCCTTACACAAATATAAGAGGGGCGTATCGATACGCGTGTAGGAGTATCGGTACAGGTTAGGGAAGCGTTTTGATACTAGCAGGACCGTATCGATACAATTTTTCCCACAAAGCTCACTAGAGGATTCAGTATCGATACATGTAAGAGCGTATAGGTACGGGTTAACCAACTCTTTAAAAATTTGTTACCTACCAACTAACGTCCAACGGTCAAAAATATTTAAGGCTTCTGAATTTAAAAATTCCTTAAAAACCATACCGATATGGGTGATACCATATCGGTACGACCATCAAACTCCTTCTGATTTTATAGAGAGAGCGTATCAATACAGATGCAATTTGTTTCGATACCTTGTTTCGATACGGTAAGGGGCGTATCGAAATGAATTTCTCCAGTGGCCAAGTTTGTAAAAAAGGTATCGATAAGGCAAGGAGTGTATCGATATGCATAGACGATTTTCAGTAGTTTGGCCTTGGAACACTTAGAAAATATTTTAGAGTTTGAGTTTTTCAAACTAGAGTAAAGCCTTGTTGATTTGAAACCTTTTGAGGGACTTAAAAATTTATTTCAAGTTTTTAATTTAGTCCTTAAAGCACTTTGTTATAACAAAATCAAACATAGATTTTACAGTTACGCTCTATTTTTCAGTCACAACAACTTTTTCTTCTTTGAGACAATTACTGATACAATCACGAAGTGTATCGATACGATGTGCATTTGAGGAGAATTTATTGCGGAAAAATGCAGCCTAGCGGCTAGATTAATGACCTCAACCACCCAAACAACTAGAATTCAATGAAAGGGTATAAAAACAAGTCTCCAAAGCTACAACAACAACTATTGAACCTTCAAGCTACATCAAAGCATTTATTCCAAACCCTTGAGCCTATTAGAGTTAAATTGTGTACCCAACTTATGAAATTTTCAATTGTTTATCATTCTTTTAAAGTTTGAGGAGTGTTGGTTTGTATTTGGGCAATATATTAGTCTTGTGAGAGATACATTTCAAGTTGTCTTTTATCCTTTATAATTGAGAGTCTTGTAATTCAATCTTTAGGTAGAAAGATTGAAATTGTAAAGGTTTCCTCCTTAGCCTAGAAAATGGGAAGTATAAATTAGTGAATTGTTTGTTGAAAATCCTTAGTGGGAACTAAGGTAGTGGATGTAGAGCTTGTTTAGAAGCTTGAACCACTATAATTGCCTTGTTCTTCATTTTAATTGTGTAACCCCCTCGACTTGGTCTAGTCGCAAGACCGAATTGGGAGAGTTATACGGGGATAACTGGAGAAAAATCTGAGAATTTCCCTCTCCGATTAACAACCCTAGATTAAGATTTATCTTGTCTAAATGCATTTTAACGATCCTATGGTGTTAAGGGTCACAGCGAAAGATACAACGTCTCAATCGGACATCAATCGGATGTCCAATTGGACCCAAGTAGTCACGAAGAACCATTTTGCAAAAACTCACTAAATAGGGAAAAAAAAGGTAATCTTAACCTTACCAAATTGTTAATTAGTCAAATTTCAAGCGCACGAGGCAAAACCAACTCAAACGAGACATATAAGCTCTTTTAGGAAGCCTACAAGCATTAGGGACCAGAACGCAACATTTGGAAACCTTCAAAGATGCCTTTAACCACTTTAACTACCTGTGTTTCGAAACAGGGGTTGCCCGTTTCGAAACACGGGCTCTCAGCCAAAAATCAAAGCAAGGTTGTTCCGAAATGGCTCCCACTAGTATCGAAACGATGGTCACCAGAGGCAAAATGTTTCAAAACCCGTTTCGAAACAGGGGTCTTTAGGCTTGGTCATTCCGAAACGATAGCATGTGTTTCGAAACACCTAGGCACATATTGGCCCGAAGAGACATTTTAGCATCTTCAAATGTTCCCAAACTCACCCCGAAAGAGTACAAGCAACATATTGAGAAACCATTCTAGAGGCAAAACACCCTAAAAACAGGTTTCAATCATACACACATACAAACATGAATATCAAACTTAAAAGTCCAAAAAGAACATTTTAACTCAAAACACCAACAAGCCAAAACACAAGGCATTTAACCAAAAGCCAAAGCAGCTCTCAACATATCATGGTTTCAACAGTTAAAACATGTAGTAACATGATCAAGCACTTGGGAGTTTACATCAACCTCCCTAACCACAAGTGCAAGTATTCCCATTGCTACTATATTATTACAACTTAAAATCCATACTTGAGCTTAAGCTACGATCACCGGTGCCTTTCCCTCGCCTTCCTTTGCTTCCCGGATTACTAACGATCTACATTGTTGGAACGGAGCGCGTAAGAATAAGAGCTTAGTGAGTGGTGCTCGAAACCACAACAACAACAACAATGCAGTTTTAAAACCATTTTTGAGTTTGACAACAAAACCACAAGCATGAATTCTCATCAACATGATTATCATCAACCCTACATATGCTTGGCATCTTACATCAAGCAACAACATATATCAACATAGCATAACTCTCAACAACAAACATGACAACATTCAACCTTTCAACGCAAATAGTATATTGACAACTACGGTTACATTACTCGGATACGCGGATTGGATTCGATGGCATCTTACATCACTGAATCTATAAGAACAACAAGACATACGATGGCATCTTACATCACCGAGGTCTAATAATAAAGCTTCCAGTGGCATCTTACATCACTGTACTCCTCCCTAATGGAATCTTACATCACTAGGGCCACGCGCGAATTTTACTAGTGCACTCTAACCCTATGATCGACCAATTATACATGTTAAAACCCTCATATTTGCCAATACACAAACATCATGTAATTCGATATAAAATACCACATCCATTAACCAACTACACACATTCATCTCATATCACAATACATAGCAAGCTTGAGGCATAGAAATTCAGAAAAAGTAAAACGTAAACATTTAACACTTACTCTCGAGCTTAGGTTAGCATTTTAAGCTCAACCTAAACTCTCAAAAACATTTCCACTCACCACCACAATACCAAAACAAGCTAACGGTCCACCTTCGCGCTTCTTCAACTCCCGGTGTAGCGTCGGAAGAACCCAAATCTTTATCCGCTGCTTCTACCCAAATCAAAACAAGGAGTTGACACATTTTTCAACAATCAAACCCACTGAAATCAACCCTATCACAATTCGACAACAACCATCTCTGATTCCTACCCGAAACTAACCAAAACCATTCTCATTTCCACCCTAACCACAAATCAGCCATAGCTTCATCAATTTAACACCCGAAACATGTTCAAATACCTCAGAAACATCAACCCAATACCATCAAAACATTGGAAGTCTTTGCCCACCATTTCCAAGCCAAAAAAACCAAATATCCCCTACCTAAAAAATTACCCAATTTTCAACTTCCGAGATTTCTTGATAAACCCATCATCTTAACATTATTTTATTCTCAAAATATGGTTTATAATTCACCCAAATCACTGTTTTAACAAAATTTGCTTAAACCCTTCAAAAACCCATTTTCTTTTAAAAAGGAGAAATTTGAGAAATCTTTTAGAGTTTTGAAAGGAAGTTGTTAGAAAATAAGGAGATGTGAAGAAAATGTTAGGAACAAAGCACTTACCTTGGTGAGTCTTCAAAAATGGTGGAGGTTTGATGGAGAGGAGAAAATAACGTCAATAATTTTTTTTATTGGAGAAGAAGAAGTGGGTAGTTTTTGAAATAGGATATTTTATTTTAATTTAAAAATCCATTTCCATAAAACCTATTTGTTACTAATTTAAAAAACACCTTTAAAACCCTTTTTGTCCAAATCGAACAAGAAAGACCCAAATCACGTTTATTAACCTACTCCAGACCCGACAATCACCTGAACCCTAGTCTCGGGGCGTTACAAATCTCCCCCACTTAAATAATTTCGTCCCCTAAATTTACCTGATGGAAAGAGATACGGAGTTTGCTCTTTCATGTCCGCTTTTCTCTCCCAAGTGGCTTTCTTCCACACCCCGATGTCTCCACAAAACCTTGACTAACTCAATGTTCCTCCCACACAAAACTTTACTATATGTAGCAAGAATCTCAACTGGTTCTTCATCATATGACAAATCCGGATTCAATTCAATCTCTTCCACTGGCATCACAAGAGACAAATCGGATCTATACTTTTGGAGCATCGAAACATGGAACACATCTTGAATCTTCTCAAGTTCGAATGGCAATCTCAACCTATATGCAACAGGACCAATACTCTCAACTATCTCGTAAGGACCAATGAATCGCGGACTCAACTTCCCCTTTCTACCAAACCTCATCACATTCTTCCGTGGGAAAACCTTCAAGAACACTTTATCACCAATAGTATACTCAATCTCTTTCCTCTTCAAATCTGCATACAATTTTTTGTCTATCTGAAGCTGCCTTCAAGCGATCACAAATCAGTTTTACCTTCTCGGTAGTGCCCTTAAGCAAGTCTGGCATAGGTACAAGCTTCTGCCCGGCTTCGGCCCAACAAATAGGTGTTCTACATTTCCTACCATACAGAGCTTCATACAGTGTCATCTGAATACTAGCCTGATAACTGTTATTGTACGCAAACTCTACTAGGGGTAGGTGTTTTTCCCATGAACCCTGAAAGTCGTTGATGCAACACCTCAATATGTCCTCTAACACTTGAATAACTCTCTCTGACTGACCATCTGACTGCTGGTGATACGAAGTACTGAAGTTCAGCCAAGTCCCCAAGGCACGATGAAAACACTCCCAAAATCTAGTTGTAAATATTGGATCTCTGTCTGACACAATAGACTTCGGTACACCGTGCAGCCTCACAATCTCACTGATATACAACTCGGCCAACATGTCTAAGGTGTAAGTAGTATGAACAGGTTTGAAATGGGCACACTTAGTGAATATGTCAACTATTACCCATACTGAATTCTTCTTCGAAGGAATCAACGGCAATCCCGACACAAAATCCATAGTAATCTGTTCCCACTTCCATTCTGGAATCTTTAATGGTTGTAACAAACCTGAAAGAAACTGATGCTCGGCCTTAACACGCTGGTAAACCATACATCTACTCACATACTCGGCCACATCTTTCTTCAAACCAACCTAGAAGTACTCATCTTTAAATCCACAGCACATCTTCGTACTACCCGGATGCATAGCAAAAGACTGTTATGAGCTTCATTCAAAATAGTACGTCTCAACTCGGCATCTTCTGGAACAACTGTTGAGTGTGTAAAAGTTCTATTATTTACACCCTTTTTAACCCATATTTATGCTGCATTCAAGCATTATTCACTGCATTTAGGTTAGTTTACAGCAAAACATCACAAATATATTCAAAGGCACAGTTTCTACTAAAAATGGCTATTTTTGCAGGTTGCTGCCGTAGAAGACGCTGAGGGCAGGCGCTGGGCGGAGAAGCAGAAGAGCTGAACTGGACAAGCAGACAAAAAGGACGATGCTCCCATGGTGTTGCCGTGACAGCAGAGGACGACAGCAGTTTTGTGGAAAAAAAAGCAAAGTGGACCTCGACA
Source organism: Hibiscus trionum (assembly GCA_030270665.1). Lineage (NCBI taxonomy): Eukaryota > Viridiplantae > Streptophyta > Magnoliopsida > Malvales > Malvaceae > Hibiscus > Hibiscus trionum. The sequence goes on from BSYR01000004.1 coordinate 22,841,744, forward strand.
GATAGAGAAAATTCAGCCCGTCTGTCGTGTGAAAACCTTACATTTTTCCAAGCCCCAGATCAAAAGATATGTCAAGCCCAAAGCTCAAGGAGAGAAAATCCCAAGAAACAAGGAGGACGGCTGGAAAGTAGATTCCTTGAAGATTTAGTCTTTATTAGAATCATACTTTTAATTAAAGTTGTAATCCTTGTTAAATTAGATAACTTGAGCCCAAGGCTTATATAAGGGCATGTATTTTAACCTAGGGCATATCGAATACCCCATAACCGATAACCAAAACCCCTAGCCGTTTTCCCGCCGCCGACATGTTCTAAATTCCCCCTAGGGCCACGGGTTGATTTGTAAAGTAGTTGCAAGGGTTGTTTTGTTTTAGGGATTTTCAGTTCAAAAAAATAAACTTCAAGTTCTCTTATTTTGGTTGTTAATATCTTGCAAGAGCATCGGGAGAGCATTATGAGGTTATCTATTTACTTAGCATCGGGAGAGTTAAGTATACGAAAGAAATAAGAGCAAGTTCTCTAGTTTATAGTTGAACTATCTCATGCCTAGGGATAGGGCGAGGTTAAGTGGCTAAAGAAGAATTCATACACATCGGTGTTCATCCTTCGATTCACGTCGGGAAGTATCATCAAGACGTGATCATTGACAGACTTGGACCTAGGGATAGGCCAAGGCAGATCTGGGATTCTTTCCAAACTTGAAAGTACTGAGTTGAGTGTTTGCTGCTACGACAATCAATGGACTGCTGCCGCGACAGGTGCTGCCCGCGAATAGAACTGGATTTCCTAAACTCTGCAATACCTGCACTACTGAGCAATTCAATACCAGCCCATTCTCTCTATCTTGATATCTCTACTCTTTTATTTACGTTTACTTTATTATTCTCGTGACAACTTCTCAAATATTTTCTTTACTTTCGTGCAGTGAATTAAGGTGAAGCTATTAGCCCAATCCCTGTGGAGACGATATCCGATACTTCGTATCACTTTACTACTTGCGTCGTGTATACTTACACTACCATTGCGATAGACTATTTTACACGCAACAAGTTTTTGGCGCCGTTGCCGGGGATTGGCAACATAACTCTACCTTTTCTTTTATTGCACTTTTCGTTTTTATTTTGTTTTTATTTTTATTTTTCTGTTTTTCTTTGGTGCATTCAACTCTTGCTTTTCACAAGGTTTCTTGTTTATGCGCAGATCGAATCGAGGTAAAGAACCTGAGTATCCATTAGATCCGGAAATCGAACGTTCATTCAATCTCAAGAAACAACTTCGTCACTTACTAGCCAGGAACGAGTACCTTGAGGAACAGCTAGAGAATATGGCCCACAATGGAAATGACCCGCCTGTCGGCGACCCGCCGCCCGCTGCCGGACGACGGTCCTGTCGTGACTACATGTTAAACGATCATGTAGAGCTGGAAACCACGCTGCCGGACGACGGTCCTGTCGTGACTACATGTTAAATGATCATGTAGAGCTGGAAACCACGCTGCCGGATATTGAAGTTGACAACTTTGAGCTGAAACCTGTCATGTTTAGTATGATCAACAATGCCGGTCAATTCAGTGGTGCTATTACAGAGGATGCTAGGGAGCATCTAAAAACATTCCAGGAGATCTGTGGTTCGTTTAGACTGCCAGGAGTTAATCCGGAGATACTGAGGCTTCGGTTATTTCCCCATTCATTGAGGGACAGAGCAAAAACTTGGTGGAATAAACTTACGCCGGGTTCAATTAGAACTTGGGCAGATTTATCTCGTGAATTTTTATCTCGTTTTAATCCTTCGCATTTATCTGAGCGATTACGTAATGAAATTGCTACTTTACAACAGGAAGATAACGAGCCGATGCACGAGGCCTGGGACAGATTTACTACTCTTCTACGGAACTGCCCAATGCATGGATTCCCCGTCTGGAATCAGGTAACAAAGTTTTATAATGCTGCCAACTTACAAACTCGTATTCGAATTGATTCAGCAGCAAACAGACTATTATTGGATAAAGATCTGGACGAGGCAATGCAAGTATTGAAAAATCTGGCTAAGAATGAGGAGCAGTTTCCGACAGCAAGAAGAGGGGGTAAACAGGTACTAGCTGTCAAGGATTATGAGGCCGACATCACGATGAAATCACAGGTAGCATTCCTTACTAAAGCAATGAAAAAGTTATTGAATGATGATGCACAACATGGATTTGCTATTTATGAGGTATGTGAAATCTGTGAGGGAAATCATAGTTCGGATGAATGCCCGATACAGTTAGAAGAAGGAAAATATGTTGGAAATTACAAGCCAAATTACAATTCCAACAATTATAATCCGAACTGGAGGAAGGATCCCAAGTTTTCTTGGAGTAATCCTAATAATGCCCTGAATCCTCAAGCACACAATCAGAATCAGGGAGGACCTAGATTGCTGAAGCGACAGCAACTACCGCAACAACTGCCGCCGCAACTGCCGCAGCAGCAACAACAACAGCTACCAGCTGCCACAAGCAGTATACTGGAACAGACTCTGGCCACTTTTATGTCTCAGACAGGTACTTATATTGAGAATATGAATCAGTTTGTCAAGAAGACAGAAAATTTCATGGATAAAACAGAGATGCTGATGACGAATCATGAAGCTACTCTGAAATCTTTGGAGACACAAATGGGCCAGGTTTCCCAACATATTAAGCCAATGCAGACTGGAGGATTCCCTAGTAATACTGAAAATGCTAGGCAGCCCACACATGAGCAGTGTAAAGCTATTACTACTAGGAGTGGGAAGAAACTACCAGGGCCGGAAAAGGAAGCTGAAACAGTAAGAAAACCAGCCTTGGACAAACCTGCCGAGGAAGCTGCCCCGACAGGTAATAAACAGACTGCTGCCGATGAGCCTGTCACGACAGCAGAAGCGACAGAGGAGAAAATTGATGAACCTAAACCTCCTCAGATTCGTATGCAGTGGGAAGGACGTATTGCTGATTATCGTCCCCGCCACCTTTTCCCCAACAGATACAGCAAGCTAAGCAAGAATCTCAGCTTAAAAAGATTTATGATATTTTTAAGCATGTTCATATTAATATTCCGCTGTTAGATGTCGTTAGGGAGATGCCCAGTTACGCCAAGTTTCTCAAGGATGTCATGTCAAAGAAATCTAAACTTGGGGAATTTGAAACGGTTAAGATGACAGAAGGTTGTATGAGTATTCTTCATCGGCAGCCACCCCAGAAAAAGAAGGATCCAGGGAGCTTCATCATACCTTGTGTAATCGGAGACAAATATGTGGGTAAGGCACTTTGTGATCTTGGTGCTAGTATTAATTTAATGCCAAAATCTGTTTTCCAGAAATTAGGTATTGGAAAGGCGCGGCCCACGATAGTAATTCTGCAGCTGGCAGACCGCTCTTATGTTCATCCGGAAGGAAAAATTGAAGATATTCTGGTAAGAGTGGATAAATTTATTTTTCCTGCTGACTTTCTTGTTTTAGATTGTGAAGCAGATGAAAACGCACCAATCATCCTTGGGCGACCCTTCTTAGCCACGGGAAGATCGCTGATTGATGTGGAGAAAGGAGAACTCACCATGCGAGTTAATGATCAAGAGATTAAGTTGAATGTTCTCCAAGCGATGAAGCATGCTGATGCAGACGAGGAATGCAAGGCTATCACTGAAGTTACCCTTGATCAACCCTGCATCAGGTCGGGCTGTCACGACATAAGAATTGGTCACTACCGCGGCAGCCACCCACAGGGCTGTCACGGCAGCAACTCCTCTGAATCCGATACATCTGATACTGAAGATCAGGAGAAGGTAAACTGGATAGGCGATCGTCCAGGTAAGTTATTTGAACCTTTAAATTACACTTCGGATAACCATGCAATTCAAAAGCCATCTAATGTTGAGCCACCTGCCTTAGAACTGAAGCCCCTGCCAGGGCAGCTAAAATATGCTTTTCTTGGTTCAAATGATACGTTGCCCGTAATCATCTCTTCTAAGCTGCCACAGGAACAGGAACGGCAGCTAATAGGGATGCTGCGGCAGCACAAAAAGGCAATTGGATGGACGATAGTTGATATTCAAGGCATTAGTCCGGCGTTATGCATGCATAAAATCCTTTTAGAGGAAGATCATAAGCCGACTATAGATGCTCAAAGGCGGCTAAACCATGCGATGAAAGAGGTGGTGCGTAAAGAGATAATCAAATGGTTAGATGCTGGTATTATTTACGCCATCTCCGACAGCAAATGGGTAAGCCTGGTGCAATGCGTTCCAAAGAAAGGAGGAATGACCGTGGTGACCAACGAAAACAATGAGTTAATCCCAACCAAGACTATGACCGGTTGGAGGGTTTGTATGGACTATCGGAAGCTTAACAAGGCTACCCGAAAGGACCACTTTCCTTTACCCTTTATTGATCAAATGCTTGATTGATTAGCGGGTAAACCTTACTATTGTTTTATTGATGGTTATTCAGGTTATTATCAAATAGCTATCGTACCGGAAGACCAAGAAAAGACGACTTTCACATGCCCCTACGGAACGTATGCTTTTAGGAGGATGCCGTTTGGACTATGCAATGCACCCGCCACCTTCCAAAGGTGCATGATGGCCATATTCTCTGATATGGTGGAGGACTTCCTTGAGATTTTTATGGATGATTTTTCAGTCTTTGGAGACGATTTTGAGAGCTGCCTCGGCAATCTACAAAAGGTACTTGAAAGATGTGAAAAAGAAAACCTAGTTTTAAATTGGGAAAATACCACTTTATGGTGGATGAAGGGATAGTCCTTGGCCATAAGATTAGCTGCCGTGGGATAGAAGTCGACAGGGCCAAAATAGAAGTGATCGAGAAGCTGTCGCCGCCAACCACAATCAAGGGTATTAGAAGTTTCTTGGGACATGCTGGTTTTTATCGGAGATTCATTGCAAATTTCTCAAAAATCACCAAGCCCCTATGCCATCTTTTGGAGCAGAACCGACCCTTTGACTTTAATGATGAATGTACTGAAGCATTCAAGGTTCTGAAGGAAAAACTGGTAACAGCCCCAATAGTACAGCCACCAAACTGGACACAACCATTTGAGATTATGTGTGATGCTAGTGACTATGCTGTCGGGCAGCACTTGGGCAGCGGAAGGACAAGTTATTTCATGTCATATATTATGCTAGTAAGACATTAAATGACGCCCAAGTGAACTACACCACCACAGAAAAAGAGTTATTAGCTGTGGTATTCTCCATTGACAAGTTTCGTTCTTACATACTTGGGACGAAGGTAATAGTGCACACAGACCACTCTGCCCTGAAGTATTTGTTCGCGAAAAGGGATGCAAAGCCTCGATTGATACAGTGGATCCTGCTATTGCAAGAATTCGACCTTGAAATCAAGGACAAAAAAGGGACAGAGAATCAGGTGGCATATCACTTGTCAAGATTGGAGAAGGGACAGAGTCTACCAACATATGAGACAAACATACTGGAGACCTTCCCAGACGAGCAGCTCTTTACTGCCGCAATCACTGCCGCGACAGCCATGGCGGCAGGTAAGTCTTCTGAACTTCCCTGGTATGCTGATTTCGTTAATTTTATAGTTAGCGAAATAATTCCTTCTGATCTTAATTATCAAGCCAGGAAGAGGTTCCAAAATGATGTTAAGCATTATTATTGGGACGAACCTCTTCTTTTCAAAATTTGTGCAGATCAGGTTATAAGGAGGTGTGTACCACAAGAAGAACAAGAAGACATTCTTCATCACTGTCATGCTTCACAGTATGGAGGTCACTTAGGAGGCAACAAAACTGCTGCCAAGGTGCTGCAGTCACGGTTTTATTGGCCGTCACTGTATAAAGATGCACAAACCTTCTACAAGAGCTGTGACAGGTGCCAAAGGACAGGAAACATCTCAAGGAGAAACGAGATGCCGCTGCAGAACATTCTAGAGGTCGAAATCTTCGACGTTTGGGGGATTGATTTTATGGGACCTTTTCCATCCTCATGTGGAAATCTATACATCCTCCCGGCAGTAGATTATGTCTCTAAGTGGGTTGAAGCTATCGCCACTCAAAAGAATGATGCCAAAACAGTCCAAAGGTTTTTACACAAGAATATCTTTTCTAGGTTTGGCATCCCTAAGGCGATTATCAGTGATGAGGGGAGACATTTCGACAATAAGGTTATTGCTGCCGCCTTGAAGAAATATGGTGTCAATCATCGGATCGCGACAGCATATCACCCACAGACCAATGGACAAGCTGAGATATCCAATAGGGAAGTTAAGAACATTCTTGAGAAGATGGTTAAGCCAACTAGGAAAGATTGGTCTTTACTCCTCAATGATGCGTTATGGGCATATAGGACAGCTTTTAAGACTCCATTGGGCATGTCTCCATACCGATTGATTTATGGAAAAACCTGTCATCTGCCTGTCGAGATAGAGCACAGAGCATACTGGGCAATCAAGGCAGTGAATATGGACTTGGATAAGGCAGGCCAGAAAAGGCTGTTAGATTTGAACGTGATTGAAGAAATACGGACAATGGCCTACGACAATGCAAGAATCTACAAGGAGAAAACTAAGAAGTGGCATGACAGGAAGTTGCTGCCACGACAGTTCTGCCCAGGGCAGCTTGTATTGTTATTCAATTCTATACTGAAACTTTTTCCAGGGAAACTGAAATCTAGATGGTCTGGCCCCTTCCAAGTCGTACAAGTTTTTCCCCATGGTGCCATCACAATCCGATCATTAAAAGACGGGCACCAATTCAAAGTCAACGGACAGCGCCTCAAGCATTATCAGGGGACTGAAGCCCCAGGAATGCAGGAAGTGGTTACCTTAGGAGATGCCCCACCTGGCATCCCTAACTTAACCTAAATTTTATTTTTATTTGTTTTATTATTATTTATTATTAGGAAATAAGGTTTATTTTATTCGAATAATGTTTTTATATTTATTATTTTTAGGAAATAAAGGAGTCAAGAAGAACAAGAGAAGTGAACTCAGCCAACCGCCCAGCCATCAGCCCAACAAAGCCCAATATTGAAGCCTGTCGATCCAGCTGCTACGGCAGACACGGAAAAGACAGGCTGTCACCAGACTGTCACGACAGACGCGGAAACGTGTGTCAGACACGTCAGACACGCTAAAGCTCAACAGTCGCCCTGTTATTCACGCCTGCCGTTACAGCTTCAATGGGCAGCAACTCCTCTTCTATAAAACCCCGTTTCATTTTCATTTCATTCACTTCTGCTTTTCTTACTTGCTCTCCCCATCTAGTTTTCATTTGCTTTATTTTACTTTCAACAACCCTTGCACTAACATGTCTTCTAGAAGAACCCGCCGCAGTGCTGTTTCACCTTCTTCACCGGCAGCACCTACCCCACAATCCTTTGCTACTAGAGATTTATGGGAAGAAAGAGGCTTTATTTACACTCCAAGAGCAGTCAATATGGGCCTCAAGCCTTTCATCGCAAGGACGATTAGAGCCCTCATGTGGGAACAATTCGCGGAGCAACCAGCAGAAATGAACGAAACGCTGGTGAGGGAATTCTATGCTGCCATCGGCAGCAGGACGGCAACAACAGTGACTGTCTGAGGGACAGAAGTGCAGTTCACAGCCGAGCGCATTAACTCTTTCTATGGCCTCTACTTCGGCCCCAACGATAATGCTCACCAGCAGTTCCTTGACACTCTAGATGGTGCTGCCTATGACGCTGTCATGGCAGAAGTAACGGAAGAAGGGACTGAATGGAACACAAGCCGCAAAAATCCCCACACAGTGAAGAGGGGGCAGCTGCTGCCGGAGGCCAAACTGTGGAATGCCTTCATCAAAAAGAGGATCCTGCCGTCATCGGATCACACCACCATTGACCAGCAGAGGTTAGCCTTAATACACTCCATTCTAAATAAACGACCCATTAATGTGGGAAGTTATATGTGAGAGAGTATTTTGGAAAGTGCCCATAGACCGACGACCCTCCTTTGCCTCTCATACCTCATCATGTCCCTCTACCGCTGTTATGACGTGCCGGAAGACGACACCGATCGCATAGTGAAAGGACGAGGCTGGACAGACAAAAATATCATCAGCCTCATGGAGCTGACAGTGGCAACCCCCCTCTCCTCTTTCAACCCTGCTGCCGCACCAGTTGAATCATCAGAGCAACCAACTCCTGAACCTGCCGCCGCAACAGCTCCGACAGACCCCTCCAATCAAATCCTAGCTGCTATTCAAAGGATGGAGGACAGACAGCTGGGCCTCATGACATTCATCAAGGACTTTGCCGCATCCACGGTAAATTTTATTCACAATACTTTAAATTTCCCTGATGTTGTCTTCCCCACCTTCCCTGCCCATTACTTCACTGTCCCCACCCCTGCCCACACACCTACACCTGCTGCTACACCACAAACACCATCTGCTACCTCCATACTATCACCCGCCCCGACGGCAGCTGGCAGCCCCCATGCCGAAACATCCGCTCGAGGAACAAAGCGACCGGTGCCCTAGGATGACCTTGCTGCCTTTGTTGTTGGGTTCTCTTCCTCCTCCGTCTGGGCAGACAGCGACGCTGAACCCTCTATTCAGAGGAACATGTCGAAGGAATTTACACCGGTAAAGAGGCAGAAAAGAATGGCAGTCAAGAAAACTCTGCCAACAGCCAGTAGCAGCAGTAGCAGCAGTGACAGCAGCTCTGACATTCAGGTTGTACAGCAACCACCCCAGCCCGCCCTACGAGCCAGAATCCGCCGCCAAATCCGCCTCAGCAGCAGCAGTGAAGACAGTGCTTAAAAATTTAAGTTTCTTATTTTCTTATTGCTGCCTGCTATTTATATATATATTGTGATGTACTGCCTTCATATGTTTTACTTTTTATTCTGTCATTTGCATTGAGGGCAATGCAACCCTTGAGTTTGGGGGTGGCAACCCTCCATATTAATGGAGTCCAAGTACATCTTAGTTAAATTTTGTGTCTTTTTAGTTATTTCTATTAAAAAAACTGAAAATTTTGGCTTAAAACTGTGAATTGAACTTGCCTGTCGTAACAGCTCTGCCGTGGCAGCATCTTTAGGATAGTTTAAGGAGAAGTTTAGAGCCTTTCTATAGTTCTGAAAACTTAAACACCATTGTGACTGTTATATTGCTTAGATTTCTTTTAGCCAAACTAGAATAGGAAGCTTAGCACTTGAATAGCCCCTAGAGGTGCCTAACACTGGCTCTAGGAGAGAAGTTTAGCAAAAGAGACTCAACAGCCCTAGAGGTGCCCGAAACTGGCTCTAGGAAGTTAACTAGAGGTGCCTAAAACTGGCTCTAGTAAAACTTTAGCTTGAAAAATAGAGAAATCAAGTCAAAACAAAAAAAATCAAAGAAGCATGAAAATGTGCCTTCAAAAAGATAAACTTTGGCATAAAAATTCGAGTTAAGAGTTGAATATTCTAGTGAAACTAAGAGAGTCTTAGCATATAACTGTTCACAAGCATGCACACACTGCACGAGGACTATAGTGAGATTCCAGACAGATCCTAAATTATCCGACAGGTTGCTGCAATCATAGGGAACGAACGACGGGTAAGGGAAAGTTCACTGTTTGAAAGCCAAAACAAAAATATTTCATTTTTCTTTTAGGTCTTAGTTGCTTGAGGGCAAGCAAAAACTTGAGTTTGGGGGTGTGTTGAGTGTGTAAAAGTTCTATTATTTACACCCTTTTTAACCCATATTTCTGCTGCATTCAAGCATTATTCATTGCATTTAGGTTAGTTTACAGCAAAACATCACAAATATATTCAAAGGCACAGTTTCTACTAAAAATGGCTATTTTTGCAGGTTGCTGCCGTAGAAGACGGTGAGGGTAGGCGCTGGGCGGAGAAGTAGAAGAGCTGAACTGGACAAGTAGACAAAAAGGACGATGCTGCCATGGTGCTGCCGTGACAGCAGAGGACGACAGCAGTTTTGTGGAAAAAAAGTAAAGTGGACCTCGACAGATAGAGAAAATTCAGCCCGTCTGTCGTGTGAAAACCTTACATTTTTCCAAGCCCCAGATCAAAAGATATGTCAAGCCCAAAGCTCAAGGAGAGAAAATCCCAAGAAACAAGGAGGACGGCTGGAAAGTAGATTCCTTGAAGATTTAGTCTTTATTAGAATCTTACTTTTAATTAAAGTTGTAATCCTTGTTAAATTAGATAACTTGAGCCCAAGGCTTATATAAGGGCATGTATTTTAACCTAGGGCATATCGAATACCCCATAACCGATAACCAAAACCCCTAGCCGTTTTCCCGCCTCCGACATGTTCTAAATTCCCCTTAGGGCCACGGGTTGATTTGTAAAGTAGTTGCAAGGGTTGTTTTGTTTTAGGGATTTTCAGTTCAATAAAATAAACTTCAAGTTCTCTTATTTTGGTTGTTAATATCTTGCAAGAGCATCGGGAGAGCATTGTGAGGTTATCTATTTACTTAGCATCGGGAGAGTTAAGTATACGAAAGAAATAAGAGCAAGTTCTCTAGTTTATAGTTGAACTATCTCGTGCCTAGGGATAGGGCGAGGTTAAGTGGCTAAAGAAGAATTCATACACATCGGTGTTCATCCTTCGATTCACGCCGAGAGGTATCATCAAGACGTGATCATCGACAGACTTGGACCTAGGGATAGGCCAAGGCAGATCTGGGATTCTTGCCAAACTTGAAAGTACTGAGTTGAGTGTTTGCTGTTGCGACAATCAACGGACTGCTGCCGCGACAGGTGCTGCCCGCGACAGGCGTGACGACAGAACTGGATTTCCTAAACTCTGCAATACCTGCACTACTGAGCAATTCAATACCAGCCCATTCTCTCTATCTTGATATCTCTACTCTTTTATTTACGTTTACTTTATTATTCTCGTGACAACTTCTCAAATATTTTCTTTACTTTCGTGCAGTGAATTAAGGTGAAGCTATTAGCCCAATCCCTGTGGAGACGATATCCGATACTTCGTATCACTTTACTACTTGCGTCGTGTATACTTGCACTACCATTGCGATAGACTATTTTACACGCAACAACAACTACTTTATTCTTGAAACATAAAATCTCATTCTCACTAAAGTAGAAATCTATAGGTTTACTCTTCATCAAATCAAGTGATTACCTCGTATAGGATGTAGTTGAAGATGGACCAACCATTCCCATGAAGAGAGATGAAGAAGGAAGACTTGTTCCAAAGAAGAAGGTGGAGATGAGTGAAGATGATAGGAAGAAATTGCAAGTGAATGACAAAGCCTTGAACAAGCTATTTTTCTCTCTCGGACCGAACACCTACTCCAAAGTATCCTCGATCACTAGTGCCAAAGAAGTGTGGGACACTCTTGAAACCACATATGAAGGAACAAACGATGTGAAGGAGATGAAGATCGAGATCCTCAATCTTAGTTACGAGAACTTCAAGATAGAGGCCGATGAGACCATAACGAAGATGTTTGATCGCTTCTCCGTCATCGTGAATGGTTTGAAGGGCTTCGAAGAGATCATCCCCGAGGATAAGTTAGTCCAGAAGCTACTCTACTCTCTTCCCGAATTATGGGATGGGAAGAAAATTGTCATCATCGAAGCAAAGAATTTGAAGACCCTAAAGCTTGATGAACTAGTTGGTTCTCTCCTCACACGTGAGATCATGAAGCAAGGGAGAGAAGAAGAGAAGAGAAAAGAAGAAAGAAGAGTAGTCAAGCAAGAGGTAGAGAAGAAAAAACAAGAAGTTGCTCTCAAAGCCTCTCTACCACAAGAGGAGGGCACTTCTAGTGGGGAAGATGAATTTGAAGAATTGGCTATGATAGCAAAAAGATTCTCAAGGTTCGTAAAGTCTAACCATGGTAGAAAATTTCAAGAAGAAAAGACTTCAAGAACAAGAACAAAGAAGAAGAAAAGACAACCCATTTATTATAAGTGCAAGAAGTTTGGTCACATTCGCATCGATTGTCCTCAACTAAAGAAGAAGAGCTTTGAGAAGAAGAAGAAGAAGCTCAAGGCTCAAGTAGCAACTTGGAGTGATGAGGAGTCATCATCCGAGGATGATGAGCATGAAGTGGCCAACCTTTGCCTAATGGCCCTTGAGGAGGAATCCATGGTAAACTCTAACTCATCTCTTACTTATGATGAACTATATGATGCATATGATGAGTTGCAAGAAGTTTACGATAATTTGGTTGAGAAATATAAAGAGTCTATTTTGAAAAATAAGAAAATTATTTCCGATTTGAAATCTCAAAATGAGTCTCTTTAAAAAAAACCAATTACGAATTGGAAAAGAAGGTTTTTTACTTGATAAATATTTCAAATGAGCTTAAAAAGAAAAATCTTGATGTTGAAAAAATTCTTTCCGATTTCCAGGATTATCACACTAAGGAAGTTGGTAATCTTAAAACTTCTCTTACTATTGGGAAACATGCTCTTGAACAGGGAAATTCTTCAAAAAAACCAATATGTTAAGAGAAAAACATTTTACCCCAAATAAAGAGATTTTTAAAACCAATCTAAAGTTAAAAGAATTAGGAGTGTATATGTTCCTAAAGAACTCATTGTTTCTAATAATGTAAATGCAATTACTTCTTGGATTCCTAAGGGGACCAAGCTTTTGGGAGCTAACTCTCATTGAACCAAATCATTTCGGGTACCAAAAATCAAAGCTTAATCTCTTTGTTTGTAGGAGGAGCAATGCTTCAAGGTGAAAGCTTCAAGTAAGAACATGTGGTACCTTGATAGTGGTTTCTCAAGGCACATGACTGGAGATAAGAGTAGATTCTTGGAGCTTAAACCAAAAAGTGGAGGATGTGTGACATTTAGTGACAAATCCAAAGGCCACATTCAAGCCATATGCTCCATTGGTAATCTCTCATCTACATTCATTGAAAATGTTTTATATGTCAATGGTTTAAAACATAATCTTTTGAGCATTAGTCAACTTTGTTATAAAGGTTTTAACGTTCATTTTGATAAAAATGTGTGTAAAATTATGAATATTAAAACAAAAAAAATAATGCTCATTGGTCATCGCATAGGAAATATATATATATGGTGCATTTAGATGACAAACGTTCATCTCATGCATGTTTAGTTGCACATGATGAGAATGATGCATGGTTGTGGCATAAGAAACTAGGGCATGCTAGCATAAGTGTTTTAGAAAAATTAGTTTCCCAAAATCTAGTTAGAGGTTTACCCATACTAAAAATTTCATTAGATAAAATATGCGATGCTTGTTCTAAGGGTAAACAAAAGAGAACCTCATTTAAACCCATTAATGATGTTTCGGCTAGTAGGGTGTTACAATTAATCCACATGGATTTATTTGGGCCTATTAGAACTATGAGCTCGGGTGATAAGTCATATGCATTTGTATTGGTAGATGACTTTTCTAGATACACTTGGGTTCTATTCTTAAGTACTAAGGATGACGCTTTAGAAAATTTTATCACATTTACAAAAAATACCCAAAATTATCTTGATCTTAAAATCTCACATATTAAGTGATCATGGAACCGAATTTCAAAATATGAGTTTTTGAAGATTTTTCTAATGAAAATGGTATTAGCCATAATTTTTTGGCTCCTCGCACTCCCAACAAAATGAGGCAGTTGAGAGGAAAATAGAACTTTAGAAGAGATGTCTAGGACATGCTTTGTGAAAATAATTTACCTAAGTATTTTTGGGCGTAAGCCAATAGTATAGCTTGTTATATTATTAATAGATTAATAGATTAATGATTAGGCCTATTTTAAAGAAAACATCTTATGAGATTTTAAAATCCAAAAAGCCTAACATTATCTATTTCTACCCTTTTTGTTTTAAATGTTTTATTTTAAACAATGGAAAAGACAACTTAGGTAAATTTGATGTTAAAAGTGATGAAGCAATATTTTTGGGTTATTCCCTAAATTCTAAAGCCTATCGGGTATTTAATAAAAGAACTTTGGTCGTTGAAGAGTCTATACATGTTGTTTTCGATGATAACCTCTTTTCGAAGAAGGAATCTTGTGATGATGATGATGTAGGGATCATTGAAGCCATTGATGGAGGGCAAACATAAAAAATGGATGAGATTCAAACTAAAGAAGAGGATGCACAAGATCCACCTCTTAAAGCCTTGAAGAACTTTGCTCTTAAAGAAAATGAGGTGACATACCCAAGGGAGTTCAACTATGTCAAAGGTGGTGAAATCTTGGGCGATCCATCCAAGGGGGTAACTACTAGATCCTATCTCAAACTTATGAATCACGTTGCATTTATCTCATGCATAGAGCATAAAAATATTAAAGAAGAATTAAAAGATGATTTTTGGATATTGGCTATGCAAGAGAAACTTAATCAATTTGAGAGAAGTAAAGTATGAACATTAGTTGGTAGGCCTAGTAATCAATCTACTATAGGAACTAAGTGGGTATTTAGAAACAAACTAGATGGGAGTGGTAATATAGTGAGGAACAAGGCTAGGCTAGTTGCTCAAGATTACACTCAAGAATAGAGAATTGATTTTGATGAAACATATGCACCTATAGCTAGAATGGAAGCTATTAGGATGCTTCTTGCATTTGCATGCTATCATGATTTCAAGCTCTTTTAAATGGATGTGAAAAGTGCTTTTCTAAATGGTTTTATAAATGAAGAAGTGTGTGTTGAACAACCACCGAATTTTTTAGATCCATAATTTCCAAATCATATTTTCAAACTAACTAAAGCTCTTTATGGTTTAAAACAAGCTCTTAGAGCTTGGTATGAAAGGCTTTCAAACTTTTTGTTTCAAAAAGGTTTTGAAAAAGTCAAGGTGGATACTACACTTTTCATTAAAAGATATGGCAATGACATTTTAGTAGTTCAAATATATGTTGATGATATTATTTTTGGTTCTACTAATGAATTTTATTGCCAAGAATTTTCTAAGCTAATGCAAGGTGAATTTGAGATGAGCATGATGGGAGAGCTCTCATTTTTCTTGGGGCTCCAAATCAAGCAGAAAGATGGAACCTTCATTAATCAAGCTAAATACATCAAGGATATGCTCAAGAAGTTTGGCTTGGAGAATGTGAAGCCTCAAGCCACTCCTATGAACTCAATAATTAAGATTGACAAGGATGAAGGAGGTAAGTGTGTTGATTCTAAGCTTTATTGTTTCATGATTGGATCTGTTCTTTACCTTACCGCAAGTAAACCCAATATCATGTTTAGTGTTTGCTTGTGTGCTAGGTTTCAAGCTAGTCTTGGAGAATCTCACCTTGTAGCCATTAAAAAAATCTTTAAATACCTTAGAGATACACCTTGTTTAGGTCTTTGGTATCCTAGAGACTCTTCCTTTGACCTTCATGCCTTCTTCGATGCGGATTATGGGGGATGTAATATAGATAAGAAAAGTACCTACGGAACATGTCAATTCTTAGGTAGTATGCTCGTATCTTGGTTCTCTAAGAAACAAAATAGCATAGCCTTATCTACCTCGAAGTAGAGTACATATCCTTACGGAGT
This sequence comes from Hibiscus trionum, assembly GCA_030270665.1. Taxonomy (NCBI): domain Eukaryota; kingdom Viridiplantae; phylum Streptophyta; class Magnoliopsida; order Malvales; family Malvaceae; genus Hibiscus; species Hibiscus trionum. The sequence continues at coordinate 22,857,217 of BSYR01000004.1, forward strand.
TTTTGTGCTCAAGTTCTTTGGATGAAGCAACAACTCTTAGATGATGATTTTCAAGTAGATACCATACCCTTTAAGTGTGACAACACTAGTTCCATTTGTCTCACTAAGAATCTCATCCAACAATCTAGAACCAAACATATAGAAATTAGACATCATTTCATTAGAGATCATGTATTGAAAATTGATGTAGTTCTAGAATATGTTGATACATTGAACCAATTAGCGGCCATATTTACCAAACCTTTAGATAAAGAACGTTTTTTACCCTTAGGAGAGAGTTAGGTTTAACCAGCCTTCCTTGACGCTTTTAGGTCCCTAAATGGACAAAAATGTGCTTGAAATTATTTGATGCTCATGCTTGTGTTGATTTGCCTCCTTTTGCATCTATGCTTGTTGTTAGGGGGAGTATGCATCAGTTTTAATCCTTAAATCTTGATCATATAGGATCGTTCAAAGTTGAATTTTTTGACTTAAAATTGTCCAAAATGCATTTTCTGGCAATGGCATATCGATACGGCTATATGTGTATCGATATAGGTTCGTCAATAGGAATTGATACAATACTAACTGTATCGATACTGTCACGCGTATCGATATGTTATTTAAAAAATAATTTAAAATTAAGGCAAGGTGTATCGATACACTATGTAAGCGTACTGATACGGTATCGACTGAAAGTTTAAATCGAGCCTTTAATGAGAAACCAGTTTTAATTAAAACATTGGTCATGGTCCTCTTGGTTCCGTCACTATCTTAATGCCCAAGATCGTATACTTCATCTAATTATCTCTTGGTTTATTCGTCCTTCTAGTGGGAAATTTTCAACTATTCGTCAAGTAGATGATTTTTGGCTTCGTTGTTTCCGTGAGGGTAAGCACCCAAATCTTTGTCAAATAATGTTTTTCGATCTTGTCTATCTTTTCCAACATTGTCACACGAACCAAGTCAAATCCTTTTACTATTTGATGGCTTTAAGTCACTTGTTTCATTTCCTTAGGATAGATTGTTCCCATGACTATCCCGAACCCCTTGGCCAAACCATTAATGAGCGTTCCCTTACCCGTGCTCACTTTGCATACCTCAACAATGAATGGGTTCGTGTTCCTCGAGCTCCTCGCCAAGATGATCAACTGGTGGCTCCACAAGGTGCTCATATTGCTCAATCTTCCATGGATACCCTCATGACGTTTCTCAATGAGAAATTCAACAACATGGAAGCCGGATTTATCATCATTTATACTCGCTTCACATTATTGGAGGATCGAGTCAAAGACCTTGATACTCGCTTCACAACCTTTGAGGATCAAGTCGAAGCCTTTGCACTTCAACAAAATTTCATGGACGTCTCTCTCACTGCCTTCCATGGTGCTTGGCTTAATCACACTCGAAAACCTCAACCAAGTCATGATGGTGAAGATGAAGAGGACGAGGATAAGGACGATGGTGGGGACGAGTAGCTTTGCATCTCATGCTATATGATTTAGATTTCTAGTTTATGCACCTATGTTTTATCTTTAAGAACCTATGCTTTGTTTTATGTTTTTAGGATATGAGTTTGGAATTATGTTTGAACTATTGTTTGCTTTGAATATTTCTTGCTTAATGCTATTATGTTTCTTATGTATGCTTTAGATTGCACTTCATGTTTATTATCCCTATTTTATGCATTGATTATGTTTAATCTAACAAAAATGGGGGAAGGTGTAAGAGAGCCAGTATTTGAAAACCAATTTTTTAAGAACCTATCTTAAATTAAGGGGGAGTAAGCTTTTCAAAGTTTTCAAAACTTAAAAAATTTATATTTGGTTTTGTTATATAAAAAAGGGGAGATTGTGAAACCAAAATTGATTTTGATATAACAAATTACTTTAGGGACTTAATTGAAAAATACAATAAATTTTGAGTATTTCAATTTTCAAAGACTCACTTAATTGACAAGCATGTTGAACCAAGTACTATTTCAAGACAAAACAAATTAAAAAGTTCAATTTTCACTAAGTCTTTTCAAGTATTTTAAAGCCAAATTTCAACAAAACGCCCAGGCGTATCGATACCCTTATAGTGTATCGATACAGATTTTCGTTACTGGAATTCTAATCGACCATAGCGTACCGATACGGTTAAACCCCGTATCGATACGATATTCATCTAGGTAAGAATTAAGCTATAGCGTATACTCATCGGGACAGTATCGATACGGTTTTTCAAAGTAAGATGTTTTAATGATATAGCGTACCGATACGGTATGTCACCGTTTCGATACGATATGCTGACTTTTACAAAAAAAAAATTACATTTAATATTCGAACGTTGACTTGTCAGTTATTGGAATCCTAAACTTTTAAATGGTCGTTGAACCGTATCGATACGCATAGATAGCGTACCGATACGCTTTTTGTCAAAATACAAATCAGGATTCTAGTTAGCAAAAACTGTATCGATACGGCTTTACGTATCGATACGCCCCTTTATATCGTACCGATACGCCCTTCCCGCTTATCGATACGCTCTGTTTTTCAGTCACAATGACTATTTCTTCTTTGAGACAAGTACCGATACGGTCACGAAGTGTACCGATACGCTGTGCAGTTGAGGAGCATTTATTGCGGGAAAATGCAACCCAACGGCTAGATTAATGACATCAACCACCCAAATGGCTAGAATTCAATGCAAGGGTATAAAAAAAAGTCTCCAAAACTACAACAACAACTATTGAACATTCAAGAAACATCAAAACATTTATTCCAAACCCTTGAGCCTATTAGAGTCAAATTGTGTACCCAACTTGTAAAATTCTCAATTGTTTATCTTTCTTTCAAAGTTTAGGGAGTGTTGGTTTGTAATTGGGCAATATATTAGTCTTATGAGAGATACATTTCAAATTGCCTTTTATCCTTTGTAATTGAGAGTCTTGTAATTCAATCTTTGGGTAGAAAGATTGAATTTGTAAAGGTTGCCTCCTTAGCCTAGAAAAGGGAAAGAACAAATTAGTGAAGAGTTTTTTGAAAATCCTTAGTGGGAGCTAAGGTAGTGGATGTAGAGCTTGTTTAGAAGCTTGAACCACTATAAGTGTCTTGTTCTTCATTTTAATTGTTTCTTTTGCTCCCTTCATTTTTAAAAGTGTCAAATCACCCCCTCTTTGCCATATCAGTTAATTCGATCCACTCAACAATTAGAATACATAAGATATATAATTTTCTTATTCTTTTTATCAATTATTTTATTGTTAAATATTTATTCAAATATTTAGAGATTAGAGAATGTTTTTAGTATTGTTGATATTTATTATAAGAATTAATATTATTTTAAAATTTTAATTTATGTAATCGTGTAATTGCATTTTGTATGATTAAACATGTATTTAGAATAAAGATGTATTTTTACTCAACGACAGAGCTACAAGCAGCGCTTAGGGGCTAACCCCCCCCCCCCCCCCCCAAAAAAAAAAAAAAAAAAAATGGGTCCAATTGTTTCGAGTCCCTCTGAGTTTTAAAACTAAGAAAATTAAGCCATGATTACTTTTTTTTTTTTTACTTTAAATATTTCGTAGGTCTTTGTTATTTTAAATATAGATAAATTAATCTAACCTCCAAATTTTTTTGGTTTAAGCACTTCTTAAGCTTGTCAATTTTTTAAATAGTCAAATTAAATTTCAACCTCTCAATTTTTAAAATTTAAATTTATTGCTTAAAAATTAGACAAATCACTTTTATTCTATTACTATTTATAGTTGGTCCATCCAAAACTTTTATCCTGATTTTGCTCGTAATTTCACCCTGTTAATCAAATATGTTTAAGAAATTATAATTTATTATTATTACATTTTCATGTAATTATATTATGATATCTAAATACATTCTATATGTTATCATTTAATGTAATTTTTTTGTTGGTTTGGGTATCAGACGTCTCCTTATTTATTTAATTTTTCTTTCATTTTAAGTTATTTTTGACTAAATTTGAACTTCATACTCCTAAACCAGTGTATGATGATACCTATGTAGCTTTAATCCTTCTTTTTGAAAACAAATTTTTTCTTTTTTCAAATTAGTCCATCAACTTTGAATGATGTCCCCATTTATTTAATTTCTCCTTCATTTTAAGTTCATTTTGACCACATTTTAATCACATGCTCCTCTACCACCATAGAATATCTAGTAAATTCAATTCATATTTTAATGAAAATTTTATTATTTTTGTAATTTAATCTCTCAACTTTGCATTTTATTCAATTTGATTATTCAACTTTATTTTTTTTGTAAATTATTTCTTCCCATCAATTATTTGACTCCTTTATACTCCCATCAATACTTTGTCCTAAAAAATCTCTTCTTTCAAATAAAATTATAAATATATTTTTATAATTTTAAATGATATTTGATTTATTAAATAACAATACAAAGCTTACTTACACATGAGAAAAACAATATGAACACACACATATATTATATGATTAGAAAATTTTGTTTAAATTGGAATCAGTTGGTACCATAAAAATTATACATAATTACAATTTAATTTGAAGAGAAACTCGAACAACTCGACTCGAATTTTATAAACTTGACTAAAAAATTTCAAATAAAATTTGAATTATAAAATGTGACTCGTCAACTCGACTAACTCGAATTTTTTTACTTGACTTGATTCAACTCGATCGAATATTCAGTCCTAACCGGAACTACTAAAGAAAAAGTAAAAATAATCAAATGTAGTCTTCTAGAAAGAATGAAAAAAAAAGTAACTTAAAAATATTTTTTTCTAGAAAAGTAAATCATTCATATAACTTCATAAACATATAATGCATGTAAATTTCTAACATATAAATATAACTGAAAATTACTTTGAAGAATGTGCAGACTCAACAATTTTCGATCAAAAATTCAAAGCATAAAAGGGTAGATCAGTTTAGTACTGGAAGGACAAAAAAAAATAATTATAACTGAAAATTACTTTGAAGATTGTGCACACTTAACGACTTTTGATCAAAATTCAAAGCATAAAAGGTAGTTAGAATCAGTTTTAAAGAATCTGAATCGTATCATCTTTGGATTTGTTGTTTCAATTTTTAAATCCATGTTCAGTGTACTAATGGGTCGGCAGGGTCAAGAGTATAGGCAAGTCGGTGCGTAAAACTTATGGAACATTACAGTAAATGTTAAACAAAAACAAGTTTGAATTGCTTTAATTAAAGAGATTACACAAATGTCACCGATGACGGAAAGTGGGTATGGAAGATCAAAGAATCAATAAAATCTGTATTAAATGATTCAAATTTGCTGCACATTCATGTTCATATTCTCTCCGGGTAAAGGCGGCAGGAATTCAAATTTTTAATCAGTCAAAAAGGACGGGAAGAGCTAGAGAGGATGGAAATCCTCTGTCTTTTCGGTGCCTCTACTTATGTTTCCACACTCAAAATTAGGTTTAGGGTTTAAGGTTTTATATTAGGGTTTAGGAAATTTAAGGTAGGGTGTATTTTTAGGGTATAGGGTTTAGGATTTAAAATTTAAGGTTAGGACTTGGAATTTAATTTTGTTGTGTTTTTTAGTATTGGGGCATAAGTAGGGGCACCGAAAAGGGGCAGAGGATTTTTATCCGAGCTAGACATGACTATATTGGATTATATTATAGTTGTATGATATAAATACAATACGAAAAAAAAGAAAATATCTCATGCAAATGTGGTGGAAACGAAACGTTTCCACAAGCGCCTTAGTTTCAGGGTTTAGAATTTAGAAAAATATCTCATGCACTGACGGTAGAAACGAAATGTTTCCATAGGTGTCTTAGTTTTAGAGTTTATGGATTTGGTTTAGGGTTTAAAGTTTAGGGAGTTTAATAATACGAAATTATAATTCAAGGTTTAGGGTTAGAATTTAGTGTTTAGAGGTTAGGGTTCAGTTTTAGGGTAACATGATTATGGATTTGCGTTTGAACCTACAAACCCTATATTCTAACCACACCCTCTAAATTCAAAACCAGTCCACTAAAACCTCTAAACCTTAAAACAAAAGTGTTTGTAGAAAAATTTTCACATACACTTGTACATAAAATACTTACCCATATGCAAAATAGAGATTCTCAAATTATGTTCTTCGATCTAAATCCGTACTCACATTTTAAAACGGTTTAATTACTTCTTCAAATTATCAATTCATGGCATCCGGTTCCCTAAAAGACCATTAATAAATTTGTTAAGTGACATCTCATTGTTTATGTGTAATGTGTTATAATTTTGTGTAGTAAATTAAATGGTAAAAGGGAGATTAAAAAAAAACTGAGAATGTAACACCCTTACTCGGGTCGGATGGCCGATCAAATAAATGATATCACCAACGATTATCGAAACAATCTATATTTCTTTCGCAATAAAATTTAACATACAATTCAACCAATTATTCAAGAAATGACTAAATTTATAACTTTTAAAACTTTTAGCACTTGTTTAGCTCAAGGGTCAAATCATTATCAACTTATAAACTTATTTACCGCCATTAGCGTTTAAGGAGACTTATGTAAATTTATAAAATTTAAAGGATCAATATGTAAATATTTAAAAATGTTGGTTTAGGACCTTATTTCAAAATTATAGGGGCCAAAAATAATAAACATAAAGTTTAAATGCAAAATGAGTCTCCTAAATTGCTTTTAGTAAAGTTCTTTTATAGAAGTATGGATACTTTGATAAGAGTGTGGATACTCTTACACCTTCTAGATCAAGAGTAGGGAATTCTTGTAAGACTTTTGAAAATCTAGTCTCAAAATTACTAAAATATCATTTTGATCACCTTGGGGTAATCTTGGATGACCCAAACCACCCCTAAACCTTATGAAAATTTATTACAATCTATTTAAACATATCATAATCATAAAATGTGCCACTTAGCCTTGAACAAAATATCTAAATGGATTACAAATTGGATTTTAGCATGATTTGCACCAAATGAGCCTTCTATGCTATATGAACACATTATCATGCTTCTAGAATTGTTTTGAACTCTTCTTTACCACTATAGGCACTTTGAAAAAATTACAATCATAGCATAGATCAATGAAATATGTATCAACCATTCAAATCATCAACTTCTTGGAATTTAGCATATTAATCTCTTTTGAAGCCACTTAAACAATTTATCACTTAAACTATCATCAAAGCATTTTTCATGGTAAATTTACTCTTGTATGCATAATCTGCAAACACAATCATCCATGCTCATTTAATTGCACCTATAACAATTGGGGACTAAAACGTAAAGAAATAGAACATTCAATGATGCTTTTAACCAACTTACCAGCTGGTCGTATCGATACCCATAGAGCCGGTATCGATACGCCCTCGACAACACATCTCCAAGATTCAAGTTCAACAAGATCGTATTGATACCCTCTAAGCCCGTATCGATACCCCAAAAACTAGTAGCATAAAACCGTATCGATACGACCGCGTGTATCGATACGCCCCTTCAATTTTTCTTGGTCCGTATCGGTAAACTTACAACCGTACCGATACCCATTGACCTATAATGTCATATTTTGCTGGTTTTTTATATTTTAATCCATTCTAACACATTCCAATATACTTCTAACAAGCAAACAACTTAAACAAACATCCAACCTCAGACAAATATGTTAATTTCATCATCTAGGCGTAAAAAATAGCAACATTTAAAATTATAGGCATGCTTCCTATGCGTAAAGCCAAATGAGAGTCAAAACTCAAACCAAACCAAAATTCAGCAAATAAAGGCCATTTACAAGACATTAAGGGCATTTCAAACATGCCTTAAAACGGGGAGTTCCAAATCACAATCTCCCAAACACAAAGCATCCTCCCATTGCCAAATTATTGCTAATGCGTAAACTTATAACCATACTTTAGCAAAGTGTCACTCCTTGGTAATTCATCCTTGCTTTCTTGCTGCCCCAAAAGCTATTACTTTGCATTGTTAGAAAAAAAAACGTAAGCACAATTGTTTAGTGATGGATGCTCAAAACAAACCAACAACAATGTATTTTTAAACCATTTCTCATTTAGAAATCTCTGTCTCATCATGCTATTTCTATCTCATGCTTGAAATCATTTTCAAAGCATAACCACATCATTCAAACCACATGTAACATTTATCTCATGCATTCATGAAAATGCAAAATCTCAAAGCATAGCCTTACATGCTTAATTCTCATAAACCATTCCTTAAATCATATTCTCATATTCAAATAATCATGCATAAAATCATTTATACCGAGGTACATGTGAAACTCAAAATCCATCTCATATATTGGCATTTTAGCAAAATTACTCAGATATGTGGATAGTTTGACTAAATGTCAAGTCCTACCCCGGTGGAATCTCTCATCATCGGACTCTCATAGCGTCATCTCTTATCGCTGCAAAGCTTGGGTATTTGACCAAGACCTACCATGGTGGAATCTCTCATCACACGACTCTCACTTTGGAACGGGGTGGCACTACCCCCATTGCCCGAACCAAAGAGTACGTAAAAATTTTATATTTTATAGTGCACTTCTCATCCTATTGGTCGACCAATTATATCCGGTAACAATAATCTCATTTTATGTCAATATATAACATTTTAACATCAATTACCCATTGTTTTCAATGTATCAACATAAAACAATTTCATCCCATATCAAATGCATATTTAGAACATAGCATTTTCACAACAACTCTATCACTTTGAAATCAACATTCTATCTCATGGGATTAATTAAGCCAGCAAAAATTTTCACAAATCATGCATAAAGAGTGGATTATCATCTATCTTTAAAACAAGAGCATGAACATGAAAATCAATGGGACATAAGTCGAGAAATGAGAGCGAAACAAATCAAACTTACTTCTGGTTTAAATTAGTGTTTCAAACTCAATCTAAACCCCCAAACCTTGATTCTAAGTCCTTGAAAATACTTTAAAACCAATTCCACTCACCGTTCATGCCTCGCTTGCTTTGCCGAAGCGAAATCAAGCTTCCGAAACTTCACCAAACGTGTCCGATACAAAATCTCTTGTTTTACACCACAAAAAACAGAGAATTAATGCATCTCAATGCATTAAAATCACCATCAACCCATGTTATCTCGTTGTTTTTCCCAAAAACACTAAATCGCACATTTGAAACAACCGAAAACACCTTTGATTACTTCCTAAACTTGAACCAGCTAAAATCTAACACTTCCATCCAATTTTATTCATCAAATACCATCTAAAAACAACCTAATTGCATCCATAAACTTCCAGCCACATCAAAACCACATTAACAAGCCAAAAACCCAATCTAACAACCTAAACATCTAGAGATCCAAACCAACTCAGAATTATTATGATAAAACCTCTATTTTAACATTATATAACATTCAAATCATAACTAAAATCAAACTCAAATCATACAAAATAGTAGCAATACGAAAATCCTTAAAAATCACCTTTTAAAGCTTAATTCATCAATTAAATCAATTAAATCACAAAACATTGTTAATAACCATGTTTAGAGAGCCAAAGACTTGTAAATTTCATTAAAGAACCTTGATTAGAGGAGTTAAACGAAATTTACCTCTAACATTTGCCTTTTCCTTAAAATGACAAGATTTTGTAGCAATTCTTTAAGATTGCTTTGAGAATAATGGTGGAAAAACTTAGGAAATCATTTGTGAAACAAAAAGAAGTTAAAAGGTGAAGATATCTGGAACTTTAGAGAGAAAATAGAGTGTTTGGCTATTTGGAAAATGAGAGAATGAAAGTTACATCAATTAGCCTTTTAGATAATTAAAATTCTTTTTTATTAAAATCTCATATTTATTTCCTTTTTATTAAAACATTTAAAATGGTCAAATTAAAGGAAAAGGTTCATTAATTAAATGGTATCTCCCTAAAGATTATAAGTTTTGGCCCTCTTTCAAAACAGCCCTTAAAAACAGAATTTGCACTTTTTACAAAATAGTCATTAAACCGAAATATCGATCTTCCAAAAGCCATTTTCCAAAATTGACTTTACCAAATCTTTTTATACATTTTCAGATAATTTTAGGAATTTTTCCCAAAAATTTATCATATCACGAACTATGTTTTCCCTGAATCGCTCCCCAAAACTCGTATCTCTAGTCTAAGTTCTACCAACCCCAAACCAATGCTAAAAGCTTCTACGCCCAAAACCCGGGCGTTACAATGTCATTCTTGCTTATGCAACTTTCCTTATAATTCTCATATACCAAGCATGGTTTATGTACATGGACGAATGTACCATGGAGCATGGTGCATGGTGGGTCAAGTGACCCATCATTAAAAAATGGGATAAACTACATTGGTAATCAATAAATTTTTAGGGTGTTTTCATATCGGTCATTGATATAAAAATCCTTTATTATAGCTACTAATCCTTTAATTTACTTTCACTATGGTCATTGTCGTTAACACCGTTAAGAAATGTTGATGTGGCACGTTAAAGTCTTATTCTCAAGAAAACCCTAATTTTTCAAATTACATCTATTGCCAAAGCCATAATTTCGATTAACGAAACGGTCGTTGAACAATCCCAACAGTGGGAAAGATTAGTTTTGTCAAAAGTTTAACATAATTTAATTTAACATTGGTGAATCGAAACTAAAAATCTCAATTAAAATTAAAAATTAACTTTTCGATATGCCAATGTTAACCGTCAGATTAGCTTCAAACCAAATAATATTAACTTTTTAGCCAAACGAATTATTCCTACCGTTGGGATTGATCAACGACATCTCCGTTCATCGGAATTTTGATCTTAGTGGCAGTTGTAAACTTAAAAAAAATAAAAAAAAATGGGAAGATGACTTTAACGTGTGGCATTAACATTTTTTAATGATAGTGACTGTAATAAAAAGAAATTAAAGGTTTACTACACTGAACAAAGTGAAAAGAGCCATGAAAGTTCAGTAACTATCGGTGTAGTTTACCCTAAAAAATATTAAGGCCCTATTTGGCAATTAGCGGATAGCTGATAGCTGATTGCATTAGCTAGTTTGACTAGCTGATTCTATAAAAGTGTTTGGTAAAATTAACTGATAGCTGATTGATTATTTAAACAAGCAAAATGACATGTAATGACATGATTATATTCAATACTTATTTGAATAGTTTATTAGTTATCAATATTTTGTATCTATTAATATTAATTAGATTATGAAAAATAATTTTTAATATAACATTACGAATTATATTTGAATGGTCTATATATTAATTTATTATTCATATAATTATTTTTAATACAATTTAATTAATTATTAAACTTAAATAAAAATATAAATGTGTGAGAATAAAAAGAAAAATACAAAAAGTATTAGTTTACAAATTTCACAATGTAAATACATGAGGTTGAAGAATTAAAATAGAAATGGTTAAATTTAGGTTATTAGGAGATTTTGATAATTGTTAAAGGTAAAAGGGTCTTTATAACTCTTATGTCAAAACCTTTGATTTCAAAAAGCTTCTATTAGTAGCTTTTTCAAAATTAGAGGTTTCACCCCAATCCACTATTTCAATTCGCTCTTTACCAAACATCCAAATTAGTGGATTTGACCGGTCAAACTTCTAATTTTGGCTCAAACCTTTCTTTACCAAACATGGCCTAAGTATTTTTTTTTTGTTTAAATTAAAAACTAGCCCTTAAATTATTATTTTTTGCTTTGAGCACCTATACTATTTTCAGTCAAAATAAGTATCTAAACTATCACTCTAGAATTATTTTAAGTATATTTGTTAATCTCATTACAAATTTTGGTTAAATACATTGACACTTGTGTCAAATAATTTAACTAAAATTTTGATTTAAAACTTTAAAAATATTTACAAGTTAAATTAAATAAAATTAAAAAATAGTAAAATATTTTTCACAACATAGCATCAACATAAAACAATTCCATCCTATATCAAATGCATATTATGAACATAGCATTTTTCACAACAACTCTATCTCTTTGAAATCAACATTCTATCTCGTGGGATTAATTAAGCTAGCAAAACATTTCTCAAATCATGCATAAACAGTAGATTATCATTTGTCTTTAAAACAAGAGCATGAACATGAAAATCAATGGCACATAAGCTGAGAAATGAGAGCAGAACAACTCAAACTTACTTCCGGGTTTAGATTAGTGTTTCAAACTCAATTTAAACCCCCAAACCTTGTTTCCAAGTCCTTAACAATACTTTAAAACCAATTCCACTCACCTATCACGCCTCGCTTGCTTTGCCGAAGCGAAACCAAGCTTCCAAAACATCACCAAACGTGTCCGATACAAACTCCCTCGTTTTATACCACACAAAAATAGAGAATTAATTCATCTCAATGCATTAAAATCACCAGCAACCCATGTTATCTCGCTACTCTACCCAAAAACACCAAATCGCACATCCGAAAGAACCGAAAACACCTTTGATTACTTCCTAAACTTGAACCAGCAAAAATCTAACACTTCCATCCAATTTTATTCATCAAATACCATGTAAAAACAACCTAATTACATCCATAAACTTCCAGGCACATCAAAACCACATTAACAAGCCAAAAACTCAATCTAACAACCTAAACAACTAGAGATCCAAACCAACTCAGAATTATTATGATAAAACCTATATTTTAACATTATTTAACATTCAAATCATAACTAAAATCAAACTCAAATCATACAAAACAGTTGCAATACGAAAATCCTTAAAAATCACCTTTTATAGCTTGATTCATCAATTTTCATCAATTAAATCACAAAACATTGTTAATAACCATGTTTAGAGAACCAAAGACTTGGAAATTTCATTAAAGAACCTTGATTAGAGGAGTTAAATGAAATTTACCTCTAACCTTTGTGTAACCCCCTCGTCCCGGTCCTGACGCTTGACCGATCCGAGTGGGCTACACGGGGATAACCGAGATGTAACCCGTTAAGGCTCCACTTCGGTTACCGACCCTAGGAAACTTTTTCATTTATTATCTTATCTAGATGCATTAGTTAAACCTAAGCGGAAGCCCAACAACAAACAGGGCCTAAGCCCAATCCTTGAAACCCTTTAGAGGTGTCAAAAAGCCCAATTACAGGCATGTGTTTCGAAACAGTCAAAGCCCGTTTCGAAACAGGAGCTCCAGTTTAAAAAGTCAGACACCCATTTCGAAGCGCATCCACCCCGTTTCGGAACAGGGCTTCATTTTCGAAACAGGCAATTCCAGTAGTCAAAGTGTTTCGAAACTGGTTTCAAAACAAGGGCTCACAGTAGCCAAAACGTATCGATACACGTTTCGATACGGGGCCCTGGAACCACACCCGTTTCGAAACAGGGCTATCCGTTTCGAAACACTTGCACTCTGTGAATTCTCAAAATCAGCTTTAAACACCTCCAAATGATCCCAAACATCCTAAACGACTCCAAGAAGCAAACATAACATACAAACACACTCTAGAGGCATATACCCTAGCAACCATACTCAAGATACACAAGATAGACATTGTTTACAAGCAACATGACATCCAAAGCCAAACCAACAAAACATATAAAAGGAGTCTAGCATGCTCCTAAACAACCAACTTTAACATACTTCAAAAGGCTCAAACAACATATACATGTCCCATTGCTTGACCATTACATCATTTAACTAAAATGTCCATACTTGATAGCTAAGCTAGCACCACAAAGTACACACACTTGGAGGCCCCTTCTTGCACTAGCAACCCACGATCTAAGGATCTGCATTGTCGAACAAAAGAGAGTGTAAGCATAAAGCTTAGTGAGGGTAAGCTCATTAAAAACAAACCTCGACAATGTAGGGTCCAAGCACGAGCACAACCAAGGTAGAATGCATGATCTTACCTTCGATCCACATGAGCCAAAAGTATAAATGATGCATGAACATATATACAATATTATGTCATGCTCAACAAGCTCAAACCACATCATATGTAAACACATATATCCATCCATATAAGAATCACATCTCATATCACATTTATAAACATATCAACTCATATTGGCACCTAGCTATGACTCGAATACGCGGATAACACGTTGGAACTCACATCCAACACAACCATTACCTCACGGTGGGATTACACTCATCACCGTTCTTGCAGAGGGGATTCCACTCATCCTCACGCCCCGTCGATGGGATTACACTCATCACCGACTAATTTATATAAGAAGGTTTTCCGGGCGAACCCGTACTCCATCTTGATGACTACCATCATCAAGACCACGCGCGCATTTGACTCACGTGTGCACACTAACATCCTAATGATCGATCATTTGTACCCAAGCATACTAGTGCCAACATTAAACACAATCCACGATATCAATTCGCAACCATTTCCGTGCTTAGCACGTACTCACCATGATTAACATCATGCCATACCTCATGCATATAACAATGCATCACAACCATGCCTCAACATACATGTATAACTCATTTATACATACCATCATAAACACAAATCATCATGAGGCATAAACAATAATTAAAGAGTGCAACCAAAGTCTCTAATTAAAGCTTGAGATTAGGCTACCATCCTAATCCCAACTCTAGGTGGGTCTACCAAGCCCAACCTAGTCCACATGCTCGAACCAAATACTCAAAACCATTTTGAAAGCATTAAACCACTCACCTTCACTTCCAAGCTCAACAACCAAGCAACCAACCCTTCAAGCTTTCGGATTCACTTCCGATGTCTCACCGATGTCAAACATTGATTCTAACCAAATCCAAACACAAACAAAACACCAACAATCAATTACTAGTCGTCGGAACAACCCAGATTAACATTTCCAAGCAATTTAACACCCAAATTCATGCTCAAAACAGAATTCCCGAGCAGCCCTCAAGACCCACTGAAATCTTCCATTTCAATCAACCAAACGATCATCAAACACACCCAAAATGACCCTCAACCAACATACAACCAAAGGCCTTCCATAACCCACATAAAACAACCCCAAAATCCATTCCAAAAACCTTCAAAAACCCCATGAAAACTCAAATCCGGGAATATTTATAAAACCAAGTAAAAATCACATATGTTGGACTATTTGGGTTGCTAATAACATAGATACTAACAAGGAATCAAAAACTTCAACATAGAACATCAAAGTTTGGATTTTTAACTTAAAAGCTCAAAAACTCAAATTCTAAAAACATGGACCAAAATGAAAACTAATTGTACTTTCAAAGAGAGGAAGATGAGAGCAAGATGGGGATGTATTTACCTTTCAAAACTGAGCCAAAATGAGCATGGGATGAAATGGAATAGTGAAAGGGGGAGGGGAGAGCTTCTTGTCGTTAAAATGGTGGAAAGGGGGAGTGAAGAAGATGACTAGGAAACTATTTTAATAAAAGGGAGATTTAAATTGAAAGTTGAGTTATTTACAGGATTGCCATTAATGAGATGGCAATCTCACTAACATTTAAAATCCATGGAAATTAGCCCCCAAATCAATTTGAGTCCAACATGTAATATTTGTCTTGAAAACTCAAGGCCCAAAATAATATATTATTATTTTAATTAGAAAACCGAGACTCAAAAATATTATTTAAATATTATTTTCACCCGACCCCTAAACCCGGGTGTTACACTTTGCATTTTCCTTCAAATGACAAGATTTTGTAGAAATCCTTCAAGATTGCTTTGAGAATAATGATAGAAAAACTTAGGAAATCATTTGTGAAACAAAAAGAAGTTAAAAGATGAAGATCTCTGGAAATTTAGAGAGAAAATAGAGTGTTTGGCTGTTTGGAAAATGAGAGAATGAAAGTTACGTCAATTAGCCTTTTAGATAATTAAAATCCCTTTTTATTAAAATCTCTTTTTTATTTCCTTTTTATTAAATCATTTTAAATGGTCAAATTAAAAGAAAAGGTTCATTACTTAAATGGTAGCTCTCTAAAGATTCTAAGTTTTAGCCCTCTTTCAAAACAGTCCTTAAAAACAGATTTTGCACTTTTTACAATATAGTCACTAAACTGAAATCTCGATCTTCCAAAAGCCATTTTCCAAAATTGACTTTACCAAACCTTTTTTTATAAATTTTTAGAAGATTTAAAAAAATTCTTAAAATTTTATCATATCCCGAACTATGTTTTCCCTGAACCGCTCCTGAAAACACGAATCTCTAGTTTAGGTTCTACCAACCCCGAACCGACGCTAAAAACTTCTAGGCCCAAAACTTGGGCGTTATAACTCTCCCCCTCTTAGGAAATTTCGTCCTCGAAATTTTACATGGAGGGAAAAGATGAGGAAACTGCTTCTTCATGTCCTCCTTTCTTTCCCACGTGGCTTCTTCAACTCCTCGATGTCGCCACAATACCTTGACCAACTCGATGTCCGAGCATGAAGAACTTTGCTATACAAATCCAAAATCTCGACTGGTTCTTCATCATAGGATAAATTTGGGTTCAACTCAATCGCTTCAACAGCATAAAATGAGACGGATCCGATCTATACTTACGAAGCATGGATATATGGAAAACATCATGTATATTCTCTAACTTGGAAGACAATCTCAACCTATAAGCAATAGGTCCAACACGCTCAAGCACCTCATATGGTCCAATAAACCTCGAACTCAACTTGCCCTTTCGGCCGAATCTCATTACCTTCTTCCAAGGTGAAACCTTCAAGAACACCTTATCTCCTACAGCATACTCAATATCCTTACGCTTCGAATCCGCGTAAGACTTTTGCCGATCCGAAACCGCTTTCAACCTTTCACTAATAAGCTTCACTTTATCCGTAGTGCCCTTAAGCACATTAGGCAAAGAAACCAACTTCTACCCTGCTTCTACCCAACAAAGAGGTGTTCTACACTTCCTTCCATACAAGGCCTCATAAGGAGCCATTTGAATGCTCGCCTGATAATTGTTATTATAACCAAAATCCACTAAGGGTAATTGTTTCTCCAAAGAACCTTGGAAATCAATGATGCAACATCTCAACATGTCTTCCAACACTTGGATAACCCTCTCAGGCTGACCATCCGTTTGAGGATAATATGAAGTACTGAAATTCAAACGCATACCCAACGCTTGATGTAGACACTCCCAAAACCTCACTGTAAAATGCGGATTTCGATACGAAACAATGGACTTAGGCACCCCATGTAACCTCACAATCTCAGAGATGTACAAATCTGCCAACTTGTCTAACGTATACGTAGTATGCACCGCCAAGAAATGTGCACACTTTGTAAAACGATCAACAATCACCCAAATGGAATTCTTCTTGGACGGTGTCAAAGGCAAACCCGTCGCAAAATCCATGGTGATTCTCTCTCATTTTCATTCTGGGATCTTCAAAGGTTGCAACAATCTAGAAGGAAATTGATGTTCAACTTTAACTCGTTGACAAACCATACACTTACTAACAAAATTAGCAACATCTTTCTTCAAACCAACCCAATAGTACCCATCCTTCAACCCACGATACATCTTTGTACTACTAGGGTGCATAGTAAAATGACTGCTATGAGCCCCAGTCAGAATCATGCACCTTAACTCAACATCCTCCAGCACCACTATAGAACTCTTAAAACACAAAACATCATCATCGTTGAAACAAAATTCTGTTGGATTTCCATCTGCAATGTCCTGAATATGCGATACTAACGAATCATCCAACAACTGATTCTCCTTAATCAACTCCACTAACGATGGTTCCACTTGCAATTGAGCTACCAAACCACCATCTCATGATATACTCAACTGAACAAACATCGCCCTTAACTCTACATCCACCTTCCTACTCAAGGCATCGGCTACAATATTAGCTTTCCCTGGATGGTACTCGATCGTCAAGTCGTAATCTTTAAGAAACTCTAACCATCTTCGTTGCCTAAGATTTAACTTTTTTTGCGTCATCAAATACTTGAAACTCTTATGGTATGTGTAAATCGTACACTTCTCACCATAAAGGTAATGCCTCCAGATCTTCAAGGCAAACACCACCGCAGCCAACTCAATGTCATGCATAGGGTAATTATGCTCGTGCACTTTTAACTGCCGAGATGCATAAGCTACCACCCTACCCTCATGCATCAACACACATCCCAACCCAACATAGGATGCATCACTATACACCACAAACTCTTTTCCCGATTTAGGTTGAATCAAGATAAGAGCTTGCGTCAACGCTTCCTTCCATTTCTCAAAAGCTTGATGTCTAACCTTCGTCCACTCAAACTTAACATCTTTTTGCAACAAATTCATCAAAGGAGCAGCAATCTTTGAGAAACCATCCACGAACCTACGGCAGGATCCCGCTAAACCAAGGAAACTACACACTTCATGCACCGACTTAGGTGGCTTGCAATTCATCATCACCTCAACCTTTTGAGGATCAACTCTAATCCCTTCGGCCAACACCACATGACAAAGGAAAATAACTTCCTTAAGCCAAAACTAGCACTTGCTCAACTTAGCATAAAGCTGATTTTCCAACAACAATGGCAACACAATCCGCAAATGCTTATCATGATCCTCCTCAGTACGAAAGTACACGAGAATGTCATCGATAAACACAACGACAAACCTATCCAGGAACTCATGAAACACGCGATTCATCATATCTATTAACGCATCAGGGGCATCAGTCAAACCAAATGGCATCACCAAGAACTCATAATGTACATACCTTGTACGAAAAGCTGTCTTAGGTACATCCACATCCTTCACCTCCAATTGGTAATACTCGGATGTCAGATCAATCTTAAAAAACATCGATGCACCTCAAAATTAATCAAACAAATCATCAATCCTTGGCAAATGATACTTGTTCTTAATTGTTAACTTGTTCAACTGACGATAATCTATACATGTTCTAATCGTGCCATCCTTCTTATTCACAAACAAGACCGGTGCACCCTATGGTGAAACACTAGGCTTAATGAAACCTCTATCAAGCAACTCCTGAAATTGTGTCTTTAATTCCTTCAACTCTTTTGGTGCCATTAGATAGGGAGCGGAGCAATAGACATTGGAGTAGTATTTTCGTACAACTCAATGCCAAACTCAACCTCTCTGCTTGGTGGCAACCCAGTAAACTCTTCCGGAATACACCCAAAAACTCACATACCATTCGTATATCTTGCACTCGCACCTCTTTTGTGCTTGGATTCATCACATAAGCTAGAAAAGCTTCACATCCCAAACGCAACAACCAAATCGCTTCAAGAGCCGAAACCACATTAGACAAGAAGTTCACATTCTCAACTACAACCACCACCACATAATCATCAGCAAGTTTCAACGAGACTCGCTTGGTCTCAAAATCAACCACAACCCTATGCTTAGACAACCAATTCGTACCAAGAATTACATCGAAACCATAGAAAGGCAATTCCATAAGATCAACCTCAATCACATGACCTTGAACAGACAAATGACATCTCTTGTAAAACTTTCTTATAACAATCGTTTCACCAAAAGAACTGATTACACGCATGCCAACATCTAACGACTCAGCAGGCAAACCAAGCACTTGTGCATGCTCACGCAATATGTAAGAATGAGTAGAACCAGAATCAATCAAAGAAAGTAATGAAAAGGATTGCAAAGTAAAAGTACCTGCAATCACATCCGTGTCATTTCTTCCCTCACGATGTGCATACACCCTAGCATGTCCACCTCCCTCAGGCTGAACAACAACCACATGAGCAACATTCCTCTACCCATCATCTCTACGTTGAAAGTTAGCACGACCGTGCCCACAGCCTCTCTGTGCCTCAGCAGCTCGTATCGGAGCTTGTCCATCTCTAACGGGCTGTGGACAATCACGCTTCATGTGTCCTCGTGATCCATAGTTCTAGCATGTACCCAAGTTACCCCAACACTCTCTCGTGTGCCTTCTACTGCACCGATTACAATCTGGTGTACGAACGAAAGCATTCTGGCCTTGTTTCCCTCGACCAGGATTACCTCCACATCGCCTTGGATCAGGCTGGTACCTCCTATATTTGTGCTTCTTATAACGATCCCTTCCACCATCATACTCAGCAGCCCTCTTTCCAGAGCTAGAACCACCCGAACGAACAACCATACCCAAATTTTGTTTGATGTCCTTAGCTCGAGTGACTAAGAAGTCAAAATCGGTGTAATATGAAGCCAACATGTAGGTCTTAACATCCTTCACCAGCCCATAGCGAAAACGATCACATCTCTTCTGTTCATCGAGAACCAGCTCAGGATCATACTGACTCAACCGAACGAACTGAACTTCATATTCTGAAATTGACATGTTCCTTTACACCAAGGACATAAACTCTCACTTCTTCTCATCAAGATATCGAACACCCAAATACTTTATCTTGAAAGAATTTCCAAAGAACTCCCAAGAAACATCAGCATGCTCCATACTCACAGTGATGGTCATCCACCACGTATAAGCATCTTCGTGAAGCAAAGAGACAACACAACCCAACTTTTGCACATCATTGCAACTCATCTGACCAAGAATACTTCTTGGTACTCTCAAACCAAGCCTCACAACCCTCAGGATATAGATCTCTACACTCAGTTCCACCCAAACTATGCAAACGTTCTAAAGGTAAACCAACATTAGCACCAGGCTAAGGTGCGGCCACGTGTATACCTGCCATCACTGCCTAAAAAGCCCTAGCTATAGCCTGAATCAAAGGTGTCATATCAGCAGCAGCTTGCCCTTGCACTGCCTGAGGTCCAACACCTCCAACACCAACTCCCGCTCTAGCTCCACCACCTCTAGGAGGAGGAGGTGACAAATTCTCAACGTTCTCATCTATCTCATTCTCAACCACATTACACACATAGCCTCTAAGCTCTCGTCTCTGTCCAATTATCAAAACAGTATAACTAAAAATAATGCAACAATAAAAACAATCAGGCTAGCCAAAGAAAGAATCAAAGGTGCTAAAGCTTTACTTTCCAAAACCAAAATTCTCTTCGCATTAATAATAACATGGAAATGGGTGCCCTTTAACCTCTCTCCAGACAGTATATAACAAACATAATTCATGTTATCAAATACCGTGCATTTCACACATATCAAACAATGATCAAAACATAGCATAATCAATCACCGTGCATAGCATTCATCAAGGATTTAACAAAAAAACAATATCACATCAACCTTACCTCTCAATTCTTTCGTGACCTAGCTCTGATACCACCAAATGTAACCCCCTTGACCCGGTCTGGGTGAAAGACCGAACTGAACAGATCACATGGGAAATATTGAAGCAAACTGGAAGGTTTACCTCAATATACGACCCTTATTTTTTTATTTTATCTTGTCTAGATGCTCATTATGATCCTAAATGTTTGACATCGCAGCGAACATTTATAACTCGATCAGACAACGATTCGGGACTCAATTGCATTCAATTACACTTTAGGGACCATTTTGTAATTTAACCAAATTACAAGGTCTTATGCTATTTTTATATTACCAGCCTTTAATTAGTCACATTGCATGCATCTCTGTCAAATTTAAACTTAAAACAATCATTTATGCTCATTTAATTGCACATATAACATTCGGGGACTAAAACGTAAAGAAACAGAACATTCAATGATGCTTTTAACCAACTTACCAGCTGGCTGTATCGATACCCATAGAGTCGGTATCGATACGCCCACGACAACACGTCTCCAAGATTCAGGTTCAACAAGACTGTATCGGTACCCTAAAAACTAGTAGCATAAAATCGTATCGATACGACCGCGTGTATCGATACGCCCCTTCAATTTCCTTGGCCCGTATCAGTACCCTTACAAGTGTACCGATACCCATTGACCTGTAATGTCAAATTTTTCTGGTTTTTCATACTTTAATCCATTCTAACACATTCCAATATACTTCTAACAAGCATACAACTTAAACAAACATCCAACCTCATACAAACATGGCAATTTCATCATTTAGGCGTAGAGAATGGCAACATTTAAAACTATAGGCATGCTTCCTATGCGTAAAGCCAAATAAGAGTCAAAACTCAAACCAAAGCAAAATCCAGCAAATAAAGGCCATTTACAAAACATTAAGGTTATTTCAAACATGCCTTAAAACGGGGAGTTCCAAATCACAATCTCCCAAACACAAAGCATCCTCCCATTGCCAAATAATTACTAATGTGTAAACTTAAAACCATACTTGAGCAAAGTGTCACTCCTTGGTAATTCTTCCTTGCATTCTTGCTGCCCCAAAAGCTATTTCTCTGCATTATTGGAAAAAGAGAGCGTAAGCACAATTGCTTAGTGAGGGATGCTCAAAACTAACTAACAACAATGCATTTTTAAACCATTTCTCATTTAGAAATCTCTATCTCATCATGCTCTTTCTATATCATGCTTGAAATCATTTTCAAAACAAAATCACATCATTAAAACTAGATGTACCATCTATCTCATGCATTCATGAAATTGCAAAATCTCAAGGCATAGCCTTACATGCTTAATTCTCATAAATAATTCCTCAAATCACATTCTCATAAGCAAAACATCATGCATAAAATCATTTATAACGAGGTACATGTGAAACTCATAATCCATCTCATATATTGGCATTTTAGCAACATTACTCGGATATGTGGATAGCTTGACTAAAAGTCAAGTCTTACCCCGGTGGAATCTCTCATCACAGGACTCTTATGGCGGCATCTCTCATCTCCACAAAGCTTGGGTGTTTCACCAAGACCTACCGTGGTGGAATCTCTCATCACCACACTCTCACTTTGGAACATGATGGAACTACCCCCATTGCCTGAACCAAAAAGCACGTACGAATTTTGTATTTTATAGTGCATTTCTCATCCTATTGGTCGACCAGTTATATCCGGTAACAATAACCTCATTTTATGACAATATATAACATTTTAACATCAATTACCCATTGTTTTCAATGCATCAACATAAAACAATTTCATCCCATATCAAATGCATATTTAGAACATAGCATTTTCACAACAACTCTATCACTTTGAAATCAACATTCTATCTCATGGGATTAATTAAGCCAGCAAAAATTTTCACAAATCATGCATAAAGAGTGGATTATCATCTATCTTTAAAACAAGAGCATGAACATGAAAATCAATGGGGCATAAGCCGAGAAATGAGAGCGAAACAAGTCAAACTTACTTCTGGTTTAAATTAGTATTTCAATCTCAATCTAAACCCCCAAACCATGTTTCTAAGTCCTTGACAATACTTTAAAACCAATTCCACTCACCGTTCACGCCTCGCTTGCTTTGCCGAAGCGAAATCAAGCTTCTGAAACTTCACCAAACGTGTCTGATACAAAATCTCTTGTTTTACACCACAAAAAACAGAGAATTAATGCATCTCAATGCATTAAAATCACCATCAACCCATGTTATATCGCTGCTCTGCCCAAAAACACTAAATCGCACATTTGAAACAACCGAAAACACCTTTGATTACTTCCTAAACTTGAACCAACCAAAATCTAACACTTCCATCTAATTTTATTCATCAAATACTATCTAAAAACAACCTAATTGCATCCATAAACTTCCAGCCACATCAAAACCACATTAACAAGCCAAAAACCCAATCTAACAACCTAAACAACTAGAGATCCAAACCAACTCAGAATTATTATGATAAAACCTCTATTTTAACATTATTTAACATTCAAATCATAACTAAAATCAAACTCAAATCATACAAAATAGTAGCAATACGAAAATCCTTAAAAATCACCTTTTAAAGCTTGATTCATCAATTAAATCAATTAAATCACAAAACATTGTTAATAACCATGTTTAGAGAGCCAAGGACTTGTAGCAAGATTTTGTAGCAATTCTTTAAGATTTCTTTGAGAATAATGGTGGAAAAACTTAGGAAATCATTTGTGAAACAAAAAGAAGTTAAAAGGTGAAGATATCTGGAACTTTAGAGAGAAAATAGAGTGTTTGGCTACTTGGAAAATGAGAGAATGAAAGTTACGTCAATTAGCCTTTTAGATAATTAAAATCCCTTTTTTATTAAAATCTCCTATTTATTTCCTTTTTATTAAAACATTTAAAATGGTCAAATTAAAGGAAAAGGTTCATTAATTAAATGGTAGCTCCCTAAAGATTATAAGTTTTGGCCCTCTTTCAAAACAGCCCTTAAAAATAGAATTTGCACTTTTTTTACAAAATAGTCATTAAACCAAAATATCGATCTTCCAAAAGCCATTTTCCAAAATTGACTTTACCAAATCTTTTTATACATTTTTAGATAATTTTAGGAATTTTTCCCAAAAATTTATCATATCCCGAACTATGTTTTCCCTGAACCGCTCCCAAAAACTCGTATCTCTAGTCTAAGTTCTACCAACCCCAAACCAATGCTAAAAGCTTCTAGGCCCAAAACCCGGGCGTTACAATGTCATTCTTTCTTATGCAACTTTCCTTATAATTCTCATATACCAAGCATGGTTTATGTACATGGGTGAATGTACCATGGAGCATGGTGCATGGTAGGTTAAGTGACCCATCATTAAAAAATGGGATAAACTACATTGGTAATCAATAAATTTTTAGGGTGTTTTCATATTGGTCATTGATATAAAAAATCCTTTATTATAGCTACTAAACCTTTAATTTACTTTCACTATGGTCATTGTCGTTAACACCGTTAAGAAATGTTGATGTGGCACGTTAAAGTCTTATTCTCAAGAAAACCCTAATTTTTCAAATTACATCTATTGCCAAAGCCATAATTTCGATTAACGAAACGG
The DNA here is from genome assembly GCA_030270665.1 of Hibiscus trionum. Lineage (NCBI taxonomy): Eukaryota > Viridiplantae > Streptophyta > Magnoliopsida > Malvales > Malvaceae > Hibiscus > Hibiscus trionum. The sequence goes on from BSYR01000004.1 coordinate 22,881,964, forward strand.
TCGTCGAACAATCCCAACAGTGGGAAAGATTAGTTTTGTCAGAAGTTTAACATAGTTTAATTTAACATTGGTGAATCGAAACTAAAAATCTCAATTAAAATTAAAAATTAACTTTTCGATATGCCAATGTTAACCGCCAGATTAGCTTCAAACCAAATTTTAGTAACCTTTTAGCCAAACGAATTATTCCTACTGTTGGGATTGATCAACGACGTCTCTGTTCATCGAAATTTTGATCTTAGTGGCAGTTGTAAACTTAAAAAAATTAATTATTTTTGGGAAGATGACTTTAACGTGTGGCATTAACATTTTTTAATGATAGTGACTGTAATAAAAAGAAATTAAAGGTTTACTACAATGAACAAAGTGAAAAGAGCCATAAAAGTTTAGTAACTATCGGTGTAGTTTACCCTAAAAAATATTAAGGCCCTATTTGGCAATTAGCTGATAGCTTATTGCATTAGCTGGTTTGACTAGCTGATTGTATAAAAGTGTTTGTTAAAATTAACTGATAGCTGTTTGATTATTTAAACAAGCAAAATGACATGTAAGGACATGATTATATTCAATACTTATTTGAATAGTTTATTAGTTATCAATATTTTGTATCTATTAATATTAATTAGATTATGAAAAATAATTTTTAATATAACATTACGAATTATATTTGAAGGATCTATATATTAATTTATTATTCATATAATTATTTTTAATACAATTTAATTAATTATTAAACTTAAATACAAATATAAATGTGTGAGAATAAAAAAAAATACAAAAAGTATTAGTTTACAAATTTCACAATGTAAATACGTGAGGTTGAAGAATTAAAATAGAAATGGTTAAATTTAGGTTATTTGGAGATTTTGATTATTGTTAAGGGTAAAAGGATCTTTATAACTCTTATGTCAAAACCTTTGATTTCAAAAAGCTCCTATTAGTAGCTTTTTCAAAATTAGAGGTTTCACCCCAATCCATTATTTCAATTCGCTCTTTACCAAACATCCAAATTAGTAGATTTGACCGGTCAAAGCTCTAATTTTGGCTCAAACCTCTCTTTACCAAACAGGGCCTAAGTATTTTTTTTTTGTTTAAATGAAAAACCAGCTCTTAAATTATTATTTTTTGCTTTGAGCTCCTATACTATTTTTAGTCAAAATAAGTATCCAAACTATCACTCTAGAATTATTTTAAGTATATTTGTTAATCTCATTACAAATATTGGTTAAATACATTGACACTTGTGTCAAATAATTTAACTAAAATTTTGATTTAAAACTTTAAAAATATTTACAAGTTAAATTAAATAAAATTAAAAAGTAGTAAAATATTTTTCAGTTCTCAGAAACACACGTTTACCTCTAAAAATATTAACATGTCTTATTACCCATGCATAACTCTCTTAGGTGCATTTGATCGTATAAACCACACACGAACCCTCAAAACTAGCCATCAATACGCTAACTCAAGATTTCTAACGAAACGCTAAACATAACCCGATAAGAAAAACTAGATCCGAATGGATGGAAGATAAGTAAACATGGAAGCTCTTGTTAAAAACGTTGTATTTGGGATGGGTGGAAGAACAAAGGATGTGGATGAATGGAATTTCTGACCCTCTCAGGATGTTTTGCCTTAACAATTTAGATGAAGGCTTCAAGCTAGGAAATACGATGTCTAATCTTTCAAGGATGTTTTGTCTTGGCAAACTAGACAACGGTAAAAAAAACATTTCAACCCGTCACAACATAATTGAATCTTCACACTTCGAAGCAAAAACAAGATAAACAATAAAAAAGAAAGCTCTCAGTAGACTTTTGCACACAAAATTATCTATTAATAATGAGATTCATTAATCGATACATATAAATACTGTCTATTTATAGGCTACAAAACCCTAAAATAAAAAATAAAAAAACATAATATCTTTTACATTAATGCTAGATATACTTGTAAAGAAAATGGATGAGTTTACAGCGTTCGACGAGCACCGATAAGCACTACTAACGACGAGCACCGATGAGCACCACTAACGACGAGCACCGATGAGCAACATTAATTCAATTTATAAAAGATTAAAAATCTAAAGGACTCACCGTATAATTATAAATTATTTAAAAATTAAAAAGTAAATTAATTAAAATATATTATTTTATTTTTAATTTTTTTAAACATATATTAAAATATCTATCTACCAGTAAATTACAAAACTCTAATTTTTGTTCATTTGAAATTATCGCCGCCGCGGCTCTGCTGCCACCGCTGCCTACCGACTAGTTAGAAAGCACAATGGAGAATGCTAAGCTTGAACCACCAGCTAGTTGGCATCACTGTGGCTGCCCACTTGTTGGTGGTTAATCCTTTCACATAGGTTAAGCCTGCAATAACCGTCGCTGCTCTCGTTTCAGTCCATGTCATATAACAATTAATCATTTAGAAAGCACAATGGTTAGAGTTACACAAAAGTATGATTTTGGGTCATAACTATTGGTGGGCGGCGACCGCAAGGCCGCGACGGTAGCAGCAATAATTTCAAATGAATAAAAATTAAGTTTTGTAATTTAGGGGTAAATAAGTATTTTAATATATGTTTATAAAAATTAAAAATAAAATAATATATTTTAATTAATTTATCTTTTAATTTTTAAATAATTTATAATTATACGTTGAGTCCTTCAAATTTTAAATCTTTATAAATTAAGTTAATAGTGCTCATAGGTGCTCGTCGTTAGTGGTGCTCGTCGAGCGCTGTAGAATTTTCTAAAGAAAATAAAAAACTTTGTTTGAACACAAATTAAACTTGCTTTTGACTAATATCATAAATATTAAAACAAAATAAATGATAGATTTGTTACTAAATTACCAAAAAAGACTTATAGAAAGTCTTGTGCTAAATTTAATTACAAATAATTAATAAAAATATTGAAAATTCATAATAAATAAAATTCTCTTATTAAACATGTAACTAGTTTTCTAATGTGTCATCTTCGAAGTATATCTCAATGTTCAATTGAAGTGTTTTAAGATGTATTGAAAGGTAATAAAAAGATGATCAATATGTAAGAATACATCATAATCTAGAAATACTCGGATCACATCCAAAAATTCACTACAACTCAACTAATGTTACAACCATAAAAAAATAGCTTTAATTTCTTGTCTAAAATAAATTATTTCACTCCTCCTATGCCCATATCATTATCTCATTCCTAAAAAGGATTCATCCTTAAATATAGAAGGTGAATGAAATAATGATCATCAAGCTCAAACGACAAGATTTACGTCATAGGTAGAGTGATTAAATTGAACACCTCCCAATGATTCCACAAAAACCTGCAAAATAACATAACACGATTAGACAAATTTAGGTCATAGTTAGTAAAAAAATTCACAAGTTACTTGATCATGGACCTAATTTTTTGATTCGTCCTAGGATCATCAAAATCTCAGAAACGAGTCTGATCAAAGTACAACTTTTTAAAGTGAAAGTGTTTTTAAAAATTATAATGAATATTTTTTTGGTAGCGCAAAACTTTATTGTTCCTCATAATTAGAGATTATTTGTTCATTATGAGTAGGGTTGTGCAAAAATATTCGACAAACCGAAATCGTAACTGTAACTTAAAAAACGATCTGAAAATACGGTTAACCGGACTGAAAATGAGTTTCGATAGGTTTTTTTTTTTAAAATGTTATTTCAGTTCAGATACTGTTTATAGTTTTGAAAAAAAAAAACAGGTAACCGAACCGACCGGTTATATAATATAATATACAAAATATGTATATTTATAGAAGTATATTAGCAAAATTTTAGGTTATTTTAAATTTATTTCCCTCCAAATATTTACATATTTTTATTACCTTAGGAGTAAAAAGTCAACGCAAGATATTGATTTGGGAAGTATTCTGTCGCATAATATTGATTTTGAGAAGTCAATAATTAGAGGCAATTTATTCTCATAATATTTTTATTACCCTTTAAGTCATACATTAAATTTTTTAAGTGTTTATTGTTTTCAAAGGATTTTATGGTTTTTAATTGATTTTATTAGATTTTTAATGTTATTACGCCTAGTTATTGTGTATACTACAATTATGTTTTATTGAATTTGTTGTAGTATTGAGAAGATATTGACATTTTGTGTCAAAATTTTGAAGATATATTTTCTTTGATTATGTTGTTAAATTTTATATTTTTAATAAGAAAAGTAAAAAAAAAACTATTATCCGGCCGAAATGAACCGAATATTTTGATTAACCGGTTAATCGGTTAACCGGTTTAATGGTTAAAGTTTAGGATTAAAAATTGAGCAACCTAAATTTACCGGTTATCTGAAATAATTTGTCAACGGTTAACCGAACCTAATTTTTCACGCCCCTAATTATGAGATACATATTCCTCAACCAATTCATCATTAATATTAGGAAAAAATCAAAATTATGAATAGAATCTCACTTATTTCTTTTGTGGGAAAGGATGAGAAAAAAATTAAAGAACAATATCCGGTGGTAGAATAGTCTATGTTCTTGCACACAGTAATATGAATGTTTGTTGAGATTGTCGTTTAGCTCTTTCTTATGACTTTGCAATATATGTAGATTCAGTTGAGATTCCGGATAGGTGGGATAATAACGATCGCACATGGTCTTAAGAGAGGGCTCAAAATAGAGAATTTAAATTAAATTAAATATTTATATAAATAATATAAATATATAAATAATATAAATATATATATATAATTATGTGTATGTATATATAACAATAATATAAAACTTAAAGCATGCAAAAAATAACTCTTTTTAAGTGAAATGTTTGATTTTTAGAAGTTTATAAGTCAATTTTTTGTTGCTCAATAAGATAATCTAATAATATTTTTTTGTATTAAGCTAATTGTTTTTGGAAAAAAATATATATCTCTTACTGATTATAGATTAAGAACCCTATTTTAATAAATTGCACATACCCCTGAAATCTTTGAACCACCCATGTGTAGATTGCCCTTTATCTTACATTTTTTCCAAAATGTTTAGCATTTCAATTAGAGGCAAGCAAAACTCCACTCGACTCGAAAAAACTGAAATTTTTGACTCGACTCGAGGCGAAAAAACTCGACTCGTCTTGAATTGACTCGAAATTTCATAAACTCGACTCGAAAAAATTTCAAATAAAGTTTGAGTTGTAAAATGAAAATTTGAATAACTCGAAATTTTTAGTAATTAGTGGATTGATTTTTAAGTTTGAGTCAAGTCCCTCAATTTTTATTGGTATATATATATATAGAAATATGTGCTACATATGAAAAATATGAAGAAATATATATATATATATATATATGATTAGAAAAATTCGTTTAAATTGGAATCAAACTGTAATATAATTACAATTAAATTTGTATAGGAACTCGAAAACTCGACTTGACTCGAATACGACTTGAATTTTATAAACTCAACTCGAATCGAAAAATTTCAAATAAAATTTAAATTGTAAAATATGACTTGTCAACTCAAATAACTAAAAAAAAATTAACTAGACTCAATGGACGCTCACCCTTAATTTCAATGCCACCGTGAATAATATTGAGAGCAATAATGAATGGTTGTACAGCTTGAGTAGCTTGTATCAGCATGATTATAGCACACATGATAACGAGGTACGCTCATCATCTAGGCATGTTCCCCATGTTTATTGCGCTGTGTTGTGGTATGACTACTTGTCCTTGATACAACTAAGACTTCAAGAGTAGTACATATGTGTGGTAAGTAATTACTAATTTGGTCATGTTTATAAACATGCATTATGTCCAATTGTTCGCTGAATGTACAGGGTTCAGGAGAACATGCTTGAACTGCAACTTGATGCTTTTATGCTTGCACAGCCCATCACTTTCAAGCCTAATAAAACACCCAAAAAGATGGACAAGTGTCATGTTTAAAATCACTTGGGATTTTTTTAAATAAATTTTGAATCCAATCTCACTTTCATGCTTTTAATGCTTTGTAGTTTGTACAACCCATCATTTTTAAACCCATTAAAACCCCAAAAAATGGGACAAGTGTCATGTTTAGAATCATTTGAAATTTTTTTATGAAAAATATTTTCTGTATTGAGGATGAGTGTCTAGTTTTTAGAATTAAAAGGTTAGGGTTTTGAGTTTAGTGTTAGGATTTTAGTGTTCGTTGTTAGGTTTTAAGGTTTGAAATATATTTTATGATTTAAAATTTTGAGTTTAGGGTTCAAAATTTAGGGATTATGGTTTATGTCCCCTAAAGGGACATGTGATAGCTTTAAAAGCCCGCTTGTGGAAAAAAAATTCCAGCTAACGGTGTATCAAATAATTACTCTTTTTTAATATAGCGTTATAAATTTTAGGCTTAAAGGTGTCTCAACCAATTAAACTCTTGTACTTGAAAAATTGAATTAATTAAACTTTTAAATCGATAAATTGAATCAATTGATTCTTTTGACAAATTTTGTTCATGAAGTCTTAATAATTTTTTTCATTCAGATATTATTGTCATGTAAAATATTACACTTTTTTAAATAACATTGACTTGTTTTTATATAAAAAAATTAATTTTTTCTTAGTTTTTTAAGAATTTTTTAAATAAAATATAAAAAAATAAAAATGTCAAGTGATAACAATCAACGTTAGTTAAAGGAGTGAATTGATGAAATTTCTAAATACAATGACATAATTGGGTTAAAAAAATTGTGGAATTAAATTTTATTCAAAAGTTTAGGGCTTAATGTCACGCCCCACCAAGTTGCACCATAACCGACCGAGGAGTGCCCCCTATGTGCACCAAGGTTGACCGAGAAGCCCCACCTAGGTGCAGTCGAGCCAACCAAGGCAAAATGAAGTGTCTTGGGCGTTTTAAGGCCAAGCATGAACCAAGGAAGGTTCCAGAATGGCCTAGAGAAGCCCACGATCATCTTGAACGTTTCCACAAGGATCCAGGGGGTTCCAAGACGTTCCACAATAATCTAAGCTCACCCGGAGGAACCTAGAAGACCCGGGAATGCTCAGGAATGATCGGGAGAAGTCCAGAAGGATCGGGACAACTCCGGACATCTCCGGAATATTCTAGAAACTTATAGATCCTTAGAGACATGTATAAATACATGTAGAATTCTCTAGAATAGTTTAGGACCTTTAGATATTTGGGGAGGCAAAATACTAATCGTTGGATCAAATCAATCTCCACCGTCCATTGAGGAGGTAGGAGCCTATAAATAGGCTAGACATGTTGTTGGGATGTGTGGTGCTCGATTCGTTCAACCGATTATGCTCACCAAGTGGTGGAGAGGTGGATATTTGGGTGGAAGGGTTTAGGAAGCTAGAAAGAATAAAGACACAATGATTTTAGAGTGGTTCGGCCTTCTAATAAGCACCTACATCCACTACCTTAGCTCCCCACTAAGGATTTCACAACCAATTCCACTAATTGATTCGTCCCCTTTTCTAGGCTTAGGAGGAAACCCTTTACACCGATCAAGCTTTTACCCAAAGCCTTGATCAAAACCCTCTTTTACAAAGAGAAACAAGAAGCAAACTTAAACCCTCTAATAGGTGTTTGTTTGCACAATTAAGCTCTCACCCAAAACCTAAAACACTTGAGCAAATTTGACAATTTTGGCTCACTAGTGTTTGTCTATACAATAATTGACACTTTAGGCTCTAAGACAATTCTTGATCATTTGTTGATTGACAATTGAAGCATTAGCCTTCTCTTGATGCTTGGAGGTCCCTTTTATACTCCCAATTGAGTTTGTAGCCGTTACTAGCCGTTGGGATCAAATTGGAGCCGTTGAGGACTTTAATTCCCACCATAAATGCATTCTGCAGCTCCCCGTTTCGAAACGCTCGAAGCCGTTTCGAAACACTCTCAATGTAGAAAGAGCCGTTGCAGTCTGTCAGGGCATCCGTTTCGGAACGCCTCCTGGCCGTTTCGGAACGCCTCATGTCCGTTTCGGAACGCCTACTGGCTGTTTCGAAACCCGTATCGAAACGCTATAGAACCGTATCGAAACGCCTGCATTTAAAAGTTGGTTGGGAAAATAGCCGTTGGGGTTTATGACCGTTGGGGTCATTGCCACGTGGGCGTATCGAAACGGCCTAGCCCGTTTCGAAACGCTGGGCAAAACTCAAGTCCAGGGAAGGCCCGTTTCGAAACACGTTTCGAAACGAAATCGCTACTGGAATCCCCTGTTTCGAAACGCCCTGAGGTGTTTCGAAACACCTGGACAGGTTTGTGTAAATTGGCCTTTGAAAACATGAAAAACCCATTTAGAAACATCCCTAAACATAGTTTCAGAATATTTGGACTTTGGAAATTGTTTTAAATACTTTTTAAATCAGTCCAAAACATTTTTCAATTATTATATCAAAACATTTGTTCTACAATCTCCCCCTTTTTGATATAATAAAACTCTCTTGAAAAATTGTTTGGGATTCTCCCCCTTTAACTTTAAAAATGTGAATAAGAGACTAAAGATATGAAATCAAATAAAGCTCCCCCTTATTCATTTGAAAATTCAATTTTTCAAATCGTTTCTCCCTCTTTTTGTTATATCAAAAAGAATTTAAAACATTAAGTTCAAAAATAACAATAGAGGTAAAAGTTTGACAAAAGTAAGAATTTGGTTTTAAAATGGCTCCCCCTTACTCAAAGCATCATCAAAATGTTAGTCACAACATATATGATCATCTAGTTGAATTTAAAATAAAATTAACAAAAGAAATAAAAAACAACTAGAATTTTACCAACACTTGAACTCAAGGTAGGATGTGAAGCCTTCCTTCTTCAAGTGTTCTTCCTTGTGTGCATGGAGCTCCCCCTCAATGTTTGACTTGTTGAACATCTCCATCACACCTAGCAAAAGACAATCAAGTAACTTTTGGTATCCAAATTGCTTTGGATCCATGAACGTTAGTAGCACAAATTTTTGACCCCTTAGGAATCCATTTTTCAATGTCATCATTTTTAATTGAAGTGGTTAGTCCTTTTGGGACCCAAACACTTCTAAAACATTTACCATTTTTAAATCTAGGGGCACTAGATTGTCTAACATAAAAATTTGATTTTCTAAAATTGTTTTTCTTTTCAAGCTCTTTGGAAATCAAATCTTTTTCTTCTTGAACATTTTGAAGCAATTTTTGTAAATCAAAACATTTTAATTCAAACTCTTCAAGTTTTGCTTCAAGTTCAAGTTTGGTTTTAGAAAGCAAATCATTTTGAATTTTTAACTTTGAAACCAATTTTTTGTTTTTCAAAATGTGGCTTTTAAAATCTAAAACCAAATTGTCATAGGCATCTTGTAATTCATCAAAGGAATAAGAACATGAAGTAGATGAATTAGAAGTTACCCTTGAATCTTCTTCGATGGCCATAAGGCAAAGGTTGGCTTGTTCATCGTCAGTGGAGTCTTCATCACTCCAAGTAGCCAAATGTGCCTTCTTCTTATGGCTTGAAGTGCTTGCCCTCTCCTTTCTCTTAGGTTCTCGTTCAAGCTCTCTCAAGGCTTTCTTCATGAACGGGGCACACTTCTTGAAGAGATGAACTATCTCTTCTTCTTAATCCTCCTCTTCACTTGAGTAGACATGATGGCAAGTGGAGGATTTGAGAGCCATGGCACTAGCATTGATGCCAAGCCCTTTGATTTTCTTCTCTCCCATAGCTCTAATTTCTTCCCTTTTCTTCTCCTCTTCCTTGTTCTTCTTCATAATTTGATGAGTGAGAAGAGACCCCATAAGTTCATCAAGCTTCAAAGTCTTCAAATTTTTGGCTTCGATGATGGCGGTCCTCTTTGAGTCCCAAGACTCGGGAAGTGAGTAGATGAGCTTTCGAACAAGCTTTTCTTCCGGGATGGCTTCTCCAAAACCTTTAAGACCGTTGGTGATGGTGGAGAACCTATCAAACATCTTCTCGATGTTCTCTTCCGGATCCATTTTGAAGTTCTCATACTCCAAGGTTATGAGCCCAATCTTGGTCTCCTTGACTTCATTTGTCCCCTCGTATGTGAATTCAAGCTTGTCCCATACCTCCTTGGCACTCTCACAAGAAGACATCTTCTCATAGATGGATGGGCCAAAAGCACAAAACAAGATGTGCAAGGCCTTGCAATTGAGTTCCATCTTCTTGCGATCGTCGGCACTCCACTCCGCTTTACTTCTTTAAGGCACGAACGGACCATCTTCAACTATGTCCCATAGCTTGTAATCTCTTGACTTCAAGAAGAATTTCATCTTTGTCTTCCAATGGGCATAGTGGTCTCCGTCAAAGAAAGGCGGTTTGTCGATTGATTGTGCCATTTGAGCCGGTTGATGAACTAGTGATCGAGCTTGCCGGATCTTCTCAATAGGATGTTAATCCTCTTCGATTGAGCCAAGCTCTGATACCAATTGTTGGGATGTGTGGTGCTCGATTCGTTCAACCGATTATGCTCACCAAGTGGTGGAGAGGTGGATATTTGGGTGGAAGGGTTTAGAAAGCTAGAAAGAATAAAGACACAATGATTTTAGAGTGGTTCGGCCTTCTAATAAGCACCTACATCCACTACCTTAGCTCCCCACTAAGGATTTCACAACCAATTCCACTAATTGATTCGTCCCCTTTTCTAGGCTTAGGAGGAAACCCTTTACACCGATCAAGCTTTTACCCAAAGCCTTGATCAAAACCCTCTTTTACAAAGAGAAACAAGAAGCAAACTTAAACCCTCTAATAGGTGTTTGTTTGCACAATTAAGCTCTCACCCAAAACCTAAAACACTTGAGCAAATTTGACAATTTTGGCTCACTAGTGTTTGTCTATACAATAATTGACACTTTAGGCTCTAAGACAATTCTTGATCATTTGTTGATTGACAATTGAAGCATTAGCCTTCTCTTGATGCTTGGAGGTCCCTTTTATACTCCCAATTGAGTTTGTAGCCGTTACTAGCCGTTGGGATCAAATTGGAGCCGTTGAGGACTTTAATTCCCACCATAAATGCATTCTGCAGCTCCCCGTTTCGAAACGCTCGAAGCCGTTTTGAAACACTCTCAATGTAGAAAGAGTCGTTGCAGTCTGTCAGGGCATCCGTTTCGGAACGCCTCCTGGCCGTTTCGGAACGCCTCATGTCCATTTCGGAACGCCTACTGGCCGTTTCGAAACCCGTATCGAAACGCTATAGAACCGTATCGAAACGCCTGCATTTAAAAGTTGGTTGGGAAAATAGCTGTTGGGGTTTATGACCGTTGGGGTCATTGCCACGTGGGCGTATCGAAACGGCCTAGCCCGTTTCGAAACGCTAGGCAAAACTCAAGTCCAGGGAAGGCCCGTTTCGAAACACGTTTCGAAACGAAATCGCTACTGGAATCCCCTGTTTCGAAACGCCCTGAGGTGTTTCGAAACACCTGGACAGGTTTGTTTAAATTGGCCTTTGAAAACATGAAAAACCCATTTAGAAACATCCCTAAACATAGTTTCAGAATATTTGGACTTTGGAAATTGTTTTAAATACTTTTTAAATCAGTCCAAAACATTTTTCAATTATTATATCAAAACATTAGTTCTACACATGTACATTTGTAAATCATCTCATAAGTTCACAAACTAAGTATCCTTGTAAAGTTTTCTTCTTAAGTTCAATACACGGTTCCTTTCCTTGTAAAGCTCTCTTGCCTTCTCAAGCTCTTTGTTTTAGCCATAGCGTTTGCGTGAAGTAAGGATGGTTAGCAAGATCAGGAGTTGCTAACGCAGCACGGATGATTTTCCGGTCTATATCTCACCGATATCGCCATGTTGTGGTGGAGGAGAAGGCTCAATGAAATTGAGAAAGGTACGTGCACCATCTCTACCTTCGATGATTTCAAGAAGGAACTAAAAAGGCAATTCTACCCCGAGAATGCCAAGGACGGGGCCAAAGCTTGATTGCGAAGGTTAAAGCAATCGGGGAGTATTCGAGATTATGTTAAAGAGTTTACAAGCTTGGTGCTTGAGATCCCCGATCTCTCTAAAAAAGATTCGCTCTTCAATTTCATAGATGGTCTCCAGAATTGGGCCAAAACCGAGCTAAGGCGACGAGATTCCAAACCCTTGCCGATGCAATTGATGTGGCCGAGAGTCTCATCGACTACTCTAGCCACATGGAGACCATCCCTAAGCCGAAGGATGAGAAGGGCGGTCAAGCAAAAGGCGGGGGAGATAATGGTCACCACAAGGAGGGCCAGCAAGAAGGTCACTCGCCAAGGTATAGTGACTTGTCCCCTTGGAAGGGAAAGAACAAGGGCAAGTTCAAGGAGTTCCAAGGAACAAAGAAGTCACCGCCCAACAATTGCTTCATTTGCGACAGTGACCATTGGGTTCGTGAATGCCCACAACGTCAAACCCTTAGCGCGCTCCTAGCCAAGCAACAAGAAGGTAGTGACACCGACATTGGCGATGAAGGTGCACAAATGGGATCAATTCAACTCTTGAATGATATCCAATCTGCCCCAAAGACCGAAGCTAAGGGGTTGCTTTACGTCGATTTCACCATTAACGGGAAGGCTACAAGGGCCATGCTTAATACAGGTGTGTCCCACAACTTCCTCTCCTTAGAAGAAGCAAAAAGGCTTGGTCTTAAGGTAAAGGGGGAGGCAGATCTGTCAAGGCGGTTAACTCTACCGCTCAGCCCATCCACGGGATTGCTCAAGGAGTCAAGACCAATGTAAGGACATGGTCTGGGCACATAGATTACACAGTTGTGCTAATGGATGACTACAAGATCATCCAGGGGATCGACTTCTTCGACCGGGCCAAGGCAATCCCGATGCCATTCTCTAATAGCATGTGCATCACGGAGGGCGACCAAGCTTGTGTGGTGCCAACACATAGAGCCACCAAGCAAGAGACCAAGGTACTCTCGTTTCTTCAGCTCCAAAGGGACATTGATCAAGGTGAACCATCCAACGGGTTGGATGGACACGAAGGGAGCAAGGCTGCCCAAATCAAGGCGACAATGCTAAGCACTACAAACCCAAGGGTGCAACCCGGTGCGATAGCCAAAGGACAAGCTGTCAAGCCGAGGGTAAAGAGGAGGCGAGCGGGAAGACGAAGGAAGTACATCGACAACACCCCAACAGCCCAACCGAGACGCGACGAGAGTGTCGCGAGAATGTCACGCCCCACCAAGTTGCACCATAACCGACCGATGAGTGCCCCCTAGGTGCGCCAAGGCTGACCGAGGAGCCCTACCTAGGTGCACTCGAGCCAACCAAGGCAAAATGAAGTGCCTTGGGCGTTTTAAGGCCAAACATGAACCAAGGAAGGTTCCAGAACGGCCTAAAGAAGCCCACAATCATCTTGAACGTTTCCACAAGGATCCAGGGGGTTCTAAGACGTTCCACAACAATCTAGGCTCGCCCGGAGGAACCTAGAAGACCCGGGAATGCTCAGGAATGATCGGGACAAGTCTAGAAGGATCAGGACAACTCCGGACATCTCCGAAATATTCTAGAAACTTATAGATCCTTAGAAACATGTATAGATACATGTAGAGTTCTCTAGAATAGTTTAGGACCTTTAGATATTTTGGGAGGCAAAATACTAACCGTTGGATCAAATTAATCTCCACCGTCCATTGAGGAGGTGGGAGCCTATAAATAGGCTAGCCATGTACATTTGTAAATCATCCCATAAGTTCACAAACTAAGTGTCCTTGTAAAGTTTTCTTCTTAAGTTCAATACAAGGTTTCTTTCCTTGTAAAGCTCTCTTGCCTTCTCAAGCTCTTTGTTTTAGCCATAGCGTTTGCGTGAAGTAAGGCAGGTTAACAAGATCGGGAGTTACTAACGCCGCACGGATCGGTTTGAGAGAATAAGTATGTGACATTAAAGTACACCATACCTAAATTTTACTATTATTAGGTTTTGTCAATAGGTGAAAGAATAAAATATTATGTAAAAAATATTTTTTAAAAAAATTCTATCAACAATCTTGGTGGAATTATAGAAATTCATACATAAATTCTATAAAACATAGGTCTATTCTTAAAATTGTGATTTTAGTTGTTTATTTAAAAATTATATATAATATTAAATGATAAAATTATTATTATTGTTATTATATTAATTCTAATTCAAAATAAAGATAATTTAATAAAATTTAACTAAATTAGTGTATGACTAGCTCGTAATAGTAAAATAATCAAAATTAATTTTTTTTGTTGCCCTCTCAGTTTCTAGTACTTTGTCGTAATTAATTCAGACGAACCCGCGTCGCACACTTAGTTTTGGTGAGTGAGTCTTTTAGCGAGAATTTTTTTTTTGCATACACAAAGCCTTAAACTCGAGATATACTTAAGCGATGTTAAGTTGCTTACCACTTAGACGAGTATAGAGATATAGATTTTGTATTTATAAGCCGTTCCTAGTTTTGAGTGGAAACAAAAGTCAAAAGGAACATGTTCTTTGATGAGAAAAGCATGAATACATCGAGTATTTTGAGGGCCGACAGTTCACATGTTATTCTTTTCATTGTATCGTTCAGTTAACCTATGTATCTTGAGGCCCGACAGTCCAGTGTTTCTCTTATTTCGGTTCAGCTCAACTAAGGATTGAGACTTTTATTTTCCTCGCCCAAACTTACATGGGAATGCAATGATGGATGTGGTGGGTAGTTCTGCGGTACGATATGGTACAGTATGATTACGGTGTGGCATCAACTGTAAGTATTATAAAATTTGAAATATGAAATTGATAATATTACATTGTTTGATAACTTTTTTCGGTACTTACAAAAACTTAAAATGTTATCAGAAGCGATGAAAGTTTCGATACATACCACCAACTAAAAATGTTATCAAACAGTGTAAGATTTTCAGTTTCATAAAACCTAAAACGCTTAACAGTTAAAAAGGTTTCCAATTTATATCTTTTTATCCAATTTAGTATTTAACATTTTTCGAGGCACTTTAGTTCCTAGCGTTTTCTTCCGTAAGCCAAATCAGGTTATTCCGTCAACAATTGTTAAAAAATCTCGTCATCCAATTATAACATAGCACGTGATATGTTTTTTCATTTATTTAATTTCTAAAATTTTTAAAAGTATAACTTTCTTAAAAAATCTCAAAGTTTTAATTTGTTTCAATCAAACTCTCAAATCACATCTTCCTCACCGTTCACCACCCAAGCGTCGTGTACCTCACCATTCAGCATCCCCACCCTCTAGTCGTCGGTTAGAAACCCAATCGGACTCTTTCTTCTTCATTGTTGGATGTTCGTCGACAGAGCAATCGACGGTTCATTCGCTGATTTTTAACGACAGGATTATGGATTTTCAATCGTATGGGTCAAAGAAAGCAAGGGTGGCTGGTGGTGAGAGCGGATGAATTTAAAGATTTAGGGTTTGAGTTTTGAGATTTTAGAGAAATTAAAGATTTTAGATTTTTTATAAAATTAAAGATTTTCTGATTTTTTTTTTTAAAAAAATAAGAATTAAAGAAAATATCAGAAATATGTCATGTTTCGTGTTTTATTAGATAACGAAAAAAATTTAACAAAAAACTTAATTTGAATTATGAAACTTAGACATTAAAGTGACCCAAAATAAACGTTAGGCACCAAACTAAAAAAAAAGGATAGATTAGTTTTTTTTTTATTGTTAAGTCAACATAAAATACTATGCAAAATTTTAACCATGTTCTCGGTTAAGATATTGAACACTTTCATTTAATTTATCTATTTTTTATTTTATTTATATTATATGCTTATGTATTTGCGAGTTAGAATGCGTCAATTCAGATTTTAATTTTTTTAGATATAATTTAGTTTTGGGTCAATTCCAAGCCAAGCCATTTTAAGTTTGGTCATTCATGTTTGAGGTTTGTGCTTTTTGAGTCGGATCATTTTGGTTGGAGATCATATCAGGTTCTACTCATCTTGACCATTTTAAATCACTTGTTTGGACCATTCTTGGTTTGAGTCGTCTAAGAGTTCCGAGTTTACAAGTAATTTTCGTCAAATTACTCAGTTAATTAAGAATTTTAATTGAATTTAAGCTTAACTCGAGCTTGAGTGTACTGAGCTTGAATAGACTCGTTAAGAACTTGAACTGAGTCAAGTCCACTCAAGCATTGATCGGAGCTTTGACCGAGTCGGACTCGAGTAGCTCGCGATCTGTCTCGTTTCATTTACAACCATAATAATAATAATAATAATAATAATAATAATAATAATAATAATAATAATAATAATAATAATAATAATAATAATAATAACCGTTATTATAGATAGAATCATGCAGGATAAATATTTCTATGTGCCTCATTAAAAATCCCTCTAATCCTAGTCGAAAAAAAAGAGTACACATGAAAATATACAGAAAGTTAAACTAAAAATAAAACTAACATAACAACCAAAAACACCTACTCGTTAAGAACTCGAGTCAAATTCAATCGAGTCGAGTGTTGGCCGAGTTTAGCTCGAATTGCTCGTGATCTGTCTCGTCTCATTTACAACCCTATTCATGCCTAATGGGAACCTTGAGAAATGGTTATATTTTGACCAATAGAGATATTCATGGTAGATTAATCGTACCATTTAGCTTAAACGATCAGTTAATTATTATAACAATTATTGAATCATAACCTAACAGTTAAAAAATATTAATCATATTAACCACTAACGGTTAATTGTTAGTATCGGTTAATCATTATTACAACACTATTCATGCCTAATGGGAATATTGAGAAATGGTTATATTTTGACCTATAGAGGTGTTCATGGTAAGTTAATCGTACTATTTATCTTAAATGATCTGTTAATCATTATAACACTTATTGAATTATAACATAACCGTTAAGATATGGTTAATCATATTAACCACTAAAAATTCATTGTTATTATCAATTAACCATTATTAACAGTTAAACTACAAGTTAAACTATGACCTATTACAATTTTTTTCACATGTTCACTACTTTTGAAAGTAATAAAATTATATCTCCAATAAATATTATATTAATATTATACTATAAGAAGGCCTCGAGATTGACGTATCCAATTTTGTGAACAAAATATATGTATAAATATTTAAGAACAGTTAACCTTCATTTTTAACAGTTCGATTAACCAAAACCGTTTAGCCTTAACAGTTCGATTAATTAACTTATAAAATGCAATGGTTTAATATGCACAGTATTCCTTGGATACCCTACAAAGAATCAAATTAATGATAGATGTTGCATTAGTTTGAGCATCTCCGTTAGGGATATCGGAGTCTACAATCCATTGTGACCTAAACCCAAATAGTATCTTGCTGAATAGAGATATTGATGCACATTGGGAGAAGCAAATACCATGAAACAAACTATGACCTTACTACTACTGGATATACGGCACAAGGTGATCATTTCATTCTCTTATTCTAAAATGCATGGATGTAGTAGCAATCCCTCAACATTTATAATGCAGAATACTGAATTGTTTGTCTATAGTTATGGTATCTTATTAATGGGAACTTTCATAAGAAAGAAACCCAGAAATGAAAGTATTAATGTTGTTGTGAGTTGTGATATGCTTTTTGTGTGAATTGGTGTTTGATTCAAGAACATTCATACGCTAATTTACACACTGATTCATACAAAAAAGCTATCACAAGAACATTGATTCATGCTTACAATAAGAGGTTCAGACACACACATATGTAATGCAATTGCAACAAAACTTTGTGAATGGAAACATTTAAGATAAATTACCACCACTTGTCTGCCACAAATTGATAATGTCTGTAGCTTGATTGAGAAGGTGAACCCTTTGCATGTGAGATATCCATGGCTTGCTTTCAAGCAAAACCTTGAGCAGTTCCCAAGCATCTTTCCTAGGCCAAAAGTAATATGGACTCAATGGGATACAACCATGCCCTGGTATCACTTGATCAAGGCCTATCCCTATGTCTTTTTCCATCCATATGAACTTCAATACTACCCTTGGCTTCTCCAATGGCTTCACCACCACTCCAAGTTTCTACATCATCCAAACACAAACAAAACCCATGAATCTATGTTCAAATAAAACCATTTTTTCCACAGTTTTACAAGGAGAAAGAACTAAGTTGAAAATAAGCCCTTCTTCCGGGTTTTACAAGAAAAAAGATGTAAAATTGACTGGCTTTTTCTACAGCGGAAAATCTATCTAATTATACCCATTTTTTTCTCAAAAAAAGATGAAATTGAAGAGGGGAAAAGGGACCCAAAGATTTACCTCTTTGTGAGAAGAAGAATCATCCAGTGGCCTTTCATCAGAAAGAACGGGAGGTTTAGCTTTGACTTGTAAAGAGATAATGGGATTAGGGGAAGCAGAGAGAGATTTAAAAGGGGGAAAGTTGGGGTTTTGAGAAGGGAATGGAAAACAAGGGTTATGGAGACATGTTACCACCATTTCAGACACAGAATTCTCAAATTTGCTTAGGCTTCTTCTATGTTTGTAGGAGAATTTAGAACCCGGTCTAGGATTTTCTTTAATACGGTGGACACGTTGATGGGCTGGATCATCTCCCAACTGACATCCGCCTTAGGTTTCTTGGAAAATTGAGGCTTGTATAAGGGGCTCCCGCCTGAATGATTATCATGAAATAATGGCCTGATGTAAAAGGAGCTTAAGAAAAACAAAGGCCTAACCCAGAAATTATTTTAAAATCTAACACTAAACGAACTTAAACGGCCCATTTAAATTTTAATTCGAGCTAATCGGGCGAAATTTGATGTCCACATCTATCATCAAACTTTTAGGATTTTAAAATTAGGTTGTAGGTGTTCGCCCCTTGTTCTCTCGGTGGTAAATGATGATCTAAGTTTGAGTACTAATTTTAAAATTAGGTTGCAAGCGTTCGCCCCTTGTTCTCTCAGTGGTAAATGATGATGTAATTCATTCAAATGATCTAAGTTTGAGTACCAATTTTGCACGGTGTGTGTACCTCATTAAAAAAGACTAAAAAAATTGAACAATGTTACCTTTGTATCACACTAGCATATTCTAAAAAAAATTCAAGCATTTTTGTTTTGAAACACAAAAATGTTGTTATTATTATTCGATCGACATAGCCACTCGCCTCGTTAAAAAACCTCTCTAGCCTTAAATGGAGGAAAAAGAGTGCGGCGTGACTATGCGTTAACATACAACACATTCAAAGCATACAGTCTTGCCACAATCAATCAAAAAACCTGGAAAATTGGGAATGAAACACCTCCCTTACAAGCATACCTAGCTACACGACATTACAGTCGACAAATGCTTAATCTTGACAATTTCACACTACGAGTACTTTTTATGAGTTATTTCTAATTCTAGAACATTCCAAACTTCTTTAGCAGCAAAACATTTGGAAATTCACCTAGACTTTTCAGAATCTACATCTACACCACTAACAATAGCACTCGAGGATTTGGAATTGTGGTTTACAACATTATTTTCCTTCGTAAATCAAGTTGCTTCTGGTTTTACATGGCAGCTCTCAAGGACGAAGTAAGAGGAGTTTTTTAGGGGAATAAGTAATTAAAGGATTAAAATATAATTTTATCATTATTTTAACTAATAGTTTTCAAAAGTATTAAATTTTCTTAACTGAAAAATTCATGTTTTAAAAAGGATTTAAATCAAAATTTTACCATTTTTAAGGGTCTAGGCCACTGCCAACCCCGATGACGGCCCCAATCCATTCAAAACAACCGACCACGCCTTTCATCAACACACTTTGATCCACCAAGTAATGGAGTACGTTTACAAATTGATTTTACATTTAACAAATGTGAAGTGATTTCTACATTAGTTCGAGGGACATTATTTAAATTTGTCCTCCTTCAGTAACGCTTTTGGAAGAGTTTTTGAAAGAAAAAATGTATTTTAAACGCAAAATCAGCCTCAAACAGCTTACTTTTCATAAAAATTTAGTGGTGGAGAAGTGATTTTTAACCCCAAGCTAAGACGTTGGATTTCAACATCGCCTAAATAAGTTTTTTTTATTTAAAATGAGTATTTTTTAAAAACAACAATGTCAAACACTACAATTTTAAACCCAGCTTTTCAAAAACATTTTTCAAAATAACTTTATATAAACACTTTTCAAAATCATTGCCAAGCTTGTAGTAGTAGAACTAAATAATTGTTAGGGAAAACTACATATTTAGTACTCTAATTATGTCCACATTACTATTTTGATACCCTAGCTATTATTTTCGGCAAAATGGTACCTAACATTACGTTTTTTTTTTCTGTTTTGGTACCTCCACCGTTTAAAACTATCGAAAATGGTGACGTGACTTGAGTTAATTACAATTTTAGTCCAAAAACATATACAATCTATCAATTTAGTCTAAAATTTTATCAATTTAAATATTATTTTAATTTTTGGATTAAAATTGTAAATTCATCATTTTCTTCTTCTTCTAGTCGAACACTTTTTGGGTTTTAGAGTTTAAAAAACACGATAGGGATAGTGTAGAAAGAGTAGAAAACATAATACTTTTTCTGTTATTCGATGATTTAGAAAGATACAACATGAGACTCTTTTATAGAGCCACATAGGAGTTCAACTAGGATAAGGATTCCTAGAACTACAAAACTTCTAACTCTATACAAGGCTTAGGACTCTTTAGGAGTTTCAATCCTAATCTATTTATGTGAAACCGATATTTTAATTTTGATATAACTAAAGAACCTAAGGACTAAATTGAAAATGTGAAAATGAATTTTTAAGTCCTCAAACACCCCTACATGTTTTGAAGAATATGCCTAAGTTAAAAACTAAGTTTATAAAATATTTTCTAAGTGTTCTCAAAGCCAAAACGGTGATTTTCGAGTCACCGTTTCGAAATGGCCTAAGGCGTTTCGAAACTGTTTTGAAACTGTGAACCTGTGTTTCAAAACGGGTATCGAAACGATTTCAGCACTGCCAACCCATGTTTCGAAACAAGTTCCGAAACGGCTTTAGAACAAAGAGACACCGTATCGAAACGACATCAAATGTTTCGAAACGGTTCTTAAGTTTGATTTGAAAAAATGACCGTTAAGGCGTTTCAAAACGATCTCAAGACGTTTCGATACGACCCTTGACAGTGGCAAAACGTTTCGAAACGGCTCTTAGCGTATCGAAACAGGTCTGACCGTTTCGATACGGGCTCTTTAATGCACCCCAACGGCTCTTTCTATTTTGGTCTGTTTTGAAACAGGGTCGGGCGTTTCGAAACGGTTGGTTGCAGACTGCATTTATAGAGGTGCGATAACACCCCCAACGGCTCTATTGATGAATGCAACAACCACAACTGCTAGAAATCAATGAGAAGGTATAAAAGGGACCTCTAAAAGCACCAGCAATAACTATTGATCCAAAAAGCAAACATCCAAACATCAAATCCAAGCATTTGTGCCTAAATCCCATATTTGTCTAGAAACCCCAATTGTATTTTTCATTCTTATCATTTCAATTGGGTTGAGTGCTTGTAATTGGGCTAGTTTATGTATTGAGAGATACTTGTTTAGCCATCAATTTCTTTGTTTTAATTGTGTGAGGATTGGGTCAAATTTTGGGTAGAAAATTTGACCGAAAATTGTAAGGGTTACCTCCTTAGCCTAGAAAAGGGAAGAGCAATTAGTGGAATTGTTGCAAATCCTTAGTGAAGCTAAGGTAGTGGATGTAGAGTTTATTTGGAACTTGAACCACTCTAAAATTCCTTGTCAATCTTTTTATTTGCAATTTCCACCACCAAGAACATTAAAAATCCAATTCACCCCCTCTTGGTTTAGTTCGATCATTCGATCCACTCAACAATTGGTATTAGAGCCTACCTCTTTGAGGATTAACAACCACAAGAGGAGTTCCTAGGAAGAGTGTGATCATCAAAATATCAAGAGATGGCTTCTACCTCCGGTTCGGGCATGTATGAGTCTCAATCCACTACAAAACCACCATTCTTCAACGGTGACAACTATCCGTTTTGGAAGAATAAAATGCACCTCTTCATCAAGTCCAATGACTACTTGGTTTGGGATGTAATTGAAGATGGCCCATACATTCCATTGAAGCAAGATAGTGAAGGCAAGATGGTTTTGAAGAAAAAGATGGAGATGAGTGAAGAAGAAAGGAGAAAGATTCAAATAAATGACAAAGCTCTCCACATGCTCTTTTGTTCATTCGGTCCGGACATCTACTCCAAAGTATCATCCATTGAGAGTGACAAAGAAGTGTGGGACACTCTTGAGACTACCTATGGGGGAACCAATGGTGTCAAGGAAACTAAGATTGGAATTCTCAATCTTAGTTATGAAAATTTCAAGATGGAGCCCGATGAGACGGTGTCTAAGATGTTTGATCGGTTCTCCACCATAGTCAATGGGCTCAAAGGATTTGGAGAGACAATACCGGAAGACAAGCTTGTCCGGAAGCTACTCTACTCACTTCCCGAGTCTTGGGATGGGAAGAGAACCGCCGTCATAGAAGCTAAAATTTTTAAGACTTTAAAGCTTGATGAGCTAGTGGGTTCTCTCCTTACTCATGAGATTATGAAGCAAGGAAGGGAAGAAGAGAAGAAGAAGGAAGAGAAGAGAGTAGAAAAGCTAGAGGTGGAAAAGAAGAAGAAGATGGGAATAGCTCTCAAAGCTTCATTACTTGAGGAGAGCTCTTCTAGTGAGGAGGATGAGCTAGAAGAATTGGCTATGATAGCCAAACGATTCTCACGCTTTATGAGGTCCAACCGGGGAAGAAAAATTCAAAGGAAGATGGACTTCAAAGGTAAAAACAAAGAAGAAGCGAGGGATCAAATCATTTGCTTCGAGTGTAATAAACCCGACCACATACGTTTGGAGTGCCCTCAACTCAAGAAGAAGGGCTTTGAGAAGAAGAAGAAGCTCAAAGCCAAGCTTGCCACTTGGAGTGATGAGGAGTCATCGAAGGATGACGAACAAGAAGTGACCAACCTTTGCCTCATAGCACTTGAAGAAGATTCCTCTATGGGGGAGCATTGCTACAAGGCCAAAGCACAAAGTCAAAACTCATGGTACCTTGATAGTGGATGCTCGAGGCATATGACCGGAGACAAGAGTAGATTCATGGATCTAAAGCCAAAAAGTGGAGGAGTGGTGACATTTGGTGAAAACTCCAAAGGCCTCATCAAAGGTATTGGCTCCATAGGTAATCACTCTACTATTTTCATTGAAAATATCTTGTATGTCGATGGTCTTAAACACAATTTATTGAGCATAAGTCAATTGTGTGATAAAGGATTTAATATTTTATTTGATAAAAATGGGTGCAAAATTGTTGACATTAAATCTAATAATATTATGCTCATAGGTCATCGCATAGGGAACATATACATGGTGCATCTAGATGACATACATACATCTCATGCATGCTTAGTAGCACAAAATGAAAATGATGCATGGTTGTGGCATAGGAAACTAGGACATGCTAGCATTAGTGTTTTAGAAAAAACTAGTTTCCCTTGATCTAGTTAGAGGTTTACCCAAGATTAAATTCTCAAACGATAAAATTTGTGATGCATGCTCTAAGGGTAAACAACATAAGTCTTCCTTTAAATCCATTAATGATGTTTCTACTAGTAGATGTTTACAACTTATCCATATGGATTTATTTGGGCCAATTAGGACTATGAGCTTGGGTGGTAAATCTTATGCATTTGTACTTGTTGATGATTTCTCTAGATTTACTTGGGTTCTATTTTTAAGTACTAAATATGAGGCTTTAGAAAAATTCATCACATTTTCAAAACTAACCCAAAATGATCTTGAACTTAGAATTTCACATATTAGAAGTGATCATGGAACCGAGTTTCAAAATTTAGGGTTTGAAGATTTTTTGAATGAAAATGGTATTAGCCATAATTTTTCGGCTCCTCGAACTCCTCAACAAAATGGGGTAGTTGAGAGGAAAAATAGAACTTTGCAAGAAATGGCTAGAACCATGCTTTGTGAAAATAATTTACCTAAATATTTTTGGGCGGAAGCCACAAACACCGCTTGCTATATTGTTAACCGAGTAATGATTAGGCCAATTTTAAAGAAAACACCTTATGAGATTTTAAAATCTAAAAAGCCTAACATTAGCTATTTTCACCCTTTTGGTTGCAAGTGTTTTGTTTTAAATAATGGAAAAGACAACTTAGGTAAATATGATGCAAAAAGTAATGAAGCTATTTTCATAGGATACTATTTAACCTTTAAAGCCTATCGAGTATTTAACAAAAGAACTTTAGTATTAGAAGAATCTATACATGTTGTATTCGATGATAACCTCCTTCCAAGGAAGGATTCTTGTGATGATGATGATGTAGGAATCATAAATGCCTTTGATGGAGGACAAACTTCAAAGGAGGATGAGATTCCAACAAAAGAAGAGGACACACAAGATCTACCTCTTGAAGCCTTGAAGGACTTGGCTCTTGAGGAAAAGGAAGTGAGCTACCCAAGGGAGTTCAACTATGTCAAAGATGGTGAAATCTTGGGTGATCCATCCAAGGGGGTAACCACTCGATCTTCTCTTAGATTAATGAATCATGTTGCATTTATCTCATGCATAGAGCCTAAGAATATAAAAGAAGCATTGAAAGATGATTTTTGGATTATGGCTATGCAAGAAGAGTTAAATCAATTTGAGAGAAGTAACGTTTGGACATTAGTTGATAGGCCTAATAATCAATCTACCATAGGAACTAAATGGGTCTTTAGGAACAAGCTAGATGAGAGTGGTAACATTGTGAGAAATAAAGCTAGACTAGTAGCTCAAGGTTACACTCAAGAAGGGGGAATAGATTTGATGAAACCTATGCACCCGTAGCTAGAATGGAAGCCATTAGGGTGTTGCTTGCATATGCATGTTATCATGATTTCAAGCTTTTTCAAATGGATGTTAAAAGCGCGTTTTTAAATGGTTTTATAAATGAGGAAGTGTATGTGGAACAACCACAGGGTTTTGAAGACTCAAAATTTCTAAATCATGTTTTCAAACTTACTAAAGCTCTTTATGGTTTAAAACAAGCTCTTAGAGCTTGGTATGAAAGACTTTCAAACTTTCTAATTGAAAAAGGTTTTGAAAAAGGAAAGGTGGACACTACACTCTTTATAAAAATGTATAAAAATGACATCTTAGTAGTACAAATTTATGTTGATGATATTATTTTTGGTTCTACTAACGAATGTCATTGCAAAGAGTTTGCTAAGCTAATGCAAGGTGAATTCGAGATGAGCATGATGGGGGAGCTCTCATTCTTTTTGGGACTCCAAATCAAGCAAAAGAAGGATGACACCTTCATCAATCAAGCAAAGTACATAAAGGATATGCTCAAGAAGTTTGCCTTGGAGAATGCAAAGCCTCAAGCCACACCTATGAGCTCATCTACAAAGCTTGACTGTGAAACCGATATTTTAATTTTGATATAACTAAAGAACCTAAGGACTAAATTGAAAATGTGAAAATGAATTTTTAAGTCCTCAAACACCCCTATATGATTTAAAGATATGCCTAAGTTAAAAACTATGTTTTTCCAAATAATTTCTAAGTGTTCTTAAAGCCAAAACAGTGATTTTCGAGTCCCTGTTTCGAAACGGCCTAAGGCGTTTCGAAATGGTTTTGAAACCGTCAACCCATGTTTCGAAACGGGTATCGAAACGTTTTCAACACTGCCAACCAGTGTTTCGAAACAAGTTTCGAAATGGCTTAAGAACATAGAGACACCGTATCGAAACGACACTCAGTGTTTCGAAACGGTTCTTCATTTGATTTGAAAAATGTGACCGTTGCAATTTTTAACTAATTTTTAAGAAACTGTTAAGGCGTTTCGAAACGGGTTCAAGCCGTTTCGATACGACCCTTGACATTGGCAAAAGCGTTTCGAAACGGGTCAGACCGTTTCGATACGGGCTCTTAAATGCACCCCAACGGCTCTTTCTATTTTTGTCAGTTTCGAAACAGGGTCGGGCGTTTTGAAACGGTTGGTTGCAGACTACATTTATGGAGGTGAGATAACACCCCCAACGGCTCTAATGATGAATGCAACAACCACAACGGCTAGAAATCAATGAGAAGGTATAAGAGGGACCTCTAAAAGCTCCAGCAACAACTATTGATCCAAAAGCAAACATCCAAACATCAAATCCAAGCATTTGTGCCTAAATCCCAAAATTGTCTAGAAACCCCAATTGTAATTTTCATTCCTATCATTTCAATTGGGTTGAGTGCTTGTAATTGGGCTAAAATTTGTATTGAGAGATACTTTCTTAGCCAACAAAATCTTTGTTTTATTTGTGTGAGGATTGGGTTAAATTTTGGGTAGAAAATTTAACTGAAAATTGTAAGGGTTACCTCCTTAGCCTAGAAAAGGGGAAGAGCAATTAGTGGAATTGTTGCAAATCCTTAGTGAAGCTAAGGTAGTGGATGTAGAGTTCATTTGGAACTTGAACCACTCTAAAATTCCTTGTCTATCTTTTTAATTTGCAATTTCCACCACCTAAACCTTTAAAAATCCAATTCACCCCCCTCTTGGTTCATTTCGATCATTCGATCCACTCAACATTGACAAAGATGAAGGAGGTAAGTGTGTCGACTCTAAGCTTTACCGTTCTATGATTGGATCATTGCTTTACCTTACCGCAAGTAGACCGGATATCTTGTTTAGTATTTGCTTGTGTGCTAGGTTTCAAGCTAGTCCTAGAGAGTCTCACCTTATAGCCGTTAAGAGAATCTTTAGGTACCTTAGAGATACTCCTTGCTTAGGTCTTTGGTACCCTAGAGACTCCACCTTCAACCTTCATGCTTATTCGGATGCGGATTATGGGGGATGTAAAATCGATAGGAAGAGTACTTCGGGAACTTGTCAATTCCTAGGTAGTATGCTCATATCTTGGTTCTCTAAGAAACAAAATAGTGTAGCCTTATCTACCACCAAAGCCGAGTACATATCCTTAGAGAGTTGTTGTGATCAAGTCCTTTGGATGAAGCAACAACTCTTAGATTATGGTATTAAAGTTGAAACCATACCCCTTAAATGTGATAACACTAGTGCTATATGTTTGACAAAAAATCCCATCCAACACTCTAGAACCAAACACATAGAAATAAGGCATCATTTCATTAGAGATCATGTCCTTAAAGAAGATGTGGTTATAGAGTATGTTGACACCTTAAATCAATTAGTGGACATATTTACAAAACCTTTAGACAAAGAGCATTTTTGGTCCCTTAGGAGAGAGTTAGTTCTAGCTAGCCTATCTTGACCTTTTAGGACCTCTTTTATACTTAAAATTGCTTGATCTTGTGAAATGCCATGTTTATGTGTTTTTACTCCTAATTTCATCCATGCCTATAGCTAGGGGGAGTATGTTTATGTTTACATATGTTTTTTCCTGCTCATTCATGTCATTCATGCAAGTTAGGCCTTAGAAAAACTCATTTTTTCTGCACTTTTAGAGCCTCACCTGCACTTCCAGGCCCAGGTGTATCGAAACGAGTGAACATGTTTCGATACGGTTGCTTTAAATTTCTATCTGAGAGAAGGGCGTTTCGAAACGCCTTCCAAGGGTTTCGAAACGTTTTGGCTACTGCCAAGGGGTGTATCGAAACAAGTTTCGATACGAGTCAACAGGGATTCGATACGGTCAAACCTGTATCGAAACGGTAAGCTGGAGTTGAAAAGTCGGTCAATCTTTCATGCCCGCGTTTCGTAACGGTCAAGCCCGTTCCGAAACGGTTTCGCGGACTGCTTTAAAGGGGCTTTTAATGTTAAAGTTTAACAAAAATCAAAACTCTCCTAAAAACCTAAAAACCCTAGATTCGATTTTTCCTATAAAAACCTCTAAACCTCTTTATTTTTCACCAAATCTTGAGGGGTTTTTCTCTTAAACTCAAGTCCAAGCAAGCTTCAACAATCTTGTGCAAGGATTTTTCTCTATTCATCCAAAATCCCATATTAAGGTATTTTCTTTCTTTTTCTTTTTTCCTTCAATTTATGTTCGAATCTTAGGTTAGAAAATTTTAATTTTGTGTTGTTTATATGTTTTTATACTTGGGTTTTTCAAATCTTGTAAATTTTTTTTCAAAATCTTCAATTTTCTGATTCGAATATAAAATTTTTCACTCGTATTTTTCTTTACTGTTTTCTCTGAAATTTTTTTTGTTTTTGTTTTGTTTTGTATATTTGTTTTAAAAACTTGTTTTTAAACCTAAGTGGGATTTATCATTGGATTGAATTTCGAAATCTCATGCATACACTTAAACTTGTTTTAAAATCGCTTGCTTAATGTTTTTAGGATGGCTACGGACAATGCTAGCAAAAAGCGTAAGACCAGTCAAGCTAGTGAATCGAGTATTCATCCCAATCTCACCCAACTCTTTCAGAAAACTCTTCGAACTCAAGAGATGAGGGATCGATTCACTTATGTCAAGGAGTACGAAGTTCGTCGTGAGCGTGTCATTGATCTCAAATTTCTTGACTTCGAGCGCTTTCTTTTTAGTTACCTTGATCGTTTGAGAGAATGGAGTTTCCTTGGTCTTTTGAGCATCCCGGACATTTGCTACAAACACATGGTACTCCTCTTTTACTCCAATGCTCAATTTATCAATAATGAAGATAATACCGAAGTGGTTGGCCTTGAATCTTTTATCTTGGACAAGAGGATTGTTGTTGATGTCCCTCTTTTGGAGTCTACATTTTCTCTCAAGGACGAAGGTCTTACGAATGAGAGTCACTTTGGTTCTCACACCGGCTCAGTGCTTACCTTGGATGCGCACGATCGATTCCTCCATTTGATGGTCTCATGGTTTCTTCGCCCCTCCGGAGGTACATATTCTCACATTCGTCAAGTTGACTATTTTTTGCTTGAATGTTTCCGTCGTGGTGAGCGCCCTAATCTAGTTAAGATCATATTTGCCAAAATTGTTAACAATGTTAAGCTTCATGACACCGATGCCCTAAAATCTTTCACTTATGGAACGGTCTTAAGTCACATCTTTAGCAAGCTTAATCTTGATTGCAGCTACGACTCCCTGGAACCTCGCAAGTCAAAAATTGGTGAGTCCTCTCTCCGTAAGTCCGGTTTTTGCTATGTCAACAATGGACATTGGGAACGTGTTGATCGGGAAGCACCTCCTCCTCCCGTTGAACCTCAACCTCAAGCTCAAGTTAGGAACAATGAAGCTCTCACGGCTTTCCTTACCGAGCGATTCAACGCCATGGACACTAACATGGCTTCGGGCTTTGATACTATCAACACACGCTTGCAAAATGTAGAGGATCAACTCCAATCCCTTGAGAATCAACACTCGGCCATGGATATGTCCTTCTCCACCTTTTATGGCCAATGGATGAAGTTTCGTCAATCTCAAGTCAAGAGCGATGATGAGTCCTCGGATGATGATGATGGTGACGAGAAGGCTTAGGTTTCTCATGACATATCATATTAGCTATGCATTTTAGGATTAAGTTTGCATCTTTACTTTCATTATGTTTTATGAACCTATGCTTTTGATTTCATTTGGGATTATGCTTTGAACTTATTGTTGATGATTTATGTTTTGGATATTTTAATTTTATGAATTAATATTATTGTTGCTTATTGCTTATTGCTTAATGATTATTGCTTTTAACCCTATTTCTTCTCTTGAGCCTTGTTTATATTTTTTATCTAACAAAAAGGGGAGAAGTAATCTAAGAGCCAAAAGTTGTTTTAATTGTTTAAAGTGTTTTTAAGTTTTAAACTTTGAACTTTAAATTTAAATCCTTTTAAAACTTTAAAAACCTATCTTAAATTGAGGGGGAGTTAGAATGTATTCAAAATTTTCAAAACTCTTAAAAATTCTAACCTTGGTTTTGTTATATCAAAAAAGAGGAGATTGTGAAACCGATATTTTAATTTTGATATAACTAAAGAACCTAAGAACTAAATTGAAAATGTGAAAACGAATTTTTAAGTCCTCAAACACCCCTACATGTTTTGAAGAATACGCCTAAGTTAAAAACTAAGTTTATAAAATATTTTCTAAGTGTTCTCAAAGCCAAAATAGTGATTTTCGAGTCACCGTTTTGAAACGGTCTAAGGCGTTTCGAAACAGTTTTGAAACTGTGAACTTGTGTTTCGAAATGATTTCAACACTGCCAACCCATGTTTCGTAACAAGTTCCGAAACGGCTTTAGAACAAAGAGACACCGTATCGAAACGACATCAAATGTTTCGAAACGGTTCTTAAGTTTGATTTGAAAAAATGACCGTTAAATGTTTTTAACTGATTTTTAACAAAACGTTAAGGCGTTTCGAAACGATCTCAAGACGTTTCGATACGACCCTTGACAGTGGCAAAACTTTTCGAAACAAGTTTCGAAACGACTCTTAGCGTATCGAAACAGGTCTGACCGTTTCGATACGGGCTCTTTAATGCACCCCAACGGCTCTTTCTATTTTGGTCTGTTTCGAAACAGGGTCGAGTGTTTCGAAACGGTTGGTTGCAGACTGCATTTATGGAGGTGAGATAACACCCCCAACAGCTCTATTGATGAATGCAACAACCACAACGGCTAGAAATCAATGAGAATGTATAAAAGGGACCTCTAAAAGCACCAGCAACAACTATTGATCCAAAAAGCAAACATCCAAACATCAAATCCAAGCATTTGTTCCTAAATCCCATATTTGTCTAGAAACCCCAATTGTATTTTTCATTCTTATCATTTCAATTGGGTTGAGTGCTTGTAATTGGGCTAGTTTATGTATTGAGAGATGCTTGTTTAGCCATCAATTTCTTTGTTTTAATTGTGTGAGGATTGGGTCAAATTTTGGGTAGAAAATTTGACCGAAAATTGTAAGGGTTACCTCCTTAGCCTAGAAAAGGGGAAGAGAAATTAGTGGAATTGTTGCAAATCCTTAGTGAAGCTAAGGTAGTGGATGTAGAGTTCATTTGGAACTTGAACCACTCTAAAATTCATTGTCAATCTTTTTATTTGCAATTTCCACCACTAAGAACATTAAAAATCCAATTCACCCCCTCTTGGTTTAGTTCGATCATTCGATCCACTCAACAATTTACATAAAACAATAATTACATATAATAACAAACTCCTAAGAGTTTAATCCTAATCCAAATACAAGTGCAATAACCTACACTCCCCCTCAAGCTGGTGAGTATACATTGTATAGTCCTAGCTTGGATAGAAAGTCATCAAAAATTGTTTTGGATAAGGCCTTTGTGAGAATGTCAGCTAGTTGGCCTCCTGTGGGAATATATGACAAATTAGCTATTCCATGACGGTTTTTTCTAAAATAAAATGCATGTCTATCTCAACATGTTTTGTTCGATCATGTTGAACTAGATTCTTTGCAATCTGAATGACTGGTTGATTATCACACAAAACCTCGAACTTGTCTTCTTGGTTAGTGTGTAATTCTTTAAGCAACATGAGTAGCCAAATTCCTTCACACATTTCTAGAGCCAAAGCTCTAAATTCTACTTCAGCACTGCTTCCAGATACCACTGGTTGCTTCTTGCTTCTCAAAGTCACAAGATTTCCCCAAACAAATGCATAATACCCACTTGTCGATCTTCTATCAGTTAGTTCTCCTACCCAATTCGAGTTTGTAAAGATTTTCACAGTTCTGTCCTATGTCTTTTTAAATAGTAAACCATGTCTAGGAGTTTTCTTCAAGTACCTGAGGATTCTGTTAGCTGCTGCCATGTGTTCTTCATTAGGATTCGTCATATGCTGACTAATCACATCGACTGGAAACGCAATGCCTGGCCTCGTCAAGGATAGATAGACTAGTTTTCCCACTAACCTTTGGAATCTCTCTTTGTCAACTAAAGTGCATGTTTCTTTAGTGAATTTCAAGCCGACTTCCATTGGTGTATCTTCTGGTTTACACCCGAGCATCCCTACTTCATTAAGCAAATCAAGGACATACTTCCTTTGATTAATCACCAAACCTTCACTTGATCTAGCAACCTCCATTCCGAGGAAGTATTGAAGTTGTCCCAAATCCTTTGTTTCAAATTCTCTATGTAGAAGGTTTTTCAAGCACCTGATTTCCTTCTCATCATCTTTTGTCACAATTATGTCATTTACATAAACAATTAAGATAACTCTTTTGTTTTTTGAGGTTACCTTAATGAAGAGAGTGTGACCCGCCAATGATTGCTTGTATCCATCTTTCAGAATAGCTTTGGTGAATCTGTCGAACCAAGCTCGAGGAGACTGTTTCAGACATAAAGTGACATGTTGAGCTTACAAACTTTCTGATCTCTTTCAATCGATCTCAGACCAAGTGGAATCTTCATATAAACCTCTTCCTCTAACTTTCCATTAAGAAATGCATTCTTCACATCAAGTTGGTGAAGCTTCCAATCAGAATTGACAGCTAGACTTAGTAATACCCGAACAATGTTAAGTTTTGCCACTATAGAAAAGGTTTCTGTGTAGTCGATCCCATAGGTCTGTGTAGCCTTTAGCCACAAGCCTCGCTTTGTATCTCTGGACACTACCATCAGAGTTATATTTCACAGCAAAAACCCACTTACAACCAACATGTTTTTTACCTTGGGGAAGATCAGTTATTGTCCAGGTACCATTCTTCTAAATAGCACTGATTTCTTCTTCGACAGCCTTTCTCCACTTGGGATGCTTTAAAACTTCATCAACTGTGGATAAAGGATGGCTTCAATGAACTGTATCCAGCAAATTTTTGAATAGGATGTTTAGTGCACTTTCTAACCCCTTTTTCTAATAGCAATAGGAAAATCATCAAGATTAGGGATAGTAGGCTCACTGATTATATTACCTTCCTCTTCCATATTGGCAGATGGACTCAAATCCAACTCACGACAAGTGTCAGATTGCAAAATAGCCTCTGGTATAGTTTTCTTTTTCCTTATATAGTTCAAAATTTGTTTAGGAGGAGGAGTAGGTGTTTTCGAAAAGTTTTGAGGAGTGAATGTGTTTCGAATAGGTGTAGGTGTTTTGGAAGGAGTTGGTAAAGGAGATGTAGGCTCGGATAAGGGTGAAGTAGTGGATTCAAAATCTGGTGGTATAGAAATATTGTGAGAGATTACCTGAGGGTGAGGAGAAGGCTGAAAATCATCCCAAATCTCCCTCTGAATTACAGCCTGAGGAAAGTAAGGGTCCTGCTCGAAAAATGTAAGATCCATAGTAACAAAATATCTATGAGAATGAGCATGATAGTATTTATAGCCCTTCTTGAGTGAAGAATAACCAACTAGTATACACTTCAATGATCTAGGATCTAACTTGGACTTATTAGGGGCTGAATTATGAATAAAGACAGTACAACCAAATATTTTAAGAGGTAAAATAGAAGAGATATGCTTAAAATGTGGATAACTCTCCAGGAAGACAGATTGACGTGTTTGAAATTTTAAAACCTTACTAGCCATGCGGTTGATTAAATATGTGGCGGTTAACAAGGCCTCACCCACAAGTATTTAGGGACATTTCTAGTAAATAAAAGAGAACGAACAACTTCAAGGAGGTGTCTGTTTATTCTTTATGCAATTCTGTTTTGTTGTGGAGTATCAACACAAGAACTAAGTTGAACTATTCCATGCTTTTGAAAAGATGCACTCAAAGACTTAGCAAAAAATTCACTCTCATTATCAGACTTAAACATTTGAATTTTGGTTTGGAATTAAGTAAGAACCATGTTATAAAACCTCTCAAAAACCCTCGCAGTTTCAGACTTTTCTTTCATTAAATAAGTCTAAGTAATCCTACTATGATCATCAATAAAGGTAATAAACCACTTACTGCCATCAGCATTCTTCACCCGATAAGGACCTCAAATATCATTGTGGATCAAAGAAAAAGGGTGAGATGGTTTATAAGGAGATGGAAGATAATATGTTTTAATTTGTTTAGCAAGAGGGCAAATATGGCATTTAAATAAACTTGGCTTTTTATTGATAAACAAAGATGGATATAACTTTGACAAATATTGAAAATTAGGGTGACCTAACCTAAAATGCCATAATAACACATCATTAAATTGTTCTAAAGTAGTAAAGGAGGAAAGAGAGAAAAAGGTGCAAGGTGATGGAGAGCTATGGAGAGCATAAAGATCATTGTGCAAACTGCAGTGTCGACTGTCTTTTTTGAGTCCATAGCCTGTAAAATACAACTAGTGTCATTAAAACTTGCAGAATACTTCAAGGTTTTCGAAAGCTTGCTAACAGAGATAAGATTGCAGGCAAGATTTGGTACAAAGAGAACATCATCTAGCACCAGATTGAGATTAATAATAATAGAACCAGAACCCGCAATTTGTGAAAGAGAACCATCAGCAGTTTTAATTGATCTACCCGAAGAGGAGGCTGAATAATTGAGAAATAAATCTTTGTTACCAGTCATGTGGTCGGTAGCCCCAGAGTCGATGATCCACGTTGGATTGAGTTGTGTAGACAATAAGGCTGTCGGGAAGGAGGTACATGCAAGTTCTTTTATGGCCAGTTTTGTTTCAATAGTTCTTTCCAACTTGAGGTCGTCAGAACCAGAAATAAATCCTGATGAAGATGAGATATCGATGGTCGAAGAAGAAGTAGCCATCGAGCATGAGGTTTTTCTGGTGATTTGTTTTGATTTGAAAGTCGACTAGGGTTGAGGAATCGAAACCCCAGCTGATACCATGTAGAAAGAGTAGAAAACATAATACTTTTTCTGTTATTCGATGATTTAGAAAGATACAACATGAGACCAGGGCCGGTTTTGAGCTTTTGGTGGCCCAGGGCGAATACAAAAAATGGGTCCCAAATTAAAAATTTAAATTGCGGTTGCGATCGTATTTACAATCATGTTAGGTTTTATTGTGGGTGCGGGCATTATAGTTGCTATTTCGGTCTCTGCAAGTATCGTAGTTGTGAAATCTCTTAATAACATACGTTATTGTGGACATAACAGTTGTGAGTATCGCGATTCCAGATTGTGCCGCTACATATGGGCGGATGTAGCATATAAATTGGAGGTGCAATTGACACCACTTGATTTGTTGGAGTACGAGGTTTTCAAGGAGGTAATACAGATTTTTTCATAAGAAATATTAGATTTGACCCCACTTAATTTGTTGGGGTTTGGGGATAACAATGCTTATTCTAGTGGCATAGAAATCATCAATACCTCATGCTTCACTCATGACCCCACTATAAGAAAATCATGGCTCCACGCCTCCACTACTACCGCTATCGTCATGTAACGATCGTTGTTGCAGTTGCATACCGTTATTTAAATCCTTGTCCCTAATAGAAAGTAACGAAAAAAAATTAATTTTAAAAGTATATCCATATTAAAAAATTGGGCCCTTAATAACAAAAATTGAATAAATTGGATTTTAAGAGTATACCTAAAATAACAAATATTAAAAAAAATCAGGCCCCTAATAACAAGTATTAGAAAAAAAATTTAAGAGTAGTCCCATAATAATAAATATTAGAAAAAAATTAAATTTATATTAAAAATATTAAAAAATTAGACCCCTACTACCATGTATTAACAAAAATAAGACCACTAAAAATAAATATAATTCGAATAAAATTTAAAATATGTAATTTCCTTGAGCGATGGGCCCTGGGCGGGTGCCCTTTTTGCCCCTGCCCAGGGCCGGGCCCCTACTAACATGTATTAACAAAAATAAAACCACTAAAAATAAATATAATTCGAATAAAATTTAAAATATGTAATTTCCTTGAGCGATGGGCCCTGGGCGGGTGCCCTTTTTGGCCCTGCCCAGGGCTGGGCCTGCATGAGACTCTTTTATAGAGTCATGTAGGAGTTCAACTAGGATAAGGATTCCTAGAACTACAAAACTTCTAAATCTATACAAGGCTTAGGACTCTTTAGGAGTTTTAATCCTAATCTATTTACATAAAACAATAATTACATATAATAACAAACTCCTAAGAGTTTAATCCTAATCCAAATACAAGTGCAATATCCTACAGATAGTCAGAACTTTAGGATTTGGAGATCAATGAGGGTTAATGCGGGGTCCATTGGAGGACCCAAACTCCGCGATCGAGATACCGACGAGAATACGAGGGGGTGAAAAAGGGATGAGACAAAATTCTATCA
The DNA here is from genome assembly GCA_030270665.1 of Hibiscus trionum. Classification (NCBI taxonomy): domain Eukaryota; kingdom Viridiplantae; phylum Streptophyta; class Magnoliopsida; order Malvales; family Malvaceae; genus Hibiscus; species Hibiscus trionum. Next base: position 22,918,050 of record BSYR01000004.1, read on the forward strand.
AAATTAAGATGGTGTTTTACCCCCCAAAAAAATTAAGATGGTGGTTTAAATTAATAAATTTTAGACTAAATTAATAATATATACAAGTGTTTGGACTAAAACTGTGATTATATCAAGCCACTTCATCATCTCCGTTAATTTTTAACGGTCAGGTACCAAAACAAAATAAAAGTGTAACGTCGTGTACCATTTTGCCAAAAATAATAGTTAGAATACCAAAATAATAATGCGGGTATAATTAGGTAATAAATAAGTAAATATGTCCCTAATTGTTATTATGTTGTTTCGTTATTTAAGAAAATTATTTCAATTTCTTATTTAGCTGGAAAAGGTTTTGATATATTTTCATAATGATTGGATTGTTTTTATCCGGATAATATGCTTACTATCCAAGTCTCATGCAATTTCATATCCAAAATAACTTTAAGCTGAATAGTTAACACACAAATAAAAACAAATTTACGGGATATTTATAGTAAACTTTTTTTTTCTGAATATGTTGGTATGATTAGGGGTATATAAAATTGGGTTCGATTAATCATTAGCAAATTATTTTGATTAACCGGTAAGTTCGGGTCACCTAATTCTCGACCCTAAACCGTAACTATTCAACCGATTAACCGAAACATTTGGTTCAGTTCGGTTTGGGTATCAATTTTTTATTTTGTTTATTAAAAAATATAAATTTTAATAATATGTTAGAAAAAAGCACATACTTTTAAAAACCGATACATTATATTAGTATTTTTTTAATAGTAGAAGGTAAATACTTAAACTTTATAAAATGAAATTATGGTTTCACTTTTGTGAAATGAGAAAATAAAATAAAATATGATTTTTTTAGTATAAAATATTAAAATAGCATGTAATATAATAATATATATTATATAACCGGTCGGTTCGGTTACTCGGTTTGTTCTAAAACTGTAAATCATAACCGAACCGGTTTCTTTTAAAATAATAAAAACTTGAACCGAAATCGAATTTTTCAGTTTGATTAACCAATTTTTCGGTTCGCTTTTTTTTGGGTTTCGGTTATTCAATTTTTTTGCACACCCCTATGTGTAATTACAAGGTAGTATATGTTCAATTTTCTGAACACTTTAATAACGCACACGTGGTGCCTGAACCCGGGTCATCTGAATAAAACACATCATCATTTACCATCGAGACCACTACACATGTTCATTTATAGTAAACTTTTTAATTAATACAAATAACTAATTCAAATATGTTTCAACTAAATTGGCTGAGAAGATTGAATTAATAAGAATTTTGCCGAGTTTAAATAGGCTGTGGCATAGCAACTATTACATCAAAATTTTACACGATTCATGAGTTACTGGTTGATGAAAGTCTTAACATGTGAAATCATTTCTTGAGTTCGAATTTGAGAAAACGGAGAATTGTGAAGAACTTGAAATGCATGCCCAACTCCTTTGTAAATCTTAACTTCAACCCTTTTACCAGCATTGCCCAAAGCATTGCAGAATCCCAGGTTCCTATCTTTCAATATATCCATCTCCGATACGCACACCATCGTGGGTGGGAGTTTCAGTTCCCTTAACTTGGTTGCACCACTGCCCAAAGGGTTGCACCATGGATGGTCACGGCTCGAACCGAAAGGCAATGATAATCTCCAATACGCATCGGATGCGGATAAAGTGAGCGCCGAGTTAACTTGTGTAGGGGCATGCATCTCGGTTGCGGTCCTTGACTCGCCTCCCAAAAAGGGTTGAATCAAGATCGATCCCTTGAGAACCAATGGCTTGATCCCGGAACCGGCGGAGGCGCTGCCGTGGGATCCTAATCTGGCGGACACATTGTAAGCTATATTGGCACCAGCACTGTCACCTGCTAGAAACAAACTAGAGGGATCACAATGACTCAGCCACCACTTATGTTCAATCGGTCCATTTAGAGTTTGTTGTTTAACCCACATAAGGGCTTCGATGCCGTCGTCGTAAGCAGCCGGAAGCCGGTTTTCGGGAGCTAAGCGGTAATTTACGGACAGAATAATGCAACCGGCTTTCGAAGCAAGACCGGATAAGAACTCATTGTAGCAACTCCAAGCGGCGGAGCCAACACAGAATCCACCGCCATGGAAGTAAACAAGCAGAGGCATCTTGTGGGAGTAGTTCGGGACATAGATACGAATCCATGAGCCGGTATATTTATCTACGACGACGTCCTTAGCTGCCACACCACCGGAGGCTGTGCAGGGGACGAGAGGGATGATCGGAGGCCTCTCGACGTTTCCGTTCTTGTAAACTCGGATGAGTCCTTCAATCTCTTCAACTACAACGCCATGGCTCTTCTGGTTGACCTGAACATTGAACCCTGGATCAAAGGAAATGGCTGCCATTCTTTTTGTTCAAGTACAATATAGAAGTAGAATTTGACTTGTGAGGTTAATGATTGAGATTTACGAGTACATTGATCATCCTTATATAGAGAAGGAAAATGTTAGAATTTCACATTCAACTTTCCCTTTTTTTTAACATCCATTTTTTTTTCTTTTTAAATATTCATGAATATATAGATTCACATGCAGACATAGATAACGAGCAAAACTCGATTCGATTTAGAAAACGGTTTTTTAGATTCAACATGAAAATTTTGACTAAAAAAATTTAAATAAAGTTTAAGTTATAAAATGAAACTTCGAATAACTCGATATTTTTAATATTTAGTGGATCAGTTTTCAAGTTTGATAGGAGTCTCTCGACTTTGCCTGATATATGTATATCACATATGAAAAAATATATAAAAAAATGTATATGCATATGAAGAAATATAAAAAATTATATCAATGTATATAGTATATGGTTATAAAAAGTCATCTAAACTGATAAAGTGGTTAAGCTTCCAATTGACATCCTCCTCCCTTCTTACGTCTTGGGTTCATTACCCAACAAGAGCATTTTTCCCCTTCCCCTCTCCTAGGTTGTAGGTTCAGTTTAAAAAGTCGTTTAAATTAAATTCAATTAGTACTAAAACATGATAAATGTGTACAATTATATTTCAACTGAGTTTCGAACAGCTCGACTTGATTCAATTTAAATTAAAAAACGATTCAAATAAAATTTGAGTTATAAAATAAAACTTGTTAATTCGACTAATTTAAAAAAAAAAATTCTTGACTTACTAAATCAAATACTCGCTCCCAGATAAAAAGTTTGACCCTTAAAAACATTTTATTTTTTGAATGGCTTAAAAACATTTTAATTTAATGCAGATGACCATTAAGAAACATTTTATATTCGATACTCATTTTCAACTTCATGTAATCAGACCTTTATTCAAATTATGTTGATCTAATTTTTCATTTTTTAAAAGAAATGTCTGTGTATTTAATTAGTTAATTAAAAATATTCATATATGAATATAACACTCCTAAAAATCTCTCTAAATAGAACCTAACAAGTGTCACAATAGAAAAGCGGATAATCTTTATCTTAGAAGACACATGTTCAAATCTGTAGAACTAAGTGTTTTGATATAATATTTGAAAAATGTTTGGACATAATTGAAAAGAATTTAAAATATGTTTTTAGTCAAAAACAACTTGAAATTATGTTTAAGGGTTTTACAAGGCTTTGGAATGATTTAAAGTACATTTAAAGTAGTCAAAACCAAGCTTTTCAAGTGCCCGTACCGATACGGTCTCGGACCGTATCGATACGCCTTAGGGTTTCAACTACATGAATTTTCCAATAGCCAAAACCCGTACCGATACGCTTAGCCGTATCGATACGGTGTGTTTTGAAATAGCCCAACGGCTAGTCGCGTACCGATACGGGTGTATCGCGTACCAATACGCCTAACTACCCCAACGGTCCAACGATCATTTTCCCAACAGTCTTTTAATTTGCAGGACCGTACCGATACGCTAGGTAAGCGTATCGATACGCATCAGCTGAAGAAGCCCAACGGCTAATTCCTTATCGGGACCGTATCGATACGGTTTGAAGGGTATCGATACGCCAAGCTGCAGAACTGCATTTATGGTGTGAAATAAAGGCTCCAACGGCTCCAATTCAATCCCAACGGCTAGTAACGACTACAAACTCATCAAGGAGTATAAAAGGGACCTCCAAACATCTTGTAATGGTTAATGCTTCAATTGTTACAACATTATGATGTCAAAATATGTCTAGAGCTTAAATTTTATATTTCTTGCTTAGACAACACTTGTGAGTTTAACATTGTTAAATTTGCTCAAGTGTTTAGGTTTTGGGAGTGTGCTTAGTATTGCAAACACATACCTATTAGATGGATTTTTAGTTTGCTAAGTCTTTCTCTTGTAAGAGAGTGTTTGATCAAGCGTTGGGTAGAAAGCTTGATCGTTGTAACGATTTCCTACTAATCCGAGAAAAAGGGACGAAATTCTTAGTGAATTTGTTTGGAAATCCTTAGTGGGAAGCTAAGGTAGTGGATGTAGACCTTGGTTAGAAGGTTGAACCACTATAAATCATTGTGTAAATTGTCTATCTTTTCCTTCCCACAATTTCACCCAAATTATCCAACTTCTCCACACTTGGCGAGCAAGAACGGTTGAAGGAATCGAGCCCCCTATATCTCAACAATTGGTATCAGAGCTTGGCTCAATCGAAGAGGATTAACATCCTATTGAGAAGATCCGGCAAGCTCGATCAGCATTTCACCAACCGGCTCAAATGGCGCAATCCATCGACAAATCGCCTTTCTTCGACGGAAATCAATATGCTCATTGGAAGACAAAGATGAAATTCTTCATGAAGTCAAGAGACTACAAGCTATGGGACATAGTTGAAGATGGTCCGTTCGTGCTTCAACGAAGCAAAGCGGAATGGAGTGCCGAAGATCGCAAGAAGATGGAGCTAAATTGCAAAGCCTTGCACATCCTATTTTGTGCTTTTGGCACAACCATCTATGAGAAGATGTCTTCTTGTGAGAGTGCCAAGGAGGTATGGGACAAGCTTGAAGTCACATACGAAGGGACGAATGAAGTAAAGGAGACCAAGATCGGGCTCCTCACCTTAGAGTATGAGAACTTCAAGATGGATCCGGAAGAGAACATCGAGAAGATGTTTGATAGGTTCTCCACTATCACAAATGGACTCAAAGGTTATGGAGAAGCCATCCCGGAAGAGAAGCTTGTTCGAAAGCTCATCTACTCCCTTCCCGAGTCAAGGGACTCAAAGAGGACCGCCATCATCGAAGCCAAGAATCTCAAAACCTTGAAGCTTGATGAACTCATGGGGTCACTTCTCACTCACCAAATAATGAAGAAAAACAAAGAAGATGAGAAGAAGAAGGAAGAGATTAGAGCGATGGGGAAGAAGAAGATCATGGAGCTATGCATCAATGCAAGTTCCGTTGCTCTCAAATCCTCCACATGTCATCATGTAGATTCAAGTGAGGAGGAAAGTGAAGATGAAGAGATGGCCTATCTCTTCACCAAGTTCACCCGGTTCATGAAGAGCGAAATGGATAAATCTAAGCATGAATCGAGGAAGAAGATGAAGGACTCCCACAAATCCAAAAAGAGGGGATCATCTTCAAAACAAGCATATGTGGCCACATGGAGTGATGAAGACTCCATTGATGATGAAGTAGCCCACCTATGCTTGATGGCTCTCAATGAGGGGGAGATAACTTCTAACTCATCTATTTCAAATTCATATACATTTGATGAGTTGCAAGATGCCTATGATGATTTGCTTTTGGAATTCAAGGCATCATTTTCCAAGAACAAAAAGTTGATTTCAAAAATAAAAATTGAAAATGATTTGCTTTCTAAAACAAATCTTGAAATTGAAGCAAAATTGAAAGATTTTGAACAAAAATGTTTTGATTTACAAAATTTGCTTCTTAAAGTTCAAAAAGAAAAAGATTTGATTTCCAATGAACTTGAAAAGAAAAATAGTTTTAGAAAATCAAATTTTTATGTAAGACAATCTAGTGCCCCTAGATTTGTGAATGGTAAATGTTTTAGAAGTGTTTGGGTCCCAAAAGGACTAACCACTTCAACTAAAAAGGATGAAATTGAAAAATAGATTCCTAAGGGGACTAAATTTTGTGCTACTAATGTCTATGGATCCAAAGCAATTTGGATACCAAAAATTACTTGATTGTCTTTTGCTAGGTGTGATGGAGAGTGATCAACAAGTCAAAAATTGAGGGGGAGCTCCATGCACACAAAGGATGAACACTTGAAGAAGGAATGCTTCACATCCTCCTTTGGGTTCAAGTGTGGTAAAATCTAGTTGTTTTTGTTCTTATTTGATTTATTTTCATTTATGTCAACTAGATAATCTTATATGTTGAACTAACATTCTTATGATGCTTTGAGTAAGGGGGAGCCAAATTTTTAAACCAAATTTTTAAGTGTGTCAAAATTTCTTTTTACCTCCTAAGTTATTTTGAGCTCAATGTCATTTTAAATTCTTTTTGATATAACAAAAAAGGGGAGAAATGGGTTTGAAAATTTGATTTTTCAAGTTTTTCAAAAGAATAAGGGGAAGCCTTAATCAAATTTAAAATTTAAGTCTCTTATTCAATTTTTTAAATACAAAGGGGGAGAGATTCCCAAACAATTTTTCAAGTTGGTTTTATTATATCAAAAAGGGGGAGATTGTAGAACTAAGTGTTTTGATATAATATTTGAAAAATGTTTTGGACTAAATTGAAAAGAATTTAAAATATATTTTTAGTCAAAAACAACTTGAAATTATGTTTAAGGGTTTTACAAGGCTTTGGAATGATTTAAAGTATATTTAAAGTAGTCAAAACCAAGCTTTTCAAGTGCCCGTACCGATACGGTCTAGGACCGTACCGATACGCCTTAGGGTTTCAACTACATGAATTTTCCAATAGCCAAAACCCGTACCGATACGCTTAGCCGTATCGATACGGTGTGTTTTGAAATAGCTCAACGGCTAGTCGCGTACCGATACGGGTGTATCGCGTACCGATACGCCTAACTACCCCAACGGTCCAACGATCATTTTCCCAACAGTCTTTTAATTTGCAGGACCGTACCGATACGCTAGGTAAGCGTATCGATACGCATCAGCTGAAGAAGCCCAACGGCTAATTCCTTATCGGGACCGTATCGATACGGTTTGAAGGGTATTGTAAAACTAAAATTGATTTTGATATAACATAAAAAGTTAAGGACCAATTTGCAAAACAAATAAATTTTTAAGAACTCTTTCAAGTTTCAAAAATTAACAAAATGTTTTTACAAAATAATGTTTGAAGATTGGATCTCAAAACATTAAGTTTCTCAAACCTCTTTCATGTTTTTCAAAGCCAAATTATGCAAAAATGGCCCTGCGTATCGATACACACAGAGTATCGATACACTTGAAACTCACTGTAATTCTGAATGAACATAGCGTATCGATACGCCTTCCATACGTATCGATACAGTGTTCATCTGGGCAACCGTACCGATACGCTTAATAAACGTATCGATACGCCTAGCATAATTATTTGAAAATTTGTTTTGACCGTTATGACGTATCGATACTCTTGGTCACAGTATCGATACTCTTTGATGCAACAAATTAATGTTTTTAACAGAGAGTTTGGACCGTATCGATACGACCCCTGTATCGATACGCTTTGATGCAACAAATCTTGGCAGAGAGTTTGGACCGTATCGATACGCCTTGTGTATCGATACACTCTGTTTTTATGCACAACGGCTAGTTGAATTTAAACTAGCGTATCGATACACCCTTGTCGTGTATCGATACGCGGTGCTGGGGAGCTGCCTTAATAGATGGAAAAATGTTCCCAACGGCTCCTTCAACAAGTCAAATGATCCAAACGGCTAGAAACTGATTCAAGGGTATAAATACAAGCTTCATTTCACCAGGAAGATCAACAATACACATTCAAGCATCATCAAAGCAAAAATCCAAATCCTAGAGCTATTCAAAGCTATATTCTTGTGCCCAACTCTTTGTATTTCATTTTGTCATATTATTGAGAGTTTTTGGGTTGCTGTAATTGTAAGTGGGTAGACAATCATCCTTTGAGAGGAAATACTTGAGTTTACCAAAAATCTTCTTTGTATTTGAGTGGATTAAGCTTGGGGTTGAAAAGCTTAATCTAGATTGTAAGGTTTCCTCCTCATCCAAGAAAAGGGGACGAATTCAAGTAGTGAATTGTTTTGGAAAATCCTTAGTGGGAGCTAAGGTAGTGGATGTAGAGTTCGGTTGTTGAACTTGAACCACTATAACCCCTTGTGTCATTTTATTTTCCAATATTCTCTTCACAAAAATTTTAATTGCCAATTCACCCCCCTCTTGGCCATTTGCAATTGTTCGATCAACTCAACAATTGGCATCAGAGCTACACTCATTGGAAGGATTACAACCCTCTTGAGTCGATCCTTGGAAAGTTGAAAGTTTGATCAACAACAAGTCAAGCAATGGCATCCACCTCCAACTATGAATCTCAATCCACCACCAAGCCACCATTCTTCAATGGGGATAACTATCTTTATTGGAAGAATAGGATGAGGCTCTTCATTAAATCTACCGACTTTATGGTGTGGGATGTAGTTGAAGAAGGTCCATACATTCCCATGAGGAGAGATGGAGAAAGGCTTGTTCCAAAAATCAAAGCCGAAATGACCGATGATGAAAGAAGAAGGATGCAAGTGAACGACAAAGCTCTTCATGTAATATTTTGTGCACTTGGTCCGGATATCTACTCTAAGGTGTCTTCAATCGAAAATGCCAAGGAGGTTTGGGACACTCTCGAGACAACATATGAAGGGACTAGCGATGTAAAGGAGACAAAGATTGGACTACTCAATCTAAACTATGAGAACTTCAAGATGGATCCCGATGAAAGTGTTTCCCAAATGTTTGATCGATTCTCGGTCATTGTCAACGGTTTAAAGGGTTTCGGAGAAATCATTCCCGAAGACAAGCTAGTAAGAAAGTTGTTATACTCTCTTCCGGAATCATGGGATAGCAAGAGAACGGCCATAATTGAAGCCAAAGATTTGAAGACTCTTAAATTAGATGCTCTTGTTGGATCTCTACTCACACATGAGATTATGAGAAAGGGAAGAGAACAAGAGAAGAAGATAGCAGAAAAGAAGGAAGCTGAGAAAAAGAAAGTTGGAATCGCATTAAAGGCTTCACAATTAGAAAACGATTCTAGTGAGGATGAAGAAGAAGAAATGGCTATGTTGGCCAAACGATTTACTCAGTTTATGAAGTCAAATCGTGGAAGAAAATTCATGAGAAGAAGGGACTTCAAGAGTAAAAACAAAGATGAGGAAATAGACCCAATTACTTGCTATGAATGCAACAAACCGGGTCACATTCGTTCCGAATGTCCTCAATTGAAAAAGAAAAGCTTTGGGAGGAAGAACAAGCTCAAAGCACAAATTGCAACTTGGAGTGATGATGAGTCTTCCGAGGAAGAGGAAGAAGTGGCCAACCTATGTCTCATGGCCTTCGATGATGAATCAAAGGTAACCTCTAATTCATACAATTTAGATTTTTCTATTGAAGAACTTCAAGATGCTTATGATGAACTTCAAGAAGTGTATGATGAGTTAGTAGAAAAATACAAGGAGTCCATTTTGAAAAACAAGAAAATAATTTCTGATTTAAAAATTCAAAATGAGACAATTTTAAAAAATAACTCCGAATTGGAAAAGAAAGTTTTATCTTTAGTCAATTTTTCAAATGATCTTAAAACTAAAAATCTAGAACTTGAAAAACGTCTTTCCGATTTTCAAGATTATCACACAAAGGAAGTAGATAATCTTAAAACATCTTTTGATATTGGGAAAAAGAATTTTGAGAAGGAAAATCATTTTAAACCCCAATATACAAAAAGAAAATATTTTATACCTAAACAAAGAAATTTTTATAAGCAAACTAAAAGTCATAAAATTAGAAATGTTTGGGTTCCTAAAGAACTTATCATTTCTAATAACTTAAATGCTATTGCTTCTTGGATTCCCAAGGGAACCAAATTGTTAAAGGCTAACACTCATGGACCCAAGATGATTTGGGTACCAAAAACCAAGGCCTAAATTCTTTGTTTGTAGGGGGAGCATTGCTTCAAGGCTAAAGCTTCAAGCAAAAATTCTTGGTACCTTGATAGTGGATGCTCAAGACATATGACCGGTGACAAAAATAGATTTGTGGAAATAAAGCCTAAGAGTGGTGGAGTAGTAACCTTCGGCGATAACTCAAAAGGACTCATTGAAGGAATAGGCTCTATTGGTAATCACTCTTCTATCTACATTAAAGATGTTTTGTATGTCAACGGTCTTAAACATAATTTGTTGAGCATTAGTCAGTTATGTGATAAAGGTTTTAATGTTTTATTTGATAAAAGTGGTTGTAAAATTGTAAACATTAAAACAAATCAAACAATGCTCATAGGACATAGAATAGGCAATATTTACATGGTGCATTTAGATGACATCCATTCATCCCATGCATGTTTAGTTGCACATGATGAACATGACTCATGGCTATGGCATAGAAAGTTAGGACATGCAAGCATGAGTGTTCTAGAAAAATTAAATTCCCTCAATCTAGTTAGAGGTTTACCCAAACTTAATTTTTCAAATGATAAAATTTGTGATGCATGTTCAAAAGGTAAACAACATAGGAGTTCTTTTAAATCCATAAATGATGTCTCTACTAGTAGATGTTTACAATTGATTCATATGGATCTTTTTGGGCCAATTAGAACAATGAGCTTGGGTGGAAAATCATATGCATTTGTGCTTGTAGATGACTATTCTAGATATACTTGGGTTCTATTCTTAAGTACAAAAGATGAGGCTTTAGAAAAATTCATCACATTTTCTAAAATAACTCAAAATGATCTTGAACTTAAAATTTCTCATATTAGAAGTGATCATGGAAGTGAATTTCAAAATTTGGGTTTTGATGAATTTTTAAATGAAAATGGGATTAGCCATAATTTTTCTGCACCTCGCACTCCTCAACAAAATGGGGTAGTTGAGAGGAAAAATCGAACTTTAGAAGAAATGGCTAGAACCATGCTTTGCGAAAATAATTTACCTAAATATTTTTGGGCAGAAGCTACAAATACCGCTTGCTATATAATAAATCGAGTAATGATTAGGCCAATCTTAAAGAAGACATCTTATGAGATTTTAAAGTCCAAAAAGCCTAACATTAGCTATTTTCATCCTTTTGGATGTAAGTGTTTTGTTTTAAATAATGGTAAAGAAAACTTAGGTAAATTTGATGCTAAAAGTGATGAAGCCATTTTCTTAGGATATTCTTCAAACTCTAAAGCCTACCGTGTATTTAATAAAAGAACTCTAGTTGTTGAAGAGTCAATACATGTTGTTTTCGATGATAACCTCCTTTCGAGAAAGGAATCGTGTGATGATGATGATGTAGGAATCATTGATACTATTGATGGAGGACAAACATCAAAAGAGGATAAGATTCCAACTAAAGAAGAAGACTCACAAGAACCTCCTCTTGAAGGCTTAAAAGACTTAGCTCATGAAGAAAAAGAGGTATCTTACCCAAGGGAGTTAAACTATGTCAAAGATGGTGAAATCTTGGGTGATCCATCCAAAGGGGTAACCACTAGATCCTCTCTCAAATTAATGAATCATGTTGCGTTTCTTTCATGCATTGAGCCTAAAAACATTAAAGAAGCTTTAAAAGATGATTTTTGGATTTTGGCCATGCAAGAGGAATTAAACCAATTTGAGAGAAGTAAAGTTTGGACATTAGTAGAAAGGCCTAATAATCAATCTACTATAGGTACAAAATGGGTTTTTAGGAATAAATTAGATGAAAACGGTAATATAGTGAGAAACAAGGCTAGGCTTGTTGCTCAAGGCTATACTCAAGAAGAGGGAATTGATTTTGATGAGACTTATGCACCCGTAGCAAGAATGGAAGCTATTAGAATGTTACTTGCATTTGCATGTTATCATGATTTCAAGCTTTTTCAAATGGATGTAAAAAGTGCCTTTTTAAATGGTTTTATAAATGAAGAGGTATATGTTGAACAACCACCAGGTTTTGAGGATTCAAAATTTCCAAACCATGTGTTTAAACTTACAAAAGCTCTCTATGGTTTAAAACAAGCTCCAAGAGCTTGGTATGAGAGACTTTCAACTTTCTTAATTGAAAAGGGTTTTGAAAAAGGAAAGGTGGATACAACACTCTTCATAAAAAGATATAACAATGACATCTTAGTAGTTCAAATTTATGTTGATGATATTATTTTTGGTTCTACTAATGAGTGTTATTGTAAAGATTTTTCTAAGCTAATGCAAGGTGAGTTCGAGATGAGCATGATGGGGGAGCTCTCATTCTTTTTGGGACTCCAAATCAAACAAATGAGTGATGGCACCTTCATAAATCAAGCTAAATACGTAAGTGATATGCTCAAGAAGTTTGGCTTAGAGAATGCAAAACCTCAAGCCACACCTATGAGTTCTTCCATAAAGCTTGACAAAGATGAAGGCGGTAAATGTGTTGATTCTAAGCTTTATAGATCCATGATAGGTTCTTTGCTTTATCTTACCGCAAGTAGACCGGATATTATGTTTAGTGTTTGCTTGTGTGCTAGGTTTCAAGCTAGTCCTAAAGAATCACACCTAGTTGCCATTAAAAGAATTTTTAGATACCTAATAGACACACCGACCTTAGGTCTTTGGTATCCTAAGGATTCAACTTTTAGTCTTCATGCTTTTTCGGATGCGGATTATGGGGGATGTAAGATAGATAGGAAAAGTACTTCCGGTACATGTCAATTCTTAGGTAGTATGCTCGTATCTTGGTTCTCTAAGAAACAAAATAGCGTAGCCCTATCTACCACCGAAGCGGAGTATATATCCTTAGGGAGTTGTTGTGCTCAAGTCCTTTGGATGAAGCAACAACTCTTAGACTATGGTGTTAAAATGGAAACCATACCCCTTAGGTGTGACAACACTAGTGCCATTTGTCTCACTAAGAATCCCATTCAACACTCTCGAACTAAACACATAGAAATTAGACATCATTTTATTAGAGATCATGTTTCGAAAAATGATGTTGTTATAGAATTTGTTGACACCTTGAACCAATTAGCAGACATATTTACTAAACCTTTAGATAAAGAGCGCTTTTGGACACTTAGAAGAGAGTTAGGTCTAACTTGTCTCTCTTAATTTTTTTTTGGTCCCAAAATGACAAAAATTTGCTTGAGATTGTTTGTGATTCATGTTTATGTTAATTTTGTTCTTTTCGCTTCTACACATATTGCTAAGGGAAGTATGTATCATATTAAGTCATTAAAACTTGTTCATATAACACATACATGCATTTAGGGGCGTCTCAAATTGGATTTTTGCACATAAAAATACCAAAATTGCAGAAACAGGTAAGCGTGTATCGATACTGCATATCAGCGTATCGATACGGTGTTCAATTCTGGGATTTTTGCAGATGAATGCGTATCGATACAGAAGAGTGTATCGATACGGTAAGAGTCAAGGGAAAAAGTCAACACCTGTGCGTATCGATACGTCAACGGTATCGATACACATAAAACGACAAAGATAATATTAGGTTATAGCGTATCGATACGCATGCATAGCGTATCGATACTCGGCGGACGGAGAGCCTATTTAGGCTGTTTTAATCAAAATTCCACACCTTTTAAAATCCTCTTCTCCTCTTCAAAAACCCTAAACCGAAAACCTCTATAAAAACCCTCTAAATTCTTCAAAATTTTACACAAATCTTCAAAACTTCTTGAGGGATTTTACTTCATACATCAAGGCTATCCTTGGGCATCAATCTTGTGCACAAACACACCCTCTTTCATCCACTCTAAGAAATCAAGGTAAATTTTTTTTTATTTTTCAAATTTCTTTAAATTTCGTTAATTTTCAATTATTATTTCAACTGATTTTTATATACATTATGATTAACTTACTATGGGTTTCATATTGTTCATAAAATTTTTCAAAAATAAATTTTTTTTTGGTTCGAATATATTTTATATTCGATAAATTTTTTTTCGAAAACTAAATTTTTTTTTGTAAATATTCTTTAAAACAATTTTGTTTAAACAAATTACCTTGAATTATTAGAATCTATTGGATTAAATTGGATGTTAATTGCATACATATTCGAATCCTTTTTGATGTATTTTCAGGATTATGGCACCGAAAAAAGGGAATAAGAGACATCGCACCGCTTCCGTTTCTAATGAGGATGAGGGTAATCCTACTCCTAACCTTCCTCATATTATCCAAACTAGTTTTCCCACACCCCTAGCTAGAGAAACCTATAAGCTTTGTATGGGAATCAATCTTAGGGAAGAACGAATCGTGTCTATTCCGTTTTTAAACTCTGCAAAATTCAAATTTAAATATCTTCCTTTAATTAGGCAATGGAAATTTTTAACCTTTTTGAATATTCCTCCTATTTTATATAGGAATCTTGTCATTGTCTTCTTTTCAAATGCTTGTTGTGTCAATGATGAAGCCAATGAGCATGTTATTGCCATTGAATCCTCGGTTATGGGAACTCCTATTCTAATTGATCAAAAAGTCTTGTGCAATGTTTTTGGTTTTGAGGATGTTGGGATAGATGATGAACACTCTTTAGGTTCGGGTTACATAGGTCCGGCAAAAGTTTTAGATGCTCATGATCGTATACTTCATCTTATTATCTCTTGGTTTATTCGTCCCTCGGGTGGTAGATACTCTACCATTCGTCAAATTGATGATTTTTGGCTTTCATGCTTTAGGGAGGGTAAACGACCAAATCTTTGTCAAATTATGTTTGCCGATCTTGTGTTTTTGGTTCAAAATCGTCACACCAAACTTGTTCAATCTTTTTACTACACTACGGCATTGAGTTGTCTATTTCATTCCCTTGGTGTTGATTGCACACATGACCTTCCCGAAAACCTTGGTCAACCCATAGATGAGCATTCCCTTTCTCGCTCCGGTTTCTCTTTTGTCGGTAATGAATGGGTTCGCAACCCTCAAGCTGATCCTCCCGCTGCCCCGGTCAATGCCTCTCGCGCATCCTCTAGCCGTGCTTCTCATGACTCCTCCTCTTCCTCCATGGCAAATCTCATGACTTTCCTCAATGAAAAGTTCAATGCTATGGACGGTCGCTTCAACGCTATAGATAATCGGTTTACATCGATGGAAGAAAGACTTCAAGGCATGGACAAGAAGATAGATACCTTGAGTGCTCGCCAAGACTCAATGGATCTTTCTCTTACCGCTTTCCATGGTGCTTGGATCAACCAAAATCGAAGGAACCAACCACCTCAAGAAGATGAAGACGAGGAAGAAGATGATGAGGATGATCATGATGATGATGGTGGAGACGCATAGATTATGCATCTCATATTAGGATATTTTAGGATTTCATTGCATTTTTTATTAGAACATGAATTATGCCTATTTTCTATGTTTTAGGATTTTTAAGATTTGGATTATTATGCTTGCTATGCTTGCTTGGTTTATGAATTTGGAGCTTTATGTTTTATGATTGATATTCCTATGCTTGATTATTCTAATCCTTGTGTTTCTTTTTGATCTAACAAAAAGGGGGAGAAGGACTCATTGTGTAAAGGTCAAAAATCAAAAATTTTTTCAAAGAGGTCAAAATTTTTCAAAAATTCTCTATCTTTAAGTAAGGGGGAGAAACAAATTTGTTTTGAAACATTTATCTTAAAGCAAGGGGGAGAAAAGCCTTTTTCAAAGTTTTCAAAAAAACTTAAAAATTTATTATGGTTTTGTTATATCAAAAAGGGGGAGATTGTAAAACTAAAATTGATTTTGATATAACATAAAAAGTTAAGGACCAATTTGCAAAACAAATAAATTTTTAAGAACTCTTTCAAGTTTCAAAAATTAACAAAATGTTTTTACAAAATAATGTTTGAAGATTGGATCTCAAAACATTAAGTTTCTCAAACCTCTTTCATGTTTTTCAAAGCCAAATTATGCAAAAATGGCCCTGCGTATCGATACACACAGAGTATCGATACACTTGAAACTCACTGTAATTCTGAATGAACATAGCGTATCGATACGCCTTCCATACGTATCGATACAGTGTTCATCTGGGCAACCGTACCGATACGCTTAATAAACGTATCGATACGCCTAGCATAATTATTTGAAAATTTGTTTTGACCGTTATGACGTATCGATACTCTTGGTCACAGTATCGATACTCTTTGATGCAACAAATTAATGTTTTTAACAGAGAGTTTGGACCGTATCGATACGACCCCTGTATCGATACGCTTTGATGCAACAAATCTTGGCAGAGAGTTTGGACCGTATCGATACGCCTTGTGTATCGATACACTCTGTTTTTATGCACAACGGCTAGTTGAATTTAAACTAGCGTATCGATACACCCTTGTCGTGTATCGATACGCGGTGCTGGGGAGCTGCCTTAATAGATGGAAAAATGTTCCCAACGGCTCCTTCAACAAGTCAAATGATCCAAACGGCTAGAAACTGATTCAAGGGTATAAATACAAGCTTCATTTCACCAGGAAGATCAACAATACACATTCAAGCATCATCAAAGCAAAAATCCAAATCCTAGAGCTATTCAAAGCTATATTCTTGTGCCCAACTCTTTGTATTTCATTTTGTCATATTATTGAGAGTTTTTGGGTTGCTGTAATTGTAAGTGGGTAGACAATCATCCTTTGAGAGGAAATACTTGAGTTTACCAAAAATCTTCTTTGTATTTGAGTGGATTAAGCTTGGGGTTGAAAAGCTTAATCTAGATTGTAAGGTTTCCTCCTCATCCAAGAAAAGGGGACGAATTCAAGTAGTGAATTGTTTTGGAAAATCCTTAGTGGGAGCTAAGGTAGTGGATGTAGAGTTCGGTTGTTGAACTTGAACCACTATAACCCCTTGTGTCATTTTATTTTCCAATATTCTCTTCACAAAAATTTTAATTGCCAATTCACCCCCCTCTTGGCCATTTGCAATTGTTCGATCAACTCAACAGGTATCGATACGCCAAGCTGCAGAACTGCATTTATGGTGGGAAATAAAGGCTCCAACGGCTCCAATTCAATCCCAACGGCTAGTAACGGCTACAAACTCATCAAGGAGTATAAAAGGGACCTCCAAGCATCTTGTAATGGTTAATGCTTCAATTGTTACAACATTATGATGTCAAAATATGTCTAGAGCTTAAATTGTATATTTCTTGCTTAGACAACACTTGTGAGTTTAACATTGTTAAATTTGCTCAAGTGTTTAGGTTTTAGGAGTGTGCTTAGTATTGCAAACACATACCTATTAGAGGGATTTCTAGTTTGCTAAGTCTTTCTCTTGTAAGAGAGTGTTTGATCAAGCTTTGGGTAGAAAGCTTGATCGTTGTAACGATTTCCTCCTAATCCGAGAAAAATGGACGAAATTCTTAGTGAATTTGTTTGGAAATCCTTAGTGGGAAGCTAAGGTAGTGGATGTAGACCTTGGTTAGAAGGTTGAACCACTATAAATCATTGTGTAAATTGTCTATCTTTTCCTTCCCACAATTTCACCCAAATTATCCAACTTCTCCACACCTGGCGAGCAAGAACGGTTGAAGGAATCGAGCCCCCTATATCTCAACAAAACCGCTTTATCTATAAGATGTATGTGTATTGTGAAAGGGTTAAGAATATGTATGAACAAATACAACCTTGTAATCACTTTTAGACCATTCAAAAAAAATCTGCACGAACCAACTTGACTCAGTGGTTAAGGGAATGATTGTTGTTCTTAGAGGTCACGAGTTTGAGCACCAGCAGCTGCATCAGGGTTATTGAGCATGCATTGTTAAATGTTTGAGAGTATATCTAATTCGCTTTAAAAAGTAAAATTTAAATCTCTAACTCAAAACTTTAAATCGTACTCTTAAACATTAAAATGTAAATTCTAGCCCTAAACTTTAAATTCTAAATTTATTACATATGGCTCACACTTCTCCGTTCAGGAATGGTTTTGGAACGAAATTTTAGATAAAAAGCAGTGATTTGGGAAAAAAATTAAAATTTTCAACGTTTCTAGAAGTTTGGTTTGAAAATCGAATCATGTACAAAAACTGATTAAAACGATGTAATTTTTTGATCGTTCGGCGTAACTTTTCTATTTGCAACCAAAAGTTGGTTTCAAAATGGAGATACACATGGGTATTCAAGTTGGAGAGGAAGCTTCCTCACCTTTTTCATAAAACAAGTGGGGGACTGAACACATATAGATTCTCACTCTTTTTTCCCAAGAAGTGTTGCTTAGTATGAGGTTCATGCGCGCCAACTTTATTCTTCAAATATCTGACCAATCTTAACTTTTGACCCATTCATATATGGCTTTATTCTTAGGCTTATTTTCCAAAATATAGATATAAAGATATAATCTTTCGAGTATTTTATTAATATATCATTGAATATACATATACAAAACCCGTATTTTTATGTAACGCTCATGTTTAAAATATTAATTCATGTTCAAAATATAATACATCTGACGCAGGTACTGAATGTCCTGTGTGGTTTCACTGCAAGTAGCATATTAAGACATTTTAAGAATAGATGCTTCATTATAGTCAATGCTACCCATTTATTTTTTTATCCACAAATAGTATAGACCTAATGTCAGCATCTCTCTAAGTAGATTTGGTGTGTCATAAATTCATATTTAAGTTATTTATATATGAAATTTTGAACAATTAATAATTCATGTTATAAAAAATCTTGATAAGGTTATATATTTGTCTCATGTTCGTATCTCCTTTCTGTATCAAATCGTATTTTAATTAAATAATTAATATCGTATTAACATGTCATTCCAAATACTCACCAAGCTAAACTAGGAGTGAATTAACTAGAGATATCCCATTTAATATGATCAAGAAAAAAGAGAGGAAAGGGTGGAAAAGTTGGGAGAGATTTTAAAGATTTTGTTCGTGTACTTAATATATAGAATATTTCCTTACCTTCACATCTTTTAAGTTTCTATTATCAAAGTGGTCGGCTACATATGTATATTTATTTTAAGATAAAACAAAACACTTGATATTGATTTTATTAACATTTACCGACTAGTATTCACCGTTATTTGTTTTCGGCTATAACTTGTTTAATTTTTTATTAATTAATTCAAACCGAATATTATAAAAGTTTATCATGAGACGATCCTTTCAATTCATTTTATTCTTTTACAACGTTAAGACTTAAACGTTTGATATTACTTAAGAAATTTAGCATCTTAATCCACTAAACCAATTTATTGTTTACATTCAATACTAATCTCTAGTATTTGTGGATATAATATTTTTGACATTAGTAGCCTGCCATTCTGATTTTGGTATAGATTATACTAGCATGTACCGACCAATATCGACTGGTATTGGTCATTTGGTTGGTAATAATAATTTCGTATATTAGTTTTTTATTTTTAATTTCCAACATCTTTTATCTATTCGTAATTACACTTTATATAAATTATCATAATAAAACGAATACTTTTACTAGTATGATATTGATTACTTTACTCTTCTGATATTAATATATCCATGGCTACTTCTTTATTAGTATTTTTTAAAAAAATTTGGCTTTTTATGTTTTTGAAGACCTTCATGATATTTAGGGGTGTAAATAAGCCGAGTCAAGTTCGAGTAGTGCTAAGCTCGACTCAGCTCATTAAGATTTTGAGTCGAGTAATTTTTAACGAGTCTGGGAAATCTGAGCTCGACTCGGCTTGTTAAGAACTTGAGTAGAGTTCGAGCTTGATTCGAGCCCAATCGAGTCAAGTGTTGATCGATCTTTGACCGTATCGAACTCGAGTAGCTCGCGATCTGTCGCGTATCATCTAAAGCCCTATTAGGAAAAAAAATTGATACACAAGTTGTGTAAACTCAAGCTTGTTAATTTTAGGGTTTAGAAGTTTAGGTTGTTGGGATTATAATTTAGGATTTAGATTTTAGAGTTTTAAATTTAAAAAATAAAAAAATTAATATATTATATTTTCGTGTAGCTCGCAAGCTTTTCGAGTCGGGTATCAAGTAGTTCGGATTCAAGTTCGAGCTTTGACCGAACCAGATTCGAGTAGCTCGTGATCTCTCTCGTCTCATTTACAACCCTAAGTGATAATAGTGTGTTATGTCTATAATCATGATTAACGCGTCACAATAAAAAGTACGTTGGTGACTTTATATATTTTAATAATATGCAAGCTGAATTTTATTAGAAATAGAGAAACAGTCCAAAAGAAATAAAATTGTAACAGAAAATAACAAAATACGGTATGTCTAAATAAAAAAAAAATTAAAAAGCTAAACATCAAACAAGCAAAACACGTCCAGTGGACTGCAAAACAGTGACAAAAATAAAACACCGGAGAAATAGAAGCAATGAGCAAGTCTTCATCCACCTGCACGCTTCAGGATTGAAGTAGGAGTGGTGAGCAAAACTAACAATCTTGAAGCATGGTTCTCAAAACAGATCTGACTGCATCTGTAAACGAACCAAAAAAAATCGAACTATTAAAAATTATCGACAAATCGTAAATTAAAACCGAACGTCATGAAAAAAGTATCTACTAAAATTTGACATATAGATAATAAAATTAATGGTTGACATATATATAATATTTCTTAAAAAGCATATGAGTGTTGGGATTTTGAACGTACGAGGAGGAATGCACGATTTAAGAATCATTCTTATCCGAGATTTAGAACAAAGTTGAAACTTTATCAAGGCTTAAATTCTAATAATGGAATATAGAATTCAACATTACTGTTGATGGCAAGAAAAGTCATTGTGGTTCGTTTCTATCACACGTTTTGTCAAACACTTGAAAGGTAATTTTGTATACACAAATTGCACGATAAACATAGATATCATATCGTTAAAAAGAGTAGAATTTAAAAGTGATAATATATATAAAAAATTCTTTAATGTTTTACTGAATAATTATTTGGTTTTTATTTTTTTGAAATATTTTAACTTTTAATATTTTATTTTAGATCAAAATATGGCCCTCTTCGTGGATGAAACTATTAGTTAACTGACGATAAACTGTTTGAAAATACTTAACAGAATGACACAACATCAGAAAATAAGTTTAAATTTTATACAATTTTATAAAATTATTTTTTGACTGTTGTGTCATCCTGTAAAGTCAACATTTGTCTATATGACACTGCTATGTCGGAGTGTATTGTCATATAGGTTTGTCACCTCAGTTCAAGTCAATTAATGTTAGTTGACTAACAATTTTCATTCAAGGAATGGTCATTTTGACCCAAAATAAAACGCTGATGGTGAAAATACTTCAAAAGAAAAAAAAAAGCTAAATAATTATTCACTCAAATAGTATATTTTTTTTAACATTGTGCCCATTTAAAACATATCTATATCTTTGACACTAAGGTAGAGATTGTCCAGAAATTGAGTTAAGACTTGAAATAAATCATCTAGATTACATGTGAAATGATAAAATATTTGGTCGACATCAATTTCCAACTTTGATTCATTCACGACCCTTATTTCCAAGGGCGGAAGGTTTAAGGCACCTAAGGATATATCTGGTAATCTTAACCCGAGAATTGAGAATCGAAACCTAAAATCGACTCGAATATGATGATGCGAATATGATTCGAAACTTTAAATAAACCGAATCAAATTTCAGTTAAACCGAAAATGGACTCGAACCGAATAGAACCGAGCCGATTTCATCGGAAACGAAAGTAACCCAAATCGAAGGCAATCCCAAATAAAGGAAATATATTAAAATAAAGGCTTAATACACTTTCCCCCTTAAACTTTATCTGTTTTCCCAACTTGTCCCCTAAAATTTATTTTGACCACTTTTGCCCCCTAAACTTTTCACTGTTACCTATTCCACCCAAAAAACTAACACCGTTAAAAATAATTTGTCTTGACTAATCAGAACGCGCCACATCATTTTCCTTATTTATTTTTAAATTTTACAATAAAATAAATATATTAAAATATTTACTAATTTAATTATATTTTTCGAAATACTTAAAATACCCTCATCTTCTTCCCTAATTTTTCGATGTTTTCAACATCGTTCTCTTCCACCAAACTTGAACAAATTATCATGTTGCTGCAACAACTATATCTCTCCCAAATCAGGCAAAATTAAAATTAGAAGGAAATGTTAGGGTTTGCTTCTTGCTCACATCCCCAAATCCCCTTAACTTCTCTAAATTTATACTTCACTTCCAGATATTCTTGTTTATTTTCCAAACCCCAAATCTAAATCCAAACCCACATTTTAGATATTCTTGTTTTCTTCCTCCCAAAACTACAGATTCGTCGAAATAAAAATTGAAGATAGAAAAAATATCTATTGTATTCAATTGAAACTCATTTTTTTCCTAAACCATATTTTTTAATCTTATTGTATTCAAATAAAAAATCTCTAATTTAGTTCACCAAACAAGCTTTGATTCGACGCCATCGTCGACCTTTTCTTGCTCGTCCGGGCTTGGTCGTCGCAACCCGATTATTTCATGGGTCTGATTTTACATCACCACCATCCCAAAATCAAAATCTCAATTCGCAGTTTGATTTTATATCAATTATAGAATGAATGTTTTGCTTATTCGACTATGGATTAGAATCTTCAACAAATTTCTCGAATGGTAATAGAGTCACTAACGACCTAATCACATTTTCACCGGCGAAATTCTCTTGAGCCACCAAATCATGCTTCGCCATCAATTTTGCTACCTAAATTTGAACCTTCATTGCAAATTTCAACTCTCGAAGCAATTGCCATTAGCAGTAGTATACTATATATAGATATATACGGAGAAAGGGCATTGTTGATCTGATGGCAGTCCAAGAAGAAGGGGAAATGTGGGTCGGGGAAGATGGATTTTATTATTATTATTATTATTATTATTATTATTATTATTATTATTATTATTATTATTATTATTAATTCTTTTATATATTAAACCAAAAAATAAGAAAAAGAAAATAATTAAGTGTGATGTGGCGCGTTCTGACTGGTTATGATAGATTTTTTTAACGGTATGGTGCAATATGGGTAACGTCGAAAACGTTAGGGGGAAAAAGTGGTCAAAATGTACTTTAGGGTGCAAGTTGGGAAAATAGTTAAAGTTTAGGGGGTAAAAGTGTATTAAGCCTAAAATAAATAAAGATGAGATGTGAATTGTCGCACAACTCACCAAAAAGTCAAATATACATGATATATAAAGTCATATATAGGGTAAAAAAACCTATCTCGGCCTAAAACCTATCGATCTCCTATTAGCTCAATATTGACTTGACCCGAAATCAACTGACCCAAAAATATCTGACCCGAAATCAACTGAACCGAAAGCCACCCGAACTGAAAAATCAACCGACTCATCATCCTGACCTGATACTCGAACCGAAATCATCATAGACCCGAATAAAAACTGAATCAAACCCGAGCTGACCTGAAACGAATTTAAACCGAATGTAATCAGACCCAAAATGACCTAAACCGAAACTGAACCGAATGACCTGTTGGACCATGACTCAAATTATTTTGAAAAAAAATAGAACATGACCTTTAATTGTTTTAAAAAAAATCATTTCATCATCTCGAGATTTTTAAAAATTCATGTTAAATTTTAAAATTTTGAATGTTTTTAATTAAATTTTCTCACATAATTTTTAAATTTTTTATTAAACCTCTCTAAACCATTAAAAATTTTAGATAAACCCTCAAATTTTTTAAAAACTTTAGGCTAAGTCTCCAATATTTTTTTAAAAAAAGTTTTAATTTAGGCTTAATTACCCCATTGGTACATGAACTGTACCGAATTCTTAGTTTCATACTTAATGTTTTAAAATTTTCGGTTTTATACATGATGTTTTTCACCGTTAACGGCTTTACTCACATCTGTTACGAAAGCTGACTTGGACCCCTTGGACCATTCAAAAAGTGACACGTGGCTTTTTAAGAAATATCTCCATTTACTTAGTTAAAGCATAATAACAATGTTAGTCCTCAATGTTTCATTAGTTTTCAATTTCTTCCTTAAATCTTTAAAAATCCATAAAAAATCAAATTATGTATTTTAAAAATTTATTTATTTAAGGATTAATAACAAGACTAGTCCTCAACATTTCATTTACTTAAGGCATAATTGTAAGATTAGTCTTCATTGTTTCATTGATTTTTCAAATTCACCCTTTAAATTTTTTATTAAAAAATTAACTATTTATTTCAAATATATATAAATAAATATGCCTAACAATCAACGATTGACACGTGTTGCAATATTTAGAAAATAATAAATAAATAAGCAAAAATGATTTATTTTCATCGTGTTATTCTTCTTCCCATCACCCATGAAACCTAAATATTGCTCTCACTCTTTCTAATCTCACAACCACCATCGCAACCTAAGAAAAACTCCAGTCACAACCACCATCGCCGCTTAAAGTTGCGCTCTTCTTCAGCAACCCTACCCCAACCACCACCGATTTCCCTAACACTCATTCACCAACGTCGTCGTCTCATGTTTACTCAGTCATCGTTGCACACCCCATGTCAACCCCTTACTATTGTTATTTGGGTCATCTTTCAACATCAATTGACATGCCTCAGGGTTTTTTTTTTTTTTTTTCTAATTGAAGGTGCATGCTGTTTCATTAAAATATATTATAGCTTGAAAAGGGAGAGTACGTTCTTGCCACCATTAAGGGAAAAAAGGGCGATGATTTTAAGGTTTAGATTTAAGGAATGGGTTGGAAAATTGGGGCTACGATGAACATCATTTCTTTCGATTAAACTGAAATTTGAATTAGTTTGAGAATTTGGAGCTGCGATGAACACTAACGAAGAGCTAAGACAAGCAGTAGAGTGCGATTGAAGGTTGGAATTTTTTTTAGTAATTTTTCAACTGAAATCTGTGAATCACTATTCACTTAATATCAGAACTAATCATGCATAGTTTGGAAAGAAACGAAGGTTATTTCTTATTGATAATGATTTTGAATACACATTATTAGAAGTGAAGAGGAATTTTTGTTTAATTATGTTGATAATTTTAATTTAATCAAAGAGGCAAAAAATTATGAAATGAGGGAAAAAATTAAGGAAGAAGTTATTTTTTATTATTTTAAAAAAATAAATATTTTTTTTTGGATTTTTAAAGATTTAAGGACAAAATTGAAAACTAGTGAAACATTGAGGACTAACCTTGTATTATGCCTTAATTAATGGGGATGTTTTTTTTTTTAAATGTCACGTGTCTCTTTCTGATTGGTCTAAGGGGTCCATGTCAGCTTCCGTAATAGAAGTGGGTAAAACCGCTAACAACGAAAAGTATCATGTATGAAACCAAAAATTTTAAAACATTATGTATGAAATTGAGAATTTGATATAATTAACCTTTTAATTTATTCTAAACTCTTCTACCACAATTTTCTCCCTCCCCTAATAAAAAAAATCTAAACCTATTTTTATGCAAACATTTAAAATAAATAAATAAATAAAAGGAAAGCACACGTAGAAGAGGCACGTCGTGGAGGGGGCGGAGCCGATATGAGTTCATTACGAGAAAGCATTCCATGCATTTGCAGCGAATATGCTTGCTCATCCAATTTGGACAAATTGGCTCTCAACATCAAATATTCTTTTAAACCCCCCAAAAAAATCATATCTTTTGATGGAGATTACTTTTGACATTCTATTCTCACCTAATTCAATCAGATAAGTTTTAAATTAAACCCCCTCAATTTATACTTCCATCTTATACTTATACATTGTTTTCTTTATTGTTTATCAAACTTTAACTTGAATCCAGTGAAAATGATGATATTCATCTTAAGAGACTCGGGTTCAAGCAGTTTTGTCTACAAGATATGTGTCTTATTAAAGGATTAAAAAAATAGGCTTAAGGGCTCGAGAAACCCTTGAACTTTTAAAAAAATCAATTAAGCCCTTAAAGTTTTTTTGCACTCAATGTCACCCTCAAACCCCAAAAATTAACCAATCCGACCCTTTGACTGACGGAATCCGTCGTTGACCGTGACGGTGCTGAGGTGGCAGTCCACGTTAAAAAAAGTGATGACGTGGAAGAGGGGCTTAATTGATTTTCTTTAAAGTTTGAGGGTTTAATTGATTTTTTTATAAAGTTTGAGGACTTATTTAATCTTTAAGCAAAAATAAAAAATTAAAAAAAAATTGTTAAAATATTCTAAAAATAAATATTAAATGACTATATATATATATATATATGACCATTGTATAACAAGATAAGATTAAAATTATGTTATAAACTAATAAGTTGGGTAAAATCTAAATTATATTTTAATACATATGATGCAAACTCATGTCACAATATAGTTACATACCTTTTATTTAATTGAACCAGCAGCTTTCATGGAATTTAAGTTAGAAAATAAGAAAATTTAAGACACACTCTTGCGGCTTACAAGGACTCTATGGTGCTTGAATTTATTAAAGAGTTTTTTCCCATTCGATCAAACAATGAACTTCATCTTACTCGATGCATCCAAGCAGTAGTATCATAGGAAAATTCAAGCATTTTTTTTAGTGAGATCACTTCCTTGATTAAAGAAGAAATTTTTTATATTAAAAATGTAACTTTATATTTTTAAAAATTCATTGATAGTGTTTTTATTTAGTATTATAATATTTTTATACTTTTAATATTTCGATTTAATTCAAATAATTTCTTAATTTTACTTTTTTTTTCTTAAAGATTAAATAAACCCTCAAACTTTCTAACAAAATCAATTAAGCCCTCAAACTTTCTAACAAAATCAATTAAGCACCTTTAAACACGTCATCATTCATACGTGGACTGTCACGTCAGCACCATAAACTACTATGTCAGCATCGTGAACTGCCACGTCAGCACCGTCATGGTCAACGACGAATTCCGTCAATCAAAGGGTCGGATTGGTTAATTTTTGGGGTTTGAGAATGACATTGAGTGCGAAAAAGCTTTAAGGGATTAATTGATTTTTTCCCCAAAAGTTCAGGGGCTTCTCGAGCCCTTAAGCCAAAAAATATGAAAAGATATTACCCATTGTAATCGGACAAAAATCTGCTGCCCCTTTTCCGTGCCTCTTTCTATGTCTCAACACTAAAAAAATAAATTATAAGTCGTAACATTAAATTCCAAATCCTAAACCATAAACCCAAAAAATACACCCTACCCCTAATGCCCTAACCCTTAACCCTAATTTTAAACCTTAACCTTAAACTCTAAATTTAATTTTTTTTAGAGCATGCATAAATAGGGGCATCGAAAATGGGCATAAGATTTTTATAAAACTATTAAAAAAATTGAACCTGCTTACATTTGTCATTAAACCAAATACATAGGCTTGATTCATATTATTAATTTTATAAACTATATACTATAATAATAAATATTTTTCAATCGTATACGCATGTGTCTCAAATACTAATATTATTAAAATGTATTTGAGAGGCTAACAAAGGGGTCGAAAGAGATCATACAAATGTTTATATGATGATGATAACTCCGAATAGAATTTTTTTTCCTTATTTATGCCGTTATACTAAAAATTAGATTTAGAGTTTAGGGTTTAGTGTTTAAAGTTATAGTTTAATTAATTTAGGGTAGGTGTAGGATATAGTGTTTAAGATTTAAAATTTATTTTTTTAATATTTTTAGTGTTAAACATAGAAATGAGCATTAAAAAGGGTAGGAGAGTTTTGTCTGATGACTCCAAGAGATTGTAATAATATTCAGTAGGACCAGTGGAATATTTTGGAAAGATTTCATATAGAAAATTCAAGCAAGCCTGAGTTACAAACTGAAAGTCAAGTAATGATCCATCAAACTCACTCACCACATCCAAGTTATGGATTTCTGCAAATTGGCTTTGCCATCTTTATTCACTATATATTCCTTCCTTTTTGACCACGTTTAACTCATCCAAGATTTCCTATAGGGGTCAGATTGATGTCATAGTTTTTGAAGGGCCAAATTATTATTCTTTTATTAGATTAATTTAAAATTTTATAATTTATTAAATAACTTTATAGTAAATGGGGAGACCAATACTGTTGTTTGGTCCGGGGACAAAATCATTTAGTAGATGAGAGTAACGGTTGATCCTTCCAATTTTTTTAATATAATAAAATTTTAAGTTTAAATATTAGTCAAATTAGTTTAACGAGTAGATTTTGTCCCTATTAATATTTGATCTTAGTTTCATTTTTGAATTACTCTTTTTTAGTTTCTCATCCGTAAATCAAAATGTGGGTGAGCTACAACATATTAAGGAGATTGATTAGGTTGCAAATTTAAATTATTTTCCCGTTTATTATGTCTGAAAATAACAAAAAGGTTCGCGATCAAATTCTAGTGGATAACAATAAGAAAATAGTTCATACCTAAAAAAACAAAAACGAGAGAGTTGCTATGTAAATCCATGGAATAAAATGTAAAAGATAAACTGATTGAAGTCTTGTGGAGCTCCATTTGCATTCCATATTGAGATGGAATATGCCCTTCACGAAGAATATTAATGAGCATCGATTATTTGACCCTTAATTGTGTATTTTTATCTGAATATTTTGTTTTTTTAATATTATTTACGGATTGAAAATTAATTTTTGATATAGTACTTATGACAGTAAGCACATCTAATTGGTATGACGTTTTTATTAAAAAAAATAAAAACTCAGAGAACTCAATTTACATAATTTTTTTATAGATACTTGTCATACCAGTCAAACGAGTACATGCAATAAATGCTAAATCAAAAATTAATGTTTTATATGTGTCAAAATCGTAAATAATTTTACAAAAAGAATTTAATAGTTTGGGTGTTATTATTTTGGAGCTTATGACTGGGATGGGAACCTTTAGGCCTGAAAGGGGACAATTGTTGACGATGATGGTGGTGTCAAACTTGAAGGAGGTTTGAGGGTAGTGGTGGGGTAATGGTAGGTAGTGCTATAAATGAGACGAGACAGATCGCGAGCTACTCGAGTTCGATTCAGTTAAAGTTTGGTTAACACTCGACTCGAGTTCAAACTTGGCTCGAATTCTTAACGAGCAGAGCTGAGCTACTTGATACCCGATTCAGAAATCTCGCGAGCTACTTGAAAATATAATAAACCATTTTTTAATTTTTAAAATTAAAGTGAACTAAAGTGTAGGTTGACTGTTTTTGGTTGTTATTTTATATTAGTTTAATTTTTAGTTTAACTTTCTTTATATTTTCATGCGTATTTTTTTCTTCCTACTAAGATTAGGGTTTTTTAATGAGGCACATGAAAATATTTCTTTTGTATAATTCAAACCATGCAATTTGATCATTATTATTATTATTATTATTATTATTATTATTATTATTATTATTATTATTATTAATATTATTATTATTATTATTATTATTATGGTTGTAAATAAAATAAGACAGACCGCGAGCTACTTGAGTCCGACTCGATCAAAGTTCTATCAATACTCAACTTGATTAAACTCGACTCGAGTTGTTAACGAGCCAAGTTGAGCTCAGCATATTGAAGCTCAAGTCAAGCTCGAACTCGAGTCAAATTCTTAACGAGTCGAGTCGAGCTCAGCACTACTCGAGCTCGACTCGACTCATTTGCACCCCTAGTGGCTAGAATAATAGATTTAAGGTTGGATGATGAGTTTGACTTGAAAAAAAGAGAGAAAATGAAAAAATAACGTGTCACGTCAGCTTTTTGTAACAGCGGCTAGCGGTAATGACCGTAATAAAAACGATATAAAAGTTGGGTAATTGTAATCAAAGTTTTAAAAATTGTATGACCATAATAAAATTCGATGACTGCCACTGTATTTTACCCCAAAGAAATTTTCTATATATTTTATTTTTAGAAAATATCTCTTAGATTTATATTAAAAAGTTTAACTTCAGTTTAATGCAATTTTATTATAATTATGAAGTATTTTTATAATTTATTTTCCATTAAATAAGTAATTAGAGTGTAAAATAAATCATCCAATTTAAGTGGTTGAACCAAATGGACATCCGATAAACACTGATTCTAAGCCTTGGAATCTATGAATAAAACACAAACACCCAATGTAAGTTTATTCATTCAACTACTCTTCAAATAAACCTTCATCCAAACCCAAGTTATGATTTCTTTTGTTGTTCGTCAGTCATTAGGTTATACATATAAAGAGAGCATAACATTCTTCAGTTATGGCTTGGATTCGTCAGCCTTCCATTCTACTAAAGCAAGCGTATGGCGGCCTCCGCAAGCAACAAGTTTAGAGATCCAATGCCCTTCAGCACCACTTCCACTGACACTCTTTGGAGCCGGCAGATTGATAGGGACTTCCATTGGTTGACCTGTCGTTACCTTGCGGCCATAACCGAGGCGTCCATGGTCACCTCGTCCAAACTGCCATGATAAAAACCCGGTCACGGTCAGCATGATTCATATTTCAAACTATTCGACTGTAATGCAATGATGAAGTAGGTGATAAATCATCCCTGCATATATGTCATCTTTGGCATGGGTAATACCAAGACTACCAAAATATATAAAATAACTGCAAATTCAAATTGGAAGAAGACTAGCCAGGTTCATCTGCTTAATTTGTTTACTCAGGTTAAGGGATCACAAGCCATCCATTGCATTTAGCAGGCAAAGCAACAGAAGAAGAAATGGTATGTATGTTTACCGAATACATGCGCCCATCACGTGTTAATGCAACCGAATGCGTTCCACCACAAGATACCTGGACCAAAATAAAGCTGGTGGTAAGAAATGCTTATTATTCCATTAATCAAATTAATCAAATTGTACGTATAGCACTAACATGCATTTAAGCTTCTTTGTCATCGTTTCTATAACTTAATTATGGGTATCCTTTATACCACCTAATTTGATCAAGCTCAAAATTGCAAAAATTCAAATAGCAAGTCCAATGTAGCTGTTTCACTGAAAATCAAAATGCAATACCTGAACAATATCCTCCCCAGCTAAAAGTTGAACCCTTTGTGGCACCATTTTACTGCTCTTGTCGTTATCTCCGAACCCGAGCCTCCCATGCTCCCCTCTTCCCCAACCATACACCTAATAAAAGACAAACACAAATGAAGCATTTCAAGGAATACTTTACACGATCCAAAACTAAAAGGCGTGTACACATAAATTTAGACAAATAATAAAAATAAAAAAATGGGCGTAATAATAAAGCTGGTTTATACTCTCCATCCTCAGTTAGCCAACAAGGGGGCTTGGCATTGTTCCGAATAAGTAGAACTTCTAGAACAAGAATTTTGAAAGTTATCTCTTGATTACAGTAGATACACATTTTTACTTTCGTTTTCTCCAACTAAAAAATGATAAATACCTCTCCATCATCAGTCAATGCAGTGGAATGCCATCCACCAGCCGCAATATCAACCTAAACGTCCAGACAAATAAAAGGCTGATCAGACTATCAATAAACATACACACAACCAAAACTAGCAAAGAGAAAAGGGCAAAGTTATTGAATAAAACCTTAGGAGAACTAAACAATAGAACTTTAAATGAATGGATGAAGAAACAAAAGCAAGAATTGACGCTATTATTATTTTTATCTGATTACAGATGTTTGTAACAAAATACACATAAGAGACTGAGGATGTATGTTTAATGTATCCAACATAAAAGCAGTAGTTGAGAAGTTGAGACTTTGGAGATCTACCATTAGTATAAAACTATAACGAACCCCAAACTAGCCAATGTAATAATACAATTTTAATACTTCTCATGGACAGAGCATCAAATCCTTGTGGCCTATATTTCCAACCGTTCCAACCAAATGGTACCGAGTCTTCTAAATACCAATTGCCAACGACCAAAAACTAAATAAATACGATATTAGTAGGGAACTTAACAATGTAATGCATACCAAAGTGAGACCAGATAGTCCTTGGACAGGTATAGGTTGTGATCTTGGTTGAGTATCTCCAGTTCCAAGTTGTCCATATTCGTTATTACCCCAAGCCCACAAAGTCCCATCCTCCTGGAGAGCCAAATTATGAAATGCTCCTACTGCAATAAGCCTCACATTTTCAAGACCTTGTACTCTCACAGGAACAGATATTTGTTTTCTGAGAAAGGGGAACAGGATTTTGCATTAATGATATAACATAATGCTAAGGATATGCAGAAAGCTATCAAGCTGATTAACTGCACTCCTCGAAAATGATCTAAAGTGCTAGCAAACCCCTAGCATTAAAGAAAATTGGAAAATTTAGACTTAAATGTAATGTACATGTCTCCAGGTGGCCAAGGTTGACCCCAGGTCCATACATAACCTTCGCGTGTCAGCACTACAGAATGAGTACCCCCAGCAGCTACCTAAAATATAAGTCAATTACACGGATATTAAACACAAAAATAGATTAAGCTCCACCGCTGAAAACACACATCATATACAGAAAGGCAGCTGATGTAGGACAAATCAATCAACGCCATATGGAAAATATGCTAATAATAATGCAGACGGAAAATTTCCCTAAAATAAATTAAGCATAATCAGAAATCAAATCCAAACCAAGGATTAACCACGGCCATGAAATAGATGTATAAAGCCCATCGTTTGCTGAAATAGTTATTCACCACCACACGGCCATGACTTGCTTAGGTGCACTAAAAGATTTTGAACCTCGTATAAGCTTTATAAAAATGAATAATAAAAGAAAAGCTTCTTGTTATGTGATAATAATAAAAAAATAAGTGCAGCAAAGATTTCTATGTTGTATCTGAATCAACCTATGTTACTCAAACTCGGGTGTGCATGTTAGGTACAGGTATGGTTAGTTTTTTCTAAGTTTTTTCATGTAACTTGGAGAATACTTGGAGGCTGTATCCTCTTATCCATGTATCAGACACAAGTAATTCAAGAAAAATAAAGCGTCCGAGCAACATTGGTATCAAGAATCAACTAATAGAGTACATGCAAGTTAAGGGAGATGGGGATGTAGGTTAATACTTGTTAGAATGGAAATATTTTATGTACTAAAGTCTGTATCTGTTAATTAGGGCAAGTAGACCTTTATGGATATTCCTTAGAATAGCATCTCTGTAATTATTAGAGAATATTTAGTTTCCTTTAATAGGGAGTCAACTATGTGTATATATCCTAAGTTTTCTTGTGAATAAAAGTAGAGAGAATTTCATACAATTCTACATGGCATCAGATTAGGTCGATCCTCTCCAATTTTTCTTTCGATCCAAACTCTAATTCTCCATGGAATCTGACTCTGAAGTCAATTCTCTCCCCAACCATCGTTCTTTTGATATTCAAATGTCAAAACATTCTTATTCTGCGATAACATCCTACAAACTCAATGGCAATAATTACCTTCCTTGGTCCCAATCCATCCGACTGTATATTATAGGCCGTGGAAAAGCTTCCTACCTTTCAGACTCCACAAAAGTTCCTGCCGAGTCTGATCCAACCTATCCTAAGTGGTTGAGTGAGAACACCACACTCATGTCCTGGTTAATCAACTCCATGGTCCCTGATATAGGCGAAAACTTTATGCTCTACAAAACTGCTGCTGAAATCTGGACTGCAGCCCGAGATACCTACTCTAATGTTGATAACACATCTGAATTTTTTGGGGTTGAGAATCAGATCAAGGATCTTCGACAGGGTGCTTTGACTGTTGCTCAATATTTTGGTGTTCTCACTAAATGCTGGCAGCAGATTGATCTCTATGAGGCCAATGAATGGAAATGTTCTGATGATGTCAACCTCTACAATAAACTTAAGAATCAAAGAAGACTCTTTCAGTTTCTTTCTGGTCTGAATGGTGAATTTGATAGTGTCAGGGGAAGGATTTTGGCCACTAAACCTCTACCACTTGTTCGTGAGGCCTTTTCTGACATTAGGAGGGAGGAAAGTAGACGTTCGTTCATGGTTCCACTTGCTTCTTCCGCTGATGCATCTGCTCTTCTTACTCACTCGATCTTTGGAAGTTCCCAGAAGAAGGGGCGACCTTGGTGTTCGCACTGCAAAAAAGCTGGCCATGTGATGGAAACCTGTTGGAAGCTACATGGCAAACCTGCTGAGTGGAAAAATCCTAAATCTCGACCTTTGAAAGAAGCTTATGTTGCAGCTTCTGACACCCTGCCCAGCAGTTTTAGTCCCCAACAGATTGCTGAACTTCAGCAACTCTTTAGCCGCCTCTCCTCTCCTCCTACCACTACTGCTTTGACAGCAACTGAAGGTAGTATTCCATCACTGTCTTCAGTCCCCTCCTTTAGTTGGATAGTAAATTCTGGTGCTTCTGACCATATGACAGGGAATTTCAGTCTGTTTCATTCTTTTTCGAGCTCCAGCTCTAATTCCTCCATTAAGATTGCTAATGGTTCTTTCTCAACAGTGCTCGGCAAGGGTTCCATTCGATTAAGTGATAAAATTCTACTATCTTTTGTTCTTTATGTCCCTAACCTTACATGCAATTTGTTATCGGTTGGACAGTTGATTAATGATGGACTCTGTGATGTTCACTTTGGCCTTACTGGTTGTGTTTTCCAGGAGCAGGGTTCGAAAATGGTGATTGGCAATGCTAGGCTGTCTAATGGCTTGTATGTCGTTGATGCTTTGTCCGCCTCACCTTCTTCTTGTTCCAGTGGTCTCCATACCTCTGTTTTCCCTTCAAATTTACTTTCAAATGATATAATGATGTGGCATTTTCGATTGGGACATCTCAATTTTTCTTATCTTAAAAGATTGTTACCTACATTATTTATCAATAAAGATCCTTCTTTTACCTGTGAAATCTGTCAAATGGCTAAACATACTTGGCAATCTTATGTGCCTTCTCAATTTAAGCCTACTTCTCCTTTTTCGATTATACACAATGACATTTGGGGCCCTTCTAAGGTTCAGAGTATTTCTGGTTCTAGGTGGTTTGTCCTTCATAGATGATTTTTCCAAGGACAACTTGGACATTCTTGATGAAAGACAAATCTGACATTGAGCACATATTTAAAGATTTTCATAAAATGATCCACACTCAATTTGCTACCCCTATTAAAATTATGAAGAGTGACAATGGGAGTATCTTAGCAAGTCTCTTGGGAGTTTTTCCGAGAAAAGGGAATTTTTCATCTCACTTCTTGTGTTAACACACCTCAGCAGAATGGTGTGGCTGAGAGAAAAAATCGACATCTCCTTGAAGTCACCCGCTCTCTTTTGTTTTCTGCCAATGCTCCTAAGTATCTTTGGGGGGATGCCCTTCTAACAGCCACCTATCTCATCAACCGGATGCCTAGCAAAACTCTTGGTTTTAAGGTTCCTACTGAATCTCTTTTACAACATTTTCCTCACTTTAAACCCCTCTCTTCTGCTCTTCCTCTTCGAGTCTTTGGCTATACAGCTTTTGTTCATGTGCAGGCCCCTAATAGAGGCAAACTTGATGCTAGGTCCTTAAATTGTGTTTTTATTGGGTATTCCTCGAGTCAGAAGGGTTACAAATGCTACTCTCCCACAACCAGAAAAACCTATATCTCATTTGATGTTACTTTCTTTGAGCATCAGCCTTATTTTTCAGGGAATGCTATTCAGGGGGAGATATACAGGGAATTTCAGTCCCTATCAGCTTCACAACCCTTGCTTATGTTGCCTACTCTTGATGCTGAAATCATTAGTTCTGGTTCTTCCCAACAACTTGTTCCTTCAAATGAAGCTGAGGTTACTAACACTAGTAATCCAGCAGACATACCTTCTCCTTTGTCAAAAATGTCTAGCCCTTATACTACACCTCCTCCAACTCTTAAAGTTGTTCCACACACCTCTCCAGACCTTATAACTCCTCAACTTGCAGATAAACAATTCAACGTTTATACAAGAAAGAAAAGAACTCTTCTTGAAGCTGTTAGTCAGTCTAACACTTGCCAAGAGCTAGCTTTGAGCCCTACTACTGTGGAAACAAGAAGTAATAGTATCCCTCAAGACTTGACTCTATTACTGCTGATTTGGATGATTTTCCTATTGCTATTCGAAAGGGGGTAAGGAAATGTACTGCTCATCCAATTAACAGACATGTGGCCTATGAAAAATTGTTATCTGGTTTGAAAGCTATTACAACCAGCATTGACAATGTGCAAATTCCAAGGACAGTGGAAGAAGCTTTCAAAAGTCCTGAGTGGAGGAAAGCAGTTGAAGATGAAGTCACAGCACTGCAGAAGAATAATACCTGGAGTCTAACCAGTCTACCAAAAGGAAAAAGGGCAGTTGGGTGTAAGTGGGTTTTCACAGTCAAGTATCATTCCAATGGAGATATTGAAAGATACAAGGCGAGGCTTGTAGCGAAAGGATTCACTCAGTCATATGGAGTGGACTATCAAGAAACGTTTGCACCAGTAGCTAAGTTAAACACCATCAGTGTTACTCTCAGTGGCTGTTAACAAAGACTGAGAGTTGCATCAGTTGGACATCAAAAATGCTTTTCTCAATGGGAGCCTCGAGGAGGAAGTATACATGGAAGTTCCACCAGGTTTAAAGGAAAGCACAACAAGAGGGACAGTATGCAAACTGAATAAATCCTTGTATGGATTGAAACAATCTCCGAGAGCATGGTTTGACAGATTTGCTAGAGCCATGGTTTAGAATGGTTTCAAACAAAGCCAAGCAGATCATACCTTGTTCAGAAAGATTACACCAAATGGTAAAATGACTCTCCTAATTGTGTACGTCGATGATATGATCATCACAGGAAATGATACAGAGGAGATAGAAAGATTGAAGATTGCTCTAGCAAAGGAGTTTGAGACAAAGGATTTGGGGAGTCTTAGATACTTCTTGGGAATGGAGGTAGCTAGATCTAAAGAAGGGTTAGTCATTAACCAAAGAAAATAAATTTTAGATCTACTTGCAGAGACCAAGATGCTTGAGTGTAGACCAACCGACACTCCAATGGAACCAGGCTTGAAATTCAGTAAAGATAGACTTGGGAATCCAGTGAACAAAGAATCTTACCAACATTTGATAGGGAAATTAATTTATCTATCACTCAGCATAGTAAGTCAATACATGAGTGATCCTCGAGAAGAACACATGGAAGCAGTAAATAGGATCTTGAGGTATTTGAAATTCACACCATGATTTGGACTCATTTTCAGAAGAAAAAAAAAACCAGGACAGAACAGTAAAGGTTTACACAGATTCAAGTTGGGCAGGTGAATTAACAGATAGAAGGCCAGTAAGTGGCTATTGTACATTTGTATGGGGCAATTTGGTCACATGGAGAAGCAAGAAGCAGTCTGTGATATCTAGAAGCAGTGCAGAGGCAGAGTTTAGAGCAATGGCCCTTGGAATTTGTGAAGGGATGTGGATTAAAAAACTCATCATTGGGTTAGAACTGGGTGAAAAATCAGAACCGGATATTTACAGTGATAGTCAATCAGCAATAAGTGTTGCTAAGAATCCGGTGCAACATGATAAAACCAAACATATTGAAATAGATAGACATTTCATCTATGAGAAGGCTAATAATGGGACTGTGAAACTTAACTACATTCCTACTACTAATCAAATTGTTGATATCTTCACCAAAGCACTTCCAAGAGTAACTTTTGATGGTTTTGTATCCAAACTAGGTGTATACAACATATACACACCAGTTTGAGGGGGAGTGTAGGTTAATACTTATTAGAATGGAAATATTTTATGTACTAAAGTCTGTATCTGTTAATTAGGGCAAGTAGACCTTTATAGATATTCCTTAGAATAGCATCTCTGTAATTATTAGAGAATATTTAGTTTCCTTTAATAGGGAGTCAACTATGTGTATATATCCTAAGTTTTCTTGTGAATAAAAGTATAGAGAATTTCATACAATTCTACAGGGGGAACTAAAAGAAACGGTTTCAGACATTTTCCCTCTTTCGTTCTCTTTCCCCTAATTACTTTTTATTTAAAGAGAATAACTAGTTCTAGAATAACAATAATTATCACATGCTAAAATTATGTAATAAAAAAGGTAGCTGGCTTGTTTTTGGTAATAACATAGATGGTTTTTATATCCATATTATTTGAATATGTTTTGTAGGTGACTCAGACTTAGGTGTAAGTGTCACACAACTTTTTCCAAATTTTTTATGTATTTGGAGGGGTCCTAGGAGGATCACATCCCCAAACCCATGTCCAAATATGTGTGGGACATGTGTACAAGACACAAGAATTCAACAAAAACAAAGAGTTGAAGTAACATGAGGTAAAAGCATCAAAGTTAACGACGCTTTACCAATGAGGTCTTGACTTCAAAATGATAACCAGAACTCATATTTAGATTTTGGGCTTTAAAATATACCTTCTTTACCAGCGCTTAAACTAAGACAAATGGAGCTAGTTGTTAGCATAATTTATGCCCCCTAAAAGGGTGCCTTAACTATATTCAAACTGGTTATTGAGAAGCAAAGCACGAGGATTCATGCAATCTGGTTTAACTTCAACTAAAAGAACAGACAAATTTAAGTAAACTACCTGGCGAACTACAAGCTTTGGTGCACAGCGTTGAGGAATCACAATGTCCCTTCTCAAAGGCCTACCGGTATCATCTTTCCGTTCAGGCTCTTCACCACACTGCCCATATTCGTTCCCACCTGAAAAAACAGACATCATATGATTGCATTCATTGAATACATACTTCACTCATAGCATTCATTGCAACACACAATTAAACCAAATCTTCCCAAGTCCAGAAACCGACTAACTAACCTTCTATCATCCACTCAGTTACAAAGAAATTTACATTCCATAACAAACTTATTATTTGAATACACTATGCTACTCCTTTAACAAAGATAGTATAATGTTTGTTTTTGTCCAGTGTGACACTTTTGAGCTTACCCCAGGCATAAGCTCTGCCTTCATCATCAACAGCCAAGCAATGCCACCCACCAATAGCCGCCTAGAATCGATAGAGAAATAACAATTTAGCATACAAGAGCAATCATATGTAGTGGAAATAGAATTAAAACCCCATAGAAAAATACTATAAAAAAAGCCATATGTTACTGAAACAAAATTACCTGAACAATTTTAACATTAGCAAGAGCCTTAACCTGGCTTGGAATATTCTCAGTTTTGGTCTCAGGAGGATGCCCGAGGGTTCCTCGCTGGTTCCATCCCCATGTAAACAACTGAAGTTCAACAGAGAGTACCAACAATTAAATCAAACTTCAGATATTAAAACTCCGAGTATACAAGAAAAGGGACATGGCATATGCAAACCATACATTATCATATTCATATTACAGAAAACCAAGAAATAAACTAATCCTTGGGTTATTGGAGTAAAATGCTTCGGATCTCCTTCAAAACACTGAGCAAGAAACGGAATTTGAGAAACTAAGGAACTGTTTGGTTTTTGCTTTGCTATTTGTTTTTCCTTTCAGATGCAAAATTGCACATAAACACGTTAAACATTAAGGCTCTATTTGACTGTTGCTTTCCATGCTGGCTGTTTGGTTCCTCTTAAGTTGCTAAAAGGAAAATGGGAAATGGGAAAACAAAATATTAACTAAAATTCAACACAAGAATAAATATAATTATTCTAGACATTAGTAAAATAACCTAATTTGTTTTCCATATAAAATCACATTTTTACTTTTAATTGTCCAAAATACCATTCGCTTTGGTGTACAAATACATTTTTCAGCAAGCAAAAATGAAATGGCAAAAGTAGCACCTTATGTTCGTCTAACACTTGATTTTGCTAGGAGTATCTATATCCAACACATATTCGGACAGAAGTGTGGAAATATTATCCTTCATATACATGGAAAAACTTGGAGAAGAAAAATAAATATGCCCATGTTGGATAGCATACCACCGAGACTCGCACTGAAGCCCAAGTAACAACCAAAGATACTTGAAGCAAATAATTTTTCTAGAAAATAAAATGTATGATTCTATTTTTATTAAAAACAAACAAGATTAGGATAGAAAGGGTGCTGTATTCTAGTTGTTTTTTTTCCTTTTCATTTTGGTCCAACAGTCCAGTATTCAGTAATCATATCGGACCTGACTATTCTAGGTCAGGCCGGCCGGGTGAAACCCAAATGGAAGAGCTACAGACCACTCGGCCGGCGGCGAGTTGGTAAGTCCCTTTTTTGTTCGAAGCGATATTCTAAAGAGCCAAAAAGGTGAATGAAGGCAAGTAGCAAAATCAACAACCGATCAACCAAAACCCATATCACCCAAGTTAGAACAGTTGAAAAATAGCCGATGATCGTTTCGAAACACCAAGAGATTTTTCAACCAAAATGGAATCAAGCAACTGAATAAACAATCAATACCCACTTCAAAAACACCAAGAAGAATATATATATTTATGTGTATAAGCAGAAAGGGGGAGCTGCGGCGGAGACCTTGCCATCATCACAAATAGCGAGAGAATTGCGGCTGCCAGCGACGACGGAGCGGACATTTTGAGACTCAATAGCTTGGACAACGCAAACCCATTCTCTTTCTTCATTGTTTCCGATACCCA
Organism: Hibiscus trionum; assembly: GCA_030270665.1. Lineage (NCBI taxonomy): Eukaryota > Viridiplantae > Streptophyta > Magnoliopsida > Malvales > Malvaceae > Hibiscus > Hibiscus trionum. The sequence continues at coordinate 22,958,592 of BSYR01000004.1, forward strand.
ATTGGCCATCTTCGCCGGAGCCCCTGAGATTAAAACAAAAAAAAAAAGAAAAGGAATGAGAAGCAAATAAGTCGATAAACTGATAATGAGTTAAAAGAAAGGAAGGGGGTCAGAATTGAAACCAAGCAATAACAGAAGATGAAAAAGAAGAAGCCATTGGAAAGTGTTGAAGACGGCTGAAACAATGGGGGAATATCAGAATGTATAGAGAGAGAGAGAGAGAGAGATCAGTAGTGGTGTGAAAAAAAAAAGTTTGGTTTTTCCTTGTAATGCGTCTTGCAATAGCTGCTCGGGCCTAGTTGGGGTTTATCATTCGTTCGAATTCGATTGTAACACGTGCATTTAGTGTGAAAAATACTAGTTCTGATTTTGCTGAAGTTTTTATAAAAAATGTTAAAACTTTTTCTATAGACTGCCCCGGACAAAAGTCGGATTCAATTAAAATCAAATTTTAAAAAAAAAAATCAAAGGCTTAGTCAAGAGGATCTGACTTTAAACAAATCTTAAAGTCTCCCCAGTTGAATATGACTTTGGGGAAAAAATAAGATTCTCTAAAGTCTTGCCCAGTTGAGTCCAATTTCAAGGAAAATTTTCTTAAAGTCTTGTCCAGCTGAGTCCGACTTTAAAGGTCTGCCAATGTCAAGTGGCATTAGTGGTTGAGATTTAATTTTTGTGAAGTTAAATAGAGGTGGATTGATGGTAGATAGTGTAAAGAGAGATAGAAAATATTTTGAAAAAGAAGAAGAAGATTTAAAGGTTTGGAGACTTTTATTAGGGTAAGTATTTTATTTTTGTAATTTATTATTATTATTTTGAATAATTATAGTAAGTAGTATTTTTGTAATTTATTTATTTTTGTATATTTTATTTTATAGTAATTACGAAAATCAAATTCTTGTGTTTTGAAGTTAAAATTTGTGATTTTTTTGTGTTAAATAGGTGGTTGAAGGGGAGATTTACAGAAAGAAGAGAAAAAGGAACTTAGAGAATATAGTAAGTTAAGTTATTTGTTTGATTAATTTTGAAGTTGTTGTTTCAATATTTTGTGTTAAATAGGTGGGGATTCGAGATATGTTGTTGTATTATTTTATTGTTCAATATTTTTTTAATTTTTATTTTGATGTTTGAATTTTTGATGTTATGGAGAGAATATAGTTTGAAAATTTGTGTTAAATAGGTGGAGATTTGAGAAGAAAACACAGTAAGTAAATTAATATTTTATTGTTTAATTTTAAGTTCATTATTTTTTAAATTTTATTTGATGTTTGAATTTTCGATATTATTTGGAGAGATAGTTTAAATATTTTGTGTTAAATGGGTGGAGAAATTTTAAGAATATGGAAAATTGTTTGAATATAAGAAAAAACGTTTATTTTAATTTATGGCTAAAGAAAATATTTGAGAAGAAAATATAGTAAGTTGATTTGATTTGTATTTTATATTTTATTTAAGTTCGTTAATTTATTTAGATTTATTTATAAGTGGTTGAATAAAAAACGACCACGTTAATGATTTAATAGAAAATAAGCAAATATGTATTTAAATTTCAAATATTGAAATATTTTCCCTTAAATATGGTAGTTTAAAGTAAGATTATCTGAGTTATTTTATTTTATTATAATTGTTATTTTTTAACGTGGTAGATTTAGTCTCGGTTTACTAATATGTTATTACTTGTCATGTAGGATGGTTGAGGAAGCTCCATTGCTGCATTTACAGAATCGACACATTACTAGCCTTGGAGTTGATGAGCTGGTATAATTTTTTAAAAATCATTTCATTACGAAATAGGTCACTTCTGTGTTTTTTTGTTAATAATTATGTTTAAATAATGTGTTATTTACAGGATGTAGAGGAAACATTTAAACATCATTTGTGCATGGTAGACAAACCCCTAGACCACAGAATCGAGAATTTCTTATATATGGCGGGATTTTATCATGCCACATTCCTCTGTGGGTACAAGTTGGTGTCCGGATTGATTACCGCTCTAATTGAGCGTTGGAGACCTGAAACGCATACCTTCCATATGCCTTGCGAAGAATGAACGATCAATCTCGAGGACGTGGTTTATCTTATTGGGGTCTCGGTAAACAAAAAGCCAGTGGTCGAGTGTACCAAAGGCTCAACGGCTGAAATTTGTCAAAGGTACCTTGAGAATGAACCCTATAGAAGTAACGTGAGCGAGTCTCGTGTGAAAATGAGTTGGCTAGAGAGAGAATTTTAACTCGCTGAGTATAATACAATTGGTGAAATTTATATGGTCAGTCGAGCATATATCCTACAAATGATTGGAGGTATATTGATGCCGGATAAATATGGCAATATGGTCAGTTTAAGGTATCTTCGTTTTTTTGATACTCATTGGAAACTTGGTTGTCAATATAGTTGGGGATCAGCTATATTAGCTTGCTTGTATCGTGAGTTGGGCAAGGGCGCTTTACTACAAAAGGGTAAGAGGGTAGGCGATATTGGTGGTTGACTATTATTGTTGCAAGCGTGGGCTTGGCAACGACTTCCCTTTTTTACACCACTTACTCGAACACACTAGTAGTTTCCTCTCGTTGCAAGGTAAATATATATCCTTACTCTTAGTTTAATCTGGAAATTAATTAAATTAACTTGTTATTTAAATATATCGTGATTTGTATGCAGATGGTGTGAGGAGAAGCATGAGACGGGGTTGGCACACAACAACGTCAGAGTTTGTAGATCTCTTATTGATTCTCATTGTCAAGAGCAGGTATATGAATGGAAAGTAATTTTTAACGTTAAATGTGTTTTTCACACCTTGGTTAGTTAGATGTATTATTTTAAACCATTATTTTTTGCAGTTTATTTAGAAGGCCTACAAAGATGACCATATATTTGTACCAGAATATTTGATGAAGGATTCACTTTCATGGTGTAGTGTTACACCGTTGATCCATTTCTTTACCGTCGAGTTTCACTTTGCAGATAGAGTGTTGAGGCAATTTGGCTTCCACCAGCCTATTCCGCGCATTCCACGTGACCATTACCATATTCATGCCTATGATGGAAGTGGCAGGCCAGATACGGATTGAGAAGTCGAACATAGCGACTATATTGCTTTGTGGAACAATATAAGTTCATCGGTGCCGAAACGTCATCCAATTGAAGCTACCTATTTTGATTTCGATAGTTCAGAGTACATGATCTACTATCATAGTCATGGAATGTTGTACTTAACATATCAACATGAACGAGAGGAATGCAAAAGGTTTCGGAAAAATGTTGATATAACAATTTAAAAGAAAAATATTTTTCGACTTAATCGATTATATTAGATCTTTCAAAAATAATTTAAAGTCCAAACAAACTTGAATATTTTCAAATATGAACAATTCAAATTAAGTGATTAAATTGAATTGTTTCACAACATAACATAACATAACATAACATAACATAACATAACATAACATAACATAACATAACATAACATAACATAACATAACATAACATAACATAACATAACATAACATAACATAACATAACATAACATAACATAACATAACATAACATAACATAACATAACATAACATAACATAACATAACATAACATAACATAACATAACATTTTAAAATACAAACATTGGAAATCACCGAGGCATTGACACGAATCTTGGTTCATTTGGATAGTTTGATCTGGAATGTTCTTCGGCCTTACATATGGTACATCTCTTTCGATGTCCCTTCTCTCTATCATGAAGATTCATACTGGTATAGATGCGAGTCGATCTAGGTCGGTCATTTGGAGATCTACGGAGTGTAGGATCCGGTAACCATTTTTCATGCTCTACCAACGACCAATAAATTGAATTTGCAATCGGTAGGAACTCAGTTCTGTAAATATTGACCATCATGTGGAGATCGAAGCATTCATCAACAAAAGTGTACGGGTCAACCCTTACATGCATACACGCTGCAACTGCATGAATACATGGATATCGCCATGCCTGGAATGCTCCACAATCACACCAACTATGTCTGAAATCGACTCGAAATACATTTGAATGCGTTGCTTCGTTGTTGCGTTTGGCACCAACAACCTCAAATATCTGATTAGTTCGGTCAAAGCTGTGAACCTTTAGCGAAGTTGCTTTCATCATGTTCTCTTTCATTTTCGTCACAAGATTGGGAGCCCAACTTTGCCCCTTATTTAATAAGGCCTCAATTTCCTTCCCTATAACTACCCAAACTTTCGCCAACCTATAGTACATCTCTTTCACTAGGCTTGCTGTTGGGTGATGACGTGATCCTTTTAGTACTCTATTTTTGCACTCCACAAGGTTGGTAGTCATTTGTCTGTATCGTCTACCACCTTCATCATATGATGGGCCCATCTTTCCCTCTCGATTTTGTTTGCCAAACTCCAAACCTACTCGTCGCACTTCATTAAATTTTCCATCTTCCTCTCAAAATGTGGTCGCATTAGTAGATATAATGTGTCATAATATTATTAGTATCGACACAAATCAAACACAAGTAAATAAATAAATAAATAAATAAATGCATATGCAAATATAATTTAGTTTAAAAAAAGATGCTTACACATGCTTTCAATCTCACTACGAAGATATTTATTTTTGAACCACTCGTAGAAATTCTTACTGATATGACGAATACAGTAGGCAGGGTATGCGTACGGTGGTGTCCAACGACTTCCATCTCGATTAATTGTTGCTTTGATACTCATCCCTCGATCGGATATAATGCATACCCCATCTTCTTGGATGACATGCTCACGTAAATTCGTCAAAAAGAAACTCCAAGCGTCCGCCGTCTCTTGCTCAACAATTGTGAATGCAATCGGGAAGACGGTGTTGTCACTATCTTATGCAACAACCAACCAACAATATATGAGAGTATCTCTCGTACAACCATGTGCCATCAAATTGGATCATATGTTTGCAATAGGGAAAGCCTTCGATGGCAGGCTTGAACGCCTAGAAAAGTCGATAAAAAAATTTATGGCCTTCAACAATTTGGCCTTCTTGATCGTGCGTATCCTTGGTTTTATACCTCGCTATGGTGCCCGGGATAAAATGTGTTAGTGCTAGTAATAAAGTCGATAGCTCGTTGTATGACTTACCCTAATCACCGTACACCAAGTCCATTGCCTTATCCCTTGCATACCACGCCTTCTTGTGTTCTATTTGGTATTCAAATTGATGTGCAATGCTTGCCTGAATCGTTAAAACTGGAACTTATGGATTTGCTTCAACCAACTTCATTACGTGATGGCTTATTACGCTGGAGTCCAATTTTCGGTGGTCCTAGTCGATGGAAGTTCGTAAGCATGTGTGAACACCATTATACTTTGTGACCTCCCAACAATTTGACCTCTACCGCTTCATCACTCGGATCTTCCAATTGCACGCTTGTCCGTATTTCACACATTTAGCAAAGAAAGTCCTCTAACTGGATTCTGCGACAACGTAGTCCACGTGGTTCCTGATGATGTACTCTTTCACTGCCAATATAGCTTCATTCTTGTCATCAAATTGAAGCTTAACATACAATTCACCGTGCTGACTTGAGGTTAATCGGGGCAAATCCGGGAATTTAAGCCCCCTCATTGCATCAAAATCCACCGAACTCATGTGAGAAGGAGGTTCATAGAATGTAATGTAGCCCCTAGACGAAACGAATTCTCCAACACCAAAATCGGGGGCTGCACAGATGTCATCAAGAACAAATTATGATCCCCAATATCTCCATCCTCGCTAGAATCGTCAAGTGATCCTCCCCATCGACCTCGTAAGGGTTCCACATCAACTTCAACAGTAGGATCAACACTCGGCCCGTGTGATGAAGCATATGTTAAAGTCTCGGCTTAATGAAATGCATTTGGTGTCCCACTTTTCAACATTGCAACAAAACTACCTCCGGGCATATCAATCTCATCACCAAAATTCATTTGAGCTGATTCTTCAACTACGTTTGTAGATGGTTCGGGAACATCACGCACCTCGGCAAACAACTCGATATATCAAATTCCCATAGAATCATGCTCTGCGGTCATCATTGCAACATCGTCATCATCTTGGAGAGTGATTGCACAATATTTGACCGGATTGTCACATGCCATCCATCGGTAACGTAAACCATGAATCTCTTTCCTAATTTTCTGTGATATTTTCTCCAACATTTCTCGAAGCATGATTTCCTTCTTGAATCTCATCTTCGTACTGCTTTTAGAATCAAATACAACCTCGACAACAGTTTTCACCATTTGTCCATTGTAATGAACAATCACCATAAATTTGTTGTTGTTCATTTTCTCTGCATGATCGAAATAAAACATACTAAATCAAAATGTTTATAATAAAATAAAATAAATAACTATGGTTACTAACATCATGGACGAGTTTTTTTTCGAACTTTTAATAAATATATTATATTAATTTTCTAAAATATGTAGTTCGAATATATTTCCTAATAATATACTTATCCTATCAAAAATTAACATAATAATTTTTCTAACATAGTAAATCAACTTTACAAATAAATTTTAGGGTAAAGTACACCAATGGTCACTAAACTTTTAAGGCGCGTTCATTTTGGTCACCGAACTTTTAAAAGTTTCATTAGGATCACTCAACTTTTAGAGTGCTTTCATTTTGGTCCCTCCCGTCACCTTCCGTTAAAAATGTTGACGTGGCCGGTTAATTTTCATTTTCTTCCGTAACAGAATATATTTGGGTCCCACCACTGATTAAACCATCCCAAACACTCTTCTTTTTCTTTTTCTTCCTCAAATCTCTGCAACTTTTACATGCTCATTTGCTTTGCTCTTAGAAACAGATAATGATAGCTTTGGATGCTTACCTTCAGTTTCAAAATGTGTAGATGGTTATTTTTTTAGAACTCCCCAATCAAATAGAGTAGTCCCCACTAGCAGGTTGCCTCCATTAGATGCTTCAAGCCTTAAACTGAAGAGACTCTCACAAGGAATAATAATAGTAATAGTACAAGATCGACTTTCAGCGAGTTGGATCATACAAGACCCTCTTATTTGAAGACTGAAATTGCTGAGCCGAGGAAATCTCTATTTTTAAGGCCTATGATAATATCAAAAGTAGTGACCTTGGAGTCTTGGAGTTTGCTAACGCTGAACATCCTCTTTCTCTGTATTTACATAGTTTTTTTTAGTTTTGCACTTACCATGGAATGCTTTTGGTGATTTCTTATCTTGAATTTACTGGTTTTTTACTGTGTTTTATTTTAGTTTGTACAGTGAATTTCTTGGCTTCTTGTTGTATTGGCTAGTATTTTATGAAGTCTTCCAAGGTATTCGCGTACATTGACTCATTTGTAGTTTGTCTGATAATACTTTAACTTGTAAAGTTGTTGTTCGCTGTGAAAAATGGAGTAAAATTATTTAACTTAAGCTTTGAATCGGTGTCCAAGTCAAACACTCAGATGTTTTGTTCTTAGAAGTAAAGTAATTTTTTTTGTATTTTCATTCAGTGTTGCATCTTAAAAGGCTGAACTTGCTTCTTATGTTTCATTTTTTTTGTTAACGTTTGTTCTTGTATTAGTTGCTAGGACCATTGTCTTGCTATAGAATGTAGTGACAACTTTGTCCATGTTAGGTATATATTGAAGTCTAGTTTTGGTTCTTCAAGTTCAATCTCCAGGTTAGTTGTATTTAAACTCTGAAATTTTTTATATATCCGATTCACCATTTCATGTTGTTGAAGTAAGTTCTTGCGTTTTTATTGATGATTTTTTGTAGGAAAAAATGGATAAAGATGAAGGAAATAAAATAGAAAACAAGTTGCAGAGATTTGAAGATCGGAGAAGAAGAAGAAGAAAAGAATGGTGCGTGGGACGATTTAATTAGTAGTGGGATCTAATTATATTATCTTATTAAAAAAATAAAACTAATAGCCACGTCAGCATTTTTTAACGGAGGGTGACGTGAGGGACCAAAATGAAAGCACTCTAAAAGTTGAGTGACCCAATGAAACTTTTAAAAGTTCGGTGACCAAAATGAACGCGCCTCAAAAGTTTGGTGACCATTAGTGTACTTTACCCAAAATATTTTATTTATTAATTATATAAATTAATATATTATTATATGTATATTAATATTATTGGTATGCGAGCTAAAGAGAATCAACTAATCTTAAAGTTTTAAAAACATCAATTTATTTTAAAAATCTCTTGAGTTTTGGTTTAACTATCTTTTTGAAGGCAAAAGGTCAAAAATAGCCCACAACGTTTCAACCTTTTGTTAATTTTAGCCCTATCCTTTTTAGTACAAACAACCACCTAACATTTCATTTTTCGTTCAAATTTCACCCTTGTTGGATGAAAATCGTTAGTCAACTAACGGTCAACGCCTAAGACTGACGTAACATGTATGCAAGGCATAGGGAGATGACGTGACATTGCCACGTAGCATTTTTGCTGACATAGCGATTGGTTAAAAAGATTTAAAAATTTTAAAAAAATAATTAACTAATTTTAAAAATTTTAAAAATGTCATGTCAGCAAAAATGCCACGTGGTAGTGCCACGTCATCTCCCCATGCCCTGCAAACATGCCACGTCAGTCTCAGGCGTTGACCGTTAGTTGATTAACGATTTTCATCCAACATGGGTGAAATTTGAATAAAAAATAAAACGTTAGATGGTTGTTTGCACCAAAAACGTGTTGAGTGGATCATTGAATCGATTTAAGCCAAGAGGAGGGTGAATTGGATTTTTGGAAAGTTTGGTGGAGAAGTGGTAAAATAAAATTTGCAAGACAAGGCACTTAGAGTGGTTCAAGTTCCAATTGAACTCTACATCCACTACCTTAGCTTCCACTAAAGATTTTCCAACAATTCCACTAGTTGATCTTCCCATTTTCTAGGCTTAAGAGGAAACCTTTTACACAATGGCCAATTTTCTACCCAAAAATTGAACAAACCCTCTCACTTGGTTTCAAAGAAAATTAAGGCAAATAACTAGTATCTATCAATACAAATGTTGCCCAATTACAAGCAACAACCCAATTGAAACAAATAGAATGGGAAATACAAAGAACAACAATTGGGGTTTTACAAGGAATATGGAAATTTTGCACAAGAGCTTGAATTTGATGTTTGGATGTTTATTTTAGGATCAATAGTTGTTGCTGGTGCTTTTAGGACTCCTTTTTATACCTTCTCATTGAATTCTAGCCGTTGGGGTTGTTGCCATAATAATTATAGCCGTTGGGATGCAATCTTCCCACCATAAATGCACTTCTACAACTACCCGTTCTGAAACACTCGAACCTGTTTCGAAACAGACCAAAATAGAAATAACTGTTGGGGGTGTAATTATGATACCGTATCGAAACGGACCCAATCGTTTCAATACACTAAGAGCCCGTTCCGAAACATTTTGCCACTGCAAAAACCCGTATCGAAACAACATAAAACGTTTCGATACATTCTTACCGTTTCTCTGAAAATTAGTTATTAAAATGAAACGGTCATATTTTTGAATCCAAGTTTGAAAATTGTTTAGAAACGTTTGAGGTCGTTTCGATACTGTCGTATCGAAACGGTTCAACCCGTTCCGTTTTTTTTTCATCTGTTTTGAAACATAGAGATCTATTTCGATACACCCGTATCGAAACGGGAAGGATTGTTTCAAAACAGATGTTAACATATTCAAAACGTTCCGAAATGCCTAAGGGCCGTTCTGAAATGGTGACTCGAAAATCATTGTTTTGACTTAGAAAACATTTAGAAATATTTGAATAAACTTAAGTTTGACTTGGACAATTTGATTAGAGACTTTGGGAAGTTTTGAGGACTTAAAAATTTATTTTCTCTATTTCAATTTAGTCCTTAAATCCTTTGTTATATCAAAATCAATCCATTAGTTTTCAATCTCTCCCTTTTTGATATAACAAAACCAAGTATAAATTTTTAAGTGTTTTGAAATCTTTGAAAAAGTTTTAACTCCCCCTCAATTTAAGATAGGTTTTAAAGTTTTGAAAAGATTAAAAATTGAAGCATTTTAAACTAAAAACCAACTTTAAAAACACTTAGGCTCTTAGATTACTTCTCCCCCTTTTTGTTAGATAAAAAATAGATATACGAGGCTAACAAGAGAATAAACGGAGTCATAAAAAATAAATCAAACAACATAATTATCATAGATATCATTTAAGTTCAAGAAACAACATCAAAAACATAAATATGTAAAACATTTAAGTTCAAGCTCAATCCTAAAAACAAATAATTAAAGCATAGGTCTTAAAGATAAAACATAAATAGATGCAAACTTAATCCTAAAATGACATAATAATATGATATGCAATATGAATCATAGGCCTCATCACCAACATCATCAAGAGAATCATCCTTGTCCTTAGCTTGATCTCGGCGAAAGCGCCTCCAATCACCATAGAAGGTGGAGAAGGAGAGATCCATGGATGTTTGTTGATTCTCAAGAGTGGAAACACGATACTTCAAAGATTGAATAAGAGTGTTGGGAGCACCAAAACCCAAAGCCATGTTCGTGTCCATCGTGTTGAACCGCTCGGTAAGGAAGGCCATAAGAGCATCATTGTTGGGAGCCGCAACGGGAGCCGGAGCTTGAGGTTGAGGCTCTACTTGAGGTGCTGGAGCTCTCCAATCAACACGAACCCATTGGCCAAGTGTGTAATGAAACTCAGACTTCACAAGAGAAGATTCACCAATATTTTGCTTTTGGGGTTCTAGAGAATCATAGGAACAATTAAAACCGAGGCTACCAAAGATATAGCTCAACGTTGTCCCATAAGTGAAGGATGTAATTGAATCAGTTGTACGAATCTTCACTTGAAGGACCATATCGACGAACATGATTTTTACTAAGTTCGGTCGTTGTGCTTGGCGAAAACACTCGAGCCAAAAGTGATCGACTTGTCAGATGTGGGCAAATTTACCTTCTGAAGGGCGAATGAACCAAGAGATGATCAAATTCAATAATCGGTCATGAGAATCCAAGGTAAGAATGGATTCAGTGTGAGCTCCAAAGTGATTTTCATCCTCAAGACCTTCATCTTTGAGCCCAAGGGTGTTCTCTAAGAAGGATGGATCAATACGAAACTTCTTTCCCAAAAGATAAGACTCGATGCCAATAACCTCGGAATGATCTTCATTGTTGATGAGAACGACAATTGAGTAAAAGAGCAAGACCATGTTCTTGTAGACGATGTCGGGAATGCTAAAAAAGGCTAAGAAACTCCATTCTTGCAAGAGAGGTAGATAACAGAATTCGAAACGCTCGGAGTCAAGGAAATCTATATCCACAATTCGCTCTCTTCGAACGGCGGAATTATGAATGATTTTGAATCATTCCTTAGTATCTTGATTCCTAAGACTTTTCTGAAAAAGGAGGGTAAGGTTTGGACAAATGTTCTCTTGGGTCAAACCTTCACCCACTTGAGTCTTTCGTTTCTTGTTTTCTATTAAAAATTCCTAAAAACACAAAGCAATCAAGAAAAATTTTGAGTGTATGCATTTAAATCCTAATTCAATCAAATAAAAATCCCACTAAGGTTTTAAAACCACTTTGAAAGTATATACATATATTAAATTTTTTTGAAGAAAACAATTTTGAAAATCTGTGTTAAAAAATGATTAAAATTAAATATATTCGAATAATTTTTTTTGAGATTTGGAATTTTTTTACAAGTTTTGGAAAACCCATGATGTAAAACATATATCCTATACAAAACTATAATTTTCTAACCTAAGATTCGAATCAAATCAAAGGAAAAAGAAAAAGTTAGAAAATACCTTAAAATAGGGATTTTGGAAGAATTGATAGATGAAATTGCCCCAAATTGTTGAAGCTTGCTTAGATTTTCGTTTAGGAGTAAAAGCTCTCAAGATTTGATGAGAAACAGTGAGGTTTGGAGGGTTTTTATAGAAGAAATCATGTTTAGGGTTTTTAAGTTTTAGTAAAAAGTAAATTTTGAGCATTTAAAACCCTTTAAAAAGGCTTTTCGGATACGCGTTTCGAAATAGGCTAGACCGTTTCGAAACAGGCGTACCGAAACATCTACGAACGTTCTAAAACCTGCTGACCATTTCGATACAATGTTGACCGTATCGAAGCCCAAGAGATTGCCCGTATCAAAACGTAGATGGGTCGTTTCGATACATGTCTTGGAAGAACCAAAATGTTTCGAAACCCTTTCGGGCGTTTCGAAATACCTTGGTCACATTGTGTTCATTTAAGGTACATGTATCAAAATAGAGTGACCCGTTTTGATACGCCTAGTCTTGGAGGTGCAAATGAGGCTCTAAATTGTAAAAAAAAACTGAATTTTAAAAGGTCCTAGATGCATAAATGATATGAATGAGCAAGAAAAACATACCAAAACACAAACATACTCCCCCTAACTATAAGAATGGATGAAATTAGGATAAAAAACACATAAGCATGACATTTTACAAGAAATCAAGCAATTTAAGCACAAAAAAGTTTTGGAAAACGCTCATTATCTAGAGGTTTGGTAAAGATGTCCGTTGATTGATTTAAGGTGTCTACATACTCTAAAACAACATCTTCCTTAAGGACATGATCTCTAATGAAATAATGTCTTATTTCTATGTGTTTTGTTCTAGAGCATTGGATGAGATTTTTGGTAAGACATATAGCACTAGTGTTATCACACTTAAGGGGTATGGTATCTACCTTAGTTCCATAGTCTAAGAGTTGTTGTTTCATCCAAAGAACTTGAGCACAACAACTCCCTGAGGATATGCACTCGGCTTCGGTGGTAGATAAAGCTACACTATTTTGTTTCTTAGAGAACCAAGATATGAGCATACTACCTAGGAATTGGCAAGTGCCGGAAGTACTTTTCCTATATATTTTGCAACCCCCGTAATCCGCATCCGAATAAGCATGAAGGTTAAAGGTTGAGTCTCTAGGGTACCAAAGACCTAAACAAGGAGTATCTCTAAGGTACCTAAAGATTCTTTTAACGGCTATAAGATGAGACTCTCTAGGACTAGCTTGAAACCTAGCACACAAGCAAACACTAAACAATATATCTGGTCTACTTGCAGTAAGGTAAAACAAAGATCTAATCATAGAGCGATAAAGCTTAGAGTCAACACACTTACCTCCTTCATCTTTGTCAAGCTTTGTATATGAACTCATTGGTGTAGCTTGAGGCTTTGCTTGCTCCAAGCCAAACTTCTTGAGCATATCCTTGATGTACTTAGCTTGATTGATGAAGATAACATCCTTCATTTGTTTGATTTGAAGTCCCAAAAAGAATGAGAGCTCCCCCATCATGCTCATTTCAAATTCATCTTGCATCAACTTAGAAAAATCTTGACAAAGCAATTCATTAGTAGAACCAAATATAATATCATCAACATAAATTTGAACTACTAAGATATCTTTGCCATTGTTTTTAATAAAAAGTGTTGTGTCCACCTTTCCTTTCTCAAAACCTTTTCTAACTAGAAAACTTGAAAGTCTTTCATACCAAGCTCTAGGAGCTTGTTTTAAACCATACAAAGCTTTTAACAATTTAAAGACATGGTTTGGAAAAATAGGATCTTCAAAACCCGGTGGTTGTTCCACATACACTTCTTTGTTTATAAAACCATTTAAAAATGCACTTTTGACATCCATTTGAAAAAGCTTGAAATCATGATAACATGCAAATGCTAGTAGCATCCTAATGGCTTCCATTCTAGCTACGGGTGTATAGGTTTCATCAAAATCAATTCCCTCTTCTTGAGTGTAACCTTGAGCAACAAGCCTAACCTTGTTTCTCACTATGTTACCACTCTCATCTAGTTTGTTTCTAAAGACCCATTTAGTTCCTATAGTAGATTTATTTCTACGCCTATCAACTAATGCTCACACTTTACTTCTCTCAAATTGATTTAACTCATCTTGCATGACCATAATCCAAAAGTCATCTTTTAATGCTTCTTTAACATTCTTAGGCTCAATACATGAGATAAATGCAACATGATTAAGCATTTTAAGGGAAGAGCGAGTAGTTACCCCCTTGGATGGATCACCCAAGATCTCACCACCCTTGACATAGTTGTACTCCCTTGGGTAGCTCACTTTCTTTTCCTTAAGAGACATGTCTTGCAATGCTTCTAGAGGTGGTTCTTGTGCTTCTTCCTCTTTGGTTTGAATCTCATTCATCTTTGATGATTCTCCACCATCATTGGCTTCAATGATCCCTACATCATCATCATCACAAAAATCCTTCCTCGGAAGGAGGTTATCATCGAAAATCACATGAATAGTTTCCTCTGCAACTAAATTTCTTTTGTTAAACACATGATAGGCTTTAGAGTTTAAAGAGTAACCTAGAAAAATAGCTTCATCACTTTTTGCATCAAATTTACCTAAATTGTCTTTTCCATTATTTAAAACAAAACACTTGCAACCAAAAGGATGAAAATAGCTAATGTTAGGCTTTTTAGATTTTAAAATATCATAAGGAGTTTTCTTCAAAATAGGCCTAATCATTACTCGGTTTATAATATAGCAAGCGGTGTTAGTGGCTTCCGCCCAAAAATACTTAGGTAAATTGTTTTCACAAAGCATAGTCCTAGCCATTTCTTCTAAAGTTCTATTTTTCCTCTCAACTACCCCATTTTGTTGAGGAGTTTCAGGAGCCGAAAAGTTATGGCTAATCCCATTTTCATTACAAAAATCATCAAAACCCATATTTTGAAATTCGGTTTCATGATCACTTCTAATATGTGAACTTTTAAGTTCAGGGTCATTTTGGGTTATTTTAGAAAATATAATGAAGTTTTCTAAAGCCCCATCCTTAGTGCTTAAAAAGAGAACTCAAGTATATCTAGAGTAATCATCAACAAGCATAAAAGCATATGATTTTCCACCCAAGCTAGTAGTCCTAATTGGCCCAAAGAGATCCATATGGATCAATTGCAAACACCTACTTGTAGAAACATCATTAATGGACTTAAGCGAGGCTCTATGTTGTTTACCTTTAGCACATGCATCACAAATTTTATCTAATGAGAACTTGAGCTTAGGTATGCCTCTAACTAGATTAAAGGAAACTAATTTTTCCAAAACACTAATGCTAGCATGTCCTAGTTTCCTATGCCATAACCATGCATCATTTTCGTTTTGTAAAACTAAGCATGCGTGGGATGTATGAATGTCATCTAGATGCACCATATATATATATATATATTACCTATGCGAAGACCAATAAGCATTGTTTTATTAGATTTAATGCCAACTATTCTACACCCATTTTTATCAAACATGACATTAAATCCTTTATCACAAAGTTCACTTATGCTCAACAAGTTATGTTTTAGACCATTGACATACAAAACATTTTCAATGAGTATGGGAGAGTGATTACCTATGGAGCCAATACCTTCAATATGGCCTTTTGGAGTTGTCACCAAATGTTACTACTCCTCCATTTTTTGGCTTTAATTCCATGAATCGACTCTTGTCACTGGTCATGTGCCTCGAGCATCCACTATCAAGGTACCACGAATTTTGACTTTGTGCTTTGGCCTTGTAGAAATGCCCCCCCTACAAACAAAGAAATTAGGCTTTGGTTTTTTGTACCCAAATCATTTTGGGTCCATGAGTGTTAGCCCTCAAAACCGTGGTTCCCTTAGGAATCCAAGAAGCAATAGCATTCATGTTATTAGAAATAATGAGTTCCTTAGGAACTCAAACACTCATAATTCTTTTAGTTCTATTATGCCTATTGGAGCCACTTTGTTTGTAGTTAAAATTCTTTCTTTTTACAAAGTTGGTTTTTGAAGATTCACCTTTTTCTTGTTTTGAAGAACCAACATTTTTGAAAGAATTTTTGAGCTTACCAAGCTCATTCACCAACCTTTGGTGTTCATCATTACATTGAGAAAAAAGGTTTTTTAAATCAATGTTTTCTTGTTCAAAGAACTTCAAATCATCTTGTAAGCTTAAAACCTTTTTCTCAAAATCTGAGTTAGCTTTAGAGAGTAAATCGTTTTGAGCTTGTAAATCGGAACTGACCTTTTTATTTTTCAAAACAGACTCCTTATATTTCTCTACTAACTCATAATATACCTCTTGTAACTCATCGTATGCATCATGCAATTCTTCAAATGTAAAATCAAAGCAAGATGAGTTAGAGGTTACCATCGAATCCTTCTCAAGAGCCATGAGGCAAAGGTTGGCCACTTAATGTTCCTTATCCCCGGATGACTCCTCATCACTCCAAGTAGCAAGCTTGGCTTTGAGCTTCTTCTTCTTGAGTTGAGGGCAATCAGAACGTATGTGACCCGGCTTCTTACAATCAAAGCAAATGATCGGATCCCTTTATTCTTCTTTGCCTTTGTTCTTGAAGTTCATCTTTCTTTGAAATTTTCTCTCTCAGTTGGACTTCATGAACTGTGAGAATCGTTTGGCTATCATAGCCAACTACTCAAAGTCTTCCTCCTCACTAGAAGAGATCTCCTCTTGTAGAGCGGCTTTGAGAGCAACTCCTAGCTTCTTCTTCTTTTCTACCTCATGTTTCTCTATTCTTCTCTCTTCCTTCTTCTTTTCTTCTTCTCTTCCTTGCTTCATGATCTCATGCGTAAGAAGAGACCCAACAAGCTCATCAAGCTTCAAAGTTTTCAAATTCTTAGCTTCAATGATGGTCGTCCTCTTACCATCCCAAGACTCTGTGAGAGAGTATAGAAGCTTCCTTACTAGCTTATCTTCGGGAATCACTTCACCAAATCCTTTAAGACCGTTGACGATGATCGAAAACCGATCAAACATCTTTGAGACGCTCTCATCGGGGTCCATCTTGAAATTTTCGTAGCTTAAATTTAACAACCCGATATTCGTCTCCTTCACATCGTTAGTACCTTCATAAGTCGTCTCTAAAGTGTCCCACACTTCTTTTGCACTTTCGATAGATGAAACCTTCGAGTAGATATCCGGACCAAGTGCACAAAATATAATGTGTAGAGCTTTGTTGTTAACTTGCATCCTTCGTCTATCTTCCTCGGTCATCTCCGACTTCACCTTCGGAACTAGTCTTCCTTCATCGTTTCTTTTACCCGGAATGTAAGGACCTTCTTCCTCTTCATCCCAAACCATATAATCCGTTGACTTGATGAAGAGACGCATCTGATTCTTCCAATATGGGTAGTTGTCCTCATTGAAGAAATGTGGTTTAGTAGTGGATTATGACTCGTAAAAATTGGAGGTTGAAGTAGATGTCATGGCTTGTCTTTGAATTTGATCACACTCTCCTAGGAACTCCTCTTGTGGTTGTTAATCCTTTAAAAGAGGTAGGCTCTGATACCAATTATTGAGTGGATCGTTGAATCGATTTAAGCCAAGAGGGGGTGAATTGGATTTTTAGAAAGTTTGATGGTGAAGTGGTAAAATAAAATTTGCAAGACAAGGCACTTAGAGTGGTTCAAGTTTCAATTGAACTCTACATCCACTACCTTAGCTCCCACTAAGGATGTCCCAACAACTCCACTAGTTGATCTTCCCCTTTTCTAGGCTTAGGAGGAAACCTTTACACAATGAACAATTTTCTACCCAAAAATTGATCAAACCCTCTCAATTGGTTACAAAGAAGATTAAGGCAAATAACTAGTATCTCTCAATACAAATGTTTCCCAATTACAAGCACTCAACCCAATTGAAACAAATAAAATGGGAAATACAAAGAACAACAATTGGGGTTTTACAAGGAATATGGAAATTTTGCACAAGAGCTTGAATTTGATGTTTGGATGTTTCTCTTAGGATCAATAGTTGTTGTTGGTGCTTTTAGGACTCCCTTTTATACCTTCTCATTGAATTCTAGCTGTTGGGGTTGTTGCCATCATAATTATAGTCGTTGGGATGCAATCTTCCCACCATAAATGCAATTCTGCAACTATTCGTTCCGAAACGCTCGAACATGTTTCGAAACAGACCAAAATAGAAATAGCCGTTGGGGTGTAATTAAGATACCGTATCGAAATGGACCCGATCATTTTGATACACTAAGAGTCTGTTTCGAAACGTGCTAGAGCTCATTTCAAAACATTTTGCCACTGCTAAAACCCGTATCGAAACGGCATATTTTTGAATCCAAGTTTGAAAATCGTTTCGAAACGTTTGAGGTCATTTTGATACTATCGTATCAAAACGGTTCAACCTGTTTCGTTGTTATTCATCCGTTTTGAAACATAGAGATCTGTTTCGATACACCCGTATAGAAACAGGAAGGCTTGTTTCGAAACAGAGGTTAACAGATTCGAAATATTTCGAAATGCCTAAGGGCCGTTCCAAAACGGTGACTCGAAAATCACTGTTTTGACTTGGAAAACATTTAGAAAATTTTGTATAAACTTAGGTTTTGACTTGGACAATTTGCTTAGAGACTTTGGTAAGTTTTGAGGACTTAAAATTTTATTTTTCTCTTTTTCAATTTAGTCCTTCAATCCTTTGTTATATCAAAATCAATTCATTAGTTTTACAAAAAGGATAAGGCTAAAATGTCCAAACGGTGAAATGTTGGGGGCTATTTTTGACCTTTTACCCTTTTTATTGTATTATTTTGTTTAATGAGTTTTGATACATAGACCAATAAGTCATGTGTAGGCATGTTCAGGTCATAATATATTTGTAGGCAACTTTAATAATTCAGAAAATTTGATAGTAGAACCTTTTTGTAGGAGATTTTAAAATAAAAAGATTCTTCTAAAAATATGAGAACCAACTTTCTGCAAACTTTATTTCCAACCAATCTCAGGATTCTGAAGAATCCTCAAATAGAACCGTCAATGAACAAGAAATCAATTATAAAAATGTTTCTCAAAAAATTGACTATTGAAATATTCCAATCGTTCTAGTAAATCAAATTTATAAAAGAACAATTTTTTGAAAATTTTAATGCTTTTTGTAATTATATTATCAAAATAAAAAATGTTCATATCCAAATAGAATACCAAACATACCAGTTATTAGATGAAGACGTCGTTAAAAAACTTAGAGAACAAAGATATAAATATATTCGTTTTGGACTTGTCCAAGTAGGAATCAAACATCTTAATATAGAAGCCACTAAAAATACCTCAATATTAGTAGTCTTAAGAGACTAAAGACATATTATGTTTAATAATTTCAACCATAGAAAAAAATCTTTGTACAAGGCCAAAACATTTCAACTGTTACCTAAATTTTATGGTTTAAAAATATTTTAAAATTATTAACCCTTCAAATCCATACTCATAATTATAAAATACTTCATAGATTTGAAGTCTTAACTTTAGTTTATAGGTTACATTTCAAAGCCATGCATTACGTAGTCAACATCAGGGCTTTAATGCAAAGTCCAAAAGGAGAAACCATTCAAATATAAACTGATACAACTAGATCCCACACAATAATACCAAGAACTATCTAATGGCATGAAATTAGCCTTCATGATGAATGGAAATTAGAATGAGCAACACTTCCAGTTAAAAGAAATTATGTTAGAAATAATTCTCTAAGAGAAATTACCCAAGATAGTGTTGGTACAGTTGAATTAATAATTAATAGGCCAAATAGATTACCATCAAGACATTCTTTTGAAGTAAGCAGTACTAGTACTACCTTTTAGAGATTATTTAACCCCCTCATCTCGGTCCGGACGCTTGACCGGTCCGAGTGGGTCACAAGGGGAAAACCAAAGTGAAACCCGTTAAGGTCCCACCTCGTTTAGCAACCCTAGAAAATTTCTTTTAAATTAATATTGTCTAAAGGCATATTGCTACTTAAGTGATCACGGCAGCGGAAAACAACAAAGAAGAAACACAATCGAAACCAACACAACAAGTTACAGGGCCCATTTTATCATTTTTAAGTAGGTCGTATCGATACGCCTTGACCAAGGTCAACCCCTTCAGTCAACACAGGAAGACCGTATCGATACAGCCCTTGAGCGTATCGATGCGCCCTTCTCGGTCAACATCTCGTGGTCAACGAGATGCAACCGTACCGATACGCTAAGACACCGTACCGATACGCCAACCACTCACCAAATTCTCATAATTCCAGTGAGCAAAGAGCGTATCGATACACCCCCGTGTATCGATACCCCTAGCCAAATCTAGGTCCCAAAGTGTAGGACCGTATCGATACGGTCCTTAGGCGTACCGATACGCCCTACACTGTAAGACACAAAATGACAGCAAAACGACTCGAAAACCAACTCTAAATGCATTTTGAGACTTTCCTAATCACACTCAAACATACATACAACACTTATCAACCAAATCTAATCATACGAGGCACCCAACATGAACGAACAACTTTCAACCAAGGAATTCATGCATTTGATCAAAAGATGACATACAAAGCACTTTAAGGTTCATGTCTTAGCAACAAAACATACAAGCATTCAAGACATGCATCATAAGCAATATTTACAAATCAAACAAGGCATCCAAGAACCAAGCCAACATCAACATACGTCAAAGCTGAAAGCAACAACACCTATCCCATTGCTTGACTAATACAATCTACAATTTAAAGATCATACTTGAGCTAACCAAAAGCAACACTTGGAGACCTTTCCTTGCCCTTGCCACCCACAAGCTACTGATCTGCACTGTCGAACAAAAAGGAGCGTAAGCATGAAAGATTAGTGAGGGTAAGCTCATAAATCAAACCTTCGATAATGCAGGGTCCAAGCACGAGCAACTACCATGATGGAATGCATGATCTTGCCTCCGATCTCAAAAGCCAAAATAATCATGATGCATGAACATATAGCCAACAATATGCCATGCTCAACAACTCACAAACTCAACATACAATGATACATAACTCAATGTATTAACAACAACATATATCGCTTCATATTGGAAATCACATTTCATATCATATAGGCATATATGTATAATCTCATATTGGCACCTAGCTATGACTCGAATACGCGAATAACATGTTGGAACGCATTTCCAACATAACCATTACCTTCGGTGGGATTACACTCATCACCGGTTCTCGCGGAGGGGATTCCACTCATCCTCATGCCCGTCGATGGGATTCCACTCATCACCGACTAATATATAAACATTTTCGGTGGAATATTACATCACCGTACTCCTCCTTGGTGCCTTAACGCCACCAAGGCCACGCGCGACTTTGACTCTCGTGTGCACACTAATCCTAATGATCGATCATTGTACCTAAGCATACTAGTGCCAATATTAAACAAAATCCACAACCTTTCACAACATCAATTTCAATATAACTTCCGTGCTTAGCACGTACTCACCATGATCCTCGAAATCATGCAACTACCTCATAATATCATTTCACATGTCAACACTACATGTATATCATTAAAACAATTATCACATCATATTTCTCACATATGTATATCCACATTATGCCCATCATTAACATACATATGACAATGCCTCAAAACATGCTTCAATATACATGTATAACACATTATACATAACACCACAATCACAATTAATCAAGAGGCATAAACAACCATTAAAGAGTGCAACCAAAGTCTCTAACTAAAGCTTAGGATTAGGCTACCACTCTAATCCCAACTCTAGGTGGGTCTACCAATCCCAACCTAGTCCACATGCTTGAACCAAACACTTAGAAAACACTTTGAAAACATTAACCACTCACCTTCACTTCCACGCTCAACTACCAAGCAAGCAATCACCTTCAAGTTTCCGGATGCACCCCCGATGTCTCACCGACGTCAAACCTTGCTTCTAATCAAACCCAAACCCAAACAAAACACCCACAATCAATAACTAGTCGTCGGAAACAACCTGGATTAACATTTCCAAGCAACTAACACCCAAAATCATGCCCAAAACAGAATTCCCGAGCAGCCCACAAAACCCACTAAAATCTTCCATTTCAAGCATCCAAACAATCATCAAACACACCCAAAGTGACCCTCATATACCATACTAACATCAGCCCTCAAAATCCAACATAAAACAACCCCAAAAACTAATCCAAAACCCTTCAAAAACCCCCCACAAAACCCAAATCCGAAAATTAGTTTAAATCATATAAAAATCATATATGTTGGACCATTTGACTCACAAATACCATATCTAACATCATTAAATCAAAACTTTAAGTTAAACACCATAAAGCTACCATTTTTATTCAAATCCTCTAAAAACTCAAATTCCAAAACATTGATGAAAATGAAATCTATTTGTACTTTCAAGTAGAGGAAGATGAGAGCAAGATGGGGATGTGTTTACCTTTCAAAACCGAGCCAAAATGAGGGAGAAAGGAGATGGAATAGTGAAAATCATGGAAGAGGGAGGGGTTGTCGTTGGTTTTGGAGTTTGGAGAAGAAGATGAGTTTTTTTTTGTTTATTTGAATAGTAAGGAATTAAAATTAAAATGGGTTTTAGTTGGAAGACCAACTATTTACTAAAAAGTCATTAATGAATGGTCAAACCCACATCTCTTAAAGCCCATAGATTTGGACTTAAGAGATAGGCCCAACATAGCCTTAAACATTTTAAAATCCCGAGGCCCATAAAAATATTTTATTATTTAAATTGCAAAACCGAACCCGAAATAATATTAAAATATTATTTTCACCCGACCCCTAAACCCGTGTGTTACAGATTAAATATAGAAAAATTAAGTGTAGCAAATAGTAATTTTAAGACAGATAGAGCCTCTATCTCTTCTATCCCAACAACCTTAAGAACCAATCTACAATGAATAAATAATTCCTCAAATATAGTTCAACCCATTTATGCTAGGCAAGCCAAGAGCCCCCAAAATTCATTAAATATGTCTCTAACATATTCCCCCATGACTAATAATAGAAATAAAAATTCTGAAATGTTTGTTTTACAAAAATCCTTTGAAATCAACAAAGAATGGTGTAGGAAATATTTTTATTCTCATAAAAACGAGCAACAAAGAAAAAAATATTCTAAAAACTATGAAAAGGTTAAGGATGAAATCCTTCAAGAATATTATGAGTTTATGAATAATAATAAAATTTATATAGAGTTCTTCACATGATTTTAAGAATATTTTTTAAATTCAGTCAATACAATAAAAATTGTAGAAAATGGCAAAGTGGAAAAGGAGAAGTTGAATCTCAACATCCTCCTTTAACGGAAAATTCTTATATCCATAAAAATATAGGCATAAAAGCAATTCCTTTAAGAATGAGAGACCCTGATGGAGGAGAACAAATTTCTTCAAAAGATATTAAAATGATTATTGAACAAAATAATTACACGAACCTGAGTCTTCATACCATAGGAAAACAATTAGACCATATTGAAAATTTAGTAGAAATATACCCTAAAAATAAAAGAATAAAAAAGTTTAACAGAACCAATATTTATACCTTATAAAATTCCAAAAAATTACCAAAAAAAATGTTTTTGTTTGAAATTCAAAATAGGCTTAATAAATTAGAATCTGGACTTATAGCCCATGATAATCCCATACCAACTCAACATTCGGTGAATACTTTAAATAAAATATATCAATCTGATTCAGAGCAATTTTCTGAAGATTATCATATTAACTAAATGAATTGGAGAGAACCTAAAAAATTATTTTACCCAAAAATTACAACACCTTACCTCAACATCGAAGAAAAACTAGTTTTCCAAAATAAATATAATACCAATACTATCTATGAATGGAACATAGATGACATGTCCGAATATAATATTCTTAGCTTATTACAACAAATGACAATGGTGTCAAATGTTTATAAAATTCAAAATCAAAATGGATTAATAAATGACTAAGCTATTGTGAATCTTCTGATTGCTGGATTTTCTGGCCAATTAAAAAGTTGGTGGGACCATGCACTCACCAAAGATCAACAAGAGAAAATATTAAAGTTAATTAAAATATGATCAAGGAAGAATTATTTTTGATGAACATGGAACAAAAATCTAAGATGCGGTCGCAACTTTAATTTTTTCAATTTTTAAACGTTTTATAGATGGCATCTCTCACCTCAAAGATAAGAACTCGAAATTACTATTAAACTTAAAATATAAAAAGTTAACATATTTTAAATGGTATAAAGATGTATTCATGACTAGAGTCATGCAAAGATCTGACAACAAACAACCCTTTTGGAAAGAATTTTTTTTAAAGGACTTCTTAATTTATTAGGTGAAAAAGTTAGAAATCAAATCACAGAAAATTATAAAGGAATAATCCCTTATGAACTCACATATGGTAAATTAATTAGTTTCACTCAAAATGAAGGATTAAAAGTATGTCAGGATTTAAAACTACAAAATTAAAAGAGAAAAGACACAATAATATAAAAAAAATAGGATCATTTTTCAACAATTTGACATTAAAGGAGAACATTCTTTTCCAAAAAAAAAAATTTGTCCCTCAAAATCAAAAGAGAAATGACAAAATAATATCTCATAATATTATAAAAAACCAAAATACAAGAAATATAGGGAAAAAAGAAGTAACGTGTAACACCTGGGTTTGGGGGTGGGTGAAAATAATATTAAAATAATATTTCGGGTTTCGATTTCGCAATTAAAATAATAAAATAATCTTTGGGCCTCAGGTTTTCAAAACAAATAATTTATGTTGGACATGTTTTGATTTTAAAGCTCAATTCCATGGAATTTGGAAATTGAGATAGCTATCCTCATTAATGGCAAAGGTGTAATTAAATGGACTTTCAATTAAAACCTTTTTTTTATTAAAAGACCACTTCAAACTCATCTTCTTCATTCACCCATTCTCCCTCACAACGTGAAAAACCCCATTCTCTCTAAAATCACTATTCCATCATCTCCCTTGCTCTTTGTTGGTGATTTTCGAAAGGTAATTACGTTTTTGACTTGGCCTTACCTTCCTCTTTATTTTGGTACCATTAGATTTCAATAAAACCAAGTATTTTGTATTTTGGGTTTTTCAAAGATTTTGTTAAAGGTTGTAGCTTTACGAATTTCTAACAAAGCTTTTGATTTATTATTGTTAGATAGATTGTTTATAAATCATAAGGTCCAACATATATGAATTTTAAAGGGTTTTACGAAGATTCTCGGATTTGGGTTTTTAGAGGGGTTTTTGAAGGGTTTAAAGGTTGGTTTTGGGGTTGCTATGTGTTGGAAATTGAGGGCTGAGGTTAGTGTGATAGTTAGGGGTTGTTTTGGGAGCTTTTAAGCGTGTTAAAAGGGTTGAAATCATTGGTTTTGGACTGTGCTAAAGGGCTGCTCGGGAATGAGGTTTTGGGGATTTTCTTTAGCTTGAAAACTTGTGTTTTGTGCTTGGTTTGTATTCCGGGTTGGCTACATTGATTCGTGAACTGATTTGATGTTGTTTTGATTGTGTTGAGTTGATTAGAAGCAAGAAATTGTGTTGGTGAAGCCTCGGGAACAAATCCGGAATCGTTGGAAGCTTGATCGGCTAGTGTGTTGAGCTTGGAATAGTCGGTGAGTGGTTAAATGTTTTTAAATGGTTTTCGAGTGTTGGTTCAAGCATGTGGACTAAGTTGGGCTTGGTAGACCCACCTAGAGTTGGGATTAGAGTGGTAGCCTAATCCCAAGCTTTAGTTAGAGACTTTGGTTGAACTCTAATTGTTGTTTATGCCTCATGTTTAATTGTGATTATGGTGATTATGTATATTGTGTTATACATGTTGTTGAGGCATGGTTGGATGCATTGATATATGCATGTGGTTTGGAATGTGGATTGTGCATGACGATAAGTCATGGTGAGTACGTGCTAAGCACGAAAGTTGATATGAAATGATGTTGTGAAAGGTGGTGAATTGTGTTTAGTATTGGCACTAGTATGCTTGGGTACAATGATCGATCATTAGGATGTTTTAGTGTACACACGTGAGTCAAATGCGCGCGTGGTCTTGGTGATGGTAGTCATCAAGATGGAGTACGGGTTCGCCCAGAAATTCATCTTATATATATGTTAGTCGGTGATGAGTGTAATCCCATCGACGGGGCGTGAGGATGAGTAGAATCCCCTCCACGTGAACGGTGATGAGTGTAATCCCATCGTAAGGTAATGGTTGTGTTGGATGTGAGTTCCAACGGTTATCCGCGTATTCGAGTCATAGCTAGGTGCCAATATGAATTAATATATGTGTTTATATATGATGTGGTTATGGACTTGTTGAGCATGGCATAATATTGAGTTTGTGTTCATGCATCATTGATATTTTGGCTCTTGTGTTTCGAAGGTGAGACCATGCATTTTACCTTTGTTGTATGCTCGTGCTTAGACCCTGCATTGTCGAGGTTTGTTTTAATGAGCTTACCCTCACTAAGCTTTATGCTTACGCTCTCTTTTGTTCGACAATGCAGATCCGTAGTTCGTGGGTTGCTTGTGCAAGGAGAGGGCCTCCAAGTGTGCATTGTGGTGCTATCTTAGCTTTCAAGTATGTACTTTTTAGTTATAAGGTGTAATAGTCAAGCAATGGGATATGTGATGTTGATTTGAGCAGTGAAGGCGTATCGGTACGATCAACTTGTGTACCGATATGGTCTCCCTGGGTTGAGCTTGGGCTGTTGACCTAGTCAAGGCGTATCGATACCCTCTTCTAGTGTATCGATACGGCCTGCTGTGAAAGTTAAAATGGACTGCTTTAATTGTATGTTCGTTGTTTCGCCTCGCTTGTTTTCTTCCGCTGTTGTCGTTTTCACATAGGATTTAACAATACATCTAGATAAGATAATAATAAATGAAAAAGTTTTCTTGTGTTGGTAACCGAAGTGGAGCCTTAACGGGTTTCGCCTCGGTTATCCCCGTGTGACCCGCTCGGATCTGTCAAGCGTCCGGATCGGGACGAAGGGGGTTACACTTGTTGGTATCAGAGCCTAAGGTTTTTGAAACCTTGGGCAGGTAAGTGAGGTAAGTTAAGTTCTTGTATTGAAATTGCACGGTGTTTGCTTGCTTGTCAAGTATGATTGATGTATGCTTGTTTGATCGTGTATGTATGATTGTTGAAGCATGTCGTGTAGAGTCTCATTGCTTCTATTACATCGGAAAAATGATTTTTAAGTGAGGGAATATACTTGAGCCACTTGGACCCTTGCCCTTGCTAACCCTATTTTTGTGCTTGTTGTTGTTGTTGTAGTTGTTATCTGTGAGCGCGTATGACGAGGCCTAGAGGTAGACCGAGGATGGTTCGTCAGGAACCTCGGGTTGCGGCTCCTATTAATGAGTCGGTGGCTGGAGTAGAGGCTCATGTGGAAGAGCATGCTGTTGGAGTTGGAGCCCCTCCACCACTACCTCCTCAGCCTGAAGCGGGAGGCGAGGCTGGAGCTGAGGGAGCAGGACCTCAGGTTGGTCAGGGTGGCCAAGGTCCTGCAGGAATAGATATGGCTCCGCTTGTACAAGCTATAGCAGGAGCGTTTCAGGCCGCAGTTTCCGGAGCTCAGGCTGCAGCTCAGTCAAGAGGTGATGATGCTAGCTTACCGTTAGAGAGGCTTCGTAGCCTAGGAGCAGAAGAGTTCAGAGGGTCTACACCTAAGAGATTCGAGTTGTGGTTGGAGAAGACAGTCTGTATCTTAGCTCAGATGGGATGTGTGGGAGCTTGTAAGTTAGGCTGTGTGATTTCGTTACTTCAGGGTGATGCCTACACCTGGTGGGTCACCATTACTACTGGTGTGCCTGAGGCTGAGATTTGTTGGGATTTCTTTGAGTCTGCTTTTAGGAAGAGATACTTGGGGCCGAGATATCATGATGAGAAGAAACGAAAGTTCATGGATCTTGTTCAGGGAGATGCTTTAGTGACTGACTACGAGATCTGTTTTGTCCGTTTGAGTCAGTATGCTCCAGAGTTGGTTCCTACTGAGAGGGACCGTTGTAACCGATTCAGATATGCGCTTCACGAGGAAGTTAAGAGGTATACCTTAGCTTTAGATTATTCTGATTTCGATGTCTTGGTTGTTAGGGCCAAGGACATTGAGCATAGCTTGGGGCTGACCAAGTGTTCAGGAGGGTCTAGTTATGGAAATGGGAATAACAACTTTGACAGAGGTGATGACAAGAGGCATAGAGGCAGTAGACATTAGTTTGACCATAGGCGTGGCGGTGGCCACCATGGTAGAGGCCATCAGGGCCATAGAGCTGGAGGGCGGTTGCCCGAGTGCACTCGTTGTGGGAGACAACATTCTGGACAGTGTTGGGGTAAATTCTATGCTTGTTGGAACTGTGGTTCGAGAGACCACTTCAGGAGAGAGTGTCCGCATCAGGCGGCACAAGCACTGAATCTTGCTCAGGCTTCTGCGAGGGCCATTGACTATCAGAGAGGCCGTGGGCGCGGTCGTGGCTACTTCCAGCCGAGGGCTGATGCATCTAGGATAGAGGTACAGAGGAACCTTGCTCATGTTGTGGCAGTACAGCCAGAGGCTGGTGGACTAACTAGAGTCTACGCTCAGAGAGAGGCAGGGAGTGACACGGATGTGATAGCAGGTAATTTTGAGTTACAGTCCATGTCTTTGCTTTCCTTATTTGGTTCGGGTTCTATGTATTCTTACATTTTGAGTGAGCATGCAAAGAAGTTAGACATACCTGTTGAGATCTTAGATGTAGGTATGCATGTGACTAGTTCCTTTGGTGAGATAGTTGTAGTTAGACGGATGTATAGGAGGTGTCCGCTGATGATTCAGGGTCATGTGTTTTCTGTTGATATGATGGAGCTTCCGTTCTATAGTTTCGATATTATTCTGGGTATGGATTGGTTGGTTGAGCATAGACCTAGTGTAGATTTTGAGACAAAGAGATTTGCGTTGAAGCTTTCCGATGACTATGAGGTAGTAGTAGTAGGCGAGAACGTTAAGTTGTTGTCGAATGTTGTGTCAGCTTTAGAGGCTCATAGGTTGATGGATTCCGGTTGTGGGGCTTACTTAGCGTATGTGATGAATCCGAATACGAGTGAGGTCAAACTGAAAGATATCATAACAATTTGTGATTTTTCGGATGTGTTTCCAGGAGAGTTACCAGGTTTGCCTCCTGACAGAGATGTAGAGTTTGTGATTGAGACTATTTCAGGGTCTACTCCAGTTTCTATTGCTCCGTACCGTATGGCTCCGAAAGAATTGAAAGAATTGAAGAGCCAGCTTCAGGAGTTGTTAGACCGTGGTTTTATTAGGCCTAGTAGTTCGCCTTGGGGTGCTCTCGTGTTGTTTGTAAAGAAGAAAGATGGCAGCATGTGAATGTGTATTGACTACAGGCAGTTGAACCAGTTGACCGTAAATAACAAGTATCCGTTTCCTCGAATAGAAAGAATGTGATGTTCCGAAGACAACCTTTAGGACTAGATATGGTCACTATGAGTTCCTTGTGATGTTGTTTGGGCTCATAAATGCACCAGCAGCATTCATGGATATGATGAACAGAGTTTTCAGAGACTATCTAGACCGGTTTGTAGTTGTTTTCATAGATGACATTCTTGTGTACTCGAGATCAGAAGAAGAGCATGATGAGCATCTGAGACTTGTTTTACAGAGATTGATGAGTAATTAGTTGTATGCGAAACTTAGTAAATGTGAGTTTTGGATTCGAGAAGTCGTATTTCTTGGCCACGTTGTGTCGGCTGAAGGTATCTGTGTTGATCCGACGAAGATTGAGGTTATTGTTGAGTGGAAACAACCTAAGTTCGTGACAGGGATTAGGAGTTTCCTAGGATTAGTCGGTTACTATAGGAGATCCGTTGATAGTTTCTCTAGAGTAGCTGCTCCGTTGACTAAATTGTTGCAAAAGGGAGTTAAGTCCGAGTGGTCAGATGCGAGGCAGAAGGCTTTTGAGAAATTGAAAGAGGCTTTGACGAATGCTCCAGTGTTGGTACAACCAGTATCAGGTAAAGAATTTGTGATCTATAATGATGCTTCCTACAAAGGTTTAGGTTGTGTTTTGATGCAAGAAAGAAGAGTTGTTGCTTATGCTTCGAGACAGTTGAAAGTGCATGAGAAGAACTATCCTACTCACGATATTGAGTTAGCCGCAGTTGTGTTTGCATTGAAGATTTGGCGTCATTACTTGTATGGTGAGAAGTGCATAGTTTACACTGATCATAAGAGCTTGAAGTATTTGATGACTCAGAGAGAGTTGAACTTGAGATAGAGAAGATGGCTTGAGCTGTTGAAAGACTATGATTTGACCATAGAGTACCATCCGGGTAAGGCAAATTTAGTAGCCGATGCGTTGAGCAGAAAAGTTGTAGTTGAGTTGCGAGCTATGTTTGCGAGACTGAGTGTATCTGGTGATGGTGGTTTGATCACAGAGTTGCAAGTGAAGCCTTTTTTGATTCAGTTGAACAGAGAGAAACAGTTGCAAGATGTGTCTTTAGTTTCTCATGTTCAGGACATAGCCGAAGGTAGAACGACCGAGTATAGCTTCAGTAGTCAGAATGTGTTATGTTTCAGAGATAGAGTTGTAGTACCTGAAGATGTTGAGTTGAGACGTACGATTCTGAGCGAAGCACATTCGAGTCCTTTTTCTATGCATCCGGGTAGTACTAAGATGTATCGTGATTTGAAGAATGACTATTTCTGGGTTGGTTTGAAGAAGGATGTAGCCGAGTATGTGAGCCGTTGCATGGTTTTTCAGAGAGTGAAGGCAGAACATCAGGTTCCTTCAAGTTTTTTACAGCCTTTGAAGATTCCGGAATGGAAATGGGAGAGAATCACTATGGACTTTGTGTCGGGGTTACCGTTGTCTCCTTCGAAGAAGAATTCTGTTTGGGTGATAGTTGATAGATTCACTAAGTGTGCTCACTTCTTAGCAGTGAACACTACAGATTCTTTAGACAAGTTGGCGAATTTGTACATTCGCGAGATTGTGAGACTTTATGGAGTTCTGAAGTCTATCGTATCAGACAGAGATCTGAGATTCACTTCGAGGTTCTGGAGTTGTTTGCATAGTGCCCTAGGTAGCCGTTTGCATTTCAGTACATCTTATCATCCGCAGTCAAATGGACAGTTAGAGCGAGTGATACAGATTTTAGAGGATATGCTCCGTTGTTGTGTGATTGACTTCCAGGGTCCTTGGGAGAAGCATTTACCCTTAGTTGAGTTTGCTTACAACAACAGTTACCAGGCTAGTATACAGATGGCTCCTTATAAGGCTTTGTATGGTAGGCGATGTAGGACCCCGATCTGTTAGGCTGAAACGGGTCAGAAGTTGTTACCTATGCCAGATTTGCTTAAGGGAACTACTGAAAAAGTGAAGTTGATTTGTGACGGTTTAAAAGCAGCTTCCGATCGTCAGAAATCTTATACAGATTTGAAGAGAAAAGAGATTGAGTTTTCAGTGGGTGAGAAAGTGTTTCTGAAAGTATCTCCGTGGAAGAAGGTAATGCGTTTTGGCCGGAAAGGCAAGTTGAGTCCGAGGTTTATTGGTCCGTATGAGATAGTTGAGCGGATTGGGCCAGTAGCTTATCGTTTGAGATTGCCTTCAGAGTTAGAGAAGATCCATGATGTCTTTCATGTGTCGATGCTTAGGAGATATAGATCAAATCCGTCTCATGTTATGCCCGTTGAGGAGATAGAGTTGAATCCGGATTTGTCTTATAATGAAGAACCGGTTGAGATACTTGCTTCTAATAGCAAGGATTTGCGTGGTAAGACCATAGAGTTGGTCAAGGTGTTGTGGAGACATAGAGGTGTGGAAGAGGCCACGTGGGAGAGGAAAGCTGATATGCTTGAGCAGTTTCCGTACTTGTTTCCGTCAGGTAATTTCGGGGACGAAATTCCTTAAGTGGGGGAGAGTTGTAACACCCGGGTTTGGGGGTCGGGTGAAAATAATATTAAAATAATGTTTCGGGTTTCGGTTTCGCAATTAAAATAAAAAAATAATCTTTAGGCCTCGGGTTTTCAAAACAAATAATTTATGTTGGACATGTTTTGATTTTAAAGCTCAATTCCATGGAATTTGGAAATTGAGATAGCTATCCTCATTAATGGCAAAGGTGTAATTAAATGGACTTTCAATTAAAACCCCTTTTTATTAAAAGAGCACTTCAAACTCATCTTCTTCCTTCACCCATTCTCCCCCCCAACGTGAAAAACCCTCTTCTCTCCAAAATCACTATTCCATCATCTCCCTTGCTCTTTGTTGGTGATTTTCGAAAGGTAATTACGTTTTTGACTTGGCCTTACCTTTCTCTTTATTTTGGTACCATTAGTTTTCAATAAAACCAAGTATTTTGGGTTTTGGGTTTTTCAAAGATTTTGTTAAAGGTTGTAGCTTTACAAATTTCTAACAAAGCTTTTGATTTGTTATTGTTAGATAGGTTGTTTATAAACCATAAGGTCCAACATATATGAATTTTAAAGGGTTTTACGAAGATTCTCGGATTTGGGTTTTTAGAGGGGTTTTTGAAGGGTTTAAAGGTTGGTTTTGGGGTTGCTATGTGTTGGAAATTGAGGGCTGAGGTTAGTGTGATAGTTATGGGTTGTTTTGGGAGCTTTTAAGTGTGTTAAAAGGGTTGAAATCATTGGTTTTGGACTATGCTAAAGGGCTGCTAGGGAATGAGGTTTTGGGGATTTTCTTTAGCTTGAAAACTTGTGTTTTATGCTTGGTTTGTATTACGGGTTGGCTACATTGATTCGTGAACTGATTTGATGTTGTTTTGATTGTGTTGAGTTGATTAGAAGCAAGAAATTGTGGTTGTGAAGCCTCAGGAACAAATCCGGAATCGTTGGAAGCTTGATCGGCTAGTGTGTTGAGCTTGGAATAGTCGGTGAGTGGTTAAATGTTTTTAAATGGTTTTCGAGTGTTGGTTCAAGCATGTGGACTAGGTTGGGCTTGGTAGACCCACCTAGTGTTGGGATTAGAGTGGTAGCCTAATCCCAAGCTTTAGTTAGAGACTTTGGTTGAACTCTAATTGTTGTTTATGCCTCATGTTTAATTGTGATTATGGTGATTATGTATATTGTGTTATACATGTTGTTGAGGCATGGTTGGATGCATTGATATATGCATGTGGTTTGGAATGTGGATTGTGCATGACGATGAGTCATGGTGAGTACGTGCTAAGCACGAAAGTTGATATGAAATGATGTTGTGAAAGGTGGTGAATTGTGTTTAGTATTGGCACTAGTATGCTTGGGTACAATGATCGATCATTAGGATGTTTTAGTGTACACACGTGAGTCAAATGCACGCGTGATCTTGGTGATGGTAGTAGAAGTCATAGATCAATAATTTATAATAGAAGTCATAGATAAAATTAAAGATCCAAAATTAAAAAAATATATTTATTAAAGCTAAAAAATTCTTTACAAGGTAAGCTAAAAAAAGAAAAAGAGATAATTTTTAAACCACCACAAATGTATAATTTACAAAATATAATTTTTAATAGATATGAACAAACAAAACCTAAACAAGTTACTAATTCAGAATTACAATCAGAAATAAAAGTAATAAAAAAGAAACTTTTACAATTAAAAAATGATCAACAAGAAATGAGAAAACATATACAAGACTTAAGCCACAGTGGTCTTCCAGAATACTCTTCAAAAGAAAAACCTGAAATTGAAGAAAAAACAAAATAATATATGATGGTTCTAACTAAAGTTATACAAAGATATTTGGTAAAAATATATCTATTAATAAATAATGAATTTTCTTTAGAAACAACAACTATTTTTTATACTAGAGCAGATCAAAATTGTGTAAGAGAGTATAATTTTAACAAAATATTATGACAAACTTATGAGTACCTTAAAGCAACAAATGATAAAAAAACTTAAAGTCGCTTACAAAATACCGAATGCAGAAATTTATAATAAAGGAATAAAATATCAAACATATTTTTAAATGGTCAAAGATATTACTCAACATGTTATTTTAGGAACGCCTTTTATTTCTTTGCTCAAACTATATACTTTGACAAGTTAATCAATTACTTCAAAAATATTAAATACCAAAGTAGAATTTCTTTTTATTGAGAAACCGAAAATTAAGAACTTTAATTTATTAAAATCTTTATCTATTCATAATAAATAAATCAATAATTTAATTAGTCATAAATAAAAGCAAATCTATTTTTTCTAAAAAAATATGTTTTAAAAGGTTAAAAAGAACAATTACAACAAACAAAATTTTAAGAAAAAATAAACCAAATAAAAACACAAATTGAATCAACTATATGTTCTGATATCCTTAATACTTTTTGAAATAGAAAGAAACATGGAATAACAGTACCTTATGAAAATGATTTTGATGAAAGGCAAGTTTCAACAAAGGCAAGACCGTTTCAGATAAATAAAGAAATGAAAAATTTTGTAAAAAAGAAATACATGATCTTCTCAATAAAACAATAATTAAGAAAAGCAGCTTCTTTTGGATTTGTTCAGCCTTTTAGGTGATAAAAATGTAGAACTTGAAAGAGGAACACCAATGTTAGTAATAAATTACAAACCTTTAAATCAAGCCTTAAAATAGATAAGATATCACATTCCTAATAAAAAAAGATTTATTACAAAAATTCTATAATGCTAGTATTTTTTTTTAAATTTGATATAATCAGGATTTTGGCAAATTCAAATCAAAGAGGAAGAAAGATACAAAACAACTTTTACAGTTTCATTTGGACAATACGTTTAGAATGTAATGCCTTTTGGATTAAAAAATGCTTCTTCTGAATTTCAAAGAATTATGAATGATATTTTTAATCATATTTTCAATTTATAATTGTTTACATTGATGATGTCTTAATATTTACGGAAAACCTGGAAACACACTTAAAAGATTTATCGATTTCTATCTAAATAATCATGACTAATGGTTTAGTGGTTTCTAAATTCAAAATAAGTTTGTTTCAAACAAAAATTAAATTTTTAGGCCATTATATTTCCCAAGGGACAATTACCCCAATATAAAGGTTCATAGAATTTGCTAACAAATTTTCAAACCAAATCCTTGATAAAGTCCAACTACAAGTATTTTTAAGAAGCTTAAATTAAGTCATAGACTTTTACCCAAACCTGAGTAAATTATGCAAACCCTTGCATGAAAGGCTCAAGAAAAATCTAAAACTATAGACTGACACACATACTAATATTGTGATTCAAATTAAAAAATATATTGCAGAACTTCTTTATCTTCATTTAGCAGACCCATAAGTCCAAAAATAATTGAGTCAGATGCGTCATAAATAGGATATGGCAGAATTTTAAAGCAGGTCAAAAATAGAAAAGAACAAATAGTCCAATTCACATTAGGACATTGAAATCCAGCTCAACAAAATTATAGTACTATTAAAAAAATTTATTTATTATTTTATGCATTACAAAATTTTAAAGTGATTTATTACATCAATTTTTTTTACGTATTGATTGCAAATCAACAAAAAATTTTAAAAAAAAATGTTTAAAATATCGTTTCCAAACAAATTTTTGCAAGATGATATGTAATTTTAAGTATATTTAATTTTGATATTAAATTTATCAAAGGAGAATTTAATTCTCTACCTAATTTTCTTACCAGAGAATTCTTACAAAATACTTTCGAAATTAAAAGATAAAAGAAAAGGCAAGTTGCATGAAGCAATATCAGCAAAACTCATCAAATCATGGTCAGAAATATTTGCACAAAAACAAAATGAGAAAATTTCCTCATCAAAATCCTCAACCAATGCACCACTCTAAGAAGCCCAACATCCGAATGAGATTTCATCTGAAGTTAAAAAAACATATTGAGTCTCTTTCTTAATCTCCAGAAGTTGTTATGGCATTTGCCCAAATGAAAGATGAAGGTCCTCTCAAACAAATTGCTGCAAAGGCAATAGAATTTTTTTTAAAAAAATAGAGAAATTGTTTTACATAAACCAAAATCTCTCCCAAATGTTTCAAAACAATAATCTATTCAACAAATTTTTCCAAAATAAGTGGTGTTGTCACAAACATTTACTAAAAAATCTTCACAATATTTTTCAACAAAAAATGTTGAATACATTATTTCAATGGAGGATGATTTTCCTGATAAGCCTCCACAACTTTTAGTCAAATATCTTTTTAATAGTTGTCATTTCATGACAACGAATATTGAGGAAATTTAAGAGTATTATATGAATATTTTGATTCAAACATGATCAGTAGCTTTCAAACATTATACTGATCCAAAAAATTCAAAATTCATAACCCATTCCACAGCCCAAATTCTAAAAATTCTTAAACCCAAATATTAGGGGTGAAAGCCCAATGACTTTGATGAAATTTCTAACTTTTTTTCTCTGAAAAGGTTACTAATTGCACACATTTCTCATAATGAGACTACCAAACAGTCTGGTATAGTGCATTTCTCCTAAATAATTCACATACAAGACATTCTTGGCTTATATATTTCAAATATGGATCTCAATACAAATTTTTCAACTGGTTTCAAAAATGGTGGACATATTATGGTCCAAATTCTTTTGAAATATTACCGCAAAAAATTCAAGCTCTTAGGCCCAAATTTTTTGAAAAATTCCAACCAGAACTAGATCAAAAACACCTATTCCATATTATCCGTTTTTTCTTCAAATTATGTATTTTTTGGACAATTTCTTGGGGTTACAGTTATAAAATTAATGAAGAAACAAATGTCCCATGGTTATTCAGAACCTTCAAAATAAAATAGTGGGACAAATTCAATGATGAACAAAATGACTCCAAATATTTGAAAATTTTCTTTACTAAAAATCTAAGCCTTGGAAAATCACTTATTTCATACAAAGATACATCAAGATTTTTACAAGCAAAATCAAATGCCATCACAGTATTGGCCCAAGCTAAAAGCAAAAAAGAATATAAAAAATTGATGGCAGAAATGTTGAGTTCAATGAGTTCTAAATCAGAAGAAGAAGATGAAGATAAAGTTTCACAATCATCTTCAATCAAATTTATTGATCTTGCAGATGACAATACCCAAGTTACAATTATCAAGACAATAACAAAAAAATAATATTTCGCTTGTAACCCCCTAGACTCGGCTATGCGACACACCTAAATCTAGGAGGTCACCGAAGCAACCCACATTAAATTTTCAAATAAAACAAGTTTTTAAACCATTTAAAATCACAAATCAAGTTCTGGATTAAAATACAATTTTCAGAAATCATTCAGACAATGAAACATAAACTATGATACAAGTTACTAATACAAGTTTCAAACTCAAATATGAAACAAGACGTGACATACACGCCCCCTAATTACACAGGTACCGTACTTCGCAAGCACACCCAAAGAAACTCCCATATCAACGTTGATAACTGCAACATGGTCAATCTTTTAACCTGTGGTGGTAAAAACAATTTAAGCTTCGGAAAGCTTAGTAATACAAAACTACCAAAAGATGTTATAGGCAAAATGCAGGCATAAGGCAAAGCATAAAGCTGACATGAAGTTTAAGGCAATTACAGATTCCGATTATGAATCAATGTTTCAGTGAAGCGTTATATTTGAATATAACAGAATTGATCTTTATTTGGTCACGCGAGTATCTAGAGATAAGTCTATAACCGGAGATTCAGAAGAGATCTAGATTACAGAAGTTGAATCAAGGAGTTTAGTTATTTCATTAAGCGCAGATTAGAAACATACTGTGAGTTTCAGACTTTGGTATATTAACTCAGTAGGGTGGGTTTCATAAGGGGTCAGAAAGTTTTATTTAATCACATAACTACCCACCAACCGTACGCCAAATATGAAGTATCCTAGAACTGTATCCAGAAAAACTTACCTTAGGCCTATTGGGCATAGGAGCTTACAGAAAGACTCTCCTAGGTCCGTTGGGCGTAAGGGATATCTTAGGTCCAAAAGTGTAACCCCCTCGACCCGGTCTAGTCGCAAGACCGAATCGGGAGGGTTACACGGGGATAACTGGAGAAAAATCTGAGAACTTCCCTCCGATTAACAACCCTAGATTAAGATTATCTTGTCTAAATGCAATTTAACGGTCCTATTGTGTTAAAGGGTTACATCAGAAGAACAACGACTCAATCGGACATCAATCGGATAACCAATTGGAGCCAAACACTCATGAAGGACCATTTTGCAAAACCACACCAAAACAAGGGCAAAAAGGTAATTTAAACCTTACCAAATAATTTATTAGTCATATTTCAAGCACACGAGGCAAGACCAATACAAACGAGACATTTAAACTCACTTAGGAAGCATACAGGCATTAGGGACTAAAACGTAACATTTGGGAACCTTCAAAGATGCCTTTTAACCACTTTAACTGCTTGTGTTTCGAAACAGGGGTTGCCCATTTCGAAACGCGGGCTCTCAGTAAAAAGCAAAACTAGGCTGTTTCGAAACGGATCCTCTTGGTTTCGAAACGAAAGTCTCCAGAGGTAAAATGTACCGAAACGGCACCACCTCCGTTCTGATACGGGTGCCCCAAAAGCCTGGCCGTTCCGAAACCATACCAGGTGTTTTGAAACGCCTGGGCATAGATTGGCCAGAAAATGCATTTTGGCATCCCCAAACATTCCCAAACTTACCTCGAAAGAACACAAATCACATGGCAACATCTTGGGCAAACATTCTAGAGGCAAGACACCCTAAGAACAGGTTTCAAACATGCATACACACAAGCATGGATCTCAAACTTGAAAGCTAAAAAAACACTTTAGCTCAAAACACCAACAAGCCAAAACACAAGGCATTTAACTTAAAGCCAAAACAAGTCCCAACATAGCATGGTTTTAACATTTAAAACATGTAGCAACATGGTCAAACACATGGGAGTTTACAACCACCTCCCTAACCACAAAAGCAAGTATTCCCATTGCTAAATTATTATTACAACTTAAAATCCATACTTGAGCTTAAGCTACGATCACCAGAGCCTTTCCCTCGCCTTTATTTTCTTCCCGGATCGCTAACAATCTACATTGTTGGAAAGGAGCGCGTAAGCATAAAGCTTAGTGAGTGGTGCTCAAAACCACAACAACAACAATGCAGTTTTAGTAAAACCATTTAAGAGTTGAAAATAAAACCACAAGCATGAATCCCATCAATAAGACTAACATCAACCATATATATGCTTGGCATCTTACATCAAGCAACTACACATAATGACATAGCATAACCTTCAACATCAAACATGATAACATATAATCATTCAACACAATGAGTACATTGGCAACTATGGTTACATTACTCGAATATGCGGATTGGACTCGATGGCATCTTACATCACCGAATCTATAAGAACAACAAGACTCACGGTGGCATCTTACATCACTGAGGTCTAATAATAAAGCTTCCGGTGGCATCTTACATCACCGTACTCCTCCCTAATGGCATCTTACATCACTAGGGCTACGCACGAATTTTACAAGTGCACTCTAACCCTATGGTCGACCAATTATACCCGGTAAGACTCTCATATTTTCCAATACTCAAATATCATGTAATCCAACATAGAATATCACACTCATTAATCAATTACACACATTCATCTCATCTCATTTCAACCATGCATAACAAGATTAAGGTAAAGAATTTTCGGAAAAGTAAAACGTAAACATTTAAATACTTACTCTCGAGCTTAGGTTGGCCTTTCAAGCTCAACCTAAACTCTCAAAACATTTCCACTCAACGGTAGCACGCCACACTAGTCGAACTCATTTTTAAGCTTCTGTAACTTCCGGTAACACGTCTGAAATCCCCAAACTCGATTCCGCTGATTCAAACCAGACCAAAGAAGAAGATTAATACACTTTCCAATCACAAAACCTACTGTTATCAATATAGCAAATATCCCACAACACCTATTTCCCGATTCAAGCCTGGAAGTACACAAACCCATCTTCCAACGAGTACCCAGCTATTACTAAATCAAATCATCATCCAAAACATACCCAAAAGCTTTAAAATCATCAACACACATCCACAACCCCTTAGGAACCATTTCCAACCATAAACAACCCAAAAACCCATATTTCCCTAACTCAAATTTTACCCATTTATACCATTTCGGGATTTTAGGTTTAGCCCACCATTTAAACACTTATGAACAACCAAAACTTAGGTTATAACCTACCCAAAATGTCATTTACCAAAAACTTGCTTAAACCCTTCAAAAACTCATTTTACCCAAAATGAGGGAACTTGAGAAATCTTCAGAACTTTGAAAAGGAAATGTCAAAAGCAAGATTGGAAACAAGAGAAGAATAAAACCAAGTTATTTACCTCTTAAAATCCTTCAAGATTGGTGGAGATTGAAGGAAAAGATGAGAATGGTTGTCTTAGGGACAAATAACGTGAGTTTTGGTGGAGAAGAATATGACTTTTGAAATTATCTTATTTTATTATCCCATTTGTTATAAAAACCCCTTTATTTTAACAAAACCCATATTTTGCTTTATTATTACTACTATTTATTTCCTTAAAAACTCAATTTAATTTAGAACTCTATTATAAAACCATTTTCATTTAAAGTCAACCCGAACCCCAAAACTCGATTTACAAACCTTTCTCGGGTCCTAGTCTCAGTCCAAACCCTAAACCCGGGGCATTATAAAAAGGGCTTACCAGCGCTGAGCCTACAGATCTTCCATCATATCCAAGATAATATACTCATATAAAATTAGTTTGTATCAAGAAAACGGTAATATCAGAAAACAAATATTAGATATATTTTTATATCAGAAGACAGATGTCAAATTTATTTTTGTATCAAAAGACGAAAATTAGATCAAATAGTCTTAGTTTAAAGTAGAGAGAGTATTCGTTGACATATGGTACACACTTTATGGTCCAATATATTTCTCAAGGACACTTGATAATTATCAGAAAGGGAGCATTGAACATCTGACAATTTAGGACTGATTTCCGAACGAGGTCCCTGTGAAGAAGGGGCACGGTACTAATGGCTCAAACCATACATTCAAAAGTTGCTACATCAGGATCATTGAGATTCCAGGTATATCGTGGGTGATCCAATCATTAAAACTTACGAGGGCATCATGGTCATTTTAACCTATTGGGGTAATTTGGTAATTTAGACCAACAAAGTATAAACGGTGATGTACAGAATTCAGGAATCCTAGTTGCTCATCAGGTTTCCAAGTCTCTTTGAACTAATCGGAACCCATCAATACAATGTTTATTATTTAACCTGATAGGTACACATTAAGTATTCATTTCTCAGAATAGACTACAATATATAACAAAATAGTTCGCCTTCACCAATCAACCGCTGAACGTATTGCGAGAAATCAAACATGTATTCAAGCGGTATTTTCAAAGTAATCAAACATGTGCATTGCACCTGAACTCAATCCATAACATCGGATGTACCTTTAAAGAACATGTCACTCTTACCATTAACTATGTACTTTCTCCAAATCAAACGAACATGCATTCATATGGTATTCCATAAATATCATAATAGTATCAGAAGCGACCAACAAACACGGGTTGTATATTGCCACTTTTAGCGCCCTTACAATCATTTGGCTTCACTAGCATTTCTTATTCCAAGTCTTAGAGGTATTTTCATTCGTTTTAGTATTCGAAGGTATTTCAAACACTTCGATGTCCAAAGGAGGTTCAATTATCCAGAGCCTTTTGGTCCTTCCAACTATTCATTCCTTTCAGTTCTCGAGGGTATATCCATCGTTTCGATTGATTTGGCAATTGGTGCCAAGGGAATTTTAGTATTTTCTTCATTACAGACATTC
This sequence comes from Hibiscus trionum, assembly GCA_030270665.1. Lineage (NCBI taxonomy): Eukaryota > Viridiplantae > Streptophyta > Magnoliopsida > Malvales > Malvaceae > Hibiscus > Hibiscus trionum. The sequence continues at coordinate 23,000,265 of BSYR01000004.1, forward strand.
CAATAAATTTAGCCTTAATAGTATTTCCAAACCTTTTAGTCATTTCAATCAATTCAATCTTTTACGCCATTTTGATCAATCGAGGCATACGAATAATTTTCCATAAATTTATCTTCAAAGATTTGTTCAGAATTTAAGAAAACTTGAGTACTTTACAATCTCGAAGTTTTAAGTCTTGAACCGTAACTTTCTAAGTAATTCAAGGTTTTTAGATAAATTAGTTGTTTTACCAGATATAAAGTAGATTTCTAGGTCGCTTTCATTGTCATGGGTATTTTAGTCACTCTTATGTCTGAAAGGGTATTTCCATCATTTCATCACATAGCATTCTAGGAATTAAATCATTAACAACATGATCAGGTTTAAAGTATAACAATGTTATCGATTATTCTCAGATCTCATATGTGCTTATAGGTCACTAGCATTCATAACCAGCACTTTAGTCTTAACTGGTTTACTATCCATTTTTTGTAATCGATCAAACAATAACAGAATTGATCATATGCTCAAACATGATTATACAAGCATTTACTGGATACCAACATGTTTCATAACGCATACAAGAGGTAGTAATGTTACCTTGAATCCTTGCTATAACGGTCAACCCTTGAAACACATTTTGATCGCTCATGAAATCGAATTCAACATCCCTCAATATCTCGGATATGAAGATACATGAATACCTGAAATACCAAGGAACGGCCTAAAAGCAACGAAGCTTTGACAAGGCCATTAACGGCATCAGATCAATGATCAGCCACCTGGGTTTTACTCACCTCGGCACCGGGAACTCCCTGGAGGCGATGACGCCTAAAATAGATGGCAAGGGTGGCCGAAAAACACAGAAAACAGAGGCGTTTTTGGCTTCTCCAACGAAGCACGCAAATAGGCTTCCACAGAGGATGGCGGATGATAACTGCGAGTGGCTGGTGGCCATGGGTTCATTGCACAGCGACGCACACGTCGGTGGTGACGGTGAAGGCCACGACGGAGCGGTGTGGCAGATCGATGGCCGAAAAGTTGGGTGGTTGGGGAGAAATTTCCAGGTTTTTAGATCTGATATTTTTCAGATTGAGAAGGCATTGAATATGGTAGGTGAAGAGTCAAACTAATAAATTTAATTTTGCTTAAAAACCCCAGACTTTTACTTTAAGACTTAACCAAGTTATTCTTTAACAAACTTGGGCACTTAGCTCAACAGTTAAACATAAGGGGCATTAGGCTGGGGCGAGGTCGCTGGTTTGAAACCCACCAGCATCAATTCTCTTCTCATTTTTTACCTACATTTATTACTATTATCATCGTTATTTATGGGTGTTACATCGCTCCTGCCAACACAAGAAGCCAAATAATGAAAATGACCAAGTGGTTGCAAGATTTTCAAGATCCTTCAAAAATATTGGTGATGCCAAGCTTTTCAAAAAAGATACTAAATGCCAGAAAACTTACCGGTGAAAGCCAAATGGTTGCCAAAATGGAAGCAATAATGGTAAAAAATTTTCAAAAGCAAAATAGTTGGTGAGTAGTAAAGATTCCCACTATTGTATAAAATAGTAAGAAAAAATGGTTGTAAAAGAGGACGAAGCCCTTTAAAAGGCTCTCAATATCAATGTACTGGGTACGCTAAAAAATTTCCTGAATTTAATATAAAAGTTCGAATTACTCAAAATTTGCCCTTCTTGTTTTCAATTTGAAATTAAATTAGATTTCAAATTTAATCAAATTTCAAATTCTATCTTCAGAATTAAATTTCAATAAATTTGAAATTAAATTAACAGTATATATATTAATATTATTTATATAATAAAATAAATTGAATTGATATCAACTGCGATTTTGAATATATATTATTTGTGCTGAAAATAAAACAAAGGTGTTAAGTTGGCTTAGTGGTTAGAATGTTACTTTTGATTCTAAAGGTTTTAGGTTCAAATCCTATTGAGTGCATAATTTTTCATATTTTCCTCAGCAAAACGATACCGTTTTGGGTAATTTAGTATCAAAATAACGGCACCAAAACGACGTCGTTTTGGTCTAATATTCAAGTCATCACGCAGTTAAGGAGTTAACGGCATGATGATATAAACGAGTCGAAAAATAAAATTTAATGGTAAATTTGAACCAATTAAAAGATTATTGGTAAAAACATATCACCCCTAATAATTTAGTGGTACATGGCATAATTTACCTTTTAAATTCTGAATTTAGTGTGTGATAAATTTTGAAAATCTATAATAGTAGAGTATTTGAATCAAGTTTGGAATAAAAAATTTCAACCCTACCTGTCAGTCTCAACAATTTTAATTAAACATTTATAAAAACATCACTGAAAAATTCTAAAAAACAACTAAAAACCGGCCACTAAATATGAGCCATTGGATGAAGCCGGTTAAATAATAAGGATAAAAATAAACGGTTACTCGGTGAACTGGTAACCGTTTGCTTGAACCTTTCATCGCCCAAAATACACGCTGAATTGGTTTATCGTATGTCTAAAATGATGCGAAGTTTCAATATCAGGTGTTTTAAGCTGAATTTCTTAATGTTGTTGACTTTCTTTGTTTCCTACTTAAATTTGAGCTTTTAATTCTGGTAAATCCGTGGTTAGATTTAAAATTTATTATACGAGCTTTGGCATTCTTATGCTAAGACTAAAGCTTAGCTTAAATATTATTTGCTGAGGTCATTGAATGGGTGAAGTTTTTTCTTTGTTAAATTTGTTTTGGTGATAACTGTCGATTTGCGTTGTGCAGGAAGATTTGTAGAAAGCTGCATTTCCTGTTGGAACAGAGGTTGGAATTTCGAGTTTCTATGCGAATGTTGAATATTTATTTTGCGTTTTAGAGATGAACTTTATGATTAATATGTTCACATCTTTGTTGTTTTTTTCTCTGCTTTATTATTTTCTATGATTGTAATGAAATTGTTAATCTTTTATGCGATTGATTTGTTGAAAATAGTTCTTTACACCATGCTGTATCTCTGGGCATTGTTGGATGGATAAATAGCATCTGATCTTAAATTAGAAACTTGTTTTATAACTTAGATATGGTAATTCACTCCTCCTTTTTATTTATTTGCACTGCATTGAGGAAGTTCTCATGTCTCCTGTCGCAGACAGCCCTGATATTGCAGGCCCAACAGCAGAGGCGCCCACAAGTGAGGACCTGGTCGGGAATATACCCGCAGTGTGCAGAGGAGGCAGGGAACGTGCTTTGCCACGTAGGCTAACCGATTTTGTACTGTAGAGGACCACGTGTCTTGTTTCCTACCTATATAGCTCGGGTTGTGAGCTAGAACGGGCATGAAAAACCCTAAATTGTTATCTTCTTCTCTGAAATCTATACCTTCTTCTTCTTCCTTCTGCAACTTTCTTTCTGCAACTTTCTGTAAAACCCAGCAATACACTACAGTTTGGTGCTTTCATTGCTTACTCAACCATGGTCAACAACACCGAATCGATCCGCTCCCTCCAGGACACCACCACCCGCCATGAACAAACACTGTCATTTCTCGAAACCCATGCCACCAACCAAGATAAATGGAATGCGGCAACTCAGGTTACGTTACAGGAAATGTCCAAACAGCTTCAGTCCATCGCCAATCAGCTGGGCGCTTCCACCACGACCTCGGTAGGCGCTGAAACGTCGGACAACAGCACCATGCATCGCGGTAAAGCCAAAGCTCACCCAGAGACGGACGATGCTTTTCCGTTCCCGCCTAAGCCAATTCAGGTCGAACTTCCTCTGTTTACCGGCGATGACCCCGAGGAATGGATCTCCTCTGCCACTGACTTCTTTGACTTTTATGGTACGGACGACCACCATCGAGTCACGATGGCCTCGTTTCGCATGGCCGGCACGGCTAAGAAATGGTTTCGATGGATGCAGCGGCAACGCCAACTCGCCGGCTGGGCTCATTTGGTGGAGGCAATCCGCAAACGGTTCGCGGTTATGGAGATCGAATCTCCAGCCGGCCAGCTTGCGAAACTCATGCAGACTGCAACTGTGGCAGATTATCAGTCCCGTTTCGAGGATTTGGCCCTGCGCACCTCGAACCTCTCCGATGAATTCTTCCTCGACTGCTTCACCTCTGGCCTCCGCACTGATATTAAGAACGAAGTGCTAGCTCACCGGTCCACTTCGATGGTCGAAGTTCAGGCGTTAGCCAGGTTTCATGAGGCTCGCCTCCAGGAACGTCGTTCCTTCTCCCGTCCTCCACCGTCACGACTTCCACCATTGTTGCCTACACCACCTGCGACCCCGCACGATCCAAAAGGTCTCCCCGGTCGTCCTCCCCCAGCTGACTCCAGCCCCCCTACCGTTCGACGTATTTCGTCTGCTGAAGCTCATGCACGTCGTCTGAAGGGCCTGTGCTTTTATTGCGACGAACGGTACATTCCAGGTCACAAATGTAAGTCCCCTCAATTATTTTTGCTTGACGATACCATAGAGGAAGAGCTCCAACCTCCCCCTGCAACTGAAATCACAGACACTGTCCCTCCCCTCATTGATGAGCATTCCACAGTTTCCTTCAACGCTCTTGCGGGATGCTCTACACCCAACACTCTCCGCGTCACCGGCACAATACAAGGCTCTCCAGTGCGGATACTTCTCGACGGTGGAAGCACCCATAACTTCATCCAATCGCGTGTGGCTAAGCACCTGGGTTTACACGTATCCGCGGCGCCCAATTTCAGGGTCTTGGTGGGCAATGGCCAACGGTTACTACACGAGGGGTGCGCACGACAGGTCCATGTCATGGTTCAGGGTACGAAATTGGTCACAGACTTTTATATACTCCCACTCGAAGGTGCTGAAGTCGTCTTGGGCGTCGCTTGGATGGCCACCCTTGGCCCCATCACAATGAATTTTGCAGAGCTTACATTTCAATTCAGGCTTGGCTCGGAATCTCACTGCTGGCAGGGCGACGCTGACTTAGGACCACAGCCCATCGAACTTCAGTCTCTCCGTCGTTTATCGGAGACCGGAGCCATTGCCGAGTTCTTTCACCTCCATGTGGAGCACCCAGTTCCAAATACCACCGCCCCTGCTCCTGCTGACTTGCAAGCTCTTTTGGAGGAATTTCAGTCTGTCTTCCAACCAGTCACAACCTTACCTCCGCAGCGTCCCCACGACCATGTCATTCATCTCCATGCCTCGAGCAAGCCCGTCAACGTCCGCCCTTACCGTTACCCGCATTTTCAAAAGGCGGAGATCGAAAAACAGGTCCAGCAGATGTTGCAGGCAGGCCAGATTCGCCCCAGCACAAGTTCTTTCTCTTCTCCGGTGCTGCTCGTCCGTAAGAAAGATGGTACGTGGCGGTTCTGCGTCGATTACAGGGCCCTGAATGCCATCACCGTCCGTGACAAATTTCCGATACCCACGGCGGATGAATTATTCGATGAACTGGGACAGTCTCGTTTCTTCTCGAAACTGGATCTTCTCGCCGGGTATCACCAGATCCGCGTCCGCCCTGAGGACATTCACAAGACGGCCTTCAGAACCCACGACGGCCATTTCGAGTTTTTGGTCATGTCGTTCGGCTTAACCAACGCCCCTTCAACTTTCCAGGCCACCATGAACGCCATCTTTCGACCATTCCTGCGAAAGTTTGTGCTCGTCTTCTTAGACGATATTTTGGTCTACAGTACCACGTGGCAGGACCACCTTCATCACCTCCAGAGTGTATTGCAGACACTCAGCATGCATGGGTTAGTAGCAAAGTCCTCCAAATGCTCCTTTGGTCAAAACAAGGTGGAATACTTAGGCCACGTTGTCTCTCACGATGGTCTCGCAATGGACGACTCCAAAGTAGCCGCCATAAAGCAATGGCCCGTGCCCGCCACGATCCGCGACGTCCGTGCTTTTTTGGGAATCTCAGGGTATTACCGTCGCTTTATTCGCGGATATGCCACCATTGCAGCGCCAATTTCGGATTTACTGAAACATTCTGACACATTCCGTTGGACACCAGAGGCACAGTCGGCGTTTGAACAGTTGAAAGAAACACTAGCATCAGCACCGGTCTTGGGTCTTCCAGATTTCACGCAGGACTTTGTCGTCGAAACAGACGCCTCCGGTGTAGGAATTGGGGCCGTTCTCACTCAGGCCAACCGCCCGATAGCCTTCTTCAGCCAGAAATTGAGTCCAAAAATGCAGGCTGCCTCCACATATCACCGGGAAATGTTTGCCATTACTCAGGCCGTCGGAAAATGGCGTCAGTACCTACTAGGCCGCCACTTCGTGATCATTACTGATCAGAAGGCACTCCGGGAACTCACGCAACAAACGATCCAAACGCCGGAGCAGCAACGGTGGTTGACTAAGTTGATTGGTTTTGATTTCGAGATCAAGTATCGGCCCGGCAAACTGAACACCGTTGCGGACGCGCTGTCACGGGAGGTTGGTCCACAGTTGCTGGCTTTCTCATGCCCTACATATGGCATACTCGATGATCTGCGCATCGCCCTCCAACACGATTCCACTCTGATGAAGATTTGGACGGCGATCACGGACTCCATGGACCCTCCGCCCGGCTATACCATTAAGCACGGCCTGTTACTTTTCAACAATCGCCTGGTGGTCCCCAACGAAAGTTCTCTCAGGGCTCGTCTTCTTCGTGAGTTTCATAGCTCCGCCACAGGTGGCCATGCGGGGATTTCACGCACATTCTGACGTCTGTCAGCACATTTTTTTTGGGTCGGGATGCGAAAGGAGGTCCGCCGTTTTGTATCGGAATGCCAAACTTGCCAGACTATGAAGAGTGAAACTATGGTCCCCGCCGGTCTCCTTCAGCCGCTGCCAATTCCTCAACAGGTCTTCGAGGACATTTCCTTAGACTTTATCACCGGTCTGCCTCGCTCGAACGGAAAGGAGGCCATCCTGGTTGTTGTCGACCGGTTGACCAAATATGGTCACTTCTTTGCTCTACCGGCGAAATACGACGCACCACTCGTCGCCAAGGTGTTGACTTCGGGCGTAGTCAAACTGCACGGCATACCCCGGTCAATAGTCAGCGACCGCGATCCGCTGTTTACCAGCAACTTATGGACAGAACTAGCTCGACTTCAGGGCACGGAGCTTTGCCTCAGCTCCGCTTACCATCCACAATCTGACGGGCAGACTGAGGCCCTAAACCGTTGCCTCAAGATGTACCTCCAATGTATGACTGGCAACGAACCACATCGCTGGGAACACTTCCTACCCTGGGCGGAGTTCTGGTATAATACGGCGTATCAGGCATCGGCCGGCATGACTCCTTTCCGCGCCCTGTATGGTCGGGATCCCCCAACGCTGCTATCCTACGTAGAAGGTGGATCACTCAATCCTCAGGTGGACACTGTTTTACAGGATAGGGATGCAATCCTCAAGGAACTGAAACACAACCTGACTCAGGCCCAGCTGCGTATGAAGAACCAGGCCGATAAGCACCGCCGTGAGCTCGTGTTAAACGTCGGTGATTGGGCCTTTATTCGACTCCAACCCTACCGACAGCTGTCTCTCCGCCTCACCAAACATACCAAGCTCACCCCTCGTTTCTTTGGCCCATACAAGATAGCTCAGCGCGTCGGACCGGTGGCGTATCGCTTGGAGCTCCCTGACACGGCACGGATCCACCCTGTGTTTCACGTCTCGCAACTTAAGCTCTGCCGCGGACAGCCACTGCACCAGTTCACCCCGCTGCCATTACTCACGTCATCGACCAACCTTGAGGACAAGGTTCCGCTGTTAGAGGGGGGTAATGTCGCAGATAGCCCTGATATTGCAGGCCCAACAGCAGAGGCGCCCACAAGTGAGGACCTGGTCGGGAATATACCCGCAGTGCGCAGAGGAGGCAGGGAACGTGCTTTGCCACGTAGGCTAACCGATTTTGTACTGTAGAGGACCACGTGTCTTGTTTCCTACCTATATAGCTCGGGTTGTGAGCTAGAACGGGCATGAAAAACCCTAAATTGTTATCTTCTTCTCTGAAATCTATACCTTCTTCTTCTTCCTTCTGCAACTTTCTTTCTGCAACTTTCTGTAAAACCCAGCAATACACTACATCTCCTAAATGCATCCTTTGATGCAGAAAAGTTACCACTATATTGCGCTACTCAAGGACATGCTTTTATTTTTAACTTTCAGGTGGGAAGAAAAAGCAGCTCTATGTCGACAAACCAGACGATTTGGTTGTTAATGTTTACGATGATTTTGATGACTTTATGTGATTCATTTTGGGTAAAGGTCATGTTCTTCAAGTGTTTGCAATATGAATCTGCTGGTTACAGCAGCAACAACGTAGATGTGGATCCGGCAGCTCTTTTCGATTTAAATTTTTGTTTTTCTTCCAATTTTTGGAAAAATTTAGTTGTCTGGTGAACAACCATCCATAACCATAATATGGATCATTAGTGTTACATGATGAACCATTAGATTGAACTATTTTTGGAGAAACAAGTCTTCTAAAATGGTTTTGGAGAGTTCTAAAAGATCAAAATAAGAACTGATTCTATTTGTAAGAAGAAAACACAATTATCTTCTTTGTTTTTGTGCATCATGAGAACTAATTGTTTTTCATATCATTTAATAAGATTTTCTTATGGAAAATATATAATTCTAAATATTAATAGTGAGAAATTGATTCCTTTCAGATCATTTATCGGTGGATATCCATGCACCACTGAAAATAAATTAAAAGTTACTTGGATTGTTTTAACTGATGAAGTCCATGCAACTAATGGAGAGGAGTTTTGAAATTTTAGGGAGTTAGAGTTTTCATGTCGTACAATAATAGTGAGGGTGGTTAGAGTTTTCATGCAATTAAGTGGCTACCATAAGCAGTTGCCAAGAGGGTTTCGGTACTTTAATTGAAAGGTTTTGAAACCCACACTAATTGTTTAGACCTTTGGGCAATGTTGGGTAGGTGTAAGAAATTTGGTATATACTGTTTTTCTTACAACTATTGTAAGAAATTGTGTATATTTTGTAGGAAATTGTGTACATACACAAATCCCCTTGTTGGTTCAGAAATCTCTTGGTGGTTTCAGAACCAGTATGGCAGAATGACTGAGAAATCACATTAACTCACGAGGTTTCGAAATCCCCTTGTTGGCTTCGAAACCAGTATGACAGAATGTCTCAAAATCATATTTAGGCAGGTGGTTTCGAAATTCCCTTTCCAGTTTTGGAACAGTATGGAAAAATGCATAAAAAAATCACATTTAGGCATGAGGTTTCGAAACCCCTTTTGGTCCATGGTGAGTAGATGTAAGAAATTTCATACATACCGTTTTCTTGTAGTAATTTGAGTAGGATTTGTGTATACCTTGTAGTAATTTGTACCAAATAGGGTATGTACAAAAATCCTTACAAGATCATGAGCCCTTTTAGTGTTTGGAAACCTTTGGTAAGAAATTCGGTACAAACCTTATTTTATTACAAAGTGGTAAAAATTGTGTACATTTTGGTAATAAGTTCGGTACATACAAAAATCCTTACATAACTTGTAAGAAATTATGTTTTATTGTAACAAATAGGGTATGTACAAAATTCCTTACAAGATCATGAGTCATTTTGGTCTTTGGAAACCTTTTGTAAGAAATTCGGTACAAATCTTATTTTATTATAGAGTGGTAACAAACTGTGTACATTTTGGTAATAAGTTCGGTACATACAAAAATCCTTACGTAAGTTGTAAGAAATTATGTTTTTATTGTAACAAATACGGTATGTTCAAAATTTCTTAGAAGACCATGAGCCCTTTTGGTCTTTGGAAACCTTTGGTAAGAAATTCGGTACAAACATTATTTTATTACAAAGTGGTAACAAACTATGTACATTTTGGTAATAAGTTCGGTACATACAAAAATCCTTACATAAGTTGTAAGAAATTATGTTTTATTGTAACAAATACAGTATATACAAAATTCCTTAGAAGACCATGAGCCCTTTTGGTCTTTGGAAACCTTTGGTAAGAAATTCGGTACAAACTTTATTGTATTACAAAGTGGTAACAAACTGTGTACATTTTGGTAATAAGTTCGGTACATACAAAAATCCTTACATAACTTGTAAGAAATTATGTTTTATTGTAACAAATACGGTATGTACAAAATTCCTTAGAAGACCATGAGCCATTTTGGTCTTTGGAAACTTTTGGTAAGAAATTCGGTACAAACCTTATTTTATTACAAAGTGGTAACAAACTGTGTACATTTTGGTAATAAGTTCGGCATATACAAAATTCCTTACATAAGTTGTAAGAAATTATGTTTTATTGTAACAAATACGGTATGTACAAAATTCCTTAGAAGACCATGAGCCCTTTTAGTCTTTGAAAATCTTTGGTAAGAAATTCGGTACAAACCTTATTTTATTACAAAGTGGTAGCAAACTGTGTACATTTTGGTAATAAGTTTGGTACATACAAAAATCCTTACATAAGTTGTAGGAAATTATGTTTTATTGTAACAAATACGGTATGTATAAAAATCCTTACAAGACCTATAGCCCTTTTGGTCTTTGGAAACCTTTGGTAAGAAATTTGGTACAAACTTTATTTTATTACAAAGTGGTAACAAATTGTGTACATTTTGGCAATACGTTCGGTATATACAAAAATTCTTACAGAATTTGTAAAAAAATTATGTACATTTGTACCAAATAAGGTATGTACAAAATTTCTTACAAGACTATGAGCCCTCTTGGTCTTTGGTAACTTTGGTGAAAAATTCGGTACAAACTTTTTTCTTTTACAAAGTAGTAACAAACTATGTGCATGATTTATAATAAACTTTGTACAAAATATTTACCCGATCATCAAATTCGCCGGTATTTAACCTTGAAATACCCGCCGTTTCCTAGAACTACCCAACATCACTATATAAATTTTAAAATTAATATTTTTTGCTACCTCTATCAACCGAAACCCTCAACTCGCAATTTCTTTCATTTTCTTCTTTTTCCTAAATTCTTTTGTTTTGTTTTTTTCGTTCTTTTTCTTCCCTCCCACGTTCATTTTTCATTTTTTTTCTATTTCATTCATCTCATTTATTTTATTTTATGTTATTTTGAAATATACATTTTTGAGGTATTGTTTTTCTCTCTTTTTTTATTCTTTTGTATGCTCTTTTAAATATATATTTTTTCAGTTGAAAAAAACATCCCGCGTTATATAATTTTTTTATATATTAAATAGAGATATTACATTCTGAAAATAATGTTATGATTCGAACTCGTACAAGATAAGACAATATAAATAACTTTGATCACTTAACCAATTAATAGATCTCACGTGACATATGATTTGAGTAACTTCAAGCTACTTTGTGTTTTTTTCTAAAAAAAAACTATTTTGTTGTTCGAAACTTTTTCTAGAAAATGCGTTAAGTCGCTGTGAAAATATTTGTATATAGTTGTTGTGCAAATGATTTCTAGATATAATACTTCTCTGCTTAATAAAAAAAATAATTCATAAATAATTCGTATATGCAGAAAGGATAGTTCTTCTGCGCTCGACGAGCAACGACGGACACCACTATTGACGAGCACGGATGAGTACTGATAGGTTAATTTATAAAATTTTTAAATCCAAAGTACTTTATGCGTAATTATAATTTTTTAAAAAATTAAAAATGTAATTTAATTATAGTACTTTTTTTACTTTTAAATTTATTTTAAATTAATATAAACTATCCCAAATCAAAAAATCCTAGATTTTTTTTTTATTTGAAATTAACCCAATTGCCAACTCACCCACCGCCAACCGCTGCCTTCGCCGACAACCTTTAGTGCCGTCGTCGCCGGCAGCCACTGTCACCGTCATCAACAGCCCTCGCCAGTCCTAATCCTTCGTTGCAATTAGGTAATTTATCCCCAACTTTTGAAACCCCTAAAAAGTGCAGTTCGTCGCGCGTATCGGTACTGTAAGAATATTGTACTGGTGCGCGGGCGCTAACTGTATTGGTACGCCAGGCGTATCGGTACAGTTTTTGGTCAGTGAATTTTGTTTTGTTTTGTAAGCGTACCGGTACGGTACACTTACCGTACTGGTACGCCTGTAATTTTTGTACGGTGCATGCTTCTTGAGGTTTTATTTTTACCTTTTTATTAAGTTTCATTAGATTAAATTTTGCTTTCATTTACTTGTATTAAATTGCAGGTTTTTTCGAGATGGTTGATATCGTAGACATCGAAGATATTGAAGATCTAGAAAAAAATGAAGCTACGGAGTTCGAGCCTTATATCGAGGACAAAGAACGTAGAGTTAATTCTGAAGAAGAAGAACTTCATCTAGATGTTGACGATGCAAAACAAATAGATGATGAGAAGACCCTTGACTATTTCATCGACAAAAGCATATGTGATAAGATTGGTAAAGAATTAAAAGATTATGATGAGAATGATATGAGTATGCTAAAGTGGAAAACTTTAGACGACTGCATTGAATTTTACCATACATATGCTAAAGTGAAAGGGTTCAGAGTTCGAGTCGACCAGACAGTGAAAAGTAGAGCTACAAATAAAATAATTGCAAAGAAAATGGTGTGCCGTAAGGAGGGACATAAAGACAAAAAGTGGCATAACTTGCCAAACAGAAAACGTCTACAAAGACTGGACATCAGAGTTGGTTGTGGAGCATTTATTAGATTTAAATTAGACGAATGCCATCATTATTGGAAAGTTGTGAAATTCCAGGAAGAACATAATCATGATATGGTTCACGCAACGCATGTTGCATATATTAGGTATGTAATTTTTATTAATAATTCAATTGATAGATACTAAATTCTAGCTGATTATATATATTTAATGATTTATTTATTTATTTTAGGCCGTTCTGAAAAATCAGTCAGTTAGATGAGCTGAAGATAAAGAGCATGCACCACTCTGGAATTACTCCAAGTAGGATAATGTGAAATTTCGTGAATGAAGTTGGTTCAATTCAGAGTGTTGATTTTCTACCCAAAGACTTGTACAACTATTTGGATAGAATTAGATGAGAAGAAGTCCAAGATGGCGATGGTGAAACAGTGATTGCATATTTATATGGGAAGCGAGAATCTGATCCTTTTTTTTGTTAGGCACACGAGAGATTAATCCGAACACTTGGAGAAGTTGTTCTGGTCCGATGGTGTATCATGCGACGACTATAAACAATTTGATCATGTACTTGTATTTGATACAACTTACAAGTGTAACGCATACAACAAGCGTTTCGTTGTTTTGGTTGGTGTCAATCATCATCGAAACACAATGCCATTTGGATGTGCATTTATTGTGAAAGAGAAAAAGGATACATATGTGTGGGTATTAGAACATTTGATCGAAGCGGGAGATGGGTACAAACCGCTTACTGTTATTACTGATAGAGATAAGGCTATGGCAAATGACATTTCTTGAGTACTACCCGGGGCAAAACATAGATTGTGTTTGTGGCATATCATGAGGAACTTGCTTTCTCATATGGAACATGATTTCTTTGATTGCTTTATGAGATGCGCTGACATGTGTACGACGCCATCTGATTTTGAAAGTGCCTGGAAAGAACTAGTGGAAAAGTACAACGTTCAAGGAAAAATGGGTAGATGAATTATATGAAGATAAAGAGAAATGGACAGAAGTATATTTGCAAGGATACTTTTATGCAGGTAACATTATATACACTTTAATTTAATATATTATTTACTGTATCTAACGTAATTAATAAATATTTTTTGTGTGCAGCAATGAGGACTACTCAACGGTGTGAATCAATGAATAGAACACTGAAAATTTGGTTGGACAAAAAAGTGATGTTGTACAGATTTGTTGAGAACTACCATAAACAGCTGCAATCTCTAAGATGGGAGGAGTCTCATCAAGATTACAAATCAATGGATGAAGAACTGTATTGTGACGGTGTGTTGGAAACTCTCAAGCGCAATGCAATCAAGGTATATACGCGAAATTCTTTTGCTACATTGTGCAAAGAAATGTCGTAAGAGAGTTATTATTTGGTAAAAAAGGTGAATTTCGTGATGAGTGCATGTGTTATTGGCTAGATCATGTTGAAAAGGAGAAGTGGTGTCTTGTACTTAGAAATATGACACATGATACCATGTATTGTTGCTGTATAAAGTTGAAGTCTGTTGGATTTCCATGTCGCCATATGTTTGCCGTGTTGAAATATGAAAAGGCTAAGAAAATACCACAAGGGTGCATAATGAAACGATGGACTATCTATGCGAAGAAAGATGTTGGACTTGAAAATAAGAATGCAGATTTCGAAGATAATAATTCAGCAATAATTCAAGCTAAATATTTCACTCTAGCCTCTTACTGTATGACCATATGTCACCACGCATCACAAACATTGAAGACTTTCAATGAAGTTAAAGATCAATTTACAAAAATGAGTCTTAAATTGTAAACGGTTAAAGTGAGATCTAATAAGAGAAGCAGTAAAGGTAAAGAGACTCTTGGAATTGGCGATCCTTTAGTTCTTGAAACTGAAAGAAGAAAACCCAAGAGAACGAAGCGCCAAGATTCATCGTCCAACCCAAAATGTGTTGCATATGATGAGGATGTCACGTTGGACTCGTATAAAACATCTGAACCTTCTCCGAATAAGCCTTGAGATCAGGATACGAGCCATATTCATGAAGTCCATAATTTTAAATTAGATGGATATATGCCACACACATACAAACAAAACGACATCTTGAAGGTAATTAAATATAAATTATTCAAATAATTATGTTTTCTTGTTATGTATATTGATAATATAATATGTTTTGTGTAGTCTGCTTATACTCGTGAATTGAAAATTATGGAAAAAGATCCAACCATTTTGGATAGGCAACCAAATAATGCTTGGTAGTGCACGGTCTCCTCCAAAAATTAGAGTGTTTGTTCTTGTAAGTCATTCATTCAATGAGTTATAAATACGGTTGTTTTAGTGCACTTGGTAACTTTTACGAATATTCTTTGTAATGATAAACAGGACAATGCATGTGCATGCCTTGATAGCATATGGGACAAGATGCGAAGCAACTACTGCATGATGTACGAGGGTTGAAACTTTCACTGTTTTCTCGATCCATTGGGAGACTTAGGATGATTAAGTTTTGATATTTTTTATTTTTTAAAGTTGTTATTATGAAGTATATAATACATACTTATTCGGTTTGGTTTATTTTTATACATTCAATGTTTATTTTTATACATTCTTATTCGATTTATTTTTATACATTCAGGGTTTATTGTTATACATTCAATGTTTATTTTTATACATTATTATTTGGTTTATTTTTATACATTCAATGTTTATTGTTATACATTTTTTCTCGGGTTTTTTTTAAACCTTCATTGTTTTCAATGTTGTACCGGTACGGTTACTTAACCGTATCGGTATGGCCGTAGCGATACACTATTTAGGCGTATCAATACTCTATTAGATTTCCAAATTCCAGTAACCATTTCTTGTACCGATACTCAATCTGTATCTGTACGATTTATGCTCACTGAAAAATTTAAATACAAATATCGTATCGGTACTATCGTACCGATACGGTTAAATGACCGTACCGGTACGCGCGGCACTGCCCCTATATATCCCCCACTCAATTTTTCCCCAATCCTTAAACCTAAAACCAACTCCTCTCTCTAAAATTCGGCCATTTCACTACTGCATTGCAAATTTGGGAAGGATTGGGCATACCCAACACATTTATTTCATCTATTTCAAGAATTATTAAAGGTATTTCAAAAATCTAACATTTATTTTCTTCATTTTAAATGTTAGGGTTTCTTAAGGTTTTAGGTTTTTGTTATTTGTTATGAAATTTTTATATTATTTTAGTGTGTTTTCACCCACATTGGTATTATTTGTTAGTAAAATGGTGGTAGTAAAATAACTATTAATGAAATTCATCGTATGAAATAATGGTGATTTATATTTTGGCACAAAAATGGTGGTAGTAAAATGATGATATATATTTTGGCCCAAAAATTTTGAATGTTAGGTTAGGGTGATTTGCAAATAGTAGGTTATTTAAGTATTTAAGCTGGTTAAATGGTAGTAGTAAAATGCTATTACTAGTTTACACAAATTTTGTTGAGTTAAGTTAGATTTTATTGGTTAGTAAAATGGTAGTTTGCACAAATTTAAGTTGGTTAAATGTTAGTAGTAAAATGCTATTACTAGTTTACACAAATTTTATTTTTTTTGTTTATATACATTGTGCGTAATATTTTTGCAGGGTTTTTAGTTTGAAATGGCACCGAAGTCTAAACCTGGTACAAAATGTCAATGCATGGATGTATTTTCTTCGAGTCAACCTAGAAATAACCCTTAACCTGAACCTCAACTCATTTTACCTACCACATTTGATTCATGTTTTGATGAACCCGGAATACAAAATCAAAGAGCAAATTTTGAATTGTTCAAAAATTTTGATCTTAGGGATGAGCATATTGTAGATGTTAACTTTATGTCTGACCCTACTTTTAAATTCTCTTACATGAAGTATATGAGGCGATGGAAATTTATGCAAATGCTCCAACTCAGTCCTGAATTTTATCCCACTTTAGTCCATATTTTTTTTCCAACGCTCGGTGTATTGTTGATGAAACTGGTAAGAGTGTTATTGCCATAGCTAGAGTCTTACCTTATGGGGAAGTCCTTTATGCTAGACACCGAAATTATTTGTTCTCATTTGGGTCTAGAAAACACCGATCTAGATAATGAAGATGTATACATAGATGGTGCTCCAGACACCGGCTCTGTTACTTCCCTAAATACCCATGACCGCTATCTACATCTCATCGTCACTTGGTGGTTTCGGCCATCATGAGGTAAGTATTCCATCATTAAGAATGTCGATTCTTGGTGGATTCAGCGCTTCTGCACTGGCAATCGAATCAATCTTGGCCAGATAATTTTTTTCGACCTAGTATACATCGTCAACAACCGTCGAACCGGTCGTGTAACCTCCTTTTACTATAGTACTATCCTTAGTCATATCTTTGAGAAGGAGAACATCAATTGTTCCATAGATATTCCTTTCCCTTTAAAAAATACTATTGGTGCTGGATCTTTTCGAAGGGCCAATTTTCAACTCATCAATGGTGAGTGGATTCATGCTCAACGACCAAATCAACCACCTTGACCCGCTCGTCGTCAGGCAGTTGCTCGAGCACATGAGGGAGAGGTTTCTTTAGCCTCACTTTCGGAGATGATCGCTCAGATGAAGGGTCGCATTATGAGTCGTTTTGATGCAGTTGAGGAGCGTATAGAGTGGTTGGAGTATTCAGTTGACCTCCTTCATGATGACGGCGATGGCGACAATGGCAATGACGATGGTGATGGCGGCAACGATGCACTCGAGGCTTAGTTTTTTGTTACTTGGATTATACTTTTTATGGATTATGATGGAACTTTTTATGGATTATGATAGAACTTTTTTATTGATTATGCTTGCTATTATTTTATGTTGGAACTTTTTTATGGATTATGTTGGAACTATTGGAACTTTTTAAATTGAAGTATTCACTTGTTATTATTTTGTGTATGGATTATGGATTGGAAAATTCTATATTATGCTAGAACTTATGTTGGAGTATTAACTTGTTATTATTTTATGGATTATGTTGGAGTATTCATTTGTTATTCACTTGAATTATTCTTTTTGTTATCAAATATGTTATGGAGTTTATGAGTTATTGTATGAAATATATGAATTTCTGAATTTTTATGTATGTAACGTAAAAGGTAAAAATAACGTAATTGTTGTATAAATGAAAAAATTTTCTTCAAAAAATTACTAACATGAATCGAAATAATAAAAAACATAAAACATAAAGTGTTTAAATTAGTCAAAAGCAAAAGGAAATGACCCAAAAAAATGTTTCACTACAATTCAAAATTTCTTAATCCTCGGCTACTTCATCTTTTGTGGGCAATTTAAACAGATCAACTTCATTGTGATTGCTACAAACAAGTTTGGCCAAAATTCTCAATCGTTCAACTCTCATTTCTTCTGTCTACACAATAGAAATATAACGTTAGTCAAATATCACACTTTTTCAAAACAAAACTACATGGTATACTTTACCGTGAAAAAAATCTTTGACCAATCACTTTTGTTATCGGCTTCTATATACTTTAATGTATACATGCCACAATCATCCATGAATCAAATATGAAATAAATTAATCAATTAACAAAGAAAAATTTAGAAAAAAAACATAATATATTTAAACTTACGAATTTGGCTACTTCGGTACTTGTACGCAATTGAATAAAAATTCTAAGGTATCTTTAAATAATCGACCCAAATGAGCATGATCCACAAACTAAACTAGAGCTTTAGTCAACTGTATAAACCGTGAAAAAACATTAAGATATCGATAGTTAAACACTATTCATATATTAGTTCCCATAAATGAGTTAAGGACTTACTATATTTTCTGCATTCTTTTTATGCGCTCTAGTAGCGCCAAGAGAGTCCAAAACGTAATTATGTCTCTTAGCAACATCAACAACTAATAAAAATCAGTGACCTTTTGCATCATATAAAGGCACATATACCTGCAAAATCATGTAAGTTCAAAATTACTGCCAACTACATAAAAACAAACTACAAACTGTAAATATACCTGCTCAACATTACTACTATCAGTAGGCATAAAATCATCTATCCAACGGGTATGAAATTTAAAAAGATTATGTTGTGATCCCGCCTTCTTATCAGGTGAAAAATCTTGAATCAAAGTCTGTGACAAATAAAAAATTGGATAATATCATCAACTGAAAATAATGTTATTTCTAGGTAGCCCATAAATATATTTTTTTACCTGAAAGAACAAAGGGAGATATAACTTTTTTGGCATTGGCTCTTGTCTCAAATACAAATCGTAGATATAGATATCGATGAACTATTAAATATTAAAAATAAAAAATTAGTAATGCTAACAACAAACAAAACAAAAAAACTTTATTATAACATGTTACATTACCCAATCAGATAACCAATTTTCTGAAAAAACAGTGCGAGCATTGCCAACGTCCAAAGAATTATTTTTTGCCATGTAAAGAGTCTTGACTGTATCATCCCAAGTAGCAATATTCATGCAAACTCTGGTTTCTTCAGGCGTTAAGTACTTCAAATATTGCTTGTACGCATCGCTTATCCTCGAATTTTCCTTACGTCCTTCTGCTGACGTATCACCTGACTTAGAACAATACTGCATGAAATACATTAATTAAACTCTTACAAATGATAATAACCAAAAAATTATATGTCGACATTTATAAATAATATTTTGTAGAATCTAAACCTTTTTTCTTAAATTTTTTTGAGCATGTAGGATCAAATCTTTCAATTCTTCTTCATTATCAACATCAAAGACATTGTTCTTGTTCCCAACTTGCGCAATTAAAGAGTAATTGATCAAATATGTAATTCAAATGACATATTTGTACATTATTTATTTTAAATTTAAACCTTACAAAAAAAATAATTTTTTTCTCATTACCACCTCATTTTTTTCGGGAGCATCAACCTTGCATGTTTCTCCACTATCTTGCAAAGTAGTGTTTTTTTCCTGTTATCATATGTCAAATATTAGTTTTAAGTAAAATATGCTAAATAACAAATAAAGAATTATTTATACATACCTTTGTATTCACTCCAGAAGTTCAAGCTCTCTTTTTTGATGTCATATCTTTCGACTTCAGATCATCTGTAACATCATAATGTGCAGTCGAACTTCTCTTTGACAATGAATTCTGACCGTTAGACATTGTAGGCCACATTTTTTACATATTGAAGTTTTCTTCAACGTAACTAGTTGACTAGGAAATCGCTGGGGACTAAATTTAAATTTAAATAAATCGCTCGAAATTTCTGGAAAACCATCCCTATCAGTCTTGATTTTGTCTTCTAAAATAGTTTCAACTTTGCTTTTACCACTACGTTCTAATGAGGGAGAAAAATCTATATCACAATTAATAAATGGAGACATAATCGGTATTTTAATATCACTCACAGTTTCTTCCTTCATTGCTCCGACAGTTAGTTCTTTTTCCCCGTGAGATTTATTCTCTAAACCATCAGCATTCAATGGCTCGCTGTATAAATTCATATCTTCAGGTATACTCTTTAAATCATCTCCTTCTAATGATTTATTATGTACAACCTCTTCTTTTAGTGAATCACCATCTTGTTTTGAGCATTTTACATTGCTCGCTGCTAATATGGACACTAATTTCTCAAATTGACCATTAAAATTTTCAAAATGGAAATTCATTTTCACAAACTCCTTTTTAATATTTTGCACAGATTTAATGAGTGTCTCAAACTTCTGATCACTCTGATAAGGAGTGCTTATGTTTTCCTCAAGTACAACTCCACGCTTTTCCTATAAGTACATAAAACACTAATCTCAAAAAAAACTATTTAAGACAAACATTGAAAGTTCAAGTAATTATTAATAAATGTACCTCGATGTTTATCTTCCTCGAACACATGTCGATATGACGCTTGCACTTCATCATTGTTGTATCTTGTTTTGAAGGCGTTAAATTTAGATCCATCATCTACATAAAAAAGGTTAGTTTTAAGTAAGAACAATTTGCAACATTTGAAGCTAGCGTACCGGTACGCTATCAGTACCGTACCGAT
The DNA here is from genome assembly GCA_030270665.1 of Hibiscus trionum. NCBI lineage: Eukaryota > Viridiplantae > Streptophyta > Magnoliopsida > Malvales > Malvaceae > Hibiscus > Hibiscus trionum. The sequence continues at coordinate 23,020,915 of BSYR01000004.1, forward strand.
ACCAGTTTGGTACTAGTAACGTACCGGTACGGTAAAAATATCGTACCGGTACTACACAATATCACTGAAAATCCAGTTACCAAAAACTGTATCGGTACACATACCATACTGATACGGTAGTATCCAACGTACCGATACGTGTGAGAGTACCGTACCGATACGGTAAGTTATCACTGATTTTCCAGTGGCTAAAAACTGTATCGATACGCATAGCGTATCGGTACGGTATTCCCACGCGTACCGGTACGCGAATAATACCGTACCAATACGCGCGACGAACAAAAAAATTGGGGGTTTCAGATCGGCCATTAATTATAGGAATCAATAAAAAAAAATGGCTTGCTGAAACTAATTTTGGGGTCTTAGCAAAGGCGTTGAGGTTTTCAATTTTGAATTACATAAGCCAATTAACATAATTTTAGTTAGGGTGATGATTAGGATTTTAAAAAGTAGTGATAAATTACCTAATTGCAACAAAGAATTAAGACTGGCGGCGGCTGGCGGCGACGGCGGCGTTTGGCGGTGGGTGCGGCGGTAATTGGGTTAATTTCAAAGCAAAAGAAACTTAGGATTTTTTGATTTGGGATAGTTTATATTAATTTAAAATAAATTTAAAACTAAAAAAATACTTTAATTAAATTACACTTTTAATTTTTAAAAAAATTATAATAATGCATAAAGTACTTTAAATTTAAAATTTTAATAAATTAACCTATCAGTGTTCATCGATGCTCGTCAATAATAGTGCTCGTAGTTGTTCTACAAGCACTATAGAATTTTTCATGCCTAAATGGCCCTTAAGTTAATCATATATTTTATTAGGACGATAGATTTTGACATTTCTATTGAATGAGCCTAAACTGAAAAATGTTTTAACAACCATAAAAGGAAATGGTGGGTCCATGCAAAATCTTAGTTTGGGGTATTGGGGCGAATCCCATACAATATAGATTGCATTTATCACACGTGGTACTTTACAATTGGACCAACAGAGATAAGTCAAGATTTAATAGATTCCCGTACCATATCGCTCTTTTTTTTTTTTTTTTTCATTTTCAAAACAAATTATTGATTCCATATCTTTAATAAGCCTTTATTAATGAACCTCCATTAATGAAAAACACAAGCAATGTCTGCAAATCATCATCTCTTCCATTAAACTCCATCCTCTTTGTTAAGCTCTTCATCTTCTTCAAAAAGGGTACTTAATTTCCCACGTTTTACACCTTTGTTTTTTCACTTTTATGATTGATTGTGTGCGTATATATATATGTGCAGTGTTCTCCCTTTTATCTTTATTGTACTATAGTCTATAAATATATAAAATTCAAAAAGATAAAGAAGAAATATTCGGCATGCTTTCTGAGATATATATTATCATATATCATGAAACATTTGATATTTTTTAGATGTTTTATTAGATGAGATTCATGTGAAATTTAAGCATATGTTGATAATATAAGAGTTCTGTTGTTTTTTTTTTCAGTGAATCATGAAAGTTCACCAAGTTTTTGATGTTATAACCAAATAAAACCTTTTCGGAATTGTGAAGAGAATAAGATGAAAGATCTTGAACTTGGTGCTCTTTCAATGTTCTAGAGGTTTAAAACTAGGATTAAAAAAATGGTAATTTGGGTTTGTTTTGAAGAAACTAAAAAGTTTTGGGGTTGCTCCAAATGTCGAAAAGTTTGAGTTTTTATTCTATATATGATTAAATCATGATGCTTTCATTAGTTCGATGCAAGCTTCAAAATTTCTCTAGTTTTCATTTCATGGACTTTGGCAATTTTGCATCGACTAGTCATGCTATTTTGATTCGAGCTCGGAATATGAGTATGTATTTGATATTTAAAAGATCATACTTTTATATCAATATTGATTATGTGTTGGAACTTGTTTGAGATTATATTATTGCAGGAATATAGCTCCTTTAATGTGGTAATCCTTTTCTCATTCAGAAAACTATAAGTTAGTTATTTGTATGCCTAGTTAAACCCAAAAACAGCTAGGTCCGACATTAGTATGCAAACATTAATGATGAGTCGAAATCGAATAGTACAAGAAAAATGATGAGTCGGAGCAACAATGACAGAAACATTACATTCATAAGTTTTTATTGAATTATTCAAGCATTCATCACAAGTAAATTTGTTTCTTTCCATTAATGATGGTTTGCAGGTTACCATGGCAGTGATTCCACTGCGTTTCAAAATGCCATATAAAGATCAAAATCGTGACTGCAAATGCAAGGGTTTGAAATGGCACCCATCGTCTATTTCTTTAGGTATATTAACAAAGGCTGAGATTGGGAACAAAAATGGAGGTTTTAATGGACTTCAATGGCATCTTTGGACATTGAATGGTGTTCATCCGAGACCCTTATTCATGAAAGCATTGCCCAGAGAGAGTTCACAGCTGAGGTCTTTGGATTCCTATTTTCAAAAACTTCAAGAAGATTCAAATAAGGGTTCTTCAATGGAGTTGGTTGATAGAACTGGAGAAAGTAGCATAAAGAAGGGTCTGCTGGAATCTCTGGAGGCTTATCTTGGCAAACTCGATGAAGGTAATTTAATATGCCAAAAAGTTCTGTTCCAATTTGATCCTATGCATTGCACGGACACAATCATGACATAGAAAAACTCATGTTGGATATGCAAGAATTCGTTAAAAGAAAACAGAAACAGAGTCATGAATGGTCATAACATGACCAAGAGAGAGGTTTGGATACATCCAGCTGTTACCGTGTTCGTTGGTTTTTTAACAGTTCAACCGCTTTTATTGATTTCTTCAGATTCAATCCCTAAAAACCATGGCGAAACGCCTGAAGATAACCAAAATGTGCTTCCATTTTCTGTCGGCGAAGATGCTAAGATAGACGTAAAAGCAAAGTTCAGAAGCGATATCGGCTTCAGGATAAGAGATTTTAACAGTGTCTCAAAGGAGTCTGAAGCTTTGAAGTACTCTGATGAAGCCTCTCATCTCTACTTAATGTAAATCACTAGCCCTCTAATTTTGTGTTTACTGCATTTATATCTGGCAATTTTTGACACGACACGACACGTTCTAATCGTGTATGAGTTTTACATGATCATGTTTTGTGTCATAATCACATCAACACATTTATGACATGACAAATTTTGTGTCATAAATGTGTAAAACACACATAACTTGCTTAAGACGAGATTATCTAGTGTTAACAAATCCCCTTGGGTTTTTGCTTGATTACTTGTCTTGATATATAGTTGCTAGTTTGTCAGTTCTAATTTCAGATCATGTTCACGCTCTGATATAATTCTTTTATTCTAAATGCAGAGGTATATTGGCTTCCATAAACATTGCAGTTTTTATATTCGAAATTGCCACTCCAGTTAGAATCCCTGAGTTGGAGCTTTTTTCCATCCCTTCATTATATGGAGCCAAAATAAACGATCTTATTCTGGTTGGAGAATGGTGGAGGCTTGTGACACCCATGTTTCTGGTACAAGACTAAAACAATTGGGTCCGTGTTCATGTTCTTTTTCTGTTTTGTTTCTTTTGCATGATTTCGTATTATTTGAAAGAATTTCAAACAAAACCGTAAATACTTGAATGTCTACTATCTATATTGTTGCGCTTCGTAGAGCTTGCTTGCTGTTCAGCTCAGCAATGCTTTCTGGACATGCAGATTTATGTTACTCAGACTCGAGTGTAAGGGTCAGATACGTGTATGTTCGTTAGTTTGGTTTTTTTTTTTTTAAGTTTTTCCATCAATGTGGTCATCCTTGGAGATCATATCTTCGTATTTTTGTGTCGAACACAATGCCAAACATAAATAATTCAAAAAATAGTCGGAGTAACATAGGCATAGATTGGCATAACTTATTGTCAAAGTAGCTTTGCTTAGCATGTAGGAGAGCAACTTGCAAGAAAAGAACAAGATGGTAATTAGGATCAACTTGCAGTTTGTCTTTCATCACCACCACTTGCCACAACACTTAGTTTCATGTCCGATTCGATCTTCCTCTTCGTTGTCTCTCATGATATTTCATTTTAGTGATTTAAAATGTTTCTTTTTTTGTCTTCTATTTTATCTACCATTACAACATTTAAATTACTTAATGGTTGAATTGGTGATGCAGCATTCCGGAATTCTTCATGTCTCTCTTGGTTGTTGGGGGCTTCTTTCTTTCGGACCTCAAGTTTGCAGACATTACGGATCGTTTACATTTTTCTTAATATATTTGCTCGGCGGGTTCACTGGGAACTTGATAAGCTTTTTTCATACACCAGAACCAACAGTTGGTGGCACGGTGAGCCACATTTTTTAGACTATGCAATATCACAAAATAAGAAGAAAATATAAACATGAGTATCAGACATGAATACTTTAAGAAAAATAGAATATCAAAATGATATAATAACAAAATAAACAAATTCGAGTATAATTAATCAACTCTAACATCTCTTCTCAAACTAACTGCAGGGGCCAGTTTTTGCTGTGATTGGTGCATGGCTGATTTATCAAATACAAAACAGAGATGCATTGTCAAAGGATAATTCAGATAGAATGTTCGAAAAGGCAATACTTGTGACAGCTCTTAGCTGCATATTAAGCAATTTCGGTCCGATCGATGACTGGTTAGATATGCTCGAGCTCTACTTAGGTTGTTTAAACATAATCATTGCATGGTTGTTATTTGATTGCATGAAAGCAAAACTAATGCTTTCATATTGGCAAATTATATATGCAGGACACATTTGGGAGCTGCGTTTAGTGGTATAGCATATGGTTTTTTCATATGCCCTACGCTACAATTGGATGAGATATCCTCAAGAACTGGTCAAGAAGAACAGATCAGACTTGTCGGAAGATTCGCCGATCCATGCAAATCACTCATTCTGTTTGCTATTTTCATTCTTGTTTTCAGCTCTCTAGTTTTCTTTATCGAACCTCCGATCGATACGACAGAATTAGGATTTTAGCTTAGTTAGATCATGTAGTCATTAAAAGATGGCATGAAACAAGCAGGAAGTTTGAGTTTCCACACCGCACAACTCTTCTCTCTATAGTCTTCTCTTGTACAAAATGTATTTATATAGTTATTTTCAACAATAATTATGTTTTGTGGTGCCATCTCCCTTTGAGAGAATATAAATCTTGTATAAATCACTTATTTTACGTGACATTTTTAATACTATTTTTTGTTCTCTATCATAATCATTTATCCATATGATCTTTTAATAATTTTATTCAACCAATTTGGTCTAAGTATACAAAAGAGAAAATTAAGTGTTTGTTTTTTGTGTTGGTGGGATTTGAACCGTCATCTTAAAATTAAAATAATGAATTTAAATCTACATATTTTTTAAATAATTTAAAATTTATATGTTTTTAAAATAAATATTATAAATTTAATTTAATGTTTTAGTATTAATTTTTTGAAAATAAAAAGTATTTATATAATTGATTTATTTTAATCCTAAATGAAGTAAGAAAATAATTCTAGTTTGTTTTCAATTTTATTGGTATTTTAAACCAATCATTATTTTGTTTAAAAAATATAACAATTGTATAATTTCACTTGGTGGTTATACATTAGACATTCCATCTAAGAGATCTAGGTTCACTCCACATTAGTAGCACTTTGATATAATTTTAAGATGGTGATAAAGTTTAATTTTAAGTAGGGGTGAGCGTTCGATCGAGTTGAGTTAAAAATTTTAAGTTATTCGAGCTGATGCGTCATATTTTACAACTCAATCTTTATTTGAATTTTTTTCAATTCGAGTCGAGTCAAGTTATATATATATATTCATATGTAGTATATATTTCTTCATATTTTTTATATCGATATATATACCATGAAATACTGAGGGATTCGACTCCAACTTAAAAATCAATCCACTAATCACTAAAAATTTCGAGTTATTCGAATTTCTATTTTACAACTCAAACTTTATTTAATTTTTTTTAAGTTGAGTCGAGTTTATAAATTTCGAATCAAGTTAAAAATTTCGATTTTTTCAAGTTGGGTCGAGTTTTACTCGCCCTAACTTTAACTATAAGTTGTGGCAGAAGAAAATCATAAAAAAGCGGGCTTTTCTAAAAACAAACCTCTTAAAAACCAACTAAATACAAACCAGCATCGATACCCCTTGGTGAAATAGCATATTAAAAAAGGTATATACCTTTTTCTCTTACAAAATTGTTACAATTTGTGTACATTTTTGTACTCATTTGTGTATATGCATATTGTGTAATATTTTTGTGTACGTACACATTTTGTATAACAAATGTACAAATTTTTTCATGTCTGCCAAACCAGCATCGAAACCACCTTTAGGTAGTATCGATGCCCCTTGTTATTATTGTACCAAATCGTGTTTCCTTGTAACAAGTTGTGTACATACACATTTTGTATAAATGTACCAATTTTTTCTTGTCTGCCAAACCGGCATCGATACCACCTAAAGGTGGTATGGATGCCCCTTGGTGAAATAGCGTAATAAAAAAGGTATGTACCTTTTGTGTTACAAACTTGTAAAGATTTATGTATATGATTTGTAATAAATATGTACCGCTTTTTACCCAGTGAACAGTGCATCTTTGTAATAAAAAGGTATATGCATTCTTCTATTACAAAATTGTACCAATTTGTGTACCGTTTCATGTACAATTTGTGTACCGCTTTTTATATCTGTCGTTTTTAGCCTGTATTTAAAGGTTGTTCCCTAGAATCCCTGCATCGCTTTTTATGACAAAGAAAATAAAAAAAATATTAAAACCATCACATCAGTATTGTCATTAATTTTTTAATATTCTCGGATAATATTTTCTAAGCATCCAAACAAAAAACTTTTTCAAAAATTCAAAATAACAAAGAATTAATGACTGCAAATTAAATATAAACAATAACCATTAAACCAAAACAATAACCATTAAACCAAAACAATAATTTTATCTTTGTTTTGCAAATCAAGCATAATCTATAAAATATTTTTGAAAAAATAACATTTTAAATAAAAATAAAGAAGAAGATAACAAGGAGGAGAATCAACATGAGTAGAATCTTTAATAATATCGATTTTATCGGACTTTTTTCTTGCGGGAGAGAAACTATGGGACTTAAAAGTCGTATATCACCATTGGAGAAAAACAGAACCTCTAAAACTCACATAGAATAAATCGAAGGAAAAAGGAGAACATGAGAATGAAAATAGTAAAATAAAAAAATTAAAATCGAAAGTTAATAAAACAAAAAAAATAAAAAGAGAATGAAAAAATGGCAGCCGCAAATGAAAAGTGAGAGAGGCAGGATTAGGAAAAAAACCTAGGGAATATATATATATATGTATTATAATTATTTCTTTAATAAATTCGAGTCGGGTCAAATCGGTAAATTTTCACCATAAACTCGATTCTGACTTTATCTTTCTTAAAATTCAATCCGACTTCAATTTTTTTTTGAAAAAACTCGCTTATATCGGATCGGATCGAGACTCGTCGAGTCCGAGTTAAATTATCATCCCTAATCGAAAACAATCTCAACAAAAAAATCAACACTAAAAATATAATGTGAAAAAACGAACGAGGAGAAAAGGAGAAAAAAGGGAGGCCAACTACTAAAACATGAGTTTCTCTTAAAATTTGGAATACGGAAGAAGAGTAAAAGAAGATAATATATGATTTAGAGAAAGAGGGGTAGTCAGGAGAAAAGACAGAAATATTGTTGTGAGAATTTTTTCCCTAAACTATTGTTGTGCGAAGATTATTTCTAGAAATATTGTTCTTTAAACAGTACCCTAAAGTCGGATTCAACTAAAACTGAATTTGAAAAAAAAATCTCCAAAGGCTTGGTCAAGAGGATCCAATTTTGGACCAACCTCAAAGTCTCTCCCAGCTGAGTCTGACTTCAAGGGAATCACTGGCAGGTCAACCTACATGATGTGCCTGCATGAAAATTTGATTCTAAACCGGGAAAAAAATTGGTCCCTGAAACGAAAAATTGAGAAAGAAAAATACAAGCTTCGAATTGGGTTTATAGTTTATTTTTGGGGAAAGGTTCTTATTCGAATATAGATAAGGGTTTATGCATGAAAAAATGAGTTATGATTCGTATATAGGTTTAGGCTGGATTTACAGTTTATTTTTGGGAAAAGTGAGTAGCAGATTCAATTTTTGGGAGTGGTGGATGTGATTTTTGAATGATTGTCGGTTTAGGGTATTTTAAAATGTATAGAGGCAGAGGTTAAAATTTATAGTTGTTAGTTAGGCAGAGATAGGAGGTAGTATAAGGGATAATTTTTTTTTTTATTTTATTTGTTAAATAGTTAAAGTAAGGTTGAAAGGAAGTTAAGATTGAAGAAGTAGTAGAAGAAGAAGATAAAGAAAATAGTGGAGAAAAGATTGTAAGTAAATTCGATTTTTTTTAGAGTTTTGTTTTTTTTAGTTTGGTAATTTTATTTTGTAAGTAGATTCAATTTTTTTTAGCTTGGTAATTTTTTTTCAGTTTGGTAATTTTATTTTGTTACTCCAATTTTGTATGTTTCATATATTTATAAAATTTTTAATGTAGTTTATTTGAGTTAGTCCGAATTTGAATTGGATTTGGATATTTTTTAAAATTTAGGGTAAAGTACACTAATGGTCACCAAACTTTTGAGGCGCGTTCATTTTGGTCACCGAACTTTTAAAAGTTTCATTGAGGTCACTCAACTTTTAGAGTGGTTTCATTTTGATCCCTCCTGTCACCCTCCGTTAAAAAATACTGACGTGGCCGTTAGTTTTATTTTTTTAATAATATAATATAATTAAGTCCCACTACTAATTAATCCGTCCCATGCACCATTCTTTTCTTCTTTTTCTCTGATTTCCAAATCTCTACAACTTTTTTCTATTTTATATCATTCATCTTCATCTATTTTTTTCCTACAAAAAATCATTAATAAAAACGCAAGAACTTGCTGTAACAACATGAAATGGTGAATCATATATATAAAAAATTTCAGAGATTAAATACAAGTAACTTGGAGATTGAACTTGAAGAACCAAAAATTAGACTTCAACATATCCCTAACATAGACAAAATTGTCACTACATTCTATAGCAATACAATGGTCCTAGCAACCAATACAAGAACAAACGTTAACAAAAAAATGAAACATAAGAAGCAAGTTCAAACTTTTATGTAAAACCTATGTTTGATTTTGATATAGCAAAGTGTTTTAAGGATAAAATTGAAAACTTGAAAAAGATTTTTAAGTCCCTCAAAAGATCTCAAATCAACAAGGCTTTAATCTAGTTTGAAAAAACTCAAACTCCAAAATATTTTCTAAGTGTTCCAAGGTCAAACTATTGAAAAACGTCCAGGTGTATCGATAAACTTCTAGTCGTATCGATACCTTTTTTACAAATTTGGCTACTGGAGAAACACATTTCGATACGCCCCTTACCGTATCGAAACAGCGTATCGAAACAGGTTGAATTTGTATCAATACGCTCTTTTCGTAAAACTGAAGGAGTTTGAATGGCGTACCGATACGGTGTCACCCGTATCGATACAGTTTTAATGGAATTTTAAATTTGAAAGCCTTTAATGATTTTGACCGTTGGTGTCAGTTGTTAGGTAACAGAAATTTAAAGTGTTGGTTGTCCCGTACCGATACGCTCTTTACCGTATCGATATAGAAACTTCCAGTGAGCTTTGTGAGAAAAATGGTATCGATACGGTCTTACCCGTATCGAAACGGTCCCTGTCCCGTACCAATACGCTTACACTCGTATCAATACACCCCTCTTGTTATTGTGCAACGACTCTTTCTGTTTTGAGACAGGTATCGATATGGGTCCTCGTGTACCGATACAGTAAGCTGCAGAAGTGCATTTATGGTGGAAAGAGAGGATCCCAACGGCTATATTCAATACCCTAACCACCCAAACGGCTAGAATTAATGGAGAAGGTATAAAATGAAGCAAATTAAAGACTAGAAACAACTATTGCATCAAAAAGAAACATCCTTACAAAAATCCAAGCTCAAAGTGCCTAATTTCTTATCTTTTGTAAAATCCCAAATTGTGTTGTGTTCAATTCTGATCTTGTATTCAAATTTGGGTTGAGTGATTGTATTTAAAGGGGCAAACTTGTATTGAGAGATATCTTTCTTGCCTTAATTTCTTCTTTGTACTCTTGTGAGGGTTTGGTCAAATTTTAGGTAGAAAATTTGACCGGTAATGTAAAGGTTACCTCCTAAGCCTTGAAAAGGGGAAGAGCAATTAGTGGATTTGTAACACCCTTAAAAGCATAGATATAGATATATATGTGTGTGTAAAAAAAAAAAAATAAGTTTTGCTGCTAAGGGGATTCAATCCCACAACCTCAAGGCTTCTAAACCAAGCATCCAACCGTTAGAGCTATAACAGCTCTTCGTGTTAAACCCATTAACCTTTAATTTATTCCACACATTTTGAATAAAAATAATAAAATAAATAAAATATCCCAACCACCCACATGTATCAAATTAAATGCTCATATTGGAATCATCCAGATCCAATTTCGACCCTCACCCCTTTCGACTACCACCACCGGCCACCCCATTCGACCGGCCTCACCGCCACGCCGTAGCCGCCATCGCCACCGTGGTTATGTTCCCCGTCAAGCCCCGACCAAAACCCCTCAACTTTCCCCTACTTTCACCGTTTCGATCACCAAAAATCGAAGGAAATACGTTCGGTGAACCTAGGGTTCGGTTCATCGAATTTTTCGGCCGATGTGGGCGTCCGTTCGCCGCGCCGTCGCCTCGAGCAAGCTCCCCGTCGCGAGGTGAACAAAACCGTACCGTTAAACAGCCGTCTGCCTTCGTTGAAGGCCTTACCGAAGCTGCGACAGCCACTCATGTTTCCCTTCATTTTGGTAAGAAACGGTGAGGTTTCAGCCTAAATCTGAGTTTGGTTAAGGATATATTTGAATTGGGAGGTTGTTCTCGGTGTTTTGGGGTGTTTCCAGCCGATTTTGGCCGCGCGTGGCGACCACGCGTCGTCGCGGGCGAATTCCGGCCTCCTTAGACGGTGGCTGCCGAGCCAGCCGGCTCAGACCCGGTCTAGTCATGAACCGAGCCACCCGAACCGGTCCGTACAAACCGGCCCAAGCCCAATGGTGAACCAAGCCCAATAACTGACCCGACCCGTTGACCCGACCCGTTGACCCGATCCGTTGACCGAGTCAACCTAGTGAGTCAACTCGCTGAGTCAGCCTTGGACCAGTGACGTCAGCGTTGACTTTGACCGCTGACGTCAGCGTTGACTTTGACCAAAAAGTCAATTTTTCCGAAAAGTCATATCTTATGTTTTTCGACGTCCTGAGTCCGATTTTGAAGCCCGTTTCGAGAAATTCTAACCCGAAAGCCTCCGAATTGGTCTTTGAACTCGAGTTTACTTATGTATTTTTAATAATTAATTATGAGCAATGTGAATGAGGACTGATCATGGGTTTTAATGAAAAATAAAACTATGAAGTTGTAGATGATGATAAGGACAAGTCAAAAGTGAGTTTACCATTGAAAAATCTCCAACAATGAGCAAGAGAGATGATGAAATAGTAAACTAGGGGAAAATAGGGTTTTGCCGTGGAAAAATGGAAAGGAAGAGGGAAGAAGATGATGAAAAGCTCTTTTAAAATAAAATGGGTTTTTAATTTCACAAGTCCATTTATTTACAAGTATACCATTAATGAGATGGCTATCTCAATTATCTAAAATCCATGGGTTTTGGGTTTGAAATCAAAACAAGCCCAACATAAAATATTTGTTTTGAAAACCCGAGGCCCAAAATATTATTTTATTATTTTAATACTATTTTCACCCGACCCCCAAACCCGGGTGTTACAGGGCATCTCCTATACAACTTTCTTGTTACAACCATCTCACCAAAGTAACTAGTTACACGCATACCAACATCCAAAGACTCAACAGGCAAACCAAGCATTTGAGCATGTTCACGCAATATGTACGAGTGTGTAGATCCAGAATCAATCAAAGAAAGTAATGACAGGGATTGCAAAGTAAAGGTACCTGCGATCACGTCTGTGTCATTCCTTACCTCATGATGGGCATACACTCGAGCATGTCCGCCACCCTCAGGTTAGACATCCACTACATGCGCCACATTCCTTCCACCCTTATCTCTGCGTTGGAAATTACCACAGTCGCGCCCACAACCTCTCTGTGGCTCAGCTGCTCTCACCGGAGCCGGTCCCTCTCTCAACAGATGAGGACACTCTTTCTTCATATTCCCCCGATTACCACAGTTCCAGCATGTACCAAGGTTACCCCAACACTCACCAGCATGTCTCCTACCACACCGGTTACACTCAGGAGTCCTCAAGAAAGCATTTGGTCATTGCTAACCTCTTCCAGGGTTACCACCCCCGCGTCTAGCATCAAAATGCAGCTTTCTATCCTTATGTCTCTTGTTGCAATCTCTATCAAAATCACATTCTGCGGCTTGCTTCCCTGAGCTAGATCCTCCCGCTCGGCTCGCCAAACCAAGATTCAACTCAATGTCCTTGGCTCTAGTGACCAAGACATCGAAATCAGTATAATCAGTTGCGAGCATATAAGTTTTCACGTCCGCCACCGGCCCATAACGGAACCGTTCACACCTTTCTCTCTCGTTAGGAATCAGCTCAGGTGCATATTGGCTAAGGCGAACAAACTGAATCTCATATTCAACCACAGACATGCTCCCTTGCACAAGCGACATCAACTCCCTATTCTTCTCGTCGAGGTAGTGAACTCCCAAATATTTCCGCTTGAACGCATTCAAGAAGAATGTCCAAGTCACTTCATCATCCTCTATTCCCGAGATAGTGGTCGTCCACCACGTATATGCATCACCATGCAATAGTGACACAATGCATCCCGGCTTCTGAACATTGTTGCAGTTCAGCTGTCCAAGTATCCTCTTGGTACTCTCTAACCAAGACTCGGAACCTTCCGGGGTCAAACCTCTAAACTCAGTCCCTCCCAAACTGCGAAGATGCTCCAACGACAATCTTACATTAGCACCATCCTGTGGTGCAGCACCATGAGCTCCAGCTACTGCTGCCTGTAAAGCTCTAGTAATAGCCTGTATCAACACGGTCATATCAGGAGCAGCTTGCCCCTGACCTCCCTCGGGTCCAGCAACCCCAACACCAACCCCAGCTCCACCACCACTAGGTGGTCCAACAGGGGGAGGAGGAGGTAAATTCTCAGCATTCTCTACATTCTCATTCTCAGTCGTAGCTCTAGTATTGATTCTAAGCTCTCTACGTGGCCCCATAATAAAACAATGCACTGACAAAATACAACAAACTCAATTAGGCATAATAAGGTAAGTAATCCAAGTACTCAAGCTCATTTTTGAAAACAATTCTTCTCATTAGTAATGACATGGCAATGGGATCCCCAACTATACCCCAAACATAGCATAGCATCTCAAATTCATCTCAATTGAATCATACATCAAAATTCATACATCAAACTTTCACCAAAAAGTCACAAACATACATAACCACATACAATAACCACTTACCAAGCCCCAATTATTCGTTAACCTGGATCTGATACCAACAAATATAACCCCCTTAGCCCAGCCTAGACGCTTGACCCGAACTACAAAGATTACACGGGGAAAACCAAAGTCAACCCGAAAGTCAACCTTGATTAACAGCCCTTTTTTCTTTTTAATCTTTTCTAGATGCACATTAAGCCTATGTGAATTCTCAAGATTCATATGAGAGAAGGGCACAACGATCGAAAATCATTTAGGGACTCAATTGCATGAATTACAGTTTTAGGGACTAAAATGTAATTTTTAGAAAATACAAGCACTTTGCATAATTTAAGATTACCAATATGTAATTAGTTATGTTACATGCTCCTCTGTCAAATTTCAGCTTAAAAGGACATTCCAAGTTCAAGCAATTGCATCCACAATATCCAGAACTAAAATGTAAAACACAGAAACTTGAAACAATTCAAAATCATCATCCAACGGTCGCCCGTTTCGAAACACAAACCTTCGTACCGAACCGCCCGTATCGAAACAGTGTTGACCGTTTCGGTACTCGGGTGCGTTCCGAGACCGGTATCGAAACATGCCTCTCTAGTAGCCAAAGTGTTCTGAAACACCTTCAACCGTTTCGAAACGCTATGGCCATTACAGACCCCCTGTTTCGAAATAGTTAAGGGTGTTTCGATACAACCTGCACTGTGACAGCAGAAATTGCTGGTTTTTCACCTCTTAGCCCACTCAAACATGCTTCTGAATGCATCATAACATACCAGCAACTCAATTTGACATTAAAGATCATATTTAAGAACCTTAAGCTAGAGCATGGCATCAAACACATGATCACTCAATCTATATGCATGCTTTCTAGCCACAAATCCAAATATAAGCATCCAAACCTCGAACCAAGCCATTAAGACCATTTACAACCCATAAAAGCCATCACAAACATGCCACAAACTTAGGGAGTTCAAAACACATCTCCCAAATACAACCTTGGAGTCCCATTGCCAAATATCAAAACTAAAGTGTATAAAAACATCACCATACATGAGCTTTGCACTTCCTTGGATGTTCTTAACCTTCTTGCTTCCCAAAAACACCTCAATTATCTGCATTATTGGTAAAAGAGAGCGTAAGCACATTTGCTTAGTGAGGCATGCTCTAAAGAAAACCAACACAATAATGCATTACTCAAAACACTTGCTCAAAAACCACTTTCAATAACATGCTCATTCTATCTCATGCTTGAAAACCATTTCAAAGCAAATCTTCATTGAAAACACATGTATCTCAATTCTATCTCATGCATTTAAACCAATGCAAAACTCATGGCCAAGCCATACACATGCTTGTGAAAACTTTAGCATTTCATATACAAATCTCATATGCATTTCTCATAGCATAAATCATCTCATCAATAGGTACATGTGAATCAAAAGCATTTTCATATATTATATTGGCATTTCACATCTCATTATTACTCGGATATGTGGACACATTCTCAAACCACTAGACTCTTCTGGTGGAATCTCACATCACCGTACTCACTTGTCTAGTAACATAATTTTTGGTGGAATCTCACATCACCGTACTCACATGGAGGAATCTCTCATCACCACAAAGCTTGGGTATTTCACCAAGTCATATTCGATGGAATGCCCATCATCTGTCTCTCCTTTTGGATTGAATCCAAAGAGCACATACGAATTTTTAGTTTATTGTGCACTCTCATCCTATTGATCGATCAATTATATCCGGTAAGTATCTCATCTTCTATGCCAATATATTATGTCAAAATATCATCTCACCTATTGTTTTTCATGCAACAATTCCCAAATCTTTCTCATCTCATTTCAAAACCATAACATTTGCCATGCTTTAAAACAAAAGCTCAAAACTCATCAATGCAACATGTTATTTCATGAAATCATTTCAAGCATCATCTCATGCTACAAATCATGCATAAAAATAGTAGGAATTTATCTATCTCAAACCATGAGCATGTAAAAGCATTTTAGGGGCAACCACCACATAAATGAGAGCAATCTAGCCAATACTTACTTCTGGACTTAGGAAGGTGTTTCAAACCTTTCCTAAATCCCCAAACCTTGTTTCTTTGTCCCTCAAGGACTTCTAAAACCATTCGCACTCACCGATTACGTTTCGCATGCTCGCCGAAACGCTATCTAAGCTCCCGGATCAACACCAAAGGCGTCCGAAGATGTCTCCCCTATTTTTAACACATAAGAGTAGAGGATTAATGCATCATCGTGCATTGAAATCATCAGCCACACATCTAAACTCGCTGCTCTACTCAAGAACCCCATTTCGGCTACTAAACACAACCAAAATCATCACCAAACTCTCCCAAAACAAAGCCCAGCCAAGATCTACCACTTCTAATCATTTCTAAACATCAATCAACATCAAAAACCACCACAAACTAGTCATCATACCTCCTGCTATAACAGAACACCAAAACCACCATTCTAGCATGCAAAACTTAGGTATCCAAGCCTATTTGGGATTTGTTTGATAAAACCTCATTTATAACATCAATTTCCATCCAAAATACATTAGAAAACAACCTCAAAACAGAGCTTAACCAACAACCAAGAAAATCATTAAGATCTCTCCAAAAACCTTGAGTTTTAATACAATTTCTTGTTTCTAACATTAAAGTAACTCAAAAATCATTAACAAAGGATTGATAACTTAGGAATTTCAGTAAAGAAATGATCATTAGAGGAGAAGGACAAAGCTTACCTCTAATGGCTGATTTCTCCTTGATTTGGGCAAGTTTTCTTGAAAATCCAATGTGAAAACAAGAGGATTTGGTGAGGAAAAGATTAGGAATCAAAAGGAGATTGAAATCTCATCAAAAGGAATGAAATCAAAGGCTAATTGATGGAGGAAATGTGTTTGGCTGAAAAGAAATTGAGAGAAAATGGAATGAGAGAAAATTGACGTAAGGTAGTTATGAAAAGCCAAAGGCAGTTTTTTCTTTAATCAATCTTTATTTCCTTTAATTAAAAAATTATTAAAATCACCCAAAATAAGGAGAAATATGATTAAAAACATTTTAGTAAAATTAGCTCATTAAAGATTTAAAGTTTCAATCCTTTACAAAACAGTCACTATTTAACTTTTGCAAAATCTACGATTTGGTCACTACACGAAATGTAGTATTTCCAAACCTTATTTTGTAAAATTGTTTTCACCATAATCATTCATATAATAAATGAGGATTTTCAGGTATTTTCCCATATTTTAAAGCATCCCGAACTAGGTGTTCCCTAAATCTCCCTTTAAGATTCTAACCGTTCCCGACCGGTCCGATTCGAACTCTAAAACATCTAGGCCCAAAATTGGGGCGTTACACGGTAAATGCACGGGAGGGTAAATGCATGTGGTTATGTTTTCAAGCTTGTGGAAATGATTTTGAAATGGTTTTGGTTTTCAAGCAAACTATGTTTTAAAACTACATTGTTGTAGTTATCGTTTTGAGCACCGCTAACTAAGCTTAAACGCTTACGCTCTCTTTTCCAACAATGCATGTCCTTAGACCTTTGGAGCAGCTCGGGGAACAAGGGAGAATCCAAGGGAGTTGGGTTTGCTCAAGTATGGTTTAGACTTCAATAATTAGTATTTAAGCAATGGGATAGGATCTTTATGTTTGAAGTGTTGTTGGCATGTCCTTTTGCTTAGACATGTTTGCTAGGTTGTGTTTGGCTTGTAATGCCTTTTACCATGATGTTTTATTCTTTTGTTTAGCTTTTGGATGTTGGTGAATGCTATGTATGCATGTTTCCCTTTAAAAATCTTATCATGTTGGATGTTGACTCGCTATGTGTTTAATTTTCTTTATATGTGGTTCCATGGATGCCTTGTGTTGTATGTTGCTTAAATGGTTGATTTATGCCTTTGTGTTGAGTCCCTTGTGTTTTTGACAGCTAAAATTAGTCTTGCAGGGCAGTACATATCAATACGCTCAAGGGTGGTATCGATACGGTCCCTTGTGTTGGGCAAGGCGTACCGGTACGTGGGGGCGTATCGATACCCCAAATGCTCTATGGAAATCTGAGAAATCGACGAGATTTTAGCGTATCGGTACGAGTCCTAAGAGTATCGGTACGGTCTTCGAAAGTTGACCAAGGGAAGTTGACTGTTGAGGGCGTATTGATACCCACCTTGTGGGTATCGATACAGTTTCCCTAAGTTTGCTTGGGGTGTTGACCAAGTACATGCGTATCGGTACGGTCCTTTAGCGTATCGATACGGCCTGTTGAAAAATTTAAAAAGGGTATCTTAATTGCATGTTTTGTATCCATGTGTGTTTTCCGCTGCGTGTCATCTCACATAGGATACAAACAATGCATCTAGACAAGATAACTTTAAAAGAAATTTCCTAGGGTTGCTAATCGGAGTGGAGCCTTAACGGGTTTTGCTTTGGTTTTCCCTGTGTAACCCATTCGATGCGGTCTGGCGACTAGGCCGGGTCGAGGGGGTTACATTTGTTGGTATCAGAGCCTAGGTTTCGCCTAGGTTCGTTGAGTTTCCACAAGCCAAAAGGTAAGTGAGGTAAGTTTTATGGTGTAAACTGGTTGATTGTGATTGCATGGTGATTGTAAGCATGCTTGTGGCTATCTTTGTGTTGGTTGAGAAATAGTTAAAGGCACCCATTGCTAGTATACTATTATTCTAAGTGATTTTAAGTTTAAGGAATTGAGCACCTTGGACCTTGTTCCTTGTTGACCCCAAATCATTTCACTTGTGTTTGTTGTTTAGCTTTGCATATGTTAGCATGGTGAGACAGAGGGGAAGAACGAGAATGGATAATCCGAGGGTTGAACGGATTGAGAATTTTGAGGATGTACGAGGAGAGAACTTGCCTCCTCCTCCTTCTCTTCCTCCATCGGGGGGTGGATCGAATGCAGAAGGTATTGGACCCCAGGTTGGTCAGGGACATGCAGGTATTGATGTGAATATGTTGATTTAGGTTATAGTCGGGGTTATTCAGATAGCTTTAGCGGGTGTTCAGGTTGCAGCACTGCCTCAGGGTGCAGGTTTAGGTTTACCGTTAGAACGACTTCGTAGCTTAGGCGGGGTTGAGTTTCGTGGGTTGTCACCCGAGGGTTCATAGGCTTGGTTTGATAGCACAATTCATATTTTGAGTCAGATGGAGTGCTCTAAAGCGCATAAGTTGGGTTGCATTGTCTCTTTTCTTCAGGGAGATGCCTACACTTGGTGGACTACTATCACTACAGGTATGCCAGAGGCCGAGGTTACTTGGGAGTTCTTCAAGGCTGCTTTCCATAAGAAGTACCTAGGTCCTTGATACCTAGATGAGAAGAAGAGAGAGTTTATGGCTCTAGTTCTATGGGTTGTCACCCGAGGGTTTAGAGGTATGGTTTGAGAGAACAATTCGTATTTTGAGTCAGATGGAGTGCTCTGAAGCACATAAGTTGGGTTGCATTGTCTCTTTACTTCAAGGAGATGCCTACACTTGGTGGACTACTATCACTACGGGTATGCCAGAGGCCGAGGTTACTTGGGAGTTCTTCAGGGCTGCTTTCCATAAGAAGTATCTAGGTCCTCGATACCTAGATGAGAAGAAGAGATAGTTTATGGCTCTAGTTCAGGGTAGCTTGACCGTATCCGACTATGAGGTGCAGTTTGTACGTCTGAGTCAGTATGCTTCTGAGTTAGTTCCCACTGAGGGGGAACGATGTGAGCTTTTCCGTTATAAGTTGATTCAGGAGGTGAAGACTTACATGTTGGCTTTCGAATATACATATTTTGATGTGTTGGTCGCTAGGGCCAAGGACATCGAACAGTCTTTGGGACTTGCGGATCGCAAGGGTGGATCTAGTTCAGGAAAGAGGACTTCTGAATGGGACAGAGATCGTGCCAAGAGGCACAAGGATAGGAAACCTCATCATGATCATAGACGCGGAGGTGGTAATCTGGGGCGAGGACATCACGGCCAAGGGACTGAGAATCGTACTCCCGAGTGCACCAAGTGTGGTAGACGTCATTTCGGTGAGTGTTGGGGCACTTATGGCTCTTGTTGGAACTGCGGGTCTAGGGCACATTTGAAGCACGATTGTCCACATCCTTCTAGGGATGGACAAGCTTCTGCATGAGCTGTCGAGCATCAGAGAGGCCGTGGGCGCGGTCGAGGTAACTTTCAGCCTAGGAATGATGGTCAGAGGAATGTAGCTCATATTGTAGCAGTTCAGCCCGAGGGAGGTGGGCCAGCTAGGGTGTATGCACACCGTGAGGACATGAATGAGACATATGTGATTGTAGGTAATTTCTCGTTACAGTATTTGACTTTTCTTTCCTTGATTGATTCTAGTTCTACGCATTCGTACATATTGAGTGAGCATGCAAGATTGCTAGATATTCTGGTTGAGATATTAGATGTGGGTATGAATGTCACTAGTTCCTTTGGCGAGACAGTTGTGGTAAAAAAGATGTACAGAAGATGTCCTTTGATGGTTCAGGGTCATGTTTTTCCTGTGGATATGATGGAATTGCCGTTTTATGGCTTTGATGTAATATTAGGCATGGACTGGCTTGTAGAGCATAGGGCTAGGGTAGATTTTGAGACAAAGTGAGTGTCCTTGAGACTTTCAGAGGATCATGAGATAGTAATAGTGGGCAAGAAGGTTAAGTTCTTGTCCAATGTAGTTTCAACCTTAGAGGCTCAGAAGTTATTGGATGTGGGTTGTCAGACGTACCTAGCCTATGTTATGAATCCGAATATGGATGAGGCATGACCTTAAGACATTAGAACAGATTGTGACTTTCCGAGTGTATTCCTAGAAGAATTGCATGGTTTGCCTCCAGATAGAGATGTAAAGTTTGCTATTGAGACTTATTCAGATTCAGCTCCAGTATCGATTGCACCGTACCAAATGGCTCCTAAAGAAATGAAAGAGTTGAAGATAAAGCTTCAGGAATTGATAGACCGAGGGTTCATTCGTCCGAGTACTTCACCTTGGGGTGCACCGGTGTTGTTTGTGAAGAAGAAAGATGACAATTTAAGAATGTGTATCGATTATCTACAGTTGAACAAGTTGACAATGAAGAACAAATATCTGTTGCTGAGGATTGATGACTTGTTTGATCAGTTGAGAGGTGCGTCAGTGTTCTCGAAGATAGATTTGAGATCTGGTTATTATCAGTTGAAAGTAAGAGATCAAGATGTATTGAAGACAACTTTCCACACTCGTTATGGGCACTATGAATTCTTAGTGATGCCCTTTGGTTTGACTAATGCATCGACAACTTTATGGACATGATGAATAGAGTGTTTCATGAGTACTTGGATCAGTTTGTGGTAGTGTTCATTGACGATATTTTAGTGTACTCTCGTACCGAGGAAGATCATGATCGGCATTTGCGTTTGGTGTTGCAGAAATTGTTAGACAATCAGTTGTATGCCAAGTTAATCAAGTTTGAGTTTTGGATTAGGGAAGTAGTCTTCTTAGGCCATATTGTATCAGTCGAGGGAATCCGAGTGGATCCTAAGAAGGTTGAGGCAGTTGTGAATTGGAAACCACCGAAGACAGTGACCGAAGTTCGTAGTTTCTTAGATTTGGTCGGTTACTATAGACATTTTGTTGAGGGTTTCTCAAAGGTTGCAGCTCCTTTGACTAAATTGCTACATAAGGATGTTCGGTTTGAGTGGACTGATGCAAGACAACAAGCATTTGAGAAATTGAAAGAAGCCTTAACCGAAGCTCCTGTTTTGATTCAGCCCGTGTCCGGGAAAGAGTTTGTAGTCTTCAGTGATGCGTCGTATGTTGGCTTAGGTTGTGTGCTTATGCAAGAAGGAAAAGTAGTGGCCTATTCTTCTAGACAGTTGAAGACTCATGAACGTAATTACCCTACGCATGACATAGAATTGGTTGAAGTGGTTTTCGCTTTGAAAGTTTGGAGACATTACTTGTATAGTGAGAAATGCACAGTGTATACGGATCACAAGAGTCTAAAGTATATAATGACACAAAGAGAGTTGAATCTTAGACAACGTAGGTGGCTAGATTTACTTAAGGACTATGACCTCACAATTGAGTACCATCTAGGTAAAGCCAATGTAGTGGCTGATGCCTTGAGTAGAAAGGTAGCAGTGAAATTACGAGCTATGTTTGCTAGATTGAGTTTGTCCAAAGATGGTGGTTTAGTGGCTGAGTTGCAAGTTAAACCTTCGTTGCTTCAGTTGATTAGAGAGAAACAGTTGCAAGATAGACCATTAACATCTCATGTACAAGACATAGCGGAGGGTAAACCGATAGATTTCTGTTTTAGTAGTGATGGAGTCTTGTGTTTCAAGAGTATAGTAGTCGTTTCGGAAGATGTAGACTTGAGACGCACAATCCTAACTGAAGCTAACAGTAGTCCGTTTGTTATGCATCTGGGAAGTACAAAAATGTATTGCGATTTGAAAAATGAGTATTTCTGGGCTAGTTTGAAGAAATATGTTGCCGAGTTTGTGAGTAAGTGCATGGTTTTTCAGCGAGTTAAAGCCAAGCACAAGTTTCCTTCAGGTTTGTTACAACCGTTGAGAAATCCCGAGTGGAAGTAGGAGAGAATTGCCATAGATTTCACATCGGGTTTGCCGTTTACACCTTCTAAGAAGAATTCGGTTTGGGTAATTGTTAACCGTCTAACGAAATGTGCGCACTTTGTTACCATTCACACTACTTATACTTTAGATAAGTTGGCCGATTTGTATATCAATGAGATAGTGAGATTGCATGGTGTACCGAAATCTATAGTGTCAAATAGAGATCTGAGGTTCATGGCTAGATTTTGGGAGAGTTTGTATAGTGCTTTGGGTACTCGACTGAATTTCAGCACTTCATATCATCCTCAGACCGATGGTCAGTCAGAGAGAGTCATACAAGTGTTGGAAGACATGTTGAGATGTTACATTATTGAATTTTAGGGTTCGTGGGAGAAGCATATACCGTTAGTAGAGTTTGCATATAATAACAGTTATCAAGTGAGCATTCAGATGGCACCTTATGAAGCTCTGTATGGTAGAAAATGTAGAACATCTGTTTGTTGGGCCGAAGCAAGACAGAAATTGATACCTTTGCCTAATATGCTTAAGGGTACTACCGAGAAAGTACAGTTGATTTGTGACCGTTTGAAGGCAGCTTCGGATAGACAGAAATCTTATGCAGATTTGAAAAGAAGAGAAATAGAGTATACCATAGGCGACAAAGTGTTCTTGAAAGTCTCACCTTGGAAGAAGATGATGAGGTTTGGTAGGAAAGGTAAGTTGAGCCCGAGATTCATTGGTCCGTATGAGATAGTTGAGAGAGTGGGTCCCGTTGCCTATAGATTGAGACTGTCGGCCGAACTAGAGAAGATTCACTACGTGTTTCATGTTTCGATGATTTAGAGGTATAGATCAGATCCGTCACATGTTATTCTAGTTGAGGAGATAGAATTGAATCCAGATTTGACCTACGGTGAAGAACCAGTTGAGATTTTGGCTTCAGACAACAAAGTGTTGCGAAGAAGGACCATTGAGTTGGTTAAGGTTAAGTGGCGACACCGAGGAGTGGAAGAAGCCACTTGGGAGAGGAAGGATGACATGAGGAAGTAGTTTCCGCATATCTTTATTTCAGGTAAATTTCGGGGACAAAATTTCCTTAAGTGGGGGAGAGTTATAACGCCCCGAGTTTAGGGCCGAGAGATACCAGATTAGTTAAACCGAGTTGGGTTAAAATTAAATTGGAGAAAAACTATTTTTAACACACCTAAAAGTGTTTTGAAGGAAAATGGTAAAAAGGGATAAAAAAAGAAAAGGGGATTTTTGAAAGCCATTGTCTTCTCCAAATCTCTTTCACGTTCAAAAACCTCCCAAAAACCTTTTTCACTATTACATTGGTTTCAAGCTCCCAATCCAAGTGATTTCTTAAAGGTAAATGGCTCCTTAACTTAGTTTCATCTTCCTTAAGTCCTAAATGTTGAGATTTTTGCAAAACTCATGGATTTAACTTGTTTTGATTTTTAAAGTTTGGTTAGAAATGAAAGGAGGTTTATGGATTTTTCGTTTGGGTTGGTTATGGATGAGTTAGAGTGTGTTTTAACTTTTTTATTGCTAAAATAACATGAAAAGGATGTGTTTTTATAGAAAACCTGAAATGGGTATTGTGGGTGATTTTGGGAGTTGAAAATCTTGAGTTTTTGGATGGGTTTTGGGTCTAAATGACAGTTGAAGGTTTGATTGCTTTGGGTTGATGTTTTGGAATGTTAAAAGGTAAATTTTTGATGGTAAATTCGTTGGGTATGGCTGCAAGTAGTTTGGGACTGAAATTGTTATGTTTCGGGTGAATTTTGGGCTTGAATCGATGTGTGTTGTTGCAAGATTGTTGAGTTCCGGGTCTTTGTTGTGTTTGTGAGTGTATTTGTGTTCTAATGTTCGATTTTAGGTTGCTCAAAACAGAGGAATTAGATTCGGGCTTCATGGACAGGAATCCGAGTAGTTCGAAGGCTTGATTCGGCATCTTGGACATCGTTTGAGTGTTGGCTGGTGAGTGGATCGATTTTAAAAGCCTTAACGTGATTAAGAGAATGTTTTAGGAGTTTGGATTAAGCTTGAAAAGCCAATCCAAGCTCAAGAGTAAGTTTTAATGGTTTTAAGCGATTAAATCGTGTTTTATGTTTCCTCGATGCATGATGAACATGTTATATTGTTATGTGTTGAATTGCTTTGTTTCACATATTAAGATGTGAGACTTGTGTTATACTTGCATTGTGAGTACATGCTTTGCATGGAAGTTTGGACTTGGTAAGTGGTTCAAGCATCGATAATGCTTGTGGTTGTGATTGAGTATATTGACACGTGTGGAGTTGTTACCGGATATAATTGATCGATCAATAGGATTAGAGTGCACTCGAGGTAAAAGTCGCGCGTGGCCTTTGTGATGTTAGATTCCACTAAGGAGGAGTACGGTGATGTGAGATTCTACCGGAAATTATGTTTTTACTAGTCGGGTAAGTACGGTGATGTGAGATTCCACCAGAAATTATGTTTTTACTAGTCGGGTGAGTACGGTGATGTGAGATTCCACCAGAAGTGTCTAGTGGGTTTGAGAAACTATCCACATATCCGAGTAAAAACGATGAATGTTAATATACCCATGATGCTTTAATTCTCATGTTAAGCATGTTGTTGATTTCTTCTATTATGCTTATGCATTGTCGTTTACATTACTTGCGTTATGAGAATGAGCATGTGGTAAGCCTATGGGCTTGTGGTTGCATTCGGTAAATGCACGGAAAGGTAAATGCATGTGGTTATGTGTTCAAGCATGTGGAAATGATTTTGGTTTTCAAGCAAACTATGTTTTAAAACTGCATTGTTGTAGTTACCGTTTTGAGCATCGCTCACTAAGCTTAAACGCTTACGCTCTCTTTTCCAACAATGCGGGCCCTTAGACCTTCGGGGCAGCTCGGGGAACAAGGGAGAATCCAAGGGAGTTGGGTTTGCTCAAGTATGGTTTAGACTTCAATAATTAGTATTTAAGCAATGAGATATGACCTTTATGTTTGAAGTGTTATTGGCATGTCCTTTTGCTTAGACAAGTTTGCTAGGTTGTGTTTGGCTTGTAATGCCTTTTACCATGATGTTTTATTCTTTGGTTTAGCTTTTGGATTTGTTGGTGAATGCTATGTATGCATGTTTCGCTTTAAAAATCTTATCATATTGGATGTTGTCTCGCTATGTATTTAATTTGCTTTATATGTGGTTCCATGGATGCCTTGTGTTGTATGTTGCTTAAATGGTTGATTTATGCCTTTGTATTGAGTCCCTTGTGTTTTGGACAGCTAAAATTAGTCTTGCAGGGCAGGGCGTATCGATACGCTCAAGGGTAGTATCGATACAGTCCCTTGTTTTGGGCAAGGCGTACCGGTACGCGGGGGCATATTGATACCTCAAATGCTCTCTGGAAATCTGAGAAATTGACGAGATTTTGGCGTATCGATACGATTCCTAAGAGTATTGGTATGGTCTTCGAAAGTTGACCAAGGGAAGTTGACCGTTGAGGGCATATCGATACTCACCTTGTGGGTATCAATACGGTTTCCCTAGGTTTGACTTGGGGTGTTGACGAAGTACATGCGTATCGATACGGTCCTTTAGCGTATCGATACGACCTGTTGAAAAATTTAAAAATGGTATCTTAATTGCCTGTTTTGCGTGTTTTGTATCCATGTGTGTTTTCCGCTGCGTGTCCTCTCACATAGGATATAAACAATGCATCTAGACAAGATAACTTTTACAAAAATTTCTAGGGTTGCTAATCAGAGTGGAGCTTTAACGGGTTTCGCTTCGGTTTTCCCCGTGTAACCCATTCGATGCGGTCTGGCGGCTAGGCCGAGTCGAGGGGGTTACACCTACAATATTTTGACTTTGTTATTTAATATTATTATTGGTGGTTGGAATTTTTTCCTATGTTTCTCAAATTTTCTTAATAGTAGACCAATTGACCGAGTATCCGGTACTGGTACCAGTTCCCACTAGTAGCAGGATCAGTTCTTAGAATCTAGGACCCGGTCTGACTGGGACCAAGACTGGTTCCACTTTCCAAGAACTAGTGGCTACTGAGATCAGGACCAATTCTGGGCAAACTGATCGGGTACCTGGTCTTGCCCACCCCTACTACCTGTGGCTAATGTGATCCAAGTATGTCTAGGACACTTCCGTGGATATGGTGATCCGTATATGGTCCTTTCAACTCGACGGCTATGTGAGCATGGGTAACCCGACGCATGTGTGAGAACGTGTAAAGTAGAGCTTCGTTGCCATTATATGGATGATGTATGGATTTATTTATTTATTTATGTATGCTGTGCGGGTGCTATGGCTGAGAGCTTATGAATGTACTAACTCGACAGGCTCAGTGATCTCGAATACTTAGAAACATTGTGGAGCATGTAAGACTTGTTGATGCCTTGAGATAGGTGATCTAAGAACTCTAGTTAATTTAGGCTAGATGATAAATCATAAATAGTGAAGCCTTATCTATGCTTTCTAAACTATATTTATCATGCATGCTTATTTTATGATAATCACGAATTATGGTAGAGTAGAAATGTACCACTAAGCTTTGTAAGCTCAACGTTCAGAATTGTTGTTTCCGTTCGTAGGTTTGTAGGTTGATTGTTACTGAGGAGCACATCGAGACAAAATTTCCCAACACCACATCGCTTCAGAGTACAATGCTTAGTATTTAGTTTTAGGCTTATGTATCATAGGACCTTACGAATATCGAGTCTCTAAACTCTATTTCCTTTACTATTTTGATATATAATATTTTAAACTTGGAGCTTGTTGCGCGTATTGAGTGCAACGCAAACGGTGCAAGTATACACGTAACAAGTAATAAAGTTATATGATAAGTATCAAGTATCGTGTCCACAAGGATTGGTTTGGGTCACTTTGCTTAAGTTACCACGTTGAAAAATAAATAGATTGATAGGGATGAATAATAAGTAAAATAAACTAAACAAAATAAAGAAAATAGAAAAGAGTGCTCGATTTAAGAGAGTAGGTCGGGTTTTCGTGATTCGTAGAGTGATAGTTGAATGAACCGTCGTGGTAATAGAGTGCTAAAGTAGCTCAATCCTTTCGTCAATTGGATCCAGTCGGATTGCCTGGGCAATTAGGAATGGAGCGATTGCCTGTGCAACCGGGCGAAATCATTCAAAGTTTGGTGAAGCGTTCTTCAATGGTTTCTAGTTATCCCTAACTTGAAACACTATTAATTGTACATGCCTTGATAATACATCCCTGCGTGAACCAAGGGTGGACAACAATCGATCTTTCGCTCCTTTTAGCCGTTGAAATTCACAACTTATCCCTAAGTTGAATTAGTCTTCACTATCGATTGATTGAATACAGACCATGCTTATTCGTTTCTCGAATCTAACTCTCCCGACATTAGATAAATGGATGAATTTACGACATCATCTACCAATTCACTCGCAATCAAAATTAAGAACCAAGAATGAACAAAATTTGAATTAAAATTGCAAACTCAAATACCTAAACAAATCCAATTGTTCTCATAACCACAAAAACACAATAACCCAAGCCAAATAAGTTTAGTTCATGGTTAACATGAATCTAATTGAACATAGAAGAAAAGATGAAGATGTTGGTGCACCCTTAGTCGAATTCTCTCCCAAATCGCACCCCCTGAAGTTGGCGGCTAGTCTTCTTATTTATAGGAGATGGCTAGGTCAAAGTCTTTCTTGAGGAGGAAGTTAAGTTAGAATTAAATAGAATAAAAGAAATAAATTTCTTTTATTATTATATTTTTATTCCTCCAAAAACTCCTCATAAAACTCTTGGAATTTAATCTCCTTTTGATCTCTTTGTGAAACTCCAACTCTTCTAGGATTCATCCTTGCTTTTTGCAATTATCTCGAATTAAATGGATTTATCCTATCTTCAAAATCGACAGCTCCTCTTCTTATCCTATATTTGCTTTGGGAATTTTTAAATCCTGCACACATGCATAAAAACACACATACCCGCAATACCTTTTTCCACAAAAACCAACCAAATTATGAAATCAAGCATGACAGTGAAGGAAATCATGAATTAATGCATGAATTACTAGTTATACAACTAATATGAGCCTAAGTCTAACAATAATATGAGTAAAAAAATTAATAAAAATAGTACTTTTGAACACTTAACACACCTCCAAACTCGAACTATTGATTGTCCTCAAGCAATGCAAAACTAACAATTACTTTCCAAGACTTCAATCATCAATGACATGCTTTTAACTTGAATTCACACCTCAGAACCCTGGCACAAAGTATGATCACCTTTTGAATTTTTTGGGTAGTACAAAAATTTCCCGGAACCAAACTATAATGCTCGTGACAATGTGTGTGCGTAGTTGTACAAATTGATTTTCAAGATTCTATGTGAACAATAGGTTTTTAACTATTTCATTATTGGGGTATTTATTTTTGTTTTCACTAGAGACAATTTCGAGCACCTCTAGCGATTCTTTAATGTGCATTAACTACTAGAGCCGGTTTCGGGCACCTCTAGCTAGAAATTAACTTTTAATTTTTAATTTTAATTTACCCAAATTTTAAGTAACCTAAGTTCACTAAGTTTCTATCAATCAATAAGTCACAACCATGTCAATGATATTTAGCATCATAGTAAGATTCTAAGTTCTTTTCATGCAATCCTAAAATTAAAGGTTCTTTCAATTAAGTGCAGTGGAAAAATTCATCATTGGGTATTCAACAAGTCAAAGCAATTAAATCCAATCAAAGGCATGACAGGTAACATATGAAACTTATATACAATTACTAAAGATGAATGCGACTAAAGATGAAACAAATAAAAACAAACACTCCCCCCAAACTCAAGGGAATCATTGTCCTCAATGCATGCAATTACAGAAAAATAAAAATAAATTAAAATGCAAATGGGTTAGTCAGAAAGGTTGTCACCTCGAATGATGAGTTTCTTTCGAGTCGTTTGCTTGATTCTTTTTTCGGTCCGCGGTGGTTTGATGTGTGTGGATGGTACCCCATGAATAGCATTTGTTGGGCCTTCATTTGCTCAAATCGGTGTGTCAAGGGGCGAAGCATTGCTTCAATTTGATCCATGTTTTCAGAGGCACGCTCAGTTGCCTAGGCATCCGTAGTTGCCGAAGCAATTGTTGTTGCCTGGGCACTAGTCGGTGCAGGGGATTTCTTTGGCATGGTGGTTGTGATTCTTGATGTGGAAAAGAAAAGAAAACAAAGAAAACCTGAAAACTAAATATACTGAAGATAAACAAGATAAAATATCTACTAAAATTTTTCAAAATAAATAAAGAAAAATAAAAACAAATCCAAAAATAACCGAAAATAAAATAAAGGTCCAAAAATTAAAAATTAAAAATTCTTAGAAAGAGCATTTTCATGCATCTTCTAAGGTTACTGCATATCCGAGACAACTTGATGAGGGTTGTTTCTGATACTTCTTATACTACATCCGAACCCTCCATCGAGTGACAATATTGCCCAAAAAGAGTTAGGTCAATGTGCTCGCAGCTTGCGTTACCATGGTGGAGGTGTCTTTCTTTCGTGTTCCCTTGTAGTCCATACACATCTTCCACCTTGCTACTGTTCCTGAAGGCATGAATATATTATTAAGAAAAATTATATCAACATCCAACCATTTAATTACCTCATTCTCGTCGAAATTCGTCATTGTTGGATGTAGCCTTCGTTGTCATGGTAATTACTGCACCAGCCAATTACCGTGGCAATTTTCTGCCAAAATTCTATGTAAGTCAAAGAAATGACCAACTTTCTGAAAAACTTTACGAAGCCAACCACTGTTTTCTTTAGGGCTCTCAAATATCTCCATCAGTAGAGATTCTGATGGCATCAAATCTACCAGCATTGGTTCTTTGAGAAATACCTGCAATGGAGGAGGTGGGTTTTTAAAGAATTCAAAAGATTCAGCCATTACCTGCTCATATTCCATTAGCAAAGTATTATCATCTCGTTGCTCTTGCATGTGGTCATGCAATTGCCGTAGCAAATGTGAATAAGAGCAATCTTCATATTCTTGCTTCAGCATCAACGTTGTAATATTCTAGGCATCAGATTCCTCAAAATTTTATGTAGCATCACTCTTCTCAGCCGCGCTGAGTGTTGTTTTGGCATCGCTTTGTTCAGGCTCCTTAATCTTTGTCATGGCAATTCGTTGCATAGGCTCATCATGTGTTTAGCAGTCTCTCTCATTGGCAGGCTCTCGACTTTGAGGTTTTATTTGGTCCTCACACATCGAAGAGCTCTCTTCGCATTGCTCATTTTCCTCTTGCCTTGAGACTTCAGTATCCATGGGAATGAATTGTTGGTGCATGTTATCCATGACATATGTTAATCTCCTCGATTGATCTTCTGCTTCTCTCAAGAGTACATCCATCCTGGCTATACTCGCATCCATAGAATTTAATAGCTCTTGAAGAGGACTACATTGCCATGACATATATGTTGCCGAGACACTAGGCTGCTGATAAGGACTACATTGTCGAGGCATGTTTGTTGCTGTAGAAAATTTCTTATGGTAAAATTTTTTGAGCTTTTTGATCATACAATGAAGGATTTTGATGTTGGTTCCATCTATGGTCCTCCATGTAGTCGTATGCACCGGAATTGTGAGGGCAATTTTCAAACACATAATGTTCTCCACAACAAGCACAAGAGTTTTCCACGGTATAGGTTCTTTGGGCTTTTCTCGGTTGGTATAGGTAATCATCAAGGGGTGTAAGAAATTCTTGAGTGGATTGATTCTTGTCTTCCCACATCAACTCTCGAATAGATCGGCTTTTATTACCCCACATGTTGATGTCCCTTAACTTCTGTAGCGCACCTGATTTTTTTTTATAAAATAAACAAAAAGAAAAATTAGTAAAAATAATAAGAAAAATGCAATAACAAAAACAACTGCCAATCCCCAGCAACGGCGCAAGTATACACGTCGCAAGTAATAAAGTGATATGATAAGTATTGAGTATCGTCTCCACAGGGATTGGTTTGGGCCACTTTGCTTAAGTTATTGCGTTGAAAAAGAAATATATTGATATGGATGAATAATAAGTAAAATAAACTAAACAAAATAAAGAAAATAGAAAGGAGTGATCAATTTAAGAGAGTAGGCCACGTTTTCGTGAGTCATGGAGTGATAGTTGAATGGACCCTCGTGGTAATTGAGTGCTAGAGTAGCTCAATCGTTTCGTCAATTGGATCCAGTCGGATTGTCTGGGCAATTCTGTGATTGCCTGGGCAATTGAGAATGGAGCGATTGCCTGGCCAACTGGGCGACTTCCTTCAAAGTACGACGAAGCGTTCTTCAATGGTTTCTCGTTACCCCTAAATCGAAACACTATTAATTGTACATGCCTTGATAATACATCCCTGCGTGAACCAAGGGTGGACAACAACCGATCTTTCGGTCCTTTTAGCTGTTAAAATTCGCAACTTATCCCTAAGTCGAATTAGTCTTCATTATCGATTGATTGAATAAAGACCATGCTCATTCGTTTCTTGAATCTATCTCTCCCGATATTAGATAAATGGATGAATTTACGAGATCCTCTTCCAATTCACTCGCAATCAAAATTAAGAACCAAGAATGAACAAACTTTGAATTAAAATTGCAAACGCAAATATCTAAACAAATCCAATTATTCTCACAACCACAAAAACACAATAACCAAAGCCAAATAAGTTTAGTTCATGGTTAACATGAATCTAATTGAATAAAGAGGAAAAGACGAAGATGTTGGTGCAGCCCCTAGTCGAATTCTCTCCCAAATCGCACTCCCTTGAAGTTGTCGGCTAGTCTTCTTATTTATAGGAGATGGCTAGGTCAAAGTCTTTCTTGAGGAGGAAGTTAAGTTAGAATTAAATAGAATAAAAGATAAATTTCTTTTATTATTATATTTTTATTCATCCAAAAAACTCCTCATAAAACTCTTAGAATTTAATCTCCTTTTGATCTCTTTGTGGAACTCCAACTCTTCTAGGATTTATCCTTGTTTTTCGCAATTATCTCGAATTAAATAGATTTATCATATCTTCAAAATCGACAGCTCCTCTTCTTATCCTAGATTTGCTTCGGGAATTTTTAAATCCTGCACACATGCACAAAAACACACATACCCACATGACTTTTTCTACAAAAATCGACCAAATTATGAAATCAAGCATGACAGTGAAGGAAATCATGAACTAATGCATGACTGACTAGTTATACAACTAATATGAGCATAAGTCTAACAATAATATGAGTAAAAAGGGTAATAAAAATAGTACTTTTGAAAACTTAACAGAGCTCTTGTTTTGTAAACTTATTTATAACACTTGCTTATTTACATGGATTTATGAACATCTTGATGTTTTGATAATGGCTAAACTTATGATTTCAAATGAAAATTTGATGGGTCAGATTTTTGGGTGATCGAATGTAGTACTTCAAATCTAAATTGGGATCGGGGTGAAATCTATGATTGTGTTCCTGCTTGGTATTTATTTTAGGTTTGGGTGGAGGAGGGACAATTGTTTTAGGGTTTGTGGCTATGGTAAAATCTATATTACTTTTACTTCCATTGAAGTAACCATGTTTGGAACTTGTGCCCTATGCATATTCGGATAAAGATAGAGTAATAAATTTAGTTTTAGAAAGGCTCCAAGACCCTTTGGAGCCTACGCGTAAGGTGAAAGACACACATCTTTCTTATCGTAGATGTATTTTTGTGTTGAAAATTTATAAATCAATTTTAAAACATATTTTGTACTCAAAACAACATAATAATCATATAATAAACGCTTAAAATTTAAAATATTCAATATTATTGCACTAATAACACAAACTAATATAAGAAAGCATAATTTAGATAAAAGAAATAATAAAGAAAGAGAAAGCAAACAACTATTATATTTCAAATTGATGTAAACTTCAAAAATATTAAAAATAATATTTATTAGAATGTGATTAGTTGATGGTTAGTTGTAATTAGCTGGTAGTTTGTTAATCATTTTTTGTTATGGTTTGGGCTATATAAGCCACACTCATGCATTGGACTAAGGACTGATTTTGTTTAAGAGTTAATAAAAGTTAAAAATACATTTTCTCTGTTAAAATAAAAAACCCTTGCTCACCTTTCCTACTCACACCGACCACCGTTATTCATCACCGTCTTCGACCACCATGGCTGCCTTCTCACATGGTATCATTCGCCATTAACGATCCTGTCGCCGGTTCCCTTCCACATTTACCAATAGTCCTAAAATTGTTTCTCTTCCGCAGTTCTATCCAGATCTGGTTCACCGAAGTTGTTTTCTGATCGTTTCGCCGCTGACGGTACTGACGTCGTTCATTTTCCGTTGTTATTTCTGCCATTCAAATCTATTTTTCTTTTTGGGTCGCAATTCTGTTTTTTTTTCATCATCTGCCGTTCGTGAGTTGATACCATTTAGATCTGGTGTATTGGATTCTTGTTCAGATCAATTTTCTTCTCTCGACCCGTGTTCTCCTTCAGACGGGTTTATCGTCATCGTGATAAGCTAATCGGTAACTACAGTTTGTTCATATTAGACAATTGATTTCAATTCTTGGTGAGATCCTCTGAATTTCTCAGTATTGCAATTTGGTTGTTATGACATTTTGGTTGACTGAATCTGGGCTTTAATCTCCTCTGTCTTCTTTGAATCATGAGGTTCCTTGGTAATTCATTTCCTTCAATCGAAGTGACTCATTGCTTAAGCAATTGATTTTGTTGTTTTCTAATATGGCTTAACTCTATTGTCAATTGATGGTTGACTTAGCTTCCGTTTGTACATCATGTTATTCAAGGATCGGCACATCCTACCAAGGTCATTCATATTCGTATTCAATAATGTTTTGTTGAATGCTGATCGGATGAATGTTAATCTAGTGATCCACTGGTGCGTTTGTTGGTCCATGATTTAATTGGTATTTTGCTGAGGTTGTTCACTGGATATCTATCAATCTTTTGTTGGTTCAATTGGTTTGTTCTTTGTAGCTGTTTTAATAGTAGTGAGAAAGTGAAACAGATTACATGTTTAACCCAGATTTGTATTGTGGAAATCCTGCTTCAATCTCTATGGGTGCTTGTGACTGCAACTTGTTGATGGTTAAGTTTTCTGAGGTACTTTGGCATGCTATATTGGCCTGTGTTTGAGCTTAGTCGTAGTTTTCTGGTCTGCAGTTACATTACTGGGGTGATTCGAATTTTAAGAGTGATTACAAGCTTGAATGAGCACTGTGTTTTAAGAATTGTTTGGTTGGTGATTTTTTTTGGTTTTGGCTAGCTTTGGATTGGTAGTTTCGTTTTGGCTAGCTTTGGATTGTTCGTGATAGTTGTTGTCGAATTCACTGATTTTGTGTTTAAGGCATTTACTGCCTAGGAATTATAAGAGGAGGAAGAAGGAGAAATGAAGAAAAAAAAATTATTTTCAGTACACTGCCAATGATGTAGATGTGCACATCACAGATCAAGGTTCAAGGAAAGTTATATGTAGAATTACTGATCAAGAAGTAAAGGAGAAAAACAGAAGAAGAGAAAAAAAACTTCTTTCTAGTACACTGTCAAAACAGATGTACCTGTGAAATCATTAGCTGATCAGATGCTCAAGGAAAGGAAAAAACGAAGTCACTGATCAAGCCATTAGCAGCTTTCAAAAGCTGAAAATATAAAATTGAAGAAGGAGAAGAAGAATGAGAAAACAAGAAAAGCTAAATGCTTGGATGAAGAATGGTGAAGAAAGAAAGAAAGAAAACGTTTACTGCTTATATTTTGTTGTTGTTGCTGTCGTTGTTTGAGATCAGTTCACAATTATCTTAGTTCATCATTCGAAGAAGTTTTAAAGGTTGGGAAAGCAGGGTGAATATTAGAATGTGATTAGTTGATGGTTAGTTGTAATTAGCTGGTAGTTTGTTGAGATTTTTTAATCATTTTTTGTTATGGTTTGGGCTATATAAGCCACACTCATGTATTGGACTAAGGACTGATTTTGTTTAAGAGTTAATAAAAGTTAAAAATACATTTTCTCTGTTAAAATAAAAAACCCTTGCTCACCTTCCCTACTCACACTGACCACCGTTATTCATCACCGTCTTCGACCACCATGGCTGCCTTCTCACAATATTTTAAAATATTAAAAAATTATATTACTTGAATATGTAGTTTTAATATTTTATTTAAATTAATAAATATTTAGAAATAAATCTTATTTATTATATTAATTTACAGCAAAATTAATATTAAAATTAAACATATCAATTTAGATTGAATGTTCATGCCACAAAATTAATAACATGGTTGTTTTATAAAATAAAAAAATAATAATGATAAAATCTTAACAAAAAGCTTAGAAAAAACCCCTAGTTAAATCCTACTTTGTCGCGTTCTAGTTTCTTCATTTGGTCCTCACTTCACTTCGAGCAGTCGCATTATTTCCCACCAAGCCAAAAAGCGCTAGAAGCGATGTGCCTTATGTCTCTATAAAAACGTGCACTTTGTTGTGTCTGGGTGTGCTTTTCGTGCTTCGTTGCGTTTATGCTTATAAAAATGTCGTTTTTTTTGTGCCCATAAGCACCTTGCGTCTTAAGCGTGCTTTTTAAAATTAAAATGATAAAGTTCGAAAACTTAAAATGAATTAAATATACTTATATTGGACACATTTATATGGTATATTCACACAAGAGTCCAAGTAACATAAGTTGAAAGTTGGAATTATGGTTGGGTTTCAAGAACCAAATATGTTTGAATTGGTCAAGTTGTATCTCATTAGGTGGTTGAAACTGAGAGATTTCTATAAACACTAGAAAGCGGAAAGTAGGGATAGACCTAAAGGGGTGTTGGAGGGGACAATCACATTCTTAGAAATTTTAAACTATGATATATTTTATCTCATTAGGTGGTTGAAACTCAGAGATTTCTATACTCTAGGCAGCGATTAGTAGGGATGAACCTAAAGGAGTGCTGGATGGGGAAGTCGTACTCTTGAAAATTTTAAACTCTCATGTAGTTTATTTCATTAGGTGGTTGAAACTGAGAGATTTCTATAAACTCTAGGCAGCGAGAAGTATGGATGAACATTTTTCTTGGCTTACAAGTGTAAGATCCCCTTGAACTTTGAAAAAAAATCAAATAAGTTTATGGTCTTTTTTTGCACCTAATTAAACCCTTAAATCAAAAAATTGAATCAATTAAGCCATTGAACTAATAAACTGAATCAATTAAGTCATTGAACTAAAAAATTAAATCAATTAACCCTTTGACTGATTTTGACCATTAAAATTTAATAGTTTTTTGTATCTGTTAGTGTCGTGCATCATGTTACAGTATTTTCATTTGGCATTTTTAGAATTTTTTAATTTTATTTAAAAAAATCTTTAAAAATTATAAAAAGTATAAAAAACTTATAAATTTGATAAAAATATTTTTTTTAAAAATGTAAATGTAACATGATAAAACATGTAATGTATCATGTTCCAGTAATATCTAAAGAAAAAAATATCAAAGTTTAATGGTCAAATTGGTCAAAACACTTAATTGATTCAATTTCTTAATTTAAGGGTTGAGTACAAAAAAAGTTGAGTGGCTTAATTTTTTTTCTCAAAAGTTTAAGGACTTCTTACAACCTTAAGCCTGTTTTTTTTTATATTTTCTATCGATGATATAAGTTTACATCCTACAATTTTATAATTTCATAACCCTCAAATTTTTAATATAACTCCTGGTTCGCACATAAAATCATGTGCATGCGTCCGTACATGGGGAGAAGCTTGACACGCATAATCAATCGAGGGATTTGATTGTGAAAATATGGCTTACGGTTGGAAGTCGAAAAGATGCAATTTACATATTTTTTTTGTTACAATTCCCATGGTGTGCTTCTGGTTACCAATGTTTTTTTTTTTTTTGTTACATTTTTTTGTAATTTTCTGTAACATACAGAATAATTTCGGATCCTGAGCCGTCGAATCTTCTCAACAATTCATAAATTTCATCTTTGCCCGCATGCAATTATTTACATCTTATGTTGTTGTTTACTGGTTCACAAGCTGAGGTGACAAAAGATGGCAGCTAATGAGAAAGATGAAGATTGCAACTTGATGACAAAATATGACAAGCTGGCAGGGATGATGAGGTTGAGGTTGAGGATAAAGATCAAGTGTTCCGACAATTTGTAATATATTCATGTGGGCTACATGAATAATGATGTATTTGTCTGGCATTTTCAAAGCGGAAACAAAAAGATACCATATTTTGACAGAAACGGAAGGGGGGCAAAGAAAATAGTGGCAGAGAGAACCTCTCCCTTTCAGTGAAACCTACGTTACATGCAAAGTCAGACAAAATCTACGGTCACGATGAGCCCCACCTATTAACATCCTCTTCGTGATGGATGACAACCACATGCACATGCATCACTGCCCATCAATTTGGTATGTAGCACCGCACAACAGATTGCAAATCCTCGATTCCTCAAAGACTGGTGACTGGTGATTAACTGAGCTTGCCCATACCATGTCAACCACTCACACGGGACCCATGTTTTCTTTTTATTCATCGTCAAGTAACGGTTGGTCTTATGGGATATTGACACGTTAAGTTCCTTAAATAACGTCATACGCTTAAAACTTCGCTTTATGAATCGAAAAAGTTGGGTTGAAAATGTTGCTCTTATATTAGACTTCTATAAAACTTAATATGGATTAATCAATCATAAATTGCATTCCCAGGGACGGAGTCAAATTTTAGAGTTGGGGAACAAACTATAAATGTTTGAAGGGGACAAATTCATAAATAAATCAATTTTTAAAAAGATTTAAATAAGGAGATAAAAGTGAAAAAAAAAATCGGGGTGGGGGAACGATTGCCCCCTCCCCACCTCATGTAGTTCGTCCCTGTGCATACAGAAGTTTAAACAAAAAAAAAATGTACATATTAATATAAAATATATTTTAAATATAAAGTTATTATATGGATAATTATACGATACGAGGTACAAGTGCCAAAATTCTTGATGCGAAAGAATAGGAAAAAGAGGGAAATCCCAAACAGCAAATTAATTGTTGATTTTTGTGTTATTATGCATGAAAATCTGATAATGTTGGATACTGGATGAAAATAATTAATATGCAATCTTAAAGTTTTGAATTTTGATATGCATAAATAATTTGTTAGGTCTCCGCAAAAAAAAAAAAAAAAATTGTTGTCGCCAAATCCATAGGAAATTTTAGGGTAAAACAGCTTAAAGTGAGGCTAAAATGAGACGTTATATAAATTCTTACATTAATGGTAAAAATTTATGTAGGACTGGGTAAGAATTTGTGTAACTACATAAATAATTACTAATTGGGTAAGAATTTATGTAACCACATATTTTTTATCAACTGAGGAAGAATTTGTGTAAATTTTACCTTAGATAAAAATTTGTATAACTATACAAATTTTTATATTATAACTTAAATTTTTACTCAAATAAAAGAATTTGTATAATTACACACATTATTAAAAGTATTTCACCCTAAAATTTTCCCAAATTAATGGGGAGTTCTAGGGAACAACCTTTAAATACAGGCTAAAAAACAACAGACCTGTTTACCGGGTAAAAAGCGGTACACAAATTGTTACAACAAATATACACAAATTGGTACAAATTTGTAAGACAAAACGGTGTATACCTTTTTTATTATACAGTTTCATGAAGGTTTAAATGGCTCTTGTACTTGTACAGAAATGTGTGCGTACATAATTCCTTACGCAAAAACATATTTTGGTACAAGTTTTATAAGGATTTGTGTATATACACATATTAGTAGCAAATGTACACAAATTAGTACAAATTTATAAGAGAAAATGGTATATACCTTTTTATTACACAGTTTCACGAAGGTTCAAAATGACTCTTGCACTTGTACAGAAATGTGTACATACATAATTTCTTACGCAAAAACATATTTTGGTACAAGTTTTATATGGATTTGTGTATATACACATATTAGTAGCAAATCTACACAAATTTGTACAAATTTATAAGAGAAAACGGTATATACCTTTTTTATTACACAGTTTCACGAAGATTCAAAATGGCTCTTGTACCTGTAAGGAAATGTGTACATACACAATTTCTTACCCAAAAGCA
Source organism: Hibiscus trionum (assembly GCA_030270665.1). Classification (NCBI taxonomy): domain Eukaryota; kingdom Viridiplantae; phylum Streptophyta; class Magnoliopsida; order Malvales; family Malvaceae; genus Hibiscus; species Hibiscus trionum. Next base: position 23,060,189 of record BSYR01000004.1, read on the forward strand.
TACTTTGGTACAAGTTTCATTAGGATTTGTGTATATACACTTATTAGTAGCAAATATAAACAAAATGGTACAACTTTTTAAGAGAAAATGGTATATACTTTTTTTATTACACAATTTCTCCAAGGTTCAAAATGGCTCATGTACTTGTAAGGAAATGTGTATATATACAAATGAGTACAAAATGTATACAATTGTAACAATTTTGTAAGAGAAAAAAAAATATATTTTTTAATATGCTATTTCATAGGGGTGGGAAAAAATACCCAACCCGAAAACCCGAACCTAAAATGTCGGGTAATTCCTGGAAAAAAAATTAACACGGGCCGAAAGTTTCCTCTTACCGGGTACCCGACCCGATAAAAATTAATATATATTTTTTTATATTTAAAATTATATTTTTATTTTATATTTCTTAATATTTCCACTCTAAAATTAAGTTTAAATCTCTATATTTTTTCTATGTTTGGATTATATTCTTTTAAGTTTCAAATTTATTTTTTTTAAATATTTTTGTGTTTAACATGTGATTTTTTTTAATTTAGAATTAAAAAAAGGAACCAGGATAAACCGGATACCCGACAATTTCCACCCCTACTATTTCACCAAGGGGGTATCTATTCCACCTTTAGGTGGTATCGATGCTGGTTTGGCAGACATGAAGAAAAAAAACTATTTTACCAAGGGGGCATCCATACCACCTTTAGGTGGTATGGATGCTGGTTTGGCAGACATGAAAAAAAAAGCTATTTCACCAAGGGGGCATCGATACCACCTTTAAGTGGTATCGATGCTAGTATGGCAAACATGAAAAAATTGGTATATTTGTTATACAAAATGTGTATGTACACAAAATATTACGAAATGTGCACCAAGGGGCATCGATACACAAATTAGTACAAAATGTTACAACTTTGTAAGAGAAAACAGTATATACTTTTTTTACTACGAATTTTCATCAAGGGGGCATCGATACCACCTTTAGGTGGTATCGATGCTAGTTTGGCATACATGAAAAAATTAGTACATTTGTTATACAAAATGTGTATGTACACAAAATATTACACAATGTGCATATACACAAATGAGTACAAAATGTACACAAATTGTAACAATTTTTTAAGAGAAAAAAGTATATACCTTTTTTAATATGCTATTTCACCAAGGGGGCATCCATACCACTTTTAGGTGGCATTGATGCTGGTTTGGCAGACATGAAAAAATATGCTATTTCACTAAGGGGGTATCGATACCAACTTTAGGTGGTATCGATGCTAGTATGACAAACATGAAAAAAATTGGTACATTTCTGTTCTTTGATTTTCCTTTCATCTACGGATCATTTTTTTCGAGGATTTTTCTTGGGCTATTTATGTTCTTCTGCAGACTTCCAATGATGGGTTTTTTTCTTTTTCTTAATTAACTTAAAAAAATCTATGCAATATTTTAGGTCGTGCTCAAGAAGAATGGACAGACGCGTCAATGGCAGGAGGGTTTTTTTGTTTTCTTTAGCAGCGCAATCTGCTCGTCCAGGTTCCCATGCGAATTAGAATTCACCGAAGACCCCATCGTTTCTTCTCTTATAACTTTAGATTCCAAAATTTTTTCCTCAAAATGAGAATTATTCAATAGATTTCTGGAAAAAAAAAGTAGAAAAGGGTAAAAGAAAAAGAAATGGAGCGTTGGTGAAGAAGAGCCAGTGCTTTTGTGAAAGATAGAGACGAAAACATAAAGATTACTGGTTTACCGGGTATCTTTTTATTTATTTATTTTTAATCTAACGGCCACTATAAAAGTGGCTTTATCCAATGGCCTAAATTAAAGGTTGGTATTTAGTTGGTATTTAAGCCGCATGTTTTTAGAAAAGCCCCAAATTAATGGACTTGGCGTATTCAAGAAGAAAATAAGAGGGAGAGAAAGCGGTGCTGAAGAGTGGAGAACACTGTAGTTGAAGTTAAAATCAACGTCAAAATACTATAAATAGCAATGATTTTGGACAGAGTAATTCCATCTAAACATGGAATACATACAACATGTGTTGTCAAGGTAGCTATCTTAGGTATTAAACCTAGTCAACCGTGCAGCTATAAAGGTCTACAGTCTACTTGAAACACTTGTGTGTTATATTCTTACTTCTCTCCCAATCAAAGCTTTGCGAGCCTCAGGCGATCGGTTTTGATCTTCCGTTTCCAGCCTTTTTACTTGGCCTCAGTACGGGCGGCTTCGTCCCCGTCATCTGGATATCAAATTGCCAGATTTCAGGGAGACGACGGCGGCTGGTGGTTTGCTCTTAGGGGCTTAGGTGGCAGAGAAAACGTGAGTGTGCTGGGAGCTGTTCTTTTGTCTTCCGACGCAGAGTTCCATAGGGGGTTCGTTCCGTTAAAGCGTCGATTGCGTCAGCCTCGACTGCCGAAGCTTTTCTAGGTCTCTCTTTGCTTCCTGGTTCCGTTAACTCTCCCCCCAGGCGGTCCTCTCTGTTTCTGGTTTTCATCCACACCCTTTCCTCTCTGGTTCACTTGAAGTTCAAGATCAGTGTCTTTTTCGTTGGGTCTCCGTTCTTTTCAAGCTCGTTGCCGTTTCTTCTCCGGTCTGTCCGGGTTCTCCTCGCGTCCCCTCCTTTTTCTCGCTCGTCGGCCGTAAAGTCTCCACCCACAAGTTTCGAGTTGTCGTCCGGCAGGTTTCCAAGCTGCTGGTAAAGCCATGGAGGCAGGACAACTCTTCGTGGAGTTTAGAGACGAGGGCATTTTTGTCCTTCAACAATTTGTTTACTATAAATATCTATCTCCAGCTGTTAAGTCCAAAATTTTCCAAAAAAAAGCCAAACCACCCCTTGAATCAAGGGATTTGGAAATCTTTTAGGCTTTGGGTTTCCAATAGGATCCGAAAATTAATTATTTTATGGTTTGGATGGGATCCAGGCGGATCTTCCCTTCTAGTAGGGCTCCGGTTGATGTGGTTCAGCTACTCGAAAAATTACGTGTTCAGTCTTTTTGCGATTTCGGCCCAGGACTGGGTTTCTCCTGCTGCTGCGTTCCTTATCAACTTGCCGTGGCCACAACGTAGGGGTTACGTTCTGCTTGCCTTGACAAGGCCCATCTCGTTTGGAGTGGGAGCCTACCTCCGGAGGGAGCTCTCAGGCGAGTATTGAGCGTTTCTCTATTGTCTCAAGCTTCGGTTGATCGTTGTTGGATCGTTGTTGTGTTTACCGACGCTCGATTGTTGTTCAAAGCTATCCCTGGATGAACTAGTGGACGCTGCCTCAGCTTTAGCATTTTTCGAATGCTGGTTTTCTTTTGTTGTTTGTTAGTTTCCACCGACGCCTACGGCTGGTGGTTTTGTTTTCTTATGTTCTATCTTGGTCGTTGCCCTCGTTTGGGGCTTGTTTTGTTGTTGTATGTGCTGGTTTTTCGTCCAGTTTTAATCAAACATTTTCTTTCTTAATAAAAAAAAGGTCTACAGACTACAGTCTACTTCATACTTTGGATTCTTTGTTTGCCTCACGGTTTGAGCAAACTGCTGTAACTTCCTTTTCTTTAATTTACTCTTCCTTTGTAAAAAAAAGAGTCTACTTTATATTTGAGAGGGAAAGCTTTGCATAAATATTGCTTTCTTTCTTTTTTCATAAGTATAATACAGTTTAATTTATTTGCAAAAATATTGTACTTGCTATCGAGTTTTTGAAGTCAGTTGGAGCTGGATCCGACTTTGAACAATGAACTACTTTTTTATTAAAATAATTGAAGTCTGATTGTAGGTATACCGTCTTTTTTCTATTAAAATAAATTGATTTCTCGTCAAAGTCATTTCGAAACAAACAGACTAACTCTGGTCAAACTATTATCTTTGTGAGAGTTCAAAGGTCTAAGTGTTAGAACCAAAATATAATATATATGGAATATAAACTCAGGATCTATCATGTCAAATCATCAAGAACAATAAATTGAATAAATTGAATGCAGAAGCGTACCTGAATTAATTGATAAATTGAAAACCTTGAATCTTCATGTTGAAATCTCAAATCTTTGGTATTGATCTTCCAAGAAGATAGGTTAGCCATTGCCGAAAAAACTCTCTAACGGGGGCAAGAGTAATACAAGTTAACCTATTTATTGGGGACCACTACCTCTTTATATAGTTGATTATTAAATCAACTATTAAATATTTATAACTCTGCCCCTCATTGAATTATAAATATATCTTATGGTACCTACACTTTTATTTCCATGACAATTTAATACCTATGACACGCCTAACATAATTGGTCACTTGATTTTGTGTCATACTTAATAATAACATCATACATTTTACATGTGTACCCACAATTGAGGATTTTAATCCAACAATCTCCTACTCGGGCAACATATGTTTCCTGATTAATGTACAACCTTATGAGCTCAAAAAATTTCTATTATAAAATAGGCATTCTATAACAATCTCGTCCATCAACTATATCCATATAGGATCAAAGCGGTCTTCGCCATATCAATCATGACTAGACCCATCAATGGTCACGTATACAAACATAGTCAAATGAAATAGATCAATCATGGATGCATAGCATGAAAAATTACATGAAATGTGAACCAAACATGTCTATTTCCAACTGGTCCTCCTTAGGGGTGTAAATGAACCGAGCTTGAACGAACAAGCCTTTGTTCGTGTTCGCTTGTTTAATTTTAAAGGTGTTCATGTTCAGTTCATGTTCGTTTAAATTTTTAATATTTTGTCCGTGTTCGTTTATTTATTTTTGAAGGTGTTCGTGTTCGTTTGTTTAATGTTCACGAACGTGTTCGTTTAAGTGTTCGCGAACATGTTCGTTTAAGTGTTCGCGAACGCGTTCGTTTAAGTGTTCACGAACAAGTTCATTTAAGTGTTCGCGAACGTGTTCGTTTAAGTGTTCACGAACGTGCTCATATATTCGTTCACGAACTTGTTTGTTTATATTTTAAGAAATGTTAACTAAATTAACAACAAATAAATAAATAAATAAATAAGCAACAAATTAAAACTTACATTTAAACATGAACTTAATATAATATCCTTAGCAACAACAAAAAGTATTATTTAGATACATCCACAAACATTTTCATTCTGTAAACGAGCTTATAAACAAGCATGTAAACGAGCCTATAAACAAGCTTATAAACGAGACTATAAACGAGCCTATAAACGAGCTTATACTTGAGCGCATAAACGAGCCTATAAACGAGCTTGTTCGTTAAACCTGCCGAACACACCTTTGTCCATGACCGTTCGTTTATTAAACGAACATAATAATTTTGTTCATACTCGTTTATTTAGCTTAATAAACGAACATAAATGAACGTTATACGAACGATTCGTCGAACGCTCTATTCATTTACTATGAAACCAAAATTGATTTTGATATAACATCTAAACTTATGGACCAATTTGCAAAACAATAAATTTTTAAGTACTCCTTAAAGTCTCACTATTGACAAGTATTTTAAACAAAATAATATCTCAAGACAAGTTCTTAAAATGATATATTTTTCTAAGTCTTTTCCTATGAGTTTTCAAGCCAAACTACACAAAAACGCCCAGGCGTATCGATACCCTTAGGTGTATCGATACGGTTTTTAGCTACTGAAATTTTAATGGGCATAGCGTACCGATACGATATTACTCCGTATCGATACGATATTCATCTGGGAAACTCTTTCAATGATACCGTACCGATACACTTTGCAACCGTATCGATACGATAAGTCTATCTTTGCAAAATCTTTGCATTTAATTTTCGAACGTTAACTTGTCAGTTGGTTGGTATCCCAATTTTTGAATGACCGTTATACCGTACAGATACACTAAGTATGCGTATCGATACGATCTTTATGAAAACCAAACTTGGGATTCCAGTGAGCAAATCCAGTATCGATACGCTCGTCCGTATCGATACGCCCCTTAAAACCGTACCAGTACGCCTTCTATGCGTATCGATACGCGACGCTTTCAGTCACAACGACTATTTCCTCTTTGATGCAGGTATCGATACGCCCCATACCTGTACCGATACGATAGGCTGTAGAGCTGCATTTATTGCGGGAAAAATGCTCTCAACGGCTCTATTGATGATCCCAACTACCCAAATGGTTAGAATTCAATACAAGGGTATAAAAACAAGTCTCAATTGAACAAGCAACAACTATTGAACCTACAAGCATCATCAAAGCACTCAAATCCAAACTTTGCACCCTTAGAGTCAAATTCTTGTACCAAACTCTTGTGTACTCAAATTGTTATCTTTTTATTGTGAGTTTGGGGAGTGTATGATTGTAATTGGGTAAACAATTGTCCTTTGAGAGGAATTTGTAGAGTTTACCAAAATCTTCTCTTTGTAAAATTGAGTGGATTAAGCTTTGGGTAGAAAGCTTAATCAATTTGTAAGGTTACCTCCTCATCCAAGAAAAGGGGAAGAATTCAAGTAGTGAATTGGTTGAAAGTCCTTAGTGGGAACTAAGGTAGTGGATGTAGAGTTCATTTGGAGAACTTGAACCACTCTAACTTCTTGTGTCAAATTTTATTTTTCCCTTTTATCACCTACCAAAATTTTTATTGTCAATTCACTCCCCACTTGGCCATTTGCAATTGTGTGATCAACTCAACATTTACACCCCTAGTCCTCCTAAACCTTAGTGAGATCAACTTTACTGAATTCAGAGTGTGCATAAACCAAAAGAACTTTACTTCTGCAGAAAATAATCTTAAAATATCCTTAAACTGAAGTAACTGAAATTGTGTCTAAAACGAATGAGCATTTTTTCAAAATTACAAACTCCCACTAAAAACTGAATATCCTTAAATAACATTACACCCACATGAGTAGTGTGCTCATGAAAGACCTAGGGTGACAGTTTCTTAATATACGCACTATTATGGAGTTTGTACCAACATGCTCTATAGACACACAACCACTTTGAATTTTCTTTAACAACTAGGAACTTAATATTTATGTGCTTCAAATTTGAAGTGTTCCTATTGTTTATAGAATAAATGAATGCATATTTATTGTCACAAAATAACGGAAGTGGTCTTTCTATTCAATCTACAATTAGCAGCTCAAGTGACAAAATTCTGTTGCATCAATATTTTATTAGAATCGAAGTCTGTAAACCTGATGATCACTAACTTACCAAAACTCCGATATGTGAGCATGTAATTTTTGTTCTCTAAATATATCTCATAACTTTATTGGCTGCTATCCAATAGTCCGTACTAGATTTTCTTAAATATATGTCTAACATTCCAACAATGTACACAATATCTAAACACATACATAATTGAACATAAATTAGATTCTCAATAGCTCATGCATATGGAATCATTTGTATTTTTCTAAATTTCAAGGTTACTTTTAGGGCATTAAGTAAGACAAAATTTATCTTCTTAGCAATATGAGTATCACTTGGTTTACTCCCACTGAACTTGTAGTATATATAAATGTCAACCAAATTTATCTCAAAATCGAATGGAATAATCAATATGAAATTTATAATTTCATTAATGAGAGTCTTGCTTGAGCTTATAGATGAATTTTTTTATTTTACATATCATTGTTATTTTATCATAAGACACAATTCTATGATTGTACCATATAAATAATTTCTTCAATGTTGCCATTAAAAAACACAAGCTAAACATTCATCTTATGTAGCTCAAGATTAAAATAAGCAACAAGCGTCATGATTATCCTAAAAGAGTCTTTCAATGAAACTTGAGAGAAAGTCTCTACAAAATCAATGCCTTCTTTTAGAGTATATCCTTTAGATACAAGACGTACTTTATACTTATCCACATTACTATTTCCATCCCTATTGGTTTTAAATATCCATTTACAACCAATTGGTTTGCACCTTAAGGTAATGAGACAAGTTCCTTAACTTTATTGTCTTGCATAAAATTATACTATTCTTGAATGACATCAATCTACTTTTGAGAGTTAGAACTTTTATGGTCTGATAAAAAATAATTGAGTCACTTTCTATCATTCCATTTTTATCCTTATTTTCTTGAGAAAATACAACATAATAATCTCGAATAGTAGTTCTCCTTCCTCTCGTGGACCTCTTTAGTGACACTTGTTTTTTTAGGTTATTGAGTTTGTTCTTCTAAAACAATTATCTTATCTTGAATGAGAGATGTTCAACATTGTTTTGCCGAGGTACTTGATTCACTTCTTGATTAATGATAGGTGTGAAAACCTAAACATTATCAAAAGTGATAGTAGAAATTAAATTATACTTCAATTCCTCTTCAATAGCAATGTATCTAACCTTATTTCTCCCCCAAACTCAACATCCTAAAAAAGTTATAAATTTCTCCTTAAAATAATCTTAATTGTGGGATCATAAAACTTAAAGCCCATGGATCACTCAAAATAACTGAAGTAGTTGCTCGCTTTTGAAGTTTAATTTCTTTACATGTGTCTTAACTTATACAAAAGAATCAACACTTTGTAACTTATTATCGTTTCTTTTGGGTAGAACCCTTAGAAACTTTATTCTAATATTTTCTTTTATTGCTCTTATTCTTAGAGACACTAACTAAATGAGCACCAATCAAATGAGTACTTGTACACTTATAATGCTTCAACTTTTCTTCCTCTTGAACACAATGAGAAATGAGCTCAAATAGAGTCCATTTCTCCCTTTGACAATTGTAACTTGAATTGGTTAAATTTTATAGGAAGAGGTGCCAAAACCATAAGAACAAATGATTCTTAGAAAGTTTGATCTTATGCGCCTTAAATTTTGAAGCAATATTAAATATTTTCATACTGTACTCCCTCACATTTCCTTGACCCTTATACTTCATAGACATTAAAGAATGCATAAGTGATGTCATCTTAACCTTAATGTTTTGGGTAAAACATTTCTTAATTTCGTCAAGGAAGCCCTTAATATGAGTAATCTCTTTAGATTTGTGCTCTAGAAGACATCTAGAGTGTTGTGCTTTATGATCATTAGACCCATGCAATTCGAACGATCTCACCTCTCAAAATACCTTTTATGAGTGCTTATCGTTGTGAGAGGTGCAAAATGTTCTTTCCTTAGTGCAAAGTCTATGTTCATACGACCAAATGCTATATGTAAGTGTCTTTTCTTATTCCTTGAAATTAGTTTCACTAAACATGAGTGTAGAATGTATTTAACAGATATTGTAACAACAAAGGATAAATTAACTAAATATAGAAAAAATATATATATAAAATTAAAACAAGCTCACATAAATATTCATAAGTAAACAAATAAATTCAAAATAATGGCTAGTTCCCCTCAAGATACCCAGCACAACATTAATATCAAGTCTTTGGACAGTAATATTAACTGTAGGCGGTACTCTTGTTGTAGCAATGTAACGCCTCGAGTTTAGGGCCAGGAGATAATCGGATTAGTCAAGCTGAGTCGGGTTAAATTTAAATTGGAGAAAAAACTAATTTTTAACACACCTAAAGTGTTTTAAAAGAGAAGGGAAAAAAATGAGATTTTTTAATTCTAAAAAGGGTTTTTGAAAGCCATCATCTTCTCCAACTTGTTTTTCACGTTCAAAAACCTCTCCTAACCCCATTTCACTATTCCATTGCCCCAAGCTCTCAATCCAAGTGACTTCTTCAAGGTAAATGGCTCCTTAACTTGGTTTCATCTTCCTGGAGTCATAAATGTTGAGATTTTTGCAAAACCTATGGTTTAAACATGTTTTGATTTTTAAAAGTTTGGATTGAAATGAAACAGAGTTTATGGGTTTTCATTTGGGTTGACTATGGCTGAGTTTGAGTGTGTTTTTAACTTTGTTTTATTGCTAAAATAACATGAAAATGATGGGTTGTTATAGGAAACCCAGAATGGGTATTGTGGGTGATTTTGGAAGTTGAAAACCTTGAGTTTTTGGATGGTTTTTGGGTCTAAATGACAGCTGAAGGTTTGATAGCTTTGAGTTGATGTTTAGGAATGTTAAAAGGTAGATTTTTGATGGTAAATTCGTTGGGTGTGGCTGCAAGTAGTTTGAGACTGAATTGATATGTTTCGGGTGAAATTTGGGGCTTGAATCGATGTGTGTTGTTGCAAGATTGTTGAGTTCCGGGTTTTTGTTGTGTTTGTGAGTGTATTAGTGTTCTAATGTTCAGTTTTGGGTTCCTTAAAACAAAGGAATCAGATTCGGGCTTTGTGGACGGAAATTTGGGTAGTTCGGAGGCTTGATTCAACATCTTGGACATCGTTTGTGTGTTGGCTGGTGAGTGGATCGATTTTAAAAGCCCTAACGTGGTTAAGGGAATGTTTTGGGAGTTTGGGTTGAGCTTGAAAGGCCAATCCAAGCTCAAGAGTAAGTTTTAAAGGTTTTATGCAATTAATCTATGTTTTATGATTCTTGATGCAAAATGAACATGTCATGTTGATAATGTGTTAGTTTGCATTGTTAAACATGTTGAGACTTATGACTTGTGTTTATACTTGCATCGTGAGTACATGTCTTGCATGGAAGTTTGGACATGGTAAGTGGTTCAAGCATCGGTAATGCTTGTGGTTGTGAATGAGTAAATTGACACGTGTTGAGTTGTTACCGGATATAATTGATCGATCAATAAGATTAGAGTGCACTCGAGGTGAAAGTCGCGCGTGGCCTTAGTGATGTTAGATTCCACCATAGAGGAGTACATTGATGTGAGATTCCACCGAAAGTTATGTTTTTACTAGACGGGTGAGTATAGTGATGTGAGATTCCACCGAAAGTTATGTTTTTACTAGACGGGTGAGTACGGTGATGTGAGATTCCACCGGAAGTGTCTAGTAGGTTTGATAAACTATCTACATATCTGAGTAAAAATGATGAATGTCAATATACTCATGATGCTTTGATTCTCATGTTAAGCATGTTGTTGATTTCTTCTTTTATGCTTATGCATTGTTGGATACTTTGCTTGCGTTATGAGAATGAGCATGTGGTAAGCCTGTGACTTGTGGGTTGCATTCGATAAATGCACGTGAAGATAAATGCATGTTGTTATGTGTTCAAGAATGTGGAGATGATTTGGAAATGGTTTTGGTTTTCAAGCAAACTAATGTTTTAAAACTGCATTGTTTTAGCTACCGTTTTGAGCGCCGCTCACTAAGCTTAAACTTTTCCAACAATGCAGTCCTTTAGACCTTCGGAGCAGCTCGGGGAACAAGGGAGAATCCAAGAGAGTTTGGTTTGCTCAAGTATGAGTTTAGACTTCAATAATTAGTATTAAGGAATGGGATATGACCTTTATGTTTTTGAGGAGTTTGTTGGCATGTCTCTTGCTTTAGATAAGTTTGCTTGGTTGTTTTGGGCTTGTATTGCCTTATGCCTTGATGATTTATGCTTTGATTTAGCTTTTGGCTACGTTGGTGAATGATATGTATGCTTGTTCTCCTCTAAGAATCTTGTCTTGTTGGTTGTTGTATCGTTAAGTGATTAAATTGCTTTATATGTTTATCCCTGGATGCCTTGAGTCATATGTGTGGTTGTATGTTGCTTAAATGCCTGCTATATGCCTCTAGTGTTGGGTCCCTTGTGTTTTTGCAGCAAAAACCTGTTTTGCAGTGCAGGGCGTATCGATACGCTCAAGGATGGTATCGATACGGCCCCTTGTTGTGGGCAAGGCATACCGGTACGCGGGGGCGTATCGATACCCAAAATGCTCTCTAGAAATCTGAGAAATTGACGAGATTTTGGCGTATCGGTACAGGTCCCGAGTGTATCGGTACGATCTTCGTAGTTGACCAAGCGAAGATGACCGTTGAGGGCATATCGATACTAGCCTTGTGGGTATCGATACGGTCTCCTTAGGTTTAACTTGGGGTGTTGACCGAGTACAGGCGTATCGATACGGTCCTTTAGCATACCGATATGACATGTTGTAAAATCTTAAAAGAGTTATCTTAATTGTCTGTTTTGCTTGTTTTGTATCCATGTGTGTTTTTCGCTTCGTGTCCCCTCACATAGGATATAATTAATGCATCTAGACAAGATAACTTTAAAAGAAATTTTCTAGGGTTGCTAATCGGAGTGGAGCCTCAACGGATTTGGCTTCAGTTTTCCCCGTGTAACCTATTTGATGCGGTCTGGCGGCTAGGCCGGGTCGAGGGGGTTACAAGTAATCAAACATTGACAATAAATTATGTCAAACAACAGATTAATCTTTGGACTAACATATTGCTCACATAAAATACCTTATAATTGTCACATATTTATCGCCACAGTTTTCGTTGTAATTCTGCCAAATATTAACTTTCCTTTGGGTCAATTAATAAACACATGAATTACAAAAACCCATAATCATCTTGATATTTTAAATAAACTAATCTACACAAAAACGGTCACTTTGGTGACATTATATTTCAATTAATTCATTAAAATACTAGACATCCGGAGTCAAAATATAAATTTATCTGTTTCAAAATATTTGTCTTAATTTTATCTTTCAATCAAATTAAAAGATAACCAAAATAATAATAAACTTGAATAAATGTAAACGTAATATCAAGATATCGGACACTCCATTAATATTTCATCTTTAGACAAAACATTAACTTGCAAGTGATATCTTGGTACAATAATCAAATATTGATAATAAGAATATGTCAAACAGAAATCTTCCTTTGGGGCGATTATTGCTCACATATAAAACTGAATAATTATCACATGTTTATTACCATAGTTGCACATGTAATAATATTAATTATTAAACTTTCTTTGGGCCGATTAATACTAACATAATTCGACTTACATGCACAAAACCTTCTATATATTAAAATAAAATAATTTCCACAATAGAGGTCACTTTGGTGACTTAATGCTTCAATTAATTTATCTTAAAAATATATACTATAAATATACTGATATCTAAATTTAAAATTTTGTAACAGTAAAAACTAAAATTTCTGATAACACTTAAGTTTCCGAAATAACCCAAAATAAGCTTGTCTGAATGAGGCTATCAGAAATCGAAAAACCTAAATCTTTGATTGTTTCATAAAAATGTCTTAAACCTTAAACATGCATTTACCAAAATTAAATTGAATTCAAAACATTCAATCTTTAAATAAAAGCCAAAATCAAAAGTATCATGTAAATGAGTAATTCATATAATGATAACATAAAACCTTAAAATATCCATAATAACCTAATGATCAGAATTGAAATTTTAAAATTTTAATCAAACCGAAAGGAATATACATCAATAATAACGTAATTAAGCATAATGTCAAACAAATTTAAGCAAAATATTTTGTACAAAACTAAACATGATTCAACAAAATTCAACCATAATTTATTAGACACAAACTAAACAAAAAGCTTCGAGAGCTAACCTAATTATAAAGTTTCCAAGTCACGGTAAATTTACCACGACAAAGCCCGGATCAACTCTTTTTTCTTAATTACTAACGAGCAAAACTAAAATATTGATCAAATCGAATTTAATATATATTTTAAATCAAATACATATCATAACAATAAACTAGATATGCGATTACTAAATCCACAGACCAAAACAAAATCAAAATTTAAAGGTAAATTAATATTCAAAAGTTGTTCACTGTAACTAATGAATTCCTCAAAGTCTTGATGTAGTGCACGCATATTCATAACCATGAAAAACTAAATTTAACAGATTAAATATTAATCGATTAGGGTTATCGCATATAAATCAGATGTCAAATATTATAATCTTCCAAAGTGAACTTTTTCCAATTGCCGATTAATAATGAAACTCACGACAAACAATGAAGGAAGATCATGTATTATCCGAAAACAGTGATGGAGAATAATAACAAAAATAACCCTAAATTCATCACCGCCTAAACAAAATATATTCAATAAAATTGAACCTAAAGGAAAAGCAATCCAAAATGATGCGACAATATAAAAAAATACAATTATGATTATCTATATAAAATTAATCTGTTCTCAATGATTCGACATAGTGAGGCTCTGATACCACTGTTAGAACCAAAACATAATAGATATTAAATTTAAATTTAAGATCTATCATGTCAAATAATCAAGAACAACAAATCGAATAAACTGAATGCGGAAGCGTACCTGAATTAATCGATAAATTAAAAACCTTGAATCTTCATGTTGAAATCTCAAATCTTTGGTATTGATCTTCCAAGAAGATATGTTAGTCATTGTCATAAAAACTCTCTGACGGGACAAGAGTAATACAGGTTAACCTATTTCTTGGGGATCACTACCTATTTATATAGTTGATTATTAAATCAACTATTAAATATTTATAACTCTGCCCCTCATTTTTATAATTATATCTTATATTATGGTATCTACACTTTTATCTCCATGAAAATTTAATACCTATGACACGCCTAACATAATTGGTCACTTGATTTTATGTCATACTTTATAATAGCATCGTATATTTTATATATGTGCACACAATTGAGGATTTTAATCCAACACTAAGGTCATCCCTTTTCGCATATTAAGCCTTAGCCAACAGAGTTTCATCTAGAATCGAACTGAGATAAACAAAGAATGGAGGAAAAGAGGTTCGTTTAAGATATCTTCGAGCTCTATCAATGCTTTATTTTTTATGTTCACAAAATCAAGATATTCCCACAAAAATGAAGGCACTAGTGAAAAAAAAAAGATGTGAATTAGCGGGAACGAATCTTTATCCGCAAAAGGAGTCAAAATTGGATCTAAGAGGGTGAAGGAGAACAAGGAGAGAAAAAAAACATCGATTCAGACACCGACAGATCTAAATTCTATGATGTTAGGAATTCTAGCGCTAGAGAAAAAATGGCTTAAACCATCATAACAAAAATTGTAGAGGAAGAGAATGACTCGTCGGTTGGAGATCAGTTTTCATCTTCGTAAAATGCTAAACTTTTAGAAGAGAAAAACTAAGGAAAACAACCAACACCACAACAACAAAAAAAGAAAATAAAATAAAATAATTTTTTTCTCCTCCACTGAGCTTTGCCGACGAAGAAAGACATGGGTTTACTTCATCTTAGGACTTTCAAACTGGATCCATTAATTTTTCGAAAAGTCCTCTAACGAGCATGCCAACAGTCAACCCTGAACGGCCACAAAAACTTAAACAATCAAACACAAAAAATACCAAGAGACAACAGAGAAGAAAGGAAGGAAAATAAAGCTTAATAGGTAAATATGTGTCCAAACTATGTCCAATTTTCTAGTTAGGTGCCCAAATAATTTTTCTGGCCAAATTGGGACCTAAAGTTTCATTCCGTGACCCATTTAAGGTTCACCATTAATTTTTTTCGTTAAAGGACACGTGTCATACCCAAAAAAATCCAAAATTATATTAAAAATAAATAAAAATAAATAATTTTCAAAAAATTTCTAAAATTTCCAGATTTTACAAAACAACCCCCAAATTCCATAACCCCTAAACCCCCAAAATCTAAATCTTGTTTTGGGCCAATTTCGCTGTCGATTGCCACGTCGCTACCCACCAAATCAGTCGCCAGACCATCACGACCATTTCCCCCACCACCCTGTCACTAGAAATCAACCGACATCGTGCGAATTGACGAAATTGTCGAATGATTCTTTCGAACGATTCGCGAGGAACGGCGACAAGAGGGGCGACGAACGACGTGTGGGTTGTTTGACAAGGGGAGGGCGCTTCATTTTGTCGTCGACAACGCGACCGGTAGCGTCGGGAGTGGTCGGATTTGGGGACTATTTTTGGAATTTTTGAAACTTTCATGATACATTTTTATTTTCTTTTATTAATTTTATTTATTTATAATATAATTTTAGATTTTTATGGAGGTGAAACATGTCCTTTAACGAAAAAAATTAACGGTGAACCTTAAATGGGTCTCGAAATGAAACTTTAGGTCTTAATTTGGCCTAAAAAATAGTTTGGGCACTTGACTGAAAAAAGGCATAGTTTGAACACCTATTTAATGGTTAAGCCAAAAAAAATTAAAATCAGAGGATGAAACGACAACATAAGGGTGACAGGTGGCAGCCACACGCCCTTAGATTGGCAATATCGCCCATAAGAAATAAGATAGTAAGGAAACCTTAATTTTTAACGTTTAAGAATCAAAGAATTCAACAAGTGGTCCTAATGAAAAAGTATATGATGTTTATTTTAAGAAATTTGGTTTAAATCGCCTTGTCTGTAAGATATGTGTGTATTGTTAAGAGGTTAAGAATATGTATGAACGAATAATACCTTATAATCACTTTAACACTATAAAAAACATTTAAGAATCAAACCTGGTTTAATCATGCAATTTTTCTAGTTTTATAATATTTTATAAAATTTATATCATATAAAATTATGTATTATTGAAGTAAAAGATAAGAATTGTTGTTGTACAACGTAAGCACATTTATATATTTTTTAAATTGTACAATTAATATTTTTTATTAGGTAGAAAGATATTAAATTTTATATGGGGATTCGAACTCATATAAGATGGGGCAAGATGAGCATCCTTTGACACTCGGCTAATTAGTGGATCTCTTTTCAATTTTATTATTATATAATTATAATTTAGTATTTACTTAAATATTAATTATAAAATATAATGGTCAAGTTTGGTAAATAGATGTTTGAGCTAAAATTAGAGGTTTGACCGGTCAAATTTGCTAATTTGGATGTTTGGTAAATAGCGGATTGATGTGAAACCTTTAATTTAAAAAAAAAATTTGCTAATATGAGTTTTTTGAAATCAGAGGTTTTGACATTATGGTTACAAAGATCCTTTTACCCTTAAAAATTATAAAAAAAATCTCCAAATAACCTAAATTTAACATTCTCTATTTTAATTCTTCACCCTCATGTATTTACATTGTGACCTTTATAAAATAATATTTTTTTCTTTTTATTCTCACACATTTATATTTGTATTTAAATTTAATAATTAATTAAATTGTATTAAAAATAATTATATAAGTAATAAATTAATATATAGAACATTCAAATATGCTTAATAATGTTATATTAGAAAATTATTTTCATAATCTAATTAATATTAATAGATACAAAATATTGATAACTAATAAACTATTCAAACAAGTATTGAATATAATTATGTTCTTATATGTCATTTTGTTTGCTTAAATAATCAAACGGCTATTAGCTATTAGTTAATTTTACCAAACGCTTTTATACAACCAGTTAATACAATCTGCTAGTCAAATCAGCTAATGTGATCAACTATCAACTAATATAGTCCGCTATCAACTATCAGTTATCCGATAATTGCCAAACAGAGCTAATATAATATTTTTTATAATTAAATTTTATTAAAAATATTAAATAATTCTAATTCAAGCAATACTAATTTAAAAACCTCTTGAATCCGAAAAGGTATAATCGAGAGTAATCTTGACAAATAAATTACCATACTTTTATTTACTAATATATTTCTTTTTAGAGTTTGTTATGTTTTGTACATAAAATTCCCATTTCTAAATCCGTTTTGCTTTAACTAGTTATAGGTGAAGTAATTTTCAGATAAATCGAAATCCGCCAATGTCATGTCACGTTATATTTTTTAATTAATTTAAATAATTATAAGATAAAATATAAATAATTATCCATGGTAAAAAATATAAATAATAATTAATAATTTTTTTATCATCAAATATGATTTTATTAATGAGAAGATCATACAACTAACAGTGCACGGAGCGCATGAATGGACCGAGGGGTGCTGGGGGGCAACCGCCCCCTAAAATTTTGAAAAACATATATGATTTAGAAAATTTTTAGAATTTTTCTATATATTTTCTATTAAAAATCTATTTTCGCCCCTCCTAAACTTCTATAAGTCCGCCCCCCTAGAAATTTATAAGTTCGCCCCCCCTAACCTAAAGTTCTGGGTCCGTCCCTGACGGAGCGTGCACGTACCCCATGTGGCCACATAATTCGGATAAAAAATGATGCTCCCGTGCGAAAACGCATCGCCTTCCTAACAACTAACATACCCTGAAATCTCCCAACAGTTGCCGCAAACACAAACTCAAATTGATTCGTATACCAAACTTGTCTAACCAACGCCTTTGAAAACTCTTCTATTTTTTGTTTTTTTATATCCACACCATGTCACACTTGTGTTGTCGCAATAACCAATGTACAACCCTCTTCTTTACTGATGAACATGAACCTCATACATTACATGACAACATATTCATAACTCGGACTAATCCTCATGATCCACCTATCGAGCAATCTCGCGATATCTTTAACAATTGTCTCCTCATTCCCTATCGTCGATGTACCTAAGAGCGTACCCAACTCCAAAGTCGCATGAGCATCCTTCAATAGTTCTTGTTGCCTTAACACATAATCCGAACTTACCTCGGTAGCCTTTTGCGTTGATCCCTTACGTCGCCCACTACCCTTCTTACGCAATGGTGTCATTGTTGTTGAAAAAAATGTGATGATTTGGTAACTTTGAGACATTTTTTCAATAGGTAAAGGCGGAGATTCGAATGATGAACGTATTAGTTCATATTCTATTTCATGAGACCTTTACAACGGTATTTTGTGTGCTCGAAATAATGGGGTGATGAATGAGAAATTGATGTTCAAAGTAGGGATCTTGAGAATTGAATAAGGAAGTAAAAATCCCCTTGTCCCACACTGGTGGGATAAAAGGCTTGGGATGTGTTTATATACATTTGCCCGCTTTGTAATTGTTGAATGATTTAGATGGAAATTGTGCCTTATGCACAGGTGGTTTTTAAATTAATCCCATTTAGGGTGGGGTGCACACCCACGCCGTGGGTGACATAAATGTCCTGACTGTTTGAGCACTTCTTTGGCTTGCGGATATTTTGCCCATTGCGAATTAAATTTTTCCTTAAATGCTGCATATCTTTTTGAATATTAGGAATTAAGAGGATAAATATATAGAAATATATTGTATCCAATTAATGCGAATATTACTCAGATATTGCTTGGGATCCACGAAATATATCCGTTATATATGGAATTTTTTGACTGTATCCAAAAAACAGCATTAATGGCCATTATATTCGATATATAATTGTCTAATAATAAACTTATATGAAACCCATATAAATATTGTGTTAACCTACTAGGTTAAACACAATTAAAAACACAATCTTTCTTTTGTTTTCTCTAATTTTCGATGATAGGAAAAGGCGAGGGTTTTCATTTGAGATCTCTTAAGACAGGTAGTTTTTCTACTTTTCTTTTGATCTGAGACGATTAGAAAAAAAACTATTGTGATAGGGATAGAAAATAAAATTTTTTTTCAAGATTTATCTTGTCATTTTAACAGGTTTGCTAAAATCTCAAATTGGACAAATCTGTTTACAGGAATTGTCGGTGATAAACGAGAAATTTATTTTATGTTTATCGAAATTAATTCTAATTCTTGTTTCTCTTTTGAACAGAAACAATGACTATGAGGGATTCTGTTGAGTCACCCATATCGACCGCTAAGATGTCGGTCATAGGCCAGACTTCGAAACAACAGAATCTGAATCTGAACGCAACGACAATGGCAGTGAGTCACAACAAGAAGTCGACGAAATTCTATGGTCAGAATTTTAAGACATGACAACAAAAGATGATGTTCTATCTTACCAAGTTGAATCTTGCCAAATTCTTGAAGGAAGACCCTCTAGTTGTGAAAACCTGAGATAGAGAAGGAGATGTGGATGATCTCACCGCCTTCAGTATTGTTGATGCTTGGACGAACTCCGACTTCTTATGCTGGAACTACATCCTGAATGAATTACAAGTCTCCTTGTATTCGGTATACTCGGTTTATCAAACCTTTAAAGAACTATGGAAGGCATTGGACAATAAATATAAGGCTAAAGATGTTGGGGTTAAAATGTTTTTAGTCACCAAATTCTTGAACTTTACTATGGTTAAATCCAAAGTAATAGTAAGTCAAGTGGAAGAACTCCAACTGATCGTCCATGGATTTCTTGTTGAGGAAATGGTCATATGCGAATCCTTCCAGGTAGCAACTATTACTGAAAAGCTGCCACCCAGATGGAATGACTTCAAAAATTACCTGAAGTACAAAAGAAAAGAGATGATAATCGAGAAACTGATTCTCAGGCTTCGAATAGAAGAAAACAAAAGAAACAATTCTAGAAAGCTCAACAAAGAAACCTTCAAGGAGGCTAAGGCAAATGTTGTCGAAGTCAAGAAGGGAAAACAACCCCAACAAAGGTCGAAGTTGGGGCCTAATGGTGGAATCTCCAAGAAGGAGAAATTCAAGGGAACATGCTACACCTGTGGGAAGGTGGGGAATAGGTCCTCTAAATGCAGACATCAAAAGAAAGCCAAAGCCAAGGATGCCAATGTTGTAGAGGATGACGATCTATGTGATATGATATCTAAAGTCAACCTGGTTGAATCCAACCCAAAAGAATGGTTGCTAGACACTAGAGCCTCGTGTCATATCTGTTGTGACGAGAACTACTTTTATGAGTTGATACCTAACGACAATGGAGAGAAGCTCTACAAGGGAAATGTTGTGACTTCCAAGATCAAGTGGAAGGGAACTGTTGTCTTGAAGATGACTTCTGTTAAAGAACTCAAGCTGCAGAATATGTTGTATGCGCCTGACATACGCAAAAACCTTGTTTTCGGAACACTTTTAAGTTTCTATGGTTTTAGAATGGTTTTTGAATCCCTGAAACTAATTCTGTCAAAGGGGGATGTTGTGGGTAGGGGATATGTATTGAATGGAATTTGTAAACTCAATGTTATCTATGTAAAATCCAAACTTATGAATAAGAATATTGATTCTTCTTCCGTTTACATGCTTGAATCATTTAATTTATGGCATGATAGACTTGGACATGTTAATTATGATACCTTGCGTAGGTTAATTAACTTGGAACACATCCTTTCGTTTCACATTAATTATAACCATAAATGTGAAACATGCGTTGAAGCAAAATTAACAAGGTTTTCGTTTCAAACAATTGAAAGAAGTATTGAACCGCTTGATCTAATACATAGCGATATTTGTGATTTGAAATTCGTTTAAACTAGAGGAAATAAATTTTCTATTACCTTCATCGATGATAGCACAAAGTATTGCTATGTGTATTTGCTCAACAGAAAAGATGAAGCTATAGAGAAATTTATACTCTATAAGCAAGAAGTCAAAAACCAACTTAATAAAAAGATTAAGATGGTAAGAAGTGATCGTGGTGATGAATATGTTAGCTCATTTGGTGAATATTGTTCACAACATGGTATTATTCATGAAGTAACACCATCGTATTCTCCTCAATATAACGGAGAAGCCGAACGAAAAAATCGAACTCTAAAAGAAATGATGAATGTTTTGTTAGGAAGCTATGGGTTATCACAGAACATGTGGAGGAAGTTGTTCTTTTAGCTAATTACCTTTTAAATAAGGTTCCCCGAAAGAAATTGTAACCCCCTCGACCCGGCCTAGCCACCATGCCTAACCGAACAAGTTACACAGGGAAAATCGAAGCGAAACCCGTTAAGGCCTCACTCCGATTAGCAACCCTATTTTTTTCTTTTAGAATTATCTTGTCTAGATGCTATATTTAAATCCTATGTGAGAAGACAAGCAGCGGGAAGAAAACACGAATATGAACCAAGCAAAAACAGACATTAGAGGTTACTTTTAACAGTAAAACCACAGGTCGTATCGATACGCCTAAGGCCTGTATCGATACGCATTCAATAGTAAAACTCCCTAAAGTCAACTCTAAGAGACCGTATCGATACCCTCACGGCTGGTATCGATATGCCCTTAAAGGTCAAACTCCCAAAGTCAACACCAGGGTTCGTATCGATACGCCAAAGGCCCGTATCGATACCCCAATTTCTCGTCAAAATCTCATATTTCCAGAGGCCAAATGGGTATCGGTACACCCCTACGTATCGGTGCGCCTTGCTTAAAATAAGGGTCCGTATCGATACATCCCTTGAGCGTATCGATGCGCCCTGCCCAGAAAGACTAATTTCTGCAGTTTTAAGCACAAGGAGAACCAACACAACTCACTAAACAAGCACCTAATCAACTCCTAAACACGCACACAACAAAAGCCAACCATGAGCATCATTTAGACATGATAGACAAACGACGGAACAAGATTCAACATAGCAAGATTCATTAAATGAAAACATTCAAGCGTAATAATCACAAAAAGAGATCAAAAGGCAATCCATGGCACGCTCAACAAGTTTAGAGGCATTACAAGCCAAACATAACTAAACAAACTTGTCTAAAGAAAGAGACATAACAAACAGCCCCCTTAAACATAAAGGTCCTATCCCATTGCTTAATACTATTTATTTAAGTATAGAGTCATACTTGAGCAAACCAAAATCCCCTTGGATTTTCCCTTGTTCCTCGAGCTGCTTCGTAGGTCTAAGGGCCTGCATTGTTGGAAAGAAAAGGAGCGTAAGCATATAAGCTTAGTGAGCGGCGCTCAAAACGGTAACTACAACAATGTAGTTTTAAAACCATAATTTGCTTGAAACCAAAACAATTTCCAAATCATTTCCTTCATGCATGAGCACATAACAACATGCATTTAACATCGCGTGCATTAACCGAATGCATCCACAAGCCACAAGCTTACCTCATGCCCATTCTCAAACACACAAGCAAGAACCAACTACACACATAAGCGTAAACAGAAAAGAGCAATATAACATGCTTAACATGAGAATTTAGAGCACCATGGGTATATTGACATTCATCACTTTACTCAGATATGCGGATAGTTCTCAAATACACTAGACACTTCCGGTGGAATCTCACATCATCGTACTCACTCGTCTAGCAAAACATAGCTTCCAGTGGAATCTCACATCTCCGTACTCTTTCTTAATGGAATCTAGCATCACTAAGGCCACGCACGAATTTTACCTCGAGTGCACTCACATCCTATTGGTCGACCAACTATATCCGGTAATAAGATTTCACATGTCAATACCCACCAAACCAACACTTACCTTGTGTTCTTATGGTCACAACCATAACCAACATGGAATCAAATTAAGGAAATCAAATGCATAACACAAGGGTGTTTCAAAGCATCATGCATTATGGAAATTCATTCAAACACATATCAGATGTTATCGAAAATGAAGACTAAAAAGCGTAAAACTTACTCTTGAGCTTAGATTGGCTTATTAGGCTCAATCTAAACCCCCAAAACATGTCCTTAACCAAGTTAAGGCTTAGAAAACAATTCCACTCACCGGTACAACCCAAACGATAGTTGAGACACCGATTCAAGCCTCTGAACTACCAAGTCTCACGTCTGAAGAGCCCAAATTTGTTTTCGCTGCGTCTAAACAACCCAAAACAGACTATTAATGACCTTTTCAACATACATGCCCACAGAAATTCACATACACAATAACCCAACAAATTTACCATCAAAACTACACCTTTCAACAACCAAAACACTTACCTAAAGTCTAGAAACCATCAGCCCAAAGTTCTTCACAAGAACAAACCAAAAATCCAAATTTTCAACTCCAAAAACCCCTCATTTTTACTAGTTTCGGGTTTCTCATCATTAAGTCATTATCCTAACATTTTTAGACCCTAAAAAAATTTTAAAACACCTTTAAACCTAGGATCAAACAACCCAAACGAAATTTCTTCATTTTCCACTTTTTTCAACACAAGCATTTTGGAAACAATTTAAACAATAGGTTTAAAGATAGATTTCATCTACAACATGTTTAAGGATGAAAAATCAAAATAAAAGAAGGATTACCTTGAAAAACTTGCTTGGATGAAACGGTGAGATCAATGGAATAGTAGAAATGGGGTTTGAGCAAAATAACGTTAAAAGAGAGTTTGAAGAAGATGATGATATTTTCAAAACCCTTTTAGAATTTCAAAATCCCCTTTTTTCCTTCTTCATTAAAATCCTTTAGTTGTTTGTTAAGAATGGTTTTTCCCTAAATTAATTTAACCCAAACTGGTTTAACCAACGCGGTTATCTCTCGGGCCATAAACTCGGGGCGTTACAACTCTCCCCCACTTATGGAATTTCGTCCTCGAAATTTACCTGATGGAAAGAGGTACGGAAATTGCTCTTCCATATTCGCTTTTCTCTCCCAATTAGCTTCCTACACACCCCGATGTCTCCACAAGACCTTGACTAACTCAATGGTCCCCCTACGCAAAACTTTACTATCCATGGCGAGAATCTCAACTTGTTCTTCGTCATACGACAAGCCTGGATTCAATTCAATCTCTTCCACTGGCATAACGTGAGACAGATCTGATCTATACTTCCAAAGCATCGAGACATGAAACACATCATGAATCTTCTCAAGCTCGGATGGAAATCTCAACCTATATGCAACAAGACCAATCCTCTTAACTATCTCGTAAGGACCGATGTATCATGGACTCAACTTTCCCTTTCTACCAAACCTCATTACCTTCTTCCACGGGGAAACCTTCAAGAACACTTTGTCGCCAATAGCATACTCAATATCTTTTCTCTTCAAATCTGCATACGATTTCTGTCTGCCTGAAGCTGCCTTCAAGCGATCACAAATCAGTTTTACCTTCTCAGTAGTGCCCTTAAGCAAGTCTGGCATAGGTACAAGCTTCTGTCCAGCTTCGGCCCAAAAAATAGGTGTTCTACATTTCCTACCATACAGAGCTTCATACGGTGCCATCTGAATGCTAGCCTGATAACTGTTATTGTACGCAAACTCTACTAGCGGTAAATATTTTTCCCATGAACCCTGAAAGTCGATGATACAACACTCAACATGTCCTCTAACACCTGAATAACTCTCTCTGACTGACCATCTAACTGTGGGTGATACGAAGTACTGAAGTTCAACCAAGTTCCCAAAGCACGATGCAAACACTCCCAAAATCTAGCCGTAAATCTCGGATCTCTGTCTGACACAATCGATTTCGGCACATCATGCAATCTCACTATCTCACTAATGTACAGATCGACCAACTTATCTAAGGTGTAAGTAGTATGAACATGTATGAAATGGGCACACTTAGTGAATCTGTCGACTATCACCCATACTGAATTTTTCTTCGAAGGAGCCAATGGTAAACCTGGCACAAAATCCATAGTAATTTTCTCCCAATTCCACTCCAGAATCTTCAACGGCTCTAACAAACTTGAAGGAAACTGATGCTCAGCCTTAACACGCTGGCAAACCATACACCTACTCACAAATTCGGCCACTTCTTTCTTTAACCCAATCCAGAAGTACTCAACTTTCAAACCCCGGTACATCTTTGTACTACCCGGATGCATAGCAAAAGGACTGTTATGAGCTTCATTCAAGATAGTACGCCTCAACTCGGCATCTTCTGGAACAACTACTCTATCCCTGAAGCATAAAATCTCATTCTCACCAAAACAGAAATCTGTGTGTTTACCCTCGACTATATCTTGCACGTGAAGTGCCAAAGATCTGTCTTGAAACTATTTCTCTCGAATCAAATAAACTAAAAAAAGGTTTAACCCGAAGCTCGACTATCAAACCACCATCTTGAGACACACTCAATCTAGAAAACATAGCTTGGAACTCAACTGCCACCTTTCTACTCAAAGCATCAGCCACTACATTTGCCTTACTTGGATGGTACTCCATCGTGAGGTCATAGTCTTTAAGAAGCTCTAACCATATACGATGTCTGAGATTCAACTCTCTTTGCGTCGTAAGGTACTTCAAACTCTTATGATCGGTGTACACTGTGTATTTCTCACCATAAAGGTGGTGTCTCCAAATCTTCAAGGCAAAAACCACAACCGCTAACTCTATGTCATGGGTGGGGTGATTCTTCTCGTGAATCTTCAACCTAAACCTACATATGATGCATCATTGAAGATTACGAACTCTTTCCCTGGTTTAGGCTGAATCAAAATATGAGCTTATGGCAATGCTTTCTTCAACTTTTCAAATGCTTGTTGCCTTGCATCTGTCCACTCATACGGAACATTTTTCTGTAACAGTTTAGTCAAAGGTGCAGCAACCTTCGATGATCCCTCAACAAACCTTCGATAATACCCTGCCAAACCTAGAAATCTATAGATTTCGGTCACTGACTTCGGTTGTTTCCAACTCACTATTGCTTCTATCTTCTTGGGATCCACACTAATCCCATCGGCTGAGATCAAATGACCTAGAAAGAGTACTTCCCTAATCCAAAACTCACATTTACTCAACTTGGCATACAACTGATTTTCAAGCAAGGTCCGTAGCACTAGTCGCAAATGTTCATCATGTTCTACCTTGATCTTGGAGTACACTAAAATGTCGTCTATGAACACTACTACAAATCTATCCAAATACTCGTGAAACACTATGTTCATCATGTCCATAAATGAAGTTGGGGCATTAGTCAAACCGAAAGGCATTACCAAGAACTTGTAGTGCCCATATAGTGTATGGAAAGCTGTCTTTGGTATATCCACATCTTTTACCTTCAACTAATAATAGCCGAATCTCAAATCAATCTTCGAAAATAATGTAGCACCTCACAACTGATCAAGCAAATCTTCGATCCGCGGTAAAGGATACTTGTTCTTTACTGTTACCTTGTTCAACTGCCTATAATCTATACACATCCTTATACTGTCATCCTTTTTCTTCACAAACATGACCGGAGCACCCCACGGAGAAATACTAAGCCTAATGAAACCTCTGTCTGACAGTTCCTGAAGTTGTGTCTTTCAATTCTTTAGGTGTCATTCTATACGGAGCAATGGATACGAGAGCAAAATCTGAATACGTCTCAATAGCAAACTTAACATCTCTATTTGGAGGCAAACCCGACAACTCTTCTGGGAAGACACTCGGAAAATCACAAATTGTTCCGATATCTTGCGGTCTAACTTCACTCATGTTCGGATTCATCATATAGGCCAAATATGCTTGACAACCCGAATCAATCAATCTCTAAGCTTCTAAAGCAGAAACAACATTGGACACGAACTTAATGTTCTCGCCAACTACCACAACCTCATAATCATCCGCAAGTCTCAAGGAAACTCTCTTGTTCTCAAAGTCTACCCTAGGCTTATGTTCTACAAGTCAATCCATGCCCAAAATCACATCAAAACCATAAAACAAAAATTCCATCATATCCACGGGAAAGACATGACCCTGAACCATCAAAGGACATCTTTTGTACATCTTTCCAACCACAACTGTCTCACCGAAAGAACTCGTGACACTCATACCCACATCTATTTTCTCAAGCGGAATATCTAATAACTTTGCATGCTCACTCAATATGTACGAATGTGTAGAACCGTAATCAATCAAAGAAAGCAAAGTCAAACACTGTAACGAGAAATTACTTGCAATCACATATGTGTTTGTTGAGTGGATCAATGAAACGATATAAGCCAAGAGGGGGTGAATTGGATTTTTAGAACTTTTGGTGGTGGCGTGGAAAATTAAAAATGCTAGACAGGAGGATTTAGAGTCGTTCAAGTTCCAATCAAACTCTACATCCACTACCTTAGCTTCACTATGGATTTTCCTACAATCCACTAATTGTTCTTCCCCTTTTCTAGGCTAAGGAGGTAACCTTTACAATACCGGTCAAATTTTCTACCCAAAATTTGACCCAATCCTCACTAAAGAAATACAAAGAAGATAAAGGCTAAAACAAGTATCTCTCAATACAAAATATAACCCTTTTACAAGCACTCAACCTAATTGAACAGAGAAGAATGGAAATTACAAATTTCATAATTAAGGTTTATAAGAAATAATGGGATTTTTGCACAAATGCTTAGCTTTGATGTTTGGATAATTCTTTGGAGATCAATAGTTGTTGCTGGAGCTTTTAGAGGTCCCTTTTATACCTTCTCACTGAATTCTAGTCGTTGGGGTTGTTGCATTCATCAATATAGCCATTGGGATGTTATCTTCCCTCCATAAATGCAGTCTGCAACTACTCGTTCCGAAACGCCCGACCCTATTTCAAAACAGACCAAAATAGAAAAAGCTGTTAGGGTGTAATAAATAGACCGTATAGAAACTGGCACGATCGTTTCGATACGCTAAGAGCCCGTTTCAAAACTCGTTTCAAAACATTTTGCCACTATCAAAGCCTGTATCGAAACGGCTTAGAAGCGTTTCGATACGCCTTAACGACAATTTTAAATTCAGTTATAAAACTTCAACAGTCATATTTTAAAACCAAGTTTGAATTCCGTTTCGAAATGTTTGAGGTCGTTTCGATACGATAGTATCGAAACGGGTCAAACCGTTCCGATGTTCTTCATCCGTTCCGAAACAATGACTCGAAAATCACTGTTTTGGCTTGATAAACACTTAGAAAATATTTGACAAGTTGAGGTTTTAACTTAAACATTTCTCTTTAAATACATAGAGAGGTTTTGAGGACTTAAAAATTCATTTTCCATTTTTCAATTTAGTCCTTAAATCTTTTGTTATATCAAAATCAATTTATTGGTTTCACAATCTCCTAATTTTTGATATAACAAAACCAAGTTAGATTTTTTAAGAGTTTTGAAATTTTGAAGACGTTCTAACTCCCCCTCAATTTAAGATGGGTTTTAAAGTTTTGAAAAGATTTAAAATTCAAGTTTTAAAACTCAAAACCAACTTAATTTTTTTTGGCTCTTATATTACTTCTCCCCCTTTTTGTTAGATCAAAAAGAATAATAAACAAGGCTCATCAAGAGAAGAAATAAGGTTAAAAGCAATAGGAAACATAATATAGATTCATTAAGTTCAAATAACCAAACATAAAACTTAAACCAATAGATATTAAAGCTCAATCCCAAACAAAACAATCAAAGCATAGGTTCATAAAGCATAAATAAAATAAAGGTGCAAATTTAGTCCTAATATGATAAACTAATATGACATGTAATGAATACCCTAAGCCTTGTCATCGTCACCATCAACATCCGAAGAGTCATCATCGTTTTTAGCTTGAGAACGATGAAAGGTCATCCATTGACCATAGAAGGTAGAGAATGAAAAGTCCATTGATTGATATTGATTCTCAAGGGCGGTGAGA
The DNA here is from genome assembly GCA_030270665.1 of Hibiscus trionum. Taxonomy (NCBI): domain Eukaryota; kingdom Viridiplantae; phylum Streptophyta; class Magnoliopsida; order Malvales; family Malvaceae; genus Hibiscus; species Hibiscus trionum. Next base: position 23,089,237 of record BSYR01000004.1, read on the forward strand.
CGATCCTCCATGGATTGCAAACGGGTATTGATAGCACCAAAACCCGAAGCCATGTTTGTATCCATCGTGTTGAACCGCTTGGTAAGGAAAGCCATAAGAGTTTCACTGTTAGGACCCGGAGCTTGAGGTGGTGGCTCAACTTGAGGTGGAGGGGCTTGCCTATCAATGTGTTCCCATCGGCCAAGAGTGTAGTGAAACCCGGACTTATGGAGAGAAGATTCACCAATCTTGTTCTTACGGGGTTCTAGAGAATTATAGGAGCAATCAAAGTTGAGGATGCCAAAGATGTATGTCAAAACAGTCCCATAAGTGAAAGATTTAAGAGCTTCGGTTTCACGAAGCTTCACATTATTGACCATCTCGGTGAGCATGATTTTGACAAGATTTGGTCGTTCTCCTCGGCGAAAGCACTCTAGCCAAAAATAATCAACTTGATGAATATGAGAGAATTTACCTCTGGAAGGGCGGATAAACCATGAAATCATCAAGTGAAGGAAACAGTCATGAGCATCCAAAGAAAGCACGGAACCGGAGTGAGCACCAAAGTGAGTCTCATCCTCAATGCCTTCGTTCTTGAGCCCAAGAGCATTCTCTAAAAAGAATATGTTGATAACGAACTTCTTCCCCAAGAGATACGACTCAATGTCAATCACCTCGGTGTGATCTTCATTATCAATGAGCAAGACATTTGAGTAGAAAATGAGGACATCAACAACACGCTCTTGATGAACGGAAATATCCTTGACGTAGGAGAAACGATCTTTCATCTCTTGAGTCCGAAGAATTTTGAGAAAAAGTTGGGTGAGGTTAGGACGGATATTGGCTTGACTTGAGAAATGATCCTTCATCTCTTGAGTCCGAAGACTTTTGAGAAAAGTTGGGTGAGAAAAAGTGAATTTATCATTTAATACCCATTTTAAAGCTGTCCGTAGAGCCATTTCAGAACATGCACGATCGTTCCGAAACGTCCGTACCGAAATGTTGACTGTCGTTTCGAGTCCTGTTGACCGTTCCGATACGGATTTGACCGTATCGAATCCCATGTGTTGACCCGTATCAAAACTCGTTTCGATACACTTCTTGGCAGAGGCAAAACATTTCGAAACCTTTTAAGGCGTTTCGAAACACCCTAGTCATAGATCACTCTTTTAAGGCACCCGTATCGAAACAGATTGACCCGTTTTGATACACCTAGGCCTGGAAGTGCAGATGAGACTCTAATATTGCAGAAAAATGAATTTCATGAAGTCCTATATGCATAAATAACATGAATGAGCAGGAATAACATGTATAAACACAAGCATACTCCCCCTAACTATTAGCATGGATGAAATTAGGAGTAAAAACACATAAGCATGGCATTTTTCAAGAAATCAAGCAATTTAAGCACAAAAAGGTCCTAAAAGGTCAAGATAGGCTAGTTAGACCTAACTCTCTCCTAAGGGACCAAAAACGCTCATTATCCAAAGGCTTGGTAAAAATGTCTGCTAGTTAGTTTAAGGTGTCAACGAACTCTATAGCAACATCTTTCTTAAGGACATGATCTCTAATGAAATGATGCCTTATTTCTATATGTTTGGTTCTAGAGTGTTGGATGGGATTTTTTGTTAAGAAAATGGCACTAGTGTTATCACACTTAAGGGGTATGGTTTCAACTTTAATACCATAATCTAAGAGTTGTTGCTTCATCCAAAGGACTTGAGCACAACAACTCCCTAAGGATATGTACTCGGCTTCAGTGGTAGATAGAGCTACACTATTTTGTTTCTTAGAGAACCAAGATATGAGCATACTACCTAAGAATTGACATGTTCCCGAAATACTATTCCTATCAATTTTACAACCCCCATAATCCGCATCCGAATAAGCATGAAGGTTGAGTCTCTAGGGTACCAAAGATCTAGACAAGGGGTATCTCTAAGGTACCTAAAGATTCTCTTAACGGCTATAAGATGAGACTCTCTAGGACTAGCTTGAAACCTAGCACACAAGCAAACACTAAACAATATATCTAGTCTACTTGCGGTAAGGTAAAGCAAAGATCCAATCATAGAGCGATAAAGCTTAGAGTCAACACACTTACCTCCTTCATCTTTGTCAAGCTTTGTAGATGAGCTCATTGGTGTGGCTTGAGGCTTTGCATTCTCCAGGCCAAACTTCTTGAGCATATCCTTGATGTAATTTGCTTGATTGATGAAGGTACCATCCTTCCCTTGCTTGATTTGGAGTCCCAAAAAGAATGAGAGCTCCCCTATCATGCTCATCTCGAATTCACCTTGCATTAACTTAGCAAACTCTTTGCAATGCCACTCATTAGTAGATCTAAAAATAATATTATCAACATATATTTGTACTACTAAGATGTCATTTTATACCTTTTTATGAAAAGTGTAGTGTCCACCTTACCTTTTTCAAAACCTTTTTCACTCAAAAAGTTTGAAAGTCTTTCATACCAAGCTATAGGAGCTTGTTTTAAACCATAAAATGCTTTAGTTAGTTTGAAAACATGATTTGGAAATTTTGAATCTTCAAAACCCGGTGGTTGTTCCACATACACTTCCTCATTTATAAAACCATTTAAAAATGCACTTTTAACATCCATTTGAAAAAGCTTGAAATCATGATAACATGCATATGCAAGCAACATCCTAATAGCTTCCATTCTAGCTACGGGTGCATAGGTTTCATCAAAATCAATTCTCTCTTCTTGAGTGTAACCTTGAGCAACTAATCTAGCTTTATTTCTCACAATGTTACCACTCTCATCTACTTTATTCCTAAATACCCATTTAGTTCCTATAGTAGATTGATTACTAGGCCTTTCAACTAATGTCCATACATTACTTCTCTCAAATTGATTTAACTCTTCTTGCATAGCCATAATTCAAAAATCATCTTTTAATGCTTCTTTAATGTTCTTAGGCTCAATGCATGAAATAAAAGCAACATGGTTCATAAGTTTGAGATAAGATCTAGTAGTTACCCCCTTGGATGGATCACCCAAGATTTCACCACCTTTGACATAGTTGTACTCCCTTGGGTAGCTCACTTCCTTTTCCTCAAGAGCCAAGTCCTTCAAGGTTCCAAGAGGTGGATCTTGTGCATCCTCTTCTTTCGTTGGAATCTCATCCTCCTTTGAAGTTTGTCCTCCATCAAAGGCATCAAGGATTCCTACATCATCATCTTCACAAGAATCCTTCCTCGGAAGGAGGTTATCATCGAATACAACACGAATAGACTCTTCTACTACTAAAGTTCTCTTATTAAATACACGATAGGCTTTAGAGTTTAAAGAATAACCTAAGAAAATAGCTTCATCACTTTTAGCATCAAATTAACCTAAGTTATCTCTTCCATTGTTTAAAACAAAACACTTGCAACCAAATGGATGAAAATAGCTAATGTTGGGCTTTTTAGATTTTAAAATCTCATATGGTGTTTTCTTTAAAAGTGGCCTAATCATTACTCGGTTTACAATGTAGCAAGCGGTGTTTGTGGCTTCCGCCCAAAAACATTTAGGTAAATTGTTTTCACAAAGCATGGTTCTAGCCATTTCTTGTAAAGTCATATTTTTCCTCTCAACTACCCCATTTTGTTGAGGAGTTCGAGGAGCCGAAAAATTGTGGCTAATACCATTTTCATTTAAAAACTCTTCAAAACCTAGATTTTGAAATTCGTTTCCATGATCACTTCTAATATGAGAAATCTTAAGTTCAAGATCATTTTGAGTTAATTTTGAAAACTTGATGAATTTTTCTAAAGCTTCACCTTTAGTACTTAAGATTAGAACCCAAGTAAATCTACAATAGTCATCAACAAGAACAAATGCATATGATTTACCACCCAAGCTCATAGTTCTAATAGGCCCAAATAAATCCATGTGAATTAGTTGTAAACACCTACTTGTAGAAACATCATTAATGGATTTAAAGGATGTTCTATGTTGTTTACCCTTACAACATGCATCACAAATTTTGTCATTTGAGAACTTAATTTTGGGCAAACCTCTAACTAGATTTAGGGAAACTAATTTTTCTAAAACACTAATGCTAGCATGTCTTACTTTCCTATGCCATAGCCATGCGTCATTTTCATTTTGTGCAACAAAACATGCATGAGATGTATGAATGTCATCTAAATGCACCATGTATATATTACCTATGCGATGACCAATGAGCATTATATTATTTGATTTAATGTCAACAATTTTGCACCCATTTTTATCAAATAAGATATTAAACCCTTTTATCACACAATTGACTAATGCTCAATAGATTGTGTTTTAGACCATCAACATATAAAACATTTTTTATGAGAATAGTAGAGTGATTACCTATAGATCCAATACCTTTAATGTGGCCTTTGGAGTTGTCACCAAATGTCACTACTCCTCCACTTTTTGGCTTTAAGTCCATGAATCGACTCTTGTCTCCGGTCATGTGCCTCGAGCATCCACTATCAAGGTACCATGAGTTTTGACTTTGTGCTTTGGCCTTGTAGCAATGCTCCCCATTCAAACAAAGATATTAAGATTTGATTTTTGGTACCCAAATCATTTTGGGTCCACGAGTGTTAGCTCCCAAAAGCTTGGTTCCTTTAGGAATCCAAGGTGACATAGCAACAACATTATTATACTTGAAGAGTTCCTTAGGAACCCATACACTTCTAATTTTCTTAGTTCTAGTATGCCTATGGAAGCCACTTTGCTTGTAGTTATATGCCTTTCTCTTAGGTTGGTTAGTTCTAGAGGATTCACCTATCTCATTTTTCACATTACCAACATTTTTGAAAGACTCCTTGAGCTTGTTAAGCTCATCTAACACCTTTTGGTGTTCACTATTGCATTGAGAAATAAGATTGTTTAAGTCTACATTTTCATCTTGAAAGAATTTAAGTTCATCTTGTAAACCTAAGATCTTTTTCTCGAATTTTAAGTTAGCTTAAGAAAGTGAGTCATTTTTAGCATTTAATTATGAAATAATCTTTTTATTTCTTATGACCGACTCTTTATACTTCTCAACTAACTCATCATATACCTCTTGTAACCCATCATAAGTATCATGCAATTCATCAAATGTAAAATCAAAAGATGATGAGTTAGAGGTTACCATGGAGGAATCGTCCTCAAGAGCCATGAGACAAAGGTTGGCCACTTTGTGTTCCTCATCATCGGATGACTCCTCAACACTCCAAGTAACAAGCTTGGCTTTAAGCTTCTTCTTCTTTTCAAAGCCCTTGTTCTTGAGTTGAGGGAACTCTGAACGAATATGACCCGATTTTTTGCACTCAAAGCAAATGATTTGATCCCTCTCTTCTTCTTTTTTTTTGGTTTTGAAGTCCATTTTTCTTTGAATCTTCCTTCCTCGGTTGGACCTCATAAATCGTGAGAACCTTTTGGCTATCATAGCCAATTCTTCTAGGTCTTCCTTCTCACTAGAAATGCTCTCCTCATGTAGAGAAGCTTTGAGAGACACTCATATCTTCTTTTTCTTATCTACCTCAAGCTTCTCCACTCTTCTATCTTCCTTCTTCCTTTCATCTTCCCTTCCTTGCTTCATTATCTCATGAGTTATGAGAGAACCCACTAACTCATCAAGCTTGAGTGTCTTCAAATTTTTGGCCTCAATGATGGCAGTTCTCTTCCCATCCCAAGACTCGGGAAGTGAGTAGAGTAGCTTCCGGACTAGTTTGTCTTCTTGGATTATCTCTTCAAAACCCTTTAGCCCGTTGACGATTGTTGAGAAACGATCAAACATCTTTGACACGGTTTTGTCGGGCTCCATTTTGAAATTCTCATAGCTAAGATTGAGAATTCCAATCTTTGTCTCCTTCACATCACTTGTTCCTTCATAAGTAGTCTCAAGTGTATCCCACACTTCCGTAGCACTTTCGATGGAGGAAACTTTGGAGTAGATGTCGGGATCGAAAGAGCAAAACAACATGTGAAGAGCTTTATCATTGATTTGAATATTCTTTCTCTCTTCTTCACTCATCTCATTTTTCTTCTTTGGCACCAATCTTCCTTCGTCGTCTCTCTTCATCGGAATAGAGGGACCATCTTCAATGGCATCCCAAACTAGATAATCGTTGGATTTAATGAAGAGACGCATCCGGTTCTTCCAAAAAGGGTAGTTATCACTGTTGAAGAAAGGCAGTTTTGTGGTTGATTGAGACTCGTACATGTTTGACCCGGAGGTAGATGCCATGGATTGCTTTGTGGTTGATCACACTCTTCCTAGGAACTCCTCTTGTGGTTGTTAATCTTTCAAAGATGTAGGCTCTGATACCAATTGTTGAGTGGGTCAATGAAATGATATAAGCCAAGAAGGGGGTGAATTGGATTTTTAGAACTTTTGGTGGTGGAGTTGAAAATTAAAAATGCTAGACAGGAGGATTTAGAGTGGTTCAAGTTCCAATCAAACTCTACATCCACTACCTTAGCTTCACTAAGGATTTTCCAACAATCCACTAATTGTTCTTCCCATTTTCTAGGCTAAGAAGGTAACCTTTACAATACCGGTCAAATTTTCTACCCTAAATTTAACCCAATCCTCGCTCAAGAAATACAAAGAAGATAAAGGCTAAACAAGTATCTCTCAATACAAAATATAGCCCTTTTACAAGCACTCAACCCAATTGAACAGATAAGAATGGGAATTACAAATTTCACAATTGGGGTTTACAAGAAATAATGGGATTTTTGCACAAATGCTTGGCTTTGATGTTTGGATAATTCTTTGGAGATCAATAGTTGTCGTTGGAGCTTTTAGAGGTCATTTTTATACCTTCTCATTGAATTCTAGCCGTTGGGGTTGTTGCATTCATCAATATAGTTGTTGGGATGTTATCTTCCCTCCATAAAAGCAGTCTGCAAATACCCGTTCCGAAACGCTCGACCATGTTTCGAAACAAACCAAAATAGAAAGAGTCGTTAGAGTGTAATAAATAGACCGTACCGAAACGGGCACGATCGTTTAGATACGCTAAGAGCCCGTTTCGAAACTCATTTCAAAACATTTTGCCACTATCAAAGCCTGTATCAAAACGGCTTAGAAGCGTTTCGATACGCCTTAACGACAATTTTAAATTCAGTTATAAAACTTCAACGGTCATATTTTAAAACCAAGTTTGATTTCCATTTCGAAACTTTTGAGGTCGTTTCGATACGATAGTATCGAAACTGGTCAAACCGTTCCGATGTTCTTCATCCATTTCGAAACACGTTCCGAAATAGAGGATAACAATTTCAAACTATTCTGGAATGCCCAAATCCCGTTCCAAAACGGTGACTCGAAAATCTCTGTTTTGGTTTGATAAACACTTAGAAAATATTTGACAAGTTGATGTTTTGACTTAAACATTTCTCTTTAAATACATAGAGAGGTTTTGAGGACTTAAAAATTCATTTTCCATTTTTCAATTAAGTCCTTAAATCTTTTGTTATATCAAAATCAATTTATTGGTTTCACAGTGTCATTCATGTCCTTACGGTGTGCATACACTCTAGTCGGTCCACCTCCCTCGGGCTGAACTGCCACAATATGAGCCACATTCCTCTGACCATCGTTCCTAGGCTGGAAGTTACCTCGATCGCACCCACGGCCTCTTTGATGCTCGACAGCTCGCGCAGGTAGGGGTGTTCAAATTCGGGTACCCGGGTTTTCGGGTACCCGAAAAACCGGGTACCCAGACCTTCGGGTATTAGGTTTGTCGGCCCGTGTCCCGACCCGTAAATATCGGGTACCCGATAATCGGGTACCCGTTAAACCCGGGTACCCGGTTCTATTTTTTTTATTTTTTATTTATTTTAAAATTAAAAAAACCTTAAAAGTTTATAACACATGATCCAAACAAAAATAATAATAATGATTTGAAGTTTATAACCATAAGAAAGACATTAAAAATATTAATCTCGATCGTGATTTTTTTAATCTCATATTTTTTAAAGAAACCTACTAATGCATAAATGCAATAGAGAAACCTTGTTGTTTGTTTCATATCGAATCTTACATATTCACAAATTAATATTTTTTGTTGAAAAATTTAAAACATGAAAGCATATAATACAAATATATAATGAATTTAGAGATTTAAATATAGTTCTAAAGTAAAAATATTAAGTAATCTAATAAAATAAAAAATAAAAAAATAGGAACCGGGTACCCGAAAGTAACCGGGTACCCGAAAAAATCATATTTTTTGACCCGGGCCCAACCCGGGAAATGACGGGCCGGGTACCCGACCCGGGTACAAAAAAATTCCGGGTAAATACCCGATTATTTGTGTTCGGGTAGTCGGCTAGTCGGGTCGGGTAATTCGGGTCTGGTAATTTTGAACACCCCTACGCGCAGGAGCTTGTCCATCCCTAGCCGGATGTGGACAATCACGCTTCAAGTGCGGTTTAGACCCGCAGTTCAACCATGAGCCATAAGTACCCCAACACTCATCGGAATGACGCCTACCACACTTGGTACGCTCAGGAGTACGATTTTAAGTTCCTTGGCCGTGATGGCCTCACCCCGGATTACCACCTCCGCGCCTATGATCATGATAGGGTCTCCTATCCTTGCGCCTCTTGGCACGGTCTCTATCCCGTTCGGCGGTTCTTTTACCTGAACTAGATCCACCCTTGCAATCCGCAAGTCCCAAAGACTATTTAATGTCCTTGGCCCTAACGACCAACACATCAAAATCTGTATAGTCAGAAGCCCACATGTAGGTTTTCACCTCCTAGATCAAACCATAGCTGAAACACTCACATCGTTCCTTCTCAGTGGGAACCAACTCAAAGGCATATTGACTGAGACGTATGAATTGTACCTCATACTCGAACACGGTCATGCTACCCTGAACTAGAGCCATAAACTATCTCTTCTTCTCATCTAGGTACCGAGGACCTAGATACTTTTTACGAAAAGCAGTCCTAAAGAATTCCCAAGTAACCTCAGCCTCTGGCATACCCGTTGTGATGGTAGTCCACCAAGTATAGGCATCTCCCTGAAGCAAAGAGACGATGCAACCTAACTTATGTGTATCAGAGCACACCATCTATCCCAAAATACGAACTGTGCTCTTAAATCATGCCTCTGAACCCTCGGGTGACAATCCCTGAAACTAAACTCCACCCAAGCTACAAAGTCGCTCTAATGAAAAACCAGAACCTGCACCCTGAGGCGGTGCTGCAACCCGAACACCCACTAAAGCTGTCTGAATAGCCACGACAATAGCCTGAATCAACAGATTCACATCAATGCTAGCCTGACCCTACCCAACCTGGGGTCTAACACCTCTGACATTTACTCCACCATCCGAAGGAGGAGGAGGCAAGTTCTCCCCTTAGTCTCACCATGCTAACAGGTGAAAATTAAACAATAAACACAACAAGCGAAATGATTTGGGGTCAGCAAGGAACAAGTTCCAAGGCGCTCAAGTCTTTAAACTTAAACCACTTACAATAACAATATACAAGAAATGGGTGCCTTTAACTATCTCCCGACCAACCCAAAGAAAACCATAAGCATGCTTACAATCACCGGGCATCACAACCAACAAGCTTGCACAATAAAACTTACCTCGCTTACATTTTGGCTTTGCGAAAACTCAATGAACCTAGGTGAAACCTAGGCTCTGATACCAACAAATGTAAGCCCTTCGACCCGGCCTAGCCACTAAGCCGAACCGAACGGGTAACACGGGGAAAACTGAAGCGAAACCCGTTAAGGCCTCACTCCGATTAGCAACCCTATTTTTTCTTTTTTGGAATTATCTTGTCTAGATGCCATATTTAAATCCTATGTGAGGAGACAAGCAGCAGGAAGCAACCACGAACATGAACCAAGAAAAAACGGACATTATAGGTTACTTTTAACAGTAAAACCACAAGCTATATCGATACGCCTAAGGCCCGTCTCGATACGCCTTCAACGGTCAAACTCCCTAAGGTCAACTCCAAGAGACCGTATCGATACCCTCACGGCTGGTATCGATACGCCCTTAAAGGACAAACTCTCAGAGTCAACACCAGGGACCGTAACGATACGCCTAAGGCCCGTATCGATACCTTACTTTCTCGTCAAAATCTCAAATTTCTAGAGGCCAAAATGGATATCGGTACGCCCCCGTGTATCGGTACGCCTTGCTTAAAACAGGGGTCCGTATCGATACAGCCCTTGAGCGTATCGATACGCCCTGCCCAAAAAGACTGATTTCTGCAGTTTTAAGCCCAAGGAGAACCAACACAACTCACTAAACAAGCACCTAATCAACTCCTAAACACGCACATAACAAAAGCCAACCATGAGCATCATTTAGACATGATAAACAAACAACGGAACAAGATTCAACATGTCAAGATTCATTAAAGGAAAACATTCAAGCATAGTAATCACGAAAAGGGGTCAAAAGGAAATCAATGGCATGTTCAACAAGTTTTGAGGCATTACAAGCCAAACATAACTAAACAAACTTGTCTAAAGCAAGAGACATAACAAACAACCCCCTTAAACATAAATGTAATATCCCATTGCTTAATATTATTTATTTAAGTTTAGAGCCATACTTGAGCAAACCAAAATCCCCTTGGATTTTCCCTTGTTCCCCGAGCAGCTCTGTAGGTCTAAGGGCCTACATTGTTGGAAAGAAAAGGAGCGTAAGCATATAAGCTTAGTGAGCGGCGCTCAGGACGGTAACTATAACAATGCAGTTTTAAAACCATAATTTGTTTGAAACCAAAAAAATTTACAAATCATTTCCCTCATGCATGGACACATAACAACATGCATTTACCGAATGCATCCACAAGCCACAAGCTTACCTCATGCCCATTCTCAAACACAAAAGAAGAACCAACCACATACATAAGCGTAAATGGAAAAGAGCAATATAACATGCTTAACATGAGAATTTAGAGCACCATGGGTATATTGACATTCATCACTTTTACTCGGATATGCGGATAGTTCTCAAACACACTAGACACTTCTGGTGGAATAACACATCACCGTACTCACTCGTCTAGCAAAACATAGCTTCCGATGGAATCTCACATCATCGTACTCCTCCTTAGTGGAATCTAGCATCACTAAGGCCACGCGCGAATTTTACCTCGAGTGCACTCACATCCTATTGGTCGACCAACTATATCCGGTAATAAGATTTCACATGTCAATACCCACCAAACCAACACTTACCTTGTGTTCTCATGGTCACAACCATAACCAACATGGAATCAAATTAAGGAAATCAAATGCATAACACAAGGACGTTTCAAAGCATCATGCATTATGGAAAGTCATTCAAACACATAGCAGATGTTATCGAAAATGAAGACTAAAAAGCTTAAAACTTACTCTTTAGCTTAGAATGGCTTATTAGGCTCAATCTAAACCCCCAAAACACATCCTTAACAAAGTTAAGGCTTAGAAAACAATTTTACTCATCGGTACAACCCAAACGATAGCCGAGACACCGATTCAAGCCTCCGAACTACCCGGTCTCACGTTCGAAGATCCCAAATTCGTTTTCGCTGCGTCTAAACAACCCAAAACAGAGTATTAGTGCCCTTTTCTACATACATGCCCACTGAAATTCACATACACAATATTCAACAACATTCACTCATCGATTCGTAGCCGAAGTTATCCGAAAACATCATCAAATTAGCCCTAACCAAAATCTAGCAATAACACAGCAAATTTACCATCAAAACTACACCTTTCAACAACCAAAACACTTACCCAAAGTCTAGAAACCATCAACCCAAAGTTCTTCACAATAACAAACCAAAAACCCAAATTTTCAACTCCAAAAACCCCTCATTTTTACTAGTTTCGGGTTTCCCATCATTAATTCATTATCCTAACATTTTTAGACCCTCAAAACAAAGTTAAAAACACCTTTAAACCTAGGATCAAACAACCCCAACGAAATTTCTTCATTTCCACTTTTTCCAACACAAGCATTTTGGAAACAAATTAAACAATGGGTTTAAAGATAGATTTCATCTACAACATGTTTTAGGATGAAAGATCAAAATAAGAGATGGATTACCTTGAAAAACTTGCTTGGATGAAATGGTGAGATTAATGGAATAGTAGAAATGGGGTTTGAGCAAAATAACGTTAAAAGAGAGTTTGAAGAAGATGTTGGTATTTTCAAAACCCTTTTAAAATTCCAAAATCCCTTTTTCCCTTCTTCATTAAAATCCTTTAGTTGTTTGTTAAGAATGGTTTTTCCCTAAATTAATTTAACCCGAACTGGTTTAACCAACCCGATTATCTCCCGGGCCCTAAACTTAGGGAGTTAAAAAAGGATAAGACACCATATGAGTTGTAGAAAGGTAGAAAACCTTCCTACAAACACTTGAAAATGTAGGGTGTCTTGCCAAGGTAATGACCTCATTACCAAAACAAATGAAAATAGGTATCCAAACTGTGGATTGTATTTACATTGGTTATGCCGAACATTGTAATTCTTATCGGTTTCTTGTGTGTGAATCAAAGAATCCTGAGATTCAAAAGAACACGATAATGGAATCAAATAATGCATCATTATTTAAGAATGTATTCCCTTATAAATCTGGGGAGGTCGATCAAATTTCAATAAAAAAGAACTTCGGATGAAAATAGTCCAAATGATCAACAAGAGGCTGAAATTGAAACAGAGTCAAGAATAATCAAACGAGAAAGGGTAGAAAAATCCTTTGGATATTGTTGAGTGGATCAATCGAATCGAAATTGGCCAAGAAAGGGGTGAATTGGCTTTTTAAAGTGGAAAGAAGCAAATTGAAAATATGAAAATCGAAGACAAGAGAATTTATAGTGGTTCAAGCTTCAAACAAGCTCTACATCCATTACCTTAGCTCACACTAAGGATTTTGAACAATATCCACTAGATATTCTTCCTCTTTTCTAGGCTTAGGAGGTAACCTTTACAAATCGGTTAATCTTTCTACCCAATGATTAACCTAGACTCTCTCAATACAAAGAAGGAATGACAATCTGAAAAATACCTCTCGCGAGGTTGATATGTTGCCCAATTACAAGTAATCACTCTCCAAACTTGAAAGAAAATGATACAATGAAAATTACACAAGTGAGGGTTACAAAAATTTGACTCTTTAAGCTCAAGGGTTTGGATATATGTTTGGATTGTTGCAAATAGGTTCAATAGTTGTTGTTGTGGCTTTGGAGGCTTGCTTTTATACCCTTGCATTGATTTCTAGCCGTTCTGATGGTTGAAATCATCCATATATCCGTTGGGCTCCATTTTCCCGCAATAAATGCACTTCTACAACTTACTGTATCGGTATACGAACAGTTGTATCGATACCTGTCTCAAAACAGAGATAGTCGTTGTGCACATTTAAGAGGGGCGTATTGATACACATATAGGCGTATCAGTATGATTATAGTGTAAAAAGGGGCGTATTGATATCCAATAATCGTATCGATACGGATTTTACTTATTGGAATCCTGAGAAAAACTTAAGCAAAAAGTGTATCGATACGCTATATGGCGTATCGATACGGTCCAATGACCGTTTGAAAATTACTGATTTCATAACTGAAAAGCAATGATTATATTGTTAAATGCAAAGATTTGTCGAATCAAACCAAACTGTACCGATACGGGGACAACTATATCGGTACGCTATGCCTTAAAAATAAACTTAGTTTAAAAACCGTACCGATACGGGGTTAACCGTATCGGTACAATTTAGGCGATTGAAATTCTAGTAACGTAAAACCGTATCGATACGACTAGAGCGTATCGTAATTGTAAGGTTTGGCTTTGAAACACTTAGAAAATTTTGTTTGGTTTGAATGTTTTGACTTAAAACCAGTTTTGGTTCAAATGCTTGTCAATTTTGTGAGACTTTTAAATACTTAAAAATTTATTTATATTTGCAAATAAGTCCTTAAGAAAATTTGGTATATCAAAATCAAATTAGGTTTTACAATCTACCCCTTTTTGATATAACAAATCAAAGTAAATTTTTAAGTATTTTGAAAACTTTGAAAACTTTACTCCCCCTTAATTTAAGATTGATTTTCAAAACTTTGTAAAAATTTAGGTTTTTACACTTCTCCCCCTTTTTGTTAGATCAAAATCAATACATATAACAATGATATAGACAAGATATAGAACAATAAAGCACAAAGTAAAGCATAATAATAGCAACATAATATCATTAAACTTCAAATTAATATCCAAAGCAATATAAGTTCAAATTATTCCAAACTTAAATCCTAAAAACATAAATCAAAGCATAAGGTTCTTAAACATAGAACATAGGTGCATAATAAAATAGAAATCCTAAATGATATGAAATGAGATGCAGAAAGACTATTCGTCCCTATCATCTTCGTCCTCTTCATCATCATCATTGTGATTGGTTTGAGAGTTCCAAGCATTAAGCCAAGCACCATGGAAAGTGGGGAGAGAGATATCCATAGAGGCTTGTTGTTGATCAATAGCCTTGACTCGATCTTCCAACGAGGTAAAGCATGTATCAATGGTCGCAAATCCCGCATTCATGATTGTATCTAAAGAAGCAATATTAGTCCCTAAGGAGGTGAATTGCTCATTTAGATACGCCATGAGTCCATCCATGGAAGATTGAGCTTGGTTGACTTGTGGACCTTATGGAACAAACGAATGAGGTTGATCTTATTGAGGAGGAGGTCGATTAACACGAACCCATTCATGGTCGATGTATTCGAAGTGAGCACGAGTAAGGGAGTGTTCATCGATCGGTTCGCCAAGAGGCCCTGCAGAATCATGCGAACAATTGATCTACAAGGAATGGAACAAGAAACTCAAAGTCGTGCCATAGAAGGACTTGACTTGATTGGTGTGACGGTGTTGAACAAGATAAACCAAGTCGGCAAACATAATTTGACAAAGGTTTGGGCACTTACCCTCACGGAAACATCGAAGCCAAAAGGCATCCACTTGGAGGATAATAGAGAACTTGCCACTGGAAGGGAAAAGCCACCAAGTTAAGAATGTCCCAAAGAGTGTTCATCATCAATCCCCAAATTTTCAAAACCAAAAACATTACATAAAACGGTTTGTTCAATTTTGAAATTTCTTGCTCGTGAGATAGGACTCAATAGCAATAACTAGGGATGGCAGACGAGTACAGTTTTGCGGATTTCGCACCGCACCCGCCCCAGTTGGGGTGGGGATGGGTATGAGTTTGGTGGGTAGTGGGCGGGTGTGGATGTAAAAAGTCATACCCGCCGTGGGTAGTGGGTAGGTGGTGGATTTAAGACCTTACCCGCCCCGCACCCGCCCGCCCCGCACCCATCTTCCCCATATGCTACCCGTCATATTATGTGGCTTTGAAGATATTCGATTCAATATAAAATTTATTTTCATTATTCAAATTTCAAGTTCATTGCTTTAGTTCTTTGCACTGTCTTACCCTCATATTTCTCACATAATAACTAACTTACACCGGTGTAAATTAGTCATAGTTAGTTAGCTATAGTTCAGTAGAACTTACACCGGTGTAAGTTAGTTATACCACATCACAAGTTAATAGTGTTAGGGTCGGGGGCGTTTTAAATGACGGAAGAAAACTTCATGGGGCACATTAAACGCATCCAAAGTTCAGGCACCACATTGAACTTTTCGTCAAAGTACAGGGGGCATTGGTGTCATTATCCCTTCATGTTTTATGTGATATGGTTGCTGCCAGGTGGGCGGGTAGGTGGGTATAGGCGGGTATGAGATGGGTAATGAGTATCCAATTGGGTGGTGGGTGTGGGGATGGATTTAAGAATATACCCACGTGGGCGGGTGTGGATTTGAAAATTATACCCGCCGTGGGTGGTGGGTATAAAAATTTTAGGTGGGTATGGGGATGGGGGAGGGGGTATCCGCACCCGCCCCGCCCATTTGCCATCCCTAGCAATAACATGTTCCCTAGCTTGATCATAGATGCACCAAGCATTAGCATAGAAAATTAAAACAAGATTCCGATATAAAACCGGGGGTATACTTAAAAAAAGTCATGAATTTCCATTGTTGGAGCAACCCAAAATATTTGAATTTAAATGTTCCGAGTTTAGAAAAGGGATTGAAACAACTCTCTCATCCCGGATAGAAAATGCTTGATATTGTTTGTAATGGGCTAAAGCCGAGGGTGATTGAAAACAATGTTGGATAATATAACCAATATTCAGTTTAGTAATACCCTCATTTTCTGGATTGGGATTTGATGAACTAGAAGGCACTTCTTTTCTTGGTCTCTTTTTAAGTCTCATTCTAAACCTAAAAACATCAAAACAATTCGGGGAAAATGTATGCAATTATCATCACATTCGATCCAATAAATATTCCAATAATTCAAGGTATTGAGAAAAACACTATATTTTATAGGTTAAAAATATATACAAGTATAAAAATAAATTTTGGCAAAAATATTTTTGAAAAATAGTGTACAAAAATATATGATATATTTTTATATCCGAATAAAAAAATTAGATTTCAAAGAATTTTTGCAAAAATTTTAAAACACAAAAATAAATTGAAAATAGTAAAGAAAAATAAACGAAAATTAAAACAAAAGAAAAGGGTTTTATTCCTTGAGTTATGAAATTAGATGAATGAAGGATGAAGAATGCACCAAATTGATAGCAAAGCATAGCTTTTATGTGTAGAGTAAAAATTGTCAAGAGATTTTGAGTTTGATGTGAAAAATAAAGTAGATTAAAGGGGTTTTATAGTGAAAGTTAGCCTATGGTTTGAGAGAAAAAGAGATTTGAGTTTTAATTAAAGTGAAACACTCTTTTAATGCTCATTTAAAGCTCCAGCAACATACCGTATCGATACGCTGACTAGGCGTATCGATCTATCATATCGGTACGGTTCTCATGTTGTATCGATACGCGTGACCATATCGATACAGTTAAGACTGCATCGAAGCCCATTTAGCAACTTGTATCGATACAATGTTACCCGTATCGATACCCTTTTGCCAGAAATGCATTTTTTAACAGAATTAAGTTCAAAAATTAGATTTTAATCGATCCTAAATACATGTGTATGATGAATGAGCAATGTTTTGGACTAAAATAGATACATACTCCCCCTAGCAACAAGCATGGATGCATCAAGAAGCAAAATTACATAAACATTATCATCATTCAAATTCATGCAATTGTTTGACACTTAAGGGCTCTAAAAGGTCAAGATAGGCTAGTTAAACCTAACTCTCTCCTAAGAGTCCAAAAACGCTCTTTGTCTAATGGTTTTGTAAAGATATCCGCTAGTTGGTTTGAGGTATCAACATACTCTAGAACAACACTATTCTTTAAGACATGATCCCTAATGAAATGATGTCTTATCTTTATGTGCTTGGTTCTAGAATGTTGGATGGGATTCTTAGTAAGACATATGGCACTAGTGTTGTCACACTTAAGGGGTATGGTACCTACATTAATTCGATAGTCTAGAAGTTGTTGCTTCACTTAAAGGACTTGAGCACAACAACTTTCGGCTGATATATATTCCGCTTCGGTTGTAAATAGAGCTACACTATTTTGTTTCTTAGAGAACCAAGATATGAGCATACTACCTAGGAATTGGCAAGTGTCGAAGGCACTTTTTCTATCTTACAACTCTCATAATCCACATCAGAATAAGCATGTAGATTAAAGGAAGAGTCTCTAGGATACCAAAGGCCTAAACAAGGTGTGTATGTTAGCCTCGATGTCTTCAACCGAAATTAGCACCGATGAAAGGTGTAGAGGTTTCTTTTGAAATTGGGAAAACAAAAATCGAAAAATAAATAACAATTTGACACATTCGATTTTAGAGTGGTTCAACCTTCTAACCAAGGTCTACATCCACTACCTTAGCATCCACACCAAGGATTTCCCAATTCACTAACAATGAATTCTTCCCCTTTTATAGGATAAGGAGGCCACCTTTACATCTCTGTCTTTTCACGGGCTAAGATAGAACCCTCCCCTTAGTTTTTATAAGGATAAACTAGAGCTTGTCCCTCAACAATGAGGTCTTGACATTGTAAACTAATTGCATCTCTAGGTGAGTGTTTACACATTTTTGGCTCACTGGGATTAGACTAAAGAAATACAAGAGATTACAAGAAATAGACATTAAAATTTTACTCTCTTGATCTTTAAGCTTGGATGTCCATCCTCTCCATTCTTCAAGTGTCATTGGCTTGTGTATATAGAGTGGAATGAAAAACTAGTCGTTGGAAAACTGGCCGTTAAAAAATAGCCGTTGAAAAATTGGCCGTTAAAAACTAGCCGTTGGAAACTTTTAAAATACTTTAAAATATTTGTTTGAGTGAAGAACACTTTTCAAAAACCTTTCAAATATATTTTTCAAGATGAATGGACTTTGCATTAATTTTGCAATATTTGTTCAAGCCCGAAAATATTTTTCATTGAGTTATATCAAAATAAATATCTCAACAGTTTTCAAGCTAGAAAAAATCAATAGGGCCCTAGACTCCGCGATCCGCATCAACGAAAATCCCTCTAACTCGGCCTCCTTCAATTCTCTTGCTAAAGTCGCAATTCCCAAAAAGGGTCGACAGCACGCTATCGCACAACACTAAGGAATGCCTAATTTATCATCCCCACCTCGCCTTTTACTTGATCTAATTGGGTTCAAAAATTGAGAATCCTTAATCCCTTTTACCAAACCCCTTAGCCCCTTGAGAATCCCAATTATTATTCCTCTTCCTATAGTGATCATGCGATCTTTCATGAGCTAGAGCAACTCTAATTTTCGAACCATAAATTCACTTGCATTCAGACGTTTGATTGCGCTTCACGCCTCTTTTTCCGACGTCATACGAACAAAACTAAATCTTGACCCATCACATGCTCTTTTAATAGGTACAAATACATCCATGGCGATCAAATACTTACCACACCCCCTTCCAATAAATTTAATTCGATAGGTTTCTCACGAAAATGGTCCAACTCTGCCGGTAGCTGCTGTTGCTCTCCATCCCAACTTTACAGACAATAATTTATTCGATCTAATGAGCCGCTTTGTCGAAGAAGGAATCACCGTCACTCTGCTACAAAAAAGACTAATAGCAAAAATATTGTTAATTTTAAGGGTATAATTATCATTGATTAAATTAATTTAAATAAGTGATAAGTAATATAAATTATATTTTTCATTAGTTAATTAAGTGATAAATAATGAGTAATTATTTTATTTTTCATCAAATAAAATAACTTGAGATAATAAATAAATAAAATTTAATATGTCACTCAATAGTCAATAGTCCACCAAAACTCACTTTCCGAAGAACGGCCTATTAGTTTTGAAGAATTCTTTAAAAATAGTTATTTGATTTTGTTGAACGGACTGAAAAGAGAGAATATGCTTTCAAGATCAAGTTTAGATGATCATTAAAGCATATTTATCTATACTCTTATGACCTTTAGATTAAACTCTCTCTAATTCGGTTGTATCAACACAGAGGATATCGAACTTGTTTTCAAGATCAAGCCTTAACGACACTTGAAACAAACCTCACTAATCGAAATTACGTTTTAAGTTCCTGAGATCGATTCTCAAACAATCTACTCTCTAAACTACTTTTCCAAATCGAGTTTCGAAGACCCTTGAAACAAAATATTAATCCAAAATCAAGTTTAGATAACCCTTGAATTTAGATATCATTAAAGAGAAAAAAATCAAAGAATTTTATTTTATAATTAAGAAATCATCCAAAAATAACAACTCAGCTTTTGTTGATGAAATTTATTTGATTTGTTCTGAATTTTTGAAGTATTGTCCCACTCAAAAGTTGTGAGAGAAAAAGTAAAATATCATGGTTAAAAAGTAGAAAACTTTAATATCAATCTTTATCTAAATCAATATTCATATAAAAGCAATATACACTGTCTACGGGTGGACAAAACTCGACTCGATTCGGAAAAACAGAATTATTCGACTCGACTTGAGGTGAAAAAAATCGACTCATTTTGACTTGACTCGTAGTTTCACAAATTCGACTTTACTCGAAAAATTTTCAAATAAAATTTGTGTTATGAAATAGAAATTCGAATAACTCGAAATTTTGAATAATTAGTTTATCAGTTTTCATCATCGAGTCGAGTCTGTCAATTCTGCATGATTTATTATGTATATTACATGTGAAAATACGAATATATATATATATCGTTTATGCATATAGAAAGTCTTTAAAATTAGAATTAATATGTGCATTTTTTCCGTAATTCCCATGGGTCTGTGGAAACGTCTGGCAAAGGAGCAAACAGCGGAACATGACGTCGGCGAGCACTGTTTAACGGGTAAGGGTGATCAATCGGAGGAGAAAGATCAGGGTACTCAACGGGTGTGGACCTTATATGTCGGAGGTCTATCTCGAACAATACACTGGAAAGGATTATGGCAGGTATGTGATAGACATGGGGTTGTCAAAGATGTGTTTATTCCGAATAGAGTGGCTAGGGATGGGCAGCGATTTGGCTTTGTTCGGATGGCATCACAAGATGACGCCAGTCGGGTAATCGAGAGATTACATGGAAAGTGGATTCACGGCGCTCGGATGAGTGTCGCCATGGCGTGGAAGGGCAGAACAGAATTGGTTAGGAGAAAAGGGGGGAGGAGAAAAGTAGGGAACAGCGTGGGACAGTGGAGATCGGAGATTCAAAGGCGTCACACACTTCGAAATCGACAGGGAGAGGAGGGGTGAGTGAAAATCGCAGGATAATACCGGGAATAGTGGACGAAGACAAATGGGCGATCCTACAATGGTGCGCGGTGGGATGGTGCTTGGATCCGTGTAGTATAAAATCATTGGCGGAGCGTTTGGAGGTTGAGAAGCACGACGGATTCTCCATCATGAGATTGTCAGGGTCCATGATTTTGTTAATGTGCACATCGGCGAGTGTTCGAGAACGTGTGTTGAAGCTAGACCGCGTGAAAGAATGTTTTGCGAGGGTGGAGGCGTGGTCGCCAACAATCAAAGTGGAATCGCGCCGGGTATGGTTATCGATTGTGGGTCTTCCAATTCACTTATGGCACAAACGGACATTCATGAATATCGCAAATATATGAGGATCTTTTATTTGCATGGACGATGCTACGGAAACACCGACATCTTTTGATAGCAGCATAATTATGGTGGAGACAACTGCTTTTGATCGAATTGAGGAACAAATATCTATTCAATTTGAGGAGGAGATGTATCCGGTCCGAGTGTTGGAAATGGACGGCAAAATTCCGGCGATTGAGTGTGATTGCGGCAATTATGAGTCGACCGACGAAGAGGAGAGTCTTGCACATGATACCTCTTATGACACTGCCGGGGATGAAGGAAGGATTGATGGCACCACAAATAATCGGAGGGAGGTAATCGAACCAGTTTTGTGGCTAGCTAACGAAGTTTGGGAGGGACAACAAGGGGCCACGAACGGTGCAGTAAATATAGAACAGCGAGCAGATTTAATTAACAATGTGGAACGGGGGACGAAGCAGCGTTTGGAACGGTCGCCGGACTGGCAGACGGAAGAGCTGCCGGAACAGAATGGGCCGACGAAAGGAGGTGGGATGATTGGGGAGAAGGACAGAGGCGATAGGAGTCTAGAGGTGGTAGGTAACGTTCCAATTTGTGAGAGTTTGGATATCGCTGGGATTGTGAATTCAAAGTCTAGTGATTCAGTGGGGCAGGATTCTCAATTGTATACAGGGGATAAGGTGATAGAGGAATTTAACTCATATCCAAATATCCATTCGACTGCTCCACATCCAGGCCTTGGTAATACCGAATTAATTCAAGTGGGTCGGGCGTTTTGTAAAATCCGACGGGTACTAGGAGGAGAACAAATCACAGGTGGCTGTCGGGTATATCGGAAAAAGAAGGGCAATCGATTAAGTGGGATTCGACAAGGGAATTTGAACGGGGAAGGGGAGATAGTAGACGGATTGAATGCACCACAAAATCTAGAAAGCGAGGCAGTCGCAACATTAAAATTGGGCTCGTTGATTGGGGTAATTTCCAACGGACGTGAAGAGAAGATCATTCGCGACATTTCACGGGTAATCACCGGGGATAGTCGGGGTTTGTGACTAATGAAATTGTTATCGTGGAATGTTCGAGGTTTGGGAGGGAGTGCAAAGCGACGGTATGTACGTGAGGTGTTACGAAAAAATAATGTGGACATAGCGATGTTACAGGAAACGAAGATGGAGGAGTGGCCGACGTTATGGGTAGCGAACTTATGGGGATCGGACTGTTTTGAATCAGTATTCGCGCCATCAATTGGAGCTTCAGGAGGTATATTGGTGGTGTGGGAAGCAAGCAGATTTAGCACTGAAAGGGTTGAGGTAAATCGACATTTTATAGTGTTACGGGGAAGGTGGATACAAGAAGACATGGCTTGCGGGATAGTAGTGGTATATGCCCCATCGGAGGTTGAGGGTCAGCGAGCAGTATAGGCAGCGATACTAGACAAAATTACCGATCAAGAGGGGCCATGGTGTATCGCAGGGGATTTCAATGCAATCTTACATGACTCTGATAGAGTTGGGGTATCGGACAGGAATGTTGAAATGGAATTATTTGGTGAATTTGTACTTCACGCGGGGCTAATGGATTTTCCGCTACTGGGCAAACGATATACATGGTTTGGTCCAAGGAATAGGTGCAGTAGAATCGATCGTTTCTTGATCTCGGCAGGTTGGGTGGATGTTTTCAGCTCAATTCAACATGAAGCTTTGGCAAGGGGTGTATCGGATCATACGCCCTTATTGTTGAAATGTGATGAGAGTGATTGGGGACCTCGGCCTTTTAGGTTCTTCAATTGCTGGATGGAGGGTCGATATCATGCTCGCCAAATAGTTGAAGAATGGTTCCGGTTGACAGGTTTGGGCATTGGTAACGAGAACATTATGGTAAAATTGTGTCACCTGAAATTATTCTTGAAAAAGTGGAATCGTGATAGTTTTGGGGATGTGAATGAGATTATTGCTGAGATGCAAGGTAAGATTGATCGGGCAGATGAAGCGGTAAATAAGAATAGTGACGGTAAGGGAATTGAGGTGGAGCGAAGACAGTGGATGCAGGCATTATGGAGAGCTATGCGAAATAAGGAAGCAATGTGGAAACAAAAATAGCGGGTGACATGGCTTCGATTGGGTGACCGAAATATGGCCTTTTTTCACCGATCCGTCAAATTACGTGCTGCTAGGAATTACATACCTGGTTTCTTGATAAAAGACAGGTGGATAACATCACCGACACAAATGCGTCGACATGTGGTGCAAGCGTTCACTAGACATTTTGCTAGTGATACACGGGAGTGTGTATGGCACTTTGATGGTGAGTTCCGAAAAATATCTACGGCTGCTAGTGAGAGGTTGGTTTCGATTTTCTCATTGGAGGAAATTCAGGGTGTGGTGTGGGAATGCGACGGTTCGAAGGCGCCAGGCCCAGACGGATTTACATTGGAATTTTATAAGAAAGGGTTAGAGGTGGT
The DNA here is from genome assembly GCA_030270665.1 of Hibiscus trionum. NCBI lineage: Eukaryota > Viridiplantae > Streptophyta > Magnoliopsida > Malvales > Malvaceae > Hibiscus > Hibiscus trionum. The sequence goes on from BSYR01000004.1 coordinate 23,112,747, forward strand.
AAGTGGTGACGTCTTCCGTTTTTTCGAGAGTTTCCATGCTAACGGTCTTTTACCCAAGGGTGCGAATTGCGCGTTTATCGTCCTGCTGCCTAAGGTATCGTCCCCTAAAACAATTGGTGAATATAGACCTATCTGTTTGGTTAATTCAATGTACAAAATATTGGCGAAATGTTTAGCTAATCGCTTGCAGTTAGTTTTGGGTGAGTTAATCAGTGACACGCAATCAGCGTTTATTAAGGGACGTCAATTAGTGGATGGGGTACTTCTAGCTATTGAGGTTGTTCATTCCCTTCGTCAGAGGGGAGCGGGTGGTTTCTTGTTGAAACTAGATTTCGCAAAGGCCTATGACTGTGTCAGTTGGCGGTTCTTGGATGAGGTACTAGCTAAAATGGGATTCTGTGACATTTGGCGTAATTGGGTTAGAGAATGTATCAGTTCTGCCCGACTATCAGTGTTACTTAACGGTAATGCGACGAAGGAATTCAGAATGGGTCGGGGTTTGTGCCAAGGCTGTCCGTTATCGCCATTACTGTTTGTGGTGGTTGCGGAGGCGATGCACTTGATGTTGCGAAAGGCCGAGTCGGAGGGGCTAATTCGTGGGGTTGAGGTGGCGTCAGAGATATTCCTGACACACTTACAGTTTGCTGACGATACACTGTTATTTTTTGAGGCATCATTAGAGGTAGCGCGAAATTTAAAACGGATTCTACACTATTTTCAGGTTTGTTCTGGGTTGAAGATAAACTTTGGTAAGAGTTAGTTATATACTATTGGTATAGGTGATGAGCTGAGTGATAGTGTGGCCGAAGTGATGGGTTGTAGACGTACAGATTTGCCATTTGTGTATCTAGGTTTTCCGATAGGAGCGAATCCGAGGTTGGTTGCTACATGGGAACCGATAATTACAAACTTCAGGCGCAAGCTAGCGGGGTGGAAACGGTCGTCTTTGTCTTTTGCTGCTCGCTTCGTATTGGTGAACTCGGTACTTTCCTCTTTACCAATTTTTTTATATGGGTTTATTTGTGGCTCCGAAGGGGGTGATTGAAAGGCTGGATCGTATTCGGAGGGCATTCTTATGGGGAGGTGTTGGATTAGAAAGACGAATGAGTAGGGTAGGGTGGGAGGTTGTATGTCGGCCAAAACAGTTGGGGGATTGGGAGTCGCGGACTTACGGGTGAAGAATATGGCTTTGTTATCAAAATGGGTTTGGAGGTACGCTCATGATAAAGATTCATTATGGCGGAACTTGATTATAGCTAAATATGGCGAGCATACGCAGTGGTGGCGATTTAATACGGAAAAGCTCTCGTCAATGTCGATAGTATGGAGGCAAACTGTAGCAAACTCATGTGTAGCGCAAGTGGACAAGCACATGGGTATGTCGGGTTTTTTGTGGAAACTTGGTAATGGGCGGTCAGTCCTTTTTTGGTTCGATCCGTGGGTTGAACAGCTAGCATTGAAGGATGTTTTTCCGCGTCTCTTTTCGTTGGCTATTGATAAACTAGCTCGGGTGTGTGATTACGCGGAGGACGATGGCTTTGTTCATCAGCATTGGGACGGGTTTTTTATGAGGCAATTGAGGGTGTTTGAGCACGGGCAGTTGAGGGAGTTGTATGCTTTGGTGTCCAAGTTTCGATTATGGGAAGGCAGTATGGATACATTAATTTGGAGGGGGGTTGCTCATGGTGTTTTTTCGGTGCAGGCTTTGTCGAAGCTGGTCTTGTTAGATAAGGTTGGGGATGTGGGTTTAGGTGAATGCTTCGCTTGGAAAGTGCTGGTACCGCCTAAAGTTCAAGCCTTCTTGTGGTTCATATGGCTACGACGGTTGCCCACGGCTGATTTCTTGCGCGCTAGAGGGGTCCCTTTGCCGAATGATCAAGGACGTTTTCCATGGTGTGTATCGGAGGAGGAGAGTATCGCTTACATATTGTATGAGTGTTCTTTTGCGCGGACAGCATGGGATTGGATGAGACAATGGTGGGCCGTCGATACAATTTTCCCGGTAAGCTTTGAAGCATTTTTTGTGATTGATTTTCATTGCGTTTTTACTGGATGCATGAGAATGTGGTGGGTGGCGAGCGTTAGTTCATTGTTGTGGTCGTAATGGTTAGCGAGAAATGAGTTCGTTTTCCGTGGGAAACGTTTTTCGTTGTCTGAATTGTGTTTCTTGGTTAAGTTGAGATCGTTCTACTGGATAAAGGTTGATCGGAGGGGCGAAATGTTTTCGGAATCCGTTTGGTGGTCATGTCTAGCTAATTTTGTTATTAGCGCGCAACCGAGAAAGCTGAGGGGGGGAAGGAGCTGGCAGCCACCTTTAAATGGTGTGTTAAAGTTTAATACGGATGGATTGGCGCGTGGTAAACCGGGTCCAGCGGGGTTTGGTGGAGTAATGCGGGATGAGGATAGTCGAATATTGGGATTGTTTTCAGGCCCTTTAGGGGTGATAGAGTCGAATGAAGCCGAAGTGCGAGCGATAGCTTTTGCTTTGGGTTTGGTGCAGGAGAGAGAATGGCGGGAAGGTTGTGTCATTATAGAGTCAGACTCTCAGGTGGCGTTGAGCTGGGCTACACATTCGGCAAAACGTCCGTGGCGGTTATGGGAGGTCTTCTTAGCGATTGATCAGGCTTGTCGGGTAGCGTATGACATACAGTTTTGTTATGTGCCGAGGGAGGCGAATGGCTTTGCGGATGTATTAGCGAAAGAAGGAGTGGATAGATGTTCGCTCTTTGTGGCATGTTTATGAGTTGGTTGTTTGTTTATTTGTACTTTCGGCGGATCTTATCGTACTCTTTTCCTCCATTAGGTTTAGGGAGGTTTTTAACGAGGTGTGAGATCCATCATGATGTATGTTTTTCTTATTCCAATAAAATCATACAGTTGCTGATAAAAAAACAACAACCAAGCCCTAAGTATATGCATATAGAAATATATATGTGCACCGCTACGTATATGCATATAGAAATATATATGAAAAAAATATACATGTACAATTAAATTTGTACAGAAACTCGAAAACTCGACTCGATTCGACTCGAATTTCATAAACTTGACTCGATTCGTAAAAAAATCAAATAAAGTTTGAATCACAAAATAGGCCTTGCAAACTTGAATAACTCGAAATTTTTTGACTCGACTCAACTCGATCGAACGCCCAACCCTAACACTGTCAATAGTTTCTAGACTACCAACAGTGTCGTCCCTAGGCATGGGCAGGAGGGGCGCCCGCCCAAGGCCCCATTTTTTATAATATTCGATATTAAGATTTAATTTTTCTCCATATTTGTTATAAAGGTCCAATTTTTCAATAATTATTATTAAGGGCCTATTTTTCCCAATATTTATTATTAGTGACATACTCTTAATTTTTTTTCAATACTTGTTATTAGATCCGATTTTTTCTAATACTTATAATTAGGGGCCCAATTCCCCCATATTTGTTATTAGGGACATTCTCTTAAAATTTAATTTTTTAATATTTTTTATTAGGGGTCCAATAGGGACATAATTTTTTCCAATATTTGTTATTAGGAACATACTCTTAAAATTTATTTATTTTTTATATTTGTTATTAGAAACCTATTTTTTTCTAATACTTGTTATTAGGGGCTTGCTTTTAAAATTCATTTCTAATATTTATTACTAGGGGCCTAATTTTTTTCTAATACTTGTTATTAGGAGCCTACCTTTAAATTATATTTTTTAATATTTATTATTAGGGGCCTAATTTTTTAATTCACCCTTTAGCCACTAAAATCTCAGAAACAACTTTAACTACCAATAGTCCTTTTTTTATAAATAGTAGGGAAGGGTTACAATAGGCCTCGTTAAAAACACTTGTTGGGCTTGTAGGCACGCTCGAATCGATCACCGAAACCGTCAAGGAGGGTTGTAAAAGCTTGGTTGTTGAATTGGCTAAAACCAAAATAAATGTAGACAATTTGCACGAGGATTTTAGAGTGGTTCGACTACTTCAACCGAGTCTACATCCACTACCTTAGCACACCACTAAGGATTTCCCAATTCACTCAACAATGAATTCGTCCCCTTTTCCAGGCTCAGGAGGAAACCGTTACAACCCTATCTTTTGGACTTGGCTAAGATAGAACCAACTCTAGTTTTTCTCTCAAGGCTAAACTAGAACCTCTCCTTTTACAAGGGATTTGTTTGGTAAACTAAATACCTCTCTAGGTGGGTGTTTACACAAATTTAAGCTCACAAGAGTGTACAAAGAATAAAACAATGAAAAACACTCTCTTAAGACTATGTACAAGAGAATAGTAAAATAAAGATTTAGACTCTAATTCTCTTGACCATATTGCTTGGATGTTGTCTCTTGCTTTCTTCAAGTGTTCCAGCCTTCAATTTATAGTCCCAAATGAGTTTGTAGCCGTTTATAGCCGTTGGGAATATTGCCGTTTATAGCCGTTGGGAATATAGCCGTTTATAGCCGTTGGAATAGTACCATTTATAGCCGTTGGGAATAGTACCATTTATAGCCGTTGGAAATAGTTCCATTTATGGCCGTTGGGAATAGTACCATTTATGGCCGTTGGGAATAGTACCATTTATGGCCGTTGGGCTATTTCAAAATACACCGTATCGATACGGTTAGGCGTATCGGTACAGGTTTTGGCTACTGGAATTTTGGTAGTTTAAAAAACCTTTAAATACATTTTAAAACCATTCCAAAGCCTTTAAAACCCTTAAACATATTTTCAAGTTGTTTTTGACTAAAAACATATTTTAAATTCTTTTCAATTTAGTCCAAAACATTTTTCAAATATTATATCAAAACCTTAGTTCTACAATCTCCCCCTTTTTGATATAATAAAACCAACTTGAAAAATTTGTTTGGGATTCTCCCCCTTTAGCTTTAAAATTGTGAATAAGAGATTAAGATATGAAATCATATAAAGCTCCCCCTTATTCATTTGAAAATTCAATTTTTCAAACCATTTCTCCCCCTTTTTGTTATATCAAAAAGAATTTAAAATGACATTTAAGTTCAAGATAACATAGGAGGCAAAAAAAATTTTGACACACTTAAAATTTTGGTTTAAAAAAAAAACTGGCTCCCCCTTACTCATTGCATCATATTAGGCTTAACAGATAATCCAAGACTTTAAACAAAAATTAGATAACCAAATGTATAAAATGAAGTAATTAAGCTTAGAGGTTACCCAATCTTCTCCTCATGTGTGATTTGAGCATTCTTTGATTTTGCTTTGCTTGCCATTGCTCCAACACACCTACAAAAGACATTCACTTGATTTTTGGTATCCAAATTGCTTTGGATCCATTTACGTTAGTCACAATGTCTTTAGTTCCCTTGGGAACCCATACTTGTCTAATCCTATAAGACTTTTCTATTCCTAATAGGACAAGTATGTAAGGAATGACCATGATAATGGAAATGTGAGCATTTTGCCATTATGTGACAAGATGAATTATTGAAAACAATTTCTTTTTCTTTTGTTAAGCTTTCAAGCTTAACTTTCAAATCAAGATTTTCTTTTTCTAAAACATCTTTACTTGTTTTTGAAAACTCTAAATCATTTTTCAAAATTTTATTTTGGTTTTCAAAATCCAATTTTGTTTTTAAAAGAAAATCATTTTCAATTTCAAGTTTTGAAATCATTTTCTTAAATTTGGAATTCATGGTCTCAAATTCCAAAAATAATTCATCAAATGCATCTTGTAACTCATCAAAAGAATATGAATTTAATTCATTTGAGTTAGAAGATACCTTAGGCTCCTCGAGAGCCAAAACACCATCCACCTTTGGATTGGAGAGAAGGTTTGCACATGATTGATCATCATCTTTCTTTTCTCCATTCTTGTTGCCATAAAGCTTCTCAAGTTTCTCCCATAATTCTTTGGCACTTTTGCATGTGGAGATTTTCTTGGAAACTTCTTCGTTAAGGCCACAATAGAGAATGTGCATCGCCTTGGTGTTTAGCTTTGCCTTCGTGTCGTTGGCACTCCTTTGCTTTTTCTTCTTCTTTGGAGCTTCCAAATACCCATCTTCAACGATGTCCCAAACCTCATAGTCTTGAGACTTGATGAATAATTTCATGATATTTGCCCATTGGAAGTATGCTTCTCCTTTGAAGAGCGGAGGACACGAGATAGAGCGGCCTTCTTCAAATCTTGCCATTTTCTTGAACGGTGGACTTCGAGCAAATGATCTTTACTCCCGGATGTTAGTCCTTCGATGGAGACGAGGCTCTGATACCAATTGTTGGGCTTGTAGGCACGCTCGAATCGATCACCGAAACCGTCAAGGAGGGTTGTAAAAGCTTGGTTGTTGAATTGGCTAAAACCAAAATAAATGTAGACAATTTGCACGAGGATTTTAGAGTGGTTCGACTACTTCAACCGAGTCTACATCCACTACCTTAGCACACCACTAAGGATTTCCCAATTCACTCAACAATGAATTCGTCCCCTTTTCCAGGCTCAGGAGGAAACCGTTACAACCCTATCTTTTGGACTTGGCTAAGATAGAACCAACTCTAGTTTTTCTCTCAAGGCTAAACTAGAACCTCTCCTTTTACAAGGGATTTGTTTGGTAAACTAAATACCTCTCTAGGTGGGTGTTTACACAAATTTAAGCTCACAAGAGTGTACAAAGAATAAAACAATGAAAAACACTCTCTTAAGACTATGTACAAGAGAATAGTAAAATAAAGATTTAGACTCTAATTCTCTTGACCATATTGCTTGGATGTTGTCTCTTGCTTTCTTCAAGTGTTCCAGCCTTCAATTTATAGTCCCAAATGAGTTTGTAGCCGTTTATAGCCGTTGGGAATATTGCCGTTTATAGCCGTTGGGAATATAGCCGTTTATAGCCGTTGGAATAGTACCATTTATAGCCGTTGGGAATAGTACCATTTATAGCCGTTGGAAATAGTTCCATTTATGGCCGTTGGGAATAGTACCATTTATGGCCGTTGGGAATAGTACCATTTATGGCCGTTGGGCTATTTCAAAATACACCGTATCGATACGGTTAGGCGTATCGGTACAGGTTTTGGCTACTGGAATTTTGGTAGTTTAAAAAACCTTTAAATACATTTTAAAACCATTCCAAAGCCTTTAAAACCCTTAAACATATTTTCAAGTTGTTTTTGACTAAAAACATATTTTAAATTCTTTTCAATTTAGTCCAAAACATTTTTCAAATATTATATCAAAACCTTAGTTCTACAACACTCCTAACCTAGAGAGGGAAAAGAGTACCTATATATAACTCATACAAGCCACGAGATTGCCTCGACCGGTAGAAAAAACAAAACATAATAACTAGGGACAATCCTCCCTAAGCAGATCAACCACCCCAACGGGTAAGTGATTGTAAACACAAGTTTCAAAATTACCTCTCAACGACATCCTCGCCATCGCATCCGCCACCCGATTATCCTCGCGATAGATATGTCGAAATTCCACTCCACCATGAGTTGCAACAAGTTCTCTAATGGAGTCGATCAAAGAAGAAGAAATTGATCGATTCTCCGAGTCCAATAGTACACGAACCACATCTAAACTATCCGTTTCAACCAGCACCTTCGCCCCATCCACACCCATAGCACATTTAATGCCCTCAAACACCGCCCAGAGTTCTGCTTCAATAACCGAGCATTTCCCTATATACTTAGTGAATCCGGTGATCCATCCACCTTGAAAATCTCGGATCACACCTCCACAAGATGCTGCCCCGTCCAGATCACTGCGCGCACCGTCCACATTCACCTTAACTGTCCCTCTATCCGGTGGCCACCACCGCATATTTTGCTCTTGCCGCGGTTCACTGGCCAGCAAGCACTGGCGAGGCGCAGACAACGAGCGCTGTGCACCAGCAAGAAGCCGACGGCTCCGGTCGATTATCATATCTCCTTGCGCTCTCCATGTATTGAAGACCCGTTCATTACGGACACGCCAAAGGGTCCAAAGCACCCCCCAAAGAAGACGTCCCAACTTGGTTCATCCGCACCAAAATACTCTCTCGCCTGCAGGTTCCTCCGTAACCATTCATTCAATGGTAAGTCAAAGAACTCCGAGAAACGATGTGGTCGAATCAGTGCAGACCAAGTCTCTATTTCCATAGGGCAGTAGCGAAGAATTTGATCGATGTCCTCGCACACCGCTCCACAAACCTCACAAGCCTCCGAATCCGCCAAATGTCTTCGAACCCGCTCCGCATTAGTCAAAAGACGACCCTTGCCGATGAGCCAAAGAAAAGCCTTAACTCGCGGTGGTCTTTTATAGGACTGAATCAGCTTCCAAAACTTATCATAAACCCCCACCAACGGCTGCGAACGTACCTCATATGCTGACCGCACCGTGAAGTTACGCGCCCGACTCCATCGACATCCCGGCCAATCAAGTCCGTTCGACGCCTCAGGCGGCTTGACTGCCGCAATATGATCCAGCACCTCCCTAGGCAAAGGTTTGTATTTAAAGTTGTTTTATTTTGAAAATTTCAAACTCGAGAAATTAATTAAGCTAGAATAATATTGTGTCAGTTGATCCAAACGTTTGGTTAAAAAAATATGTATGAATTATATAGATAAATAGAAGTTGGATGTAAATATATGTCAATCAAACCATCCAAGAGTGTATTTGGTTCGAAGAAAACTTCATCATTAGGGTAATTATTTTTCACAAAACAATTCCCACGTTAGGTTTGCAAACATTCACTCAAAGGGTAATGATACTTAATAACATTTCCAGTTATTCAAATAATATGATTTTTTTTCATTTAGATCCCCTCTTTTCTTTTTATTTATTTCACGAATTAAATGAATAGTTTTGATTAATTTTTTTTTGATCGGCAACTGTATGATATTATTATAAAATAAGAACACATATAGCCTGACGGATCCTACGCCTCGTTAAAAACCTCCCTAACCTAATAGAGGAAAAGAGTACGATAGGATCCGCCGAAACAACAAAGAAACAAAACACCAACTCATAAACATGCCACAAAGAGCGAACATCTATCCACACCTTCTTTCGCTAACACATCCGCAAAGCCATTCGCCTCCCTCGGCACGTAACAAAACTGTATGTCGTACGCCACCTGACAAGCCTGATCAATCGCTGAGAAAACCTCCTATAAACGCCACGGGCGTTTCACCGAGTGTGTAGCCCAGCTCAAAGCCACCTGCGAGTCCGACTCTATAATGACACAACTATCCCGCCACTCCCTTTCCTGAACCAAACCCAATGCAAAAGCTATCGCCCGCACTTCGGCTTCATTCGACTCCATCACCCCTAAAGGGCCTGAAAATAATCCCAATATCTAACTATCCCCATCACGCATCACCCCGCCAAACCCCGCTGGACCCGGTTTACCACGCGCCGAACCATCCGTATTAAACTTTAAAACACCCTTTAAAGGTGGTTGCCGGCTCATTCCCACCCTCAGCTTTCACGGTTTCGCGCTAACTACAAAATTAGATGGACAGGACCACCAAATTGATTCCGGAAACATTTCATCCCTCCTATCGAACTTAATCCAGTAGAACGATCTCAACTTAACCAAAAAAACACAATTCAGACAATGACAGACATTTCTCACGGAAGACGAACTCGTTTCTCGCCAACCATAACGACCACAACAATGCACTAACGCTCGCCACCCACCACTTTCTCATGCATCCAGTAAAAACACAATGAAAATCAATAACAAAGAAATCTTCAAAACTTACTGGGAAAGCTGTTTCGACACCCCACCACTGTCTCAACCAATCCCATGCTTGCCGCACATATGAACACTCATACAAAAGATGAGCGATGCTCTCCTCCTCCGATACGCACCATGGACAACGTCCCTGATCATCTGGTAAAGGGACCCCTCTTGCTCGCAAGAAGTCAGCCGTGGGCAACCGTCTAAGCCATATAAACCACAAGAACACTTGAACTTTAGGCGGTACCAGCACTTGCCAAGCGAAACATTCGCCTAACCCCACATCCCCAACCTTATCTAACAACATCAACTTCGACAAAGCCTGAACAGAAAATTCACCATGAGCATCCGGCCTCCAAATTAGCGTATCCATTCTGCCTTCACATATTCGAACTTTGCTCACCAAGGCATACAACGCCCTCAATTGCTCGTACTCAAACACCCTCAATTGCCTCTTAAAAAACCCATCCCAATGCTAATGATCAAAACCACCATCCTCCGCATAATCACACACCCAAGCTAGCTTATTAATAGCCAAAGAAAATAGACCCGGAAAAGTATCCTTCAATGCTTGCTGTTCAATCCAATGGTCAAACCAAAATAGCACTGACCGCCCGTTGCCAACTTTCCACAGGAAACCCGACATGCCCATGTGCTTGTCCACTGGCGCTGCACACGAGTTTACTACAATTTGCCTCCAGACTATCGACATCGACGATAGTTTTTTCGTATTAAAACGCCACCACTGCGTATGCTCGCCATACTTAGCAACTATTAAGTTCTGCCATAGTGAATCTCGATCGCGAGCGTACCTCCATACCCATTTCGACAATAAGGCCAAATTCTTCACCCGTAGATCCGCCACTCCCAATCCCCCACACTGCTTTGGCCGACATACAACCTCTCACCCTACCCTACTCATTCGCCTTTCCAAACCAACACCACCCCATAGGAATGCCCTCCGAATACGATCCAGCCATTCAATCACCCCTTTTGGAGCCACAAATAATCCCATATAAAAACTCGTTAAAGAGGAAAGTACCGAATTCACCAAGATGACGCAAGCAGCAAAAGATAAAGATGACCTTTTCCACTCCGCTAACTTGCGCCTAAAGTTTGCAATTATCGGTTCCCATGTAACAACCAATCTCGGATTCGCCCCTATCAGAAAGCCTAGATATACAAACGGTAAATCTGCTTGTCTACACCCCATCACTTCGGCCACACTAGCACTGAGCTCATCGTCTACACCAATAGCATATAACGAACTTTTACCAAAATTTATCTTCAAACCAGAACAGACTTGAAAACAATGTAGAATTCTTTTTATATTGCGCGCAACCACTAATGATGCCTCAAAGAACAGCAGTGTATCGTCAGCAAACTGCAAGTGTGTCAAGAATATCTCCGACACCACCTCAACCCCTCGAATTAACCCCTATGATTCGGCCTTGCGCAACATCAAATGCATCGCCTCCGCGACCACCACAAACAATAATGGCGATAACGGACAGCCTTGACGCAAACCACGACCCATTCTGAACTCCTTCGTCGCATTACCGTTAAGTAACACAGATAACCGGGCTGAACTGATACATTCTCGAACCCAATGACGCCAAATGTCACAAAATCCCATTCGAGATAAAACCTCATCCAAAAAACGCCAACTGACACAATCGTAAGCCTTTGCGAAATCTAATTTCAACAAAAAGCCGCCCGCTCCCCTCTGACGAAGAGAATGAATAACCTCAATAGCTAACAGTACCCCATCCACCAATTGACGCCCCTTAATGAACGTTGATTGTGTGTCACTGATTAACTCACCCAAAACTAACTGCAAACGATTAGCTAAACATTTCGCCAGCACTTTGTACATTGAATTAACCAAGCAAATAGGTCTATATTCACCAAGTGTTTTAGGGGACGATACCTTAGGAAGCAGGACTATAAAAGCACAATTCGCGCCCTTGGGTAATAGACCGCTAGCGTGGAAGCTCTCAAAGAAACGAAAGACGTCACCACTCACCACCTCCCACCCTTTCTTATAAAATTCCAATGTAAATCCATCTGGGCCTGGTGCCTTCGAACCATCGCAGTCCCACACCACACCTTTAATTTCCTCCAATGAGAAAACCGAAATCAACCTCTCCCTAGCAGTATTAGATATCTGTCGGAACTCACCGTCAAAGTGCCATACGCACTCCCGCGTATCACTAGCAAAATGTCTAGTAAATGCCTTCACCACATATCGACGCATTTGTGTCGGTGCTGTTATCGACCGGTCATTCATCAAGAAACCAGGTATGTAATTTCTAACTGCCCTCAGTTTGGCGGATCGATGAAAAAAAGTTGTATTACGGTCACCCAAACAAAGCCATGTAGCCCGCGATTTTTGTCGCCACATTGCCTCCTTATTTTGCAAAGCCCTCCATAAAGCATGCATCCACTGTCTTCTCTCCACCTCAACTCCCTCACCGTCACTACTCATATTTACCGCATCGTCTGCCTGATCAATCTTACTCTGCATCTCAACAATTATCTCATTCACATCCCCAAAACTATCACGGTTCCACCTTTTCAAAAATAATTTTAAGTGACGCAACTTCACCATAATGTTACCGTTACCTACACCCAAACCTGTCAATCGATACCATTCTTCAGCTATCTGTCGAGCATGATAACGACCCTCCATCCAGCAATTGAAGAACCTAAAAGGCCGAGGTCCCCAATCACTCTCATCACATTTCAACAACAAAGGCGTATGATCCGATACACCCCTCGCCAAGGCTTCCTGTTGAATTGAGCTGAAAACATCCAACCAACCTGCCGAAATCAAGAATCTATCGATTCTACTACACCTATTCCTTGGGCCAAACCATGTATACCGTTTGCCCAGCAGCGGCAAATCCACCAACCCCGCATTAAGCACAAATTCACCAAACAATTCCATTTCAACAGTCCTGTCCGATACCCCCACCCTATCCGAATTATGTAGTATTGCATTAAAGTCCCCTGCGATACACCACGGCCCCTCTAGAATGCTAATTTTGTCAAGTATCGCTGCCCATACTGCTCGCTGACCCTCAACATCCGATGGGGCGTATACCACAACTATCCCGCAGGCCATATCTTCTTGTTGCCACCTTCCCCGCAACACAATAAAATGTCGATCTACCTCGACATTTTCCATGCTTAAACGGCTTGCTTCCCACACCACCAATATACCTCCTAAAGCTCCAATTGATGGCGCGAATGTCGATTCAAAACTGTCCGATCCCCACAAATTCGCTACCCATAGCGTCGGCCACTCCTCCACCTTCGTTTCCTGTAACATCGCCATGTCAATGGTATTTTTCCGTAACACCTCACGCACATACCGTCGCTTCGCACTCCCTCCCAAACCCCTAACATTCCACGATAATAATTTCATTAGTCACAAGCCCCGACTGTCCCCGGTTATTACCCGTGAAATGTCACGAATGATCTCCTCTTCACGTCCGTTTGAATTTACCCCAATCAACGATCCCAATTTGATTGTTGTGTGTAATCACTAATTTTATCCGGACCTTAAACCCCCTTTAGTTTTTGTTTACCTTGGGCTTATTAGGGCTATTAGGTAATTAAAAGGAAAAGGAGAAAAAAGAAAAAAAAAAGGAAAAAAATATATATATACATATATATGTAGGTATAAATAATGCTACCCTTATTACCTTATTTTATTATTTATCATATTTGAAAAAAAAAAGGAAAAAACCTAAACATTACTAATATATTATACCATCTTATTATAGCATTCTTTCATTTGTGTGCTCGTATTATTATAGTTATTTAGTGTTTAATAGTTTTAAGTATTATTGTTATTATTTAGTGGGGTTATTGCTTGAATAGTATTATAAAAATGAATATGAAGCACATCAATTAATAAAAACTCATTCTGATTAAAACAATAAGAGTCCAAATACAAGTCCAAAATAAGTAAACAGTCCAATTAGAAAGCCCAGCGGATAAAGAAAAAAACCCTAACACATTCCCTTATGTGCAGCCGCCGCCTCATCATAGCCGTCGGATCTGGCCGCGATCCAACGGTTCAGATCGCACCGGAAGAAACCCTAGAGAGGAGCTCTCTTTATCCTTCGCGCCGCCAAGCCCCAACCGTCCGATCTGGGCGAGATCAACGGCCCAGATCAGATCTGAAGGAAACCCTAATAGGGTATGGATCCGCGCCGCACGCCTCCCCCACCGTTAGATCCAGATCTGATCTAACGGACCAGATCTGCGCGTGCAATGTACCCGACGCCCGTTCGTGTTCCACGCGCGCCTGAGACGATCTGGCTCCCACCACGCGCGCATAGCAAAGCCCGTGACCCCTCGACTGCATGCCTTTGCCTTTCTGCCCCGCCGCGCACCCTCGGCCGCCCCTATGCTAACACCATTTTGGGGCGGTTTTGTCATGTAAACAGAAAAGAAAAAACTCAATCAGAGACCCAAGAATAGAAACGTAAACCGACAAAAAGAAAAGAGGGAGAGAGAGAGGATTCAGATTGTCTGGCTATTTCCTATGTAATTCGGGTATAAAGGAGCCCGAACAACACTTTGTAATTCTTCTTCTAGGCAGAAAAGAAGAGGATTTTTTCAAAGCAATAGAAAAAACAGTATTTTCAGAGGTACCCAAACATTTTCAAAATTCAATCTGATGCATGCATGAGCAAAAGAGGGTTTTTGTTTTTTCTTTACCTTTCGAAAGATTTCTTTCTTCCCCCTTCTGTTTTTTTCTGGTGCCGCCGGCAATAAGCCTTAGGTTTCCGCTTCGGAAACCGTCGGGTGAGCCACCGGAGCCATCACGTCACCCCTTCTGATCTTTGCATTTCCGGCAACAAGCCTCTGGTCTCCGTCTCGGAAACCGACGGGTGAGCCACCGGAGTCACCATATGACTCTTTTCTTTTATTCTCAAGATCCGAACGAAAGGAAGGATTTGGGACTTTGTCTCTTTTTTTTGTTTCTTTTTAAAAAAGAGAGAGTGGGGGAGGGTTGTTTTCTGGTTTTCTCTTGAGGTCACCGGCGCCGGTTAACGGCCGACGGCGCCGGAAAGGTTTTTTTTCAAAACCCTAATCGGGCAAACATATAAAAGAAGGAGAAGGCTTTTTAGGGTTTTCTGAAATATCCAAAAGAGGCAAAAGGGGTTAAAAAAACGGTATTTATACCACTTTATTTTTTTAAAACGGTTTAATTCTCTTTTAAGTCCCTCCGCGTTTCTATATTTCTACCAAAGGGGTTTCCGTTTTTTGAAATCACATCCTTGGTCACTGTTGTTTCAAACTCTTTTGCAATTTCTTCCCCAAATATGTTATAGCCTTTACCGAATGGCTTAATATCCATTTCGGTCCCTCCAGCTTACGGTGTTTTTTTTGTTTTGGTCACTGTTTTAATGATTCAATGTTCTTTTTTTATGGTTTATTCCTTTAATCAGTCCCTGGAAACAGTCCCGAATTAATTTTTAGCCACTTTCAGATTTACTTTTATTTTTGTTCATGCATTTAAATACTTTTGTTCGTATGCTTTTTTATATTTATGCAATATCTATCTCATGCTTTTATTTTGTATATTTGTTCATGCATTTAAATACCTTTGTTTATGTGCCCTTTTTTATGCTACATTTATTTCATGCTACATTTCTGTCTACTCATCCTTGATATGTATATGGTCTTATGTTTTGCTAAGTTGCATTCCGGATTTTTTTAAATTGCAATGCTAGCGTCTCTTTATTCGGGAATGAACGAGGCCAGTACCAGTCGTAGTGGTGGTGGTTCGGACGTTCTTTCTCGAATATTAAGACCTTTAAAATTTACTCGCTCGTATAACCAAATTAAGATACGATTCGTCATTTTAATTCACAAAATTTAATATTAATTAAGCGGTAATGTTTTTGGTACCGATTTTCGGGCACGACGGGGGTGCCCATCCTTCCTCGCGTGTAACCGACTCCCGAACCCGTTTTCAAAAAGAATCTCTGGATTTTATTTCGGTGTCCGGTCTACCATTTTAAATGGCCGGTGGCGACTCCTCCTTTTTTACAAATTCGACTAAATTTTCCGAAAACCAAACTAAAACCCGGTTCCTTCGGGCGACACCCGAGGTATATGTATTTTCCGGTAATTTTTTTAGTCGCAACAGATGGCGACTCCGCTGGGGATAAATTTTTGTTTTCCAAAAGCAAAAATGAGAGTCAAGCCAAAAAAAAAACTTTACCGCTCAATTAATATTAGAAGTTGCGAATTAAAGTGACCAAATTGATCGATATTTGTTTATAAGTGCGAGTTTATTTTAAACGCATTTAAAATTGGCATTTAAACCCGTTCGTTTAAGTGGGGGGAAAACGCTAGTGCTTTCGTGTGGATATTGTTCCTCCGTGTGGGCCTAGCAAGTACCTTCGGGGCTCGAGTACCCTATATCTTCGTGAGAATATCGTTTCTCCGTGCGGATATAGCGAAAGGGTCCCCTCGAATTGAACTCGGTTGAGAGGAGCCTATACTGGGTGATGACCGGGGACCTTGCTACCCTTAGTAGGGGACAGCGAGGAAAATTCGAGTACCTCCTAGAACCAAAACTGCATGTAGAGAACTAGATTGCCCACCCTTTTTAGAGCCATGCGGACAACCTAGGTTTATTAGACGGGATAAGTAGGGTTGCTTGCTTTCATGCTTGCCTTTTTATCATGTTTATCTGACACTAACGATTTTTCTTATGATCTTTTTTGCATTTATTCTCGCATGCATTTCATGACATAAAGGTGTTGAGTCAAGGTGGTTTTACCCAATCAAGGGCTATCATTATGGACGGGAGGTTGCTAGAAAAAATGTCGTCAATTAGCAAGTCCGACATCGGTCAGAGTTGAATCAGAAAGGATAAGGGGACGAGTTTACCGAGTGAACACACAGTGTCAGATCATTTAATACCCACCATCGAAGAAGGCACAACCTTACTCCACCCCGAGGAAGTCAAGCGAGATCGGATCTACTCCAAACATCCTGAGCCGCAAAATTTCAAACCGTCTATCGGATCAACATCTTTAGATCACAAGCGGAAGCATATTTGTAAGACTTTACTATGATTGTATTTTAACAAGGAGCCTCCTTTACGTTCAAATGAAAGTTGACCTAAGGGGAATCACCTATATGACCAACACCTCTGACTTGCATACATTTGTAGCATTTGTTTCATACATCATTTCGTAGCATTAAAATTGTCAGCCATACACCCATCTCGTGAGCATACATCTGTTGATTCGAGTCCATAATACATCCATCATTAAAACTTGCTTAAGATCTTCCATCATATCATTTCTAATCGGGGGAAAACACTCATGTCAGAGAAAAAAGAGAAAATGGACAAAAGAACTGTTTCCAGCCAGTACAGCTTCAGAGGTATGAATGACCTAGTAGCAAGAGTGGATGGGCTTGAACGGCTCCACGAACAGTTGGTGTGGAATCAGAAGGAGACAATCGCATATGTGAAAACATTCCAAGATGAAATGATGGGGCAAATCAGTGAATTGAGGGCTATGATAGCTGTGGTAACCGAAAGAAGCAACGTGAGGGGAAACCCCCGGGCCGAGAGTAGTGAGAATGTGGGCCATGACACTGGGATGAAAGAAGCTTTGTCTGAAGAGGACCAGGCCATCGTCGGCCAGTATGAGGTGAACCGCACTGCTTCAGAATTCTCCGTTGAGTTGGCGTTAGATAAGAGCGAAGATTCTCTTAGGAAAAGCTTGTCTTCCCCAACGAAGAAAGAATCAGCTCAAGGGCGACAAGACTACCAAGAAGCCCCAAAGAGTGTTACAACTTCACAACCCCGAGCTATGGTTGGGAGTCCTCGAGGTTCAGAGAAGATGAAAGGGAATGATCGGTTCACCCCCAGCCCTTTCACTTACCAAGAGTTGTATTCAAAGCTGCTGCATGCTCGAGTGGTGGCACCTTGCTTTGTTAAAACCCCGTCACCTCCGTATCCCAGTTGGTTCCGTGAGGAAGAGCATTGTGATTACCATGCCGGAATTCGGGGGCATTCGATCGAGAAATGCATGAATTTTAAGCGCAAAATCCAGGGTCTCCTAAACCTCGGGGTGTTGGAATTTGAGACAAAAAGTCCGGGTTTGATAATCAGGTTTCCAACTGTGGATAATAAGGTGAAGCTAGGAGGAGGTCAAGTTGCTATGGTGAAAGAGGGGGATAAGGCAAAGTCGCAGGCATCGGCGAAATCTACAAACGTCAGTGGTTGTCCTGATCATACTAAGGAAGGGTCGGACCTACCTACAGGGTCGAAAGAATTTCCGAAAGAACCCACAAAAGCGGTCGACCCCGATAAAATTGAAGAAAGAGAGCCTTATCTAAGGAAAGGGGAAAAAAGGAAAGCTAAAGAGCATGTTGTAGGAGAGGTTGATAAGAGGACGAAGGCGTGTTTCCCGATGACCAATTCAAAGCTATTTCCTCTGCTGATTCAGAACAAACTCCTGAGACCACCACCCCCGAAGCGGTACGCCTATTTTAATACCAATGTGTTTGGTGCCAGGGTTCCTCATCTAGTTCCTATGTCGTACACCGATTTGTTTCCAATGCTTGTTGAGAAGAAGCTTCTAACTCCGGTTCAGTCCAAACCAAAAGATCCTCCCTATCCCGAAGGCTATGATGTCAATGTCGTATGTGACTACCATGTGGGAAGCACTGGCCATACCACGGAAAATTGTGGGGCACTAAAAAACAAGGTGCAGGCTTTGATCGAAGACGGACTTTTGACATTCTAAAAAGAGAGAACGAGTATGTGACTTTTGGGAGGTGCTAATACCCGGTCATCTTTAGGGTTTTATGTCTCCATGCATCGTGTCTGTTTTACCTTTTGTTGTCGGATCTTTCCCTCGTTGAGGTGCATGTGTAAGTTTGTGTTGTTGGCATGTGATAGCTAGCATCTTTTGTAAGGGCTTTTGTGATGCCCGTTTGTTTTATTTTCAATGAAGGAGACTTTTGCGAGCATTTTATATTCCTTAATTTCTTTTAAACATTTCATTTATTCTTTATGGTTACAAGCTTATTGCTTTTCTATTAAAAACATACGTACATGTATATATTTTTACAGAAATGACCTTAATACTTTGAAAAGAAAAAACCGAATGTTGTGGGAATGATATAAATGAAAGCATTATCTGTTCTACTTAGGCCAAGGGAGGGATGACAACGAGTGTTCAGGAATAATGGGCCACTCCCATTGAGTGAATTTTCCTCTCGGGCATTGTTGTCTAAGGTTCTTGAATGAAGTGATAACCCTAAAACTTCTACCACCTGAAGACCCATTTTGATATCCGTGTATGGGAGAACATTTGGCATTCCTTCAATTCCGTTCACCTAGACAGAAAATAAAAAATGTACGCATTGTTGTCCCCGTTTGAGCCTTTTGAACTTTTTCTTCAAAATAAACCCAAACCAAGGATCACCCCTACACCGGGGGCAAAGAAAAGATAGAAGTCTATGGACAAATAATTGACATTTGATTCTGATTAGGCTATGAAGATGAGGCCTTGAGGGGAAATAAAAGAGAATAGATACATTGAATACATTTTCAGTTTGAGCAGCCAAAAACATCAAAAGAAAACAACGAAAGAAAAGTCGGTTCTCAAAGAGCTACCCAAATCAAGCCAAAAGTTACCGACACTAAAGTTGAAGAAATCAAAAACAAAGGCACTAAAGTGAAAAGTGCAATTTTGAGGAAACAACAAAAGAAAAGTCGGTTCTCAAAGAGCTACCCAAATCAAGTCAAAAGCTACCGACATAAAAGTTGAAGAAAGCAAAAGCCATAGCACTAAAGTGAAAGGTGCAATTTTGAAAAGAGGGAGAAGCAGATAAAGAAAAGGGACGAGAGGATTCCCTATCCAAATGAATCTCTGCTTAGATGAGCCTCGAAAGATTGCTCACCTTTGATCAAAAGCCTACACTAATACAATGCGAAGGTGCAATTGGATCCGAAACTACACTTGATGAAAGGAAATGAACTCTAGGGTGAAAACCCCAACAAAAAAAAAACACAAAAAAAAACCAAAAAAGAGGGGCGGTCTAGAGCGATCCAAGGAAGTAAGAAAAGAAATAGCATTTCATCGGAGCATAATTGAGACTTCAGATTAGAAGAATTGATCCTTGGTTTCACCACTCTTAAACACTTGTTTGGGCCTATTTACCCTTTTTTTTCATAGCCGTGAGCCTTAGCCTACATTACAAGCCATAAAAGACCATTTGGACCATACGCGGAAGGATGAATTTGTCTTCAGATCACATTCCGCCTATTGGGGTTAACCTTTCTTCAAGGATTGCCACACTTCTAATGCCTGATTGAGATCAGAAAAGAGGGAAGGATGGGGCATGGTGAGTTAGTGAGGTAAAGAGAGCCACCTTTAAATTGGGTAGAAACTAAGTATGGGAGTCGCTCCTCTTGGAAGCCTAATAGCCTAGAAAAGATTTCATATGTGCATCCCTGCAACATTCGGAAAATTTCACTCGGGTCAACCTTTTTTTTCAAAGACCCCAAACTTGATTTTCACTTGACATGATTCTTTAAAATGTATATTTTCATAATAAAGTTATTTTCACCCAATCACTTGCATAAGTCTCCTACATAGAAATGAACAAGCGGATTGACTGTGGCCCGAGGTAAAGCCATCAGTACCCAGAGGGGCACCCTCGGAGGTTCAAATACCTCCAATTGAAATATCATGACCGTCTTCGGTTAAATATCGAGCTATGAAGTCGACCTTCGCTAAGAAGGGTTGAAATAGAACACGAGGGTAGAAATTTTGACATTGAGAATCGGGAAACAGAAGTTACCCTCGGAGCCTAAGCATCTTGCCAAAGAGGATGTCTTGAGAACGACCGCGCGCACCGCGTTGAGGGCACGCACTGAGATGAGACAATAATCAACTCGACAGAAGGCAGAAGTACGCCTAAGAAAAGAGGAAGATAGAAAAGAAGAAGAAGAGAAGCCGAGTCGAAAACCCAAAAGGCACTTTGGGGCAAAGGAGCGAAATTCAGAAGAGGTGTTTTTGACCACAAATTGAGAGAAACAAGTTGTGGCATCTTTGGACAAAAGACACCAGTTAAAGCAGTCGACATTAACCAGAGATCAGTTAAAAGGTACATAAGCCTAAAGCAAGTGGGGGAAATGGGATTCTAATCAGTGTAAGTCCTCCCTTCAAGAAGAAGCGAAAAAGAGAGAAGTTGACTTCAGGATGAAAACTCAAAGGAGTACCCAAAAAGAGAAAAAGAGGAAGAAAGAGGACAAAGAAAAGAGAAGACACAATGAAAACCCAAAAGACACTTTGGGGATTGAGGCGAAATTCAAGAGGAACGCTTCAGATCACGAACTCATGGCGAAGGAGGCAGAAACTCAAAGACAAAAAGATTTTAAGAGCAAATGAGGCAGATACTCAAAGCTCGTGACAAATGAGACAGAAACTAAAAGCCAAGATTTTAGAGCAAAGGAGACAGATACTCAAAGCTCGAGACAAGGATATATGAAATCTGCTCATCTATTCGAGCATTTGGAGAATAGAACACGCCTATCTGTTCAGGCACTTGGAGAATGGAAATCTGTCTATCTATTCATGCAATCAAAAGTTAGTAAAAAAAGAAAAAAGAAAAAAAAACAAGAAAAAAAAAACAGAAGAAAGAAAGAAAAACAAGAAAAACAAGAAAAAAAAGAACAAAAAAAAGAGGAGGGTTCAAGGTGAAAACCCGCATGAGCACTTTGAGGCAGACAATTCCAGAAGTGGGTCAAGATGAGAAGAAGAAGAAGAACATTGATCTGGGAGAACCGAGAAGAGAGGCAATCAACGCAAGAGGCAGCACCAAAAGACATGATGTCAATAGAATTAATATGATTAAATAACTTGGAAACCCCAGTCATGCATCACGAGTAGTTAGGCATCCCTAGGTTAGGAGCATGCTAACTCATACCATCATAGCATTTTATCTCTTTTCACAGATTTTTGAAAGACAAATTGAATACCTCTCGGGATTAGGAGAAAACGATAAAGCGAGAACTAAAAAAGATTTCAGGCGAAGCCTTTCAAGCCGCCGCTCGAGAATGTCAGGTGAAGCTTTCACGTTCGCCACTCAAGGATTTCAGATCAAAGCTTTCAAGCTTGCCGAAAAGATTTCAAGATGAAGGATCCTATAGAGAAAGGGTCCAAACAAGCTCTATATAGGAGGAACTTGCAACTTCAGGATCTCGAAAGCGGAGGGTCCTACGGAGAGGGGACTTGTAGATCCTTGATTTTAGAGGGAAGTTCAATAGAGAAAGAACTACTACTCGAAGAGTACGCTAAGGAAGAGGAGTTCTGAACTCAGAATCCTAAGGCTTCAAGGTCTCGAAAGCGGAGGGTCCTACAGAGAGAAGACTTGGAGATCTTTGATTTCAGAAATACGAGGACGAGAGTTCTATATAGGAAGAACTACCACTCGAGGAATATGTCAAGGAAATGAGTTCTATGGAGAGAGAACTCATATTCTCAAAGCTTCAGAGAGAAAATACTTGGTCTAGCGTGTTGCAGCTCCGGGAGAGTAAATCGTCCAACAGAGAAGTTGGACAGATTTAATTATGACCAGTTTGCTTTTAGACCGCGAAGGGAAGGCAAATTTGTTTGGATGACTAGCTTGTTCTTACAAAAAAGGGAAACCTGCCTATCCGTTTGGGCACTTGGAGAATGGAAATCTGCAAAAAAAAAACTCTCTGTCTACCTGTTCGGGGAATCCGGAGGGAGAACTCACAATTGGAAGGCTTTGGGAAGAGGAATTACCTGGAATCGCGTGGCTGCGTCGGGAGTAAACCGTCCAACAGGGAAGTAGGACAAAATTAGTGCTTATGGTCTTTGCTTTATTCTTGTTCCACAAGTATAAGCAAAGAGGGGCAGCTGTAATCACTAATTTTGTCCGGACCTTAAACCCCCTTTAGTTTTTGTTTACCTTGGGCTTATTAGGGCTATTAGGTAATTAAAAGTGTAGAACGTGGCAATCGATCGAACAAAACCAAGAGGGGGGGTGAATTGGATTTTTGAAAATAACGGCGGAAGCTAATTGCAAAGATAAAAATTGCAAAGCGATTTAGAGTGGTTCGACTTTCTAACCAAAGTCTACATCCACTACCTTAGCGTCCACACTAAGGATTTCCCACAAATTCACTAATTTGTCTTTCCTTTAAGGACAAGGAGTAACCTTACACACTTCAATAGACTTATACCCCAAAGTCTATTGAATCCTATCCCAAAGTTGGATACAAATGAGCAAACTAGAAAATCCTCACTAGGAAAGTGTTTGCAAAGTTTAAGCTCTCTCACACACCCGAATAAACACTAGAACAAGAATTACAACGAAGAACACTCTAGTGTTTTTCAAGAAAGATCGAAAAATAAGCTCGAAATAAACTCTTGGAAGCTTGAATGCTTGTATATGCTTTCTTGATGTTTCTTACTCTTTCTTGATGCTTCAATATTGATCCAAAGCTGTATTTATAGTGTTGTTTGAGTGGCTAGCCGTTAGGAGCCTTTGGGGGGTCTTTGGAGCCGTTGGGAGTGTTTATTTTTGACCTTTAAAAGCTCCCCTGCATATTAGTTTCGAAACTTTTACCAAGGGTTTCGAAACTTTAGGGTTAGATTTGAAATATATGACCGTTGTTTGAAAATCTTGACCGTTGCAGGCCAAAGGTTTCGAAACCTTCATAAGGTTTCGAAACTTTCAGGCCAAGGTTTCGAAACCTTATGAAGGTTTCGAAACCTTTGCCCAGGTTTCAAAAACAGAGTGCTACTGCCATGCTACTGCCCAGTATAGTTTCGAAACTTTGATATAGTTTCGAAACTTTCCTTCCAAAATGAGTATTTTGGGCATTTGTTGGCTTTTAAAAATGTAGTTCGATATACGTATTGAATCGAACTTTTTCAAAGCATTTTATCAAGTTAAAATTGAGTTTTTGACAAATTTATTTCTTTAAAATTACTTTACAAATTTTTACAATTTAGTCCTTTAAAATTTCTTTTTAAGTTATATCAAAATAAGTTCAACAATCTCCCCCTTTTTGATATAACAAAACATTTTGTAAAAATTTGTTTTTGAAATAATTTGTTTAATATTTCAAATCTTTTTCATAAGCTCCCCCTTAATAAATGTCTTCATGAAAATTTTTTTAAAATTGTAATTTTAAAGACATGTGAAATATTTGGATAAAAACAAATTTGCATATGAAAAACAAATTTGCATATGAAAAATTTGGATAAAAACAAATTTGCTCTCTTAATCTTCTCCCCCTTTTTGTTATAGCAAAAAGGATAAAGTGGCTACACAAGCAACAAAAACGTTAATAGATCAATATAATTCAATAGCATATCATAAAGCAAATCATTCATAAAGCATAGCATCCAAGATTTATAATCCAACAAAATAAAATTCATAGAAATATTCAATCAAAGAGCATAATATGTCTTAAAAACAAAGACTAAAGCGTAAATCAAAATAAGTCTAAAAATGTATCAATAACATCATAAAGTCATATAGAATGCGAATATAAACTAGACATCATCCTGAGGCATCTGTGGAAAAAAGTGAGTATGGACATCGTGCATGTCATACTCCAACGATGTAACTCGATCATCTATGCCACGAACGCGATCATCTATGCCACGAAGGTGAGCATCTAAGCTATCAAAGCGCGTGACCATAGTCGCATATATACTCTCTAATGTAACTGGTGCCGGTGCCGGAGCTAGTGGAGCCTCTCCAATAGGATCCTCATGATCATCAAACTCCTCTCCTCTATGAACCCAACCGTGATCTCCATGATACCATTGGGCTTTGTGACAAGATTTAATGTCAATAAAGCTCTTGTTCTTAACATGTGGATCTAAGGAAGTGTCAATATTGAGCTTCCTAAAAATATGGCTAAGAATATTTCCATAAGAGAGAGAGAATGAGGTGGGATTATGAATGATTTTGATGAGGTTGAGGAAAATGATGGTAGCAATATCGGGACGAGTCCTATCACGATATTGGCGTAGCCACCAATAATCACAAGCTCGCATACTAGTGGCTTTTCCGCCGGAGGGACGGAAGAACCAAGTAGTAAGGAGTAAAAAGAGGCGCTCCTCGAGAGGAAGGTGCGTAGGACTACCATCCGGGAAAGCGGGAATGTTATGAGCTCCGTTTTCATTTGAACTACCATCTAAAGGAACACCTAAATGATCAGCTATGATTTGAGGTGTTATATCGAATTCGGTACCCATAAGGTAAGAACGGATACCTAAGATGGTGTTTCGATCCCTAGGTGATCGGATAAAAGAGGCATTGGCAAAAAAGGCACGAACTAATTTGCGATGGGTGTAGGGAGGAATGTTTAAATAATCGAGCCATTTCCAATCGGCAAATAGTTCAAAGAGATCAAAATTAAAATCTGGAGAAGTAAGAAAATCAAAATCAATAGTTCTTTCTTCTCTAACTTTTTTATTTTCATATATACTTTGATATTTATCTAGGTTATCCGAATCCCTAAAGCAACGATCCTCAAATTGAGGATTAGGATTAGAACCGGAATTTTGACCGACTTCATTGCGTTGACGTTTAGCTCTAGGAGGATTTGTTCTAGGAAGGATAACTCTAGGAGGCATGGTTTTGGTTCAAAAACTTTGGTTGGGGAATTTTATCAAACACTTTGTGGGCAAGAATTTAAAGGTGTTTAAACAAGAGTTCTAACAAGATTGGGTGATACCTCCTGCAAAAACACAACATATATTGCAATATTATCAACCCACATTGTTCTAAGATTCACTAAAAATGGATTCCCTAAAAATTTTTATAACCCTAAAATTCTCAAAATCTTGAAGAAATTGAAGATTTAAACAAGAAATTACCTTAAAAGCTTGATGATGATGATGATATAAGCCCAAAGGATTGATGAAAAACTTGTAGATTTGAGCAAGGGTTTTGAGGATTTTGAGAGAATTTAGAAGTTTGGCCGTTTGGTGTAGATGAAATAAGAGTTAGGTTTTGAGAAAATTTTGATTTATAAGAAAAAACTCGTCCGAAACAGGCCTGCCTTTAATGAAGGTTTCGAAACTTTGGGAAAGTTTCGAAACTTTCAGACTAAAGTTTCGAAACTTTTGTTAAAAGTTTCGAAACTTTTGCCTCCAGTAGCAAAAGTTTTTCTGGGCACCCTAAAAGTTTCGAAACTTTGCTAAAGTTTCGAAACTATCTGGCCAAGGTTTCGAAACTTGGTATAAGTTTCGAAACTATTGGTTCCAGTAACTAATATGATTCTGGAAAACCTATAAGGTTTCGAAACTATGAGATAGTTTCGAAACTTTGCCCTGTATTGACTTAGAAATCATCAGATTTTGCCTCAAAATTGTTTCTAAAAGCATTCTAATATTACTATGATTATTATCAACATTAAAGACCATTTTTGAACTAAAAACAAATAATTTTACGCTTATAGTTGGATTTAAAAGTGACTATCTTAACTAAGGTCACCAAAAATTTTTAAACAATTAAGCACATTAAATTGCTAATTTTAAGACCTAAAGACAAACATAAACACATAGGGTCAAAAAATCAAGCAAACATGCAAAACATAACTCCCCCTTACTAAAAGCATTCATACAATATATGGGGAACCTCAAACATATTTCAACACAAAATATTCATACAAATCAACATGTAAGAGTAAATTTTGCATAAAAATGTTACCACTTGAACCAAGATATGTCGATTGAGCTTCTTCAAGTGTCCTTCCATTTTGTGTGTCTAGAGCTTTCAAGTTTCTTCAAATTTGCATATCATGGCTCCAACACACCTACAAAAGGGAACTATGTATGTTTTGGTACCCAAACTCTTTTGGGTCCATAAGAGTTAGTTCCTAGTAATTTAGTCCCTTTGGGTATCCATTTTGACAATAGATTAAAATCTTTGTTAGCAATGAGTCCCTTTGGAACCTAAATGCTCCTAATCATCTTTCGATTAGGTGATCTTTGTCTATACCCTTGAAAGTTCTTTCTAACATAGTTGGTTTTTGAACTTTCACATTTTTCAACAATTTTTGTCCCAACTTTGTTGAAAGAAGCTTTAAGATCATCAAGTTCCTTTTGATGATCTTCATGGACCTTTGAAAGTAAGTTTTGCAAGTCTTGATTTTTCTTTTCAAAATATTTTAATTGGACTTGCATTTCTTCGAACTTGCTTTCAAATTCCTTATTAGTCTTAGAGAGAGAGTCATTTTCATTTTTTAATTTTGAAGTAATTTTTCTATTTTTCAAAATCAACTTCTCATACTCTAAGGCTAATTCATTATAAACCTCTTGTAATTCATCGAAAGTATAATCAAATGAATAAGATGAATTAGAGGTTACCATTGAGTCATCCTCGATAGCCATAAAACACAAGTTGGCTACTTCATTCTCGTCCTCGTCGGAAGAGTCATCATCGCTCCAAGTAGCTACGTGAGCCTTGTGCTTCTTCCTCTCATAGCTATTTTTCTTTAGTTGAGGACAATCGAACCTGATATGTCCCGGTTTGTTGCACTCATAGCAAGTTAGAGGATCTCTCCCTTTGTTGCTTTTGAAGCCCTCTTCTCTTTGGAATCTTCTTCCTTTGTTGGTCAACATGAAGTTTTTGAATCTTTTGGCAAACATAGCCATTTCTTTTTCTTCATCTTCTTCACTAGAATCATCATCCTTTTTGGATGCTTTAAGGGCAAGACCAACTTTCTTTTTCTCCACTTCCTTCTTCTTTTCTTCCTTGCCCGTTGACATCATTTCGTGAGTAAGCAAGGAACCAATAAGTTCATCCAATTTGAGAACTTTGAGGTCCTTTGCTTCTATTATGGCGGTTTTCTTCGAATCCCATGAATCGGGAAGAGAGTAGATCATCTTCCTCACAAGTTTGTCCTCGGGGATTACTTCGCCATAACCTTTCAAACCATTTACGATCACGGAGAATCGATCGGACATGGTTTTGATGTCTTCCTCGGGGTCCATCTTGAAGTTCTCATAACTTAGATTGAGGAGCCCGATTTTGGTCTCCTTCACTTGATTTGTACCTTCATGTGTAACTTCAAGTTTGTCCCAAATTTCTTTTGCATTGGAACAAGATGACACCCTTCCATACTCGTCCGGGCCAAGGGCACAAAAGATGAGATGCATAGCTTTTGCATTTGTTGAGAATCCCTTGTCTTCTTCAACACTCCATGTTTCAATATTGCTCGTTGGTGCTATGTATCCTCTCATGATGATTTTCCAAGCTTCAAGATCATAAGCTTGGATGAAGAGCTTCATGCGGTTTTTCCAATACGCATAATTTACTCCATTGAAGAAAGGCGGTTTGTTGGTGGGTTGAGAATCTCCCCAAGCTACAATATTGGAGGTGGATGCCATGGATGACTTTGTGGATGATTGCACACTTCTTGGATCTTTTTCAAGAGGTTGTAAGACCTTCTAATGAACCAAGCTCTGATACCAATTGTAGAACGTGGCAATCGATCGAACAAAACCAAGAGGGGGGTGAATTGGATTTTTGAAAATAACGGCGGAAGCTAATTGCAAAGATAAAAATTGCAAAGCGATTTAGAGTGGTTCGACTTTCTAACCAAAGTCTACATCCACTACCTTAGCGTCCACACTAAGGATTTCCCACAAATTCACTAATTTGTCTTTCCTTTAAGGACAAGGAGTAACCTTACACACTTCAATAGACTTATACCCCAAAGTCTATTGAATCCTATCCCAAAGTTGGATACAAATGAGCAAACTAGAAAATCCTCACTAGGAAAGTGTTTGCAAAGTTTAAGCTCTCTCACACACCCGAATAAACACTAGAACAAGAATTACAACGAAGAACACTCTAGTGTTTTTCAAGAAAGATCGAAAAATAAGCTCGAAATAAACTCTTGGAAGCTTGAATGCTTGTATATGCTTTCTTGATGTTTCTTACTCTTTCTTGATGCTTCAATATTGATCCAAAGCTGTATTTATAGTGTTGTTTGAGTGTCTAGCCGTTAGGAGCCTTTGGGGGGTCTTTGGAGCCGTTGGGAGTGTTTATTTTTGACCTTTAAAAGCTCCCCTGCATATTAGTTTCGAAACTTTTACCAAGGGTTTCGAAACTTTAGGGTTAGATTTGAAATATATGACCGTTGTTTGAAAATCTTGACCGTTGCAGGCCAAAGGTTTCGAAACCTTCATAAGGTTTCGAAACTTTCAGGCCAAGGTTTCGAAACCTTATGAAGGTTTCGAAACCTTTGCCCAGGTTTCAAAAACAGAGTGCTACTGCCATGCTACTGCCCAGTATAGTTTCGAAACTTTGATATAGTTTCGAAACTTTCCTTCCAAAATGAGTATTTTGGGCATTTGTTGGCTTTTAAAAATGTAGTTCGATATACGTATTGAATCGAACTTTTTCAAAGCATTTTATCAAGTTAAAATTGAGTTTTTGACAAATTTATTTCTTTAAAATTACTTTACAAATTTTTACAATTTAGTCCTTTAAAATTTCTTTTTAAGTTATATCAAAATCAAAATAAGTTCAACAAAAAGGAAAAAGAGAAAAAAGAAAAAAAAGGAAAAAAATATATATATATATACATATATATGTAGGTATAAATAATACTACCCTTATTACCTTATTTTATTATTTATCATATTTGAAAAAAAAAGGAAAAAACCTAAACATTACTAATATATTATACCATCTTATTATAGCATTCTTTCATTTGTGTGCTCGTATTATTATAGTTATTTAGTGTTTAATAGTTTTAAGTATTATTGTTATTATTTAGTGGTGTTATTGCTTGAATAGTATTATAAAAATGAATATGAAGCACATCAATTAATAAAAACCCATTCTGATTAAAAAAATAAGAGTCCAAATACAAGTCCAAAATAAGTAAACAGCCCAATTGGAAAGCCCAGCGGATAAAGAAAAAAACCCTAACACATTCCCTTATGTGCAGCCGCCGCCTCATCATAGCCGTCGGATCTGGCCGCGATCCAACGGTTCAGATCGCACCGGAAGAAACCCTAGAGAGGAGCTCTCTTTATCCTTCGCGCCGCCAAGCCCCAACCGTCCGATCTGGGCGAGATCAACGGCCCAGATCAGATCTGAAGGAAACCCTAATAGGGTATGGATCCGCGCCGCACGCCTCCCCCACCGTTAGATCCAGATCTGATCTAAAGGACCAGATCTGCGCGTGCAATGTACCCGACGCCCGTTCGTGTTCCACGCGCGCCTGAGACGATCTGGCTCCCACCACGCGCGCGTAGCCATGCCCGTGACCCCTCGACTGCATGCCTTTGCCTTTCTGCCCCGCCGCGCACCCTCGGCCGCCCCTATGCTAACACCGTTTTAGGGCGGTTTTGTCATGTAAACAGAAAAGAAAAAACTCAATTAGAGACCCAAGAATAGAAATGTAAACCGACAAAAAGAAAAGAGGGAGAGAGAGAGGATTCAGATTGTCTGGATATTTCCTATGTAATTCGGGTATAAAGGAGCCCGAACAACACTTTGTAATTCTTCTTCTAGGCAGAAAAGAAGAGGATTTTTTCAAAGCAATAGAAAAAACAGTATTTTCAGAGGTACCCAAACATTTTCAATATTCAATCTGATGCATGCATGAGCAAAAGAGGGTTTTTGTTTTTTCTTTACCTTTCGAAAGATTTCTTTCTTCCCCCTTCTGTTTTTTTCTGGTGCCGCCGGCAATAAGCCTTAGGTTTCCGCTTCGGAAACCGTCGGGTGAGCCACCAGAGCCATCACGTCACCCCTTCTGATCTTTGCATTTCCGGCAACAAGCCTCTGGTCTCCGTCTCGGAAACCGACGGGTGAGCCACGGGAGTTACCATATGACTCTTTTCTTTTATTCTCAAGATCCGAACGAAAGGAAGGATTTGGGACTTTGTCTCTTTTTTTTGTTTCTTTTTAAAAAAGAGAGAGTGGGGGAGGGTTGTTTTCTGGTTTTCTCTTGAGGTCACCGGCGCCGGTTAACGGCCGATGGCGCCGGAAAGGTTTTTTTTTCAAAACCCTAATCGGGCAAACATATAAAAGAAGGAGGAGGCTTTTTAGGGTTTTCTGAAATATCCAAAAGAGGCAAAAGGGGTTAAAAAATGGTATTTATACCACTTTATTTTTTTAAAACGGTTTAATTCTCTTTTAAGTCCCTCTGCGTTTCTATATTTCTGCCAAAGGGGTTTCCGTTTTTTGAAATCACATCCTTGATCACTGTTGTTTCAAACTCTTTTGCAATTTCTTCCCCAAATATGTTATAGCCTTTACCGAATGACTTAATATCCATTTCGGTCCCTCCAGCTTACGGTTTTTTTTTGTTTTGGTCACTGTTTTAATGATTCAATGTTCTTTTTTTATGGTTTATTCCTTTAATCAGTCCCTGGAAACAGTCCCGAATTAATTTTTAGCCACTTTCAGATTTACTTTTATTTTTGTTCATGCATTTAAATACTTTTGTTCGTATGTTTTTTTTATATTTATGCAATATCTATCTCATGCTTTTATTTTGTATATTTGTTCATGCATTTAAATACCTTTGTTTATGTGCCCTTTTTTATGCTACATTTATTTCATGCTACATTTCTGTCTACTCATCCTTGATATGTATATGGTCTTATGTTTTGCTAAGTTGCATTCCGGATTTTTTTTAAATTGCAATGCGAGCGTCTCTTTATTCGGGAATGAACGAGGCCAGTACCAGTCGTAGTGGTGGTGGTTCGGACGTTCTTTCTCGAATATTAAGACCTTTAAAATTTACTCGCTCGTATAACCAAATTAAGATACGATTCGTCACTTTAAATCGCAAAATTTAATATTAATTAAGCGGTAATGTTTTTGGTACCGATTTTCGGGCACGACGGGGGTGCTCATCCTTCCTCGCGTGTAACCGACTCCCGAACCTGTTTTCAAAAAGAATCTCTGGTTTTTATTTCGGTGTCCGGTCTACCATTTTAAATGGCCGGTGGCGACTCCTCCTTTTTTTACAAATTCGACTAAATTTTCCGAAAACCAAACTAAAACCCGGTTCCTTCGGGCGACACCCGAGGTATATGTATTTTCCGGTAATTTTTTTAGTCGCAACATTGTGACAGCCTCACTTTCGAGGTTCTGTGATACAGTCAATCCGCCTTCTAATGTCCCTTCCCCATTCGGACTCCTTTGCCGATCACCACTTAATCTATTGCCCTTCTTCTTTCGATATACCCGACTGCCACCGGTAATTTGTTCTCCTCTTAGTACCTTTCGAATTTTGCAATACGCCTTGCCCACTTGAATCAATTCAGTGTTTCCAAGGCCTGGATGTGGCGAACTCGAATGTAAATTAGGATAGGAATTAAACTCCTCTAGCACCTTATCCCCTGTAGAAAATTGAGAATCCTGACCCACTGTATCCAAAGATTTTGAATTCACAATCCCAGCGATATCCAAACTCTCACAATTTGGAACGTTGCCTACCACCTCTAGAGTCCTAATGTCATTTTCATTCTCCCCACCCATCCTACCTCCTTGCGTCGGTGCATTCTGTTCCGGCAACTCCTCCACCTGCTGTTCCGGCAGCCGTTCAACACAATGTTCTGTCCCCCGTTCCACGTTGTGAAGTAAATCTACTCCCTTATCCCCATTTTCTGCTATGTTCGTATCCCCTTGTTGTCCATCCCAAATTTCATTAGCTAGCCACAATACTGGTTCTATTACCTCCCTCCTATCCTTTGTGTTGTCTACATTCCTTCCATCATCTCCGGCTATGTCAAAATTGGATTCGTGTGTAAGACTCTCCTCTCCTTCAGACAACTCATAATCACAACAATCACACTCAATCGCCGGGCTTTTACCGTCCATTTCCAGCACCCTGACCGAATATATCTCATCCTCAAACTGGATTGATATTCTTTCCTCTATTCGATCAAAAACATTAGTCTCCACCATAATTCTACCGCTATCAAAAGATGTCGGCGTTTCCGTGGCATCGTCCATACAAATAAAAGAGCCCCATAAATTAGCGATATTCATGAAAGTCCGTTTGTGCCATAAATGAATTGGGAGACCCACTATCGATAGCCATACTCGGTGGGATTCCACTATGATCGCTGGCGACCATGCCTCCACCCTCGCAAAACATTCCTTCACGCGATCCAGCTTCATCACACGTTCTCTAACACTCGCTGAAGTGCACATTAACAAGATCATGGATCCTGAAAATCTCATGATGGAGAATCCTTCGTGTTTCTCGACCTCCAATCGCTCCGCCAAAGTTTTTATACTACACAGATTCAAGCACCAACCAACCGCACACCATTGTAGAATCGCCCATTTGTCTTCATCCACGATACCCGGAATTATCCTGCGCTTTTCATTCACCCCTTCTCTCCCTGTCAATTTCGATGTATGTGACGCCTTTGAGCATCCGATCTTCACTGTCCCACGCTGCTCCCCACTTTTCCCCACACTCCCTGATTTCCTAACCATCTCCGTTCTACCCCTCCTAGCCATGGCGACACTCATCTAAGCACCATAAATCCACTGGCCATGTAATCTCTCGATTACCCGATTGGCATCATCTTGTGTTGCCATCCGAACAAAACCGAAACGCTGCCCCATCCCTAGCCAATCTATTCGGAATAAACACGTCTTTGACAACCCCGTGTCTATCACATACCTGCCATAATGAAAATAATAGTTTTGATTAATTTATTTTTAATTTTTGATATACTAGTTATATTAATAATATGTGAAATAAAAAGTTATTGTAAAATTTAGATAACATAATGAAAATAATGTTATGAATTTTCATGCAAATATATTTAATTTAATATTGGAAATTAGATCTGTTTAGTTTTAGAAAAAAAAATTATTTTTCCAAAATTAAAAAACAAGTTTGGATAATTGAAATGAAAAATTATTTTCAAAAATAGAAATAGTGAAAATGTGTTTAGTATTTAATTTTTTTAAATATAAATAAAAAAATAATTATTAAATAATTAAAGTAAAGTATAATCATTAGAATATGTTATTATTATAATAAAAATAAAATATGATTAAATAAATCAGAGTGTTAAAATTAATAAAAAGTATCATTAGATGGAGATCTACTAATTGGTCAAGTGGCCAAGGATATTCATGTTGTCCCATCTTGTATGAGTTCAAATCTCGACATTTACCTTTAGGCCCGTAAACGAACCGAACGTTCAGCGAACTGTTCGTTTACGTTCGTTTATTTATTAAACGAACGAACATAAACAAGATTTTTTGTTCATTTAATTAAATGAACGAACACGATCAAAGAAATTGTTCGTTTATTTATGTTCGTGAACGTTCGGTAATCCGTTCGTTTATGTTCGATCATTTATGTTCATTTAAATTTATTCACATATGTCTAGGGGTGTTCATTGTTCGATTAAACCGAACTAACCGACCAAACCAAAACAAAATTGGTTAATCTATTAGATAATTTTAAGTTTCAGCTAATGATTAAGAGTTTTTTTAAATTTCAATTATCGATTAATTCGGTTTAAAATCAGTTAATTAACTGAATTAATCGAACTAACCCAAAATATTAAATATTTAACACATTATATATGTTTGTTTGTATCCGTTTATGTTCATTTATCATTTTAACGAACGAACACGAACAAGCTACATTCCTTAATGAACGAACATGAACAAAAAATTTGTGTTCACGAACAAAAAATTTGTGTTCGTTTATGTTCGTGTTCGTTCATTTGTTCGGTTAAAGTTAAACGAACGAACATGAACACACCCTCATTCGTGTTCGTTCGGTTCGTTTATAGGCCTATTTACCTTGAGAATGTAATATTTCTCTACTTAATTAAAAAAAAGTCATTTCACTCTTTTTTTTTTGTTTTCATTTCTAAAAAATCATGTTTTAATTTTACAACCAAACGTGTTTTCTTCACCGTTTCTATTTTTCAAGAAAATGAAAAATAAAAATAGCCTATATTCTCTAAAACCAATGGACCTATTAAAAAATATCATTGTGACACTTTAGTAAAATTTGCTTTCAATTAATCACATATTCTCAAACCAAACATTGCAATAATATACTCTTTCCAAATAAACCAAATAACGTAATGTAACATTACTAATAATGTGTCAAATAACATGTTGTCCTATCTTATATGAGTTCAAGTCCCGACATTTTCCTATGTGATTCTCTCCACTTAATCAAAAAATAATGTATGAAATAATGTTACATTCATGTAATCTTATTACTGGAGATAATCTTACACTCCGTGAATAAAAATTTGCTAAACGTTTAAATTTTTTGAATTAAAAAAAATAGTATACACAAATTATGTATGTAAATAAATATTGATGCAAATATTTGAGAATTTTTTATCAGATATTACAGTTCTAAAATAAATATTAGCATTCAAACTAATATAAAATAAAAATATATAAATATTCTTAATTATTTAACCAATTAGTGGATCTCAAGATAAATAAGGTAATTATAATACAATAACTGACTTGTTAAGAATTTTGATCGATTACTTAATAGATAAAAAAATTGCTCGTAGAAAGTAAGAAATTCCCTAACTAAAGAAACTAAAAATGAAAGTGAATTCAAATATTCAATGCTTATTATTATTAGGGTAAACTACACCACGTACCACTCAATTATCACTGTTGATTACAAATATCATTGGACTTTAAAAAACTTCAAAAGAAACACTGAATTTTAGTTTGTGACTAAAAAATACCACTCCGCTGTTAACTCTTAATATAAATATATTATTTTTATTAATATTTTGAAGTTTTTTTAAAATAATATATTATATTATTATATAAAAAATAAAATCAATACACTTTTATTTATATATGTTTATATATATACAAATAATTTTTTTAATATTACAAATAATATATTTTACTCCTATTTATATATTAATATTATTTATAGTGTTATTTATTTGATAAAATAATTCGACTTATTCGTGGTAAAATATCATATAATTTTATGTTGCTTCAGCGGTTAAGGTTTAGCCTTTCTATTTGAAGGTTTTAGGTTCAAACTCCTCCAAGCACATGATTTTAGTATTTTTCTTTCATCGGAACGACGTCGTTTTGAGCTAAATTAGGCTTCAAAAGAGCTTCACGAAAACGACGCCGTTTTGACTTAACGAAGGTGTTAAGAGTTAACGGCGGTGTGTTATTTTCGAATCACAAACTAAAATTTAGTGTAGTTTTAAATTTTTTAAAGTTCGGTGTGGCCATAGTTGAGTGGTATGTGGTGTAGTTTACCCTTGTTATTATTTGAATTTAAATTTGCGCTGAATTCAGGACGAGTAGTAAATTTGTACTAAAATCCGAAAAATACAAAAAGGAAATCGAAAACAAGATAATTTTGGATTTCTGATATTTTATCATCCAAGGTTGCCCGGCTTTAAATTCCACGCGGATTTTGAAATTTTCAAACTTTTTAAAAAACCTTACTGGTCAAGTTGTAACTCCATTCATGGCGGCCGCCGTGGAACAATCTTCTTCCCGGCGAAATGATGAACAATCAGAGTTCAGTTTGAAAGAGTGGGGTCTTAAAGCTCGAATCCGCCCTGAAAACACTGTTTCAAGAAGACATTCAGGTTCGTACATAAGAAATTCAAGAGAAATTACAAGCTCATTCCGATCCAACTTCACCATTTCCAGCGCTACGTCGTCTCCAGGATGTTCATTCAAAGGTAACTCTCTTGCTCATTTGGTTTCGGATCCAGTGCTTTTAATCTGAAACTTCCACATCATTTTTGAATTCAGTGTTTATTTTAAAACTTTGGCATCACTTTTACAGATGGATTCGATCCTTCAACTTATTCATTCACCAGTGCTCTTAAAGGTAACTTCTAAATCATTATTCTTCAAAATTTTTGCAGAGAAACATAATGTATTGCACATATTCGGATATGTCTATAGAGATTTGAGTCCTCCAATTACATTGAAAACTTGCATTCTGGTATTCGATTTACGCTCGAGTTTGAGTAACATAGATTTAAGAACCGATTTAGCTGGTTTTCTTATTGTGCAGCATTACAGGCTCGGTCATTGTATAATAGCTTGGAATGCTCACCCGAGGGATTTGCTTTAAACTCCAAGTGGAATGAAGCTGAGAAGTACATTTGCAATCCTCTTTCGGGAGAGTTTCCAATGGAATGTTTGTCTGCAAAAACACTGAGCGGAAGATCATTCCGCAAATTAACAAACAAAATCACCGTTTCTGCTCCTCTGGTTTACCCCTCAACAACAGTTCAGGAACACATTTCTCACTTCCCTATTCCAGGTTTCTGAATCTCCTTCATGTTTTGTTTGCTTTGCTAATTTGATTTTGAATACATTATAGTACTATCTGAATTCAAAACTAAAGTTCCAATTGGTTTTTGAATTTCTCATCATTTTGGTCGGCCCTAAGTTGAAGTGCTGGAATTGCTTGATTTAAGATTGGATTGAAGTTTTAGTTGAACTATCTGTTTGCAGAAACGACAGCTGAGAGCTTGACTAGAGATGCTGGAACTCAAAGTAATCCAAGCGATCCCATTTCTGGTAGTCCTATCTCGGTTTCAACCCCTCCAATTTTAGAGAGGGCATTGAATCGATCAGAAACTGAAAATGAAGATTCCCCAATCTCTAACCCTAAATCAGAATCCGATGAACAGGTATGTTCTTTCATGTCTTATGCTGTTAAACTAGCTGTTTTTTTTCCACCGAATATAGTTAGCTGTTACATGAACTAATCGAGTTAAATCTCGAGTTTTATTAAACTTACTTGCTACCTAAAGAACTTAACCATAAAAAGAATACTTTAATATGTTTCAAAAGTGAAACTTAAAAATTTATATTTTTTTTATCAAGGTAAATAGATGGCTAACATTAACAATAAAAAAAATGAAAAGATTATCAAATGAAAAAAAAATAAAAAATAAAATTAAACATTTATTTACTATTTTTTTATTATTGGTTAAAAATAAATGGGTAATTGAGATGAGCACTAAGAAATGAAAAAATTATCATACGAGAAAAAAGGTTAACAATAATAATTTGGATTTTACGTAGGATAAGTAACTCTTAACCAATTTTTAAGATTTTAACATCACAATTTATTTTCTTACTCAATCCTGAGGTAAAGTCATAAATCGGAGTAGAAACATCTTACTTTTTTTGGTGCTCTATCTATGTCACCATATCAAAATTAGAAGATATGATTAAAATTTATGCTTTAGGATTTAATTTTTAGGGCTTAAGATAACTATAATTAGAGGATAAGATTTACTTTTTTAAAAAAATATTTGTTCATAAAAGAGACAAAAAATTCTAAATCTTGTGACTATATATACTAAAAGATTATTTACAAATAGACAAGCGGTGGATATTTTTTGTTTCCAAAAACGCCTTAATTTTAAGGTTTAGAGTTTTAGTTTAAATTTTAGAGTTTAGGAGTTTTAGTGTAGGAGTTTAAAATTTAGGGTTTAGGTGTTAAGGTAATATAGTTAGAGATTTAGATTTTAACTCTAAACTTAAAATTCTATACTCAACCCTTAAATTCAAGACTATTACACTAAAACCCTTAAACCTTAAAATTACGAGACTTGTATAGATAAAATTTACACAAACGCTTGTGCATGGAATAAAAAGCTCATATACTAAAATTAACATTGAGATATAAGTGGTCACGTAACTTTCATTTATTGAGCTGTGATGCATTGATGAAGCTGGTTGCTGAGTCATTTGCATGTTGCGTGGCTTATATTTTCAAGACAAGAAATAAGACAGCTAGGATTGGGTGAATAGAGAGAGATATGATTACACTGTGCCGTCCCCAAGTGGGGGACTGTTTAAGATCAGTTGGTCCCTCATCCTCATTGGCCACAGAAGCTTAGCGGCTGAAATTAAACACAACTAAAAATCGATTCTAAACATATAAAATTTGATTTAATTAATTGCAACATTTAATTTATTTTTTAAAAACTAATAATTAAATAATTGAAATCGATTGAATTCTGTTGGATTTGATGTTATGCCCCCAACTAGGCTGTTTTCTTGCAGAAATAATTGAGGTGTGTCCTCCCTAGGTGGGGGACTAATGTCTTAATTGGCCTGGCTTTTTATGGGAACATAAATGATAAATCCCCACGTCTTAGATGTTATACTCCCCGCTACCCACTTTTCCTGTACCAATAATTGAACTCAAGACATTCCCCCGGCTAGCCTCTTTTCCTGTACCAATAATTGAACCTAAACATTACAAGTAAGACATGCAGATAAAAATAATAATAATAATAAATGATATAATGTATACATATTTTGTAATTATATTACAATATAAATTAAAAACTTATAAAGTTTTTTAAAAACTACTATAAAATATTTTAAATACCATTATGACAAAATAAGTTTGTAAAGTACATGAGCTCCAATTTGATTATACAATACAAAATAAGCTACAAGTACGGTTCGTGTATTCTCTTTATGTTCGTATGTTTTCACCTATCATAATAATGTTTAAAATATTTTATAAGTATATAAAACCTCACAAATTACTAGCTTGTGTTATATTAATTTTAGAAATTTCGTATATTCCTAGTATGTTTTCTTCTTTCGAAAGGGGTCTACGTTCTAGCACACACTGTCGGATCTGTCTCTGATTTTATTTATAGCGGCAGCTTTTTTGTTAGAATCGAATTATAAATTAATATGAAGTCTAAACTCAGAATCTATCATGTCAAATCATCAAGAATAATAAACTGAAAGCGGAACCTGAATTAATCGATAGATGAAAACCTTGAATCCTTTGATGAAGATCGCCTAAAAGGTGGTTGTGATCTTTTAAGAAGATAGGTTAGTCCTTGCCGTAAAAACTCTCTGACGGGAATAAGAGTAATACTAGTTAACCTATTTTTTGGGACCACTAACTCTTTATATAGTTGATTATTAATCAACTATTAAATATTTATAACTTTGTTCCTCATTGAATTATAAATATATCTTATAGTATCTACACTTTTATTTCCATGACACTTTAATACCTATGACACGCCTAACATAATTGATCACTTGATTTTGTGTCATACTTTATAATAGCATCATACATTTTACATATGTGCCTACAATTGAGGATTTTAATCCAACAATCTCCCACTTGGGCAACATATGTTTCTTGATAAATATACGACCTTATGAGCTCAAAAATTTGCTATTATATAATATATATTCAATAACAATCTCGTCCATCAACTATATTTATATAGGATCAAAACGGTCTTCGCCAGATCAATTATGATTAGACCCATCAATGGTCACATATACAAATATATTTAAATGACATAAATCAATCATGGATGTGTAACATGGAAAATTACATGAAATGTGAACCGAACATGTCTATTTTCAACTGGTCCTCCTAAACCTTAGTGAGATCAAACTTTATTGAATCCAGAGTGTGCATAAACCAAAATAACTTTATTTCTGCAGAAAATAATCTTAAAATATCCTTAAACTGAAGTAACTGAAATTGTGTCTAAACCAAATGAACATTTTTTCAAAATTACAAACTCCCACTAAAATCGAATATCCTTAAATAATATTATACCCACATGAGTAGTGTGCTCATGAAAGACCTAGGGTGACAGTTTCTTAATATACACGCAAGTATGGAATTTGTACCAACATGCTCTATAGACACACAACCACTTTGAATTTTTTTAACAACTAGGAACTTAATATTTATGTGCTTCAAATTTGAAGTGTTCGTATTGTTTATAGAATAAATGATTGCATATTTATTGTCACAAAATAATTGAAGTGGTCTTTGTATTCAATCTACAATTAATAGCTCAAGTGACAAATTTTTTTTGCATCAATATTCTATTAGAATCAAAGTCTGTAAACTTGATGATCTCTAACTTACCAGAACTCCGATATGTGAGCATGCAATTTTTGTTCTTTAAATATATCTCATAACTCTATTGGCTACTATCCAATAGTCTGTACTATTTTAAAAAAAAATATTTGTCTAACATTCCAACAATGTACGTAAAATCCAAACACATACATACTTAAACATAAATTAGAATCTCAATAGCTCATGCATATGAAATCATTTGTATTTTTCTAAATTTGAAGGTTATTTTTAGGGGTAAGATAAAATTTGTCTTTTTTAGTGATATGAGTATCACTTGGTTTACTCCCACTGAACTTGTAGTATATACAATTGTCAACCAAATTTATCTCAAAATCGAATGAAATAATCAATATGAAATTTATAATTTCATTAATGAGAGTCTTACTTAAGCTTATAGATGAATTTCTTTAATTTACATATCATTTTTATTGTCTCATAAGACACAATTCTATGATTGTACCATATAAATAATTTCTTCAATGTTGCCATTGAAAACACAAGCTTAACATTCATCTTATGTAGCTCAAGATTAAAATAAGCAACAAGCGTCATGTGTAACCTCCTCGTCCCGGTCCGGGCGACTGAACGGTCCGAGACGGACTACACAGGGATAATCGAGGCGAAACCCGTTCAGGCTCCACTTCGGTTAACAACCCGAGAAAACTTTTTCATTTATTATCTTGTCTAGATGAATTTAATTAACCTATGTGTAAAGTGATAGCGGAAACAAGACTCACAAGAAGACTAACATCAAACAGGGCTTAAGCCTAACACCGGAGAACCTTTAGAGATGTTAAAAGCCCCAATTTTAGGCCTGTGTTTCAAAACAAACTTGCTCGTTTTGAAACACGTGCCCAATTTAAAAAGCCAACCAA
The DNA here is from genome assembly GCA_030270665.1 of Hibiscus trionum. Classification (NCBI taxonomy): domain Eukaryota; kingdom Viridiplantae; phylum Streptophyta; class Magnoliopsida; order Malvales; family Malvaceae; genus Hibiscus; species Hibiscus trionum. Next base: position 23,154,280 of record BSYR01000004.1, read on the forward strand.
TAGTAACGAAACATATCCACCCCGTTTCGGAACAGAGGTCCATTTCGCCTAGACGTTTCGAAACACGTTCTGGAACAAGCAATCACAGTAACCAAAACGTTTCGAACCTCGTATCAGAACAGGGGTTCACAGTAGCCAAACCGTACCGGAACGCTGGTACGGGTGTCCCTGGAGCCACACTCGTTCCGAAACAGCCTTACCCGTTCCGAAACGCCTGCAGTCTGTGAGTTTCCAAAATCAGCTTTAATCATCTCTAAACAATCCCAAACGACCCCAACGACTTCAAGAAGCAAGACACGACATGTAAACACAACTCTAAAGGCATACACCCTATTACAAACACGCTCAAAACACATAACATGCAAGATAAGGGCATACATTCAAAAGGGGTCAAGCATTCACCATGAAGAGACATACATTGCATTTTAAGATTTCATGCCTTAGAACAAAACACATAAGCATTCATGAAATGCAACATAAGCAAATTTACAGTCCAAATAAGGCATTAACAAGCAACACCAAACGTTAACATATCAAGGAGTCTAAACAAGCTCCTAACACAAAACAACAACATAAATCCCATTGCTCATCTATTACATCCATAACTTAAAAATTCAACTTGATGATAGCAAAAGCACAACTAGCACACTTGGAGGCCCTCTCCTTGCACAAGCAACCTACGAACTACGGATCTGCATTGTCGAACAAATGAGAGCGTAAGCGTAAAGCTTAGTGAGGGTAAGCTCATAAAACAAACCTCGATAATGCAGGGTCTAAGCACGAGCAACACAACCAAAGAAGAATGCATGTTTTCTTACCTTCGAAGCCACAAGAGTCAAATATGAATGATGCATGAACATAATCTCAATTATCATGCCATTCTCAACAAGTCCATAAACACAACCATATGGAAACACATATATCAAACGTATTGGCACCTAGCTATGACCCGAATACACGGATAACTACCGTTGAAACTCACATCCAACAACTCAACCATTACCTTACGGTGGGATTACACTTATCACCGTTTCACGCGGAGGGGATTCCACTCATCCTCACGCTCCATCGATGAGATTCCACTCATCACCGACTAACATATAAAAGAAGATTTCCGGGCGTACCCGTACTCCATCTTGATGACTACCATCACCAAGACCACGCGCGCATTTCGACATCGTGTGCACACTAACATCCTAATGATCGATCATTTGTACCCAAGCATACTAGTGCCAATACTAACTCATTTCACAATCTTTCATAATACAAATTTCTTACCATTTCCCGTGCCTAGCACGTAGCCACCATGATATACAATCATGTGCTCACATTACATCAACCACATGCATATCACAATGCATAAACAACTCATCATGCCTCAATAACACACATAGCCACAATGTGCAAAGCAACATTAATCACAATTAACATGAGAGGCATAAACACAACATTAAAAGTTCAACCAAAGGTCTCTAACTAAAGCTTGAGATTAAATTACCAATCTAATCCCAACTTTAGATGGGTTTACCAAGCCCGACCTAGGTCCACATGCTCGAACCAACGTTTGAAAACCAATTTAAAAACATAAAATCACTCACCAACTACTCCAAGCTCAACAAACTCAAGCCGATCAAACTCCCACGCTTCCCGGATTCGAATGTGAAGCTTCACCAACACAAAACCTTGATGCTATCAATCAAACACAAGCAAAACAACCACATTTCAATCCACAATTCAACTGAGCAACCCGGAACACAATTCTAGCTAAAACTCGACCCAAAACACCCTCAAAACACCATCTTCGAGTAGCCCTTAAACTCAGCAAAGAACCAAGGTTTCCAACACTTTTAACACACCTAATAGTTTCCAAAACAACCCCTAAACATCATACAACCATCAGCCCTCATTTTCCAACACAAAACAGCCCAAAACTCACCTTTAAACCTTTCTAAAACCCCCAACAAACCATATCCGAAATTCTTAATAAAACCAAGTAAAAATCATATATGTTGGACCATTTGAGCTACCAATAACATAAATAATGATAAGGAATCAAAAGCTTTAACAATGGACAATAAAGTTTGGATTTTTAACTTAGAACTTGAAAAACTCAAAACTCAAAACAATGAATTTTAATGAAAACTAAAGGTATATACATGAAGAGGAAGGTGAGGACAAGTCAAAAACGTATTTACCTTTCAAAAACCTTCAAAGATGAGTGAGGATGGTGATGGAATAGTAACTTCAATGGAGGGGAAGAAGTTGTCGTGAAATTTAGTTTTTGGGACGGGGAGGAAGATGAGCAAAAGCTATCTTTTATTGTTTTGTTTTAATTTAAAATCCAAAGACCTTTTTACCCTTAATGAAATGAAGTATTCACAATAGCATCAAAACCATGGCTATTTGGGTTTTAATTTAAAACAAGCCCAACATAAATTTATTTGTTTTGAAAATACGAGACCTAAAATAATATTTTAATATTTTATTTTCACCCGACCCCTAAACTTGGGTGTTACATCATGATTATCTTAAAAGAGTCTTTCAATGAAACTTGAGAGAAAGTCTATGAAAAATCAATGTCTTCTTTTAGAGTATATCCTTTAGATACAAGACGTATTTTATACTTATCCACATTACTATTTCCATCCTTATTGGTTTTAAATATCCATTTACAACCAATTGGTTTGCACCTTAAAGTAATGAGACAAGTTACTTAACTTTATTGTGTTGCATAAAATTATACTCTTCTTGAAGGACATCAATTCAATTTTGAAAGTTATAATTTTATGGTCTGATAAAAAAAATAATTGAGTCACTTTCTATCGTTCTATTGTTATTCTTATTTTCTTGAGGAAATACAATATAATAATCTTGAATAGTATTTCTCTTTCCTCTCGTGGACCACTTTAATGACACTTGTTTTTTTAAGTTGTTGAGTTTGTTCTTTTGAAATAATTACCTTATCTTGAATGAGAGTTGTTCAACATTGTTTTGCTGATGTACTTGGTTCACTTCTTGATTAATGATAGATGTAAAAACCTAAACACTGTTAAAAGTGATAGCATGAATTAAATTATAATCCAGTTCCTCTTCAATAACAATGTATCTAACCTTAATTCTCATTCCAAACTCAACATCCTAAAAAAATATAAAGCTCTCTTTAAAATAATTCTAATTGTGGGATCATAAAATTTACAGCTCATAGATCACTCAAAATAACTAAAGTACAAAAAATAAAGACTTTGTAACTTATTGTTATTTCTTTTGAGTAAGACACTTATCAATTTTATCCTAATATTTTTTATTACCTTTATTCTTAGAGGCACTAACTAAATGAGTAATAACCAAATGATTACTTTTACACTTATAATGTTTCAACTTTTCTTATTCTTTAGCCCAATGAGATATGGGCTTTATTAAAGTCTACTTCTCCTTTTGACAGTTGTAACTGTTTTTTTAATTGGTTAAATTGTATAGGAAGCGGTACCAAAAGCATAAGAACAAACAATTGTTAGAAAGTTCGATCATATGTGCCTTAAATTTTTGAAGCAATATTAAACATTTTCATAATATACTCTCTCACATTTCCCTGGCCGTTATACTTCATGGACATCAAAGAAGGCATAAGTGATGTCATCTTAACCTCAATGTTTTGGGTAAAATATTTCTTAATTTCGTCAAGGAAACCTTTAGTATGCGTAATTTCTTTAGATTTGTGCTCTAGAAGACATCTAGAGTGTTGTGCTTTATGACCTTAGACTCATGCGATTCGAATGATCTCACCGCTCAAAATCCTTTTATGAGTGCTTACCGCATTGAGAGGTGCAAGTTGTTCTTTCCTTAGCGCAAAATATATGTTCATAACTCTGCCCCTTGAATTCTTTGATAAAGATCGCCTAAAAGGTGGTTGTGATCTTCCAAGAAGATAGGTTAGCCCTTGCCGTAAAAACTCTAACAAAGTAATACTAGTTAACCTATTTCTTGAGGACCACTACCTATTTATATAGTTGATTATTAAATCAACTATTAAATATTTATAACCCTGCCCCTTATTGAATTATAAATATATCTTATGGTATTTATACTTTTATTTCCATGACACTTTAATACCTATGACACGCCTAATATAATTGGTCATTTGATTTTGTGTCATACTTTATAATAGCATCATACATTTTACATATGTGCCCATAATTGAAGATTTTAATCCAACATTTTCAAGTACCAGAAACGAGAATTCGAAAACATTTTTTTTGGATCTTCGAAACAATTCTCTCTATGTTTCTATAGGTATAATGTTAAAAAATGTTCTAACGTTTGACTGGTTAGTTACTTTAGTTTATATTTTTGAGCATTTTAACCCTCAACATTTTATTTTGGGTAAAAATGTCCCCTTCATGAATGGAAATTGTTAGTCAACTAATAATAAACAACTTGAAATAACTTGACGGAATGACATATTAACAAAAAAATAATTTTGTATTTTATATAATTTTATAAAATTATTTTTTGACTGATGTGTTATTCTTTCAAGTCGACACCTTTGTTTATATGACATTGTTATATCAGTGCTATATTTGCCTGCACTACCATGTAGATTTTTCACGTTATTTCAAGTCATTTACTGTGAGGTAACTAACAATTTTCATCATCGGAGGGGCTTTTTGGCCTAAAATGAAATGTTGTGAGATAAATTGCTCAAAACAAAAAAAGAAAATATAGGTCAAAATGATTATTTAATCAAATATTAGAGACATTTTTTTGATTTTATGTATTTTCTATACTTGAATCATTCTTTGTTTTTATGCTCTTTGAAAAAAGAATTATTCAATCAAAAACAAATTATTCAGCCTTTTGTTTTGTTCTTAAAAGAAGACGAAGAAGAATAATTCTACAGTTTTTGTTATTTCATCCTTTTTGATTCTTTGGGGCTCTAGTTCCAAATTGGGTTCTAAGATCTTAAAATACATGTAAAAAAGTTATACCCTTATTAAATAAATTCCCATATCCAATGATAGTACTTAAATTTGAATGAAAATAGAGCAAATCATCCGAAATGTTTTTTTTTTTATAAAAAAAATTATGAAGGTTAGAAAAGTAAAATGCAGGGATGAACACATAAATTGATTAATATAATGGGTTTTGCAGGTTGAAGTGAAGGAAACAAAAGAGAAGAAAGAAGAAGCAAACATAGATGTAGAGGATGACAAGATTCAGATGAGAGAAAAAGACGAAGAAATGAACTGCAATTGCTTATCATGGGTGAGAAAAAGGCAGAGAAACAAACACACATTTACCAGGAAAATTCTATGTTTTCCTCGCCTTAAAGGCTGCTAAAGTCTAAAGATGGTATATATATATATGAGAAGGATTTATTTTATTTTAAACTAAAGTAGTTTTTACAAATTTTAGTGACGTTTTGTTTGATTAATATTTTAAAAATCCAATCTTTATATCTTATATATATTCACATAGGTCATGCATTTTGAGTTTTAAATAGGCTTAATATTCAAATAGGTGCCCAAACTATGCTTGTAGATCACTTTTGGTGCTTAAACTATTTTTTAGCTCTAAATAGGTGCTTAAAGTTTCAATTTTGGTTATTTTAGGTGTCTAACCGTTAACTACCGTTATTTTTATTAAAACCCTAAATTTCCTAAAATTCACAAAATGTCCCCAAATTCGAAATCCTTAACTTCCTCGGCCGAACTCGCCGCCAATAGTTTCGCTGCCGCCGGACTACCAAGATCGTTTCCCCAACCACACATCGTCGGTAAACGGCAGTAGGTGTGTCGATCGGCTTCCTAACGTCGAAAGAAGCCAAAATCGCGAAAGGAAGTCGCCAGCACACCTATCGTCGGTTATCGACGATGGGTGGTTGGGGGAAACGGTCGTGGTGGTCCGACGACGGTAGTGGTGGCCTCCGGTGAGGTAGTAAACGGCGACATTGATGGTAATTTAGGGATTTGGGGTTTTAAGTTAAGAATTTGGGACTGTTTTGTAAAGATTTAAAACTGCTAATTTTTTTTAGAAAATTGAATTTTAAATTTTATTTAAAAACTAATTAAAAGAAATTAAAAATGAAAAACATGCCACTTGTCACAATTTAATTGGATAACGATTTTTTATTAACGGTTAGCACTTAAAATTACCAAAATTGAAACTTTAGGCATCTATTTAGAGCTAAAAATAGTTTAGGCACAAAAAGTGATCAACAAGCATAGTTTGAGCACCTATTTGGGTATTAAGCCTTTTAAATAAACCAAAAAAAGTCAACATGGAGTAGTTGGTTAAAGATTTCTGTTGACATCCAATCCCTTCCACTAGGTTCTGGGTTCTAGTCCCAGTAGGAACAATCCCACTTCCCCTAGGTAAAATTTGTTCAAAAAATAAATAAATAAACTAAAATATTTAATGTTTGATTATATATTGAAAGAAAAACAATAGTTTAGATGAACTTGAAATTTTATGTATATAAAAAATAATTATTTTGTAATTTTTTTGAATAAATTATCAAAAAGGATAAATGTTATACTTTTTATTTATCCAGAAGCAACAAGCTGTTACATCAAACTAATACACCTATAGAGTAATTACAATGCAATCTCTCAATCCCGACACAACTATAAATTAATCAAATCGTGAACAATATACATTTTTCTTGTAGCCTATTGCGCACTATACTAGTACAGTATCAAAAATGTTAGAACAACCTCGAGCTTCCTTGGAATTACCTCACATTCCTCTCTTCAAAAATGCAATAGAGAAAAGTACTTCATGCTAACTTCAATATGAAAACAACCAACGATTTACCTTTCCATGTCTTGCATGCCTACCGGACCTCCAAGTCTCAACCTTGGATCTCTCTTTCAATCTTACATAGTCTCAGTATCCTTTTTCAAATTCCCTTTGAGAAAGGGCATTCTAAGAAAAGATGATCACGACTCTCTTCTAAGTTACCACATAGAAAACACTATAATTTCACTTGCATTCTCATCTTACTCGATCTATCCTTTGTAGGTATTCTATCAAGCAAGGCCATCCAAAAAATAATAGCATGCTTCGGGATAGAGAAGGAGAACCAGACTAATCTGTGTCAGAAAACTTTATTCTTTTTTCCCTTATTTTTTCTCATACGTTCTTTGTCTTAACCAGGAGAAGGCCATTCCCATTGAAAAATAATTCCTCCACTTTCCCTCGAAGTTTCAATAATTTTTTAGTGATCCAGGTATGACTTGGTTTGTCTCGCAATTGCCAAAAGTTCGAGCCCTTGAAAACATATTCCCTCGTCCAAGCTACCCACAAGAAGCCCTTATTTGCTAGGAGATCTTAGAACATGGAAATCAAACAAGCCTTGTTCCATGTAGCAATGTTCTTAAGACCGAGACCACCCTCATATTTAGGGAAGCAAACTTGCTTCCAACTCACCCTAGCTCCCTTAGTTGCAGTATCACATCCTTTCCAAAAGAAGCAACTACATATCTGCTCAATTCTTTGTATGGCTGCTTTCGCTAAAATTATTTGTCGACACTAATAGTTTGCAATGCTAAACAAGACCGCTTGAATAAGTAGCAGTCTACCCCCGTAAGAGAGATTTCTATTGGTTCATATCCCTAGTTTAGCTTTGATCTTCTCAAATAAAGGTTCACAATCTTTCAAAGTAAGCTTCAGGGCTACCAAAGAAACCCCCAAATACCTGATAGTGAGTTTGTTAATATTGAACCCAATATTTCTATGAATCTCATCAAGTTTCCTAGCTAAAATACCAGCAGTGAATAATTTAGACTTGGCGACATTGAGTTTGAGTCCAGAGAGTTCATAAAATTTGTCAAGCACAGCCTGCACACCAAGAATCGATTCAATGGTACCTTTACAAAAGATCAGCAAGTCATCGGCAAAACATAAATGGGTCAGATTCACCCTTAGGCATTTCGGATGATGCTGGAAGACCCCTTTCATTGCTATTATATTCAACATAGCTGATAGAATGTTCATTACAAGCACAAAGAGATATGGGGATAGACGGTCTACTTTCTTGACCCCTCTAGCACCCTTGAAGAATCCTACTAAACTCCTATTAAATGAAACTGAGAATCTAAAGAGGTGACACAAGCAACAATCTAGTCCACAAAAATATCAGGCAAGCCCATAGCTTTTAACACATTAAGAAGAAAGTCCCAACTTACCGAATCAAAAGCCTTCTGAAGATCCACTTTCAAGGTGCATTTCGATGACAATGAGCTTCTATAGTATCCCCGAACAAGTTCCTGGGTTAAGAAATTGTTGTGAATGATACTCATTCCTTGAAGAAAAATAGATTGGTTCAAGGTAATCATATCTAGAAAGTAACTAGTCAATCGACTCACCAAAATCCTTGTGATGGTCTTGTAGATGACAGTACAACAAGAGATTGGACAAAAATCCTTAGCCACACAAGCATTTGGAATTTTAGGGAAAAGGATGATGGTCGTGGCATTGAAGGCTTGCAACAAACTTGAAGTGGAGAAGAAGTACTTGATGGTAGCCAAGAAATCATCCCTAATAATCTCCCAGGAAGATTTAAAGAATACAACAGTGAAACCATCCGGACCAAGACTCTTGTCATTCCCTTGTCGAGAGAAAGCTTGTTTAATCTTTCTATCAGAAACCATGCAAGTAATACTTTTAGCAACACTTACTGGCAATGAAAAATTAAGAAGCTCCTTAAGCAAATCCAGGGAACAGCTCTGAACATCCCTATTTCCCCTTCCAATTAGCTAAGTGAAAAAACCGACCAACTCAGAGAAAATAGTCTCGAAAGTTTCAAGGCGATTCCCCTCAGCATCCATAATCATTCGAATGGTTTCCTTTTTCCTCTTCACAACTAAAACATCATGGAAGAACTTGGCACATTTATCACCATGTTGCAACCACTGAATATGAGTCTTTTTCTTATAAAACATGTGCTCAATTTGTTTTAAATCAACAAGTTTTGATTGCAACCGAAGCTCCATAGCCAAATCAAGAGCAATCCTAGATAAATTGTGTGCTTGCTTCTTTATAAGCTGCTCTCTCTTCAGCTGGACTCGAGTAGAAATATCTCTAAAGTGCTCTTTATTAAAACATTTTAACTTGACCTTCAATCTTTTCAACTTGAGGAATAGAACTTGCATAGGATTCCCATCAATCTCCTCTCCCCAAGGATCTTTAACATCTAGAAAGTTAGGGTGTTGAATCCACATATTAAAGAACCAGAAAGGCTTAGGTTTGTGAGTTTGGAGTTCCTTCTCAAGCCAAACCACATATGAACAATGATGAAATTCCTCAGGTGCCAGAAACTCAACCTGGGATGAGGCAAAACTATGAAACCAAGGGGCATTAACCAGAACCCTATCTAATTTTCGGGCAAGGTAAGCGCTACCATGTTTATTGGATCAAGTGAAAAGAGGTCTAATATAAGGGTGATCTTCCAGTCCATTACTTTCCAAACAATGTTTCAAATCAGTAATCTCAACAAAATAATGAGGACTTGTACTCTCGGAACTCTCATTCTCAGGAGTTACAATGTTGAAATCCTCCCAACAAGTCAAGAGCCATCTTCTACATTGCCCTCAACCCCAACCAAATGAGACCACAAACCCCTTCGAATCTTGTAACCCCTCGTCCCGACCTGGGCAACTGACCGGTCCGAGTGGGTCACACAGGAAAAACCGAGGTGAAACCCGTTAAGGCTCCACTTCGGTTAACGACCCTAGGAAACTTTCTTTGATTTATTGTCTTGTCTAGATATTTAGTTAGTCTTATGTGTGACAAACGACAACGGAAAACGAGGACAAGACTAAGCAAGAGAGCGTAAGTTAATTTAAATTTACCAATTGTCAGGTTAATCCGATTTCTTACAAACGCGACCCAAACACACATAAACGATCACGAACAAGGCTTACAAGAAAGCTAACATCAAACAAGGCCTAAGCCTAACACTTGAGAACCTTTAGAGATGCCAAAAGCCCACATTTTAGGCCTGTGTTTCGAAACAGGCTTGCCCGTTTCAATACACGGGCCCTAGTTTAAAAAGTCAGACCATCTGTACCGATACGCACCACCCCGTTTCGGTACTGGTGTCCATTTCGCCTAGGCATTCTGAGACACGTTTCGAAACAGGCCCTCACAGTAGCCAAAACGTTTCGATACATGTATCGGAACAAGGGTTCACATTGGCCAAACCGTACCAGAACGCGTTCCGATACGGGTGTCCCTGGAACCACACCCGTTCCGAAACGCCTGCAGTCTGTGTGTTTCTAAAAACCAGATTTTGCATCTCCAAAAGCTCCCAACAAGCCTCAAACATCAAGAAACAAGATATAACATGCAAATACATACTCTAGAGGCATTCACCCTACTTCAAACATGTTCATCACACCACATACATGAAAAGGCCACTCATTTAAGGAATCAAGCATTCACCAAAAGAGACATACATTGCATATCAAGGTTTTATGCCTTAGAACAAAGCATGCACATAAGCATAAAGATAAGGGCACAAGGCCAACATACGTGGCATAAACAAGCCACAACCAAAACACCAACTTACTCAAATCCCCATTGCTTATATATTACATCTTTAGCTTAAAAGTACATACTTGTTGATAGAAAAAAGCACACTTGAGGGCCCTTCTCCTTGCACAAGCAACCCACGAACTAAGGATCTGCATTGTCGAACAAAAGAGAGCGTAAGCGTAAAGCTTAGTGAGGGTAAGCTCATAAATCAAACCTCGACAATGCAAGGTCCAAGCACGAACAACAAAATCAAGGATGGATGCATGTTTCCTTACCTTCGGAACCGCATGAGTCACATATATAAAAATGCATGAACATAACCTCAAGTATCATGCCATTCTCAACATGTCCATATCCATAATACAACCATATGAAAACACATTTAACAAACCGTATTGACACCTAGCTATGACCCGAATACGCGGATAACAACCGTTGGAACTCACATCCAACAACTCAACCATTACATTACCTTACGGTGGGATTACACTCATTACCGTTTCACGCGGAGGGGATTCCACTCATCCTCACAAACCGTTGATGGGATTCCACTCATCACCGACTAAAATATAAATGAAGATTTCCAGGCGTACCCGTACTCCATCTCTGTGACTACCATCACCAAGACCACGCACGCTTTTCGACACTCGTGTGCACACTAACATCCTAATGATCGATCATTTGTACCCAAGCATACTAGTGCCAATACTATCTCAACTCAAGCTCAACATAACACAATATCCTTACCAATTCCCATGCCTAGCACGTATCCACCATGATTTACAATCATGCAACCCACATTTCATCAAACACATGCATATCACAATGCATAAAAGAATCATCATGCCTCATCATCACACATAGCCACAATGTGCATAGCAACATTAATCACAAATAACATATGAGGCATAAACACAACGTTCAAAGTTCATCCATAGGTCTCTAACTAAAGCTTGAGATTAGACTATCAATCTAATCCCAACTCTAGATGGGTTTACCAAGCCCAACCTAGGTCTATATGTGTGATAAGGTTTTTGAAAAACGAACCAACTAAGGTCTTATCACTTTTTTGAAATTGGTTTTATTAAAAATGGGGGAAACTCGTATTTTGGAAAACTGTAAATTTGGAGTCGCCACCGGCCACTAAGGTTGGCCGGACACTTCAAAACCAGAGATTCGTTTAAAAACGGGTTCGGTAGTTGGTTACGTGTGGGGAAGGATTAGCACCCCCATCACGCCCGGAAATTGGTACCAAATAACTTGCTGCCTTTAATCGTTAGAAATTATTTAAAATCCAAAGTGGATTTAATAAAAATGTTCTTAAATGAAAATGCGATTTAATTAGCACGGGCAATATCGAATTGTGGCTTTAGAATTAATTAAACATTTAATTAAAAAGGACGACGGTACACCGGACCATAGACTAAACCGACATCATATAATACTGACTGTCGTGTTAGTTTAGGGTTCGGATCCCATACGTCACCTTTATGCATGATGCAAACAAATAAAGGATGATGCGTGTTATTTTCAATTTTACACTTTCGCTTACCTAGAGACGGTGAAAATTAACCCACATATTCGATCGACATCCATTAAGCTAGGACTGTCGTTTTTCGGATACCGAGGTTAATTAATACCTCTCTTGGGGTATATTTTTAAGTCTGGTTATCATGCTTGACAATTGGGCCTCATGAATGACAAGTATATATATGCATGTCATAAAAAAACCAACAAAAGCCCAAAAGGCCCAAATTCACAATAAATGAAGCATGCCTTTATTAAGCCCGAATTAACATTTCGTATCTTTAGAAACAAATCATAACGGTTCAATCAATCGAATATGAGAGCTAACAACAAATATACCAAGCTAACATTTTAACACATTCGAACCATTAATGTCGTAACTTAGGCATACATCATATCAAACACCAAATTAAACAACATATATTCGAAAAACGGGAATCAAGCAATAAAACGAATCATGCAAGACCCACAAGATTATAACAAACATACCGTGTCAACATACATATTCGATTAAAAGAACAACACATGGCATTGAAAGGTATTCATTAACACATACTAATAACAAATAGACAAAAAAAGGTACCAAATTGTAAGAGATGCAAAAACAGTGGCAAAAACGTAAAAAGGCAAGAAAAGGTTTTAAACTAGACACATGGACCAAAATGAACACGGGGCGAAGGAAGGGGGACGAGATGGACAATAAGACCAAAAAAATGACTCGATCTGGACGAAAAGACGAAACGGTTCAAAACCTCGGGGACCTAGGACGCTATTCTCCCATGCGGAAACCCCTAGGACGCTAATAACCCGACGCAGACGCACCTAACGCGCTACTAAACCAAAAATAAAATGACCAGACTCTATAAAAACCCTTCTAAACCCATCGGACACCCATTTTGCCCAAAACTTAGACCTAACCGTCACCCTCACGTTCTCTCTCGACTCCCGAACGCCGGCCGGTGATATTCACCGTCCGAAAAACCTAAAACGCACCCCGACCAGAGAAAAACAACCCCTTAAACACAGAAACAACTCTCCTAGAGACCTCTTTACATCTAAACTCTCCTCAAAACAAAACTAAAAACCTACGAAACTAAACTCCCCAGAAACCAAAACCCTCTCATTTGTTCTCTAAAAAACGAACCCTAAAGCCCCCAAATCCCATTTTTCAGACCCGAGAACAGTTGCAAAAAGAGGGGCTCCATGTCTCATTCCACCGACTCACCCTTCGAAGCCATAGAAAGGCTGGGATTATCGTTGATGAGAGACAGAGGCCAACCCAAATGGGCGAAACGAAAAAGGTAAAAAAAACTGTAACCCCCTTAGCCCGGTCTAGACGGTTGACCCGAACTACGAAGATTACACGGGGAAAACCAAAGTCAACCCGAAAGTCAACCTTGATTAACGACCTTTTTTTCTTTTAAATCTTATCTAGATGCACATTAACCTTAAGCGTACTCTTTAGAAATGCATACTTGAAAAGCACAGCGATCGGAAAGCAATAAGGGACTCAATTGCACAACATACAAAAGTTAGGGAACAAATTGTAATATCTGGAAAGATGGAGGACTTAACTGATATTTAAGTTACCAAAACCAAATTAATCGTATTACATGATTCCCTGTCAAATTTCACCTTAATCGGACATCTCAAACTCATGCAATTGCAAAAACAATTTTCAAGACTAAAACGTAAAGCTTGCAAACCTCAAAACCATTCAAATCAGTGCCCAACGGTCATCTGTTTCAGAACAGAGTTGACCGTTCCGAAACTCGGGTTCGTTCCGAGACCAGTATCGGAACAGGGCCTGGCAGTGGCCAAAACGTTTCGGAACGACCCTATCCGTTTCGATACACGAAGGCCATTACAGGGCCCCCGTTTCGAAACGCTAGTGCCCGTTCCGATACGGATTGCCCAGAAGTTGCATAATTTGCTGGTTTTACATACTTTAATCCACTCAAACACATCATAATGACTTCCTAATCATGCCAACAGGCTAACATACATATAAGGTACATGTTTGCAACTTCAAAACACATTCATGGCATCAATTAAGAGAATCCACAAGTCTATAGGCATGCATCCTAATATCCAAGCCACACAATCATCAACGCATCAAAACAAGCATCAAAATGGCCATTTACAAATCCAAATCATTTAAGGCATCATGCCACAACTAGGGAGTCCAAAACATCTCCCAAATCACATCCCAGGTTCCCATTGCCAAATATAAAAAACTAGTAATGTTGTGAAAACATCACCATACATGAGCTTAGCTTTCCCTTGGATTCTTAGCCTCCTTGCTGCCCTCAAAAACCTCAATTATCTGCATTACTGGTTCAAGAGAGAGAGCGTAAGCACAAATGCTTAGTGAGGCATGCTCTAAAGAAACAACACAATAATGCATTTTATAAAAACACTTTCCACAAAGACTTTTAACACATAAACATCATTATTCATGCAACAATGCATACACATCAAGCATCTCATGCTTCATTAACTTCAACATGTAATATTGGCTTCCAAGTGATACCATAACCATTTACAACATAAAACACAATCAGATACGCGGATTACAAGCGTTGTCCCATACGCTTCATACACACTACCGAACACACAAGGTGGAGTTTACCGGTACAATCACAACCCCTCAACACCCGTGATGGAGTTTAACGGTACAATCACAACCCCTCAACATCACTCATCGGTAGTTGTATAACATCACTAACGAGAACACGGGACACTCAACACAAGATCCACACATGGACTTTTAACCACCATTGTGATCTTAAACATCTCGTTAGTGTACTTGGATGGAGTTTACGGTACAATTACAACCCCTCAACATCCAAGGCGACTTAATTCACGGTGCACCCAATCCAATAGCCGGCTAACTATATCTGATTCAAGTACTTTAAAACCAACACATCACTTGCCAATATACATCATTTATCATCAACAATCCAATGTTTTAAAGCATTAATCAAAGCCATTAAACCATCATGCATCACTATGCATCAAAACCACATTTTCAACATGTCAAACCAAAGATCCCTTACCTTGAGCATCCTTCAACATATGGCTTTCAAAACCAGCATTAACCATGCTAAAACATGCTTTCAAAACAGAATTTAAACATGCAATTTATCAACAAATGCATCGAACCACTCCATGGCTCATACAAGAGAGTTTTTCTGGATCAACACCACAAGAATCCGAAGATGTCTCCCCTGTTTTAAACAGATCAAAGCAGAGGATTAATGCATCACTATGCATTAAAATCTTCAGCTATTACACCTAAACTCGCTGCTCTCACCAAAACTAACACTTCGGCTACCAAACACAACCAAAATCACTTCCAAACTCTTCCTCAACATTACCCAGCCAAGATCCATCACTTCTAAACATTCCTAAACATCAATTAACATCCAAAAAGAACTTAAACTTGTCCTTATACCTCCAGCTATAACAGAACACCAAGATCACCCCAAAAACCACCATTTTCATAAGCAAAAACCTAGGAAATTCGACCTATTCGGGATTGCATTGATCAAACCTCAATTACACATCATTAAACATCCAAAATACATTTAAAATCCATCTCAAAACAGAGCCCAAACAATCACCACGAATTTCTTCAAGATTTGTTCCAAATCTTGAGTTTTAAGCCAAAATCAAGATCACAACATTAAAACCTTTTATAAAACTTAATTTAAGGATTGTGAACTTAGAAATTTCAGTAAAGAACTGAGTATTTAGAGGAGAAGAACATCCTTACCTCTAAATGTAGACTTCTCCTTGATTAGAGACAATTTCCTTGAAAATCCAATAAGCAAAACAATAGAATTTGATGTAGAAAGGATTAGTAATCAATTGATGATTGAAACCTCATCATTTGGTGTGAAAATCAAAAGAAATGTTGCTGTAGAAATGTGTTTGGCTGAGGGAATTTTGAGAGAAAATGAGATGAGAAAGTTTTAACAAAAATTAGTTATGAAATGCTAAAATATGGTTTTCCACTTTTCATTTAATCAATTAAACATTAATTAAATCAATAAGATCTAAGAAAAATCTGGAGAAATCCTTTCTTGGGTAAATTAGCTCCTTAAAGATTCAAAGTTTCAATCCTTACAAAACAGTCACCACTAAACTTTTCAAATATCGCATTTTAGTCACTATTTCAAAATATCGCACTTCCAAACTTTCTTTTGTAAAATTGATTTCACCACTCTCTTATATATATTAAAAGAGGATTTTTAGATATTTTTCCATATTTTTAAAGCATTCCGAACTAGGCTTTCCCTAAAACCACCTTTTATATTCAAACCGAAAATCAGACCGGTTCGGTTCAGACCCTAAACTTCCAAGCCCAAAATTGGGGTGTTACAACTCTCCCCCCTTAAGAAATTTCGTCCTCGAAATTTACCTGGAGGAAAGAGGTACGGAAACTGCTTCTTCATGTCATCCTTTCTTTCCCACGTGGCTTCCTCAACACCACGATGCTTCCACAACACCTTTACCAAATCAATGGTCTTGCCTCGAAGAACTTTACTATCTGAATCCATAATTTCCACCGGCTCCTCATCATAGGTCAAGCTGGATTCAACTCCACTTCCTCCACAGGCATAACATGCGAAGGATCCGATCTATACCTCCGAAGCATAGAAACATGAAACACATTATGAATCTTTTCCAACTCTTGTGGCAATCTCAACTTGTACGCAACAGGACCCACACGTTCAATCACCTCGTATGGTCCAATGTACCTAGGGCTCAACTTACCCTTTCGGCCAAACCTCATCACCTTTTTCCAAGGTGAAACTTTCAAAAATACACGGTCACCCACCGCATACTCAACCTCCTTACGCTTCAAATCCGCGTAAGACTTCTGTCGATCAGAAGATGCCTTCAATCGCTCACAAATGAGCTTCACCTTCTCGGTGGTTCCTTTCAACAAAGTTGGCATTGAAACCAACTTCTGACCTGTTTCAGCCCAACAAAGAGGAGTTCTGCACTTCCTCCCGTACAAGGCTTCATAAGGTGCCATTTGAATACTTGCCTGGTAGCTATTGTTATGAGCAAACTCCACCAATGGCAAATGCTTCTCCCAAGAGCCTTGAAACTCAATCACACAGCACCTCAACATATCCTCCAGCACTTGGATAACACGCTCAGACTGTCCATCCGACTGTGGATGATAAGAAGTACTGAAATTCAGCCGTGTACCCAAAGCTTGATGCAAACATTCCCAGAAATACAATGTAAACCTTGGATCTCGATCTGACACTATAGACTTTGGCACACCATGCAGCCGCACAATCTCAGCAATGTACAACTCTGCAAGCTTGTCCAAAGTGTACGTAGTATGCACATGTAAGAAATGAGCACACTTCGTAAGGCGATCCACAATCACCCACACCGAATTCTTCTTCAATGGCGACAAAGGCAAACCAGACACAAAGTCCATGGTAATCCTTTCCCACTTCCACTCAGGAATCCTCAACGGTTGCAACAACCCAGAAGGAAACTGATTCTCAACCTTAACCCGCTGGCAAACCACGCACTTACTCACAAACTCAGCAACATCTTTCTTCAAACCCACCCAGTAGTACTCATCCTTAAGATCACGATACATCTTTGTACTACCAGTGTGCATAGCAAAAGGACCACTGTGAGCTTCAGTCAGAATAGTACGCCTCAACTCAGCATCATTGGGCACTACTATCCGACTCCTAAAACATAAAACTCCATCATCATTAAAGCAGAAATCCGATGGCCTATCCTCAGCAATATCCTGAACATGTGGCACCAAGGAATCATCCAACAACGGCTTATCCTTTATAAACTGAACCAAGGATGGTTTCACTTGCAATTCAGCCACAAGACCTCTATCTCGCGAAATACTCAAACTGGCAAACATAGCCCTCAACTCCACTGCTACCTTCCTACTCAAGGCATCCGCTACAACATTAGCTTTTCCCGGATGGTACTCGATCGTCAGATCATAATCTTTAAGCAACTCCACCCAACGTCGTTGCCTAAGATTCAACTCTTTCTGAGACATCAGATACTTCAAACTCTTGTGATCCGTGTACACCGTACACTTCTCACCATACAGGTAATGTCTCCAAATTTTTAAAGAAAAAACCACCGTAGCTAACTCAATATCGTGCGTAGGATAATTGCGCTCATACACCTTCAATTGGCGCGATGCATAAGCCACCACCTTACCCTCTTGCATCAACACACACCCCAAACCAACGTAGGATGCGTCACTGTACACCACAAACTCTTTCCCTAATTCAGGCTAAACCAAGATAGGAGCTTGCGTCAAAGCTGCCTTAAGCTTCTCAAAAGCCTGTTGTCTCGCTTCTGTCCACTCATACTTGACATCCTTCTGCAGCAACTTCGTCAAAGGTGCAGCAATCTTTGAAAATCCATCCACGAACCTCCGGTAGTATCCCGCCAAACCAAGGAAACTACGGACTTCATGTACAGACTTAGGAGGCTTCCAATTCATCACTGCCTCAATCTCATGAGGATCAACACGAATCCCCTCAGCAGAAACCACATGACCAAGGAACACAACTTCTCTAAGCCAGAATTCACACTTGCTTAGCTTAGCATAAAGCTGATTCTCCAACAAAGCCTGCAACACAATCCTCAAATGTCCCTCATGCTCCTCCTCAGTACGAGAGTACACAAGGATATCATCAATGAACATCACAACAAATTTTTCCAAGTATTCATGGAACACTCTATTCATCATGTCCATAAAAGCTGCAGGAGCATTCGTCAAACCAAACGACATCACAAGGAACTCATAATGCCCATACCTCGTTCTGAAGGCTGTCTTTGGCACATCCACATCCTTCACCTTCAACTGGTAATAACCTGACCTTAAGTCAATTTTAGAGAACACAGCCGCTCCCCTAATTTGATCAAAAAGATCATCAATCCTTGGCAATGGATACCGATTCTTGATAGTCAACTTGTTCAACTGACGATAATCGATGCACATTCTCATAGTGCCATCCTTTTTCTTCACAAACAAGACCGGTGCACCCCAAGGTGACACACTCGGCCGAATGAAACCACGATCAAGCAACTCCTGAAGTTGTGTCTTCAGCTCCTTCAACTCCTTAGGTGCCATTCTATAAGGAGTAATGGACACTGGAGTTGTGTTTTCATACAGCTCAATTCCAAACTCCACTTCTCGATTAGGAGGCAACCCAGGCAACTCCTCCGGAAACACACCAGGAAACTCTCGCACAGTCCTGATATCTTGAACTCACAACTCCTTAGAGCTAGGATTCATCACAAAGGCTAGGTAAGCTTCACAACCTTGCCTCAACATTCGGCTCGCTTCCAAAGAAGACACCACATTGGCAAGAAACTTCACATTCTCACCAACCACCACTACCTCATAATCATCCACAAGCTTCAACGAAACTCGCTTGTTCTCAAAATCCACCACAGCTTGATGTTCAACAAGCCAATCCGTACCAAGGATTACATCAAAACCATAGAATGACAATTTCATGAGATCAACATGAAAAACATGATTCTGCACAACCAAGGGACATCTTCTATACAACTTCCGTGTCACAACGGTCTCACCAAAGGAACTAGTTACACGTATACCAACATCCAAAGACTCAACAAGTAAACCAAACAATTGAGCATGTTCACGCAATATGTATGAGTGTGTAGATCCAGAATCAATCAAGGAAAGTAATGACAAGGATTGCAAAGTAAAGGTACCTGCGATCACATCCGTGTCATTTCTCCCCTCTCGCTGCGCATACACTCGAGCCTGGCCTCCACCCTCAGGTTGGACAGCCACCACATGTGCCACATTCCTCCCACCATCATCTCTGTGCTGGAAGTTACCACGGCCGCGCCCACAACCTCTCTGTGGTGCAACAACCCCAGGAGCACGTCCCTGACCACCACCGGCCAACAAAGGACACTCCCTCCTCATGTGGTCTGCCGAACCACAATTCCAACACGAATTACCAGTCACTGCCACAAGAGCTTGCACCTCCCTCGCTGCCCGAGGACAATCACGCCTCAAATGACCACGTGATCCACACGCTTAGCACGTGTTCTGATCAGCTCTCATCCTATCCCCCTAGACAGGCGCACCATGCCCTCCATTACCACGCCTAGCAGAAGACTGATACCTAATATCTCGTCCTCTCTTGTTCCGTCCACCACCGGAACTATACTCAGCAGCTCTCTTGCCCGAGCTAGAACCAACACCTCTAGAAGATAAACTCAGATTCTGCTCAATGTCCTTTGCCCTACTAACTAGCACATCAAAATCCGTGTACTCAGCAGCAAGCATGAAAGTCTTCACGTCCGTCACCAAACCATATCAGAAACGTTCACACCTCTCTCGCTCATCAGGGATAAGCTCAGGTGCGTACTGACTGAGACGGACAAACTGGATCTCGTACTCAGCCACCGTCATGCTTCCTTGTGTAAGGGACATGAATTCTCTTTTCTTTTCATCTAGGTATCACACACCTAGATACTTCCTCTTGAACGCGTTCAAAAAGAACGTCCAAGTCACATCAGCTTCCTCCATTTCAGAGACAGTGGTCGTCCACCAGGTATACGCATAATCATGTAACAGCGATACTACACAACCTAACTTCTGCACATCATTGCATTTCATTTGTCCCAATATCCTCTTGGTACTTTCCAACCAAGATTCGGAACCCTCAGCAGACAAACCTCTGAACTCAGTCCCTCCCAGACTGCACAGACGTTCCAAAGATAATCTCGCATTAGCATCACCCTGATGCCTAGCTCCATGAACTCCAGCTACTGCCGCCTAAAAGGCTCCAGCAATAGCCTGTATCAAAACTGTCATGTCAGGAGCAGCTTGCCCCTGCCCAGCTTCAAGTCCAGCGACCCCAGCACCAGCACCAACACCAACTCCATCACCTCCAGCACCACCACCACCGGGCGGTCCACCACCAGGAGAAGGAGGTATATCCACAACATTATCAGCATTGCCCTCATTCTCGTTCTGAGCCATAGCTCGCGTATTAATTCTCGTCTCTCTACGAGGTCCCAATCACTAAAACAATGCAATAAACATAATTAGGCTCAGCAAGGTAAAAAATCCAAGTACTCAAGCTCATTTCCAAATAAAATCAATTCCTTTCATTAGTTTTGATATGGCAATGGGTTCCTCTAACATGCTTCAAAACAACATAACATCACAATTGCAACATACTTCAATTCACACATCAAACTCTCACTTAAAAAGGCATATCATGCTATCACACATACATCACCCACATAACCATTCCCAATTACACGAGAACTCAGCTATGATACCACAAAATGTAACCCCCTTAGCCCGGTCTAGACGGTTGACCCGAGCTACGAAGATTACACGGGGAAAACTAAAGTCAACCCGAAAGTCAACCTTGATTAACGACCCTTTTTTTTCTTTTAAATCTTATCTAGATGCACATTAACCTTAAACGTACCCTTGAGAAATGCATACTTGAAAAAGCACATCGATCGGAAAGCAATAAGGGCCTCAATTGCACAACATACAAAAGTTAGGGACCAAATTGTAATTTATGGAAAGATGGAGGACTTAACTGATATTTAAGTTACCAAAATCATATTAATCGTATTACATGCTTCCCTGTCAAATTTCACCTTAATCAGACATCTCAAACTCATGCAATTGCAAAAACAATTTTCAGGACTAAAACGTAAAGCTTACAAACCTCAAAACCATTCAAATCAGTGCCCAACGGTCATCTGTTTCGGAACGGGGTTGACCGTTCTGAAACTCAGGTTCGTTCTAAGACCAGTATCGGAACAGGGCCTGGCAGTGGCCAAAATGTTTCGCAACGACCCTATCCGTTTCGATACACGAAGGCCATTATAGGCCCCCGTTTCGAAACGCTAGTGCCTGTTCCGATACGGATTGCCCAGAAGTTGCATAATTTGTTGGTTTTACATACTTTAAGCCACTCAAACACATCATAATGACTTCCTAATCATGCCAACAGGCTAACATACATATAAGGTACATGTTTGCAACTTCAAAACACATTCATGGCACCAATTAAGAGAATCCACAAGTCTATAGGCATGCATCCTAATATCCAAGCCACACAATCATTAAAGCATCAAAACAAGCATCAAAATGGCCATTTACAAATCCAAATCATTTAAGGCATCATGCCACAACTAGGGAGTCCAAAACATCTCCCAAATCACATCCTAGGTTCCCATTGCCAAATATCAAAAACTAGTAATGTTGTGAAAACATCACCATACATGAGCTTAGCTTTCCCTTGGATTCTTAGCCTCCTTGCTGCCCTCAAACACCTCAATTATCTGCATTATTGGTTCAAGAGAGAGAGCGTAAGCACAAATGCTTAGTGAGGCATGCTCTAAAGAAACAACACAATAATGCATTTTATAAAAACACTTTCCACAAAGACTTTTAACACATAAACATCATTATTCATGCAACAATGCATACACATCAAGCATCTCATGCTTCATTAACTTCAACATGTCATATTGGCTTCCAAGTGATACCATAACCATTCACAACATAAAACACAATCGGATACGCGGATTACAAGCGTTGTCCCATACGCTTCATACACACTACCGAACACACAAGGTGGAGTTTACCGGTACAATCACAACCCCTCAACACCCGTGATGGAGTTTAACGGTACAATCACAACCCCTCAACATCACTCATCTGTAGTTGTATAACATCACTAACGAGAACACGGGACACTCAACACAAGATCCACACATGGACTTCTAACCACCATTGTGATCTTAAACATCTCGTTAGTGTACTTGGATGGAGTTTACGGTACAATTACAACCCCTCAACATCCAAGGCGACTTAATTCACGGTGCACCCAATCCAATAGCCGGCTAACTATATCCGATTCAAGTACTTTAAAACCAACACATCACTTGCCAATATGCATCATTTATCATCAACAATCCACTGTTTTAAAGCATTAATCAAAGCCATTAAACCATCATGCATCACTATGCATCAAAACCACATTTTCAACATGTCAAACCAAGGATCCCTTACCTTGAGAATCCTTCAACATATGGCTTTCAAAACCAGCATTAACCATGCTAAAACATGCTTTCAAAACAGAATTTAAACATGCAATTTATCAACAAATGCATCGAACCACTCCATGGCCCATACAAGAGAGTTTTTCCGAAAACTTACTCTTGAGCTTAGTTAAGTTGATTAGACTTAAACTAAGCTCCCAAACCTTCAAACATTCGATACAAAGCTGGAAATCCAACTCCACTCACCAATTTCGTTTCGCAAGCTTGCCGAAACATACACCACAAGAATCTGAAGATGTCTCCCCTATTTTAAACACATCAAAGCAGAGGATTAATGAATCACCATGCATTAAAATCTTCAGCCATTACACCTAAACTCGTTGCTCTCACCAAAACTAACACTTCGGCTACCAAACACAACCGAAATCACTTCCAAACTCTTCCTCAACATTACCCAGCCAAGATCCATCACTTCTAAACATTCCTAAACATCAATTAACATCCAAAAAGAACTTAAACTCGTCCTTATACCTCCAGCTATAATAGAACACCAAGATCACCCCAAAAACCACCATTTTCATAAGCAAAAACCTAAGAAAATTCGACCTATTCGGGATTGCATTGATCAAACCTCAATTGCACATCATTAAACATCCAAAATATATTTAAAAGCCATCCCAAAACAGAGCCCAAACAATCACCACGAATTTCTTCAAGATTTGTTCCAAATCTTGAGTTTTAAGCCAAAATCAAGATCACAACATTAAAACCTTTTATAAAACTTAATTTAAGGATTGAGAACTTGGGAATTTTAGTAAAGAACTGAGTATTTAGAGGAGAAGAACATCCTTACCTCTAAATGTAGATTTCTCCTTGATTAGAGACAATTTCCTTGAAAATCCAATAAGCAAAACAATATAATTTGATGTAGAAAGGATTAGGAATCAATTGATGACTGAAACCTCATCATTTGGTGTGAAAATCAAAAGAAATGTTGCTGTAGAAATGTGTTTGGCTGAGGGAATTTTGAGAGAAAATGAGATGAGAAAGTTTTAACAAAAATTAGTTATGAAAAGCTAAAATATGGTTTTCCACTTTTCATTTAATCAATTAAACATTAATTAAATCTTTAAGATCTAAGAAAAATCTGGAGAAATCCTTTCTTGGGTAAATTAGCTCCTTAAAGATTCAAAGTTTCAATCCTTACAAAACAGTCACCACTGAACTTTTCAAAAATTGCATTTTAGTCACTATTTCAAAATGTCGCACTTCCAAACCTTCTTTTGTAAAATTGATTTCACCACTCTCTTATATATATTAAAAGATGATCTTTAGACATTTTCCATATTTTTAAAGCATCCCGAACTAGGCTTTCCCTAAAACCACCTTTTATATTCGAACCGAAAATCAGACCGGTCCGGTTCAGACCCTAAACTTCCAAGCCCAAAATTGGGGTGTTACAAAAACAAACTTTAATTTTTATCATTTGCATGCAACAATGGAGATGAGATTACCTGAAATTATGGCTGATACTAGTATTGCTCTTCGTGCTTTTTTGCGGGAGATCACAAATCCCATTACAATGAATATCGATTCGGCTTTATAGCCGTATTTTCGTTTGTTTTTACATTTTAGTTTATCGGATGGAAAATGCCCATTGGCTCGTATATTTCATTCGGTCGGATTCATGTGTGATTCTGTCATTCCCTTGCCATTCTGTTGCCTTTTGTTTGTTTTCCTTTTCTTTTTCCCCTTTTGATTTGCTTTGTTTTGATATTTTTTGATCCCTCTTTTTTGCGTGCATGGTTCGTACGGTGGACTTTCGTGGCCACTGGATCGGCCGTTGGATCGGACGGGGACGACGTGGTGAGCTCTTGGGTGCATTCGAAGGGTTATGCTTGTGCAACACACGCGCGTGTGGTGATTCGAGGCGTCACACGTTGCCGCGCGTGTAATCTTTGTGGCATCTGGATCGTCAGATTGCATTTCGATCCAACGGTTCAGGCTTGAGGCGGCGCAAGGAAGGGTTAAGACCCTTAGGGTTTTTATTCCCTAGTGCGATCTGGACCGTCAGATCTAGATCAGATCTGACGGTGGAGATGGGGCGGCTGCAAAGACAAATCAATAGATTAGGGTTTTCTTTTAAGGATATGGCATGTTTGGGCTTTTGTAAACTTATGTGGGCTTGTATTAATATATATTTTTTTGGGTTTTTATATTATTCTGTAAATGGACTTTAATAAACTATTGAGTTTATTATTTAATCGGACTTTTTATTTATTTAATTTGGGCTTGTTTATATATATCAATTGTTTTTTTATAATAATAATAATAATAATAATAATAATAATAATAATAATAATAATAATAATAATAATAATTATAATTATAATAATTATAATAATAACAACACAGGACAGTATTAAATAGTATTAATAACATAACATAACACTAATAGATATAATAATAATAGGTAATAATAATAATATATGGGATAATAAATGTAGATAGGTAAATACTATAGTAGATAATAGTAAATAATATAGTAACATAGTAATAATGATAAGAGTAATATTGATAACATATAGTACTTATAATAGTGATAGTGAAGATGATGGGGATAGTTGATAATGGATAATAATATGATATAAATAATATTTTCATAACAACATTAATATATATATACACTGTTTTTTCGTTTTTATTTTCAATTATATATATATATATATATATATATATATATATATATATATATATATATATATATATAAGAAAGTAATAAAGCCCATTATTATAAAGCAAAATAAAAGGATGTTAACCCGAACAAAATTGGTGATTACAGTTGCCCCTCTTTGCTTGTACTTGTGCAACAAGAATAAAGCAAAGACCATAAGCACTAATTTTGTCCAACTTCCCTGCTTGGGTGATTTGCTCCTCCGAAGCGGCAGAAACAAAGTGGGTATCGTTGGCATGTCCTTCAGGAACGGCAAGGGACATAATTGATTCATTCTTCCGAAGCTGCAAAGAATAAACCCCAAATAACTTGTTTTCCCGAAGCGGCAAAAACAAAGTGGGTGGCATTGGCATGTCCTTCCGGAACGGCAAGGGACATAATTGATTCATTCTCCAGAAGCGGCAAAGAACGAACCCAAATAACTTGTTTTCCCGAAGCGGCAAAAACAAACTGAGCAGGCCTTCTGGCTTTTCTCCCCGAAAATCCTTGAGCTCTTTTGCTCTTAGATCCTGATGCGGCTAGTTTGAAATTCTTCGCCTGAAGCTACGTTTGCTCCTCCGAAGCGGCAGAAACAAAGTGGGTAGCGTTGGTATGTCCTTCCGGAACGACAAGTGACATAGTTGATTCATTCTTCCGAAGCGGAAAAGAACAAACCTAAATAACTTGTTTTCCCGAAGCGGCAAAAACAAATTGAGCAGGCCTTCTAGCTTTTCTGCCCGAAAATCCTTGAGCTCTTTTGCTCTTAGATCCTGATGCGGCGAGTCTGAAATTCTTCGCCTGAACTTCATTCCTTTTGCGTTGTTTGCTTCCTTTTTGGTGGTAAATGCCTTCGCGTATCTGTAAAAGGAAAATATTATGATGCCATATGTTAGTATGATCCTAACACATGTATGCATATGATGATGCATGAATGAGTATGCTACGTATGGGCCTGGTGCCACAACTTCTTTTGCCGATCTCTCTTGATCTTTTACTTTCTCTTCAATGCCGATGTTTGTCTCACACTCGGGTTTAGCCTCTAGATCTTTTGGGAAGCCCTTTTTGCGGATTCTAGCCTCGGTTTTCCCTCCCAAAGCGCTTTTTCAGGTTTTCACTTTGGTGTTTATCTTTTTATGAAGCGCCCTTCCGGGTTTTCACTCCATTTTTTTCTTTTTCTTTTCTTTTTTTCTCTATTTTTCTCTCTTTTCTTTTTTTCTTTGTTCTTTTCCTTCTCTTTTTTCTCTTTTCTTTTCTTCCTTCTTTTCTTCCTTTTTTCTTCTTCTTTTTTCTTTTTTCTTTGGTCTGTGCGACACTTATCTCATCGAAGCCTGGTTGTGGTCAGCTGCTTGAAATTTTTCTTCAGGGTCCTCGTCACTTATCCCGGCATCGGGCTGATTTAGCTTCTTTTATTCACATGCATTCAAGAGATCAAACCACAGAAATACCAAGAAATCTTTTGCTTTGTAAGTCTATTTCAAACTGCTCGAGTAATTCTTTGAAAAGAGATGAATGAAGACGCCAGATAATATTTATTAATATATTTTGAAGTTCATGAAAAGTTTATATATCATTCCTGGAAAGAACAAATGATGCAATAGCCTAAGCATTGTCCTCATGAATGATGTGGGAATCCATCGACCTAGGCGGACCCTTTGCTAGCATTATCCTGCCTGTTTCTGAATTCTGAAAGATCCTACTCACTGATCGTGCATTTATTGGTACCTCCTTGCGGATACCCCTCTTCAATTCTCAACTCCCCCTTAATCTCAAGACGCTCTTTTCGTCATACGATTCCCCCTTTTTCTCCGTTCTTCTTTTTTTAATACTTAAAGCGCCCGTTTCGGGTTTTCACTTTAAGTATTTATTTCCCGCGAGGTGCCCTTTCGGGTTTTCACCCCACTTCGTCTTTCACGCATAATACTTCTTGACCGAATCTGAATTCACTGGATTGCCCAACTCTTCCACATCCTTTCCAACAGGATCAGTGCTCCTCTAGAATATGTTTTTTTAACCACGTAGGGCCCTTCCCAATTTGGCATCCATTTCCCTTGAGAATCTCTTTGGGTGGATAATACCTTTCGCAGCACCATGTCTCCTTCCTGAAACTCTCTCGGACGAACTTTCTTGTCATAGGCTCGCATCATTCTTTTCTGGTACATTTGACCATGGCAAATGGCCCTCAATCGCTTCTCTTCAACGAGGTTCAACTGATCAAACCGAGCATGTATCCATTCAGCTTCCTCCAGTTTTACTTCATTCAGTATCCTGAGAGATGGGATTTCTACCTCCATAGGCAATACTGCTTCTGTACCATTAACCAGAGAGTACGGTGTTGCCCCAGTCGAAGTACGTATGGACGTCCGGTATGCGAAGAGGGCAAATGACACTTCTCATGCCAATCCTTGAACGTTTCCGTGGTCTTGGCTATAATCTTCTTGATGTTCTTATTTGCAACCTCTACTTCCCCATTCATTTTTGGGCGATACGCAGTGGAGTTATGGTGTTTTATTTTGAACTGCTCGCATACTTCGTCCATCATCTTATTATTCAGATTGGAACCATTATCAGTAATGATTCTTTCTGGCATTCTGTATCGGCAAATAATCTCCCTTTTCAGGAATTTGCACACCGTTGCCCTAGTAACATTGGCATAGGAAGCAGCTTCTACCCACTTAGTGAAGTAGTCGATGGCAACAAGGATGAAGCGATGTCCATTGGAAGCCTTGGGGTGGATCTGGCCAATCACGTCCATTCCCCATATGGCGAAAGGCCAAGGGGAATTCATGGTATGCAATGGCAACGGTGGGGAATGTATTTTATCAGCATATATATGTCATTTATGACACCACTTAGCGTAGTCAATACAGTCCCCTTCCATGGTTGACCAAAAGTAACCATACCTCATGATCTTTCGGGCCATTGAGAAGCTGTTAGCATGAGTCCCACACAACCCATCGTGAACTTATGCCAGAATGCTTTTGGCTTCCCGAGCGTTAATGCACCTCATCAGTACTTGGTCCTTTCCCTTTTTGTACAAGATTTCCCCGTCTAGGATATATCCGGTCGCCATTCTCCTAATGGTCCTCTTATCATTCTCATTAGCTTTTACGGGGTATGTCTGGTATCTAATGTACTGCAAGATGTCATGATACCACGGATTATCGTCCACCTCTTCTTCTATGCTGTAATAGTGGGCTGGTACTTCCAACATTCGTATCTTAATCGGTCTCATCTCTGCACCTAAGCCTGCCTTGAATGTGGCAGCTAAGGTTGCTAGGGCGTCTGCCATCTGATTATCCTCCCTGGGGTGGTGAGTAAAACTGATCTTCTCAAAATTCTTGATCAATCCCTGGACCAAATTGTAATACTTGACCAACTTTGGATCCTTGGTCTCCCATTCATCCCTGAGCTGATATATTACCAAGGAAGAATCCCCAAACACATAGAGTTTCTTTATCCTTCTTTCAATGGCTGCACGCAACCCTATGATGCACGCCTCATATTTAGCCATGTTGTTGGTACAGAAAAAGTCCAGTCTACTGGTGAAAGGGTAATGTATCTCCTCTGGAGAAACTAGCACTGCCCCGACTCCGTGGCCTAGAGTGTTGGATGCCCCATCAAAGTATAGCCTCCATGATTCTCCTTTAATGGTGTCATTCTCCCCTTAGTTATACACATCAGATCTTCATCCGGGAAGCTGAAGTCTAATGGTTCATAATCATCTAAGGCTCGGCTCGCCAAGAAGTCTGCTATAGCGCTCCTCTTCACTACCTTCTGACTCACATACATGATATCAAATTCAGACAACAACATTTTCCAACAAGCCAACTTTCCTGTGAGCGCTGGCATCTCCATCAAAAACTTTAAAGGGTCCAATTTGGATATCAGTAACGTTGTGTGGTACAACAAGTATTGTCTGAGCCTCTTGGTTGCCCATACTAGGGCACAACATAACTTCTGGATTTGCGGGTATCGAGTCTCACACTCGGTAAACTTCTTACTCAAGTAGTAGACTGCCTTTTCTTTCTTGCCGGTCTCATCATGCTGCCCTAGGACACATCCCATCGAATTCTCAAAAACTGCCAAGTATAGGATCAACGGCCTATCTGGTACTGGGGGTACTAAGACTGGAGCATTGGTCAAATACCTTTTGATCTTATCTAGAGCCTCTTGACACTCTTCATCCCAAACCCCGGGTTATTCTTCCGGAGTAGTCTGAAGACATGGTCGCATTTGTCGGTTAACTGGGAGATGAACCGGGATATGTAATTCAACCTCCCTAAGAACCCTCAAACTTCCTTTTGGGTCTGAGGCGGTGGGAGATTCTGGATAGCTTTCACTTTGTCGGGATAAATCTCAATCCCCCTCTTGCTAACCACGAAGCCTAGGAGCTTACCGGATGTGACGACAAAAGTGCACTTCACTGGGTTGAGTTTCAACTGATACTTCCTCAACCTCTGGAATAATTTCCTAAAGTTCTGAATATGCCCTCCTTCAGTCTGGGACTTTGCTATCATGTCGTCCACATAGACCTCGATTTCTTTGTGCATTATGTCATTGAAGAGCAACACCATGGCCCTTTGATACGTTGCCCCGACATTTTTCAAACCAAAGGGCATTACCTCATAACAAAATGTTCCCCACATTGTCACAAATGTCGTTTTGGTCATGTCATCGGGATCCATTTTTATTTTGTTGTATCCTGAAAAACCATCCATGAAGGAGAACCACGAATGACCCGCTGTGTTGTCAACTAGGGTATCGATATGAGGTAGAGGGAAGTTATCCTTTGGGCTTGCCTTGTTGAGATCTCTATAATCCACACACATGCGAACCTTTCCATCCTTCTTGGGGACAGGCACTATGTTGGCCACCCATTCTGAATACTCGACCACCTTTAGGAACCCAGCCTGATACTGCTTTCTTACTTCATCCAGGACTTTCAACAAGGTATCTGTTCTCATCCTTCTCAATTTCTGTTGGACCGGCTTACACTCTGGCCTGATCGTTAGTTTGTGAACCACAATACTCGTGTCTAGACCTGGCATGTCTTGGTAGGACCATGCAAAAATGCCCTTGAATTCTAACAACGGGCTCATTACCTCAACCCTGGTTTCGGACGAAAGTATTGCGCCAATCTTGACCTCCTTTGGATCTTCATCATCATTTCCCAAATTTAGGATCTCTATCTCGTCTTGGTGAGGGACTATCTGTCTATCTTCATTCTCTGTTAGTCTGAGGAATTCTTCCGGAATTTCATACTCCTCCTCATTACCCTATTCTTCGCCAACTTTGGCCAGATACAATGGTTTCTCAAAATCTACCTCGGGATTAAATTAGGCATCATTCACAAAGTTAATAATAGGGGTCCTGCAACATTTATGAAAAGAATGTGTATTGGGAAAACGAATGTATATATTATATACAGAGTAGGTGGAATAATAAATAATAAATGAATAATGAATGGAATGAATGGGATGCTTGCAATTTTTGGAAAAGCGTCTTTTTATTGAATTTAAAACGAGCAGATTAACATAGGTGCCCTTTACAAAAGATCCTTTTACGCGCGGGCACAAGCAAATAGGGTGAGTTCTGAGTATTACTCTGGCTTAGACCTAAAGACTACAGGCACATCCTGAACAGTCCAGTTGTTAAGAGCCTCTCCAGGAAGACAAGGGCGGATTCCTGCCAAGAAGGTCGAGCTCTCCTCATCTTTGGATATCACATTAACATCCAACTCTCCTAACGCCTCGCTCATTTTCTCTTCCTCACAAAGTTTGGCATTCTCCACATTGGCCTCATGTACCATCTGCTCGGGGTTGATGACTCCACCCGACACAAAGATGTTTCTCATATCGGTATAGACAATTGGCTCCCATATCATATCTTCTCCTCGGAGTCTAGTCATTCTCCGTTCGGCTCTCTTCTTCTATTCCAATTTTCTTTGCTGAAATGTGGGCTTATGACCAAGCCCAAATCTGTCTTGCTTGTTGATAACATCTCTGACGCGCAAACATCCTTGCAAGTTTCTGCCGAGTCCTCTTCCTTTCTTTGCTCCCCATCCCAAAGTCTGCCATACTTGCATCTTTGCGCATTTAGATAATTTTGGGCACGAGATCTTGCTTCCCTCCGTCACAAATGTTGCATTGACGAATTCAAGGGCCCTAAAGTCACATTCGACTGCTTCCTCATCAGCTTGCACATATGAAGCATCAGTAGCCACAAACGCTATAATGTCCTGTTCGGCAGACACGCTCACTAACTTTCCCTCGATAACGAACTTTAGCTTTTGGTGCAATGACGAAGGCACATCTCCCGCTGAATGGATCCAAGGCCTCCCTAATAGGCAATTATAGGTTGGCTTGATATCCATCACCACAAAGTCAACCACATACTCGGTAGGTCCAATTAGCAATGGTACCCCGCTCTTCCCCAAAACTTCCCTTTGTGTCCCATCAAAAACTTTGACTAAATTCTGATAAGGCTTCATATGTGAACTGTCTATGGGAAACCTTTGCAAAGTTGCAATCGGCATCACATTCAAAGATGAACCGTTATTAACAAGCACCCCCGGTAGGACATACCCTTTGCAATGCGTAGTTATATTCAAAGCCTTTGTTGACCCCATTCCTCTGTCTGGGATCTCGTCATCACTAAAGGTGATAAAATTATCCGTAGCGATGTGACCTACAATTTGGTCTAGCTTGTTGACCGAAATGTCGCCTGGGACAAACGTCTGGTTTAGTACCTTTAGGAGTGCATCACAGTGTTTCTCAGAATTCAACAACAGTTCTAACACTGAAATCCGGGCCTGCTGCTTCCGGAGCTGATCGATAATGCTATACTCGCTGTGCTTCAAAAATCTCAAAAACTCTTAAGCTCGTGCCTCTGCCACTGGTTCGTTAATTTTGGGAGGAGGGTCCTCTCCAAACAACTTTTCAGTCTCCGGCTCGGACGACTTCTCTTTTCCCTTCGGATCTACTTCTTTGGGAGTGTCTGGTGAGTAACACCTCCCACTTCTTGTGAGATTCCCCACCTCGTTTACTACTTCAATTTCTGACTCCTTCGGACCACTCTCCTTCTCGGGCTCTTGCTCACTAGGTGACCTGCTTTCTTTCATCGGATTCGCATTCTCTAGCACCGAGACATGGGTAGCATAGTTCCATGGAACCTTCTTTTCGTCCTTAAAAGGGAAGGATGTCGGGCGAGATATTCTCAACTTTGGGGCTAGTTTAGGGCTTTCTTCCTCGGACGTGCTACCCTCTTTTTCTTTGCAAGGTATAACAAAGGGTCGGTCCAAACCAAACTTGACTTTGGCGTCATTAGACGTGCACACCTCTAGGTACCCACTTTCTTCATCCTTCTCAAAAAATTCAATTTCTTTATTGTCTATCATTCATTGGACCACTTTCTTGAACCCCTCACAACATTGAATGTCATGCCCCTCTTGCTGGTGGTATTCACAGTAGGGTCCACACCCCTCCAACACAACCTCCATCCCTCGGTCAATTAGGTGTGCCATGCATAGCTGCTGAAACACCCATCGTAATGGGGACCTGACCTCAAACACACTGGCTTTAGCCCTTCTGATGTACACTTCCTCGATCGCATTCACTGTCCGACCCGCATGATTCGGCAACGAGTTAGTGGTGGTATTTGGCTCGTCTAGCTGTAATACCCCAGTTTTAATCAAATGATGCACAAACTTCTTGAAAGCTATGCAATTCTCAATTGCATGCCCCGGAACACCGCCATGATACTCGCAGTTGGCTTTCTCATCATACCAACCCGGGAATGGCAGCTTGAATGGAGTGACATGGTAGGGTCGAACCAATTCTGCCTCGTACAAGTGAGTGTACAAGTCAGCGTAGGATATTGGGATTGGGGTGAAATTCATCTTTTCATCCTCTTTCTTGGGAGCCCTAGTCTCCTTCTTATTCGAACTCTGTCCCCCGCCTGATGTAGCCTGCGGTGCCGAAAGGCTAAAACTCTTCGGGGCCTTGTTGGTGTTCACAGTATTCACCTCGTTTTCCTTCTTCCTATAGTTCTTTCGATGACTTTCTCCACTGTCGATCCTCCCACTTTTGATGGCCACTTCAATGGACTCCCCTGTCTTTACCATGTATGCAAAGTTCTGAGTAGTATTATTTATCAACCAGTCAAATAATGTAAAAATGAACCAATATGCAATTGTTATATGAAATGCAAAGTCTTTTAGTTAAGTTCAAATTATTTAAACAATCTGTGCAAATAAATGTTCAAATAGATGTATAATGTACGAATAAATGTATATTGTATGAATATTCAAATAAATGTATAACGTGTGAATGTTCAAATAAATGTACAATGCATGAATGTTCAAATAAATGTATAGTGTATGAATACGAAGAGCAACATTGGGTTTCGCAAATATCATCCTCAAATAGCTCGTATTAAGTGGAATATGTTTGATTACAAATTTTGGGGAAGCTGATTACATCAAAAGTCCTACATTACTAACCACTAAAACCTAGTCATCCTAACGCCTCTTCTTCTTTCTTCCAACCCTTCTTCTTCATACATATTGGTCTAGCCTGGCGCTCAAATCCACAATCTCCCTGAGAATCCATACGACCGTCTCTCCTACCTTGTTTGAGTCGTCCAGCTGATCATGAAGCTCGGCGGCGTCTTCAGCTAAAAACTGCACCTTCGCGGCAATATAGCGCACACGGGCATCCCACTGAGCCAGTTCCTGTTCTTGCCTCCAAATAGTAAAGGCGGCAAAGTGTAATTGCTCCAAAATGGGCGTAAGGCGTACTTGGATTGCCCCCCTGATGCTCTCAATGCGATCTTTAAGCTCTTGTACCTTGGTTTCTAGCTCGTCGATGCGATCCCTCAAGGCTTTGTTTTCTGACTCACTCGCTTTGAGTTTGCTAGTTGACCTCTTGTGCCTGAAAAGAGACATTTCCAGATTCTTCACTTGGTCTTTTAAGGTCCCATTCTGATTCACCTCTCTCTCGAGCTGCCCTGAATACTCGGTGCGTAGGCTCTTCATTTCTTGAGTCAAAGTAAGTACCCGGTCTTTGAACTCACGATACCCTCTCTTATAGTTTTCAGCCCTTGCCCTTTCTTCCTTGAGACGGAGTTCAGCCCCCTGACTTGCCCCACCTTTGCTAACTCTCTTACCCTTGTTCATCCTTTGCAACTTTTGTATTTCCTCCTTTTCTAACCTTAGCTCAAGCTGTAACTCGTCATTCTTCTTTTGTAATCCCCTAATGTTCCCTTCATATCACACTCTTTCTAGTTCGAAATCAAACTTCTCTCTATTTGCCCTCTCTTCAAGCTGTGCATGCTTCTTTTGTTTCTCCTCTAGTTGTTCCCTCATTAGGTCCGCCTCGGTAGGAAGTGAAGCCAACCTTTCTCTCATAGTCCTCCTCTTGTACGGGTTCAACTGGGGAACTTTATCATCGACGTGGTTAAACCTCCACACCTCGTATTCTGGGGTGACCATGTAAGGAGCATTTAGGATCCTTACCCGCCTTGCATTATTCTATGTCGAAGAAGCGGTAAACACCTTTCTTTTGTAGCCCTTTTCTTTCTGGTAGTCGATGTCGAAATCATTCAAACCATTCGTAGCTGGAACAAACTGCTTTGACCCATACTGTCTTAAAACTAACAGAGGTGCATAGGCCGTGTGTCCCCAAAGTCCCAACAAAGGTACCCACGAGTACATTCCACACCTGTAGCGAATACTTCTTGCTGATAACCAAGGGACTCTCCAAACTACGTCATCGGCATTCAAATTCTGAAGCACATCAAGCCAGACTTCCTCGTTTCGCTTTGTAGGCCAGTTCCCTTTGTTCAAAAATTCTTCTAAAGCTAGAACTTACTATCATAAACCGGCCTTGAAAAACTAACATCTGTCCAAAAGTGGCTATAGAACCACACCGTTAAGAGCTGAGGACATCCCAAGAAACGACCACCTCCGTGCTTTCTACAAAATCTTAAAGACTGGAAGGTTTCTGACAGAATGACCGAAACTGGATTACCTCCCTCGCCCAATTTATCGAACAAATCTAACACCGTTAGATGGATGAAGCCTAAGGCTTTAGGAAAGAGGACCAACCCATAAATCAACAGTGCGAATAAATTCCGCTGAACCCTACCCGCCGGAAGTACCGAAGCTAAGGCTAAAATCTCGTCAACCTTTAGGTACTCCTTGTTGTTCCATGTCCCAACTTGTTGGTCTACCCAGGATACTAAAGTATCGGAAAGCTTCAGAAGTTTTGCCCAAAAAGGTTTGTACTTGTTTGTCTTCGAATAGACACGAACCTCCTGTATTTTCTTGCAATTCACAAGATCTTGGTATTCTTCAATAGTCCGTGTTAGGTCTAAATCCCCAATCGTAAAGCAACTGTAGGCTGGGTTCCAAAACCCGGCTAAGGCTCGAAGTAACGCTTGATCAACTGGGACGTACAACAGATACGCTATGTCACCAAACTCACCTTTGAAAGCGGTCCTTTCTTCGGAATCCCAACTGTTCCATACTTGCTTCAACCCTGGCACATCATTGATTTCTGTGTTCATGAAAGTCTTGTTAGCCATCTCCGACCTGAATCCAACGGTAATGCTATCTCCTTCGTGTTGTTGCTCTCCTTCTGACCACACTTGTACCCCTGAATTCTTTTCATCCATACTCCTCGCTATTTCCCCCATAATTCTCGCCTTTAATTTAGACTATTTCCAAACCAATGTGCTCTTTATGACATGATGATATATGCAAAATAAGAGAAAGAGGAAGAAAAGCAAAGGTGTTAGTCATATGATAAATATAAATCATAAGGCAAGCAATGAAATTCAAGCATTAACGAAAAAGGAAGCGTAGAAACAAGCAATTAGCAAGAAAAACCTAGACACTCTAAACTCTAGGGTTATCCGCATGGCTCTAATGGGGTAGGTTTCTCAAATTCTCACGCATGAGTTCGGTTCTAATAAAGGGTACCTGAACCTATCTTATCACCTACTAAGGCAATAAGAACCCTAATTCTGGCCCATTACAGGCTTGCGAATTGGTTTCGGCTCGAGGGAAAGCACGACCTAATGACGTGGAGGGCTGCTCACGTGTCAAAGGCGTGGATTCCGGAAGTGAATTACCGACCCGTGGAGGGATACTCACGTGGGTATGGGCGTTTCACTCCCACTTAAGGGTATAGCTCGGGTATAGAGCTTGATGATCATGGTGCAACACATGTCGGTGATTTCCTTAATAATTAAATGGAAAATTAATTCAAATGTCACAAATTTTCAAAGCCCGTTCAACTTAAGTCATATTATCAAGGAAGAACAAACTTATTAACTTCACATTCAACTTAAGTCATATTATCAAGGAAGAACAAACTTATTAACTTCACATTGAATTTTAAATATTTTCTATCGATTAAATGGCAACGAGCGATTTATTGGCTTAACTCTCTTTTTTTGTTTTGTAAAAACAAAAATTCGTCCCCAGCGGAATTGACAAACTGTGATAAGGTTTTTGAAAAATGAACCAACTAAGGTCTTATCACTTTTTTGAAATTGGTTTTATTAAAAAGAAGGAAAATTCGTATTTTGAAAAACTGTAAA
The DNA here is from genome assembly GCA_030270665.1 of Hibiscus trionum. Taxonomy (NCBI): domain Eukaryota; kingdom Viridiplantae; phylum Streptophyta; class Magnoliopsida; order Malvales; family Malvaceae; genus Hibiscus; species Hibiscus trionum. Next base: position 23,191,760 of record BSYR01000004.1, read on the forward strand.
AATTTGGAGTCGCCACCGGCCATTAAGGTAGGCCAGACACCACAAAACCAGAGATTCGTTTAAAAACGGGTTCGGGAGTTGGTTACGTCTGGGGAAGGATTAGCACCCCCATCACGCCCGGAAATCGGTACCAAATAACTTGCTGCCTTTAATCGTTAGAAATTATTTAAAATCCGAAGTGGATTTAATAAAAATGTTCTTAAATGAAAATGTGACTTAATTAGCACGGGCAATATCAAATTGTGGCTTTAGAATTAATTAAACATTTAATTAAAAATGATGACGATACATCGGACCATAGACTAAACCGACGTCATATAAGACTGACTGCCGTGTTAGTTTAGGGTTCGGATCCTGTACGTCACCTTTATGCATGATGCAAGCAAATAAAGGACGATGCGTGTTATTTTCATTTTTACACTTTCGCTTACCTAGAGATGGTGAAAATTAACCCACATATTCGATCGACATCCATTAAGCTAGGACTATCGTTTTTCGGATACCGGGGTTAATTAATACATCTCTTGGGGTATATTTTTAAGTCCGGTTATCATGCTTGACAATTGGGCCTCATGAATGACAAGTATATATATGCATGTCATAAAAAACCAACAAAAGCCCAAAAGGCCCAAAATTCACAATAAATGAAGCATGCCTTTATTAAGCCCGAATTAACATTTCGTATCTTTAGAAACAAATCATAACGGTTCAATCAATCGAATATGAGAGCTAACAACAAATATACCAAGCTAACATTTTAACACATTCGAACCATTAATGTCGTAACTTAGGCATACAACATTTCAAACCCCAAACAAAACAACATATATTCGAAAAAACGGGAATCAAGCAATAAAACGAATCATGCAAGACCAACAAGATTATAACAAACATACCGTGTCAACATACATATTCGATTAAAAGAACAACACATGGCATTAAAAGGAATTCATTAACACATACTAATAACAAATAGACAAAAAAGGTACCAAATTGTAAGAGATGCAAAAACAGTGGCAAAAATGTAAAAAGGCAAGAAAAGGTTTTAAACTGGACACAGGGACCAAAATGAACACGGGGCGAAGGAAGGGGGACGGGATGGACAATAAGACCCAAAAAACGACTCGATTTGGACGAAAAGACGAAACGGTTCAAAACCTTGGGGACCTAGGACGCTATTCTCCCATGCGAAAACCCCTAGGACGCTAATAACCTAACGCGAGGGACCTAACGCGCTAATAAACCAAAAATAAAATGACCAGACTCTATAAAAACCCTTCTAAACCCACCAGACACCCCTTTTGCCCAAAACCTAGACCTAGCCCTCACCCTCACGTTCTCTCTCGATTCCAGAACGCCGACTGGTGATATTCACCGTCCGGCAAACCTAAAACGCACCCCGACCAGAGAAAAACAACCCCCTAAACACAGAAACAACTCCCCCAGAGACCTCTTTACATCTAAACTCTCCTCAAAACCAAACTAAAAACCTACGAAACTAAACTCCCTAGAAACCAAAACCCTCTCATTTGTTCTCTAAAAAACGAACCCTAAAGCCCCTAAATCCCATTTTTCAGACCCGAAAACAGTTGCAAAAAGAGGGGCTCCATGTCTCATTATACCGACTCACCCTTCGAAGCCATGGAAAGGCTGGGATTATCGTCGATGAGAGACAGAGGCCAACCCAAATGGGCGAAACAAAAAAGGTTAAAAAAAACAAACTTTCCTTTTTATTATTTGCATGAAACAATGGAGATGAGATTACCTGAAATTATGGTTGATACTAGTATTGCTCTTCGTGCTTTTTTGCGGGAGATCACGAATCCCGTTACAATGAATATCGATTCGGCTTTATAGCCGGATTTTTTATTGTTTTTACATTTTAGTTTATCGGATGGAAAATGCCCATTGGCTCGTATATTTCATTCGGCCGGATTCATGTGTGATTCTGTCATTCCCCTGCCATTCTGTTGCCTTTTGTTTGTTTTCCTTTTCTTTTTCCCCTTTTGGTTTGCTGCATTTTGATATTTGTTGATCCCTCTTTTTTGCATGCATGGTTCGTACGGCGGACTGTCGCGGCCACTGGATCGACCGTTGGATCGGACGGGGACGATGTGGTGAGCTCTCGAGTGCATTCGAAGGGTTAGGCGTGTGCAACAAGCGCGCGTGTGGTGATCCGAGGCGTCACGCGTTGCCGCGCGTGTGGTCTTTGTGGCATCCGGATCGTGAGATCGCTTTTCGATCCAACGGTTCAGGCTTGAGGCGGCGCAAGGAAGGGTTAAGACCCTTAGGGTTTTCATTCCCTGGTGCGATCTGGACCGTCAGATCTAGATCAGATCTGACGGTGGAGATGGGGCGGCTGCAAAGACAAAGCAACAGATTATGGTTTTCTTTAAAGGCTATGGCATGTTTGGGCTTTTGTAAACTTATGTGGGCTTGTATTAATATATGTATATATATATATATATATTTTGGGGTTTTACATTATTATGTAAATGGACTTTAATAAACTATTGGGCTTTTTATTTAATTGGACTTTTTATTTATTTAATTTGAGCTTGTTTATATATATCAGTTGTTTTTTTTTTATTTTCAGAATCACTAATAATAATAATAATAATAATAATAATAATAATAATAATAATAATAATAATAATAATAATAGGATAATAATAGTAATAATAACAACACGCGACAATATTAAATTGTATTAATAACATAACATAACACTAAGAGATATAATAATAGGTAATAATAATAATAATATATGAGATAATAAATGTAGATAGGTAAATAATATAGCAGATAGTAGTAAATAATATAGTAACATAGTAATAATGATAAGAATAATATTGATAACATATAGTACTTATAATAGTGATAGTGAAGATGATGGGGATAGTAGATAATGGCTAATAATATGATATAAATAATATTTTCATAACAACGTCAATATATATATATATATACTGTTTTTCGTTTTTATTTTCAATTATTCGATATATATATATACATATATATATATATATATATAAGAAAGTAATAAAGCCCATTATTATAAAACGAAATAAAAGGATGTTAACCCGGACAAAATTAGTGATTACAATATGCTCGAACCAAGGCATTTGAAAACCAATTTAAAAATCAAAGAACCACTCACCGACTACTTCAAGCTCAACAACTCTAGCCGATCAACCTTCCAAGCTTCTCGGATTAGTTCCCGAAGATTCTCCAACACCAAATCCCGATGCTAGTCAATCAAAGCCAATAAAACAAACACAAATCAGCTCACAAATCACTGTAGCAACCTCGGAGCACAAAACAAGCATTTAGCCAACTAAGAACACCCTTAAACATATATTTTCGAGCAGCCCATTTGCACAGCTAATAACCATTGATTCCAACCCCTTTTTTCATTCTCATAAGCTTACCAAATAGCCCTCAACCAACACCTAAACATCAGCCCTTAAATTCTCATCTGAAATAGCCCCAAAACCAACTCTAAACCCCTCTAAAACATCCAACAAACCCAAATCCGAAAATCAGTTTAAAACCATTCAAAATTTAGATATGTTGGACCATTTGGGTCACTAAACACTTATCTAACTTCAAAGAATAAAAATCTCGATCAAAAGTCAATAAAGTTTGGATTTTTATTCTTTAAACTCAAAAACTCAAAACAAAAAACATTGGGTTCCATTGAAAACTAAGAACATGGAGAGAAAGAGGAAGTTGAGGACAACATGGGATTAAGTTTACCTTTAAAAAATGCACAAGAATGGTGAGAGGAGAAGATGGAACAGTAGAAATGGAGAGGAGAGCTTAAGTCACGTTTGAAAGAATGAACAAAGGAGGAAGATGAGTAAAAAGGCTTTTGAAATATTTGTCTTATTGTTTTATTCCTTCAAAAACCTTATTTACCATTGTGCCATTAATGAAATGGCTTGTTGTCATCTTCTTCTAATCTATGGAATTGGATTGAAGATTTGGCCCAACAATTTTGTTTTATTTATTATTTTGAAAACAAAACCCGGAATTATATTTTAATATTTTTATTTTCACCCGACCCCAAAACCCGAGTGTTACAAATCTGGTCATCATTGCCACCATACACAACAATGTGAGCCAATGCATGCCCCTGAAGCATCCCCTGAATAGTTTTTTGCCTAGAGAATATGCACTTTACCATTATCCCCTGATGCGGACACTCTCTTCTGAATGCAGTCTCCCACCTCGGGCGCACTCGGGCAAAAGCCCTCCAGCCCTCTGGCCCTGATGGCCTCTACCATGGTGGCCGCTGCCACGCCTATGATCATACTGCTGTCCACTACCCCGATGCCTCTTGACATCACCACGATCAAAGTTTTTGTGCCTCTTCCCTGAACTGGATCCTCCCAAACGCTTGGTCAGCCCTAAGCTATGCTCGATATCCTTGGCCCTAGCGACCAAGACATCAAAATCAGAATAATCAGTAGCCAAGGTGTACCTCTTGACCTCTTCATGAAGCCCATACCTGAACCGATCACAACTGCCCCTCTCAGTAGGAACCAACTCCGGAGCATACAAACTCAATCGGACAAAGAGGATATCGTAATTTGTCACTGAGGTGTCCCCATGAACAAGAGCCATGAACTCCCTCTTCTTCTCATCTAAATATCTCGGGCCTAAATATCTCTTCATGAAAGCAGTCTCAAAGAAATCCCAACTGATCTCGGCCTCAGGCACGCTAGAAGTAATGGTGACCCACCAGGTGTAGGCATCACCCTGAAGTAAAGAAACTACACAGCCCAACTTACGAGCCCCAACACATCCCATTTGAGCCAAAATACGAACCGTCTTCTCTAGCCATAACTCTGATCTCTCAGGTATAGATCCCCTGAACTCGTCTACTCTAAGGCTACGAAGCCTCTCTAAGGGTAAGCTAGCATCATCTCCTCTCGGCTGAGCTGCAGCCTGAGCTCTGGCAACTGCAGCCTGAAACGCTCCCGCTATAACTTGAACTAGCGGAGCCAAGTCTATCCCTGTAGGACCTTGGCCACCCTGACCAACCTGGGGTCCCGCTCCCTCAGCTCTAGCCTCGCCTTCCACATCAGGCTGAGGAGGTGGTGGTGGTGGAGGAGCTCTGACTCCAACGGCATGCTCTTCCACAGGAGCCTCTACTCCAACGACCAGCTCATCAGCAGGAGCTGCAACACGGGGTTTTTGACGAACCAACCTAGGTCTACCTCTAGGCCTCGACATAACAGCTCACAGATAACAACTACATCAACAACATACAAAAATCATGTTAGCAAGGGCAAGGGTCCAAGTGGCTCAAGTATGTTTCCCTCACTTAAAGAAATCTCTTTTTCCGATGTAATAGAAGCAATGGGACTCTACACGACACTAAACGGACAAATCACACATCAACATGCTTCAAACAACACACAAATACGATCAATTAAACAAGCATCAAAACATGCTTGATAAGCAAGCGAACATACTTACACGGCAAGCAAACACCGTGCAATTACAATACAAGAATTTAGCTTACCTCACTTACCTGCTCGAGGTCTCAGAAACCTCAGGCTCTGATACCAAAAAGTGTAACCCCCTCATCCCGGCCTGGGAGACTGACCGATCTGAGTGGGTCACACGGGGAAAACCGAGGCGAAACCCGTTAAGGCTCCACTTCGGTTAACGACCCTAGGAAACTTTCTTTGATTTATTATCTTATCTAGATATTTAGTTAGTCCTATGTGTGACAAACGGCATTGGAAAACGAGGACAAGACTAAGCAAGAGAGCGTAAGTTAATTTAAATTTACCAATTGTCAGGTTAATATGATTTCTTGCAAACGCGACCCAAACACACATAAACGATCATGAACAAGGCTCACAAGAAAGCTAACATCAAACAGGGCCTAAGCCCAACACTTGAGAACCTTTAGAGATGCCAAAAGCCCACATTTCAGGCCTGTGTTTCGAAACAGGCTTGCCCGTTTCGATACACGGGCCCTAATTTAAAAAGCCAGACCATCTGTACCGATACGCACCACCCCGTTTCGGTACGGGTGTCCATTTCGCCTAGGCATTCCGAGACACGTTCTGGAACAGGCCCTCGCAATAGCTAAAACGTTTCGATACGCGTATCAGAACATGGGTTCACAGTGGCTAAACCGTACCAGAATGCGTTCCGATACGGGTGTCCCTGGAACCACACCCGTTCCGAAACAACCTTACCCGTTCCGAAACGCCTGTAGTCTGTGTGTTTCTAAAAACCAGATTTTGCATCTCTAAAAGCTCCCAACAAGCCTCAAACATCAAAAACCAAGATATAACATGCAAATACATACCCTAGAGGCATTCACCCTACTTCAAACATGTTCATCACACCACATACATGAAAAGGCCACTCATTTAAGGAATCAAGCATTCACCAAAGGAGACATACATTGCATATCAAGGTTTCATGCCTTAGAACAAAACATGCACATAAGCATAAAGATAAGGGCACAAGGCCAACATACGTGGCATAAACAAGCCACAACCAAAACACCAACTTACTAAAGGAGTCTTAACACGCTCCTTAACACAAGACAACATACTCAAATCCCCATTGCTTATCTATTACATCTTTAGCTTAAAAGTTCATACTTGATGATAGAAAAAAGCACACTTGAGGGCCCTTCTCCTTGCACAAGCAACCCACGAACTAAGCATCTGCATTGTCGAACAAAAGAGAGCGTAAGCGTAAAGCTTAGTGAGGGTAAGCTCATAAATCAAACCTCGACAATGCAAGGTCCAAGCACGAACAACAAAATCAAGGATGGATGCATGTTTCCTTACCTTCGGAACCACATGAATCACATATATAAAAATGCATGAACATAACCTCAAGTATCATGCCATGCTCAACATGTCCATATCCATAATACAACCATATAAAAACACATTTAACAAACCGTATTGGCACATAGCTATGACCCGAATATGCGGATAACAACCGTTGGAACTCACATCCAACAACTCAATCATTACATTACCATACGGTGGGATTACACTCATCATCGTTTCACGCGGAGGGGATTCCATTCATCCTCACGCCCCGTCGATGAGATTCCACTCATCACCGACTAAAATATAAATGAAGATTTTCGGGCGTACCCGTACTCCATCTTGGTGACTACCATCACCAAGACCACGCTCGCATTTCGACACTCGTGTGCACACTAACATCCTAAAGATCGATCATTTGTACCCAAGCATACTAGTGCTAATACTATCTCAACACAAGCTCAACATAACACAATATCCTTACCGATTCCCATGCCTAGCACGTATCCACCATGATTTACAATCATGCAACCCACATTTCATCAAACACATGCATATCACAATGCATAAAAGAATCATCATGCCTCATCATCACACATAGCCACAATGTGCATAGCAACATTAATCACAAATAACATATGAGGCATAAACACAACGTTCAAAGTTCATCCATAGGTCTCTAACTAAAGCTTGAGATTAGACTACCAATCTAATCTCAACTCTAGGTGGGTTTACCAAGCCCGACCTAGGTCTATATGCTTGAACCAAGGCATTTGAAAACCAATTTAAAAACTGAAAAACCACTCACCGGCTACTCCAAGCTCAACAACTATAGCCGATCAATCTTCTAAGCTTCCCAGATTAGTTCCCGAAGATTCTCCAACACCAAATCCCGATGCAAGTCAATCAAAGCCAAAAAAACAAACACAAATCAGTCCACAAATCACTGTAGCAACCTCGGAGCACAAAACAAGCATTTAGCCAACTAAGAACACCCTTAAACATATATTTTCAAGCAGCCCATTTGCACAGCTAATAACCATTGATTCCAACCCTTTTTTCACTCTCATAAGCTTCCAAAATGGCCTTCAACCAACACCTAAACATCAGCCCTTAAATTCTCATCCGAAACAGCCCCAAAACAAACTCTAAACCCCTCTAAAACCCCCCAACAAACCCAAATCAGAAAATCAGTTTAAAACCATTCAAAATTTAGATATGTTGGACCATTTGGGTTACTAAACACTTATCTAACTTCAAAGAATCAAAATCTCGATCAAAAGAAAATAAAGTTTGGATTTTTATTCTTTAAACTCAAAAACACAAAACCATGGGTTCCATTGAAAACCAAGAACATGGACAGAAAGAGGAAGTTGAGGAAAACATGGGATTAAGTTTACCTTTAAAAAATGCACAAGAATGGTGATAGGAGGAGATGGAACAGTAGAAATGGAGAGGAGAGCTTAAGTCACGTTTGAAAGAATGAACAAAGGAGGAAGATGAGTAAAAAGGGTTTTGAAATATTTGTCTTATTGTTTTATTCCTCCAAAAACCTTATTTACCATTGTGCCATTAATGAAATGGCTTGTTGTCATCTTCTTTTAATCCATGGAATTGGATTGAAGATTTGGCAAAACACTTTTGTTTTATTTATTATTTTGAAAAAAAACCCGGAATTATATTTTAATATTTTTATTTCCACCCGACCCCAAAACCCGGGTGTTACAAATCTGGTCATCATTGCCACCATAGACAGCAGTGTGAGCCAATGCATGCCCCTGAAGCATCCCCTGAATAGTTTTAGCTTGATTAGATACTTTCAAGATGGTAAAAGTCAAGTGCTTTTTTCCTAGAGAATATGCACTTTACCATTATCCACTACAAAATAGTTGCAAACATAGTTCCATATATCAAAAATTTCCGCAGAATGTCATTAGACTTCCCTTACTTCACTCTAGCCTCAACTAAGGAAAGAACATCTACATTATATTTGGCCAATCTATTCATAACTCGACTTTACTTTCGAGTGTTGTAAAACCCCCCGAACATTCCAAAAACAAGCAGTCATGAAGAATAGGATGAGGTAGGGCCAACGGCTGCACTAGCAGCAACCTCTTGTGACTTGCCCTTACCAGATTTGCTTTTCCCCTTATCACCCACAAGACCAACAAATAGTTTATCCACAACATTAGACGATTCAGATAACTTTTTGGGAGGCATGCATATGCCTTTCTCTTTATGTACTGAAGCCTGAAGGGATGGGAATTCAACATCATTGTCATCAAGGTCCAGTCCACCTTCATCATCTACACTCTCTAGATTAGTAACTGCAGGTTCACTAGAATTAATAATTTCATCCCAATCACCTCTGGCTCAGTTCCTACCTCACCCTGTTTTCACCTATATCTCTCACTCGAGATGACTCAAAAAGGCCCTAATCTATCAGATCCAGCACAACCATTGCTTTCTTCACCTTCCAAACCTGAACAGGTTTCAGAGCTATAACTGTGCAAATTTTATTTGAATGGCCAAAATCTTTGTAAATAGGGCAGCTCAACAAGGCACAACTACTTTAACGTAAGTAATAGTACCATCTCTTAATGCTACAACAATCTGTTTAGGAATTTGAGCCCCCACTTCTATCTCAACGCACATTTTAGCAAACTCCAATCTCACTCGTGAGACTGTGATCGAATCTATGTACAGAGGAATACCTACTACAATGGTAATGTAGCCCATCCCTAATTTAAAGTATAATCTTAGAGGAAATTGAAATAGTTGTACCCAGATTGGCATTTTCGTCATATCAAAATCAAGCCTAGACATATTTGGTTTCATTTCCGCAAAATCAACGACTTATGTTGAATGTGTCAGGGTCCATTCTCAAGAACCCAATCCCTAGCATTTACATTCTCAAAAGAAAAAACATAACAAGACTCACCTTGACCTTCTCATTTTTACCCCAAAGAATTCCAATAATCCTCTACATAGAACTAAAATTGGGAGTCGATCCGATGAACTGACCCACAAAAGCAAGCTTCCAATACGAAATTGTCAAAGTTAATCATTCAAAATATCATAAAAATTTATAAATCTAATTATGTTATGTTATGTTATGTTTTAACCGGTTGGACTATTAGATTCTTTAACTCAAAGAAATAATTTCTTATACAATATTAAAAATAACCAAAATTTCTAAAGATCTAAAATAAAAAGTAACTATACTTAAGCGGGCAAAAATCCTCTGCTCCTTTTCAATGCCCATTTCTATACCTAACATTAAAAATTAAATTCTAAGCTCTAACCTTAAATTTTAAATCCTAAACCATAAATCTTAAACTCTAAAAATACACTATATCCCTAATTCCCTAACTCTAAACCTAATTTTTTTCATTGTGGGGTATATATAGAGCAATCGAAAGGGGCAAAAGATTTCTATTCATACTTAAGCACATTTAAATTCACAATTTTAAAGAAGTGTCTAAATTAGTAATGATTTTCCTTTCGAGAAGGTTGAAGATTAAATTTGACACTCAATTTATTTATATCTCGTAATTAAAATGTTATAGATTTTATTTAAATTTTAATATGTTAGTTATTTATGTTATATATATATATATATATATATATATATATATATACATTTGAAATTACAATTATATAAAAGATTACTAATACATTATAGGGTAAAATACTTAAATCATCACCCAATTTTGTTCTATGACTTATTTACTCACTAAATTTTACTTTTTGACCTATTTTGATCACTCTAGATTATTTTATTAATATTTTAGTATGACTTGGCATATTTTATTATTATTAAATATAAAAAATAATTTAAAATAAAAACAAAATATATTTTATTATTATTAAATAAAAATAATTTAAAATAGGCTAAAGGGGTACTTTTGCCCCTGAGTTCGACCCAAAAATGCAATTTCGCCCATCGCCGAAAAGTGCACTCAATGTGGCCCTCCAGTTCATGAAATCGATCAAATTGACCCTTTGACCGACGTTGACTGTTACGGTGCTGACGTGGCAGTTAACGGTGATGACGTGACAATCCATGATGCTGACGTGGCGGTCAACGATGCTGACGTGGCAGTACACGTGGGATGATGACGTCGGGCAGGAGGGGCTGAATTGATTATTTTAACTAAATTCGAGGGCATAATTGATTTTTTCCTGAGTTTAGGGGTATAATTGATTTTAATTAAAAGTTCGATAACTTATTTAATATTTAAGTTGAAAAATAAGAATTTATGAAATTATTAAAATTTTAAAATATTAAAACTAAATAAATAAATTTATTAAGTGGGAATAATTTTAAAAAAACAAAGTGAAGACTCTTACCGAAGATCAAAATATTCTTCAATTTATTTTATAAAAATTCATAAAGTTAATAAAAATAAATAAAATATTCTAAAAGTTACTGAAAATAAAAATTATATAAAAAATTAAAATATATTATGAATTAAAAAAGATAAAATTTAATCTAAAAACTTAATAATTTTTTTTATAAATTATTAAAAAATTAAACACTTTTATCAAAAAAATTCGACTTCGTCATTTTGAGTATTACTATTCGTTAGATTTTTTTAGTGGAATCAACATTGTACTAGAGTAACAATAGAATTCAATTTTTTCCCGTTTTTTTACATCAAATTGATGCTCATTAATATTTGATGTACATAAATGAAAGAGAATTTTAGCTTTATTAATACTTTAATACAAGAATGTCTCAATTGAAAACATGTTCAAGAAACATTAGTACACGTAGCATAACGAGAAACAATCGAAAGATTCTCTAATGGTTTATAAATATTTTTTATTTTTTTATATTTATAACTTTAATGCTTTTACTTATATTTAATTCATTATGGTGTTTTTATTTTTTTTAATATTTTATAAATATTTAAATATTAATAGTTTTTATTTTTTAGCTTAAAGATTAAATAAGTTATCGAATTTTTAATTTTGCCCCTAAACTCAGGAAAAAAATAAATTCTGCCCTTGAATTCGGTTAAAATAATCAATTCAGCCCCTCCTGCCATGTCATCATCTCACGTGTATGCCACGTTAGCATCGTTGACCACCACGTCAGCATCATGGACTGCCACGTCATCACCGTTAACTGCCACGTCAGCACCATAACGGTCAACGTCGGTCAAAGGGCCAATTTGATCGATTTCATGGACAAGAGGGCCACATTGAGTGCACTTTTCGACGAGGGGCGAAATTGTATTTTTGGGTCGAACTCAGGGACAAAAGTACCCTTTAGCCTTTAAAATAAAACCCCAAACACTTAAATCCCTAAACCACCTTAACCCTCACCAATATCACCCATCCATTCGCCGGCGTTGGTGTTTGCATCACCTTACCGATGTTAGCCACCCCTTCAATCTCCCAGAACATTAGTCATTTTGGGAATCTCTTGGACCACCACATGTATAAGCTTCCCTCTGTTTGCAGTAACCTTTGATTCTATCTCTACATGTTCCTACACAGTCGTATAATTCACAAATATCTGCCAAACATCTTCAAATTCATCACACACACTTAAAATGTTAAACAAGAGATTCTTAACTCGAGTCTTAGTTGTTGAATAAAATGAAACGTTGAAATCAACAAAAGTAATTCCACGATTAGCAAACGGGAAAATGGCAACGCCGCCGAGGAGGTCAAGCAACGATGCTAAAGCTCCAACATTCCAATTTCCATCAACATCCTATGAATAAAGTGAAAGAAATTGTCATGAATTTAATGGAAACAAAGAAAACCCAGTATTCTTGTTGGATTGAAAATGAATTCTTCTTACCGAAACGCCATATGGAACGACGAAATCAAATCACATAAATCCCTTTTCAGCATGGACGACGCAAAGTCCTTCAAGGACTCTAGTACCCAATCCATGTCCTGTTTTACCTCGTAGAACATCATGAAGCCATGTCAGTGATGTCTGCAAGGAATCAACTTCCATTTCTGCGATTGTTAAGAATGAAGGGGACGAACTCGAGTTGATCGGAGGCACGGCGGCAATTCCGGCACTAGTGTTCCATATTAAGAGAAAAGATAAGTTTTTGTTTTTGCAGGGGTGGCCGAAGTTGACACCGACGCCAGTGATGGGTGGGTGATGCCGATGAGGGTTAAAGTGGTTTAGGGATTTGAGTGCTTGAGTTTCATTTTAAATTATTTTTTATTTAATAATAATAAAATATATTTTATTTTTACTTTAAATTATTTGAGTGTTATGCCAAGTTATAACAAAATATTAATAAAATAATTTCGAGTGATCAAAATAAGTCAACAAGTAAAGTTTAGTGAGTAAAGTAATCGTTTTGAAAGTTCAATGACCAAAATAGGTCATAGAGAAAAGTTATCGTGACCCTTTGTCTCGTCCATTGTAGCACGTATGTCGCCCAGGGCATAAGGGCCATGATGACTTGACGTCATCCTCACCTTCCTTCGGCTTATCACCGGCAGTCTGCTCAGGGTTTCAAACTCAACGGTAGCAACTAAACACGGGGTTGCGCTCGATGCGGGACTTAACCCAACACCTTACGGCACGAGCTGACGAAAATCATGCAACACCTTTTTCTGCGTTCCCGAAGGCACTCCTCTCTTTCAAGAGGATTCGCGACATGTCAAGCCCTGGTAAGGTTCTTCTGTAACCCCTTAGACCAGCTTATGAGTTACCACGGATCATAGGAAGTCACATTAGGGTCACAAGAGCGACCCACAATGAAAATCTATTTAAAAAAGATATTTTTCTTTAAATACATTAAAAAAACTGTGAAACAAACTTTTGTTCAAAGTACAATTTCAGACAATCATCTAAACATATAATAGTAGTTCAGAAAATATATTACAGACAGTGACATAAATCAGTACATGACATACATGCCCACTAAATCTACCAACCCCGTACTCCAAACACAACACCGAAAGAACTCCAAACAATGATGTTGATTACTTTGTCATGATAGATTTCTTCTAACTTGCGATGGTAAAAACAATGTGAGCTTCGGGAAGCTCAGTAATACACAACTACCCGAAGATGCTATAGGCAACAAACATGTATATAGCAAGCTTAACATTAACATGATGTACTGGACAACAACATGATTAAGTTGCAATTCGATATGCCAGTAAATCGTTATATCAAAAGGTAACATAGTTGTTCTTTATTTGATCACACGAGCATTAGGAGATGAGACTATGGTCGGAGATTCAAGAGAGACCTAGATTACAGTAGTTGAGTCAAGTAGTTTAGTGTGGTTCATTAAGTGCAGATTAGAAGCATACTGAGTGTTTCAAACTTATGTATTTTAATTCAGTAGGGTAGATTTCAGAAGACGTCAGAAAATTTTATTACTTGCCTAACTACCCTTCAACCGAACACCAATATGTAGTAACCAAGAACTATATCAAGAAAGACTTAACCTAGGCTTAGAAGCTTACAGAAAGACTCCCCTGGGCCTGTTAGGCGTAGAGGATATCTTAGGTCCAAAAGGGCTTACCAGCGCTGAGCCTACAAATCTTCATTTAATCCTAGATACTATACACCAGATGTAATTAATTTTTATCTAGTAAACCGAAATAGCAGAAAACAAGTATCAGATAAATTTTTATCTCAAGAGACATATATCAGATATATTTTTGTATCAAGAGACATATATCAGATATTATTTTATATCGCAGGACATAAGCCAATGATTGCTTTCTTTTTTGAACAACAATATCATACTTTTAATTCGGAGGAGATAGGCTTGGTTTAGAACAAAGGGAATATTCATGGAAACATGGAACACTCTATATGGCCCAATTTATTCCCCATAAATAGTTGGTAAATATCAGAAGAAACATTGAACATTTGATAGTTTTGGACTGATTTCCGAACGAGGTCCCTAGGGGAAGGGGCTCGGTACTAACAGCTTAATCCTGAAATTCAGAAAATGATACTTCAGTGTCATTGAGATTTCAGGTATATCGTGAGTGATCCAACCATTAAAGCATACGAGGGCATTTTGGTCGTTCTGACCTTTAGGGGCAATTTGGTAATTTGAACCAATAAAGTATAAACTTTGATGTATAGAATTCAAGAATTCCAATTACTTGTCAAGTTTTCGAGTCCCTTTGAACTAATCGGAACCCTACAATACAATGCTTATTTTTTAACCGAATAGGTGCACCTCACCTATTCATTTCTCAAAACTAACCATAGTGTATAACAAAAAGGTTTGCCTTCACTAATCAACCACTCAACTAACTACAAGAAAATCAAACATACAATCAAGCGATATTTTCCAAATGTTCGAACATGTGCATTTTACCCAAACTCAGTTCATAACATCGAATGAAACTTTGAAGTATATGTTACTCTTAAAATTAACTACGCACTTTCTCCAAATAATCGAACATGCTTTCATATGGTATTCTTCCAATATCACATTAGTATCAGAATTGACCAACAAACACGGGTCGGGGATTACCGCTTTCAAAGCCATTGCATTTGTTTGACTTTATTAATGTTTCTTATTTCAAGTCCTAGAAGTATTTTAGACACTTTAATGCCCGAAGGTGTTTCAATTATTATGAGTCTTACGATCCTTCCAACAATTCATTCATTTCAAATCTCAAAGGTATATCCATCATTTTGGTTAAATTGGCAATTACCGCTCGAGGATATTTCAGTCTCTTTGGTCATTACGGATATTATGATCAATCATCCTATCATTATTCCCAATCCTCTTTGGTCATGCCAGTCAGTTCAATATTTTACGCCACTTTGATTAGTTCAGATATACGAATATTTTTCTGTAAATTAACTTCGGATATTTATTCAGAATCTTAGCAAACCTGAGTACCTTACAATACCGAAGGTTCAAGTCTTATTACCAGAACGTTCCAAACTTTTTTTTCGAATTTTTCAGATGAATCGATTGTTTTACCAGAACTAGTGTAGATTTCTAGGTTACTTTCATTGCCAGTGTATTTTAGTCCTTACGAAACATCAAAGGCATTTTCGTAATTTCATATCATAATATTTGACGTTGAATCTTTTAACACTATTAATCGGGCTTTGAGATTAACTGCCTTAATAATCATTTATTGAATTCAATCCCTTTTTTAGTCTATTAAACTTCTCTTTCGAATAACTCGGTCTTATTCATTTTACCATTCTTTTATTTCGTAAGCGAATTGACTTAGAAGAGTTGAAAGTAAACTTGATCAAGAACATGCATACTTTAACTGAATACTAACATGTTTCATAAAACATGCAAAAGGTAGAAATGTATTACCTTTATTCCTTGCTATATCGGTAAACTATAATAATCCATTTGATCACTCTCGAACTTGAAATCAGCGTCCCCAACAACACGAATACGAAGATACATGAATACCATAAATCAAACAATACTCTTAATCAATCCTTAATCACATTGCCTTTAAACTGAACTTAAACACATAAGTAGAATCGTATTCAAAGTCGGACTCGGAGGCTTTTGGGTCAAGATTTTGCGAAACAAACTTCAAAATTTGACTCAATACATTGAAAAACATAAAATGGGGGGTTTTGGAAAAAAATGACTTTTGGTCAAGGTTAACGATTAATGCTGACATTAGAGTTCAACAGGTCAACTAGTTTGACTCACTGAGTTGACTCGAACGGGTTGACTCACTAAGTTAACTCGATCTAATGGGTCGGGTCAGGCGGGTTCAGTTCGGATCAAGTCAATTATGTTCGGATCGGGTCTGGGTTTGGGTACGGGTCTTACCGGTCAAGTCAAATATACTGTTTCGGACTCGGGTCACTTACCCCAATCAAAAACTCGTCGACAGTTCACCATAATGCCGCCACCGACCCCAAAATACTCGATTCTGCCGGGTTTCAAAAGCTCATTAGTTCGAGAATACAAATAACACAAAAACAACTCATTTAGGCTGGAAGGCTCACCGAAAATTACCTAAAAGGTCAAAACTTCACCGAAAATGATGAAGCTCCGACGAAGCCTTTAACGGTGTCGTATCGACGATTGACCACCGGGGTTTTGTTCGTCTCGGGCCAAGGAACTTGCCAGAGGTGACAGCGCGACAAACAAATGGCGGATGACGGCAGAAAATGGAAAATTCAGAAGAGGCAATTTGGGGGTTTTTGTCGAAACTTTAAACGAGCCTTGCCAGCGAAAGGCAGCTCGGTTCCGCGCGTGGAGGCTATGGATGTGGTCGGGACAAAATGGCGAACATGTTGGTGGTGGAAGTGACGACCAAGCACCGACGGTGGCCGAGAACGGAAGAAAATAGTGAGACGACTATAGAGCTTTTGGGTGTTCTCTAAATATGAGCGCAAGTGCACACTCTTGTCAAGTTATAGTATAAAAGATATCGTCTCCCATGAGGATTGGACAGCTAATTCGAATCACAATTCCTGCACAAGGAAAATTAAATGCATGAGTAAGTTTCAGTTTGTAAAAGAAAAGTAAATAAACACAAGTAATTGATAGAAGAGATCAGAGTGATAGAATGGGTCAGGTTATGCTGCTCAGTAGTGTGAAACTGCGTTGAATAGGTTAAGTTGCATTGCGCTGCCAGACTTTGTTGCCTCGGCGGAAGATGGCAGATTGATGCTTTGACGCTTTCGCTACCTCGACAGTGGAACGGACGATTGGCTCGGCGGCAAACTCGACAGTCCTTCAAGGCTCGACAGAATGCTTCGATAATGATCCTGCTTATGTCTAAGTCAGAATGTTGTTGATGCCCACTACAGATAATACCCGTCGGCGTGAATCTTGCAATGAACAACGACCTTTGGTTCGTCCTCTTTTAGACGCTTTAAACCCTAACCTATGTCTAGGCTAGATTGATCAACACCTGGTATTGATGAGATCATGCTTACTTCTTTCGTGAGTTTGAGTCTCTCGATGCCAAACAAATGGATTGCTCACAATCGATCTCTCGACTCAATTGAAAACAATGAAGAACATGAAATAAGAAAACCTTTAATTTATTGCAAAAAAAACTTATTTATAAACAACCGTTCTCACAACTACTTTACAACACAACCCAAACCCTAGAGAATTTAGAACATAGTGGAGGCAAGAAAACACAAGAGAAACCTAAGCTATACTGACTATGCCTTTTTTCTTAGATGTCCAAAATACAAAATATGATCAAGTATATAGGGCATGGCCTAGGTTAAGTCCTCATTGGAGTAGAAGTCTTCCTCATGATAAAGTAGCTTTTGCATTGAATGCATCCTTTAAATTCTGACTTCTTTGACTTGAAATTGGACTCCTTGTGCCACATGTAAGCTTAAGCCGCCTTGGACAATTTCCTATTGGGCAGCTCTGTCCACTATTTCCGGCATCAGTACAGCTCCTTGGCTTGCTGCCTCAACATCAGCTCCTCAGCTTTCTCCTCCTCCTGATAGCTTATAGCACCTGAAACTAAAACTAAACTAAAACAATATCTTTTCTCACCAAATCAAAGGTATTCAATAGAAACAAGGTAAAGTAAAGAATATTGTAAATAATTCATGCATGCACCTAATTATACCTAAAATGTACTTGAGACTAGCAATAATATGAGATGGAATGCGTACAAAATATAGGACTTATGAGCATTTTACATCGATGTTTGGGTTCTCGAAAAACTTTCAAGCTGATCTTCAGGGCAGACGAAGTCACGGCTACGCAAGTGGTGCCTAGGTGTGATCTCGGCACGACAGTGGCGCCCTCGCCGTGACGGTGAAGGAGATCAGAGACGTGGTCGTTCGGGTAGATAAATGGGTAGCACGAGAGCGAGAAAGTAGGGTATGGATATTTTCCTATATTTGAATTAGGTATTTCCCGTTCTTTTAGGTGATGAGGTTGACTGAAATTTAATTAATGTTTGGTGGAAACCAAATCGAATAATCTTAAAAGAAAACATGAGTATTTCCTA
The DNA here is from genome assembly GCA_030270665.1 of Hibiscus trionum. Classification (NCBI taxonomy): domain Eukaryota; kingdom Viridiplantae; phylum Streptophyta; class Magnoliopsida; order Malvales; family Malvaceae; genus Hibiscus; species Hibiscus trionum. The sequence goes on from BSYR01000004.1 coordinate 23,210,518, forward strand.
TCCAGAATTGGCATTGGCTCCATTGGTAAACGCTTGGGCTTATTTCTCCAATGGTTAAGGGTTCTAACCCCCTTGATAGCACTTCCTTTTCCTTTTTTTCTTATTTCTTTTTTTCATATACCATTTATTAGGGTGTTACAACTCTCCCCCTAAAAGAAATTTCGTCCTCGAAATTTACATGGGTCGGAGAAATTCAAAAATTTACCTTTCACCATTCTTGTACTGAAACTTATCCATTAGAGTATTCTTGTTTCTCGAGACTCTCAGATGGTCATGAATTAATATGGCAGTATCCTTAATTACTCGAATTATCTTTGAACCCAAAATCATCCCATCATACATGTAAGACCAACTTATCAGAATACGACCCTTGAGTATCTTCTCTAGTTTCTGAATTAATTTGTTTGGTTGACCATCAATTTACGGATGAGAAACTGTACTTGAAATCCAGACGAGTACTCAAGGCCTCCAACGTGGCCTTCCAAATCAAATTTCAATTGATAGGATACATATAGTGGTACACCGTGCCATTCTTTCCCAAAAATGTCTTTCTCCATACTGGTCAAACATAACCAAGGTCTTGAACAAATATCACTTAACTTTAACACAATATTCAGGAAACTGCTTCCTTTGTGTGTAGTAGGGTCACCATAGACTTTACACTTTTGCCACGTTTCTGGACACCTTTCTTTTAATTTCATAACACTTGTATCCAATTTCCATTAGAATATTCTGAAACATAATCAATATCATCGAATAGCCTAATATATAATCTTATATTGGTTACCTCACTTAACCCAACATTCATTTTCAATTTGAATAAGATATTTAATTTCACATGCATTAACCATCTCATGTTCTTTATCCATATTCAAATCCATCAACTTATTCCAAATCCCAGACGAACATTACATGTATTTCTTGCCAATACAGATTGAGCTATAATGGGAAGAATACTTAAATTCACTTATTTCAGGAAAAAGATTCGACATCGGAGTTTCGGCTCGGAGGAGTACAATTATGATATGGGGCATGTACAAACCAGACACCCTAAGAAAGACGATTGGCCGATCTACCCAGAAAGACGAAACTCTAAGCTATGATACCACTAAATATAACCCCCTAGACCCGCCTATGCGTTACCATGGATCCTAGGAAGTCATATTAGGGTCACAAGAGCGACCCACAATGAAAATCCATTTAAAAAACATATTTTTCTTTAAATACATTAAAAACTGTGAAACAAACTTTTGTTCAAAATACAATTTCAGAAAATCATCTAAACATATAATAGTAGTTCAGAAAATATATTACAAACAACGACATAAATCAATACACGACATACATACCCACTAACTATACCAACCCCGTACTCCAAACACAACAACAAAAGAACTCCAAACACTGATGTTGATTACATTGTCATAATAGATTTCTTCTAACCTGCGATGGCAAAAACAACATGAGTTTCGTGAAGCTCAATAATACAAAACTACCCGAAGATGCTATAGGCAACAAGTAGGTATATAGCAAGCTTAACATTAACATGATGTACTGGACAACAACATGATTAAGTTGTGATTCGATGTGCCAGTAAATCGTTATATCAGAAGGTAATATAGTTGTTCTTTATTTGATCACACAAGCATTACACTACAAAAAAAATGACATATAGCGACGGATAAAAAACCGTCGGTAAAACATCTATAATCCGTCGGTATATAGTCTAAAACCTTATACCGACGGACAAAATGGAAGTTCCGACGAATAAAACACCGTCAGTAATATGCTTGTCGGTATAAATTTATACCGACGGTAAAAACCGTCGGTATAGATGTTGGGTACATATACCGACGGTTCGAACCGTCAGTATAAGTATGGGCTACCCCGACAGTTAGTGTATCTATTCCGACGGTTATGTCTGTCGGTATAGGTCTCATGTAGATCTGTATAAGAACTTATACCAACGGTTGTGTCCGTCGGTATAGGTTTAATTGACATTTATTTTTTATTTTAAATATTAATAATTACTATTGTTATTTTTTATTTTAATTATTAAAATTGCTAATACTATTATAACAAGAATCGTTTGATTTTTAAATAAAAAATATTCAATTTAATCTTCAAATAAAACGAGTATGTAACACATAATCAGTAAAATATGTACGAGTCTATTACAAGAAAAAGAAATGTGCAAACAAATTTATGACATGTCCAAGTTATAGCTTTATCCCATGAATGAACTGCCATATTCTTAATCATTTGGCATTTGCTTCTAATGTTGTTCGATATCAAAGCAAAAAACGCCAATTTACATGTAAATTGGCAATTTTTTACCAGTCAGCAAGAAGTACTGGTATTTCTCCTTTTGCTTCTATAACTGACCAACATTTTGTCTTCGGTATCAAATGCCCATACTGCAAAAACATAAATTGTGAACAGAAAACATATCACATCATGCATACACACAAACACAAAAAAAAATGACAATAGTGGGACTACAAAAATATAAATCTTGAACCTGAAACTTTATCAATCCCAGGGTTGGTTCTGCCTCCAACAATGAACGCTTTTCCCCATAAGACCTGGATAAGGAAACAAAAACACTAAGGATAGCAATACACCTAATGCTTAATCACCTTGATTGTTACAAATAAACAGGAACCAACACAATGATACGATAAATTAGCACACAAAAACTTCATCGAATGATATTTAAACAAAAACATCATAGTATTAACCTCATCCTAGACATGCTTGATACATAAATGAAGAAATGCAGAAAAATCATATAGACTGCACAAACATATTACTGGGTTAGTTTACCCTTAAATATATTACTGGCATATTTTCTAAAAGAAGCCTTCTTTTAGAATTATGATTATTTCATTTTCGGACATGGAGTGCCTTGTATCCCAATTAGCAGAAAAATCAATGACTACACATGTCTAAAGCAAGCTAAGTTTCTGAAGGTTTAACACTTTTAGAACAAAAATCTTGTCATTATCACAATTATGTCAAGCAAGGTTGGAGCTGTACAGTTTGCATCATCATTAACCCCATTATTGATATCATAATTACAACTACTGCTATTGACATTTGACATTAATAAAGGTGAGGATGGAAAAACATACTTGGAAAGATTGAAGAGAAGAAAGCAATTGAATTATACATTATGCTCGCTCACCAATATTTGAAGAGGATGAAACCTGAAGTTGAGCAGATTCACCACCAACGTGAAGATTTTTGTTTCCCGATATTCCAGTCAGAGATTTGGAGCTATTAAAAGTTCTATAGACACACTCATCCTTAATTTCTCTTGCATTTTGGTCACCTTGAGCTGAAGTTGCAGAGGAAACATCAGTGTGAACCATGGATAGATTTTTATCATCACAATCAACAATCTCATTCACTAAGGAAGCTCCAAACGATTCTTCCTCACCAAGAGAGATCAACTCTGAAACATCAGATGCAGATGGCTTTCTCACATCAGAATAAAATCTCTTCATTTGTGCCTGGTTTTCAACATATTTAACAGTGTCCTGCAGAGAAAGTCATTTACATGTTTCAGTTTAGGGGAAAAGAGAAAAAGAAGCAAATTAAAAAGTAAACAAAAATTAATGCAACAAACAAATCTAACTGCCTCAAGGAAGTCGCTGAAAAGGACAACAAACTCCCAAAGCACTCGCCACGGAATCTTTCCTCTGCCTTTTCTTAGAGCAAACCTAAACTATGCTTCTAAAAGCTACTACAAGTACCAGTAAACAAAAAAAGGAAAAGAATCAAAGTTTCACAGCCATGCAAAGCAACCGTGAGCTTGAAAACAAAGAAATCACTTCAAATTTCTCACTGTCAAATCATAAATTGTTGGGTTGTGTGGTGCTCGATTCGTTCAACCGATTATGCTCACCAAGTGGTGGAGAGGTGGATTTTTAGGTGGAAGGGTTAAGGAAGCTAAAAAGAATAAAGACACAAAGATTTAGAGTGGTTCGGTCTTCTAACAAGCACCTACATCCACTACCTTAGCTCCCCACTAAGGATTTCACAATCAATCCACTAATTGATTCGTCCCCTTTTCTTGGATTAGGAGGAAACCCTTACAACCGATCAAGCTTCTACCCAAAGCCTTGATCAAAACCCTCTTTACAAAGAGAAACAATAAGCAAACTTAAAACCCTCTAATAGGTGTTTGTTTGCACAATTAAGCTCTCACCCAAATCCTAGAACACTTGAGCAAATTTAACAATTTTGGCTCACTAGTGTTTGTCTATACAAGAATTGACAAATAAAGCACTAAGACAATTTCTTGATCATTTGATGTTTGACAATATGAGCATTAGTCTTCTCTTGATGCTTGGAGGTCCCTTTTATACTCCCAAATGAGTTTGTAGCCGTTACTAGCCGTTGGGGATGAATTGGAGCCGTTGAGGACTTTATTTCCCTTCATAAATGCTGTTCTGCAGCTAACGGTATCGATACGCGTGGAACGGTATCGATACAGCCTTCATATGAACTAGCCGTTGGGCTCTTGCCAGCCTGGGCGTATCGATACGCTTGAGGGCGTATCGGTACCCTTTGACATTTAAAATGGCCGTTGGGAAATAGCCGTTGGGATAGTTAAATTGGGATCGATACGCTGACGTGGCGTATCGAAACGACCCCCTCCGTATCGATACACTAAACCCTCGTATTGATACGGGTTTTGACAGTGGCCAAACTTGGGCAAAAAGGTATCGATACTGGTACAACCGTATCGATACTGGTGCTTTGAAATCACGAGTTTGGCTTATTAAAACATGAAAAATCTTTGTCAAAAACCTCTTAAAATACCTCAAACATAATTTCAAGTTGTTTGGACTTAAAAACAAGTTTTAAATTCTTTTCAAATTAGTCCAAAACATTTTTCAATTATTATATCAAAACATTAGTTCTACAATCTCCCCCTTTTTGATATAATAAAACTAACTTGAAAAATTGTTTGGGATTCTCCCCTTTGAATAAGAGATTAAAGATATGAAATCAAATTAAGCTCCCCCTTATTCATTTGAAAATTCAATTTTTCAAACCATTTCTCCCCCTTTTTGTTATATCAAAAAGAATTTAAAAGACATTTAAGTTCAAGATAACATAGGAGGCAAAAAAACATTTTGACACACTTAAAAAAATTTTGGTTTAAAATTGGCTCCCCCTTACTCATAGCATCATCAAAAATGTTAGTCCAACATATATGATCATCTAGTTGAATTTAAACAAAGATAAACAAATAAAAACAAAACAACTAGAATTTTACCACACTTGAACTCAAGGTAGGATGTGAAGCCTTCCTTCTTCAAGTGTTCTTCCTTGTGTGCATGGAGCTCCCCCTCAATGTTTGACTTGTTGAACATCTCCATCACACCTACAAAAGACAATCAAGTAACTTTTGGTATCTAAATTGCTTTGGATCCATGAACGTTAGTAGCACAAAATTTTGACCCCTTAGGAATCCATTTTTCAATGTCATCCTTTTTAATTGAAGTGGTTTGTCCTTTTGGGACCCAAACACTTCTAAAACATTTACCATTTTTAAATATAGGGGCACTAGATTGTCTAACATAAAAATTTGATTTTCCAAAATTGTTTTTCTTTTCAAGCTCTTTGGAAATCAAATCTTTTTTCTTCTTGAACATTTTGAAGCAATTTTTGTAAATCAAAACATTTTAATTCAAACTCTTCAAGTTTTGCTTCAAGTTCAAGTTTGGTTTTAGAAAGCAAATCATTTTGAATTTTTAACTTTGAGACCAATTTTTTGTTTTTCAAAATGTGGCTTTTAAAATCTAAAACCAAATCATCATAGGCATCTTGTAATTCATCAAAGGAATAAGAACATGAAGTAGATGAATTAGAAGTTACCCTTGAATCTTCTTCGATGGCCATAAGGCAAAGGTTGGCTTGTTCATCGTCGGTGGAGTCTTCATCACTCCAAGTAGCCAAATGTGCCTTCTTCTTATGGCTTGAAGTGCTTGCCCTCTCCTTTCTCTTAGGTTCTCGTTCAAGCTTTCTCAAGGCTTTCTTCATGAACGGGGCACACTTCTTGAAGAGATGAACTATCTCTTCTTCTTCATCCTCCTCTTCACTTGAGTAGACATGATGGCAAGTGGAGGATTTGAGAGCCATGGCACTAGCATTGATGCCAAGCCCTTTGATTTTCTTCTCTCCCATAGCTCTAATTTCTTCCCTTTTCTTCTCCTCTTCCTTGTTCTTCTTCATAATTTGATGAGTGAGAAGAGACCCCATAAGTTCATCAAGCTTCAAAGTCTTCAAATTTTTGGCTTCGATGATGGCGGTCCTCTTTGAGTCCCAAGACTCGGGAAGTGAGTAGATGAGCTTTCGGACAAGCTTCTCTTCCGGGATGGCTTCTCCATAACCTTTAAGACCGTTGGTGATGGTGGAGAACCTATCAAACATCTTCTCGATGTTCTCTTCCGGATCCATTTTGAAGTTCTCATACTCTAAGGTTAGGAGCCCAATCTTGGTCTCCTTGACTTCATTGGTTCCCTCGTATGTGACTTCAAGCTTGTCCCATACCTCCTTGGCACTCTCACAAGAAGACATCTTCTCATAGATGGATGGACCAAATGCACAAAATAGAATGTGCAAGGCTTTGCAATTTAGCTCCATCTTCTTGCGATCGTCGGCACTCCACTCCGCTTTACTTCTTTGAGGCACGAACGGACCATCTTCAACTACATCCCATAGCTTGTAATCTCTTGATTTGATGAAGAATTTCATCTTTGTCTTCCAATGGGCGTAGTGGTCTCCGTCAAAGAAAGGCGGTTTGTCGATTGATTGTGCCATTTGAGCCGGTTGATGAACTAGTGATCGAGCTTGCCGGATCTTCTCAATAGGATGTTAATCCTCACCGATTGAGCCAAGCTCTGATACCAATTGTTGGGTTGTGTGGTGCTCGATTCGTTAAACCGATTATGCTCACCAAGTGGTGGAGAGGTGGATTTTTAGGTGGAAGGGTTAAGGAAGCTAAAAAGAATAAAGACACAAAGATTTAGAGTGATTCGGTCTTCTAACAAGCACCTACATCCACTACCTTAGCTCCCCACTAAGGATTTCACAATCAATCCACTAATTGATTCGTCCCCTTTTCTTGGATTAGGAGGAAACCCTTACAACCGATCAAGCTTCTACCCAAAGCCTTGATCAAAACCCTCTTTACAAAGAGAAACAATAAGCAAACTTAAAACCCTCTAATAGGTGTTTGTTTGCACAATTAAGCTCTCACCCAAATCCTAGAACACTTGAGCAAATTTAACAATTTTGGCTCACTAGTGTTTGTCTATACAAGAATTGACAAATAAAGCACTAAGACAATTTCGTGATCATTTGATGTTTGACAATATGAGCATTAGTCTTCTCTTGATGCTTGGAGGTCCCTTTTATACTCCCAAATGAGTTTGTAGCCGTTACTAGCCGTTGGGGATGAATTGGAGCCGTTGAGGACTTTATTTCCCTTCATAAATGTTGTTCTGCAGCTAACGGTATCGATACGCGTGGAACGGTATCGATACGGCCTTCATATGAACTAGCCGTTGGGCTCTTGCCAGCCTGGGCGTATCGATACGCTTGAGGGCGTATCGGTACCCTTTGACATTTAAAATGGCCGTTGGGAAATAGCCGTTGGGGTAGTTAAATTGGGATCGGTACGCTGACGTGGCGTATCGAAACGACCCCCTCCGTATCGATACACTAAACCCTCGTATCGATACGGGTTTTGACAGTGGCCAAACTTGGGCAAAAAGGTATCGATACTGGTACAACCGTATCGATATTGGTGCTTTGAAATCACGAGTTTGGCTTATTAAAACATGAAAAATCTTTGTCAAAAACCTCTTAAAATACCTCAAACATAATTTCAAGTTGTTTGGACTTAAAAACAAGTTTTAAATTCTTTTCAAATTAGTCCAAAACATTTTTCAATTATTATATCAAAACATTAGTTCTACATAAATCTAGAGAAACAAACCAATCTCACATGGATGTAAAGTAAAAAGGCAAAAAGAAAGAAAGAAATAACAGATATTATAGCAAAACGAATCAAATTGAATCTAATTTGATACACTCAATTACTGATACACAATGAGTCAAAACTCTAATAGTTTACAAAATATTACATATTATAATATAATTGATACACTCAATTACTGATACACTCAATTACTTCTCATTTTGTATGATCAGAGAGAAATCTTCTACAAAATGTTAAGAAAGTAAACAATGTGCTCCTTTGTTTTACCATAATTAAGGTTATAAGTGTACAAAGATAAGTAATATTTTAGTCCTTGAAGATAAGTGTACAAACTGAAGTTCAAAGAAGTAACATTCTATACAAAAAGTATGCAGGAACAAGACATGTCAAGAAAATCTTAGAGGCATCAGATTGCTTATAGACCACAGTATTTAAGCAAAAGGAAAACAATACACTACACTACAGTGATTCATTTTTTTCTTTCCTTTTTACCTTTTCTTTTTCTTTGAAGAATGAATAATGTTATACAACACAATAAGCCAGTAGACATGATACTTATATATTACCTGAATAATCAGTTAGTAGTTTTTTAAAATCATCAAACCACACTCCTTATTTAGTGTGAGTGAACCCCTCGGACAAGGCTGGCTTTTTAGCCGAATGAACCTGAAAGTTCAAAGTACAGATGATTATGAAGGCAACAACCACTCATTAGGGAAGAAGCACAACAAGATAAAAGTCAACATACCACAAAATGAAATGAAGATTTCCATTAGGTTTTAGGTTCGGTAGATAATACAAAGATTGTGTGTTATATAAAAGAAGCAAAATTTTAGAAGCTACATTCTGTTCAAAAATTTCCCTGCATAGAATATATTTGTTCAAAAATTTCTATAAGAACAAATATTTCTAATAAATTTATTCAAACAAATATCTCCCTGTATTTTGTTGAACAAATATTTGAACAATTTGCATATAAATTTGTTCAAATTTCTATAAAATTTTTGAACAAATTTTTGAACAATTGATTCAAACAAATATTTGAACAAATATTTGAACAATTTGCATAGAAATTTGTTCAAATTTCTATAAAATGTGAACAAATATCTCTAAGACAAGCTTCAATGTGAAATTCATTTAAAAGAATAGAAACAAAAGCTGTTGTTTCATTACAAGCAGAAACAAAAGTAAAAAAAACGACAGAATCCAAAAGTAAACCATAGAAATAAGTGATTCTGAAAACACAACAAAAATTCAATCAAGCATCATTCTTCTCCATACAATTTAGAATTTGCTTCATTACAAGGTTAGGACTTACAGTGAACCCACAGTGAACTAAGCGAACATCAACTCAAATATACCCTATACCGGCAATTCAGAATTTGCTTCAATCAAGAAAAATCAGTATCGGCAACTCAAAGCTGTTGTTTTGAACCCACAGTGAACTAAGCTAACAGCAAAAAAACAATGAACCCACAGTGAGAAGCACGAAGATGAGAGGGAAAAAGAAAACAAATCAGAGAATGTTTTGAAGTGGGGAATTAGGGATTAGGGATTTCAGTTTTGAAGAACAAGAGAGAAATCGAAGAACAAACCTGTGGCTGCGGTATCGACGGCCGTCACGAGCTCGACGGAAAAGAACGACAGACGCAGCTGTGGAGAATTAGGGATTTTAATTTTGCCCGATAGGAATGTGTGTTTTGATAATTTAAAATATACCCTATACCGACGGACTTAAAAAACCGTCGGTCAAACCACACACTATACCGACAGATATAAATATCTATCGGTAAAACCTATATCTATACCGACAGACAGGACAAACCGTTGGAATATATATTGTCTATACCGACGGCTTTTTTTAAACCGTTGGAATATATATTATCTATACCAACGGATGGGGTATCCGTCGGTGAAACGTTTGGGTTTTAGCGACGGAATTGTTGTCCGTCGGTATATATACTCTATACCGACTGTTTGCGTCCGTCGGTATAAACCACCGTCGGTATATGTATATTTTTTTGTAGTGTTAGGAGATGAGACTATGGCCGGAGATTCAGGAGAGACCTAGATTACAGTAGTTGAGTCAAGGAGTTTAGTGTGGTTCATTAAGTGCAGGTTTAGAAGCGTACTGAGTGTTTCAGACTTAGGTACTTTAATTAAGTAGGGTAGATTTCAGAAGAGGTCAGAAAATTTTATTACTTACCTAACTACCCTCCAACCTAACACCAATATGTAGTAACCAAGAACTATATCTAGAAAGACTTACCCTAAGCCTATTGGGCGTAAGAGCTTACAGAAAGACTCCCCTGGGCCTGTTAGGCGTAGAGGATATCTTAGGTCCAGAAGGGCTTACCAACATTGAGCCTACAAATCTTCATTTAATCCCAGATACAATACACCAGATGTAATTAATTTTTATCTAGTAAACAAAAATAGCAGAAAACAAGTATTAGATAAATTTTTATATCATGAGACATATATCATATTTATTTTTTGTATCAAGAGACAAATATCATATATTTTTATATATCGTAGGACAGAAGCCAATGACTTCTTTTTTTTTAACAACAATATCATACTTTTAATTCAGAGCATATATGCTTGGTTTAGAACAGAGGGGATATTCATGGACACATGGAACACTCAATAGGGCCCAATTTATTCCCCATTATACTTGGTAAATATCAGAAGAAACATTGAACATTTGACAGTTTTGGACTGATTTCCGAACGAGGTCCCTAGGGGAAGGGGCTCGGTACTAACATCTCAAACCCGACATTCAGAAGATTTCAGGTATATCGTGAGTGATCCAACAAAGTATAAACGGTGATGTACAGAATTCAGGAATTCCAATTATTTGTCAAGTTTTTGAGTCCCTTTGAACTAATCGGAACCCTACAATACAAAGCATATTATTTAACCGAATAGGTGCACCTCACATATTCATTTCTTAGAACTAACCACAGTGTATAACAAAAAGGTTCGTATTCACCAATCAACCACTGAACGTACTACAAGAAAATCAAACATATAATCAAGCAGTATTTTTCAAATGTTCGAACATGTGCATTGTACCCAAACTTAATTCATAACATCAAAAGTACCTTTGAAGTACATGTTACTCTTACAATTAACTACGCACTTTCTCCAAATAATCGAACATGCTTTCATATTCTTCCAATATCACATTAGTATCAGAATCGACAAAAAACACGACTCGGGGATTACCACTTTCAAAGCCATTGCACTTGTTTGACTTTATTGGTGTTTCTTATTTCAAGTCCTAGAAGTATTTCAGACACTTCGATGCCTGAAGGTGTTTCAATTATTATGAGCCTTGTGATCTTCCCAATAATTCATTCATTTCAAATCTCAAAGGTATATCCATCATTTTGGTTAAATTGGCAATAAACGTTCGAGGGTATTTTAGTCTCTTTGGTCATTACGAATATCTGATCAATCATCCTATCATTATTCCCAATCCTCTTTGATCATGCCATTCAGTTCAGTATTTTACGCCACTTTGATTAGTTCAAAAATACGAATATTTTTCTGTAAATTAACTTCGGAGATTTATTTAGAATCTTAGCAAACCTGAGTACCTTACAATTCCGAAGTTTCAAGTTTTGTTACCAGAACGTTCCAAATTTTTTTTCGAAGTTTTCAAATGAATCAGTTGTTTTACCAGAACTAGTGTAGATTTTTAGGTTACTTTCATTGCGAGGGTATTTTATTCCTTATGAAACATCAAAGGCATTTTCGTAATTTCATATCATAATATTTGACGTTGAATCTTTTAACACTATTAATCGGGCTTCGAGATTAAATGCCTTATTAATCATTTACTGAAATCAATATGTCTTTTTGGTTTATTAAACTTATCTTTCGAATAACTCGAGCTTATTCATTTTACCATTCTTTTATTTCATAAGCGAATTAACTTAGCAGAGTTGAAAGTACATTTGATCAAGAACATGCATACTTTAACCGAATACCAACATGTTTCATAAAGTATGCAAAAGGTAGAAATGTATTACCCTTAATCCTTGCTATATCGATCAACTATAAAAATCCATTCGATCACTCTCGAACTTGAAATCGGCGTCCCCAACAACACGAATACGAAGATACTTGAATACCTTCAATCAAATAATACTATTAATCAGTCCTTAATCACATTGCCTTTAAACTGAACTTAAACACATAAGCAGACTCGGATTCAAAGTCTGACTCGGAGGCTTTCGGGTCAAGATTTTGTGAAACAAACTTCAAAATCGGACTCAGGACGTCGAAAAACATAAAATAGGGGGTGGAAAAAATTGACTTTTGGTTTAAGTCAACGGTAAATGTTGACTTCATCGGTCAATGCTGACGTGAACGATCAACATGTCAATCGGTTTGACTCACCGAGTTGAGTTGAATGAGTTGACTCACTGAGTTAACTCGATCTAATGAGTCAGGTCAAACAAGTTCGGTTCTGATCAGGTCAAACGGTTTCGGATTAGGTCTGGGTTTGGGTACGTGTCTAAGGGGTCAGGTCGAGTATACCGGTTCGGACTCGGGTCACTTACCCCGATCAAAAACTCGTCGGTAGTTCGCCGTAATGTCGCCACGGACCCCCAAAATACTCAATTCTTCCAGGTTTCAAAAGCTCATTAGTTCGAGAATACAACCAACACAAAAACAACTCATTTAGGTAGGAAAGCTCATCGAAAATTACCTAAAAGGTCAAAACTTCGTCGAAAATGGCGAACCTCTAACGAAGCCTTTAACGGTGTCGTATCGACGATCGACCACCGGGGTTTTGTTTGTCTCGGACCAAGGAACTCACCGGAGATGACAGCACGACAAAAAATGGCAAATGATGGCGAAAAATGGAAAAATCAGAGGAAGCAATTTTGGGTTTCTTGTCGAAACTTTAATCGAGCCTTGCCGGCGAAAGGCAACTCGGTTCCGTGCGTGGAGGCCATGGATGTGGTCGGGACAAAATGGAAAACATGTTGGTGGTGCCAGTGATGACCATGCACCGACGGTGGCCGAGAACGAAAGAAAACAATGAGCCAACGTTTGGGATCTTATCAAACTTTCGAGCTGCTCTCTTGGGCAGACGATGGCACGGCTGCACAAGTGGTGCCTAGGTGCGATCTCGGTGCAGGATGACGATCACACCGATAGTGTCGGTGAAGCTCACGCAACGACAGTGAAGGAGATCGGAGACGTGGCCGTTCGGGTAGGTGAAGGGGCATCACGAGAGAGAAAAGAAGGGTCTGGATATTTTCCCATATTTGAATTAGGTATTTCCCGTTCTTTTAGGTGAGGAGGTTAACTGAATTTTAATTAATGTTTGGTGGCAAGCAAAGTAGATAAGTTTAAAAGAAAATATGAGTATTTTCTATATTTAATTGGCCTTGGCTCCATTGGTTAAGGCTTGGGCTTATTTCAGCAAAGGTAAAGGGTTCTAACCCCTTGATAGCATTTCCTTTTCTTTTTTTATAATTTCTCTTCTTTTTTTATATACCATTTATTAGGGTGTTACATCTTTGCTTTGCATCGAATTAAACCACATGCTCCACCGCTTGTGCGGACCCCCGTCAATTCCTTTAAGGTTCATTCTTACGAACGTACTCTCCAAGCGGGATACTTAACGTGTTAGCTATAGCATTGCACGGGTCGATACGCACAATGTCTAGTATCCATCGTTTACGGCTAGAACTATTGGGGTATCTAATCCCATTCGCTCCCCTAGCTTAGTGATGATTTAAATACCTTACATTATAATACACAAATAAATTATTAGAAACACTAACGGACAACTTAACATAATAAATATGGAACAAATTCTTACAACATAAAATTTAAATTTAAAACTTCAAAATCCTTAAGAACATTTTCTTATTTGTTTATTGTAAAAGAGAAAAAATCTCTATTTTCAATATATTTAGAGACTACTTTAAACAATACATATTTTATGAAAAATTATGTTAGATTGAAACACCAGATAACCTTAATGGAATTTACCACGCGAATATAATATACCATCAACTAGCATATTACCTTTTCAAGAAAGGACGAGTCTGCAATAAATGTTATATATCGATATATACTACTAATGGCACACACTGATATACACCATTATTTTTCTCTTATTTTTAAAATTTTAAATAAATTCATTATATAAATTTCTGGAACCCACTACAAGATTTAATACTAATTTAAAAATAATGTTAAAATTGTCTTTTTCAAATTGACATAATAAAAAATTAACCATCAACTTTTTAACTTTGTTATAATTTAGTCACCATCTCCATCACCAACTATCACCACAATATCCATCATCATTGTTCCTCTTCCACTGCTACAATTTTCAGGCATAGGTTTGTTTTTAGACATAAAATGATGTTGAAACTGCTACAATTTTGTGTGGATAATTTTAGGCATATGTTAATTTTAACCCTTAAAATTTACAATTATTGACATTTTGGCTCTATTTTTTAAGGATGAATTTGATCCTCAACCTGTATATTTTTCTCAAATTACTCATTCTTTAACTATCATGTTGATTAGACCGTTAAAAATTTAATGGTAATAATATGACATATAAATGTGATAATACATTTTAAATAACATGTAATCTAACCTATTACATACTTACATGTATAATAAAATTTTATTTTGATTTAAACTATTAAATATAATTAAAATTAAAAAATATATAAACCTGGAAAAGAATTGCGATAATCATAAATGGTGTTGGAATTTAAAATCCTAGCTAACAATTCATAAAATCAGTCTACAATTTTCAAAGTAAATTCAATTTAAAATCCAACCGTTCATACCATACAAACAAATATGATTTTACTCTCAAATTTGAATTCACTTGAATCAAATCTTGTTTTCTAAAATTTGAATCACTTTGAATCAATAGATAAAAAATTACAGAGAAATTTGACGCGATTATTAAAACTTGTAGAAATCACTTATTATTTAATCAAAGAAAACTTTTGATATCCCATTCCGAAGTGGGTGCAGATTAATTTGCAT
The DNA here is from genome assembly GCA_030270665.1 of Hibiscus trionum. Classification (NCBI taxonomy): domain Eukaryota; kingdom Viridiplantae; phylum Streptophyta; class Magnoliopsida; order Malvales; family Malvaceae; genus Hibiscus; species Hibiscus trionum. The sequence continues at coordinate 23,225,582 of BSYR01000004.1, forward strand.
AACCCGTTATATTTTACAACTTCGGAGGAGGATTGGGATGTCTTCTTTGGTGCAATCTTTTGGAATTTATGGCGTTTCAAAATCAAAAGGTGTTTAACATGGGGGCTGAGCACCACGATAATGTGTTGGATTGTAGTCGGCGACTGATGATGGAAATAAGGTGGGGATGCAAACCATGATGCAGGTGTCACACCCGCCTACTATGTCGCGACCACACCAGGCTGGTTGGTGTCCTCCGAGTGCTGGGTATGTGAAACTGAATGTTGATGGGGCTAGGAGAGTGGTTGACGGTGTAGCCACTTGTGGGGGCATTATCAGGGACTCGACCGGAACATGGATTGCGGGGTTTACTAAGTATATTGATAAGTGTACGACGTTGGATGGTGAGTTTTGGGTGGTATTTAAAGGTTTGCAGTGTGCTATCTGGCTTGGCATCAATGATATGGTGGTGGAGTTAGATTACCTAGATGTGATCCGAGCATTGACAGATTCGGCGGGAAGGGATATTTGTTCTTCTTTGCTGAGTCCTATTTGGGGTTTAATGCAGCACCAATGGAGACTTGAGTTCCGACATGTCTTCCGCGAGGGTGACTGGGTAGCCGATGCGATGACGAGACTGTGCTTTATGGATAGCTTTGAACCACGTCTTTTCTCGTATCCTCCTGATGAAGTGTTAGGTGTTTTACATGATGATTATTGTAGTTGAGGTGGGTTACTCCTGTTGTCTTTAGGCGAGTGATTTCTCGTAGGTTCTTTGTGTAATGGTTGCAATAGGCCCTCTTTTCCCCCATTTAGGTTTAGGGAGGTTTTTAACGAGGCATATCACAACTTTTCCCATTTTTATCAAAAAAAAACTTTGATACTAATCAACTGAGTTTTTATTTCTTTAGTTTAAGGTTTTGAAATTTTAGTGTTTAATTTAATTTGGATGGTTTGAGATTTTTGAATTGGGTATTTAGTATTTGAAAATAAATTTTAAAAATAACATCAAATAAAAATTGTATGTAATTTAAAAAATCCCGAAAACACTTAAAAATGGCATAAATTAGAAAATTATAGGTTTCGAAAACCTTAATATGAAGGCTTAAACCGGGGTTTAGAATTTTATTATTAGCTTTGTGTTTAGGGGTTGAATTTTTCGTGATGATTTAGTTGTTTGTTTATGCTTATTTTTTTGTTAGTTTTTTTGAACTATTAGTTAAGGAATATATTTTTAAATAAGAATATTGACATATCATCACCATTTATACTTTTAATGGTTTAATCGAGATGTTAGTTAAAAAATGAGTAGTTTGACAAAATGATATAGGTTAGGGACCAAATTTATCCTTAAAACAATAATGGCCAAAAATGATATACAACCTAAATTTTTATGTTATAATCTTTCATATTTAAACTATAAAATTCAAAACTTAAATTTCTAACCATAATGCCTTAAATCATAAACATTAAACTATAAATTCTATATTTTAACCATAAACTCTAAATTTAAACATACATGATACAACATAAACCCTTAAATCATAAATTCAAACCTAAATCCCTACACCCTAAAATTAAAAATTTGTGTATCAGAGTAATTTTCCTATCAATTATGAGAAAATATTTTATATACTAGTCGTGGAAAAAAATTCCACAAACCCTTACTTTTTAGAGTTTAGATGTTATGCTCTTAAAATTTAGAATTTCAGTGTGTGGTTAGGTTTTAGAATTTCAGAATATATTTTAAAGTCTATAGTTTAGGGTATATAATTTAAAGAGTAAAGTTTAAGGACCTTAAAAGAGATACGTGACAAATTTAGAAGCCTGAGTGTAGGAAAATAAACTTTTCGTTGACCGTACAACAAAAACTTACCCGTTAATTATACATATTTGTATTTTTCCATTTTAATTGTTGTTTTCGCCCAAATATTCAATTTTAAACATTTTAAAGAAAATTTTATGGTTCAAAATATTAATTATCAAAATATTAAGTTTAGTGTTCACAATAAAAAATGATATTTGCATGTCGCTAGGTAAGTGTAAAGTTGATATTCTCAATTTTTCGAGTCTCTCAAAATTGTTTCACCAGTAAGATTTGATTTTGTACCTTGACAGTGCAATGAATGTTCAAATTGATAATCTGAATCACACTACTGAATAATATGATTTTGAATCACATTACTAATGATGGTATAAGATTTTTAAATAGTGTTGGGCTTTTCGTGCTCAATTTCCTTCAACCGTTCTAGCTCGACAAGTGTAGAGAAGTTGGATTTTTAGGTGTTTTAGTGGGAGGTAAAGAATAAGAATTGGACACAAGCATTTATAGTGGTTCGGCCTTCTAACAAGCACCTACATCCACTATCTTAGCTCCCCACTAAGAATTTCAAACAAATTCACTAAGAATTTCTTTCCCTTTTCTTGGCTTAGAGGAAACCGTTAAAACGATTAAGCTAACTACCCTTAGCTTAATCAAACACTCTCTTACAAGAGAAATGCTAAGCAAACTTAAAATCCCTCTAATATGTATTTGTTTGCGATCTTAAACTCTCACCCAAAACCTATACACTTGAGCAAATATGACAATTAAGCTCACAGGTGTTGTAACCCCTAGACCCGCCTATGCGTTATCACGAATCCTAGGAGGTCACATTAGGGTCACAAGAGTGACCCACCGTGAAAATACACATAAAAACTTTATTTTCCTCAAACACTTGATAAACTGCAAAATCATCTTCTGTTTAAAATACCATTTCGGGAAGTCATTTAAACACATAACAAAAATTTCAGAAAGTATTTTACAGACACTGTCATAAAACAATACATGACATACATGCCCACTAACTATACAATACCGTACTCCAAAGGCAACACCAAGACAACTCCGAATGCTGCTGACAACCATTATACCATGATATATTCTTTTAACCTGCGATGGTAAAAACAGTGTGATCTTGGAAAAGCTCAGTAATACAGAACTACCAAAAGATACTATAAGCTCAAGAAGATATATGGTAGGCATAACATTTTCATGATGTTCCATGTAGTAACAGTCTCCATTTCTATTCTGCTATTTTGAGGTTGCATCAAACTCAAGAATAACAATATTTGTTCTTTATTCAAACATCGAGAATTTGGCAGGAATTATATAGGCTCGTAACGTACAGAGGTGGAAATTAGAGAGTTTAGTGTCTAGTGTGTTCCAACGGTGCAACGTTAATGCATGAAATGTAACAATGCAGTAAACCATTTTATTTCAAATACATTTGTTTCAAGTAGCAGTAAAGTTCATTTTAATTCTTTATTTACCCTCCAACCATACTCTAGTATTTAGTTTCCCCGGTGCGATATCATGTGCAGGCATTAACCCGAGCCCATTGGGCGTGGGTACCATCCTATGGAATACCTTAGAATACGGGCGGCCCTTGCCGAAGCATAGGAACCGAAAACGGGCAGACCTAGCCGAAGCATAAGACCGAAAACGGGTGGACCTAGCCGAAGCATAGAACCAAAAACGGGCGGACCTAGCCGAATCATAGGACCAAAAACGGACGGACTTACCAACTGGATCAGGGCTGAGCCGACGGAAACTTCATATCATGTCCCAAGTACCCTAGTGAATCAGATCATCACTAGTTCATTAATCAATAACTATATTTTTAGTAACACGTTATCCATATAGCATGTTTGTCATATCGGGTGCATAGGCATATACCATAAATATAGTACGATCATGCTTAATTTATAAAACATGTCATGTTCAAATGAGTTCAAGTATGTCAATCATGTGCACATGATCGGTATTATAACATGTAAATCAATATGCAAAAACAGTCGTGTAGCACACATGGAACGCACTAGGTGGAATAGTTTATTTCCTTGGAGATACTTGGCATTTACGGAAGAGAACACATTAAACTTTTGACAATTGAATGGATTTTTGAAACAAAGCCCCCTATTAAAAGAGGGGTTTGTACTAACGGTTCAAACCAGATATTCATGAGATGATACATCAAGATCTTTGAGAGTTTTGGCATATCATGAGTGATTTAGCCATTTAAGCCTACATGGGCATTATGGTCATTTTATCATACACGGGGATTTTGGTAATTTATACCAACAAGGCGTAAACAGTGGCTCAGAAATTCTATTTGCTCATCAGGTTTCCAACCAGGCATTCAGAGATTTCTACGTCAAGATCTTTCACGATATCATATACATTCGGGGCTATTTTAATTACTTTGGCCAACGAGGGCATTTTGGTCTTTTAACTATCATGGGTGATTTTGTAATTTAACCCAATAGTTATAAAATGACGATTTAAAATATTTAAGATTTCTAAAAGTTTATCGAGCCTCTAAAACCAATCGAACTAACATGTCCAAACCTTACAGTACTAACCAAACCATCTGATGTATGCACTTCACGAGTATCATTTCCAAATATTGTTTGTATCGTATATCTGAAAGGTTGCTTTCATATTTCACCACAAGACTTGCCAAGGAGTAGTCGAACTAATACTCTGTGCGGAAAAAAATTCTATCCTTATATTAATATCAGGAGTGATTGACGTACATGAGTCATGCTTCGACCCTTAAGGGCATTTCAGTCATTTTCAGCTTTATTTGCATTTCTAGAATTTCATCAAAGACAATTTGCTTATTTCATTCAAGGGGGTATTTTAGTCATTCTGAAGCTCGGGATATCCATCATTCCTGTCAATAGAACCATTTATAGTATTTCAATCATTTAAGTACTCGTGGGTGTTTCAGCCATTCAAGAAATTTCGATACTCTCCAACCACTTCATTCATTTCAGACTCAAGGGTTTATCCATCCTTCCAGTTAATTTGCAAACCTGGGTGTCCGAAGATACTTCAGCCTCCTTGGCCACTACGATCATTCCGATTAATTTAACCATAACAATATTTCAAATACTTTTAGTCATTACAATCAATTCAGTATTTTGAGCCATTTGATTAATTCAGGGGTATGGATAGTTTCCCGTAAATCTATATTCAGAGATTCATTCCAAATTCAAGGAAGCCTAACACCTTACAATCACGAAGGTTTAAATCTTGTTACCATAACTTTCCAAGTAGTTCAAGGATTTTAGATGAATCGGGTTGTTTTACCATATCTAGTGTAGATTTCTAGATCGCTTCCAATTCCAAGGGTATTTTAGTCATTCTCATACATTAAGGGCCTTTTCGTAATTTCATATCAAAATATTTTTAGCATTTACTTATTTGACATTAATAATCAGGTTTGGAGATTAGCTTCCTTATTACTTAATTTATTGAACTCTAGATCCTTATATTTGTTAACTTCCTCGTTCGAGCATTTCGATCTTATCTAGGTTATCATACTCAATTTCATATCTGGCTTGACTTAAGCAGGTTTAACAACACTCTTCATCATATTCATGCATGCATTAACCGAATACCAACATGTTCATAAAGCATACTAGAGGTAGTAGTGTATTACCTTTAATACTTGCTATATCGGTCGACCATGATACTCCGTTCAATCACTCTCGAACCCGAATGTGACATCCTCAACATCCCGAATACAAGGAACTTCGAATACCTTCAATCACACAAATTCCAATTTCAGTCCTTATTCACATTGCTCATAATTGATTATTAAAATACATAAGCAGACTTGAGTTCAAGGTCCAATTCGGAGGCTTTCGTGTTAGAATTTCACAAAACATGCTTCAAAATCGAACTCAGGATATCGAAAAATATAAAATAGGACTTTTCGGAAGAAGTTGACTTTTTTTGTCAAAGTCAACGCTGACGTCAGCAGTCAACGCTGACGTCAGCAGTCAACGCTGACGTCACTGGTTGACTCACTGGGTTGACTCGGGCGAGTTGACTCACTAGGTTGACTCGAATGAGTTGACTCACTGGGTTGACTCGGTCAACGGGTCAAACTCGGGTCGGGTTCGGGTCAAACGGGTCGACCCAACATTAAATAAAAGCCCGATTTAATTACTTTCGGTTTGAACTGATTTAAGGACTAGGTCGGGTTAAACAACGACCAGGTCGGGCCTGGACTGGTCGGTTCAGTGTCCACCGTCAATGGCGGCCGGTAAAACGCCAACGACGGTGCGTGGCTGCCACGTGCAGCCCTTACTTGCTGAAATCGGACCAAAAAACTCCTTAAATGAGGTACAAACTCTTATTTAACTCGAATCTACCCATTTTCCACCGAATATACAACCGAAACTTACCAAAATTGATATTAAACCCTTAATATCGACGAATCTCCGATGAGGCATTAAACGTTGACAAATTGATAATCGGTTGGGTGGGTTTCGTTAGCCTCGACACGAGGAGATCACCAGTGGTGACGGCTTCTGAAACGGGTAACAGAGGTGGCCAGAATTGCAAAAAATAGAGGGGCGACAAAGCATGGGTTTCGAACGGACATTCAACAGAATCTCCACGGAGAACGGTGGCTACTTGCCGCGAGTGGAGGCTATGGGTGTGATCGGCGTGAGGCGACATTGTCGTTGACGGTGACGGTTACGGCGCGGTGGTGGTTGAGATCGGACAGTGGCTGCGTTTGGGGAGGTGAGGGGAAAGGTGAAAGGTCGGGTATCCCCTCTTTTGAGGCAGATGGACCTAATTAATGTCATTAAAGAGGGCAGTTGGGGTATTTTATTTATTTTATTATTTTATTCAAAATATGAGGAATAAATTAAAGGTGAATGGGTTTAACACCAAGAGATGTTATAGCTCAAACGGTTGGATGCTTGGTTTAGGAGCTTTGAGGTTGTGGGATCAAATCCCCTTAGCAGCGAAACTTATCTTCTTCTTCTTCTTTTTCACTTCCTTTTATTTTTAACGCGCGCGCGCGCACACACACACACACACACACACACACACACACATATATATATATATACTTTTAAGGGTGTTACAAGTGTTGTCTATACAAGAAAATGTACAAATAAGCTCTTAAGACAATTTTGACATCATATAATTGTTGACGATTGAAGCATTAGTCTTCTCTTGATGCTTGGAGATCCCTTTTATACTCCTAATTGAGTTTGTAGCCGTTGAGGACTGCTGGGGTTGTTTTGGAGTCGTTGGAGCCTTTATTTCCCTCCATAAATGCAGTTCTGCAGCTTGGCGTATCGATACTCCTCAAACGGTATCGATACGGTCCCGATAAGGAAGTAGCTGTTGAGCACTTCAGCTGTGGCGTATCAATACGCTTGGCTAGCGTATCGATACGGTCCTACAAATTAAAAGACTGTTGGGAAATTGACCATTGAGGGTAGTTAGGCGTATCAATACGCAAACTAGCCGTTGGGTATTTAAAGCATACCATATCGATATGGCAAGGCGTATCGGTACGGGTTTTGGCTACTGGAAAATGACTGTAGTTGAAATCCTAGGGCGTGTCAGTACGGTACCAGACCGTAACGGTACGGTACCAGACCGTATCGGTACGGGTACTTGAAAAGTACGATTTTGACTACTTTAAATACTCTTTAAATCATTCCAAAGCCTTGTAAAACCCTTAAACATATTTTCAAGTTGTTTTTGACTAAAAACATATTTTAAATTCTTTTCAATTTAATCCAAAACATTTTTCAAATATTATATCAAAACACTTAGTTCTACAATTTCCTTTCTTTTTGATATAATAAAATCAACTTGAAAAATTGTTTAGGATTCTCTCCCCCTTTGTATTTTAAATTTTTGAATGAGATTAAAGCTCCCCCTTATTCTCTTGAAAACTTGAAAAATCAATTTTTCAAATCATTTTCCCCCTTTTTTGTTATATCAAAAAGAATTTAAAGACATTAGGCTCAAAATAACTTAAGAGATTTAAAAAAATTGACACACTTAAAAACTTTTGGTTTTAAAATTGGCTCCCCCTTACTCAAAGCATCATAAAAAATGTTAGTCCAACATATATGATAATCTAGTTGAATTAAAAAATAAATCAAATTGAACAAATAAAAACAACTAGATTTTTACCACACTTGAACTCAAGGGAGGATGTGAATCCTTCCTTCTTCAAGTGTTCTTCATTGTGTGCATGGAGCTCCCCCTCAAATTTGGACTTGTTGATCACTCTCCATCACACCTAAACAAGACAATCATGTAATTTTTGGTATCCAAATTGCTTTGGATCCATAGACGTTAGTTGCACAAAGTTAGGAATCCATTTTTCAATTCCATCCTTTTTAGTTGAAGTACTTAGTATTTTTGGGACCCAAATACTTCTAAAAACTTTTCCATTTAAAAATCTATGGGCACTAAATTGTCTCACGTAAAAGTTTGATTTTCCCAAATTGTTTTTCTTTTCAAGTTCTTTGGAAATCAAATCTTTTTCTTTCTTAAGATCATCAACTTCTTTTTGATGATCTTTGTCCATCGTTTGAAGCAAGTTTTGTAAATCTAAAACTCTAAGTTCAAAATCTTTGATTTTTTCTTCAAACTCTAAATTGGTTTTAGAAAGCAAATCATTTTTCGGTTTTTAACTTTGAAATCAATTTCTTGTTTTTCGAAAATGAAGCCTTGAATTCAAAAACCAATTCATCATAGTATTCTTGTAACTCATCAAATGAATAAGAATTTGAGCAATATGAGTTAGAAGTTACCCCCCCCCCCCTCATTGAGGGCCATGAAAAGCATAGGTGGGCTACCTCATCATCGGTGGAGTCTTCATCACTCAATGTCGCCACATATACTTTATTTGAAGATGATCCCTTTTTGTTGGGCTTGTGGGAATCCTTCATCTTCTTCTTCAATTCATGCTTGGATTTGTCCATCTCACTTTTCATGAATCAAGTGTATCTCTTGAAGAGATAGGTCATCTCTTCATCTTCATTTTCCTCCTCACTTAATTCTACATGATGGCATGTGGAGGATTTGAGAGCAACGACACTCGCATTGATACCTAGCTCCATGAACTTCTTCTTCCCCATCTTTCTTACCTCTTCCTTCTTCTTCTCCTCTTCGTTATCCTTCTTCATAATTTGGTGAGTGAGAAGAGACCCCATGAATTTATCAAGCTTTAAGGCTTTCAAATTCTTTGCATCGATGATGGCGGTCCTTTTTGAGTCCCATGACTCGAGAAGAGAATAGATAAGCTTTCAGACAAGCTTTTCTTCCGGGATGACTTCTTCATAACCCTTGAGTCCAATGGTGATAGTGGAGAATCGATGGAACATCTTCTTAATGTTCTCTTCCGGATCCATTTTGAAGTTTTCATACTCTAGGTTGATGAGGCCGATCTTGGTCTCCTTTACTTCGTTTGTCCCCTTGTATGTAACTTTAAGCTTGTCCCAAACTTCCTTGACACTCTCACAAGAAGACATCTTTTCGTAGATATTGAGGCTGTTGCGTGTAAAAGTGTCTATCGCAATGTAGTGCAAGTGTACACGACGCAAGTAGTAAAGTGCTACGTAAGTATCGGATATCGTCTCCACGGGGGCTGGGCTAATAGCTTCACCTTAGATTGCTGCACAAGAGAGAAAAGAAATAGTTTAATTGTTGTCACGAGAAAATGAAGAATACTGAAATAAAAGAGTAATGAAATCATGATAGAGAGAATGGGCCGGTATTGAATTGCTCAGTAGTGTAGGTGTTGCAAAGTCTAAGAATCTCTGTTATGTCGTTGCGCCTGTCGCGGCAGCACCTGTCGCAGCAGCGGTCTGTTGTTTATCGCGGCAGCGATCACACAACTCTGTACTTAGAGCTTGGCAAGAATCCCTGCTGTGCCTTGGCCTATCCCTAGGTCCAAGTTTGTCGATGAACACGTCTTTGATGATACCTCCCGGCATGAATCGAAGGATGAACACCGATGTTGTTGAATTCTTCCTTAGCCACTTAACCTCGTCCTATCCCTAGGTCCGAGATAGTTCAACCATAAGCTGGAGAACCCGTACTTATTCCTTTCGTATACTTAACTCTCCCGATATTAAGTAAATATGTAATCTCACAATGCTCTCTCGATACTCTTGCAAGATGTTTGAAAACCAGAATAAGCAAACTTGAAGTCTATTTTATTGAACAAAAAAATTCCTAAAACAAATGCAATCCTTGCAACTACTTTACAAATTAACCCTTAGCCCTAGGGGAAGTTTAGTACATGATGAGAAAGGGAAAACGACTAGGGTTTTGGGAAGAAGGCTAGAGAGTAAGATATCCTTCCCTAAGTCGAATTACATGCCTTTATATAGGCCTTGGGTTCAAGTTTTCTAATATGGCAAGAATACAAGTTTAAACTAAAGTACAACTCTATTTAAGACTAAATCTTCAGAGCATATATCTTTAATCCGTCCTTCCTTCTTGCTTGGAGTTTCTTCCTTGAACTTTGGGCTTGGCCTTGATTCTGATCTAGGGCTTGGAAAAATATAAGGGTGCTCCACGACAGACCGGCTTAATTTTCTCTTTTTGTCGAGGCCCACTTTACTTCTTCTCTTCACTACTGCTGTCGTCCTTGGCTGCCACGGCAGCGGCCACGGCAGCATCGTCCTCCTCGTCAGCACATCCGGTTCCAGCTCTGCTTCTTCACTGCCCAGCGTCTGCTTTTCCACTGCCCCTCCATCTGCTACAGTAGCTACCTGCAAAAGCAACCAATTTCAGTAGAAACTGTGCCATTTGATATAATTGTGATGCATAAATGAAATCTAACCTAAATGCAATGAATTATGCTTGAATGCAGCAGAAATATGGGTCAAATAGGGGGTAAAATATAGAACTTTTACACACTCAACACACCCCCAAACTCAAGTTCTTGCTTGCCCTCAAGCAATTCAACCTAAAAAGAAATAAAAAAATTTTGTTTGGCTTAAAACAGTGAACTTTTCCTTGCCTAGCACTTGTATTATATCACGAATAGTACCTTGTCGGACATTTCTGGACTTATTCGGAACCATGCTATAATTCTTGTGAAGTGTGTGCGGGTTTTGTGAACACTTATGCATCTAGACTACCTTAGTATACCAGAATAGTTATGACTACAAACTTGAGGTTATGTCATTTTAATTTTTTCTGGAGGCAATTCTTAGGCTCCTTTAGTTTTTTTCTGACTCTTTATTTAACTGCATCTTTTCTGGAGGCAATTCTTGGGCTCCTTTAGTTTTTTCTAAATTAGCTCAAAAAGAAATCTCCTAAAATAAGTGCAAGGCAGTTTTGCAAGCTATTGAGTCTGAATATTGTTTTCTTTCTTTCTTATCTTCCTAGAGCCAGTGATAGGCACCTCTAGGGGCAGTTTCAAGTGGGTAAACATTCCTATTCCAGTGTACTAAAGAAATCTAAAAAGCATAAGAGTCACAAAAAGTGTTTTACAGGGTAGAATCATAGCAAGGCTCTAAACAGATCCTAAAATTTCCTAAAGGTACTGTCGCGACAGCATATGTCGTGGCAGGTAAGTGAAGTTCAAAGACTTAAGCCATATATATATATATATTAAGCAAAAAATAAACTAAGTAAAAGACACCATTAAACTTAAAGAGACTCCATTAATGGAGGGATGCCACCCCCAAACTCGAGGGTTGCATTGCCCTCAATGCAAATGACAGATATGAAAAAGAAATAACAACATCACAAAATATAACAAAATGGCAGACATCAATATCAGATAAGAAACTTAAATTTTTAGGCGCTGTCGTCGTCGCTGCTGCTGCTGCTGCTAAGCTGAATCTGCCGACGGGCAGTGACTTTTCTTGTCGGTGCTGGCAGACGGATGGGAGAGGCAGAAGTGTTCTTGGTTTTGGCTTCCCGTGGAGGCTGGATGCGGGTATGGGAGATATGGGGTGGTTTCTCCACTACCTGAACCTCGTCTCAGCTACTGCTGCTCCTGTTGCCGCTGTTGCTGTTGCTGCTGCTACTACTGCCGTCAGATTTTTCTTTATCTGCTGGTTCGACGCCGGGGCCTGTTTTCTGTCGTTTCACCGGGGTGAACTCCTTGGACAAATTCCTCTTGACAAAGAGCTCGTCATCGGAGGCCGCCCAAATTTCAGATGAAGGGAAACCGGCAATATATCTGTCGAGGTCTGACATGGGCTCGTTTCTCTTGGCTCCCCTGGCAGATGTCTCAGCCGTGCGGCTGCCGCCTGCAGCTGTTGTGGCAGGGGTCGGAGTGGACGCGGTAGATGGCGTTTTTGGTGTGGCCGCAGGGGTAGGGGTATGGGCAGGTGTGGGGGCAGCAAAATAATGGTTGGGAAATACAGGGAACAGTGCATCAGGGAAATTAAGAGAGGTGTGGATGAAATGTATCGTGGCGGTGAAGTCTCGGATGAAACTCATCATGCCTAGCTGTCGTTCCTCCATTTTTTGTATGGCAGCGAGAATTTGTATGGAGGTGTCTACTGGAGGAGCTGCTGCGGTGGGCTGCCTGGGTTCTGTGGCAGCAAGCTCGGTGTCGGTGGGCTCTGTCGGCTCAGCTGCCGTGGCAGTGGGGTCAAAATACGACAGGGGCGTGGCAGCTTTGATTTCCATCAGGATGAGGATGTTTCTGTCTGTCCAGCCTTTCCCTCGAACTCTTAAATCCTCGGCAGCTTCCGGTACATTGTGGCCGCGACAGAGAGTAGTGATGAGATAAGGGTAGAAAAGTGGCCCTGACGACCGGTAAGCACAGTCCAAAATTCCTTCTCGAACGTATCTGCCAACATTAATTGGACTCGCATGTAATATGGAATGGATGAGGGCTAACCTTGGCTGGTCGACTGTTGTGTTGTGCGAGGAGGGCATAATCCACTTCTTGATAAAAGCATTCCAAAGCTTTGCCTCTAGCGTGAGTTGAACTCTTTTTACCGTCCTCGGATGTTTCGGATCGGTATTCCACTCAGTACCCTCGTCTGTGAGTTCTGCCATCACAACATCGTATTCGGCAGGCTCTAAACTCTCGAGAAATCTTTGGTGGCCAACTTCTTTTCTTCCCACATAGAACTCGTGGAGTGTGTTGATGTATTCGGGCTCAAAAGGTACCTCTTTCCCTCGGACTGTAATTTCTGTTGCGTCCTTGCTGCCGATGGCAGCATAAAATTCCCGGACGAGAGTCACGTTCATTTCCTCTGGCTGCTCAGCGAATATCTGCCACTGCAGGGCTCTGATTTTGCGGGCTATGAATGGCTGCAGCCCTAGTTTCTCCGTTCTGGAAGTGTAAATAAAGCCTCTCTCCTCCCACATATCACGGATCTGGAAGGAGCTTGGAGTGGATGCTGCTGGGGCAGATCCTGAGGCAGAGCTTCGGCAAGTATTTCTAGTACTCATGTTGCAAGGACTGTGGAAAGAAAATGAAAGCAAGTAAAATTCTAGAGGAAACAAGTAGATAGAGTGAATGTGAGTGAAAAATGAATAGTAAAACGAGGTTTATATAGAGGGGGAGTTTGCTGCCCGTTGGAGCTGTAACGGCAGGCGCGAATAACGGGGTCAGCTGTTATACGGTTTCTGACGCGTCTGTCACGCGTTTCCGTGTCTGCTGCGCGTCTATTACGCTTTTGTGTGTCTGTTACGCGTTTGCGTGTCTGCTGCTGTCGTGTTGACAGGCTGGATTTTCCACGTCCGTCGCGGCAGCTGTAACGGCAGGCTCCAAAGTTGGGCTTTTTGGGCTAATGGAAAAATGGTGGGCTGAATTCACTTCTCCTCTTTTCCTTGTCTCCTTTATTTCCTGAAAATAATAAAAATAAAACTTTAGTTCCTAAAAATAAAATAAGTCTAATTACCTAATATATATAAATAATAATAATAATAATAAATTTAGGTTAAATTAGGGATGCCAGAAGGGGCATCTCCTAAAGTAACTACTTCCTGCATTCTTGGGGCTTCAGTCCCCTGATAATGCTTCAATCTTTGTCTATTGACTTTAAATTGGTGCCCGTCTTTTAAAGATCTGATTGTAATGGCACCATGAGAAAAACTTGCACCACTTGGAATGGGCCAGACCACCTAGATTTCAGCTTCCCTGGGAAGAGTTTCAAATTAGAGTTGAACAACAACACAAGCTGTCCTGGGCAGAACTGTCGTGGTAGCAGCTTCTTGTCATGCCACTTCTTTGTCTTATCTTTATAGATTCTTGCGTTGACATAGGTCATTGCTCGAATTTCATCAATCTCATTCAGATCAAGTAGCCTTTTCTGTCATGCTTTTTCCAAGTCCATATTCACTGCCTTGATGGCCCAGTATGCTCTGTGCTCAATCTCAACAGGTAGATGGCATATTTTCCCATAAATCAGCCGGTAGGGTGACATTCCCAATGGAGTTTTGAATGTTGTTCTGTAGGCCCATAATGCATCATTGAGGTGTAGAGACCAGTCCTTTCTGAGTTGGCTTAACCATCTTCTCAAGGATGTTCTTAACCTCTCTATTGGATATTTCAGCCTGTCCATTGGTCTAAGGGTGGTATGTTGTTGCGATCCGATGTTTGACACCATACTTTTTCAAGGCAGCAGCTATAATCCTATTGTCGAAATGCCTCCCTTCATCACAGATGATCTCTTTGGGGATGCCAAATCGGGAAAAATGTTTTTATGCAAAAACCTCTGAACCGTCTTGGCATCGATTTTCTGAGTAGCGATTGCTTCAAACCATTTGGACACATAGTCCACTGCCAGGAGGATGTATAAGTTCCCACATGAAGTTGGGAATGGTCCCATAAAATCAATCCCCCAAACGTCGAAGATCTTGACTTCTAGAATGTTTTGCAGTGGCATCTCATGTCTCCGTGAGATATTCCCAGTCCGTTGACATTTGTCACAGTTTTTGTAGAATGTATGAGCATCCTTGAATAGTGACGACCAATAGAATCTAGACTGCAAAACTTTGGCAGCAGTTTTGTTACCACCTAAGTGTCCTCCATATTGTGAAGCATGGCAGTGATGAAGCATAGCTTCCTGTTCATCTTGTGGTACACATCTCCTGATAACCTTATCTGCACAATATTTGAAAAGAAAAGGTTCGTCCCAATAATATTGCTTAACATCATTTTGGAACCTCTTCCTAGCTTGATAATTAAAGCCAAAAGGAGTTATTCTGCTAACTAAATAATTAACGAAATCAGCATACCATGGGAGTTCAGAAAACTTACCTGCCGCCATGGCTGTCACGACAATGCTTGTGGCAGCGAACAGTTGCTCGTCAGGGAAGGTCTCCAGTATTTGTGTCTCGTCTGTGGGGAGACTCTTTCCTTTCTCTAGTCTTGACAAGTGATCTGGAACTTGGTTCTCTGTCCCCTTTTTGTCCTTGATCTCAAGGTCGAACTCTTGCAGTAGCAGAATCCAACGTATCAGTCTAGGCTTTGCATCCTTTTGGCGAACAGATACTTTAATGCAGAGTGGTCTGTGTGGACAATGACCTTCGTTCCAAGTATATATGAACGAAACTTGACAATCGAGAACACCACAGCTAACAGTTCCTTCTCTGTGGTGGTGTAGTTTACTTGGGCGTCATTCCGTGTTTTGTTGGCGTAGTATATAACATGAAAGAGCTTGTCTTTCCTCTGCCCAAGTGATGCCCCGACATCATAGTCACTAGCATCACATATGATCTCAAATGGTAGTTTCCAATCTGGTGGCTGTACTATTGGGGTTGTTACCAGCTTTTCTTTCAGAACCTTAAATGCCTCAGTACATTCAGCGTTGAAGTCGAAGGGACGGTTCTGCTCCAGAAGATGGCATAAGGGTTTTGTGATCTTCGAGAAGTTTGCGATAAACCTCCGATAAAAACCAGCATGCCCTAAGAAACTCCTGATTCCCTTGACTGTGGTGGGTGGCGGCAGCTTTTCAATTACCTCGATCTTAGCTCTGTCGACTTCTATGCCGCGACAACTTATTTTATGGCCTAGGACTATCCCTTCATCCACCATGAAGTGACATTTTTCCCAGTTCAACACCAGTTTGCTTTCTCACATCTCTCGAGCACTTTCTGTAGATTTCCAAGACAACTTTCAAAATTGTCTCCAAACATAGAGAAATCATCCATGAATATCTCCAGGAAATCCTCGACCATATCGGAGAATATTGCCATCATACACCTTTGAAAGGTTGCTGGTGCATTACAAAGTCCAAATGGCATCCTCCGAAAAGTGTAAGTACCGTATGGGCAAGTGAACGTCGTCTTCTCTTGATCTTACGATGTGATGGCTATTTGATTATAACCTGAGTATCCATCAAGAAAATAATAGTAAGGTTTTCCCGCTAATCTATCAAGCATTTGATCAATAAAGGGAAGGGGAAAGTGGTCCTTCCGAGTAGCTTTGTTAAGCTTCCGGTAGTCTATACAAAATCTTCAACCGGTCACAGTCCTGGTTGGGATTAGCTTGTTTTCTTCGTTGGTTACCACGGTTATTCCTCCTTTCTTGGGAACGCACTGCACCGGGCTCACCCACTTGCTATCCGAGATGGCATAGATTATTCCAGCATCTAGCCATTTTATGATCTCTTTACGCACCACCTCTCGCATAGCATCGTTCAGACATCTCTGTGCATCAATAGTCGTCGTATGAGCATCCTCTAAGAGGATTTTATGCATGCATAGTGCCGGACTGATGCCTTGGATATCAGCTATCATCCATCCAATAGCCTTTTTGTGCTGCTGCAGCATCCCTATCAGCTGTTGTTCCTGTTCCTGCATCAACTTGGAAGAGATGATTACGGGCAACGTATCATTTAAACCAAGGAAAACGTATTTTAGCTGCTCTAGCAGGGGCTTAAGATCTAGAACAGGTGGCTCTACAGTTGATGGCTTTTGGACTATATGTTCATCCGAGGTATAGTTTAAGGGCTCGAATAACTTACCTGGACGATTGCCTATCCAGTTTACCTCCTCTTGATCTTTAGTATCAGATATGTCAGATTCCGAGGAGCTGCTGTCATCATCGTTGCCGTGACAGTCTTCTAAATGGCTGCTGGGGTAGTGGCCAATTTTGATGTCGTGGTAGCCTGACTTGATGCAGGGTTGGTCAAGGATAACTTCAGTGATAGCCTTGCATTCTTCTTCTGCATCAGCATGTTTTATTGCATGGAGAACATTCAGCTTGATCTCTTGATCGTTTACTCCCATAGTGAGTTCTCTTTTTTCCACATCAATCAGTGATCTTCATGTGGCTAAGAAGGGTCGCCCCAGGATGATTGGTGCATTCTCATCTGCTTCACAATCTAAGACGAAAAAGTTAGCAGGAAAAATAAATTTATCCACTCTTACCAGAATATCTTCAATTTTCCCTTCTGGATGAACGTAAGAGCGGTCTGCCAGCTGCAGTACTACTATTGTGGGTCGAGCTTTTCCAGTACCTAATTTCTGAAAAACATATTTGGGCATTAAATTTATACTAGCACCAAGATCACAAAGTGCCTTACCCACAAATTTATCTCTGACTATGCACGATATGATGAAGCTCCCAGTATCCTTCTTCTTCTAGTGTGGATGCTTGTGCAGAATACTCATGTATCCCTCTGTCATTTTGACCGTTTCAAATTCCCCAAGTCTGGATTTCTTCGACATGGCATCCTTGAGAAATTTGGCATAATCAGACATCTCCTTTATAGCATCTAACAACGGAATATTGATATGGATCTGCTTAAAAATATCATAGATCTTCTTAAGCTGAGATTCATGTTTCAATTTCTGTAACCGCTAAGGAAAAGGAGGTGGGCACAACAATCAGCAATGTGTCCTTCCCACTGCATTCGGATCTGAGGAGGCTTAGGTTCTTCATATTTCTCCTCTGTCCCTTCTGCTGTCGTGACAGGCTCATCGGCAGCAGGCTGTTTGTCGTCTGCTGGGGCAGCGTTCTCGGCAGTTGACTCCAAGGCTGGTTCAGCTTCCTTCTCAAGCCCTGGTAATTTCTTCCCACTCCTAGTAGTGATGGCTTTACACTGCTCATGTGTGGGTTGTCTAGCATTTTCAGCATCGCTAGGAAATCCTCCATTCTGCCTTGGTTTAATATGCTGGGAAACCTGACCCATCTGTGTCTCCAATGATTTCAGAGTAGCTTCATGATTAGTCATCCGCATCTTCGTTTTATCCATGAATGACTCAATTTTCTTGACAAAGTGATTCATGTTCTCAATGTAAGTTCTTGTTTGCGACATAAACGTAGCCAAGGTCTGCTCTAGTATACTAGGCGTTGCAGCTGGTGGCTGTTGCTGCTGCTGCTGCGGTTGCTGCCGAGTCAATAACCTAGGTCCCCCCTGATTTTG
The DNA here is from genome assembly GCA_030270665.1 of Hibiscus trionum. Lineage (NCBI taxonomy): Eukaryota > Viridiplantae > Streptophyta > Magnoliopsida > Malvales > Malvaceae > Hibiscus > Hibiscus trionum. Next base: position 23,243,735 of record BSYR01000004.1, read on the forward strand.
AGTGTTCTGTGTTTGAGGATTCAGGGCATTATTAGGGTTGCTCCAAGAGAACTTGGGGTCCTTTCTCCAGTTGGGATTGTAGTTGTTGGAATTGTAGTTCTGTTTATTGTAGTTCCCAACATACATCCATTCCTCTAACTGTATCGGACAATCCTCCGAACTGTGATTCCCATCGCAAGTTTCGCATACCTCTTCAGCAGAGTAGGCAGGTTGTGAATCTTCTTTCAAGAGCTTTTTCATTGCCTTAGTGAGATATGCCACCTGTGTTTTTAGAGAACTGTCGGCCTCATAATCTTTTACAGCTAGTACTCTTTTACCCCTTCTTCTTGCTGTAGGAAATTGTTCCTCGTTCTTCGCTAGATTTTTCAATACTGTCATTGCGTCTTCAGGATCTTTGTCCAGCAGCAATCCATTCGCTGCTGAATCAATTCTCATACGAGTCTATAAGTTGGCAGCGTTATAAAATTTAGTTACCTGATTCCAAACGGGGAATCCATGCATAAGGCAGTTTCTCAGAAGAGTGGTAAATCTGTCCCAAGCCTCGTGCATTGGCTCATCATCTTCCTGTTGAAAGGTAGCAATTTCGTTACGTAATCGCTCAGATAAATGTGAAGGATTAAAACGAGAAAAGAATTCACGAGTTAAATCTGCCCAAGTTCATATTGAACCCGACGTTAGTTTATTCCACCAAGTTTTTGCCCTGTCCCTCAATGAATGAGGAAATAACCGAAGCCTCAGTATCTCCGGATTAACTCCTGGTAGTCTAAATGAACCACAGATTTCCTGGAACACTTTCAGATGCTCCCTAGCATCCTTTGTAGCAGCACCACTAAATTGGCCAATGTTGTTAATCATGCTGAACATAACTGGTTTCAGCTCAAAGTTGTCAACTTCTACGTCTGGCAGGGTTGTTTCTAGTTCCACATGATCATTGAGTGTGAGTCTCGGAATGACCGGCGCGCGGCAGCGACAGGAGGATCGGCAGGTGGACCGTTCCTTCCATCTCTGGCAGGATTTTCAGCATCCTGGGGATTCCCTTGGTTGTTCCTTCTTTCTTCGTGCCTTTCGTTCACCATTGCTTCTAATTGTTCCTCCAGGTATTCGTTTCTTTCTACGAGGAGGCGGACTCTTTTCCTGAGATTGCACGTTCGTTCGATTTCAGGATCTAACTGGTGCTCAGGTTTTTTTCCTCGTTGAGATCTGCGCATACGCAAACAAAAGACCTTGTGAAAGGTACAGGTTGAACAATCCAAGTAAAAACAGAAAAAATAAAAGAAGTGCAGTAAAAGATAGGGTAAAGATATGTTGCCAGTCTCCGGCAGCGGCGCCAAAAACTTGTTGCGTGTAAAAGTGTATATCGCAATATAGTGCAAGTGTACACGACGCAAGTAGTAAAGTGATACGTAAGTATCGGATATCGTTTCCACAGGGACTGGGCTAATAGCTTCACCTTAGATTGCTGCACAAGAGAGAAAAGAAATAGTTTAATTGTTGTCACGAGATAATGAAGAATACTGAAATAAAAGAGTAATGAAATCAGGATAGAGAGAATGGGCCGGTATTGAATTGCTCAGTAGTGTAGGTGTTGCAAAGTCTAAGAATCTCTGTTCTGTCGTTGCGCCTGTCGCGGCAGCGGTCTGTTGTTTATCGCGGTAGCGATCACACAACTTTGTACTTCAAGCTTGGCAAGAATCCATGTTATGCCTTGGCCTATCCCTAGGTCCAAGTTTGTCGATGAACACGTCTTTGATGATACCTCCCGGCGTGAATCGAAGGATGAACACCGATGTTGTTGAATTCTTCCTAAGCCACTTAACCTCGTCCTATCCCTAGGTCCGAGATAGTTCAACCATAAGCTGGAGAACTCATACTTATTCCTTTTGTATACTTAACTCTCCCGATATTAAGTAAATATGTAATCTCACAATGCTCTCCTGATACTCTTGCAAGATGTTTGAAAACCAGAATAAGCAAACTTGAAGTCTATTTTATTGAATAAAAAATTTCCTAAAACAAATGCAATCCTTGCAACTACTTTACAAATCAACCCTTAGCCCTAGGGGAAGTTTAGAACATGATGAGAAAGGGAAAACGACTAGGGTTTTGGGAAGAAGGCTAGAGAGTAAGATATCCTTCCCTAAGTCGAATTACATGCCTTTATATAGGCCTTGAGTTCAAGTTTTCTAATATAGCAAGAATACAAGTTTAAACTAAAGTACAACTCTATTTAAGACTAAATCTTCAGAGCATATATCTTTAATTCGTCCTTCCTTCTTGCTTGGAGTTTCTTCCTTGAACTTTGGGCTTGGCCTTCATTCTGATCTAGGGCTTGGAAAAATATAAGGGTGCTCCACGACAGACCGGCTTAATTTTCTCTTTCTGTCGAGGCCCACTTTACTTCTTCTCTTCACTACTGCTGTCGTCCTTGGCTGCCACGGCAGCGGCCATGGTAGCATCGTCCTCCTCATCTGCACATCTGGTTCCAGCTCTGCTTCTTCACTGCCCAGCGTCTGCTTCTCCACTGCCCCTCCATCTGCTACAGTAGCTACCTGCAAAAGCAACCTATTTCAGTAGAAACTGTTGATGTATAAATGAAATCTAACCTAAATGCAATGAATTATGCTTGAATGCAGCAGAAATATGGGTCAAATAAGGGGTAAAATATAGAACTTTTACAAACTCAACATAAGTGCACAAAAGATTAAGTGCAAAACCTTGCAATTTAGCTCCATCTTTTTATGATAGCCGGCACTCCACTCCGCCTTGCTTCCTTTTGGTACGAACGAGCCATCTTCAATGATATTCCAAAGCATGTGGTCTTTAGATTTGACAAAGAACACCATCCTCGTCTCCCAATAAGCACAATTTATCCTGTTGAAGAAAGGTGGCTTGTTGATGGATTGCGCCATTGACCCGGTTGTTTAAAATGTTGATCGAGCTTGTCGGATCGCCTCAATAGGATGTTAATCCTCTTCAATTTAGCCAAGCTCTGATACCAATTGTTGGGTTTTTCGTGCTCGATTTTCTTCAACCGTTTTGGCTCGACAAGTGTGGAGAAGTTGGATATTTTAGGTGTTTTAGTGGGAGGTAAAGAATAAGAATTGGACACAAGGATTTATAGTGGTCCAGCCTTCTAACAAGCACCTACATCCACTACCTTAGCTCCCCACTAAGGATTTCAAATAAATTCACTAAGAATTTCGTCCCCTTTTCTAGGCTTAGGAGGAAACCGTTACAACGATTAAGATAACTACCCTTAGCTTAATCAAACACTCTCTTACAAGAGAAATTCTAAGAAAACTTGAAATCCCTCTAATAGGTATTTGTTTGCGATCTTAAGCTCTCACCCAAAACCTATACACTTGAGCAAATATGACAATTAAGCTCACAAGTGTTGTCTATACAAGAAAATGTACAAATAAGCTCTTAAGACAATTTTGACATCATATATTTGTTGACAATTGAAGCATTAGTCTTCTCTTGATGCTTGGAGGTCCCTTTTATACTCCTAATTGAGTTTGTAGCCGTTGAGGACCGTTGGGGTTTTTTGGAGTCGTTAGAGCCTTTAATTCCCTCCATAAATGCAGTTCTACAGCCTGGCGTATCGATACTCCTCAAGCCGTATCGATATGGTCCCGATAAGGAAGTAGTCGTTGAGCACTTCAGTTGTGGCGTATTGATACGCTTGGCTAGTTTATCGGTACGGTCCTGCAATTTAAAAGACCGTTGGGAAATTGACTGTTGGGGGTAGTTAGACGTATCGGTACGCGATACAACCGTATCGGTACGCGAACTAGCCGTTGGGTATTTAAAGCATACCATATCAATACAGAAAGGCGTATCAGTACGAGTTTTGGCTAGTGGAAAATGACTGTAGTTGAAATCCTAGGGCGTATCGGTACGGTACCAGACCGTACCGATACGGGTACTTGAAAAGCATAGTTTTGACTACTTTAAATACTCTCTAAATCATTCCAAAGCCTTGTAAAACCCTTAAACATATTTTCAAGTTGTTTTTAACTAAAAACCTATTTTAAATTCTTTTCAATTTAGTCGAAAACATTTTTCAAATATTATATCAAAACACTTAGTTCTACAAATAGACATGACAATATGAGTAAAACGGAACCATGATTTAATTATGAAATGAACAAATAATTAACATTGATAAGATAAGTCTTAAAAAGTAATTAAACTATGAAAATTAAAAAAATTAAGATTTAATTACACTAATTTTAAAATTGACATGTCTTAAAAACATTAAATTAGAAAAAACAATGGATCAATACTTAATTTTATTAATTTTAACTAATAGAAACCTAAAAATAATAAAGCAAAATTTTTTAAAAAGGGCAAAAACTTAATTACAATGGTTTCAAAACTATCAATGATGAAAATAGGCTTAATTCACTTTTTTCAGTTTGGTACCTAAACTTTTTTTCGGGATGAAGTTCCCTCCTAAAGTTTTTGACGTTACCCATTTTACCCCAAAATTCTAACACCGTTAGAAAATATGCTATGACCAATAAGAGCTCGCCCCGTCATTTTCTTTATTGATTTTTAAATTTTGAAATAAAATAAAAAATAAAATAAATATATTAAATATTTATTAATTTAATTCTAAAGCATACTAACACGAGAAAAAATTTGAAAGAATTACATCAGTCAAATATCAAGGACTTACACCAATCAAATAACAAAGGCTCACACCAGTCATATAACAAAGACTTACACCACATAAACATTAAAGGTACAGAATATTTTGATATTATTTTATTTTTTGATAATTAGTTTTATTATCCAAGAGCATAAACCAGCTACATAAAACAGACAATTATATAATTTATTATCAAGGCACAACAACCTATACAGAGAAATTATGTCAGAGGCCCGGCTCGCCACGTCATTCATGGTCCTAACCAATAAAAATCATCCATCTCATTATTTTTTTCATATCATTTTTTATCAAGTAAATCTTCAATCATATTTACCAAATAAAGATTCACTTGCTAAAAAGATGACATGAAAAAAATTAACAAGATGGATGATTTTTATTGATTGGGACAATTGAAATTAACAGATAGTTGTAACTATGTTTTCTACGCCTAATGTGATTTATGTCAACTCTCGTATGGAATGCACAATAAAAAGACAATACCTAGAAAAATACTAAAACTGTCTTTAACTGGGTATTTAGTATTTGAAAATAAATTTTAAAAATAACATCAGATAAAAAATTTATGAAATTGAAAAAATCTCGAAAACACTTAAAAAAGGCCTAAAGTAGAAAATTATAGGTTTTGAAAATCTTGATATGAAAGCTTAAACTGGGGTTTAGAATTTTGTTATTAGCATTGTGTTTAGGGGTTGAATTTTCCGTGATGATTTAATTGTTTTTTATGCTTATTTTTTGTTAGTTTTTTTAACTGTTAGTTAAGAAATATATTTTTTTAAATAAGAATATTGACATGTCATCACCGTTTAAATTTTTAACGGTTTAATCGAGATGTTAGTTAAAAAATGAGTAGTTTGACAAAATGATATAGGTTAGGGACCAAATTTATCCTTAAAAAATAATGGCCAAAAAATGATATACAACCTAAATTTTTATGTTCTAACCCTTCATATTTAAACTATAAAATTCAAAACCTAAATTTCTAACCATAATGCCTTAAATCATAAACACTAAACTATAAACTCTATGTTTTAACCCTAAACTCTAAATTTTAAACATGCAACATAAACCCTTAAATCTTAAATTCAAACCTAAATCCCTACACCCTAAAATTAAAAACTTATGTATCAAAGTATTTTCTTGTCAATTATGAGAAAATATTTTATATACTAGTGGTGGAAAAAAATTCCACAAACGCTTACTTTTTAGAGTTTAGATGTTATGCTCTTAGAGTTTAAAGTTTTAGTGTTTGTGGTTAGGTTTCAAAGTTTGAGAATATATTTTAAAGTTTATAGTTTAGGGTATATAATTTAAAGATTAAAGTTTAAGGACCTTAAAAGAGATACACGTCAAGTTTAGAAGCCTGGGTGTAGAAAAAAACTTTCCGTTGACCATGCTACAAAAACTTACCCGTTAATTATACATATTTGTATTTTTTTCTTTTTTAATTGTTGTTTTCGCCCAAATATTCAATTTTAAACATTTTTAAGAAAATTTTATGGTTCAAAACATTGATTATCAAAATATTAAGTTTATTGTTCACAATAAAAAATTGATATTTGCATGTGGCTAGTGCCCCGCAATTGTGCAAGTGTACACATCTCAAGTAATAAAGTGATAAGTATTGACTATCGTCTCCACAAGGATTGGTGAAACCTTCAATGTTTATCACCTCGCACTGAAAATGAAATACAAGTAAAGAACACAAGTGAATATTTGGGTTTTTGGAGTAATCTAATAAGCAGGAAATAAAATAAGCCAGTAAACTAAAAATTTAAGTAATCAAGATGAGAGAATGTGCCAGATTATATTGCGTCGTAGCGTGGAAACCAATTGGAATGTCTCATTCTTTGAATGCAACGAACACCATACTGCCTCGGAAGAGACCAAAGTCACTGCCGCGATAATGGGTTAAGCAACTACCTCGACAATCTCTTGTTGGGGCGGCAGAGAACAACGTCAAGGTTCGGCAAAGCGTTCGTCATTGGCTCCTCGTTATCCCTAAGTCGAAACCATGCTGATGTGCAAGCCTTGATAATACATAATAGCGTGAACCAAGGATGAACACCAACCAAATTACGCTTCTTTTAGCCGTTGAAACTCTAACTTATCCCTAAGCCGAGTTAGTTTTTACCGATTGGGTTGAAAACCATGCTTATCCGTTTCGTGAGTCTAACTCTCACGATATTAGAAAAATAGATAGTTAACAAGATCCTCTCCCAATTCACTCGAAAACAAGAATAAGAACCAAGAATAAGCAAACCTTCAACTAAATAGCATTAACAAAAACTTAAACAAAATCCAATCGTTTTCTCACAACTACTAAACAATACAACATAAACCCTAAGAAGAAATTAGAACATAATGACAATGAAAGCTCGCTACAAATTCTCTCAAAAGCTTGATTCTCTCTAATTATAGATGATCAGGTCAATGGCCGGCTTTGGCTTTTTATAGATGAGGTTTGGTTCAAGTCCTTCTTGAGGAGAAAATTAAGTTAGAATTAAACACATTAAAAGAAAAGGTCTTCTTTTAAAGTATTATATCCCCCTTCCTTAAAATCCTCCCTTTGGCGTGGAACCTTCTCTTAACCTTCCTTCAGTGTTTTCATGGTCTTCTCGCAATCCGATCCTCATGCAAAGTGCATAAAAATTCAGCTTTTCCTACTCTTCAAAACGCTCTCCACTTTGCATGTTTTTTCCTTCGGCCGCCTTGTCAGTGCACTGCCTCGGTAGAGGAAACTGCCTCGACAGACGTCTGTCAGCTGGTTCTGCTCAACAAGGCTCTGTCTCATAGTTCAGCTTCCTTCAGTAAAAACTGTTGTTCACGGCTGACTTGATCTAGATCATCGAGAGAAAGTTCTGCACCGCTACTATCTTTCCTTCATTGTCGCGGCAGTGCTTGCCCGAGCAGTGAGTAGTAAAAATTTGCACATGCACCAAACACACACATAAGCAGCATCTTTTCCACCAAATAAATTAAATATAAAGATAAAGAATAAGATCAGTGTGATTGATGCATGGAAGGCTACAATGTGGCTCAAATAGGTGTAGATATAGCAATAATTGTCATAGAAAAAGGGTGAAATGATAGTACTTGTACACACTTAACACTTATCTACTTTTGTAAGCAGATATCCTATGCTTTTTCCGATGAAATGACACTTCATATAATTGTTGTATAGTTGTTGAATGTTTTGAGATCTTATTGTATTAAGTTTAGGTAGTGTTTCTTATAGTCTTTGATTTTTGCTACTACAATAGCTTTGCACATTGCCAATGCTTATAACAACTTAGATTCATTAATGTATTGTTTTGTTTTAATCTACTTGATATTGTGATTTTACATTATGGCTTGTCCATGGTTTTTTTTGCGTGTATTGATTGGACAACTATTTAAGTGGACAATTGTATCGTTGCTCATTTCTTAATTGATCATTTGTCGATTTGGTTAAGTGCGTACCCTAATGTTTTTACGTGTTGCGTGCATTATGGTCGTTTGGGACCTATTTGTGATGTGATATGTTATAATGCATGTGATCGATAAATATTTTCCTTATCTAGTTTGTCAACTTCACTATTACGCTCTCTGCTAGAGTATTGCAAGCCTTGCAAAATTTAAAACACTACAATATAAAAAAAAAATTTCTTAAATATCTTTTTTTAATTTTTTATAATGTCAATTATCAATATAATTTTCATAAATATTTTATTATTATAATACTATAAATATTTGCAAATTTTGATTTTTTTAATAATTTATAATTTATCATTTTATAGGTTTGATATTTTTAATGTTTGCTTAATTTTTTTTGCACGTTTTAATAGTACTTTTTTTTATATTTTAGTGTTTTTAAATTTTAATTTCTTAATTTTAATTAAGTATTACATAAAAAAATTAATTAAGTCATTTAATTTCCTAAAAAATCAATTGTGTCTTTCAACTCACTAAAATATCAAATAATCCTTCTGCCACATTTCTGGACTACTATGTCAATACTGTTTATAACTGACATGGTTAACGGTAGTCAAAAAGTAAATTGATGCAATTCTCGAGTACGATCATTAAATTAAATATTTTTTCACGGAAGAACTAAATTTATTATTTGATACAAATTCATGAAGATTGCCCCAAGTAAAAATTAAAGAAAATTTTTGGATTTTAAGGATTTCGTTTTCGAGAAAAAAAAATGATGTTTTCTTCCTTGTATTTTCATAAACCATTATTTTCAAATTGGTAAAAATGCAAGGTAGATAAATAAGTAAATAAATAATAAACAGATAAATAAATAACACATGTCCACCAACTATTAAAACAACATAGGATGCTTTTTCATGTGGCATATATGTCATGCCAAACCGTTTGGTAAACTTGGCATGCAAACCTACTTTTCTACGCTTTAACCAATTTGGCCCTTATTAGCCATTTACTTTTTGTTTTGACAAATTATAAACTTAATTCTAATACTACCTAAAAGAAAAGAAATCACTTTAAGAGAAGGAATGAGGTGTTTCTAATAATTTTAGAACTCATGATCTAAGAAAATATGAAGGACCAAAGATGAATAGCTTGACCAACCGACCAAAAGTGCTTACTTATCGTTTACTCATTTTAGATTTCTAACTTTCTAATCAGTCTCCTTAGTTAAAGGTTTGGCTTAACCATCAAAAAGGTGTCCAATCTATATCTTTTTTTCAAGTTTGGTGTCTAACGTTTTTTTACCACTTTGGTGCCTAACGTTTTCTTCTGCAACTCAAATCGGATTTTTTCGTTAACGGGCGTTAAAAAATACTGTCATCCAATTATAACATGACACGTGGTCTGGTTTTTTATTTATTTAATTTTTGAATTTCTTAAAAAGTATGAATTTAAAAAAAAACTCAAGTTTTAATTTCTTTCAATCAAACTAAGGGTGTTCAAACTTCGGTTTTAACCGAATTAACTGACCGAACTGAAGTTTTTTCGGTTAACCGGTCGGTTAAATTTTAGTTTTGATCGGTTAACGGTTAAAGATTTTTTAAAGTACGGTTATCGGTTAATTCAATTTAAAATCGGTTAATTAACCGAATGAACCAAAATTGTTATATATTATATATATTGCATATATTTATTTTTTGTCACTGAACTTTTAAAAATTATAAAATGATAATTAATTTTTTGATATATTATAAAATTGTCATTAAACTTTATCAAATTAGCACAAAATGATCATTAAATTTATTGAATTATTATAAAGTTACCATTAAAATTTTCAATATTTATCAATAATACATAACGTGCAATGAGTCAATTACCATTTTGTAATAGTTCTACAAGTTTAATGATTGTTTTATAACTTTTGAAAGTTTAGTGACTAAAAAGATCATTTTTAACATACTTTGGTGACCATTTTTGTAATTTACCCTAAATTTTATAACAAATTTTGGTTAATTCGAAAACGACCAAATTAACTAAACTTTTTTCGGTTCGGTTACAAATTTTCAACAAAAAAAATCGGTTTGGTTAACGTTTAAGATGAAAAAAATCTTGGTTAATGGATTTTGGGTAGTTTAGTTCAGTCGGTTAACCGAACCGACCGATTGCACATCTAAATCAAACCCTCAAATCACATCTCCCTCACCGTCTGCAATCACCCGCATGTTAGTGGTTCACCGTTCACCACCCAAGCGCCGCGTACCTCACCATTTAGCATCCAAAACCCTCTAGTCGCCAGTCAAAGCTCAATCGATCTTTTTTTCTTCATTGTTAGATGTTCATCGACGGAGCAATCGATGATTCATTCATTAGTTTTCGACGACGAGATGATAGGATTTTTAGTCGTGGGGGTCCGACGAAGGCAAGGGTGGCCGATGATGGTTAAATCGATGGTGGGAGGGGAGGAATTTAGGGATTTTGGGTTTGGGTTTGGGTTTTTTAGAAATTAAAGATTTTTGGTTTTTTTATAAAATTAAAAAAAATTTATTTTTAAAAAAATAAAATTAAACAAAATACCATAAATATGCCACGTGTCATGTTTTTATTGGATACGGTAAATTTGTAACGCCTGTCACAGAAAAACCTTATTTGAGTTATGAAATGAAACGTTAGACACCAAAGTGGCCCAAAACTAAACGTTAAGCAGCAAACTGAGAAAAAGGTATAGGTTGGACACCCTTCTAACGGTTAAGCCTAAAGGTTTTAATATGAAAACTGACCTTCAATCATTTTAATGAGGCGATATTTTTAGGACGTGAATCCAGACATTAATTTTTTTATTTAATTATCAATATTCGACTCATTGGCCAACTAGTTCTATTAAATTTTGCAGAAACCTAATATAAGAACGACTCTTTCAACCCAATTTTCTCCATCAATCTAATATCATTACTGATTTATTTCCAATCATCAAATTCGAAAGATTCCAACTCGAAGATTACAAAAAAATTGGTTCCTCGTTTCATTCTCTACCTCACCTAGAATATATAAAGGATAAGCATTCTAAATTTAACAGCTATATCGAATGTTTGACCACTTTTTTATCTTCTTTCTCAATTCTTCCCCTACACGAAAAGTATTATAGTCTAATCTAACAATCTTGTAAAACAAATTTAGCAACCTCTGTCTAAGGGTGTGAATTTCAGATTTCGGATTTGTTGAAGGTTTATTTTCTTGTAAACATATGAGAAGAAGAAGAGAAAAGTTTACTCTCTGGTAAACATGATGAAGGAGAAAGGTGAAAACAAAATTGACTTTTCATTATCTAAGTTAAAAAAATAAAATACAATTGTTTATACATATTTATACAAATAAGAAAATAAAGAGCTAACTAATACAACTAACCTATTTATATTCTATTAGCCCCCTCAAGGTGAAGCATACAAGTTCTGTATGCCAACTTGAATATTGAACTAAGAAAAATAACTTTTGGAAGAGCTTTGGTGAAGGAATCTACCAACTGATTCTGATTGGACACAGGCAGCAAATTGATAAGCTTGTTGTGAATCTTCTCCCGTATCAGATGACAATCTATCTTAATGTTCTTTGTCCGTTCGTGGTGTACATGATTCATTGTAATTTTAATAGCAGAAAGATTGTCATAGTAAAAACTTGCTGAAGAAGGATTAATATGTAAATTAGAAAGCAAATAATTGTTCCACTGAATTTCACAAGTAATAGAAGCTAAAGTCATGTACTCTGCTTCACTTGAAGATTTGAAAACAGTCTGTTGTTTCTTTGATTTTCAGAAAATCAGGGCATTCCCAAAAAAAACATGAAAACCAGTAGTAGACCGACTTGAATTGGGGTAAGAATCTCAATCTAAATCAGAAGGCATAGATTTTAAGTTCATTAGAAGCAGGGGAAAGTAATCCTTGACCATGTATTCCTTTTAGATATCTAAGAACTCTATGAGCAGCTATTATATGTATAGAAGTAGGAGCATAAATGAGTTGTGAAAGTTACTGCACATCAAAAGCTATATCATGCCTAGTATTAATTAAATATAATAACCTTCCTATTAGTCTTTGATAAGAAGAAATATCCACTAGAGGCTCTCCTTCAGTTTTAGAGAGCTTATGAGTAGTGACAATAGGTGTCGAAGCTGGTTTAGATCCTAGAAAACTAAAACCTTGAAGTAAATTTAAAGTATATTTCTGTTGGCTAAGGTTAATACCTTTAACATATCTAGCAACCTCAAGACCTAAAAAAATTCAATTCTCCTAAGTCTTTAATCTTAAAAGTATCATGGAGAAAATGTTTTATAGAATCAATTTCAAGCATACTAGGACTAGCTATAATAATATCATCTACATAAATGACCAAAGCAATAAAATTAAAAAAAAATTTCTTTTGTAAAAGGCTTAAACGTCAAATAGGTGCCCAAACTATACTTTTTTTCCAGTTAGGTGTCTAACGTTTGTTTCGGGCCACTTAGGTGCCTAACGTTTCATTCCGTAATCCATTTAAGGTTTTAGATGTGACGAACGTTAAAATTTTTCGTTATCCAATCATAAAGCGACATGTGGCACATTTTTTTATTTTTCTGATATTAACCAAAATAAGAAAAACAAAATAAATTAATTAAAAATAAAAGTAACCTTGGGTTAAATCCCCTTAAACCCATAAACACATCTTCTTTCTTTTCTCGCTTCCCCATCAAACCGTCCCCCCTTTTAGTTTAATCTAAGGTAGAAACCTAATCAAAAATTGAATCTTCAACATCTGCAGGATGTCAACTGAAACTTCAAAGTCATATAACTTTTCAAGGGACGTGAATTGCGATTGTGGAATAAGAGCTTATATTTGCACTTCGAAGCGACCTTGGAGCAAAAGAAGAAAATTTTATGGTTGTTCTTAGCCAGAAGAGGTAGTTTAGTTGTATTTTTTAAAGAAATATAGAGGTTTGTTATTGAATTAGACCACTTAGCAAATCTTGAATTTCTAGGTCTACTCGATCAAGCTCGGGAAGAATATGGATTCCAGCAGAAATGGGTTCTTTCTCTCCCTTGTCGACCTCGTGAACTGCAGGAGATTCTAGAACACAGCAAAGGGAATCACGCTTGCAATGAACGTTGGGATATATGTAATGCTACCATACTAGAAAGCTACTAGGAAGATGAATAAAAGATTTCTTGTAATTTTTTCGAGTTCTTGTTCAACTCAACATATCTCTCTTCTATTTCAGATTTGTAAATTTTTGTTCATGTAAACCCCTTGTTAAAGAGAAAATTGAAATGCAAAAATGCAAGCGTCCCTTGTGGAAACTGGAAAGAAGCCACTATTGAACATTCTAAAAAATGTTAAGCTAATTTTTATGTTTGTAAATCTTCTAGTCAAAACCTGCAGTTTTCATTGCTTAAGTGTATGCAATCTGCTATTTTCCAGGCTGAAATATTGCAACTATAGTTTTCAGTCCGATACGAAAAACCTTTGGAATATCATTAAGAAAAGGCCAATGATCCTCCGCTATTGGCATTTCGAAGCTACAAACCTGAGATTAAATTGAAGGGGGGACGATTTGATGGGGAAGAGGGAAAAGAAAGAAGATGGGTTTATGGGTTTAAGGAGATTTAACCCAGGGTTACTTTTATTTTTAATTAATTTATTTTGTTCTTCTTATTTTGGTTAATATCATAAAAATAAAAAATGTGCCACGTGTCGCTTTATGATTAGATAACGGAAAATTTTAACGCCCGTCACGGCTAAAACTTTAAATGGGTTACGGAATGAAACGTTAGGCACCTAAGTAGCCCGAAACAAACGTTAGGCACATAACTGGAAAAAAAGTATAATTTGGGCACCAATCTGACGTTTAAGCCTTTGTAAAAAGAGGAGTATCAAAATCTGCCATTTTAAATCCTTGCAAAAGTAAAGCAGAGGTCAACCTTTCATTCCACCGCTTGCTTGCTTTAAACCATACAAATTTTTGTTCAACTTACACACCAAACCTTTAAAATGAGCTGAAAAATCATGAGGTAAATCCATGAAGACCTCTTCCTGCAAATGTCCATAAAAAGTATTATTTACATCTAATTGATGTGAAAACCAATTCTTAGTAGCAGTTACTGCCATTTACATCCTAACAGTAGTGATTTTTGCAACAAAACGAGAAAATCTATACCAGGTTGTTGCGTATATCCCTTAGCAACTAACCTAGCCTTGTATCTTTCAAGAGAGCTATCAGATTTTAATTTCGTTTTAGAAACCCACTTACAACCTATGATTTCCTTACCAAGAGGAAAAGAGACTAATTCCCAAGAGTTATTTCTTTCTAAGGCAGCAATTTCTTCATTCATTGTATCTTTTCAATAAGTGTGTAAAATAGCTTCTTAGTAACTTTTAGATTCAGCTAAAATTTCGACATTAACAATGTATGACTGATATGTAGAAGAGAGATTATGGTAAGACATCACCTGAGAAATACTGTGTGGAGTAGTCTTAGAACCAGGTAAAGTCACCTTGTAATCTTTGAACCTTTGAGAAAGTTGCTTACTCCTAGAAGGTCTAGTAGAATGCATTGGTGGCAGTGAAGGTACTGAGGAAGTTGCTTGGGGCATTGAGGGCAAAGGAACGGATAAAATTAGAGGGACTGATGGAGGAATTGGTGAAGCCACAGATGGTATTGAAGTTTGAGAAAAATTGGAATTACCATAAACACATTTTGTGTGTGAAACAAAATCTATGGAGCTAGAAGTTGCTTTGCGAAGAAAATCATTCATAAAAACAGAATTATCATAAATAGGCAAAACAACATCATTTGAAACAGAAGAGAATGACTTTTTTTAAAAGGAAATATTGTTTTATGAAAATGCATCTCGAGAAACAAAAACATTTTATGTTTCTAGATCAAATAACCTAAAATTTTTTATATTTTTTGGATTTCCAAGAAAAACACATCTCTTAGCTTTAGGATGCATCTTAGTTTGAGGTTTAGGTAAAACAGATGCATAGGCTAAGCAACCAAAAGTTTTAAATGATCAATCTTAGGTTCTTTTTGAAATAGCAGTTCATAAGGTGTCCTATTTTCCAAAACTGGAGTCGGAGTGACATTAATTAAATATGCAGCATGTAAAACACAATCAATTCAAAAAGATAGAGGGAAAAAAAGATTGAATTCTTAAAAATCGAGCGACAGTGGGCAAATGTTGGTGTTTACGTTCAACTAAACTATTCTGCTGAGGAGTAAAAGTACAAGAGTTTTGATGTATTATTCCTTTTGACTTAAAAAAATATTCATATCAAATTCTTTGGCATTATCAATACGTATGCACTTAATCTTCTTAAAAAATTGTGTTTCAACCATTTGATAAAAACTAGTAATTAAACCCTTAACTTCAAATTTAGTTTGCATAAGAAAAATCCAGACAACCCTACTTTTACCATCAACAATAGTTAAAAAATATAGATGTCCATAGATACTCTTAATAGAGAATGGACCCCAAACATCTATATGAATCACATTAAAAGTATATTCAAAACATGAAACACTAACAGAAAAAAGGCAACCTCTTTTGTTTAGCCATATGAGAAACATCACAATCATAAAAACAATTTGAAGGATTATTAGAATTCAAACAAGCAAAGTACTTTATCCTTTGTTTGGAGGGATGTCCTAATCTAAAGTGCCAAAGATGTAAATAATTACAAGAAGCAGAATTACAATGACTAAATGTAGAAGTTTCAGTGGAAACCTCAAGTTGATATAACCCTATGATTCCTTTAGTTGTACCAATCGTCTTCCATAGCTTTGTGTTCTGTATACAATAATAACCAGAAGTGAAAAAAAGAGAAATATCATTGGTAGCAATTAACTAAGACACAAAAATAAATTAAAATTAAAATGAGGTATATGAACACATTAAACAGAGTGAGATGTGAATTTAGATGAACAGTTCTTATATGTAGAACCTTAACCATTTCTCCATTAGACAACTTTACAAATTTATTCTGAATAATTTTAAAGTCTATAAAAAAACTTAAAGAATTTACTATATGGTTTGTTGCATCAGAATCAAGATTTCAAGGAGTACTAAATTTTGAAGCTGAAAAACAAGTTAGAATCATACCTGAATCTTCATTTAGTGGGATATCAAAGGTACAAGCAAGCATGTTAACATTGGATTGTTGCATAGAAGCTTGAACAGTAGTATTTCTTTCTTGCAGCATACTTAAAATATTATCATATTGCTTCAAAATAGTGATCACTTTATATATCGTCACTATCATGTGTCAAAGTTTTAGTGGCAATGAAATTTGTGTCACATTTATAGACTTATAGTGAGAATTTAATTGTGAAAAAAGTAATCGTCACAATTACTACTATAATAGTGACCAAATAAAAATACATCACAATTACTTATGGTAATAGTGTCGCACAAAAAATATGTCACAAAAGTTTAATATTTGTGACAAAATTACTGCTAGTCACTGCAAATTTGTCACTAAAAGTCTATATTCTTGTAGTGAACACATCCAAAAAATTACGATCGGATGCATATCATAATTTGAAGAATCAATCTGACCAACTTGATTAGAATGACTAATATGATTCATATTCCTATAATCAAGGGAAAACTCATGTTTCCTATAACATTTGTCAACAGTGTGACCATACAAACCACAACGCACACACATAGGTTTCTTATGAGCACTATTCCCATAAAATTTTCTTGTAAACCTAGTGTCTTGCTTATTCGAATCTGCAAGTCTTCCATTGAACCGATCAACCAACAAAACACTCGAATCATTCCCAATAAAAGACACAAGAGTCTTTTCATGTTAAAGCACAATTGCAAAGATTTCATTTATAAGAGGTAAAGGCTCATCATTAAGATCTGAGATTTGGGTATAGAAAACTGCTCATTAAGAACCTAAATAATCTTAAAACAAAATCTTGCTTTTTATATGTAACAATAGAACAAACGCAAGAAGGTAAGTGTATGAGGTTACAAATTTTGTCCCAAATTATTCTCAATTGAGTATGAATACTGGTAACGGACAAAGTACCTTGCTGAAGATTGTAGAAATTTTGCATTAAATCATATAGTCGAATCAAATCTTCTTGATTGAACCGATCATAGAGATCCTTTCAGAGCTCATACGTCGTGTCAATCCTGATGACACTCTAGGCAATATCGGGATGTATTGCTCTTTGAAGCCAAGAAAATACTAAATTGTTAATCTTGACCCAAGCCTGATATCGCACATCGTCTTTTATGGGTTCTTGAATCGATCTATCAATGAAGCAGAATTTATTCTTGAATATCAGCGACATCCTTATCGACCGAGACGAACCATGGTAATTTGAACCAGTTAGCAAAGAATAAGTAAGAATTAGGGCTGAATTTTCGTTTGAATTAATGTAAAATTTGTCGCAATGATCATCGGGTTTGAAGACACGATCAAAATGAAAATTATAAAAAACGGATAAATTATCTGATACCATGTTGAAGGTTTATTTTCTGGTAAACATATGAAAAGAAGAAAAGAAAAGTTTACACTATGGTGAACACGATGAAGGAGAAAGGGTGAAAACAAAACTAATTTATTATTATCGAAGTTGAAAAATAAAATACCACTATTTATACATATTTATACAAATAAGAAAAATAAAGAAAATAAAGAACTACGTTATAACTAACATGCCAGCTAATACAACTAATAATACAACTAACTTATTTATATTCTATTAGGACCGGATCCGAAATTTTCAGATCGACAAATTAACGACCTATATTTGATCTGAAAGTTTAAATATCCAAACTTATGACTTGATTTAAGTATTTTTGAATTTGACAATCTTATCCATAAAAATTTAGATTTTTGAATATAGCAACCAACAAATTATTGAATAATAAGATTTGTATCCATGAAAATTTTAAATTATTGAATATAACAAGATTCATATCCATAAAATTTTTAAGTTTTCATATATAACAAGATTCATATCTATAAAATTTTTAAATTTTCAAATATCCGATCCAAATATCAAATAACTATCCATATCTGATCCGAAACAAATATCCAATCTAAATTGTCCAAAAATTAAAAATAAATCGAATATCTAAATTTTCAAATCGGATAAACGAATAAACGGATCAATTTTTTCACGCCCTACCTCTGCCCCTTCTTAGGCTACAATTTATCTTTAATTTTTACTGTTAATTTAAAATGTATCAGGCAAATGAATATACACATATGATATAGGAGCACCGAAAAATAATGAAGGAAGAACATATCAGATGATATACTTCATGAAGTTGATGCATTGTAAGTGGAATTTGAGATAAGTCCAACTTCATATAGATTATTCTCTCCCTTCCCTGCTCCATAGAAAAGATATATTAAAATAACCAAAATAATATCCCTGATTATAAAAAAATAATTTTACATAAATTTATAATTTTAATTGCAAAAAAAATAATTTTATACAAGTTTATAATTTTTTATATAATTAATTATTTATCCAAGTGTCATAATTTAGTATAAATTATTCATGTAACATCCACTTTTTTTGGAAAACTTTTCGACGATTAAATATATGTTTATATTTTGACAAAAAAATTACTCAATCTTTCGTATCTAAGCTATAAAATTTAAATCTCTAATTTTATAATACCTAAATCTTAAATTTTAAACTCAAATTCTAAATTCTAACAATAAATCTTAAATTCTACACCTATAATCTACAACCCTAAACCACAACCTAAATCTCTAAACCCTAAAAGTAAAAGGCTTGTGTAAACTAAAATTTACATAATCTCGTATATCAAAGTATTTTTCTTAAATATATTTGAAAAATACTTTGATACACAAGCTTATGTAAATTTTAATTCACACAAGCCTTTTAATTTTAGGTTTAAAGATTTAAATTGTGGCTTAGGATTTAGGTCGTAAGGTATAGAATTTAATACTTATAGTTAGAATTTAGAGTTTAGGGTGTTAGAACTAGAAATTTAAGTTTTAGATTTTTATAGTTTAAATATGATGAATTGTGTAATTTTTTTTACACAACTTGTATATCAAAATATAACACAATATATATTAACAAATTGCCACATGAATTTAACAATATACTCAACATGCGGGTAAAGTTTCAAATTGATTTAATATTTTTATTGTATCAATCAATAATATTGTTTATACATAGGAAAAATGTTTTCATGTATTTTTATTTAATCAAAATTTGACATAATTTATATAAATAAATATAGAATATGACGGTCAGATCGTTAAAATATAAATCATGTAAAAAGTTATGCAAGTTTTATAATATATAGGAAATATCCATAACTTCTTTTACAATTAATATTTTACACATTTTATAAATGGTAATAGATGTAGGGTAAGCGTTTGATCGAGTCGAGTCAAAAAATTTTGAGTTATTCGAGTTGACGCGTCATATTTTACAACTCAAACTTTATTTAAAATCTTTTCCATTCGAGTCGAGTTTATAAAATTCGAGTCGAGTTTTCGAGTTCCTATACAAATGTAATTGTAATTATTTATTATGTTATAGTACAATTTGATTTTAATTTAAATGAATTTCTTTAATCATATAATATATGCATTTATATTTCTTCATATTTTTTTCATATGTAGCATATATTTCTTTATATTATTTATATCGGTATACATATACCAGAAAAAATTAAGGGACTCGACTCGAACTTAAAAATCAATCTACTAATTACTAAAAAATTCGAGTTATTCGAATTTCCATTTTACAACTCAAACTTTATTTGAAATTTTTCGAGACGAGGCGAGTTTATAAAATTTCGAGTCAAGACGAGTCGAGTTTTTTCGCCTCGAATCGAGTCAAAATTTTCGATTTTTTCGAGTCGAGTTAAGTTTTGCTCACCCCTAAATAGATGGGTTAGAATTCAATGACACGTTATAAAACTCAAGAGTTTTACACATTTTTATTAAATTGTTGGATTAATGAAAATCGATAGCTGAAATTAAAACCTTGAAATTAAGGATAAACCATTTTTTCTGTAAAAATCTTCTCATTACTGACCGTTCATCCCAACAATTGATTTTTACTAAATCTAATGGTCCAAAAGTGTGTAAAACTATTAAGTTTTACAATATGTCAATAGATCCTAAACTCTTAAGTTTAGTTAGGGTTAGGGATTTAAGTCGTAGGACTCAGGGTTAAAGCCTTAAATTTTAGATTGTATAATTTAACTAAGAAGTGTTGTATAGATTTTTTACTATACAAATATTGTATATTAAAATATAACTCACACGTGTGCGCGTGGCGTGCGGAGTAGAAAAGTGAAAACTCACCAACTTCAGCTGAGATGCCTGGTCCAAAGAACGAAGCAAATTTGCCCTAAGAAGCCATCGTTGTAGTTAAAGGTCAGCAAGTTGCCGTTTCCATGTTCTCAAAATTAAATAATAATAGGATAAACTACACTGGTAGTCACCGAATTTTTAGGGCGCTTTCAATAAGGTCACCGAACTTTTATAACTTTCATTACAGTCACTCAACTTTTAATTCGCTTTCAATAAGGTCACTACCGTCAACCACCGTTAAAAAAGTTGACGTGGCATGTTAAATGTAAGGGTAAAATACACTGTTAGTCACTGAACTTTTAAGAAGCTTTCAATATGGTCACCGAACTTTTAAAACTTTCATTACCATCACTCAACTTTTAATTTGATTTCATTACCGTTAAAAAAAAGCTGATGTGACACGTTAAGTTTAAAAATAAACTTTTTCCCACCCTATTTTATCTCCATGTCTTATTTTTTCCATCCAAACATGTCTATCTTTTAGATACATTAATATTTTCCTTCGAAGTCCTCATTATCCAGTGCATGACTCAGTAAATGTCCGACCTGAAGCATAAAGAGGATTTTTATGAGCAAAATTTTAGTTATTTCTTTATCATTCCATCATCGGATGTCTCCCAATATTTTTCTTGTTCTCACACATAAAGAGGATACATTAATATTTTCCTTGATGTGTTACTAGAGAAGTAATGACCTTCACCAAAAAATTACAATTTGATTCATATGGAAGAAAGAGACATATTTAGATGGAAGAAAATAAGAGGAGAGAGAAAATATGGTGGGAAAACGTTTATTTTTAAACTTAACATGTCACATCAGCTTTTTTAACGATAATGAAAGCGAATTAAAAGTTGAGTGATAGTAATGAAATTTTTAAAAGTTCGGTGACCATATTGAAATCCTCTTAAAAGTTCAGTGACTAACATTGTATTTTACCCTTACATTTAACATGCCACGTCAGCTTTTTTAACGGTGGTTGACGACAATGACCTTATTGAAAGCGAATTAAAAGTTGAGTGACTGTAATGAAAGTTTTAAAAGTTCGGTGACCTTATTGAAAGCACCCTATAAGTTCAGTGACTACCAGTGTAGTTTACCCATAATAATATAATGTTGTAAAATATTAAGAACAAAGTGAAACTCACTAATGACAACTTAACAGATACACATGTTAAGGGTCTTTACTTGACATTTTTTTAGACCCATATTTGGCCCGATCTAACTTAACTCAATGACTTGAATCTAATATTTAAATAAATATTAAAAATAATAATATATTATTAATCAAATTTAAGTAAAAATAAATTTTCCACTACAGAAGAGTAATATACATCGGATCCAAGCGGCTCGAATTATTAAATGCCTCATTCAAAGTAGGCATAGAAAAGTAGCTAAACCCTTGGACAAGTCTATTAAGAGGTAAAGACCAGAGCTATCAACAAACTGGTTGAATTGTACTTTGCCAAAGATGTCTTACTACCTATGTTACTTATACTTGATATGAATTTCAAATACGTATATATGTTCGACGCGGATATGTTGAATTTCTTTTTAAAAGTTTTTCCACTTACTTGGAGGTTTACATCTCTGTATTTATGTCAGACTATGTTTTTAACACACGGATGCTTTAAGAAAATGAAAATTTGAAAAGCATAGCTTGCTAGTTTACCTGTCTCTTCTCGAAATCCGACAACTCCAAAGCTTTAGCCTCAAACACCAAGACCAAACAATATTTACCATCTTCTGTGACCTAAGAACATGGTAACAAATATACAACCAAAGAATCAAAACTCACTTGAAAATGGAAAGATTCTAAAACTATGTTACTCAATCTGTGGTGTAAGTGTTGAATATTTATGAGTCCAACATGAGTATGTTCAATTTTTTTCTAAATTTTTCGTGTATTTGGGGTGTTCTTTAGAGTCATATTCCCTTACTCGTATCCAAATATGTGCCAAACACTGATACTTCAAGCAAAATGAAGAATTACAGCAACATAGTGCCGAAATATTCTTGAGAAATCACACATCACACATGCTATTGTATATGCCCTAGGGAAAAAGCAAGTTCATGGATCATTCACTTATAAATGTACTCTTAAGTCGTGTTCACCGAAGTTGTGAATGGCAGAAACCAATATATTTTCCATATATGACAATTGGTGATAAAAGATATGCATGCTAGCTAGAGATTAAATCTAAGTTCGAAAAACTTACTTCTTCCCGGATCATTTGAAGAATAGGTGCATTTCTCCGAGGAATTCCTCGGCCCTGAGAGTTGATGCAGAAAAAGAACTAACATCAAAAACTTAAATTTGGATGTAAGAAAATTTACCACATAGCAACTAGGAAATAAATCAGGTGCAATTTCCCCCTTGTATTTATGATAATTTTTGTGATAGTTTCACAAATTAAAAGACATGCCATATGTTACTTGGACTCAAGTGCGAGTTTCATATAGGATATTTGTTCGACATGGGTATGATAAGATTTTTCCAAGTTTTTCTCTATATTTGGAGGATCCTTAGACCTTATCTCCATAGTCATTTTTCAGGCAAGAGCGAAAACAAGCACTTAAATAAATGTAAGGAGCGGAGTGACATAAGACATACCAAACCAAACTGGAAAATCCGCTTCAATGCTTCATCCAAATGCTGTTCATCCCCATAACGGTATCGTGTAACATCATTCCTTACCTAAATAAAGCTAAACAAAAGTCATTTTTGATGTGATCCGCAAAATTAGAAAGTGTAATAAGAACGGATGTCGTCCAGTGATATTTCCAAATTCAATTATAATTTGAAGAAAATTAATTTCACCTGATTTAGCCATGGGACATCTAAACTACGTTACTTGGATTCAGGTGTGAGTGTCGGACATGGGTTTTATTGAAGAACCTCACGTTGAATATCTTAGCGATTTTGTAAAAAATTGAGAATTGACAGAGTTCAGAAGTACCTGCTTAAGGATAGGAGTGGCACAGGTTTCCCTTAGCATTTGAGCATCCGAATAGGTCACACATGGCACTGGTTTGAGTTCTGCATACTATAATACAACCAGAACTTATGAAACTAACTGCTGAATATCATATATCCGTTATGGGTAATTTATTGTTTTCTGATATATATATATATATATGGAGGGTCATTGGAATATTATATCCCATCAGATCTGGATATGTTAACATGACTCCAATAAAAATGAAGAGTAGGAACATAACTTGTCATAACTGACAATAAATCTATTTAGACTATTACAGTTTTTAATCTGGATTCGATGCCATTAGGGAGGTCTAATTAACAAGCAAATTCATCTTCCAAATGAGGAGATTGTGATGAAAACGTTCAATCCAGCTTTACCAACTTAAGTCAGGATGAAATTTAGTACATGTTTGAAAGTAAGACCTTCATGTATCAAGCAACAATGTTGTGGAAGTCCTAATTTTGGATATCCGAGTCCACTATCTAATGAGGAAATATTAGACAAAATGATTTCACTTATCCATTTCAATAAGATTCCAAGGAAGAAACCTTTACCTTGAGTGCCATTCCAATTATCGCAAGAGGGAAGCCGTAAGTCAGCATTATTGCGGACCATTCGGATCCTGGGAGAATGTTAAAATATGCCCCAAAACCGTACCTGCACGTTCAACATTTTAACAAGGGATAAACCAAAATACACTAAAGAGAAAGAGGGAAATGTCAACCGGTAAAGAACTCACGAGAGGAGAGAAATCCCAACACCGAGTCCAACAACACCAAATGAAAGCTGCAAATGAACAATTATCAATAATCATATTCATCAGAACATAAACAATTATCAATAATCATATTCATTATCAAAGTAAGACCTAATGCCCTCGTCACATCGCCTGTGGCGCGTCATCAATATTCAATGAAGAGATTCAACTGAAATGAAACTTAAATCCTGATTCAATATATTAAATTCAGCAGTTTGGTGGTATATTCCAAGGTTTTCAGTTTTCACAAGATAATTCTGCTACTCATGGAGGAAGTGTCCCATTATATACATACCAAGTACTAACTAGTTTAAATCCGAATTAAGGAAGTGAATTTCTCAAAAGAGGCTAACTAGGCAATGTCAAGATGTCTTCAAGGTATGCCTAGCATTTCGTAACGTAAAGGTTCTAAGTTCGGCCGTAAAAGTGTTGAATGTCAATGGAAAGCCTTTACTATACTTTGTCGTATCGTATTTAACGTATTCTACATATACATTTTGATATGATAATAATTTGTATTATATAAATCTTAAAGAGTTCGTACATTTGTGTCATGTCATAGGAGGCCAATGAAGTAAGAGTGCTAAACGCAGACATGCAAGAGCTTAGTTAGATTCTAATTTTCATGTTTGTTGATCTCGATTTTAGCATACATATAAATTTTCAGTCACCCCAATTAAAATTTAAAGTAAATACTTGAATTCTCTCGAACATATACTAGGTAATAAGTAATGGTTCAACAACTCCCATGTCCCAAATCAACCAAACGAAAGATATAAAAACCAAACCTATACTTCAACTAAACAATCAATTCCAATTCCCAACCATTAAAGAATATAAGATTTTACTATTTCCGCACATGAATTACCTTAGAAAATGAGAACCCATCATCACTGAGAATTGTTTTTGCAGGAGAGGGCTGAGAAGTTGAATCGGCTGCCTTTGTTATGAAAGTAAGCTTAAGATTATGGGGTCTGGGGATCGATGCCGAGGGGTGGCACTGACGGCTCGATCGAGGCGGCGTATATAAAAACCAACGGCGGTGATTAAGGTAGTGATGATGAGAATGGATAATTATAGCCGCCGTCGACGGTGGTGATATTGCTTTCATTGCTTTCTTTCGTAATTTCTCAGATTTCCTTTTGAGATCACTTCAATTTTCCTTCTCCTTTGCTTTGGTATTTTCAATGTTATTATCTTTTGGTTTGGAAATGAGAGGCTGTCGTTCATTACTGTCTCAGCTAATCAGCTTCATGTTTCAACTTTCAACCGCCAAACAACCTATCAGGCTATCACTTTACTTGTCACTCATATTTATCTCTAACATTTTTTCTTCTTTTAATTTGAATTTTAATATTTTTTTTATTTAATATAAATATTTGGGTAAAGTACACCAATGGTCACTAAACTTTTAAGGCGTGCTCATTTTGGTCACCAAACTTTTAAAAAATTTATTGGGACCACTCAACTTTTAGAACACTTTTATTTTGGTCCCTCCTGTCACCTTCCATTAAAAATGTTGACGTGGCCGGTTAATTTTCATTTTCTTCCGTAAAAGAATATATTTGAGTCCACCACTGATTAAACCATCCCAAACACTCTTCTTCTTTTTTCTTCCCCAAATTTCTGCAACTTTTACATGCTCATTTGATTTGTTCTTAGAAACATATAATGATAGCTTTGGATGGTTACCTTCAGTTTCAAAATGTGTAGATGGTGCTGGTTTTAAAACTCCCCAATCAAAGAGAGTAGTCCCCACTAGCAGGTTGCCTCCGTTAGATGCTTCAAGCCTTCAACTGAAGAGACTCTCACAAGGAATAATAATAATAGTACCATATCGACTTTCAGCGAGTTAGATCGCACAAAACTCTCTGATTTGAAGACTGAAATTGCTGAGCCGAGAAAATCTTTGTTTTTAAGGCCTATGATAATATCAAAAACAGTGACCTTGGAGTCCTGGAGTTTGCTGACGCTGAACATCCTCTTTCTCTGTATTTATATAGTTTTTTTTCCAGTTTTTGCACTTACCATGAAATGCTTTTGGTGATTTCTTATCTTGAATTTACTAGTTTTTTACTGTGTTTTATTTTAGTTTGTACAGTTAATTTTTTAGTTTCTTGTTGTATTGTCTAGTACTTTATAAAGTCTTTCAGGGTATTCACGTACATGGACTCATTTGTAGTTTGTTTGATAATACTTTAACTTGTAAAGTTATTGTTCGTGGTGAAAATAGAGTAAAATTATTTAACTTAAGCTTTAAATCGGTCTCCAAGCCAAACACTCAGATGTTTTGTTCTTAGAAATAAAGTAATTTTTTGTATTTTCATTCACTGCTGCAACTTAAAATGTTGAGTGGATCAATGGATTGATCAAAGCAAAAAGGGGGTGAATTGGATTTTTAAAAATTGTTGGAGAAAGTAGAATAGCTAAAAATGAAGAAAAGAGAATTTTAGAGTGGTTCAAGTTCCAAATGAACTCTACATCCACTACCTTAGCTACCACTAAGGATTTTCCAACAATCCACTAATTGTTCTTCCCCTTTTCAAGGCTTAGGAGGTAACCTTTACAATACCGGTCAAATTTTCTACTCAAAATTTGATCAAACCCTCACAAGAGTACAAAGAAGAAATTAAGGCAAGAAAGATATCTCTCAATACAAGTTTGCCCCTTTAAATACAATCACTCAACCCAAATTTGAATACAAGATTAGAATTGAACACAACACAATTTGAGATTTTACAAAAGATAAGAAATTAGGCACTTTGAGCTTGGATTTTTGTAAAGATGTTTCTTTTTGATGCAATAGTTGTTGCTAGTCTTCAATTTGCTTCATTTTATACCTTCTCCATTAATTCTAGTCGTTTGGGTGGTTATGGTATTGAATATAGCCGTTGGGACCCTCTCTTTCCACCATAAATGCACTTCTGCATCTTACCGTATCGGTACACGAGGACCTGTATCGATACCTGTCTCAAAAACAGAAAGAGTTGTTGCACAATAACAAGAAGGGCGTATCGATACGCGTGTAAGCGTATCGGTATGGGAAAGGGACCGTTTCGATACCATTTTTCTCACAAAGCTCACTGGAAGTTTCTGTATCGATACGGCAAAGAGCGTATCGGTACGAGACAACCAACACTTTAAATTTCTGTTACCTAACAACTGACACCAACGGTCAAAATCATTAAAGGCTTTTAAATTTAAAATCGTATCGATACGGGTGACACCATACCGGTACGCCATTCAAACTCCTTCAGTTTTACAGAGAGAGCGTATCGATACAGATTCAATCTGTTTCGATACGTTATTTCGATACGGTAAGGGGCGTATCGAAACGTGTTTCTCCAGTAGCCAAATTTGCAAAAAAGGTATCGATACGGCTAGAAGCGTATCGATACGCCTGGACGTTTTCAATAGTTTGGCCTTGGAACACTTAGAAAATATTTTGGAGTTTGAGTTTTTCAAACTAGATTAAAGCCTTGTTGATTTGAGATCTTTTGAGGGACTTAAAAATCTTTTTCAAGTTTTCAATTTTATCCTTAAAACACTTTGTTATATCAAAATCAAACATAGGTTTTACAATCTCCCCCTTTTTGATATAACAAAACCAAAACTTGAAATTTTTTAGACTTTTGAAAAACTTTGCGAAATAACTCCCTCTTAATATTAGCTAGGTAAAATTTAAGTTAAAAATCAAAATTTTAAGTGTGAGCTTGTTCTCTCTCCCCCTTTTTGTTAGATCAAAAAAATAGAGACATAGATAAACATAGGCAAAAGGCATAAATAATAACCAAGCAACATATTATAGATAAACATTAAGTTCAAAATAAATGAAACATCAAAATAAAATCCAAATAGCAATAATCAAAGCATAGGTTTTAGAATGCAAACTTAGTCCTAAAAACATAATTCAAAGTGCATAAATAGATATCCTAAATGACATGAATGGTATGCAAAGAAGAACTACTACGTTTCTCCATCGCCATCTTCATCATCTTCATCGTCCTTTTCATGTGCATCATCATTCCTCCGAGATTGACGCCACTCGTCATGAAAAGCGGTAAGAGATATGTTCATCGAGTTGTGACCGCCTTCAAGGGAAGTGAGACGCTTCTCCACATTCGTCACACGATCTTCAAGGCTTGTAAAGCATATGTCGATAGCGAAAAACCCTGAATCCATCGCTTGATCCATAAAAGCTATTCTTGTGCGCAAGCCCATGAATTGTTCATTGAGAAAGGTCATAAGGGCATCCATGGAAGGTGGAGCATGAGCTTGAGGAGCTTGGGCGGCTTGAGGATTGGCAATTTCTTTCGGAATCGCATCACTAGGGAGCTCGGAGAGACGAAGCCAACTACCATTGAAGTACATGAACTTTCCCCTTGAAAGTGATCTTTCATCAATGAGATCGGTGAGGGGTGTCGGGTAGTCGTGAGAACAATCTATCTCATTTTGGGTGAAGAAATAACTCAAAGTCGTGCCATATGTGAAGGAAGTGACAAGAGTAGTGTGGTGATGTTGCACGAGATAGACAATCTCTGCAAACATGATGCGAGCAAGGTTTGGTTGTTTTCTTTCACAGAAGCACCGAATCCAAAAGTCGTCAACTTGGCGGATAGTTGAATACTTTCCTCCCGAAAGCCTAAACCACCAAGAAACCATCAAGTGAATGATTCGATCTTGAGCGTTGAGAGCGGTCACGGAACCTCCCAAGACATGGCCAAGAGAATTCTCATCATCTAGACCCTCATCTTCTAACTTGAACACATCACAAATAGATTGAACATCGATGGTGGTCTTTTTACCCATTAGATAGGAATTAACGACCGTAACAACACCCGCTTGATTGGCGACACACTTGGCATTAGCATAGAAAATCAAAACCAAATTGCGATAGAAAAAGCTGAGAATTTGAATAAAATCCATAAATTTCCATTCTTGGAGCAAAGGCAAGTATGCAAATTTGAAGCGCTCTGAGTTGAGAAAAGGAACGGAAATTACCCTCTCCGGACGGATTTTATAGTTTTGAAATTGTCAGAAATAGGTGAGATCTCCGGTGGTCTTAAAGCACTTTTGATAGATAAGAGTGAGGTTCGGACGAGTACCATCTCCAGCATTAGAAGCTTCACCGACTTCGCTAGTACGCGCTCTCTTTTTGGTGCCATTGACTAGAGAAATAGATCAAAATAGTGTATGCATTAATTTTCTCATTCAACCCATTGAAAATCAATAATCAAGGTTTTTAAAAAAATTGAAAGAGAAATCAAAAACAAAAAGTTTGATAATGTTTATTTTTAAGAAGACAAAACAAAACAAGAAGAATTTAAAACGAAAATCAAAAGAAAAAAAATAAAAGAAATTTATACATTGATATTGATAGAGAGGAATGGGAGAAGAACTTTGCACAAAATTGATGGAAAGCTTGAAAAGCTTGGCTTGATATTGAAAACCCTCAAGAGATTTGAGTTGTGTGGTGAAAAATATGAGGGATTGAGAGGCTTTTTATAGAGTGAAAACGGCTAGGGTTTTAAAATTGCAATTTTGGTAAAAGTGAAACTCTTTAAATGTCATTAAGAAGCTGTATGCGCAATCGAGTATCGATATGCCAAAGGGTGTATCGATATAGGGGGTAAAATTGTAATTCCATAGAAAAGCTCGTCAAAGGTCCGTATCGAAACGGATGTTATCCGTATCGAAACACTCTTAGATCGTATCGAAACGGGTTTAACTGTATCGATACCCGTTTTAGACAAAATGCAGTTTGGAAAGCTAATACAGTACTCGTATCGATACGCAAAAGGCCGTATCGATACCCTATGCCCAGAAATGCATTTTTGGCTTTAAGAACAAACAAAGGCTCAACTTTAACTCATCCTAAATGAATGCAGTTGATGAATGAGCAGTTCTAAGCATATTTTAACAGAAGCATACTCCCCCTAGCTATAAACATGGATACTTTTAAGATCAACAACACATAAACATGTGATTTCACAAATTCAAGCAATTTTAACCTCAAAAAGAGTCCTACAGGGTCAAGGTAGGGTAGTTAGACCTAACTCTCTCTTTAGGGACCAAAAACGCACTTTGTCTAGAGGTTTGGTAAAAATGTCCGCTAGTTGGTTCAAGGTTTCAACGTACTCTATAACAACATCCTCCTTAAGGACACGATCTCTAATGAAATGATGCATTATTTCTATATGTTTGGTTCTAGAGTGTTGGATGGGATTTTTGGTTAAGCATATTGCACTAGTATTATCACACTTAAGGGGTATGGTTTCAACTTTAATACCATAATCTAAGAGTTGTTGCTTCATCCAAAGGACTTGAGCACAACAACTCCCTAAGGATATGTACTCGGCTTCGGTGATAGATAGAGCTACACTATTTTGTTTCTTAGAGAACCAAGATATAAGCATACTACCTAAGAATTGACATGTTCCCGAAGTACTCTTCCTATCGATTTTACACCCCTCATAATCCGCATCCGAATAAGCATGAAGGTTGAAGGTTGAGTCTCTAGGGTACCAAAGACTTAAACAAGGAGTATCTCTAAGGTACCTAAAGATTCTTTTAACGGCTATAAGGTGAGACTCTCTAGGACTAGCTTGAAACCTAGCACACAAGCAAACAATAAACAAAATATCAGGTCTACTTGCGGTAAGGTAAAGCAAAGATCCAATCATAGAGCGATAAAGCTTAGAGTCAACACACTTACCTCCTTCATCTTTGTCAAGCTTTGTAGATGAGCTCATTGGTGTGGCTTGAGGCTTTGCATTCTCCAAGCCGAACTTCTTGAGCATATCTTTCACATACTTTGCTTGATTGATGAAGGTGTCATCCTTTCTTTTCTTGATTTGGAGTCCCAAAAAGAATGAGAGCTCCCTCATCATGCTCATCTCGAATTCACCTTGCATTAACTTAGCAAACTCTTTGCAATGACATTCATTAGTAGATCCAAAAATAATATCAACATATATTTGCACTACTAAGATGTCATTTTTATACCTTTTTATGAAAAGTGTAGTGTCCACCTTACCTTTTTCAAAACCCTTTTCAATCAAAAAGTTTGAAAGTCTTTCATACCGAGCTCTAGGAGCTTGTTTTAAACCATAAAGTGCTTTGGTTAGTTTGAAAACATGATTTGGAAATTTTGAATCTTCAAAACCCGGTGGTTGTTCCACATACACTTCCTCATTTATAAAGCCATTTAAAAATGCACTTTTCACATCCATTTGAAATAGCTTGAAATTATGATAACATGCATATGCAAGCAACATCCTAATAGCTTCCACTCTAGCTACGGGTGCATAGGTTTCATCAAAATATATTCCCTCTTCTTGAGTGTAACCTTGAGCAACTAATCTAGCTTTGTTTCTCACAATGTTACCAATCTCATCTAGTTTATTCCTGAATACCCATTTAGTTCCTATAGTAGATTGATTACTAGGCCTTTCAACTAATGTCCATACATTACTTCTCTCAAATTGATTTAACTCTTCTTGCATAGCCATAATCCAAAAATCATCATTTAATGCTTCTTTAATGTTCTTAGGCTCTATGCATGAGATAAAAGCAACATGATTCATGAGTTTGAGAGAAGATCTAGTAGTTACCCCCTTGGATGGATCACCCAAGATTTCACCACCTTTGACATAGTTGTACTCCCTTGGGTAGCTCACTTCCTTTTCCTCAAGAGCCAAGTCCTTCAAGGCTTCAAGAGATGGGTCTTGTGCATCCTCATCTTTAGTTGGAATCTCATCCTCCTTTGAAGTTTTTCCTCCATCAAAGGCATCAAGGATTCCTACATCATCATCATCACAAGATTCCTTCCTTGCAAGGAGGTTATCATCGAACACAACATAAATAGACTCTTCTACTACTAAAGTTCTTTTATTAAATACACGATAGGGTTTAGAGTTTAAAGAATACCCTAGGAAAATAGCTTCATCACTTTTAGCATCAAATTTACCTAAGTTGTCTTTACCATTATTTAAAACAAAACACTTGCAACCAAATGGATGAAAATAGCTAATGTTAGGCTTTTTAGATTTTAAAATCTCATATGGTGTTTTCTTTAAAAGTGACCTAATCATTACTCGATTTACAATGTAGCAAGTGGTGTTTGTGGTTTCCGCCCAAAAATATTTAGGTAAATTGTTTTCACAAAGCATGGTTTTAGCCATTTCTTGTAAAGTCCTATTTTTCCTCTCAACTACCCCATTTTATTGAGGAGTTCGAGGAGCCAAAAAATTGTGGCTAATACCATTTTCATTCAAAAACTCTTCAAAATCTAGATTTTGAAATTCGGTTCCATGATCACTTCTAATATGAGAAATCTTAAGTTCAAGATCATTTTGAGTTAATTTTGAAAACGTGATGAATTTTTCTAAAGCCTTGTCTTTAGTACTTAAGAATAGAACCCAAGTAAATCTAGAATAGTCATCAATAAGTACAAAAGCATACAATTTACCACCCAAGATCATAGTTTTAATAGGCCCAAATAAATCCATATGAATTAGTTATAAACACCTACTTGTAGAAACATCATTAATGGATTTAAAGGATGATCTATGTTGTTTACCCTTAGAGCATGCATCACATATTTTATCATTTGAGAATTTGATCTTGGGTAAACCTTTAACTGGATTTAAGGAAACTAATTTTTCTAAAACACTAATGATAGCATGTCCTAGTTTCCTATGCCATAGCCATGCATCATTTTCATTTTGTGCAACAAAACATGCATGAGATGTATGAATGTCATCTAGATGCACCATGTAAATGTTACCTATGCGATGACCAATGAGCATTATATTATTTGATTTAATGTCAACAATTTTACACCTATTTTTATCAAATAAGACATTAAATCCTTTATCACACAATTGATTAATGCTCAATAAATTGTGTTTATGACCATCGACATATAAAACATTTTCAATGAGTATAGTAGAGTGATTACCTATGGAGCCAATACCTTTAATGTGGCCTTTGGAGTTGTCACCAAATGTCATTACTCCTCCACTTTTTGGCTTTAAGTCCATGAATCGACTATTGTCTCCGGTCATGTGCCTCGAGCATCCACTATCAAGGTACCATGAGTTTTGGATTTGTGCTTTGGCCTTGTAGCAATGCTCCCCCTACAAACAAAGAAATTAAACTTTGATTTTTGGTACCCAAATCATTTTGGGTCCACGAGTGTTAGCTCCCAAAAGCTTGGTTCCCTTAGAAATCCAAGGTGACATGGCATCAATATTATTAGATTTGACAAGTTCCTTAGGAACCCATACACTTCTAATTCTTTTAGTCCTATTATGCCTATGGAAACCACTATGTTTGTAGTTATTGTTCTTTCTTTTAGGTTGGTTTGATTTAGATGATTCACCTATTTCATTTTTCACATTACCAACACTATTGAAAGATTTCTTAAGCTCATTTAACACCTTTTGGTGTTCACTATTGCATTGAGAAATAAGATTGTTTAAGTCTATATTTTCATCTTGAATGAATTTAAGTTCATCTTATAAACCTAAGATATTTTTTCTCAAATTTCAAGTTAGCTTGAGAAAGTGAGTCATTTTTAGCATTTAGTTATGAAATGATCTTTCTATTTTTTAGAACCGACTCCTTATACTTCTCAACTAACTCATCATAAACCTCTTGTAACTCATCATAAGCATCATGCAATTTATCAAATGTAAAATCAAATGAAGATGAGTTAGAGGTTACCATGGAGAAATCCTCCTCAAGAGCCATGAGGCAAAGGTTGGCCACTTCGTTTTCCTCATCCTCGGATGACTCCTCATCACTCCAAGTAGCAAGCTTGGCTTTGAGCTTCTTCTTCATCTCAAAGCCCTTCTTCTTGAGTTGAAGGCACTCGGAACGAATATGACCCGATTTTTTGCACTCAAAGCAAATGATTTGATCCCTATCTTTTTCTTTGTTTTTGGTCTTGAAGTCCATTTTTCTTTGAATGTTTCTACCCCGGTTGGACCTCATAAACCGTGAGAATCTTTTGGCTATCATAGCCAATTCTTTTAGGTCTTCCTCCTCACTAGAAGTGCTCTCCTCATATAGAGAAGCTTTGAGAGCCACTCATATCTTCTTTTTCTTGTCTACCTCAAGCTTCTCCACTTTTCTCTCTTCCTTCTTCCTTTCATCTTCCCTTCATTGCTTCATGATCTCATGAGTTAGGAGAGAACCAACTAGCTCATCAAGCTTGAGTGTCTTCAAATTCTTGGTCTCAATGATGGCGGTTATCTTCCCATCCCAAGACTCAGAAAGTGAGTAGAGTAGCTTCCGGACTAGTTTGTCTTCTGAGATTATCTCTCCAAAAACCTTTAGCCCATTGACGATTGTTGAGGAACGATCAAACATCTTTGAAACGGTTTCACCGAGCTCCATTTTGAAATTCTCATAGCTAAGATTGAGAATTCCAATCTTTGTCTCCTTCACATCACTTGTTCCTTCATATGTAGTCTCAAGTGTATCCCACACTTCCTTAGCACTTTCGATGGAGGAAACTTTGGAGTAGATACCGGGACCAAAAGAGCAAAATAACATGTGAAGAGCTTTGTCGTTGATTTGAATCTTCTTTCTCTCTTCTTCACTCATTTCATTCTTCCTTTTTGGCACTAATCTTCCTTCGTCGTCTCTTTTCATTGGAATAGAGGGACCATCTTAAATAACATCCCAAACTAGATAATAGTTGGATTTAATGAAGAGACGCATTCGGTTCTTCTAAAAAGGGTAATTATCACCGTTGAAGAAAGGTGGTTTTGTCGTCGATTGAGACTCGTACATGCTTGACCCAGAGGTAGATGCCATGGCTTGCTTTTGTAGTTGATCACACTCTTCCTATGAACTCCTCTTGTGGTTGTTAATCCTTCAAAGAGGTAGGCTCTGATACCAATTGTTGAGTGGATCAATGGATTGATCAAATCCAAGAGGGGGTGAATTGGGTTTTTGATTTTTTTTTGAAGAAAGTAGAATAGCTAAAAATGAAGAACAAGGAATTTTAGAGTGGTTTAAGTTCCAAATGAACTCTACATCCACTACTTTAGATACCACTAAGGATTTTCCAACAATCCTGTAATCCCCTAGACCCGCCTATGCATTACAACGGGTCCTAGGAAGTCACATTAGGGTCACAAAAGCGGCCCACGGTAAAAATACACATAAAACATTTTCTCTAAAAAAACACATTAAATTATAACAGTAACTTTTGTTAAAAATACTCTTTCATGAAATCATTTAAACATATAACCGGATTTCAGAAAACGTTTTACAGACACTATCATGAAACAATAATGATATGCATGCCCACTAACTATGTCGGTACCGTACTCCAAAAGCAACGTCGAGAGAACTCCGAACACTGATGTCAAACGTTACACCATGATATAATCCTTTAACCTGCGATGGTAAAAACAACGTGAGCTTGGAAAAGCTCGGTAATACAAACTACCAAACGAAGCTATAAGCTCATGCAAATATGTGGTAGGCATAACATTTCCATGATGTTCTGCGCAGTAACAGTCTTCCTTTCTTTTTTCGATATTTCAGGGTAACGTTATAAATTGAGAATAATAGTACTTGTTCTTTATTCAATCATCGAGAATTAGACGGGAATTATAGGCTATTAATGTACGGAGGTGGAATTAGAGAGTTCGGTTCCTAGTGTGTTCCAACAGTGTAAGTAAAACATGTACAACAATAGTATAATATACATTTTCAGTTCAAAAACATAAAGTACAAGTAACAATACGGTACAATTTAATCTTTTATCTACCCTCCAACCACACTCCAAGAGGCAGTTCCCCAAAACTGCATCAAAGGCGTTAACCAGTGCCCATTGGGCATAGGTGCCATCCTAAGGGATTACCTTGGGAACAGTACGGTACGGTATGGTAGGTATTACCCTAGCCGAAGCATAGGAACCTGTAACGGTAAAGGAATTACCAGTTGGATCAGAGCTGAACCTGCGGTCACTTCATATTTTGTCCCAAGTACCCCAGTAACAATCTATGTAACGGTTCGGTTAATCAATAGCTATATTTTTAGTAATGCATTATCCATATAGCATGTTGGTCATATCAGGTACATATGCATATATCAAAAATACAGTACGGTCATGTTTATGTGAGTTCAAGTATTCTATCATGTGCACAAAATCAGTATTATAACATGTAAATCAGTATGCAAAAACAGTCGTGTAGCACACATGGAACACACTAGGTGGAATAGTTTATTTTCTTGGAGATACTTGACATTTACGGAAGAGAACATATTAACCTTGTGACAATTTGAACGGGTTTTAGAAACGAAGTCCCTATAAAAAGGGGGTTCGTACTAGCGGTTTGAACCAGATATTCAGGAGATGATACATCAAGATCTTTGAGAGTTTAGGCATATCATGTGTGATTTAGCCATTTAAGCCTACCAGGGGCATTATGGTCATTTTATCATACACGGGCATTTTTGGTAATTTATACCAACAGGGCGTAAACAAATGGCTCGGTAATTCTGTTTGCTCATCAGATTTCCAACCAAGCATTCAGAGATTTCTATGTCAAGATCTTTCACGGTATCAGATACATTCAGGGCTATTTTGATTACTTTGGCCAACAAGGGCATCTTGGTCATTTAACTATTAGGAGTGATTTGTAATTTAGACCAAATGATGAAATGACGTTTTACAATATTTAAGAATTTCTAGGAGTTTATCGATCCTCCAAAACCTTTCGAACTAACATACCCCAACCATGCAGTACAAACCAAACCTTCTCATGCATGCACTTCCCGAGTATCATTTCCAAATACTAATTGTATTGTATCTCCGAACAGTCACTTTTCATATATCACCACAGGGCTTGTCACGAAGTAGTCGAGCTTATGTTCTATGCGGAAAAACTTTCAACCTCACATTAATATCATAAGTGATTGATATACATGAGTCATGCTTCAACCCATAGGGGCATTTCAGTTATTTTCAGCTTTATTGGCATTTCTAGAATTTTATCAAAGGAAATTTACTTATCTCAGTCAAAGGGGTATTTCAGTCATTCTGAAACTCGGGATAGTCATCATTACTATCAATTGAACCATTTATAGTATTTCAATCATTTATGTACTCGTGGGTGTTTCGGCCATTCAAGAAATTTCGGTACCTCCAACCACTTCATTCATTTCAGAACTCAAGGGTTTATCCATCCTTCCAATTAATTGCAAACCTCGATGTCCAAGAATACTTTATCCCTTTTTGTCAATACGATCATTCCGATTAACTTAACCATAATAGTATTTCCTGTAGTTTTATTCATTTTCGTCAGTTCAGTATTTTGAGTCGCTTGATCAATTTAGAGGTACAAATAGTTTCCCGTAAATATATATATATATATATATATATATATATATATATATATATATATATATATATATATATATATATATATATATTCAGGGATTCATTCTAAATTCAAGGAAACCTAACACCTTACAATCTCGAAGGTATAATTCTTGTTACCATAACTTACAAGTAGATCGAGGTTTCCAGATGAATCGAATTGGTTTACCATATCCACTATAGATCTCTAGATCGCTTCCAATTTCAAAGATATTTTAGTCATTCTCATACCTTGAGGGCATTTTCGTAATTTCATATCCAAATATTTTTCACATTTTATCATTTGACACTAATAGTCGGATTTGGAGATTAATTGTCTTATTAATTACTTATTGGACTCCAGATCCCTCTGATTTATTGATCTTCTTATTCGAGCATTGCAATCTTATCTAGAATATCATACTCGTTTCCATATTCGGTTTGACTTGAGTAGAATTAACAGTACTTATCATCATTTTTATGCATGCATTAACAAATACCAATATGCTCATAAAGCATACAAGAGGTAGTAGTGTATTACCTTTAATACTTGCTTTATCGATCGACCAAGATACTCCGTTCGATCACTTTCGAACCCGAATGCGACGTCCTCAACATCCCGAATACAAGGAACTGTGAATACCTTCAATCGTACAAATTCCAATTTTGAGTTTTAAGGAGGTTTTAGAAGAGTTTAAAGGTTGGTTTTGGGGCTGCTTTGGGTGAAATCTTGAAGGCTGATGTTAGTGTGATAGTTAGGGGTTGTTTTGGAAGCTTTTGGGAGTGGTAAAGGTGTTTGAATCAATAGTTTTTGGCTGTGCAAGTGGGTTGCTCGAAAATGGCATTTTTGGGGTTGTCTTTAGCTTGAAATCATGTGTTTTGTGCTTGGTTTGTGTTATGGATTTGCTACATTTATTTGTGGACTGAATAGTGGTTATTTTGATTGTGTTGGGATGTTTAGAAGCAAGGAATTGTGTTGGTGAAGCCTCAGGATCGAATCTGGAACCGTTTGGAGCTTGATCAGCTAGTGTTGTTGAGCTTGGAGTAGTCGGTGAGTGGTTAAATGCTTTTAAATGGTTTTCAAGTGTTGGTTCAAGTATGTTGACTAGGTTGGGCTTGGTAGACCCACATAGAGTTGGGATTAGATTGGTAGTCTAATCCCAAGCTTTAGTTAGAGACTTTGGTTGAACTCTAATTGTTGATTATGCCTCATGTATTAAGTGTGATTTATGTGGTTATGTATATTGTGTTATACATGTATGTTGAGGCATGGTTTTGATGCATTGTTATATGCATGTGGTTTGGCTTGTGGTTTGTGCATGACAGTAAGTCATGGTGAGTACGTGCTAAGCACGAAAGTTGATATGAAATGATGTCGTGAAATGTTATGAATTGTTTTAGTATTGGTACTAGTATGCTTGGGTACAATGATCGATCATTAGGATGTTTAGTGTGCACACGTGAGTCAAATGCGTGTGTGGTCTTGGTGATGGTAGTAATAAAGATGGAGTAAGGGTTCGCCTGAAAATCTTCTTATATATATGTTAGTCAATGATGAGTGGAATCCCATCGATGGGGCGTGAGGATGAGTGGAATCCCCTCCGCGTGGAACGGTGATGAGTGTAATCCCACCGTAAGGTAAATGTGGGTTGTTGGATGTGAGTTCCAATGGTTATCCGCGTATTCGAGTCATAGCTAGGTGCCAATATGGATTGATATATGTGTTGCCAATATGGATGGATATATGTGTTGCCAATACGGATTGTGGATTATGTTGTTAATATGTTGAATATATGTGTTTCCATATGTTGTGGTTATGGATCCTTTGAGCATGGCATGATAATAATATTATGTTCACGCATCATTTATATTTTGGCTCATGTGGTTCGAAGGTAAGATCATGCATTCTACCTTGGTTGTATGCTCGTGCTTGGACCCTGCATTGTCGAGGTTTGTTTTACGAGCTTACCCTCACTAAGCTTTATGCTTACGCTCTCTTTTGTTCGACAATGCAGATCCGTAGTTCGTGGGTTGCTTGTGCAAGGAGAGGGCCTCCAAGTGCGCTAGTTGAGCTTTTGGTTTTATCAAGTATGGATTTTAAGTTATGAGAATGTAATAGTCAAGCAATGGGATTTGAGCTTTTGATGTATGTTGATGTTTTGTGTTAGGAGCATATTAGACTCCTTGTTATGTGGATGATATGTTTAAGGCTTGCTTATGCCTAGTATGTTGGCCTTGTGCCTTTTATGAATGCTTAAGTGTATGTCCTTGTCTAAGCATGTTATCTTGAATGCCAGGTATGAATCTTTGTTGATTTGATGATCCTTATTAAATGAATGGTTTTTACATATTGTTGAGTGCTAAGCATGTTTGTTTTGGGTGCCTTGCATCTAGAGTTGTTGTATGTTGGTTGTGGGAGGTTCTAGTTGGTGTTTGAGGAAGCCTTGTGCCATAAACCAACTAAAACATGTATGTTCGCAGCAGGTGTATCGAAACGGTTAGTCCCGTTTCGATACAACCTCTTGTTTCAGGCCAGGCGTTTCGGTACGCAAAAGGGGCGTTTCGATACGTTTTTGCTACTGGAAATCTGAGATTTTGACGAGAAATTGAGGGTATCAAAACGGTCCTAGGCGTTTCGAAACGGTCTTCGTATCGTTGACCACGAAAAGTTGACCAATGAGGGCATATCGATACGGTTGACCAGCGTTTCGATACGGTCTCCTCGAGTTGACTTTGGCCAGTTGACCTAGTCAAGGCGTATCGAAACACCCACTGGGCGTTCCCATACGGCCTGCAGTTTAAGTTTAAAATGGGTTGTTTTGTTGGGTTGTTTGGTTGTTTGCTTCTCTTTTTTCTTCCGTTGTTGCCTTTTCACATAGGATATGTCAATGCATCTAGACAAGATAATAATAAATGAAAAGTTTTTCTCGGGTTGTTAACCGAAGTGGAGCCTTAACGGGTTTCGCCTCGGTTATCCCGGTGTGACCCACTCAGACCGGTCAGTCGCCCGGAATGGGACGAGAGGGTTACACTTGTTGGTATCAAAGCCTGAGGTTTCTGAGACCTCGGGCAGGTAAGTGAGGTAAGTTAAGTTCTTGTATTGCAATTGCACGGTGTTTGCTTGCCATGTAAGTATGCTTG
Organism: Hibiscus trionum; assembly: GCA_030270665.1. NCBI lineage: Eukaryota > Viridiplantae > Streptophyta > Magnoliopsida > Malvales > Malvaceae > Hibiscus > Hibiscus trionum. The sequence continues at coordinate 23,284,450 of BSYR01000004.1, forward strand.
ATGTTTGAGTGTTTTTTGAAGCATGTTGAGTAGAGTCTCATTGCTTCTATTACATCGGAAAAAGGATTTTTTTAAGTGAGCGAAACATACTTGAGCCACTTGGACCCTTGCCCTTGCTAACCCTATCTTTGTGTTGTTGTTGTTGTTGTTGTAGTTGTTATCTGTGAGCGCTTATGTTGAGGCCTAGAGGTAGACCGAGAATGGTTCATCAGGAACCTCGTGTTGCGGCTCATGTTAATGAGCCGGTGGCTAGAGTAGAGGCTCCTGTGGGAGAGCCTGCTATTGGAGTCGGAGCTCCTCCACCACCACCACCTCCTCAGTCTGAAGTGGGAGGCAAGGCTGGAGCTGAGGGAGCGGGACCTCAGGTTGGTCAAGGTGGCCAAGGTCCTGCTGGAATAGATATGGCTCCGCTAGTTCAAGATATAGCGGGTGCGTTTCAGGCCGCAGTTGCCGGAGCTCAAGCTACAGCTCAGCCGAGAAGTGATGATGCTAGCTTACCGTTAGAGAGGCTTCGTAGCCTAGGGGCTGACGAGTTTAGGGGATCTACACCTGAGAGATCAGAGTTGTGGTTGGAGAAGACAGTCCGTATTTTAGCTCATATGGGATGTGTTGGAGCTCGCAAGTTGGGCTGTGTAGTTTCGTTACTTCAGGGTAATGTCTACACCTGGTGGGTCACCATTACTACTGGTGTGCCTGAGGTCGAGATCAGTTGGAACTTCTTTGAGACTGCTTTCAGGAAGAGGTATTTGGGGCCGAGATATCTGGATGAGAAGAAGCGGGAGTTCATGGCTCTTGTTCAGGGAGACACTTCAGTGACAGATTATGAGATTCGCTTTGTCCGTTTGAGTCAGTATGCTCCAGAGTTGGTTCCTATTGAGAGGGACCGTTGTAATCAGTTCATATATGGACTTTATGAGGAAGTCAAGAGGTACACCTTGGCTTCAGATTATTCTGATTTTGATGTCTTGGTCGCTAGGGCCAAGGACATCGAGCATAGCTTGGGGCTGACCAAGCGTTCGGGAGGATCCAGTTCGGGGAAGAGGCACAACAACTTTGATCGTGGTGATGCTAAGAGGCATCGGGGCAGTGGACATCAGTTTGACCATAGGCGTGGCGGTGGCCATCAGGGCCATAAAACCGGAGGGTGTTTGCCCGAGTGCACTCGTTGTGGGAGACAGTATTCAGGAGAGTGTTGGGGTAATTATCATGCTTGCTGGAATTGTGGATCGAGAGACCACTTCAGGAGAGAGTGTCCGCATCAGGCGACACAGGCACTGAATCTGGCACAGGCTCCTGCGAGAGTGATCGACTATTAGAGAGGCCGTGGGCGCGGTCGTGGTTACATCCAGTCGAGGGCTGATGCACCTAGGATAGAGGCACCGAGGAATCTTGCTCATGTTGTGGCAGTTCAGCCAGAGGCCAGTGGACCAGCTAGAGTCTACGCACAGAGAGAGGCAGGGAATGACACAGACGTGATAGCAGGTAATTTTGAGTTACAGTCCATGTCTTTACTTTCCTTAGTTGATTCGGGTTCTACGCATTCTTACATTTTGAGTGAGCATACAAAGAAGTTAGACATACCTGTTGAGATCTTAGATGTAGGTATGCATGTGACTAGTTCCTTCGGTGAGACTGTTGTAGTTAGACGGATGTATAGGAGGTGTCCATTGAAGATTCAGGGTCATGTGTTTCCTTTGGATATGATTGAGCTTTCGTTTTACGGTTTTGATATTATTTTGGGTATGGATTGGTTGGTTGAGCACAGAGCTAGTGTAGATTTTGAGACGAAGAGAATTTCATTGAAGCTTTCTGATGACTACGAGGTAGTAGTAGTAGGCGAGAACGTTAAGTTCTTGTCGAATGTTGTGTCAGCTTTAGAGGCTCATAGGTTGATGGATTCCGGTTGTGGGGCTTACTTAGCATATGTGATGAATCCGAATATGAGTGAGGTCAGACCGAAAGATATCAGAACAGTTTGTGATTTTCCAGATGTGTTTCCAGAAGAGTTACCAGGCTTGCCTCCTGACAGAGATGTAGAGTTTGTGATTGAGACTGTTTCAGGGTCTACTCCAGTTTCTATTGCTCCATACCGTATGGCTCCGAAAGAATTGAAAGAATTGAAGAGTCGGCTTCAGGAGTTGTCAGACCGTGGTTTTATTAGACCTAGTAGTTCGCCTTGGGGTGCTCCCGTGTTGTTTGTGAAGAAGAAGGATGGCAGCATGAGAATGTGTATTGACTACAGGCAGTTGAACCAGTTGACAGTAAAGAACAAGTATCTGTTGCCTCGTATAGATGACTTGTTTGCTCAGTTGAGGGGTGCTTCAGGGTTTTCGAAGATAGATTTGAGATCAGGGTACTATCAGTTGAAGGTAAAAGAGTGTGATGTTCTGAAGACAGCTTTTAGGACTAGATATGGTCACTATGAGTTCCTTGTGATGTCGTTTGGGCTCACGAATGCACCAGCAACTTTCATGGATATGATGAACAGAGTTTTCCGAGACTATTTAGACCGATTTGTAATTGTTTTCATAGATGGCATCCTTGTGTACTCGAGATCAGAAGAAGAACATGATGAGCACTTGAGACTTGTTTTACAGAGATTGATGAGTAACCAGTTGTATGCTAAGCTTAGTAAATGTGAGTTCTGGATTCGAGAGGTTGCGTTTCTTGGCCATGTTGTGTCAGCTGAAGGTATCTGCGTTGATCCGACGAAGATTGAAGCTATTGTTGACTGGAAACAACCTAAGTCAGTGACTGAGATTAGGAGTTTCCTAGGATTAGCTGGTTACTATAGGAGATTCGTTGATGGTTTCTCTAGAGTAGCTGCTCCGTTGACTAAATTGTTGCAAAAATGAGTTAAGTTTGAGTGGTCAGATGCGAGACAGAAGGCTTTTGAGAAATTGAAAGAAGCTTTGACGAATGCTCCAGTGTTACTACAGCCAGTTTCAGGGAAAGAGTTCGTGATCTATAGTGATGCTTCCTACGTAGGTTTAGGTTATGTTCTGATGCAAGAAAGAAGAGTTGTTGCTTATGCTTCGAGACAGTTGAAGGTGCACGAAAAGAACTACCCTACGCATGACATTGAGTTAGCCGTAGTTGTGTTTGCGTTGAAGATTTTGCGTCACTATTTGTATGGTGAGAAGTGCACGGTTTACATTGATCATAAGAGCTTGAAGTATTTGATGACTCAGAAAGAGTTGAACTTGAGACAGAGAAGATGGATTGAACTGTTGAAAGATTATGATTTGACTATTGAGTACCATCCGGGTAAGGCAAATGTAGTAGCCGATGCGTTGAGCAGAAAAGTTGTAGTTGAGTTGCGAGCTATGTTTGCTAGATTGAGTGTATCAGGGGATGGTGGTTTGATCACAGAGTTGCAAGTGAAACCTTCTTTGATTCAGATGATCAGTGGAAAGCAGTTGCAAGATGTGTCTTTAGTTCCTCATGTTCAGGACATAGCCGAAGGTAGACCGACCGAGTATAGTTTCATTGATGAGAATGTGTTGTGTTTTAGAGACAGAGTTGTAGTACCTGAAGATGTTGAGTTGAGACGTCTGATTCAGAGTGAAGCACATTCGAGTCCTTTTTTGATGCATCCAGGTAGTACTAAGATGTACCGTGATTTGAATAATGATTATTTCTGGGTTGGTTTGAAGAAGGATGTAGCCGAGTATGTGAGTCGTTGCATGGTTTGTCAGAGAGTAAAGGCAGAACATCAGGTTCCTTCAGGTTTGTTACAGCCTTTGAAGATTCCGGAATGGAAATGGGAGAGAATCACTATGGATTTCGTGTCGGGGTTACCGTTGTCTCCTTCGAAGAAGAATTCTGTTTGGGTGATAGTGGAGAGATTCACTAAGTTTTCCCACTTCTTAGCAGTGAACACTACAGATTCTTTAGACAAGTTGGCGAATTTGTACATTCGCGAGATTGTGAGACTTCATGGAGTTCCGAATTCTATTGTTTCAGACAGAGATCCGAGATTCACATCGAGGTTCTGGAGTTGTTTGCATAGTGCCTTAGGTAGCCGTTCGCATTTCAGTACTTCGTATCATCCGTAGTCAGATGGACAGTCAGAGCGAGTGATACAAATTTTAGAGGATATGCTTCGTTGTTGTGTGATTGACTTCCAAAGTTCTTGGGAGAAGCACTTGCCCTTAGTTGAGTTTTCTTACAACAACAGTTATCAGGCTAGTATACAGATGGCTCCTTATGAGGCTTTGTATGGTAGACGATGTAGGACTTCGATCTGTTGGGCTGAAACGGGTCAGAAATTGTTACCTATGCCGGATTTGCTTAAGGGGACTACCGGTAAAGTGAAGTTGATTCGTGACCGTTTGAAAGCCGCTTCCGATCCTCAGAAATCTTATGCAGATTTGAAGAGAAAAGAGATTGAGTTCTCAGTGGGTGAGAAAGTGTTTCTGAAAGTATCTCTGTGGAAGAAGGTAATGCGATTTAGCCGGAAAGGCAAGTTGAGTTCGAGGTTTATTGGTCTGTATGAGATAGTTGAGAGGATTGGGCCAGTAGCTTACCTTTTGAGATTGCTTTCAGAGTTAGAGAAGATCCATGATGTTTTCCATGTGTCAATGCTTAGGAGATATAGATCAGATTCGTCTCATGTTATGCCCGTTGAGGAGATAGAGTTGAATCCGGATTTGTCTTACAATGAAGAACCAGTTAAGATACTTGCTTCTGATATCAAAGTGTTGTGTGGCAATACCATAGAGTTGGTCAAGGTGTTGTGGAGACATAGAGGCGTGGAAGAAGCCACGTGGGAGAGGAAAGCTGATATGCTTGAGCAGTTTCCGTACTTGTTTCCGTCCGGTAATTTCGAGGACGAAATTTCTTAAGTGGGGGAGAGTTGTAACACCCGGGTTTGGGGGTCGGGTGAAAATAATATTAAAATAATAAAATAATATTTTGGGCCTCGGGTTTTCAAAACAAATATTTTATGTTGGGCTTGTTTTGATTTCAAATCCAAAACCCATGGATTTTAGATATTTGAGATAACCATCTCATTAATGGCATACTTGTAAATAAATGGACTTGTGAAATTAAAAATCCATTTTATTTTAAAAGAGCTTTTCATCATCTTCTTCCCTCTTCCTTTCCATTTTCCACGACAAAACCTCATTTTCCCTTAGTTTACTATTCCATCATCTCTCTTGCTCATTGTTAGAGATTTTTCAAAGGTAAACTCACTTTTGACTTGTCCTTATCATCCTCTACAACTCCATAGTTTTATTTTTCATTAAAACACATTATTTCCCATTTTAGAGTTTTGAAAGTTTGGATTAAAAATGTGAACTTTATTAGCTTTAACTTAAGCTTTTGATTTATTAATGTTATATGAGTTGTTTACTATCTATAAGGTCCAACATATTCGATTTTTACATGGTTTTATGGTGTTTCCCGAAATTGGGTTTTATGGAGGTTTTAGGAGAGTTTAAAGGTTGGTTTTGGGGTTGTTTTGGGTGAAATCTTGAGGGCTGATGTTAGTGTGATAGTTATGGGTTGTTTTGGAAGCTTTTGCGAGTGTTAAAGGTGTTTGAATCAATAGTTTTTGGTTGTGCAAGTGGACTGCTCGAAAATGGCTCTTTTGGAGTTGTCTTTAGCTTGAAATCATGTGTTTTGTGCTTGGTTTGTGTTCTGGATTTGCTACATTGATTTGTGGACTGAATTGTGGTTATTTTGATTGTGTTGGGATGTTTAGAAGCAAGGAATTGTGTTGGTGAAGCCTCGGGATCGAATCCGGAACCGTTGGGAGCTTGATCGGCTAGTGTTGTTGAGCTTGGAGTAGTCGGTGAGTGGTTAAATGCTTTTAAATGGTTTTCAAGTGTTGGTTCAAGCATGTGGACTAGGTTGGGCTTGGTAGACCCACCTAGAGTTGGGATTAGATTAGTAGTCTAATCCCAAGCTTTAGTTAGAGACTTTGGTTGAACTCTAATTGTTGATTATGCCTCATGTATTAAGTGTGATTTATGTGGTTATGTATATTGTGTTATACATGTATGTTGAGGCATGGTTTTGATGCATTGTTATAGGCATGTGGTTTGGCTTGTGGTTTGTGCATGACAGTAAGTCATGGTGAGTACGTGCTAAGCACGGAAGTTGATATGAAATGATGTTGTAAAAGGTTATGAATTGTTTTAGTATTGGCACTAGTATGCTTGGGTACAATGATCGATCATTAGGATGTTTAGTGTGCACACGTGAGTCAAATGCGTGCGTGGTCTTGGTGATGGTAGTCATCAAGATGGAGTACGGGTTCGCCCGGAAATCTTCTTATATATATGTTAGTCAATGATGAGTGGAATCCCATCGACGGGGCGTGAGGATGAGTGGAATCCCCTCCGCGTGGAACGGTGATGAGTGTAATCCCACCGTAAGGTAAATGTGGGTTGTTGGATGTGAGTTCCAATGGTTATCCGCATATTCGAGTCATAGCTAGGTGCCGATATGGATTGATATATGTGTTGCCAATACGGATTATGGATTATGTTGTTAATATGTTGAATATATGTGTTTCCATATGTTTTGGTTATGGATCCTTTGAGCATGGCATGATAATGATATTATGTTCACGCATCATTTATATTTTGGCTCTTGTGGTTCGAGGGTAAGATCATGCATTCTACCTTGGTTGTATGCTCGTGCTTGGACCCTGCATTGTCGAGGTTTGTTTTACGAGCTTACCCTCACTAAGCTTTATGCTTACGCTCTCTTTTGTTTGACAATGCATATCCGTAGTTCGTGGGTTGCTTGTGCAAGGAGAGGGCCTCCAAGTGCGCTAGTTGAGATTTTTGTTTTATCAAGTATGGATTTTAAGTTATGAGAATGTAATAGTCAAGCAATGGGATTTGAGCTTTTGATGTATGTTGATGTTTTGTGTTAGGATCATGTTAGACTCCTTGTTATGTGGATGATCTGTTTGAGGCTTGCTTATGCCTAGTATGTTGGCCTAGTGCCTTTTATGAATGCTTAAGTGTATGTCCTTGTCTAAGCATGTTATCTTGAATGCCAGGTATGAATCTTTGTTGATTTGATGATCCTTATTAAATGAATGATTTTTACATGTTGTTGAGTGCTAAGTATATTTGTTTAGGGTGCGTTGCATCTATAGTTGTTGTATGTTGGTTGTGGGAGGTTCTAGTTGGTGTTTGAGGCAGCCTTGTGCCATAAACCAGCTAAAACATGTCTGTTCGCAGTAGGTGTATCGAAACGGTTAGTCCCGTTTTGATACGGCCTCTTGTTTCAGGCCAGGCGTTTCGGTACACAAATGGGGTGTTTCGATACATTTTTGCTACTGGAAATCTGAGATTTTGACGAGAAATTGAGGGTATCGAAACGATCCTAGGCGTTTCGGAACGGTCTTCGAATTGTTGACCACGAGAAGTTGACCGATGAGGGCGTATCGATACGGTTGACCAGCGTTTCGATACGGTCTCCTCGAGTTGACTTTGGCTAGTTGACCTAGTCAAGGCGTATCGAAACACCCACTGGGCGTTTCGATACGGCCTGTAGTTTAAGTTTAAAATGGGCTGTTTTGTTGGGCTGTTTGGTTGTTTGCCTCGCTTGTTTCTTCCGATGTTTCCTTTTCACATAGGATATGTCAATACATCTAGACAAGATAATAATAAATGAAAAGGTTTTCCCGGGTTGTTAACCGAAGTGGAGCCTTAGCGGGTTTCGCCTCGGTTATCCCCGGTGTGACCCGCTCGGACCGGTCAGTCGCCTGGACCGGGATGAGGGGGTTACATGCCCCTTAAAGGTGCAAGATCATGTGTTTCTTGTTGATCTTATGGAATTGTCATTCTATGGTTTTGATGTAATCCTTGGCATGGATTGACTTGTTGAGCATAGAGCCGTTGTGGATTTTGAAAGCAAGCGAGTTTCGTTGAAACTTGCGGATGATTATGAGGTTGTGCTGGTGGGTGAGAATGTGAAATTTCTAGCTAATGTGGTGTCTACATTGGAAGCAAGCCGGATGTTGCGTCAAGGATGTGAGGCTTACCTAGCCTTTATTATGAATCCCAGTTCAAAGGAGGTTCGTGTGCAGGATATAAGAACCGTGTGTGAGTTCCCTGGAGTGTTTCTTGAGGAATTACCTGGTTTGCCACCTAGTCGAGAAGTTGAGTTTGGAATTGAGTTGTATGAGAACACAACTCCGGTGTCCATTGCTCCCTATCGCATGGCACCCAAAGAGTTGAAGGAGTTGAAGACGCAACTTCAGGAGTTGCTTGACCGTGGCTTTATTCGGCCTAGTGTGTCACCTTGGGGTGCACCGGTCTTGTTTGTTAAGAAGAAAGATGGCACGATGAGGATGTGTATTGATTATCGTTAGCTGAATAAGTTGACCGTCAAGAACAAGTATCCTTTGCCGAGGATTGATGATCTTTTTGATCAGTTTTGGGGAGCGGCTGTGTTTTCCAACATTGATTTGAGATCAGGGTACTATTAGTTAAAGGTGAAGGATATGGATGTGCCGAAAACAGCCTTTAGAACGAGATATGAGCATTATGAGTTCCTAGTGATGTCGTTTGGTTTGACGAATGCTTCTGCTGCTTTCATGGATATGATGAATAGGGTGTTCCATGAATTCTTGGACAAGTTCGTTGTGGTGTTCATCGATGATATCCTTGTGTACTCTCGTACTGAGGAGGAGCATGAAGGTCATTTGAGGATTGTTTTGCAAGCGTTGAGGTGGTGATGAATTGGAAGCCTCCTAAGTCCGTTCATGAAGTTCGTAGTTTCCTTGGGTTGGCAGGGTACTACCGGAGGTTTGTGGATGGATTTTCTAAGATTGCTGCCCTTTTGACGAAGTTGTTGCAAAAGGGTGTTAAGTATGAGTGGACGGAAGCGAAACAGCAAGCTTTTGAGAAGCTAAAAGCAGCTTTGATGCAAGCTCCTATCTTGGTTCAACCTGAATCAGGGAAAGAGTTTGTGGTGTATAGTGACGCATCCTATGTTGGTTTGGGGTGTGTGTTAATGCAAGAGGGTAAGGTGGTGGCTTATGCATCGCGACAGTTGAAAGTGCATAAGTGCAATTATCCTACGCATGATATTGAGTTGGCTGTAGTGGTTTTTGCTCTAAAAATCTGGAGACATTATCTCTATGGTGAGAAGTGTACTGTGTATACGGATCACAAAAGTTTGAAGTATCTGATGTCTCAGAAAGAGTTAAATCTTAGGCAATGACGATGGGTGGAGTTGCTTAAGGATTACGATCTAACGATCGAGCATCATCTAGGGAAGGCCAATGTTTTGGCTGATGCTTTGAGCAGGAAAGTAGCGGTGGAGTTAAGAGCGATGTTTGCTAGCTTGAGTATATCGCGAGATGGTGGTCTTGTTGTTGAATTGCAAGTGAAACCATCTCTACTCTAGTTGATAAAGGATAAACAAATGTTGGATGATTCCTTGGTGCCACATGTTCAGGATATTGCTGAAGATAGGCCATCAGATTTCTGTTTTAATGATGATGGTGTGGTATGTTTTGGAAGTCAGATAGTGGTGTCGAGTGATGTTGAGTTGAGGTGCACTATTATGACCGAAGCTCATAGTAGTCCTTTTGCTATGCACCCTGGTAATACAAAAGATGTACCGTGATCTAAAGGGTGAGTACTATTGGGTGGGATTGAAGAAAGATGTCACTGAGTATGTTAGCAAATGTATGGTTTGTCAGCGGGTTAAGGCTGAACATCAGTTTCCTTCAGGGTTGTTGCAGCTGTTAAGGATCCCTGAATGGAAATGGGAGAGGATCACCATGGACTTTGTGTCTGGTTTGCCTTTATAACCGTCAAAGAAGAATTCTGTTTGGGTGATTGTGGATCGCCTTACGAAGTGTGTGCATTTCTTTTGTGCATACTACGTACACCTTGGATAAGCTTGCGGAGTTGTACATTGCTGAGATTGTATGTTTGCATGGTGTACCAAAATCTATAGTGTCAGATAGAGATATGAGGTTCACTGCAAGGTTTTGGGAGTGTTTGCATCAAGCATTGGGTACGCGGCTGAATTTCAGTACTTCTTATCATCCGCAAACGGATGGACAATCGGAGCGTGTTATCCAAGTGCTTGAGGATATGTTGAGGTGTTGTGTTATTGAGTTTCAAGGCTCTTGGGAGAAGCACTTGCCTTTGGTGGAGTTATCTTATAATAACAGTTACCAGGCGAGTATTCAAATGGCACCTTATGAAGCTTTGTACGGGAGAAAGTGCAAAACTCCTCTTTGTTGGGCCGAAACGGGACAGAAGTTGGTCTCGATGCCGGCTTTGTTGAAAGGAACCACCGAGAAGGTGAAGCTCATTTGTGAGTGCTTGAAGGCAGCATCGGATCGGCAAAAGTCCTACGCGGATTTGAAGCGTAAGGAGATAGAATTTGCTGTGGGTGATCGTGTGTTTCTAAAAGTTTCACCTTGGAAGAAGGTGATGAGATTTGGCCGGAAGGGTAAGTTGAGCCCAAGGTACATTGGACTATACGAGGTGATAGAACGTGTGGGTCATGTTGCTTATAAGCTGAGACTACCTCAAGAGTTAGAAAAGATACATAATGTGTTTCATGTATCCATGCTTCGGAGGTATAGATCAGATCCTTCGCATGTTATGCCTGTGGAGGAAGTTGAGTTGAATCCAGATTTGACATATGATGAGGAACCTGTTGAGATTCTAGATTCAGACAGTAAGGTTCTCCGTGGTAAGACCATTGAGCTGGTCAAGGTGTTGTGGAGACATCGTGGTGTTGAGGAAGCCACGTGGGAAAGGAAGGAAGACATGATGAAGCAATTTCCTTACCTTTTTCCTCCAGGTAAATTTTGAGGATGAAATTTCTTAAGAGGGGGAGAGTTGTAACTGTTGCGTGTAAAAGAGTCTATCGCAATTGTAGTGCAAGTGTACACGACGCAAGTAGTAAAGTGATACGAAGTATCGGATATCGTCTCCACAGGGATTGGGCTAATAGCTTCTCCTTATTTCACTGCACAAAGTAAAGAAAATAGTTTAGAAAGTTGTCACGAAAATATTGAAGAAAACGTAAATAAAAGAGTAGGAATATCAAGATAGAGAGAATGGGCTGGTATTGAATTGCTCAGTAGTGCAGGTATTGTATTGCTTGGGAACTCCAGTTCTGTCGTCGCGCCTGTCGCTGACAGCACCTGTCGCGGCAGCAGTCCGTTGGTCGTCGCGGCAGCAAACACACCAACTCAGTACGTTCAAGTTTGGCAAGAATCCCAGATCTGCCTTGGCCTATCCCTAGGTCCAAGTCTGTCGATGATCACGTCTTCGATGATACCTCCCGGCGTGAATCGAAGGATGAACACTGATGTGTATGAATTCTTCCTTAGCCACTTAACCTTGCCCTATCCCTAGGCACAAGATAGTTCAACTATAAACTAGAGAACTCGCTCTTATTTCTTTCGTATACTTAACTCTCCCGATGCTAAGTAAATAGATAACCTCACAATGCTCTCCCGATGCTCTTGCAAGATATTAAAACCAAAATAAGAGAACTTGAAGTTTATTTTATTGAACTTGGAAAATCCTAAAACAAAACAACCCTTGCAACTACTTTACAAATCAACCCGTGGCCCTAGGGGGGTTTTAGAACATGTCGACGACAGGTAAACGGCGGAGGGGTTTGGTTGTCGGTTATGGGGTATTATCTCCCTTAGGTTAAAATATATGCCCTTATATAAGCTTTGGGCTCAAGTATTCTAAGATAACAAGGATTACAACTTTAATTAAAAGTAAGATTCTAATAAAGACTTTAATCTTCAAGTATCCTACTTTTCAGCCGCCTCCTTGTTTCATGGGATTTCCTCTCCTTGAGCTTTGGCTTGACATATCTTTTGATCCGGGGCTTGGAAAAATATATGGTTTTCACACGACAGACGAGCATAATTTTCTCTATCTATCGAGGTCCACTTTGCTTTTCCTCCGCTAACTTGCTGTCGTCCTCTGCTGTCACGGCAGATCCATGGCAGCATCGCCCTCATCATCTGCTTGTCCAGTTCAGCTCTTCTGCTTCTCTGCCCTGCGCCCGCCTTCTTCGTCAGCGATGGCAGCAACCTGCAAAATCAACCCTTTTTCAGTAGAATCCGTGCTTTTACTAATTTTGTGATGTTTTGCTGTAAACTAACCTAAATGCAATGCAATGATGCTTGAATGCAGCAGAAATATGGGTTAAAAAGGGTGTAAATAATAGAACTTTTACACACTCAACACACCCCCAAACTCAAGTTTTTGCTTGCCCTCAAGCAATTAAGACCTAAATGAAAAATGAATATTTTTGTGTTGGCCTTCAAACAGTGAACTGTCCCTTACCCGTCGCTCATTCTCTGTGGCGGAAGCAACCTGTCGGAAGGATTAGGATCTGTCCGGAATCTCACTATAGTTCTCGTGCAGTGTGTGCATGCTTGTGAACAGTTATATGCCAAGACTCTCTTAGTTTCACTAGAATATTCAACTCTTAACTTGAATTTTTATGCCAAAGTTTATCTTTTTGAAGGCACATTTTCATGCTTTTCTGTTTTGACTTGATTTTTATTTTTCAAGCTAAAGTTTCACTAGAGACAGTTTCGGGCACCTCTAGCTAACTTCCTAGAGCCGGTTTCGGGCACCTCTAGGGCTATTGAGTCTATTTTGCTAAACTTCTTTCCTAGAGCCAGTGTTAGGCACCTCTAGGGGCTATTCAAGTGCTAAGCTTCCTATTCTAGTTTGGCTAAAAGAAATCTAAGCAGTATAACAGTCACAATGGTGTTTAAGTTTTTCAGAACTATAGAAAGGCTCTAAACTTCTCCTTAATCTGTCCTAAAGATGCTGCCACGGCAGAGCTGTCATGACAGGTAAGTTACTTCACAGTTTTAAGCCAACAGTTTAATCTTTTCTGTTTTTTTTAAGAGAGAACTTAAAAGACACAACAATTAATTAAAAAGATGTACTAAGACTCCATTAAAATGGAGGGTTGCCACCCCCAAACTCGAGGGTTGCATTGCCCTCAATGCAAATGACAGATAGAATGAAGGCAGGTACATCACAAAATATAGATAAGCAGGCAGCAAGAAAAAGAAAATAAAAGACTTAAATTTTAATCGATGTCTTCACTACTGCTGCTGACACGAATTTGGCGGCGGCGTCTGGGTTGTGGGGCAGGCTGGGTAGGTTGTTCCACGACCTGGATGTCTGAGCTGCTGCCGCTATCCCAAGTGCTGGTGGTGGTGGTGCTGGCCTTAGGCATGAGCTTTCTGTTGGCCACATGTTTCTGCCTCTTGACAGGCGTGAAGTCCTTCGCCAAATTCCTCCTAATAGGAGGGTCTGTCTCGATGTCATGTGAGGCAGGTCGCTTCGTTCCTCGGGCAGAGGTTTCTTCCGTTGGGCTGTCAGCTGCCGGCTGGGTAGGTGATGGGGTGGAAGCAGCAGAGTGTGCATGTGGGGAGGCAGGTGGCATAGGTGTGTGGACAGGGGAGGGGATGTGGAAATAGTGGGCAGGGAAGGTGGGGAAAATAACATCGGGATAATTTAAAGTGTTGGTAATGAAATTTACCGTCGAGTTAGCGAAATCCCGGATGAATGTCATCAGCCCCATTTGTCTGTCTTCCACCCGTTGTATTGCAGCAAGGATCTGGGCAGATTGGTTGGTCTGGGTGTCTGCTGTGGCAGGTTCATCGGCAGGTTCATCGGCAGGTTCCTCGGATGATTCTGCTGGTGAAGCACCCGGGTTAAAAGAGGAGAGGGGGTTGCGACTATGAGCTCCATGAGGCTGGTAATGTTGTTGTCGGTCCAGCCTCTGCCTTGGACCAGTTTGTCGGTGGTGGCCTCAGGGACAGCAGCGCAGCGGCAGAGTGATGTGATCATGAATGGTAGGCAAAGGCGGGAGGTTGATCGGTATGTGCAATCCAAGACGTTGTCCCTCATATAGCGGCCCACGTTGATAGGCCGGTCGTTCATGATCGAATGAATGAGGGCAAGCCTCTGCTGGTCCACAGTCGTGTGATGGGAGGACGGCAGGATACGCTTCTTGATGAAAGCGTTCCATAATTTGGCTTCTGGAAGCAGCTGCCCCCTTTTGACAGAGTTGGGGTTCTTTTTGCTCGTGTTCCACGTCGTTCCTTCCTCTGTCACTTCTGCCATGACAGCTCCGTAGGCAGCAGCGTCGAGGGTGTCTAAAAATTGCTGATGGGCATCGTCGTTGGGACCAAAATAGAGGCCATACATGTGGTTGATGCTGTCAGTTGTGAATGGTACCTTGACCCCTCGGACAGTGACGGATGTTGCCGTCTTGCTGTTGATGGCAGCATAGAACTCCCTCACCAACGTGTCATTTAATTCTGCTGGTTGTTCTGCGAACTGCTCCCATAGTTGAGCTCGTATTGCCCTCGCGATGAATGGTCGAAGCCCCATGTTCGGAGCCTTGCGGATGTAGATAAAACCTCTTTCTTCCCATAATTCCTTGGTTGCGAAGGCCGACGGTGTGGGTGCTGCTGATGAAGAGGCTGAAGCAGCACCGCGGCGGGTCTGTCTGGAAGACATTTTAGTTGCAAGGGTTGTGAAAGTAAAGAAAACAAAGAAAAATGATAGGAGAAAGCAAGTAAGAATAAGAAGAAGTGATGAAAATGGAAATGAGAACGGGGTTTTATAGCGGTCGAGTTGCTGCCCGTTTAATGCTGTAACGGCAGGCGTGAATAACGGAGCGACTGTTGAGATTTGGCGTGTCTGACGCGTCTGACACTCATTTATGCGTCTGTTACGCGTCTGCCACACGTTTCTGCGTCTGCCGTGTCAGTCTGTTGACAGCCTGTCTTATCCGTGTCTGCGGCGGCAGCTGGAACGACAGGCTTCAATAAATAGGCTCTGTTAGGCTGATGGATGGATGGTGGGCTTGGGTCACTTCTTCTTTTCTTCTTGACTCCTTTATTTGCTGAAAACAGAAAGTATAAAAAAACATTATTTAAATAAAATAAACCTAATTTCCTAATAAATAATACTAAGTAATAAAATAAATGAAAATAAAATTTAGGTTAAATTAGGGATGCCTTGTGGGGCATCTCCTAAAGTAACCACTTCCTGTATTCCTGGGGCTTCAGTCCTCTGATAATGCTTGAGGCGCTGTCCGTTGACTTTGAATTGGTGCCCGTCTTTTAATGATTGGATTGTGATGGCACCATGGGGAAAAACTTGTACCACTTGGAACGGGCCAGACCATCTAGACTTTAGCTTTCCTGGGAAGAGTTTCAGTCTAGAATTGAATAACAACACAAGCTGCCCTGGGCAGAACTGTCGTGGCAGCAACTTCCTGTCATGCCACTTCTTAGTTTTCTCCTTGTAGATTCTTGCATTTTCGTAGGCCATTGTCCGTATTTCCTCAAGCTCGTTCAGATCTAACAGCCTTTTCTGGCCTGCCTTGTTCAAGTCCATATTCACAGCCTTGATTGCCCAATATGCTTTGTGCTCTATCTCGACAGGCAAGTGACAGGTTTTCCCATAGATCAATCGATATGGAGACATGCCCAATGGAGTCTTAAAAGCTGTCCTATATGCCCATAATGCATCATTAAGGAGTAAAGACCAATCTTTCCTAGTTGGCTTAACCATCTTTTCAAGAATGTTCTTAACTTCCCTATTAGATATCTCAGCTTGTCCATTGGTCTGTGGGTGGTATGCTGTCGCGATCCTGTGCTTGACACCATATTTCTTCAAGGCGGCAGCAATAACCATATTGTCAAAATGTCTCCCTTCATCACTGATAATTGCCTTAGGGATGCCAAATCTAGAAAAAAATGTTTTTGTGCAAAAACTTTTGGACTGTCTTGGCATCATTCTTTTGAGTGGCGATGGCTTCGACCCACTTAGAGACATAATCCACTGCTAAGAGGATGTATAGATTTCCACACGAAGATGGAAAAGGTCCCATAAAATCAATCCCCCAAACGTCGAAGATCTCGACTTCTAGAATGTTCTGCAGTGGCATCTCGTTTCTCCTCGAGATGTTACCTGTCCGCTGGCACCTGTCACAGTTCTTGTAGAAGTTCTGTGCATCTTTATACAGTGTCGGCCAATAGAACCCTGACTGCAGCACCTTGGCAGCAGTTTTATTGCCTCCTAAGTGACCTTCATATTGTGAAGCATGGCAGTGATGGAGAATGTCTTCTTGCTCTTCTTGTGGTACACACCTCCTTATAACCTGATCTGCGCATAGTTTGAAAAGAAGAGGTTCGTCCCAATAATAATGCTTAACATCATTTTGTAACCTCTTCCTGGCTTGAAAATTAAGATCATAAGGTAGTATTCCGCTAACTATAAAATTAACGAAATCAGCATACCAGGGGAGTTCAGAAGACTTACCTGCCGCCATGGCTGTCGCGGCAGCGATTGCAGCAGCAAAGAGTTGCTCATCTGGGAAGGTTTCCAGTATGTTTGTCTCATCGATTGGCAGACTCTGTCCCTTCTCCAACCTTGACAAGTGATCTGCCACCTGATTTTCTGTCCCTTTTTTGTCCTTGATCTCAAGGTCGAACTCTTGCAATAGCAGGATCCACCGTATCAATCGAGGCTTTGCATCCTTTTTCGCGAACAGATACTTGAGGGCAGAATGGACTGTGTGCACTATTACCTTCATCCCAAGTATGTAAGAACGAAACTTGTCGATGGAGAATACCACAGCTAATAGCTCCTTTTCTGTGGTGGTATAGTTTACTTGGGTGTCATTCAATGTCTTGCTGGCATAATATATGACATGAAATAGCTTATCTCTGCGCTGCCCAAGTGCTGCCCCGACAGCATAGTCACTAGCATCACACATAATCTCAAATGGCTGTGTCCAGTCTGGTGGCTGTACTATGGGGGCTATTACCAGTTTTTCCTTCAGAACCTTGAATGCTTCAGTACATTCTTCATTAAAGTCAAAGGGTCGGTTCTGCTCTAAGAGATGACATAGGGGCTTGGTGATTTTTGAGAAATTTGCAATAAACCTTCGATAAAAACCAGCATGCCCTAAAAAACTCCTAATGCCCTTGACTGTGGTTGGTGGCGGCAGCTTCTCAATTACTTCTATTTTAGCCCTGTCGACTTCTATCCCACGACAGCTAATCTTATGGCCAAGGACTATCCCCTCATCCACCATAAAGTGGCATTTTTCCCAATTCAAAACAAGATTTGCTTTTTCACATCTTTCAAGTACTTTTTGTAAGTTGCCGAGGCAGCTCTCAAAATCGTCTCCAAAGACGGAAAAATCATCCATAAATATCTCAAGGAAGTCCTCTACCATATCGGAGAATATGGCCATCATGCACCTTTGGAAGGTGGCAGGTGCATTACATAATCCAAACGGCATCCTCCTAAAAGCGTATGTTCCGTAGGGGCATGTGAAAGTCGTATTTTCTTGATCTTCTGGTGCAATAGCAATTTGATTATAACCTGAATAACCATCAAGAAAACAATAGTAAGATTTACCCGCTAATCTATCAAGCATTTGATCAATAAAGGGTAAAGGAAAGTGGTCCTTTCGGGTAGCTTTGTTAAGCTTCCGATAGTCCATACAAACCCTCCAACCGGTCACAGTCCTGGTTGGGATTAACTCGTTGTTCTCGTTGGTTATCACGGTCATTCCTCCTTTCTTTGGAACGCATTGCACCGGGCTCACCCATTTGCTGTCGGAGATGGCGTAAATAATACCAGCATCTAACCATTTGATTATCTCTTTACGCACCACCTCTTTAATCGCATGGTTTAGCCGCCTTTGGGCATCAATAGTCGGCTTATGATCTTCTTCTAGAAGGATTTTGTGCATGCATAACGCCGGACTAATGCCTTGAATGTCTGCTATCGTCCATCTAATTGCCTTTTTGTGCTGCCTTAGCATGCCAATTAGCTGCCGTTCCTGTTCCTGCGGCAGCTTAGAAGAGATGATTACGGGCAACGTATCATTTGAACCAAGAAAAGCATATTTAAGCTGCCCTGGCAGGGGCTTCAGTTCTAAGGCAGGTGGTTCAATAGTAGATGGCTTTTGGATTAAATGGTTATCCGAAGTATAATTCAAAGGTTCGAATAACTTACCTGGACGATTGCCTAACCAGTTTACCTCCTCCTGATCTTCAGTATCAGATGTATCAGAGTCAGAGGAGTTGCTGTCGTCAGTGCTGTCGTGACAGCTCTGTAGGTGGCTGCCGCGGCAGTGCCCGATTTTTATGTCGTAACAGCCCGACCAGATGCAGGGTTGATCAAGGATAACTTCAGTGATAGCCTTGCATTCCTCGTCTGCATCATCATGCTTCATTGCTTGGAGAACATTCAACTTAATCTCTTGGTCGTTTACTCTCATGGTGAGTTCTCCTTTTTCCATATCAATCAGTGATCTTCCCGTGGCTAAGAAGGGTCGCCCAAGGATGATTGGTGCGTTTTCGTCTGCTTCACAATCTAGAACAAGAAAGTCAGCAGGAAAAATAAATTTATCCACTCTTACTAGAATATCTTCGATTTTTCCTTCTGGATGAACGTAAGAGCGGTCGGCAAGCTGCAGAATTACTGTCGTGGGTCGCGCCTTTCCAATACCTAATTTCTGAAAAAACAGATTTTGGCATTAAATTGATACTAGTACCAAGATCACAAAGTGCCTTACCCACATATTTGTCTCCGATTACACAAGGTATGATGAAGCTCCCCGGATCCTTCTTTTTCTAGGGTGGCTGCCGATGAAGAATACTCATGCAACCATCTGCCATCCTTACCGTTTCAAATTCCCCCAGTTTATATTTTTTTGACATGACATCCTTGAGAAATTTGGCGTAACCGGGCATCTCCCTAACCGCATCTAACAGCGGAATATTAATATGAACCTGCTTAAAAATATCATAAATCTTTTTAAGTTGAGATTCTTGCTTAGCTTGCTGTATCCGTTGAGGAAAAGGTGGTGGGGGACGATAATCAGCAATACGTCCTTCCCACTGCATACGAATCTGAGAAGGTTTAGGTTCATCAATTTTCTCCTCTGTCGTTTCTGCTGTCGTGACAGGCTCATCGGCAGCAGTCTGTTTATCACTTGTCGGGGCAGCTCCCTCGGCAGGTTTGTCCAAGGCTGGTTCCTTTACTGTTTCAACTTCTTTTTCCGGCCCTGGTAGTTTCTTCCCACTCCTAGTAGTAATTGCCTTACACTGCTCATGTGTGGGTGACCTAGCATTTTCAGTATTACTAGGGAATCCTCCAGTCTGCCTCGGCTTAATATGTTGGGAAACCTGGCCCATTTGTGTCTCCAGAGATTTCAAAGTAGCCTCATGATTTGTCATCCTCATCTCTGTTTTATCCATGAAATTTTCTGTCTTCTTGACAAACTGATTCATATTCTCAATATAAGTTCCTGTCTGAGACATAAAGGTGGCCAGAGTCTGTTCCAGTATACTGCTCGTGGCAGCTGGTGGCTGTTGTTGCTGCTGCGACGGTAGGTGCGGCGGCAGTTGCTGTCGCGTCAGCAATCTAGGTCCTCCCTGATTCTGATTATGTGCTTGCGGATTCAGAGCGTTATTGGGGTTACTCCAGGAAAATTTGGGATCCTTCCTCCAATTAGGATTATAATTGTTGGAGTTGTAATTCGACTTGTTGTAATTTCCAACATATTTTCCCTCTTCTAACTGTATTGGGCACTCATCCCGACTATGATTTCCCTCACAGATATCGCATACTTCCTCTACAGCAAATCCTTGTTGACCATCATCATTCAATAACCTTTTCATTGCTTTAGTAAGGAATGCTACCTGTGATTTCAACGTGTTGTCGGCTTCATAATCCTTGACAGCAAGTACCCGTTTACCCCCTCTTCTTGCGGTCGGAAACTGTTCCTCATTCTTGGCCAGATTTTTCAAAACTTGCAATGCCTCGTCTGGATCTTTATCCAATAATAGTCCATTTGCTGCAGAATCAATTCGAATACGAGTTTGTAAGTTAGCAGCATTATAGAACTTAGTTACCTGATTCCAGACGGGGAATCCATGCATTGGGCAGTTCCGAAGAAGAGTAGTAAATCTGTCTCAGGCCTCGTGCATCGGCTCGTCATCTTCCTGTTGAAAAGTAGCAATTTCATTACGTAATCGCTCAGATAAATGCGAAGGATTAAAACGAGATAAGAATTCATGAGATAAATCTGTCCAAGTTATGATTGAACCCGGCGTAAGTTTATTCCACCAAGTTTTTGCTCTGTCCCTCAATGAATGGGGGAATAACTGAAGCCTCAGTATCTCCGGATTAACTCCTGGCAGTCTAAACGAACCACAGATTTCCTGGAACGTTTTGAGATGCTCCCTAGCATCTTCTGTCACAGCACCACTAAACTGTCTGGCATTGTTGATCATACTAAACATGACAGGTTTAAGCTCAAAGTTATCAACTTCAATATCCGGCAGCGTGGTCTCCAGCTCTACATGATCGTTCAACATGTAGTCACAGCAGGACCGTCGTCCATCTGCCAAGGGCGGGTCACCGGCAGGCGGTATACCTCCACCAGCGGGCGGATTACGGGCCATCTTCTCTAGCTGCTCCTCAAGGTATTCGTTCCTGTCTAAAAGGTGGCGAAGTTGTTTCTTGAGATTGAAGGAACGTTCGATTTCTGGATCTAATTTATACTCAGGATCTTCGCCTCTTTTAGATTTGCGCATAAACAAGAAAACCTCGTGAAAAGCAAGAGTTGAAAGTACTAAGGAAAAAAAGAAAAATAAAAGAAAAATAAAAATAAAAACAAAAAGTGCAATAAAAGAAAGGTAGAGTTATGTTGCCAATCCCCGGC
Source organism: Hibiscus trionum (assembly GCA_030270665.1). Lineage (NCBI taxonomy): Eukaryota > Viridiplantae > Streptophyta > Magnoliopsida > Malvales > Malvaceae > Hibiscus > Hibiscus trionum. The sequence continues at coordinate 23,305,207 of BSYR01000004.1, forward strand.
AACGGCGCCAAAAACTTGTTGCGTGTAAAAGAGTCTATCGCAATTGTAGTGCAAGTGTACACGACGCAAGTAGTAAAGTGATACGAAGTATCGGATATCGTCTCCACAGGAATTGGGCTAATAGCTTCACCTTATTTCACTGCACGAAGTAAAGAAAATAGTTTAGAAAGTTGTCATGAAAATATTGAAGAAAACGTAAATAAAAGAGTAGGAATATCAAGATAGAGAGAATGGGCTGGTATTGAATTGCTCAGTAGTGCAGGTATTGTATTGCTTGGGAACTCCAGTTCTGTCGTCGCGCCTGTCGCTGACAGCACCTGTCGCGGCAGCAGTCCGTTGGTCGTCGCGGCAGCAAACACACCAACTCAGTACGTTCAAGTTTGGCAAGAATCCCATATCTGCCTTGGCCTATCCCTAGGTCCAAGTCTGTCGATGATCACGTCTTTGATGATACCTCCCGGCGTGAATCGAAGGATGAACACCGATGTGTATGAATTCTTCCTTAGCCACTTAACCTTGCCCTATCCCTAGGCACAAGATAGTTCAACTATAAACTAGAGAACTCGCTCTTATTTCTTTCGTATACTTAACTCTCCCGATGCTAAGTAAATAGATAACCTCACAATGCTCTCCCGATGCTCTTGCAAGATATTAAAACCAAAATAAGAGAACTTGAAGTTTATTTTATTGAACTTGGAAAATCCTAAAACAAAACAACCCTTGCAACTACTTTACAAATCAACCCGTGGCCCTAGGGGGGTTTTAGAACATGTCGACGACGGGTAAACGGCAGAGGGGTTTGGTTGTCGGTTATGGGGTATTATCTCCCTTAGGTTAAAATCTATGCCCTTATATAAGCTTTGGGCTCAAGTATTCTAAGATAACAAGGATTACAACTTTAATTAAAAGTAAGATTCTAATAAAGACTTTAATCTTCAAGTATCCTACTTTTCAGCCGCCTCCTTGTTTCATGGGATTTCCTCTCCTTGAGCTTTGGCTTGACATATCTTTTGATCCGGGGCTTGGAAAAATATATGGTTTTCACACGACATACGAGCATAATTTTCTCTATCTATCGAGGTCCACTTTGCTTTTCCTCCGTTAACTTGCTGTCGTCCTCTGCTGTCACGGCAGATCCATGGCAGCATCATCCTCATCATCTGCTTGTCCAGTTCAGCTCTTCTGCTTCTCTGCCCTTCGCCCGCCTTCTTCGTCAGCAATGGCAGCAACCTGCAAAATCAACCCTTTTTCAGTAGAATCCGTGCTTTTACTAATTTTGTGATGTTTTGCTGTAAACTAACCTAAATGCAATGCAATGATGCTTGAATGCAGTAGAAATATGGGTTAAAAAGGGTGTAAATAATAGAACTTTTACACACTCAACAGTAACGCCCCGAATTTGGGCCTAGATGTTTTAGAGTTTGAATCGGACCGGTCGAGAACGGCTCAAATCTTAAAAGGAGATTTAAGGAACACCTAGTTCGGGATGCTTTAAAATATGGGAAAATACCTAAAAATCCTCATTTATTATATGAATGATTATGGTCAAAACAATTTTACAAAATAAGGTTTGGAAAAACTACATTTCGGTGTAGTGACCAAATCGCAGTTTTTACAAAAGTTAAATAGTGATTGTTTTATAAAGGATTGAAACTTTGAATCTTTTAGGAGCTAATTTTACCAAAATGTTTTTAATCAGATTTCTCCTTATTTTGGGTGATTTTAATAATGTTTTAATTAAAGGAAATAAAGATTGATTAAAGGAAAAACTATCTTTGACATTTCATAACTACCTTACGTCAATTTTCTCTCAATTTCTTTCCAGTCAAACACATTTCCTCCATCAATTAGCCTTTGATTTTCATTCCTTTTGATGAGATTTCAATCTCCTCTGATTCCTAATCTTTTCCTCACCAAATCCTCTTATTTTCACATTGGATTTTCAAGAAAACTTGCCCAAATCAAGGAGAAATCAGCCATTAGAGGTAAGCTTCGTCCTTCTCCTCTAATGATCAGTTATTTACTGAAATTCCCAAGTTATCAATCCTTTGTTAATGATTTTTTAATTTCTTTAATGTTAGAAACAAGAAATTGTATTAAAACTCAAGGTTTTTGAAGAGATCTTGATGATTTTCGTGGTTTTTGGTTAGGCTCTGTTTTGAGGTTGTTTTCTAATGTATTTTGGATGGGAATTGATGTTATAAATGAGGTTTTATCAAACAAATCCCGAATAGGCTTGGATTCCTAGGTTTTGCATGCTAGAATGGTGGTTTTTGGGGTGGTTTTGGTGTTCTGTTATAGCTGAAGGTATAAGGACGAGTTTGTGGTGGTTTTTGATGTTGATTGATGTTTAGAAATGATTAGAATTGGTAGATCTTGGCTGGGCTTTGTTTTGGGAGAGTTTGGTGATGATTTCGGTTGTTTTTGGGAGCCGAAATGGGGTTCTTGAGTAGAGCAGCGAGTTTAGATGTGTGACTGATGATTTCAATCCATGATGATGCATTAATTCTCTACTCTTATGTGTTAAAAACAGGGGAGACATCTTCGGACGCCTTTGGTGTTGATCCGGGAGCTTAGATAGCGTTTCGGTGAGCAATCGAAACGTAATCGGTGAGTGCAAATGGTTTTAGAAGTCCTTGAGGGACAAAGAAACAAGGTTTGGGGATTTAGGAGAGGTTTGAAACACCTTCCTAAGTCCGGAAGTAAGTATTGGCTAGATTGCTCTCATTTATGTGGTGGTTGCCCCTAAAATGCTTTTACATGCTCATGGTTTGAGATAGATAAATTCCTACTGTTTTTATGCATGATTTGTAGCATGAGATGATGACTTGAAATGATTTCATGAAATAACATGTTGCATTGATGAGTTTTGAGCTTTTGTTTTAAAGCATGGCAAATGTTATGGTTTTGAAATGAGATGAGAAAGATTTGGGAAATGTTGCATGAAAAACAGTAGGTGAGATGATATTTTGACATAATATATTGGCATAGAAGATGATTTACTTACCAGATATAATTGATCGATCAATAGGATGAGAGTGCACTATAAACTAAAAATTCGTACATGCTCTTTGGATTCAATCCAAAGGGAGAGACCGATGATGGGCATTCCATCGGGTAGGACTTGGTGAAATACCCAAGCTTTGTGGCGATGAGAGATTCCGCCATGTGAGTACGGTGATGTGAGATTCCACCGGAAATTATGTTACTAGACAAGTGAGTACGGTGATGTGAGATTCCACCGGAAGAGTCTAGTGGTTTGACAATGTGTCCGCATATCCGAGTAATAATGAGATGTGAAATGCCAATATAATATATGAAAATGCTTTTGATTCACATGTACCTATTGATGAGGTGATTTATGCTATGAGAAATGCATATGAGATTTGTATATGAAATGCTTAAGTTTTCACAAGCATGTGTATGGCTTGGCCATGAGTTTTGCATTGGTTTAAAGGCATGAGATAGAATTGAGGTACATGTATTTTCAATGAAGATTTGCTTTGAAATGGTTTTCAAGCATGAGATAGAATGAGCATGTTATTGAAAGTGGTTTTTGAGCAAGTGTTTTGAGTAATGCATTATTGTGTTGGTTTTCTTTAGAGCACGCCTCACCAAGAAAATGTGCTTACGCTCTCTTTTACCAATAATCCAGATAATTGAGGTGTTTTGGGGCAGCAAGAAAGTTAAGAACATCCAAGGAAGTGCAAAGCTCATGTATGGTGATGTTTTTATACACTTTAGTTTTGATATTTGGCAATGAGACTCCAAGGTTGTATTTGGGAGATGTGTTTTGAACTCCCTAAGTTTGTGGCATGTTTGTGATGGCTTTTATGGGTTGTAAATGGTCCTAATGGCTTGGTTTGAGGTTTGGATGCTTATATTTGGATTTTTGGCTAGGAAGCATGCATATAGATTGAGTGATCATGTGTTTGATGCCATGCTCTAGCTTAAGGTTCTTAAATATGATCTTTAGTGTCAAATTGAGTTGTTGGTATGTTATGATGCATTTAGAAGCATGTTTGAGTGGGCTAAGAGGTGAAAAACCAGCAATTTCTGCTGTCACAGTGCAGGGTGTATCGAAACACCCTTAACTATTTTGAAACGGGGGTCTGTAATGGCCATAGCGTTTCGAAACGGTTGAAGGTGTTTCAGAACACTTTGGCTACTAGAGAGGTCTGTTTCGATACGGGCGGTTTGGTACGAAGGTTTGTGTTCTGAAACGGACGACCGTTGGATGATGATTTTGAATTGTTTCAAGCTTCCGTGTTTTACATTTTAGTCCTGGATGTTGTGGATGCAATTGCTTGAGCTTGGAATGTCCTTTTAAGCTGAAATTTGACAGAGGAGCATGTAACATGACTAATTACATATTGGTAATCTTAAATTATGCAAAGTCCTTATATTTTCTAAAAATTACATTTTGGTCCCTAAAAGTGTAATTCATGCAATTGAGTACCTAAATGATTTCTGATTGTTGTGCTCTTCTCTCATATGAATCTTGAGTATTCACATAGGCTTAATGTGCATCTAGAAAAGATTAAAAAGAAAAAAAAGGTCGTTAATCAAGGTTGACTTTCGGGTTGACTTTGGTTTTCCCTAGGTAATCTTCGTAGTTCGGGTCAAGCATCTAGGTCGGGCTAAGAGGGTTACATACCGAATGAAACCACAAGCCCATAGGCTTACCACATGCTCATTCTCATAACGCAAGCAAAGTAAACAACAATGCATAAGCATAATCAACAACATGCTTAACATTTTGGTCCCCAAATATTTCGAATGGATCAAAGTTAGTAGAGGTGGAGGTAGGCCTACTAAAGGGGGACACTGATGTTTCTTCTGATGAAATATGTTCTCACAATGCAAACGATAAGATTTTTCGGTTTGCTGGGAATGACAGCATGAACCTAAGAGCTGGTCTAGATAAATTTCAATGGTAGGCCAAACAATCCAAAAGAAATCCAAATGGAAAAAAGTGGTGAAAAAACCAAAGAAAGCCCCAATCGGGAAAGATAAACCTTTGAAGCTGTTGTCGATAATTCCACACAACTCTCCTTCTTTTTCGTCCCCTGACTGGAAAAATAATTGTGATGAGATAGAAGAAGCAGTAGCAACGTTGAATATGGGAAGCTTGTTGGGTGTCAATTTTGAAGCCCCAATGGAAATAGTGATCTCCCGTTTTGTGGATGTAGAGATAAGGGAGGGCATTTAAAGTGAGGTAAGTACTCCCAATTCATCTCGTGTTTGTTAGATTATTTCATGAATCCTCTGTTTTTAAGCTAGAATATACGAGGAATGGGTAGGCCGGAAAAGGTGAGAGCGTTGGGCAATGTTATCACCTCCAGCAAAGCCAAAGTTTTGTTGATTCAAGAAACTAAACTTTCGACCATTAAACCATGGTTGGAAGCCATCTAAAAGGTAGAAGATTTGGTGGGTTTGTGTTCGCTCCATCTACAGGAACGTCTGGGGGATTAATAACCTTGTGGGACTCAAATTTCTTTATGGTAGACTATAAAATTATAAACAGTAGGATGATAATCCTTGTGGGATCTCTTGGGTCTACATTTAAGAAGTGTGAGATTGTGAACATTTATGCCCCCAACGATCCGGGTGAGAGAGGTGTTTCTTTGAGGAGGTTTCCAATTGCATTGAAAGTTTAAATATTCCAGTGATTCTAGGTAGGGATTTCAACTCGGTGAGGAGTGCGGAAGAAAGAATAGGGTCGAAGGCGGCGTCAGAATCGAGGTCTATTTTGGAAAACTTCATCCAGAAAAACAATATGGTGGATTTGTCGTTGCTAGGGGATAAGTTTACTTGGTTCCGTGGGGGTACTTCCATCGCGGCCAGTAGGTTGGATAGATTCATTTTGTCCCCAGAAGTGTTCTTGTGGTTCTCTAATTTGCAACAAAGCATGATGCCTAGGAGCTTATCTGATCACAAGCCGGTGTTGATTGCGGAAGAAAAGAAAGTTGATGGTTTGAGGCCATTCAAATTGTTCTCTCACTGCTAGAAGTTCCTGAAAACAGTTAAAGAAGTAATCAAATCTTGGGTGAAAGGCTTCCGAGCAAACGAGAAGGCATCTACTCTTAAAATCGAAGAAAAAATTGATGTGCTTGAAGAATTGATATGTTCGGAAGGTTTTAATGCTCAGATAGGGTTTTAAATCAAATCATTAAAAATTGCATTATGGGCTCAATATCGCAGAGAAGAACGGGAATGGTACCAGAAATCGAGGGTCAAGTGGTTCGCAGAGGGGAATAAGAATACGAAGTTTTTCCATTTAGTGGCCTCACTACGAAGAAGCGGGAATTTAATCTCTTCATTCGAATGGAAGAATGGAGTGATCACAGATGAAAAACAAGTAATGAAAGTGCTTGAAGATGTGTTCATGGCAAATTACAACAAATCTGATACAATCCCAGTAAAATGTTTCAACTGTGATTTTAAAAAACTTAGTAGCAGATCGGCTAGGACTCTCGAAGCACCTTTTACAGCCGAGGAAATATGAGAAGCAATTGGGTCGGCTGATTGTAATAAGGCACCGGGGCCCGATGGTTTTAACCTAGACTTTTACAAGAAGTTTTGGCATACTCTTAAAGAAAGTGTGGTTGACTTCTTCAAAGATTTTTACAGGGGGGAGATCAAGGATAAATTCTTCAATCACTCCTTTATCACTTTAATTCCCAAAAAGGAGTGCCCAAAATCAGTGGAGGACTACAGACCAATTTCTTTAGTAAATAGTCTATACAAAATGCTTGCAAGGGTACTATCGAGAAGACTTGGCCAATGCATTAACGAAGTAGTTAGGGAGAATCAATTCGCCTTCATACCTAGTAAACAAATATCTGATTGCGTGCTGATTGCCAACGAGGTAATAGACAATTTGAGAAGAAGGAAAAAAAGAAGCCATCATTTTCAAAGCCGACTTTAAGCGTGCATACGATATAGTAGACTGGTCATTTTTGGATTTCATCCTTCACAAGATGGGTTTCAGAGCAAGGTGGAGGAAGTGGGTATCGTTGTGTATTTCATCTGCTATGATCTCGGTCTTAGTCAATGGAAAGCCAACTAAGATGTTCTCAATTAAAAGATGACTGTGACAAGGGTGTCCTCTTTCGCCCCTCCTCTTTAATATTTTGGGAGAGGCTCTAAGTTCCCTGATTTATAAAGTTGTGGATTTGGAGATTATTAAGGGGGTTGAGGTGGGTGTTAATGGCTTCACGATTTCGCATCTGCAATTTGCAGATGATTTAATCATCTTTGCTAAAGCTAATTTGGAGGATGTGGTGAATATCAAAAGAGTCCTAAGAATCTTTGAACTAGAATCTGGTTTGAGCCTTAATCTTAAGAAAACTAGCTTGTTTGGAGTATCGGTGGGAGATAGTAGCGTCAATGAATGGGCGAAAGCACTTAGATGTATTCTAGGTGTCTTACCTTCGACCTATCTCGGGCTACCATTGGGTGCACCTCGAAACTCACCTCAAATATGGAAACCGATTATTGACAAGGTTTTGGCGAAGCTAGCATGGTGAAAAAGAAGGCTTCTTTCCATTGCTGGGAGAGTATGCATGGTAAGGTCAGTAATAAGTAATTTACCAATTTATTATTTGGGTTTGTTTCAAATTCTGGTCACTATTTTTTTAATGCATTAACAAACATATTGCACACTTCATTTGGGGACCTAATGTTACTAGACCTATTCATTCGATTAAGTGAGATAACTTAGCAAGACCGAAAGAGTTTGGAGGGCTAGGATTTTTTGACATGGGGCACAAGAATCGTGCCTTATTGAACAAATGGATTTGGAGATTCAGTCAAGAACTGGAAAGCTTGTGGAGGAAGATCATCGGTGTGAAATACGGTTATTCTGATAATGCCCTGATGCCCGTACAAGTGGAAGGGAGAAATCATTCGTGGGTCTGGAAAAATATCACAAAGCCTATGCTCATACCCAATGATGTTTTCACAAAAAATATTCGATGTATTCTTGGAGATGGAAGAAACATCAATTTTTGGGAGGATCATTGGACTGAAATTCATGCACTTAAAGACGCGTTTTCAAGAATCTATTGTCTAGCAATCAACAAAGTAGAAAGGGTGTGTGAGTTTGGAACTGTGGTTGATGGCAGGTGGACCTGGAAGATCGAGTTAAGAAGGAAGTTTTTCCATTTGGAAAAAGAATTATGGTCAGATCTTCATAGCATCATTAACCGTGCATCTACAGCAAAAAAATTTAAAAGATTGTTTGAGCTTGTGTGGTTCGTCGTGCGGTATGTACATGTCTAGGGATTGTTGCAACAATGTCTCTACTAACGGGCTGATTGCTTATAGTATATGGAAATTGTGTGTGGAAAAACTTGGCACCACCTAAAGCGGAAATCTTTTTGTGGAAAGATATTCAAAACAAAATTCCAACCTTATGTGCATTGAGGAAACGGGGCGTCTCAAGTTTAGACACTGCATTATGTGTTTTTTGTGCTAAATATGAGGAGACTAGTGACCATTTATTTTTGTCACTATAAGTTGACTTGGAGGTTATGACAGAGATGGTGCAATAAGTGGAAGGTTCATTTGGTAATGCTAGCTAAGTTAAAAGAATTATTGTTGATGTGGGGTAATATATCTATAAAACCCTCAGCAAAATCAGTGTGGAATATCACGTTCTTTGGACTGGTATGGTCAATCTTGTTAGAAAGAAATGAGGTTGTCTATAAGAAGAAAAAAAGTATGTGAAGATAGTTTGTTCGATGCAATTGTGATAAGGATTGGGTACTGGTGCAAATGCAAATGGCCTACATGTTTTACCTCCATGCTGGACTTTGTCAAACAACTGAATATATGCAGTGTTGATAAGGGGAAGGCTATCAAACCGCCCATAGGTTCATGGGTAGCCCCTCCCTTTGGGGTGCTTAAATTCAATGTTGATGCTTCGGTGCTTGGAAGATTTGGATTAGGAGGTGTTGGAGGAATTCTACGGGATCACAAGGGAAATCATTTGCTAAAGTTCTCAAGATGTATTGATATGGTGGATCCTACAAGGGAAAAAATCCTTTCTATTTTAGAAGCTTGTTGCCTGTTTCACTCGTCATTTGAGAATACTGATGTTCCATTAATTATAGAGTCAGATAGCCAGCTAGCAGTCCAATAGATCAATCAAAACTGCCAACCCCCAGGTACCTTTGCGAAATTAATTTTAGACTGCAGGTTTTACTGTTCTAACCCCTCCTGGAAATTATGTTTTGCTGTTAGAGAGAACAATGGTCACGCCCATAACTTAGCGCGTCAAGGAGTGCATAGGACTGAAAAATGGTTTGGGTGGGATGTTAATTTTTATCAGTGAGTGTGCTTAGTTGCAGGTCTGTTTAGAACGAATGATAATGTGAGGCTGTATTGAGAGTCTGTAATAATCTGTGTTTTGTTTTCGTTGTACTATGATTTTTAATGAATAAATTGGGCAATATTTTCCCCTATTTAGGATTAGAGGGGGGTTTTAACGATGCTCGCTAATTTTCAAAAAAAACTGATTTTAGCTTGAATTAGAGAACCGATTAACCTAAGGATAGATTTGAAGATAATGTTTAAGGCTTTGGACTAATCTGAAAAATTAAAAGGATTAGGGTTGAATTGGAAAATTTCCATTAGGAATGAATTGAAGACTAGTGTCTTAATTACAAGATTTAGGCTTTGAATTGGCTAAAATGAGATTAAATTGAAGCTAGATTGAGGGAATTATCAAATTGGTTCAGTAAATTATGAAAACTGAAATTTGGGACAGTTTTGTGATAACTAGAAAATGTTAAGATTAAAAATTGATTAAATTATGATTCTTTAGATTTGTTTAAAAACCAGGGGATTATGTTAGAAAAATTTTAGTAACTTGAAATTGAACTTAAAATGGCTCAAATTGATAATTTAAGCAAATTAGTGAAAGTTGTCCAAAAACAGCCCTGTTCCGGAACCTCAACTTTGAAAATTCACTATAAATCGCATATAAAATATTTGAAGCTGAAATTTTGATAGGTTAAACTTTCATATGTCTATTTTAGTTGAGAGAAAACGAAATTCAATTTGGAGCTATGTGCTAAAATATGGAAGTGGATTAAGTTAGGCACACCAAAACCGTTTAGAATCCCAAATACCTATAAAGAAGTAATAAACTGTATTAATCTTTAAGTGATAAAATTGTGAGGCTAATTTGGATAAATAAGTTATCGAATTACCTTTCTAAGCATGTATGATAATTGATTTTTGGAATTGTATAGAGAAAGTTATGACCAATTTAGTGGTTGATGCTCAAGTCTGTCAGGTTAGGACAGCCTTGAGAAATTGAAATTTACATTTGCATATTGGTGGTCTAATGCATGATTTAGATACTAATGTATTTTATATGTATGTGTATGATGAACAAGACCAAAGGATTGACAACTTGGAGGAGGAAGTCAATATTGGATCATCCCAAAGAAGGAACAAAGGGATAACTATCAAGAACAAGATTAGCTTGAAAGTTTGTGAGTGTAGTTACCTTAGGGTGGGACTAGTGTTCTAACCATCATTTTTAATTTAATTTTACTTATGTTACAAGCATGAAAATGACTTAAATTAAAGCTGGTAATTTAGTAAGGGAATGAGGCTAAATAATTAAACATGAATGGATTGCTTGATATTGTCTATTATTGGAATGCTTTGTGCGATGTTGTGAATGATTGAAGAAGCGTGAAATTTCTTGTTGCTGCTGAATTTTGAATGCACTTAAAGATTGATATTTGTTTGTTTACCATGTACTTAAAGATCGATACTTTTTTGTTTACCATGCACTTAAAGATCGATATATGTCTGGTTACCATGGCTAATTGTTATATGTATAAATTGATTATGGTTGCTCTTGATTTAGATGATTGAATGATATAAAAATCTATGTGAAAGCTTACTGAAAATTTTCATGCCATGATTTGATTGAATAACCTCTTGTTGTATCATGATTTATCTTCTATGACATGAAATATGCTAATTTAAAAAGCTACAAATCTTTGGTTTACTAGATGGCTTAGGTAGAAGGGCATGCCTTAGGGTATAGAGCTTTGTTGATTTGGGTATTAATATACCTTCTTGAAATGGTGATTATACACCTTCTTGATTAGCACCTTGTGTGCCTTGTGAAATGATATTATATGTACTAGTGGATTTGGTGTCTTAGCACCTACTTGTGATACTGTCTAGTATCTTCTTGATTAGGTACAAATGTACTAATTTGTTACTCGCTTACCTAGACTAATCTAATAACCAAGGCAACTTAATTACAAGACTAAACATAAAATGACTTGTCTTGCATGGATTATTCTTATGATAATCATTATTGTGATTTGTTTTGCAAGCATCAATTATTGTTATATGACTAATTCGATGAATTTATGTTGTTGAATATGCCATGAGACTAGTTAGGTCTTCTTGTTAAATATCGTGAATAAGATCTATCTTGTTTTAAAATTAAATAATAATTGCTACCTCACTAAGTACAACTTTGTACTTATCATTTTTTGTTTTCTTTTTTCCAACCTAGCATATTGAACCTGGTTTGATAGCATACTTCTTTGATCGAGAGCAAATACTACAAGCATAGTAATCATGTATGACTTGATCTCTTCTTGTTCGACTTCTGGATGGTGGCATATAGTTAGGTTTTGTGTTAGCTATGTCATGCATATGATGTCTAGATGAAAAGATTAATGATGTATATGCTAGTTTGATCTTGACTTGTAAATATGAACTTGACATGTAATGTTTTGGAAACTTTGTTGTAAAAATGTTTTTTTGGTTTGACAAATGAAAGCATGAATTATTTTAAAATCTTGAATTAAATATGTAGTTGATGGAAATGTTAAAAGGATTATGTTTGACCAATTGTTCTTAGTATATTATTCGAATAAATGTTTGCTTGAAGTAAATCGAATGGAAATTTATATTGTATGGGTAGATGTTTCGAATAGGATGATAAGGGTTAGGATACATTATTTTCTTATAGGATTCAAACACTTAAGTCACCTTTGTATATGACTGAAATTTGATATATAGGTTGAAAAAGAAAACATTAGTAAATTCTTAATATGATGGTTAAGTTTTGTAAGAATGAACTTTAATCTAACTTGGAAGTTAAGTTAATATCTTTTCTAATATGGTTGATCGTTGTTTGCTAGTCAAGCAACTCATTCTTTAGGAATGAGTTGCGAAAAAAAGTTTTAAATTTTTTGCGTTTTTACGACGCCTCCCGACCGGTTTACTGCTAAGCCAGGAGAGAGG